>CM074722.1:422664931-423917431 GCA_037306005.1 Rhinophrynus dorsalis | reverse complement strand
CTCCCATGAGTGATGTTATGTCGTTTGGTTCATTATTGACTGCCATTTTCTTAATGGCACTTTTGTTCTTCTCTCTTTCACTCTCCTGGTTTCGCCCTGATGTGGCACTTTTCCCTTCTTTCACTTTTGGACCCTTGATGTGAGCCCAAGCCAAGTCTTTTTTTCTTTCTCCCTCTTCTTTCCCTTATGTCCTGTTCTTATTCTCTCTCTTTCTTCTTCTCTTTAATCCCTATCTCCCGCCTCCCTTTTTTTTTCTTTTCCTCCCTCACCCCCTTTCTCTACCTCTGGGTATTCTGTGGGCGATTGCTACGACTCCCCTTAAATGGCTGATACATAACAAACTCTTATTTCCAGCCTCCATAGATTGTTTTTTCTATTAATTTCCTCCCACTGCTGACTAAACTCAAAATGGATCTACGACATTGGGAACATTTGTATTTCTCCTGGACTGGTCGAATCAATGTTCTTAAAATAAATGTCTTACCTCGCCTTTTATACCTCTTTCAAACTTTACCTATGAAGATCCCACTACACTTTTTCATCCAACTCAACAAAGTGTTCTCTGATTTTATTTGGAAGGCCAGAGCACCTTGGATTTGTCATGCCACGCTATACTTACCTAAAGTATATGGTGGCCTTGAGCTTCCCAACCTGCAAAAATGCCATCAGGCCGCCCTTCTCTCCTCGATTTATCATTGGACCCACAATACCGGTTCCAAGCTCTGGGCTCAGATTAAGAGACGGGGGTCTCTCCCATCAGATCCTTTAGTGGAGGTTATCCTCCCCTCCTCTTTGCAATCTCAGCATATGAAATTTCACCCAATAACGTTGTGGGTTTTGGCATCTCTACGTTCTTGCAATGAACATGGCTTGCTCTCCTCTACCTTGGGCTTCACCCGTATTCGCTGATTGGGAGACTCATTTCTTTCTAAATATCCGTGATTTCTCTTGCTGGGTGTCTCATATCCCACCGTGAATAGGCAAATGTATTCACCAAGGTAAACCTATTTCCTCCAAGAAAAACTATCGTTACCACACGTGAATTATTAAAATACCTACGACTTAAACATTTTCTAGAATCCACCGCCAAGGGATCTGACTAGTCTGAATCTCCACTAGATTTGAATCCATGCTTCTATCCGACAAGCACACTAAGGGGATGTTGGGACGTATATACGACCTGCTACTTTCCAAAACCGAGTTACGCCATGGCCTGGGAGAGAGAACTTAAAACTACTTTATCTCTGGATGATTGGGCCATAATTTGGAAGACTGCCTCTTCTATATCTTCCCAAAGAGGTCTGGGCCCCCTGCCCAATGACATCATAAGCCCCACCCCATAATTTGCAGAATAGAGTATTAACCCTTTGAGTGCCATAGAGGTACGCAACACATTGCTTTGCAATGTGTTGCGTACTGCTCTGGCACTCAGAGGGTTAAACCAGGGTTTATAATTTTAAGTCATTTGCTACTAGCCAGACCTGAAAAGTTACTCGCCACTGCAAGCCAAAACATACCCACCAGGGCTGAGTTTCTACTCACCAGGGCTAAATTTTCACTAGCCATTGGCTAGTGGAACTTTTGAGCCCTGGTTAAACCATATATAAATATTAAAAAAAATAAATTAAACTAACCTTACACTGCTGGCTAGCTTCTTGCCGGTTGGCTGGAGGCTACTTGGCAACTGGTTGGATAGCTTGAAGGTGTGCTGGATGTTTGGCCTAGTGGCTGTGTCTGTAGCGAGTACAATGTTTCATATATAATTTGCAAAAGTGTGGTGGCCTGGGGTACTGGATGGCCTGGGGGGTACTAAATAGCCAGGTCCAGTCTGCGGCATGCTTGCTGCCAAGCCAGCCCGAGTGAGTCTCTCTGGACTGAGTCTGGCAGCAAGTGGAACGGTGTTGTGGAGGGAATCGGATCTTCTGTTGTGTGGGGACGAAGTTGGGTTGCGGCATTACTGCCTGGCAGCATCATGTTAATAATGTATTTATGTTTATTTTATGTGGTGGTCTGGTGGCAGCAGCAGCATGATGATAATGGCTGGGCTGCCTGGGCATAACGTTAACTCGTCGGGTCGGCGCATAAATTAAATGACACAGTCCATCACACACAGTCAGCTGGGTGCCGGCTCAGTCACTGTCAGACTCCGTCGAGCCCTGGAGTGAGTGAGCCAGTGCTCAATGTGGGCATAATTTAATAGGCGCGGAGGTGGACCCATACAGGCAGATAGGTAAATGAAGGAGCTGGAGGAGGATATTAAAAGGGACACATTTTAATTGCTGGTGGCAGCGGAGGGCCCCCCATCGGTCGCGGGCCCTCGGTACGTGACCGAATGCCCAATGGTCAATCTGCCCCTGGCCACCTCCACTCAGATGTAGAATCTGGTCCACAGACCAGACAGCTTACAGCAAGGGACAATCTTCTTTCTGTGAGAACAATGAAAACCCTGCCCCCATTGACAGGTTTTTCCCTCTCTGCAATCCACTTGCACACCACCCTGCTTCTCTGAGCTGAGCAGTGTTACATCAGTAAAAGGGGCGGGAGGGGGATACTTTATAATTCAATTACTCCTGAACTACAACTCTGACAGTACTGAAATAACACTCTCCATGGCCCAAATACTATGAAGATTAATTGGAGCTGATTTTATTATGAAGCATTACTATCCCTTTTAAGGGGAATGATCACCCCAAATAAAGCCCCACCCCCATAATTAACCATATAGCAATAAGCTTGCCAATAGTCATATTATCCAGCAAAATTACCACATTAGTCAGAAATCCTACTTCTGCCGAAACTGGCAGCCAGACAACAGCGCAGACATCTTTGCTCTCAGACATCTGTGTGCCTGCACTGTCAGTTCCGCTCACCTCTAGAAGGCATTGCATGGTACCTTAAGGTAACAGAAGGGACTGACAGCGCAGGCGCACAGATGCCTCTAAAGGAAGAAGCCTGGCCATCAGTCTCAGCAGAAGTAAGTTTTCTAACTAATTTGGTAATTATGCTGGATAATATGACTATTGGTAAGCGTATTGCTATATGGCTAATTATTGGGGGGGGGGGGCTTTATTTGGAATGATAGATCCCCTGTAACAGGATTTTTTAATTTTTTTTTTTTCCATCTTCTAAAAATCTTTTTTTTTTAATTCTGGACATCTCTTCTATATACCTCAACAGTCCAGTAGAGTAAAGTAGGCAGGCAGCAACAGACACTCAGCCTGGGTCTTGGGCCGAGAAAATCCCCAACAGCAGCAGGAGCACTGTTTGGTGTATCACACTAGCTACACAGTAGACAACACAAATGTACATAGCTGCTATGTGCTGCCTTCAGATTTTAAGCAGCCTGCTCAGCTACTTAACCCCTCATAGCCCAGCGACATGTCAGGACCATCACCGCTGTCCTTGCCTTAAGGACCAGTGACGGTCCTGACACGTCACATATTTTTTTTTACTCACAGTGCTCCTGCAGGAGTGCTGTGAGTAGTAGTGAGGACTGAAATTAACCCACTCCAAGACCGGAGCGGTCATTATCAGTTCCCCGTTCGGAGCGCCGGCACACGTGATCAGTCATGTGTGCCTGCGAGACAAACTTCCCTAAAAGAAAACCACCCCAGGAACACTGGTCCTTAAGGGTTTAAAGACATAACATGCAGCTGCTCTGCATGATATAACCCCACCTCCATTCAACAGAGCATGAGCAGATACAAGGGGAGCTCTGCTGTTTCACTTTCGATCTGGCAAGGCAGTGGGAAACTTTATTGGGGGCCTGCATGTGCTATTAGGAGCCCCAAGTCTGGTGGGGCCTCCAACAGAAGAATATGGGGGCAAAATATCTGCCCCCCCCCCCACTCCAGGCCTCCGCTACTCCCCTATGTGGGGACAGTGGCAGAGTCTCAGGCTTGGTGAGCTCAGATATAACCTTACACACTTTCCAGCCTATTCTGTCTACTTTCCCACCCATTTCATGGCAAACTCATCCTTTCAACAACGCACCCACCTGATTAAGCCTGAACAATATGATGAAAAGCATTCTTCCATCCTGAGCCCAGTGTTTTTACAGGGACTTGGGACAAGAAGGTTCCTACGGATGTCCACTGGTATTCCTATTAGATACAAAATGATTGGATGTGCAACAGGATGGATACCGACAAACTGGATGGTAGGCGGGTACAGCCGCCAATCAGAGGACAGGCTCACCTGCCAATCATTCAGGCAACAGGGTCAGTCATAAGAGTAAGAAGACAAACAGCAGGGTAACTCACATGGACTCTGAATGCTGGTACAACAGTATATATATATATATATATATATATATATATCCTATCCTATATAATAATTTGCTAAAACGTGTGTAACGACAGTCATGTTCAGTAGAGACCGCTGCGTGTGCTGCAGTCATGTGCAGTAGAGACTGCCCGCGCTGCGGCTGATACAGAGCTGGATGCTCCGAGTATCAGCCACGCCGCGGGCAGTCTCTACTGCGCATGACTGCCCTGCAACCGGCTGGCAGTGCCACTGTGGCCCGTGTAACGGGCTCTTCAACTAGTATATATATATATATATATAGTTCAGCTTACAATTGGTGGGTGTGTACCACACTGAAAATAATGCTGGCATTCAAAAGGTTAAGTTACATAATGCTGGGAGATTTAATGGAGGTCATGATCATACATGGGAAATCTCAGGGTTTGACCCTGAGACTCAGGGGTTTGACCTAAATCTCAGGGTGAAGGGCCAGATTCTCAGGTTGAGAGAGTCCAGTGTTTCCTCTTATGTGATTTATACCAATTTACTGCTTATGTAATATCCAAATTAGTGACATTTGTACCAGAAAGGCAGAGGGAGAAGTCCTGTTTGACTTGTGAGTGTGTAAGAAGTGATATCTCACGACTGTAACATGATAAAGGTTCCATGAGGACTGATTGGATCATCTCTGGGTTAGACCAGACATTGACATAGCACTGAGAATCTACTTTCTTGTGAGTGTTAAAGGGATAGTAATACTTAAGTATTACTAATCCCTATAGGAAAGTACTACTAAAAAAAAGTATTGCCCCCAGATACCTTTATGGCTTGAGAGATGATCGCTTTTAAAGTTGCCCTCGCCCTTCCCCGTAGTTAGCATTCTAGGACTCAAGGAAACCCGGTCAGCATACCTGGGAACTTTTGAGACAGGGCTAGCCAGAGGGTAACCCTGTCAGTGCCGACCTGGGGGAAAATGACGCGATTTGCGTCATAAAAGGGGCAGGGCTTAGTCACGGAGGGGGGGGCGGGACAAAAAAAACCCCTGCAAAATGTATCTAAGAGGGCGGGGAGTGGGAGGAACCAGGCGGGACAGAGCACAAGTGGGCAGAGTTTCTATTTAAACTCTGCCCACCCAGTAATCCACACATTGCCCCGGAGACCCGGTAATTCAGTCTGAAATCCGGAGTCTCCGGGGCAAAACCGGAGAGTTCCCAGGTATGCCAGTCAGAGATCATCAGGCGGCTCTGCAGCAGAGCCGCGATCGCGTTAAAAAAAAAAAAAACTTTCACTAAAACGGTCTTCTATGTGTGCTTGCAAGCCAATTTCAGTGAAAGTTTCCTTTTTTAGTAACGCGATCAGGCTGTGCTGGAGAGCCGCCTGAAAGTCATATGACTCTCTTCCCTGCAGTCAGCTAGAATGCTGACTACCAGGAAGGGGGAGGGCAACTTTAGAAGCTTTCATCTCTCAAACCATAAAGGTTTGAGAGATGACACTGGGGGCAATGTTTTTTTTTAGTAGTACTTTGCTACAGGGATTAGTAATACTTAAGTATTACTATCCCTTTAAAGGTTAATAATTCAAAGATCTCAGGGTGAGCTCATATCAAATGTTCCCAGGTATGGTCATGATTGGGTAAGAGCGCACAGAATTAATCCTGTGCAGTTTTGTGTTTGTTAGGACCTGTATTGATTCTAATCCAAGAGCAACTTAATGTATCCAGCTCTGATAAATGCCAGAGGGGTAGGTGAATGTAAACCTTTTGCACTCAAAAGGTTAAATTCGTTATAGAGTAAATCATTTTTTTTCTGATAACGAATTGCATGATATAGAAGTTATATTTAAACTTTATTTTTCCTCAAAAATGTAACTGGTTAGCCCAGTAGTTCTCAGTCTTTATTTGCTCAAGACATCCCTATCCCTTAGTCTGGAATGTGAGGGAAACACCATATATCAAAGTTAAACCCCTTGAGAACCACATCGCTTCACATTACCTATCGCATCCCCCTTATTTTCAAGATGGTTTATAAAATTTTCCAATGTATGACCATATTTATTCAGTCCCGTCAAAACATCCAGGTGACATTACATTCCAAGAATATTTTCTATTTTCCCGCGCACAAGAGTTTCGCTCCGTCAAATCAAGCCACGCCCATTTACGTCACTCTGCTCTTAAGATACGTGCTCACTGACACAGTACTCATGGCAAAATAATTCTAGCTACTGGCTAAGGCTCTAACACTGCTGAGGGGGGGGGGGGTTGTCTTACAAAACTGCTTCTTCTTCAGCTATTACCCTTTTCTACATTGAACCATACCAAGTCCCTGTTCCACTTATTATAAATCAACTGTGTTAGTTAAAGTATTTATCTAAACTCGGAAATAATAATAGAACTGAATTTCTAGATTAATCAAGTTCCTCCTCTGGGTGGGGTGAAACTTAGTATCTTCCTCACAGTAGACGTGCAGAAACGAACGCGCCGCACCCCAACCAGCAGCATAGGCGTGGTGTAAGGTTGTCCGACACGCCTAGATTGGCACTTATTGGCGTACTTTGTTTTGTGGGCGTGGACGCCATATGGAAACGAGGTTTCCTATTGGTTGTCAGACCTGAGTGTAAGAAGGGCGGATGAAGCAGTAGTGGGTGGCAGGTGTTGAGGGCAGGGTTACTCCAGCTGTAACTTACGGGCTGCTTGATGTGTCTTGGTTAGTAAAACTTTCAGCTTTAATTTTGCATTGCTTTTCAGATCATTGGGTCCATTGCAGGTGACAGATGAATTATTATCAAGCGCCAAAGTAAGTACATTATCCAGATGTTAAAACCAATATGTAAAATAACTTGCCTATTAAATATTTTATAAAGTGAAGATTTCGTTTGGCTTTGTGTGCATGCAGTAATGGTTAATTATAGTTTCTCCATACACAATAACGCTTTGAATATTGTACTTTCCCTTTATATTAAAATATCTTGTATAAAATTATATAAAACAAAATGTGTGAATATGGACAATGAAATGTAAGAGTGGCTTTGTATGAAACTATACAAGCTAGAAATATATTTTTATGAGTTTTTTTATTTTTATATATATATGCATTATTTTGTATTTGTTGAATATATTTCATTAAAAAAAATCAGTGTCTTTCTGATGTAAAAAAATCCATTGGTCTGCAAATGATTCTTTCTTCATATATGGAAATATATAATGTGTTATGTGGGTTGCGTGTCCAGCCCCCTGCAGTGGAATGCAGGAGTTTCCAGGCTCAGAGATCAGTGCAGTAAAATGTAAGCGTTTGCAGAACTAGAGATCCAGTGTCAGTGTGGATGTGGATTTTCTTGCCAGCTGTATACATTCCTGCCCTCCCCCATCCATATATACGTCTGTCAACGACCATTTATACTCAGATTTTACCACTGCTGAAGATCACAGCACAATGTACAGTAGATAACAAACACTGATGTTAAAGTCTAACCTGGATGGAGCCTTGACAAAAGGCTTACAATTTAGTTTGAGAATTTATAGATGCTATAGTAGTGCAATGGGGAAAAATACAAACCACTTAATTTAACGTATGTGCATTATTATTTCTGATGGCCTTGACAGTATTATTGTTGAGTTTTTCTCAAACTGAGTTTTTTCTGTGGCATTCCAGTAGTGCTGAGGTCCTCATAAACCTGCTCCTGGCACAGGCTAAGATGGCCATCTATGTGACCAGGAAGCAGGTGCTGTCAGGAGAGGTTCCAATGAAGCCTGAAGAGTTGTTCTGGGCATTTGTGCGCTCCCGTATCCGAGCAGAGTTCACCCAAGCACTTGCCACTGGGAGTATATCATCCTTTACCTCCCAGTGGGTCTCAAATGGTGTGCTCTGCTCGGTGTCCCCAAATCTGGATTCATTTCCGTTAACAATTCATATTTAAGTTACTTTTATTTTATGCTACAGTCAGTTTTCCCAGTTTTCTTTTTGTGACCTTTTGGGTACTGGGGGATGAATGGCATATTGCTTTGTGGTGCGCTGCATGCCTCTCTGGCATTCAGGGGGTTAATAGTTAAATTCTAACATCTTCTGATTGGCTGGCCCAGTCAGCCAATGGGATATCAGACTATGTTATAATATTCTGTCTGTGGAATTCTGGTAGTCAGTGAAAGGGCTTATGTCTGAGGCTACACTAGATATGTCAAATCAGTCTTAAAACTGTTCTAAATTTGAGCGGGATTTCTGTTATGACTGACTGCATTAAGGGAGGCCTTAAAGAAACAAACACCTAAAGTGATTGGGTTTATAGATCCTTAAATCATACCTCTCAAGTGTGTCTCTTTGAAATCCAAACCCCTATTTCCCACCCTGGTGTCCCTCATTTTAGGAGATCATATTGAGTGGTGCGTGTATTTGTGTATCGCATTGATCCACAGCCAAAAAACTTGCATCATTCGGTATATGTGTTTTTTATATAGTAGTCTGTGTAGAGACTTTGGTCCTTCTCTAAATCAGTTCTCTAAATCTAAATTCAGTTCCACAGACAACTGTCAACAGGTCATAGAATAACTGTAAAATTCTTGGTAATGCCCCACCCACCAGCCGTGCCCCAACACCACCACCACCACCACCACCTAAGATAAAAGCATCCCTCTGGCAATCTGAAATATTGGGAGTGGCGGTGGTAAATGCCTTTTAATCCATGATATCCTCATTTAAATAGTCACTATATTCTGTTGCCTAAAATCTAGTTTTCAATATGCCCTGTTGGGGCTCCCATTTCTGACTGTGTTTTTTATGTGTGTATAATATATATGTTTCTAATTACCAAGACATTCTTGATAAGGGTCTAAAAAGGATTGTTCTACATTTATCTTTAAATTGACTCTGATGAGGTATAAGCCTTTTGACTAGAAGAACAGCAGGTGGTAATTTTAGTACATGAATAGAGTTAAACAATATGTATATATATGGGCTAGTTTACACATGCATTAAAAAATTTTAGGTGTATAAAATAAACTGCATTTTATTGATGCTAATTCAAATACTGTATTTAAAATTTATACAAGTCAATTTCATTTTTAGGTGTTTGTGTCCTTTTTAACACAACTTACCTTAGCCAGATATTTGACTAATAACTTAGATTTGAGACTGGCTGTTGCAACAAGCACTTTACCTATTTGCATAAGTGCTTTACTGCTCCATAGGCCACAGTGCAGATCCATCTTTCTCTGTGTCAGGTGTGATGTTGGCACAGCAGAGGTTAACATTATCTACACCTGGTAAGGTATTAAAGAATAGTCTAACTCCAACACTGAATTCTTGATAAAGCCATGTTGGGAGAATGTTGTAGGAGATCAAGAGGGCTGACAGCTAATCTTATGCAAGACCAGGGGCTTCTCTTGGGCAGTATATATGTAGAACTGATGTGTGACCTCTGGAGAATCAATGAGCAAGGCCACTATCAGCTGGGCACACTAGCATACCTCCCAACATTTCAAATGGCGAAAGAGGGACACTTTTGATTTAGGGGGTGTTGCAGGGGGTGTGGCTGGTGGGTGCGGCATAACAGGGAATTTTTAGGGTATTTTGTGACCTACTGACACCTCTGTATAAATGATTTGAAGCAAGACCAAAGTATTTTATTTACACAGACTAATTTATAAACACATACACTGAAGTTTGAACAAGCATTAATGTGAGTTGTCTTGCTGTGGAGCAATGTGATACATTTATATACACCCCACACAGTCTGAGCTCCTAAAAAGAGGGACGCTAGGGTGGGAAAGAGGGACAGAGGGATTTGGGTCTTAAAGAGGGGACGGTCCCTCCTAAAAAGGGACACTTGGGACATATGCACTAGGGGGATAGTGTTTGAGAGCCTCAGGACAAACTGAAGACACCTCTGTCAGTTACATACCATCAAGAAACCTCTCACAAATCTGTACCTGTGTGGTTCCAAATGGAGAGTGAGAATCTCCTGTAAGGGGTGGTCCTATGATATACCTAATGAGTTAATTGCATATGTGATTGTTTTATATACTGTGAATGAATACTTTTTTCCATTGTAATTGACCAAGACTAACCTCTGACCCATGGAAAACAAGACACCTACAATAAAGATGAAAGCTGGTTTCCCTTACTCCAACCCTCACTACAACTGTTTGCTTGGCCATGTCTCTTTACTATATAAATCCTGTGGAAAATGTCACCTGTGCGTATTCACAGTTTGTATATTTAATTTTATACAAATTATACTGTCTATCCTGTAGTATGACTCAACAATACCCCCTTCCCCGACTACAGTTCATCTTTGTTTCAGCACCGCAGTGGTGGAGAAGAAATATCATATCAGTGCAAGGTAGTCTGCTTGTATGTAGGACATGTCATTTTTCTTTAATACATGTTTATTTTTCCCTGGAACAATAGAGTACTACAGGGGTTCAGTAAGAAATAGGAGGTACGCATGGAGTACAGGACAGATTAACTACCCATTAATTTATTGTCAGTAGTACCCATTATGACTTTGGGAGGGAGTTAAAGGAGGATGATTCCATCTCAAAACATGGTGGTATACCCCTTCCACTAAATTTGGGTAGTTAACCCACTGTCTGCTTGAGTGCTTCCTTATAGTTCTTGCAAACTACAGCGGGTTGTGAGTGCAGTCATGCAGTCTAAGAAGGATAAAGTACTGGAGAAATCTACAGCTGCTTGTAAGAACTGGGACAGTGCCCTTCAACAGATTCTCCTGATTTGTATTATTGGAAGTGCTCCATCAACTTGAGGGCAGTGGAGCAGTGTTGGAGACAGCAAGCGACCAGAATAAGAGATTGCAGGCATGTCTTCATGTGGTTTCTATAATAATGGGAAATATTGGTGGCGGTCCTGTAAGTATTGTATTTCCTGTGGATTAGTGCTGGCCCTGGATTGGTGGCTAAATCACAAGAACATTTTTTGTGTGTGTGTGTGTGGGGTGGGGGTGTTACACAAGTGAGTGATATTCTTCCCTCATGCAGACATGTTCTCCTTGTGTAACTTTTTTTTTTTTTTTTTTTTTTTTTTACCCCTTCACTCTCTTTCTAATTGGGGACCTATAATTGCGCTATGCGGCATCTACAAGCAGAACAAAGCTGTGGATCTATGTATGCATATTCTTTACATGCAATCCCTGCTGCTAACAGCATTCGTGACCAGTAACAGAGTTAGGGGTGTGTATGTGAGAGGGAGAGAGAGACAGAAAATGAATAATTTGTCTTCCTGATGCCACACAACAATAACCATTGTGTTGTAGCATGGTGTAATGATCAAGCCTTTGTTGCACTGCCCTGAGAGAGTAAAATATTGTATTGTACTTAGTAAAATATTTTATCATTCTAGGTGGTTTCAGTAGTTATTCCACTAACCACCTTGCAGGAAGGCTTATGGTGGTTTGATTTTGGGTCCTGAATAATCTGTCTATGATCCAGCACAATACCTTTGTCCCACTTTAGCTTATCTAGAATGGGTGTGCCATGCCTGCCTCATTCATATGTATTGACCTACATTTACGGATTGTCTAGCAGATTAACTGTTTGAACATATTTTCATAGTGTGCTGATTTTTGAGCAGGTTGCAAATTTTAGATATCTTGGCACCCAGTCCTGAGAAGAGGTTGTCGTGAGTGCTGCCCTTCTCCTATTTTCATATAATATATACATAAGTAAATATACACAAGGCTTGCTAATCAGGGCAGAAGAGCCACCAGTTCTTGATATACATTGTAGACTTTACACATACCTTCCAATATTTTAACTTTCTAAAGGTGGCATTTTATGTAGTTATTGTTTTTATACCACAGAGAGAATAAAGCAGTGAGCACCCAAAAAACATTTTAGTTGCATCACTAAAGTGTGTTAACAGAGCTTATAATCTATATACGAGGGCTGACCAGCAGAACTTAAAGGGACAGCAATGTCCCATAAAAAATGTTTTGAGTTTTGTAGAGATTAAAAAATAGGATTTGTGGCATTTAGCTTATCTCTCAAACCGCTATGGTTTGAGAGAGATCCTCCGCTAAAGCTCCTCTTCTGATGTCAGCTGTAAAGCTTTACAGAAGGAGATCCGTGTCAGCCAAAAGGAGCCTCTTCCGCAAAAGCGCAATTTAAAAATAATTACTTCTTTGGAACGGTCTAAAAATTGTGCTTGCAAACCAGGCACACTTTGTAGATCATTCCAAAGAAGTATTTATTTTTAAATCACACTGTTGCGGCTCAGCTGAAGAACCGCTTGTCGGTCCCTGAACCAGGAACTTCTGCTGTCCACTTACAGCTGACGTCAGGAGAAAAGTAGGGAGAGGGGAACTTTAACGGAGGATATCTCTCAAACCATAGCGGTTTGAGAGAGAGGATTTGTGGCACTTAGCTTATTTTTTAATTTCTACAAAACTCTAAACATTTTTTATGGGACATATCTGTCCCTTTAATATAGATTGACTGGGCTTGCAGTTTTAGGGAAAATTACCATCCGAACAGGCAATATATATGAGAATGTAGCCATAGATTTACTGTACAGCAAAATGCTTTCTCAAAGAGCTGGCAGTGCATCAGAGCTTGCAGTTTATAGGAGAACTTCAGTGCATAATTTAGACACACACCAGATAATGGGACTTGCCTTCCATAGAGCCAATTCCTCTTAATATTTATGTAATGTTAATAAATGAAGCAGAGGCGTAACTAGAAGCCTCCGGGCTCTGGTAGAAGTGCCCCCCCCCCCCAGACCACATTGACCCCCTCCACAATGCCCCCATCTCCTACCTGGAGCTCCCGCGTGGTCCTCTTAGTAATGCAAAGCGATGGGAGATTATGTCCTCTCCCAGCGCTCTGCATTACTAGAGTGCCGGCGGGAGATAGGGGTCGCAGGGGGAGGCCGGGCCCCTGGAGTGCACTGGCCTGGTCGCAGGTGCGACCCCTATAGTTACACCACTGAAATTAAGTCTTCCCCTTCCTACTTGTATATAGAATTAGTCATATTCCACCTTCCAATCCTGGGGCCAAGTAACAATTGCACCTCCCCATTGGTTTAATTAAAAAAAAAAAAAAAAAAAAAAAAACAGGTGCTGGTAGGGAATCCTAATATCCTGAAGTGTAAACATAGCACTTCTGTCAGCAAGAATAATTGTCCCTAAAAGTTCTGCTCTCCCTAATACCACCATTGACCGATGCAGATCATTAGAACAGCGGATGAATGGCCATAAGTGTCAGAGAGATCTGAGGAGAGAATGTTGGTTCCCTAAAAGTGACTAATAGCGAATCGACTGTGTGGTCTTGGATTATAAATCCTATACTTGTAAAAGTACCTTTGTCATATACTATGTCCTGCAACTATTAAAGGGCAATTATGCTTGTCTGCTCCTATGCTTACAGACTTGGTAAAAAGACTGGGGCTACATTTTGTCTCAAAAGGCCCCTATCCGTCATTGGGGGAAGAAGGGGAGCCTGACTCCCTCCCCCACAAATCCTTTCGGTCCCCATAGTATCCTACTGTGTAGAGCTTTCATAATCTGTATAAAATGTCTAAATATATATTCTTCTGTCTTAACCCTTTTGAATGCCACATTGGTGGGACTCAGTGTTATTATACATATGCTTATAAAATACTACGGCACTTAAATGCACCATGGGTCACAAGCACAAAAAGTGTTTGCAGTTGGTTCACCCCAGAATTTCAATCTAGGGGGAAAGAATAAAAATCCCTCAAACCTCGACTGACTTTAAATGGGGTGCTTAAAGGGATAGTAATACTTAAAATGTAAAAAAAAAATATGTTGTAGGGTTTATCCCCCTGAGTAAAGCAAGAGTACTCCCACCGCTGAAAGGTGTTTCATTCAAAAGTTATTAATTTTCAAAGTTGAATTTTTTTAGGTGCAATATCACAGTGGCCTGAAATTGTACAGTGGCGCTGTTGCTACACCATCCTATGGAGATTTATGGTCATCTGACCAGAGTTGTCCATAGGATCGTGTAGCAACAGCGCCACTGTAAAATATCAGGCCACTGTGATATTGCACCTAAAAAATTTCAACTTTGAAAATTAATAACTTTTGAATAAAACACCTCTCCGCAGTGGGAGTACTCTTGTTTTACTCAGGGTGATATACCCTACAACATATATTTTTTTTTACATTTTAAGTATTACTATCCCTTTAACATCCTGAGTGCCAAGGAGGTATCTTTCATTGTTTCACAATGTGCTGAAGGCCTTCCTAGCATTAAAGTGGTTAAAAAGCTGTCCTTTGAAATCAATGGAATTGATTCATTCCATAATGCACAGTTGGTATTTTCCAGAATTGTTTTTCTTTTTTCTTTTTACTATTATCCTAGAGTTCATATTTTACCACATGAAGAATACATACATTTTAACTACTTGTTTGACATTTTAGGACAAACAAGTGAATACCTGCACTCTACAGTCTCCGCATTCAAGATGGCTACACTCCTGACTCCAGCCCATACATGAAGACTGCATATCTTTCTGCTCCAGGAAAAGGCAACAAGTGAATGTCCAGATGCAGGTGAGCCACTGACTAACGCACATTGCGCTGCTTCTGTAATTCCACTGTGCGTGTGACAGCGGCTAACTAGCCTCTAGGATTGACATGAGCAGCACTTGGATTCAATGTCTACTTCATCATCCATTGGAAGTGCTTATATTTAGCAACAAGCGAAAAGCACTTGGCCAGATAATATCTGCTGTCCACACCACGAGAGGGTATATTAACCCCTTAACAGTCATAGTACGTCATGGGTAAATCTGACTGAACGACCCATGACGTACTATGACTATCATGGAATTCCGGGCTCCCCGCGTGGCATGCACGCCATTCGGGGAGTCTGGAATCGGATTCTTAAAAGGAAAAAAATGCTCCATGGTCCTTTAGTGACTGCTGCGTGCCTGTGCGGTCGGTCGTTAAGGGTTTAAAAGCCAGAGACGCTCAGTGCTTAGAGATCAGCTGCACTTCACTGATGAGGCCCAACAAGGCTGAAACGTACGTCTGGGGTTGGCTGCTTCTCTTGTTCAGAAAGGATTTCCCTGGCATTTCGTGGTTGTCATGCTGTTACGGCATGACCAATATTATATGCTTTAAGCGGAACTATCACCTACATTCAAACTTTTGTAGTGAGTTTCAATAGTTAACCTTAGAGCTGGTTTTATTTAAAAAAAAAAATTGCTTTCAAGTCCAGATATTAGCCCATCAAAATCAGGCACTTCCGCATTCTGTGGGACTGAATGTTCCGCTTGACTTCCCAGCTGCCCCAGGGAGCACGTTCTTGCAACCCTTTGAAGCTGGGTTTCTGTGCTGTAGTGTTACAGCAAACTCCTTTACAATGCTACTGGGGTTGCCTATTGAAACTCACTACAAAAGTTTGAATGTACGTGATAGTTCCGCTTTAGGATATTTCCTCTTTGTCAAAGGCACTAGTGGGCTAAAAGACTGCACCCTGGGTAGGACACCATTCCTATAGAGCCTGCAAATTTGTATTGCAGGTGCGTTCCTAGTTGAGAGTCTCTGACTTTTAATATACACACCACAAGAGGGAGCATGCAATATATTGTCTTGTAAAAGCATTCCCAACAAATCTAAAAACTGACACGTCAGTCCAATCCTTTTAAGGTTAAAATAAATGACTTTTTTTATTTCTTTGGCATATGTATAAAGAAAAACAGAAGGAATTCCATGCAAACAATAGACAAAAACATAAACTTAATTTGTTTTAAATGGTGCTTTTCAGCCCCTTGAATGCAAGAGGTTTGCAGAATATTGCAAAGTGGAATGGGATGTTTGTATTTATTCCTTATGATAATTGGATTGCCCCAGCCTCTCTGGTATTCCAGGGGTTAAAAGGTCCATTGAAGTAAATGTATTTTTTTTAAATAACCTTCTCAATGGTGCAATTGGTTTGTCCTTGAACTGTATGTCTTTTATACATATGCCCTCTTGTTTGTTACAGAACGGTAATGTTTGATTTTTAACTTTAACACTTGAAGGTGCTATTCTGGAGCAAAGCATACGCAAAATAGGTTAAAAAAAATAAAACATTCCTACTGATTTTAACTGAGGCATTGAATCTCTTGACTGTTAGGTCTCCAATGCATTGCAAACCTCTATCTAACACTCAGTGTTTTAAAAGCTCCATTTAAATCCAAATAGAACAGTAATTTATCCCTGTAGTGCAGCTGATTTGCTTTAGAATCGCACCCTTTTCATTTACGTGTTTATTGCATATTTCTTTACCTGCTTGGTTTCATTTTCTTTCTTTCTCTATATTTGACAAATTCAAGGGAATTCAGTTTTTTCTTCCTTTTAAACAGTGTCAGCAGCCCTTAGTAGCAATCAATAAAATGGAAAACGCAATCAGCATATTAGCCTAAGAGGTGTATCCCTCAGCTAACCAATCAGATGCACTCTAATAAGGCAAGGTACACAGGGTTTAACCCTTTGAGTGCCCGTGTGGTACGCAACCCATTGCTTTGTGAAGTGTTGCGTTGCCTTATCTTTATATTGGGCTCAGGATGCTCTCTTCCATAACTGCTATTCTGGAGCAAACCAACTCCATGTTCAACACCATTTTAAAGGGTTAGAAATGTTTCAAAATAAAAGCAGCTCCAATTGATCCACATAGTATTTGAGCCATAGAGAGTGTTATTTCAGTACTGTCAGAGTTGTAGTTCAAGAGTAATTGAATGATAAAGTATCCCATCCCGCCCCTTTTACCTAGTGTAAGCCACCTCCCCTCAGATGTGGAATCTGGTCCATAGACCAGACAGCTCATAGCAAGGGACAATCTTCTTACTGTGAGAACAATGAAAGCCCTGCCCCCCATTGACAGGTTTTTCCCTTATTCTAATTGAAGATTGTCCCTCTTTGCAAGCCATCTGGACACAACCTTTCTGTTCTGAGGTGAACAGTGTTACATCAGTAAAAGGGGCATGAGGGGTATAATTTATCATTCAGTTACTCTTGAACTATGACTCTGACAGTATTGAAATAACACTCTCCATGGCCCAAATACTATGAAGATTAATTGGAGCTTCTTTTACTATCCATTTAAATCGATGTTTTATCTGTCGCCCCCACAGTGCATTTGGTTGGCTCCAGAATCACATTTCTTTTTAGCTTCCTGTAGAGTGCGGTGTAGGACTAATCAATCAAGTTAAAGAGAGGCAATCTGGTGCAAATCAACTGCACCAAAGCATGCACTGGAGACCTGCCTATCATTCAAGGGGTTAAATCAATGGGAATTTGGTTATACAATTTTTTTACTCCTCTCCTATGGGCCAGTTAGTTTGCTTAAGAAATACACCTCTTTGGATTCCTGAATACGGCACACCATTCATATGATCCTTTGCAGGTGTTCTTCAGTTGCAGCACTTGAACAGACATATAGCTCTTTACTGGCACCTAGAGGTTTCCAGAAGGAAGTATCAGGATGTGGATTGGACAAACTAATCTTCAACAGGAGATTAATACGGCACTGAACATAATTCACTCACCTTGGTGCTGTTTCACATATGTGGCTTTATTGCATCATTTTCAGCTCAATCAATCAGTTTGGTAACATCAGGCCATATGTATAAAAAATGGAGCAATAAGGCAAACCAACTGCACCATGGACAGATTGATTTAATAAGGCTTTTAAATCACTTGAATACTAGGTCTCCATTGCATTTGTTTCTACATTGGAAATCTCTCCAGTATTGTCACATTTTTAACCCTTTGAGTGACAGAAGGATACAGAATGCATTGCAATGCATTCTGTATCCCTCACATGCAAATTGTTAAAGCAATTGGAAGTTTGTATTTGTCTCCTAAAGTGCATTTGGTGTACCCCAAATTGGCATTCAGGCTTATGCTGTATAGTGTTTTGAGGAGGCAGTTCATGTGGGCAATGTTCATACCTGGGAACTTTGTTTTGTGAACTCCCCAGAGGGGTGTCCAGTGGTGGCGCTGGGAGAGACAAATGAAGCGACTAGCATGAGGAAAAAGTGTGGTGCTTAATCGCAAATGGGGCAGGGCTTAACAGCCTTTGGGGAAAAAAGTAGGAGGGATAGCCTGAGGAAGGAGGAAAAGTGGGCGGGGAGATGGAAAAGGAGCAGACGTGGGCAGTGTTTCATTAAAAAATTTCCCATGTCCGGAGAATCAGCCGCTGCCCCTGAGACCTGGTAATCGGCAACAAAAAAAATGGAGACTCCTCGGCAAATCCAGAGAGTTCTCAGCTATGGTGGTCTCATAGCACACATTTCAGGGCAACGCCATTTGTGATTCCACTTTGGTCCATCGGTGCATTAACCCTTTGAGTGCCAGAGGGCTACGCAACACACTGCTTTGCAATGCGATGTGTACCCCTTCACTCATGGGGTTAATGCACTTGCAAATTCATCATATGTGTTTCTGTAGTATCACAGTGAAATCTTGAAAATTTCATGTACTTTCAGTACAATTTTGTTTGAAAACAAGGGGTCACCCAGTTACAAAATTGCAGTAAAAACACCTATTTTAATTTTAGTTCCAGCTGGAATACTTCTACATAAGTCACTTGTGTCATCAAGCAGTGAAATAAGAATATTTGTTTTTCATATGCCAAAGTTGTACTAAAATATACTTCTTAATGGAATATGCAAAAAAGTGACACCTTCGACATGATAGGGCCTGATATTGCTGAACTGTTTTTGTTCTGTTTCTTTAAGGATCCGTAAAGGTGGTTTTTTTTTTTTTTGGTTTTTTTTTATAATTAATGAGATTGCGGCTCTGCTGCAGAGCCGCCTGATGATCTCTGACCGGATTTCCCTGAGTCAGCTAAAATGCTGACTACGGGGAAGGCGGAGGGAGAGGGCAACTTTAGAAGCGTTCATCTCTCAAACCGTAAAGGTTTGAGAGATGACACTGGGGGCAATACGTTTGTTTTTTTTTTTTTTTTTTTTAACTAGGGCTTTAATATAAGGATTTGTAATACCGAAGTATTACTATCCCTTTAAGTTCTGGCCGCATACTCATGTAGCCGGTCCTTAACCTTTTGAGTGCCAGAGGGGTACGCAATGCATTGCGTACCCCTCTGGGACTCAATGTTAAGGAGATTATATTTCTCATCACCCCCATCATATTTTATGGAGCCAGTGGCTTTTTTTCCCTTATGATGCAAAGGAATATTTGTCTGTACACCAGGTGAACCGTATGGAGAACAGGGAGCAGTGTTAACCCTTTGAGTGCCAGAAGGTTATAGAATGTGTTGCATACCCCTCTGGCACTCAAAGGGTTAAGTTTAGTATTAAAAAAACTGTAATCATTTTGGAACTGGGCATCTCCATAGAGTGTGTGTGTGTGTGTGTGTGTGTGTGTGTGTATATATATGTATATATATATAAAAATAAATGTTTAACCCCTTAAGGACCAGCGGTCCCGGGGCGTGCCGTCCCTTAAGGACCACATAGGAAACTTTGACGTGCCGTCCCACGTGACTGATCACGTGGGGCGGCACGTCAAACGGGGCACTGGAAGAGATCGCTCCCGTCTTGGAGTGATCAACTTCAGTGCCTGGTATTACTCACCGCGCTCCTACAGGAGCGCGGTGAGTAAAAGTACGTGACGTGCCAAGACCGTCACTGGTCCTTAAGTGCCGGACCAGCGTGTCCACAAAAGCTGCAGAACCTTATATTGCCCAACCCCACCTTATACAGAGCTGTTTATCCTAATTATAACCAGCGCATAAGCTATACCTTCTCATTCTTTATGAATTTGTATGTAATAAATGCAACAAATGTATTCCAAAATAAATTTTATAACTATAGCACTCACAATGTGTTTTTGTCGTTTTCTTGTAAAGATTCAAGAATAATGTTATGTTGTTAAAGAAAACCTTGTCTGGTTTTCCTGGAGTGAAAGAAGGACACTTCTACCACCACTACTTGAAATTATTAATTCAAATGTTGTAATAGTTCAAACTAATAAAATTGTGGAACTGTTATTATAACATAATATGGCACAAGGATACTCAAACCTATTTTCTCTGTCTAATACAGATTACTGGTAACTTTGGGTAGGCTATCCACCCCTTTAACTAGGCAGGAACAATTCTAGAAGTGAATGCAGGGGGTGGAGCCTACCTTCCCTCCTTGGCTGCAGCTAGCCACTCAGCTCCATAAAGAGAACAGTTCTGCTATAAGTTTTAGCTCATTTTTTATTTTTCTGTTCGGTATGGAATACCACCATTAGGCGGATTACCATAACTGACAATGCCCTTAGATGTGGCTAGCTCAGTATCCAGGTGCTTTTTGTGGACCTTAATCCCTGGGGGGAAAATCTTGGGTTCAAGTTCTTTCCTCAGGAGTTGCCCACCGAGGCTGCTTTTTAATACATTGTAGTCTCAAGACAGAAGATCTACAGGAAAGGTGAGCAACCCTGTGAGTGACTGCAGGTCCACATGTCCCACAATGCCCCTCCGCACAGGGTTTTTCCTTTGGAGTTGCAAATGCACACGCCTGCACACATTGGGCTTATCTGAATGTCTGTTGGGTGTTTTGGAGCAAGTTTCTGTGGTAACCTAACCCTTTAGCTGCTGGTTTTGCATCTTTTGGGGATTTATTGGCACTTTCCCTACTGGTTTCAGTGTTTTTTGGGTCTGCTAACATGTTCTAGTGATGTTTCATGTAATTTTAATAAACAGTTTCAGCTTTGCAAAATTTGTGTTATGCGCCTTCAAGGAGCGCTTTACTGCATAAACGCCATTGCTCCATTCACTTCTATGGGACTGTACTGTTTGGGACATATCTCTGCAACCACTCAACATAGTAACTTCAGAGATGGCACATTTTAATTGTCTGCCCTTGCTCTGTCATCCAGTTAAAGTTTTTGTGTGGTAGGGGGCTCATGGGGCTTCGGGCACTGTTGGGGTACTTTTTCTGGGAAAACTACATTTCTCATGAGCGCTTGCATTGCGTTCTCGTTTCTGATTGGCTTCCGCTGTGGCAGCCATTTTGTGCCTTTTCCTGAACTAGTATCCTATGCAGGGCTTGGACTCTCCTTCTCTCCTTTACAGATTAACTCTTTGCCTGCCAGATAAGTGCATTTTAGCGATTTCTGGGGTGAAATATTAATCTTACACACTGTATTTGGGGGATTCCTTATACTTTAATCGTTTTGACACTGTGAGAATGTCTAATCTGTTAGAGCTTGGGGCCAGGCCTAAGACTAAGGATGCTGGGGTCTGTGTCGCCTATAGCGCATTGCTCCTCATTTCATTCAGGGTTACCTAGAGAATTCTCAGGTCCTTTATGCCCAGCATGTTCTGATGTCCCTGAGTCTCTCCCAGGGACCTTCAGCCATGTATTAGAGCCAGTTTGGGGGCAAGAGTTCAAGGCTGCTACTGGAGGCCTCCGGTCTACATCGCAACTCTTTCCATCCCAGTTACTGGGGGTCTTCCACTCTTGGCAGACCCCTTCCTCCGTCAGATCTTCCCTGCCGAAACCGCAGGGAGTACCTAACGTGGCGGATTCCTCTGAGGAGGAACTGTTGGTGGATTCAGACATTGAGGAATGTTCTGCTGTGGGCTCCTCTCAGTTTTTTTGGGACACCTTTGAGGCTGATCCTGATCCCTTGGCTGAGGGCTTGCTCAGAGCCATCTTAACTACCCTAAACATTCCCTTAGTTCAAGAGGTTTCTTCGGATCCCTCTGATGTATTTCAGGAGCCTAAAAGCGCCTATACTTTTTCCACCTAACCCACTCTTGACCTCCCTTGCGTCTGATAAGTGGAATCACCAGGAGTCCTTAAGGACTGCGATTGCCGCTATGTCCCCGGCGGAATTCCTTGCCTGTCTGGATTTTCAGGACGCACATCTACACATCGCCATTTATCCGGAAAGTTGGCAGTATCTCAGATTTGCCTGCAACCAAGGGCACTTTCAGTTTTCAGCTCTTCCCTTTGGTCTGACTACAGCTCCTCAAGTCTTCAGCCGTGTCCTGGGAGCCTTAATATCCATCCTCCATTGGGATGGCATCAGAGTTACTCCATATATGGATGACCTGCTTCTGAAAGCCCCTTCTGCGGAACTTCTTCATCAGCAGGTTCAGGACTGCATTCATGCTGTCACCCATCATGTGTGGATCATCAACATGGACAAGTCAGATCTTGTCCCATCCCAGCCTTTGGTCTTCCTAGGCCTTCTCTTCGACACTCGGCAGAGCATGGTGTTTCTCACGAACAAGATGGCTCACCAGATTGCCCATATGGTTTCTACTGTTCTGGGTCACGATCCAGTTCCAGCCAAGAAGCTTTTCCTCTAGTGGGGAAAATCATCTCCACAACAGAAGCGGTCCCATTTGCCATGGCTCACACCAGGGAACTCCTTGGTTTGTGATCCAGGTCTGCAGGGGTCAGCCGGACCTTCAGAAGACTTCAGTATCCTTCCCTCTTCATGTGGAACTGAGTTTGTCATGGTGGCTCGACCTCTCCAATCTGCTGAAGGGCAAGTCCTTCCTGGTATCGTTCTGGACCATGGTGACAACGGATGCCAGCCTCTCCGGCTGGGGAGCGGTCCTGGGTCACCTGAGTGCTCAGGGTAGAATGCCCAGTCCGGGTCCAGTCCGACAATGCCACAGCTTACATTAACAAGCAGGGCGGAACAAGAAGTCTCGCCGCTTGGTTAGTGGTCAAGGCTATTTTGTCTTGGGCAGAAGAACATGTTCCTACTATGTCCGCAGTGCACATCCCTGGCGTAGACAACGTCATGGCAGTCTTACTCATTCGACACAGGGTGGACAGCGGAGAGTGGGAACTGCACCCAGAGGTGTTCACCCTCATTGTTCAGAAGTGAGGTCTTCCTTGCATCGACCTGATGGTGACAAGACACAACCGGAAGATTCCAAGGTTCTGCACTCGCTGGAGGGGTCCTGTAGCTCTAGCAGTGGATGCCATGTCCATTCCTTGATTATTTCCTCTTGCTTCCGTCTTTCCTCCCCTTCCCCATGGTGCACAGGGTGTTACGGAATTGAGACTGGAGCGCTGTCCAGTCATTCTTATTTCTCCGTACTGGCCTTGACAGGCTTGGTTTCCGGAGCTTCTGGATTTGTCAGTGATGGAGCCATTCCGAATCTTTTTCTTCAGGGTTACCTGTGGAAGGAGGATGTTCACTAGCTTTGATGGCTTGGAAATTGAATCCTCAATATTGAAGGGTTTTTCTTCTAGTGTGGTGGCTACTATGCTTAGTGCCCGCAAACCTGTTTCTTCTAAGGCATACCATTGTGTCTGGTCAACTTTTCTATCTTGGTGTGCTGACAGGGACCTTTCTCAGGATTTTGATCTGCCTACAGTCCTGGCTTTCTTGCTGGACTGTGTGGATAAGGGCCACGGTTTGAGTTCCCTTAAGGTTCACACTTTTGCTCTCTGTTTTCTTTCAGAGGCGCATTGCTATTCTTCCTGATGTCAAGGTTTTCTTCCAGGGAATTGCTCATACTCATCCTGTCTTTAAGACTCCCGCTTCTCAGTGGGACATTAATTTGGTTTTGGGTGTCCTTCAGCTCCTCTCTTTGAATCTTGGCTACTATTCCTTTATGCCTGCTGACGTGGAAAATGGCCTTTCTCCTGGCGATTGTCTCTGTTCGCAGTGTTGCGGAATTACATGCTCTGTCCTGTAAACCACCCTATTTGGTGTTTCGCAAGGACAAGGTGGTACTTCACAGGAGTTTCTCACTAAGGTGGTCTCTTGAGTTCCACGTTAATCAGGAGATTGTGGTGCCTTCTTTCTGCCCGGACCCTACCTCTGACAAGGAGAGGGATCTCCACTTGTTAAATGTGGTGCGTTGTCTCAAGTTTTATGTACATCGCACTGAGTCCATTAGACAGTCCGATGTGCTGTTTGTCATTCCAGAGGGCCCCAGGGCAGGGAGACCTGCATCCAAGTTACTTGTGTCTTGGATCAAGTCCGCTATTTGTAAGGCTTACGAGCTAAGGAAGAAGCCTGTTCCCTTTCGGGTCACGGCTCATTCTACTAGATCTATTGGGGCTTCTTGGGCTTGCAAGAATCAAGCCTCCGCTGATCAGTTGTGCAAGGCTGCCACTTGGTTGTCTGTGCACACCTTTTCAAAGCACTACCGTGTTGATGTGCTGGTATCGGATGATGCCAGTTTTGGGAGGAAGATCCTGGAGGCAGTCTTGCCTGTCTAGAATCTTCTCAGTTCTTTGGTGCTTCCTTCACTTTTGAGCCCTGTTGGCTTTAGTTCCGTGTGCTGTGTGACAGTTCCTGGGGTGTTGTTACCCCTGTTCAGTGTCTGTTGACACTTCATTTGTTTTGTTGGGCTATCTCTAATCTGATGGCTCATATCTGCTCTGGTGACTTTGGGGGCCTTGCACCTGGTCCTCGCCTTACTTCCCGCCTATGGGAAACTCAATGGTTGTACATACCAAAGTTACCAGTAACCTGTATTGGACGACAGAGAGAGGAGGATTTTAGTCTTACCTATTAAATCCTTTTCTCTTGGTCCACACAGGTTACTGCTCTCCCATCCTGTCAAGGGACCATGCTTAGTTCTCCTGTGGCAGACCGTGGGGGTCCTTCGGGGTCATGCTCACAGGAGTCTTCTTTCCCTTCTACTATCTAGTCGATAGTTGGTGTCTCAAATTTTTCTGGAGCTAATTGGCTAGCTGCAGCCAAGGAGGGGAAGGTAGGCATTCACTTCTAGAATTGTTCCTGCCTACAATTAAAGGGGTGGATCGCCTACCCAAAGATACCAGTAACCTATATGGACTAAGAAAAGGATTTAACAGGTAATACTAAAATCCTCTTTTCAAAGCATCTCCCATGCAGTATTTTTTAAAGTGAATTTAGTAGCCCTTGACGAAGATGCCAAGCAGAGCTGCAAACAGAGTACAAGTAATGCAAGGGTTAAAGTCAGACTCCACTTAATTCTGTTAGCTCAGACAAATGCATCTAAGTCTATATAGTTAATCTACTAAAATTATGTTAATTTCTGACTGGTATCTTACCGGTTCTTTCAATTTTTGGTGTGACTCAGATATTTAGTACCGGGCAAGGTGAACTCCTACCAGACAGTAGCTTAGTGCTTATTTCTCTTAAATGCGCTCTAGTAGCTTTTTTCTTTTTTCTATCATTGACTTTTATAAGTGAATATTAAAGAAATGAGCTATGTCTTAATGCTAAACATGAAAGAAGTGGAGTTTCTGTACCCTTTAACTGGAATTGTTTTTAATTGATTGTGGTGAATTCAGGGAGTATTCACACAATTGGCACATTCTTTAACCCCTTATCGACCAGTGACTTGTCAGGACCGTCACCAGTAAACTTGCCTAAAGTACTGATGACTGTCTTGGAATGTCGTGTATTTTGTGCTTGCAGAGCTCCTGCAGAAGAACTGTAAGTACTAGCGAGGTCTGAAATTGACCACTTCAAGGTGGGAGTGGTCTTTCTGACAATCCAGTACGTGTCATGAGTCACATGTGCCGACCAACTTTAAAGCGGTCATTAAAGGAGCAGTAAACTTTTTCATTAAAAAAAAAAAAAAAATTATATGTATTTATTTATTTTAGGGATTTTCCTATTGCGTAAAATAAGGGTACTCCCACTGCCAAGAGATTCATATTTCCAGAGTTATTACATTTTAAACCCATGGTTTTTTTTTTACATTAGCAGTGCCCTCTAGTGGTCAAATTCTAATGAGATTTCCTTTTAGATTCTAATGGAGAGAAGTCAGAGACATACAGTTCTCCATAGAATGTGACAGAAACTTCCTGTCAGAACTATCAGGAAGTAAAGCACAGAAAATTAACTTCCTGATTATTTGAACTGCTATAAACTTTGAATAAGACATCTGACAGCAGTGGGAATGACCTTGTTTTATAAAGCAGGAAAAGCTCTATAAAATGTGTTTTCATAAAAATAAATTTACTGCTCCTTTAAGCTCACTTCCCAGATTGCTAGTCCTTAAGGGGTTAAAAAAAAAAAAAAAAAAAAAAAGAAAGTCAAGACAAGGTTAACTTTTAACCTGGAAACGCTGTAATCATTCACATGTCCTACTCCTAATGTCTCGCAATGCAATTCATAGCTATGATGGACAGAACAAGGTATGCCTTTGTGTCTGTCCCTTTTTTTTTTTTTTTTTTTTATTATTATGTGATAATCTTTCTTTAGAATCTAGAGGGCATACCGCACTGATAAAATTAGCAACACACATAGTACTAGTAGCTGAATTTTCAAAGTACAAGCCAGAAGGAATGTAGACATTTTTTGTTATAGTTCCTGCTTAACTGGAAGATCAACTAAAATAACTCTTCTCTGCCCTACTTTACCCATCATGCTCCACCCACCAATCCGTTTTCTTACAAAGATGCACGGGTCCTTTTAAAGGGATTGTAATACATGAACCATACAAAATATACATCCCTGAGTAAAACAGGGGCACTCCCACTGCTGAAATGTGTTTTTTATTCAAATGTTACTACAGTTCAAACTTGAACTGTTGTAGGACAGTATCACGATGGCCTGCAATTGTACTATGGTATAGCAGCAGCGCCACTATACACTTTCATGCCACTGTAATACTGCACCTAAAAAAAATTCAAGTTTGAACTGTAATAACTTATGAATAAAACACCCATGTTTTACTCGGGCAGATACACCCTACATTTTATTTATATATATATATATATATAAGAATAAGCCTCATTGCATAATTTATGGTACCCCACACACAGAACATAATTTATGTCTCCTCAGAAAAGAAACTCGCATTGAACAGAATGTCTAATTACATAATTTATGTCTCATTAGGAGACACAACTCCTATTGGGTGATTCAATGGGGGCGTGTTTATCATACAGGGAGTTAGCCCGCCCACCAGTATCCAACTGACAAAAAAAAAAAATATATAACTGCCACTCGCTCCTGAGGTAAGGATATCAGTAACTTCTCCTGGTCCACTCACACTCTCACTCAGGATCATGACCCCACAAACACACTGTTTCACCTCTCACAGATAACTGTAACCCTCCATACACTCTGTTTCAGTACGAGGGTGTAATGTTCCCATAAAATACAAACTCAGGGATAAACTTAATAGCAACTCTTATTTAACTCATCATCTCTTCAGTCACCTCACTGTCTCAACTGTCAGTCCTCCACTTCCTTCTTCCCACCCTTTCTCCTTAAAGGGAGAGAGATGCTTTGCTGTATGTTACAGAGGGCAAGCCTCAAACACCACTTTCTATTTGATACCTCAGCATATTGCTACGTTGCCTCAACTGAAGAGCCACCGTGTGTTATATTGCTATGTTAGCTCAACTTAACCCTTTGAGTGCCAGAGGGGTAAGCAACGCATTGCAAAGCACACATTCTGTCTCAGTCTCACACTCTTAGTCTCGCAGTCTCTCACACAGTCTCACACTCTCACAGTCTCTCTCGCAGTCTCACACAGTCCCTCACACTCTCACAGTCTCTTACACTCTCACAGTCTCACACACTCTCAGTCTCTCACACTCTCACAGTCTCTCACACTTTCACACAGTATCACACTCTCAGTCTCGCACTCTCACAGTCTCTCTCGCAGTCTCTCACAGTCTGTCTCGCAGTCTCACACAGTACCTCATACTCTCACAGTCTCTCACACTCTCACACAGTCTCACACTTTCACACAGTCTCACACTCTGTCTCACACAGTCTCTGTCGCAGTCTCACACAGTCCATCACACTCTCACAGTCTCTTACACTCTCACAGTCTCTTACACTCTCACAGTCTCTTACACTCTCACAGTCTCTTACACTCTCACAGTCTCTTACACTCTCACAGTCTCTTACACTCTCACAGTCTCTTACACTCTCAGTCTCACACAGTCTCTCACACTTTCACAGTCTCACACTCTCAGTCCCACACTCTCAGTCTTTCACAGTCTCTCTCACAGTCTCTCTCGCAGTCTCACACAGTCTCTCACAGTCCCTCACACTCTCACAGTCCCTCACACTCTCACAGTCCCTCACACTCTCTCACTCTGTCTCTCACTCTGTCTCTCACTCTGTCTCTCACTCTGTCTCTCACTCTGTCTCTCACTCTGTCTCTCACTCTGTCTCTCACTCTGTCTCTCACTCTGTCTCTCACTCTGTCTCTCACTCTGTCTCTCACTCTGTCTCTCACTCTGTCTCTCACTCTGTCTCACACTCTCGCAGTCCCTCACACTCTCGCAGTCCCTCACACTCTCGCAGTCCCTCACACTCTCGCAGTCCCTCACACTCTCGCAGTCCCTCACACTCTCGCAGTCCCTCACACTCTCGCAGTCCCTCACACTCTCGCAGTCCCTCACACTCTCGCACACTCTCACAGTCTCTCACAGTCTCACACACACACACACCATCTCACACTCACACACAGTCTCACAGTCTCTCTCACTCTCACGGTCTCTCAGTCTCTCACAATCTCACTCTCACACACTCTCACACACTCTCACACACTCTCACACACTCTCACACACTCTCACACAGTCTCACACAGTCTCACACAGTCTCACACAGTCTCACACAGTCTCACACACTCACACACTCACACACTCTCACACACACTCTCACACACTCTCACACACTCTCACACACTCTCACACACACTCTCACACACACTCTCACACACTCTCACACACTCTCACACACACTCTCACACACTCTCACACACTCTCACACACTCTCACACACTCTCACACACTCTCACACACTCTCACACACTCTCACACACTCACACTCTCTCTCACACAGTCTCTCTCTCACTCTCACACACAGTCTCACTCAGTCTCTCTCACACTCTCACAGTCTCTCACGCACACACAGTCTCACGCACACTCAGTCTCACGCACACTCAGTCTCACGCACACTCAGTCTCGCACACTCAGTCTCGCACACTCAGTCTCGCACACTCAGTCTCGCACACTCAGTCTCGCACACTCAGTCTCGCACACTCAGTCTCGCACACTCAGTCTCGCACACTCAGTCTCGCACTCTCGCACTGTCTCGCACAGTCGCACTCTCGCTCAGTCTCGCGCTCAGTCTCGCGCTCAGTCTCGCGCTCAGTCTCGCGCTCAGTCTCGCGCTCAGTCTCGCGCTCAGTCTCGCGCTCAGTCTCGCGCTCAGTCTCGCGCTCAGTCTCGCGCTCAGTCTCGCGCTCTCACTCACACTCACTCTCTCACTCTCTCTCTGTCACTCTGTCTCACTCTCACTCTGTCACTCTGTCACTCTGTCACTCTGTCACTCTGTCACTCTGTCACTCTGTCACTCTGTCACTCTGTCACTCTGTCACTCTGTCACTCTGTCTCACTCTGTCACTCTGTCACTCTGTCACTCTGTCTCACTCTGTCACTCTGTCTCACTCTGTCACTCTGTCTCACTCTGTCACTCTGTCACTCTGTCACTCTGTCACTCTGTCACTCTGTCACTCTGTCTCACTCTGTCACTCTGTCACTCTGTCTCACTCTGTCACTCTCACACTCTGTCTCTCTCACAGTCTCTCTCACACTCACATTCTCACACTCACATTCTCACACTCTCAGTCTCACACAGTCTCACACCCAATCACTCACACACTCAATCACACTCAGTCTCACTCAATCACACTCTCACAGTCTCACTCAGTCATACTCACACACTCAGTCTCACACTTAGTCTCGCAGTCACACTCTCACAGTCTCACTCAGTCATACTCACACACTCAGTCTCACACTTAGTCTCGCAGTCACACTCTCACAGTCTCACTCAGTCATACTCACACACTCAGTCTCACACTTAGTCTCGCAGTCACACTCAATCACACTCTCACCCTCAATCACTCACACCCTCTCACTCAATCACACACACTCACTAACACACTCTCACTCAATCACTCAACGCAATCACTCAATCTCGCACTCAAACGCAATCACTCACACGTAATCACACCCCGGGAGCCAGCACGATCCACCTTCCACCATAGTCTCACTGTCACTCACACCCCGGTAGCCAGCATGATCCACCTTCCACCATAGTATGTGCAATTACCACACGCATTTCAATTACATGAATGAATGCCAGTCACTTTCATCCTGGGAGCCAGCACGATCCACCTTCCACCATAGTATGTGCAATTACCACATGCGTTTCAACTATATGAATGAATGCCACAGTGGAGGCATAAGTACAAACACAAACTCATTACAATGACACATAAGTCACCCCCTTATGACTCACTTCTGTGTGTGTGTGTCTCTGTGTGTGCCTGTGTGTTTCATGTCTGTATCACACTCTGTGTCTGCATGTATGTGTGTATGACTGTCGCTCTTTAAGCATCTCAGTGCATGCGTGTGCATTTGCATATGTGTCTCTGTGTTTGTCTCACATCCGTGTGTGTGCATTAATTCCCTACATATCCTGACGGGCAACGCCGTCCCACATTGCTAGTATATATATATATCTATATATATATATAAAAGAATAAGCCTCATTGCATAATTTATGGTACCCCACACACAGAACATAATTTACGTCTCCTCAGAAAAGAAACTCGCATTGAACAGAATGTCTAATTACATAATTTATGTCTCATTAGGAGACACAACTCCTATTGGGTGATTGAATGGGGACTTTACTGCTCTCATTGGGTGATTCAATGGGGGCGTGTTTATCATACAGGGAGTTGGCCCGCCCCCTCCAGCCCGCCCACCAGTATCCAACTGACGAAAAAAAAAATATATAACTGCCACTCGCTCCTGAGGTAGGGATATCAGTAACTTCTCCCGGTCCACTCACACTCTCACTCAGGATCATGACCCCACAAACACACTGTTTCACCTCCCACAGATAACTGTAACCCTCCATACACTCTGTTTCAGTATGAGGGTGTAATGTTCCCATAAAATACAAACTTAATAGCAACTCTTATTTAACTCATCTCTTCAGTCACCTCACAGTCTCAACTGTCACTCCTCCACTTCCTGCTTCCTGATTCCCACCCTTTCTCCTTAAAGGGAGAGAGATGCTTTGCTGTATGTTACAGAGGGCAAGCCTCAAACACCACTTTCTATTTGATACCTCAGCATATTGCTACATTGCCTCAACTGAAGAGCCACCGTGTGTTATATTGCTATATTAGCTCAACTTAACCCTTTGAGTGCCAGAGGGGTAAGCAACGTATTGCAAAGCACACAGTCTCTCACACAGTCGCAGTCTCACAGTCGCACACACTCTCAGTCTCACAGTCGCACACAGTCTCAGTCTCACACTTTCACACAGTCTCACACTCTCAGTCTCACACTCTGTCTCTCTCGCAGTCTCACACAGTCCCTCACACTCTCTCAGTCCCTCACACTCTCTCAGTCCCTCACACTCTCTCAGTCCCTCACACTCTCTCAGTCCCACACACTCGCTCAGTCCCACACACTCGCTCAGTCCCACACACTCGCTCAGTCCCACACACTCGCTCAGTCCCACACACTCGCTCAGTCCCACACACTCGCTCAGTCCCACACACTCGCTCAGTCCCACACACTCGCTCAGTCCCACACACTCGCTCAGTCTCCCACACTCTCCCACACTCTCCCACACTCTCCCACACTCTCCCACACTCTCCCACACTCTCAGTCTCTCACTCTCACACTGTCTCACTCAGTCTCGCACAGGCTCACACTCACAGGCTCACACTCTCACACACAGTCTCACAGTCTCTCACTCTCCCACACAGTCTCCCACACAGTCTCCCACACAGTCTCCCACACAGTCTCCCACACAGTCTCCCACACAGTCTCCCACACAGTCTCCCACACAGTCTCCCACACAGTCTCCCACACAGTCTCCCACACAGTCTCCCACACAGTCTCCCACACAGTCTCCCACACAGTCTCCCACACAGTCTCCCACACAGTCTCCCACACAGTCTCCCACACAGTCTCCCACACAGTCTCCGTCTCCCACACAGTCTCCGTCTCCCACACAGTCTCCGTCTCCCACACAGTCTCCGTCTCCCACACAGTCTCCGTCTCCCACACAGTCTCCGTCTCCCACACAGTCTCCGTCTCCCACACAGTCTCCGTCTCCCACACAGTCTCCGTCTCCCACACAGTCTCCGTCTCCCACACAGTCTCCGTCTCCCACACAGTCTCCGTCTCCCACACAGTCTCCGTCTCCCACACAGTCTCCGTCTCCCACACAGTCTCCGTCTCCCACACAGTCTCCGTCTCCCACACAGTCTCCGTCTCCCACACAGTCTCCGTCTCCCACACAGTCTCCGTCTCCCACACAGTCTCCGTCTCCCACACAGTCTCCGTCTCCCACACAGTCTCCGTCTCCCACACAGTCTCCGTCTCCCACACAGTCTCCGTCTCCCACACAGTCTCCGTCTCCCACACAGTCTCCGTCTCCCACACAGTCTCCGTCTCCCACACAGTCTCCGTCTCCCACACAGTCTCCGTCTCCCACACAGTCTCCGTCTCCCACACAGTCTCCGTCTCCCACACAGTCTCCGTCTCCCACACAGTCTCCGTCTCCCACACAGTCTCCGTCTCCCACACAGTCTCCGTCTCCCACACAGTCTCCGTCTCCCACACAGTCTCCGTCTCCCACACAGTCTCCGTCTCCCACACAGTCTCCGTCTCCCACACAGTCTCCGTCTCCCACACAGTCTCCGTCTCCCACACAGTCTCCGTCTCCCACACAGTCTCCGTCTCCCACACAGTCTCCGTCTCCCACACAGTCTCCGTCTCCCACACAGTCTCAGTCTCCCACACAGTCTCAGTCTCCCACACAGTCTCAGTCTCCCACACAGTCTCCGTCTCCCACACAGTCTCCGTCTCCCACACAGTCTCCGTCTCCCACACAGTCTCCGTCTCCCACACAGTCTCAGTCTCCCACACAGTCTCAGTCTCCCACACAGTCTCAGTCTCCCACACAGTCTCCGTCTCCCACACAGTCTCAGTCTCCCACACAGTCTCAGTCTCCCACACAGTCTCAGTCTCCCACACAGTCTCAGTCTCCCACACAGTCTCAGTCTCCCACACAGTCTCAGTCTCCCACACAGTCTCAGTCTCCCACACAGTCTCAGTCTCCCACACAGTCTCAGTCTCCCACACAGTCTCAGTCTCCCACACAGTCTCAGTCTCCCACACAGTCTCAGTCTCCCACACAGTCTCAGTCTCCCACACAGTCTCAGTCTCCCACACAGTCTCAGTCTCCCACACAGTCTCAGTCTCCCACACAGTCTCAGTCTCCCACACAGTCTCAGTCTCCCACACAGTCTCAGTCTCCCACACAGTCTCAGTCTCCCACACAGTCTCAGTCTCCCACACAGTCTCAGTCTCCCACACAGTCTCAGTCTCCCACACAGTCTCAGTCTCCCACACAGTCTCAGTCTCCCACACAGTCTCAGTCTCCCACACAGTCTCAGTCTCCCACACAGTCTCCGTCTCCCACACAGTCTCCGTCTCCCACACAGTCTCCGTCTCCCACACAGTCTCCGTCTCCCACACAGTCTCCGTCTCCCACACAGTCTCCGTCTCCCACACAGTCTCAGTCTCTCACACAGTCTCAGTCTCTCACACAGTCTCAGTCTCTCTCACACAGTCTCTCTCACACAGTCTCTCTCACACAGTCTCTCTCACACAGTCTCTCTCACACAGTCTCTCTCACACAGTCTCTCTCACACAGTCTCTCTCTCACAGTCTCTCACTCTCACACATAGTGTCTCTCTCTCACTCACACATAGGGGTAGATTTAAAGGCAGCCGTTAAACCATCCGCTAAGTAAAAAAGGCACGTCGGCCGCAAAGAACACATGTTTTACGGCAGATTCAAAGGTAAGCGTTCAAGAATAGCTATCGGGCGTAGGCACTACAAAAACACGTTAAACAAAAACCAGCGTCGCACCTGATTTTGCATCACCGTGCGTCCCAAACACCCGTTAAAACACAACTTTAGTCAAAATGTTACATTACGGCTGCCGTTGTCTAGCAACCCTGATAGATGCACAAACAAAATTCAAACCTACAGCCAATCCCAAGGCCCCAAAGTATCAAAAATGTCCAAATACACCTATATATACCTCAAAATAACGGTTACACCCTGTCTGTGTTTCGAGTTTCAGCAAGCTAGAGCACAGGACCCAGGAGTGGAGGATAGCATTTAGAGAGAGAGAGAGAGAGAGAGAGAGAAGCATACAGAGGAGTAAGGTAGAAGGATTTTGGAGAGGAGAGAGTTACATTTAAATAGACACATAGCACACTTTTGCACATAGCACATACATCCATACAAACACATACACATACATACACATAGTCTTTTTTTTTTCATCACACCTTACACATTTTAAACTTTATTTTTACAGTGTGAATCCGTGAGTGAAAGTGTGTGACAGAGAGTGAGTGGGATCGAGTGTGTCTGTGAGGGCGTGTGAGAGTGCCTGGGTGTGACTGGGTGAATGATGGCCAGGAGAGGAGGACAGGAGAGAGGGATGGGGAGACTAGTGGAGGAGGAGGAGGAGGAAGGTCAGGAGGGGATCCCTCAGCAGAGCAGGGGTGGGAGAGGGAGATACGCAGGGCGGAGGGGGACCAGGCCCACAAGAACAGGCACACTAAGAAGAAGAGGGACAGATCCTGCAGTGGGACGAGGGGTAGTGCCTGGGGACCACCACACACAGGCAGGGGCAGAGCAGGCAGGACACTCCGGGTCTGACTCCTCGCATGCCGGAGCTGAGGGGGACAGGCTCAGGGATCCCCGATATACCGAGGAAGAAAACACGGCCCTCGTGGAGGCTGTGCTGGAGAGGGAGAGTGTCCTCTTCCCGGGGGACAGACTCCCTGGCCTGTCTGCGAGGAGGAGAGCTGCCTGGAGTCAAATCTGCAGCAGAGTTAATGCGGTGGCCACCTGCAGACGGGATGTGGACTCAATCAAGAAGAGATGGGGCGACTGCAAAAGGCAGGTGAAGAGGAAGATGGGGGATGCCGCCCTGCACGCCAGAGCCACCGGAGGTGGGCCACCTGTCCCCATCACCTACAGCGCATGGGAGGAGAGGCTGCGGCAGACACTGTCGTCCACCCTCATTGAGGGGGTCCCTGGAGGATCAGACACTGGGGAGGAGAGGAGCCTCCACACCACCGGTAAGTGCATCACCCCAAAACCACACACCACCCCAAACCACACACCCATCACAAACAAGCACTCACATCCCAACATCTGCTCTTCATTCAACCACACAATTGCACCAACACAGCACCCTGAGGGTTTAAACAGGGATCAAGACAAGGACAAATGTCAATGTTCAACAAGGCCAAAACCTGTCCAACTCCCTGGTTAACCCTCATGTTGCTGTGCTCATCACACACAATACACACAAACCATGCTCGGTAAAGTGTTGTATGTTAAACATCACAATTGTTGTCACACAGTGTTACCCATGTTCACACAGGGAATCCAGCACATAACCCCATGAGTGCCAGAGGGATCATCAATGCATCGATGAACAATGCTTTGGCAACCCCTCTGGTACTCAAAGGGTTAACCAGACAACACACATGTCGATAGGTTAACAATTACATGACACATAGGGGACATTCACTAAGCGGTGAAAAAGAGCTGATGTAGTGAATTTGACACTTGCATACCCTCACTTTACCAATTACAATGTTAGTCTATGGAGAACATCCAATAACAGGATTCAAGCTGCACAGGCCCCATTGTGTGGACTCCATAGAAAACATTGCAGATGGTGAAATGAGGTCAGCGGAGAAGTCAGCATCATAATCAGTTCATCAGGTCCACTTAACCGCTTACTGAATCACCAACAGGATGGATCAGGTCACAAATCACAGTGCCACTGAGAATAAATGCTTGTATGTGCAACACACACGCCAAAAACAATCACACATAAGTAAAGGTGAAAAAGTTGGCCTTGGTGTTGTGTATGCAATCATTTACTCTAACTTCAATTTACATAGCTCACATTTGATTCACATATAGATCCTCAGGAGTGCTGATGCCATGGATGGATGGTACACCAGACACTATTTGCAGGATAAATATGGGAACCAAATATGAACCATTGAGGTTTGGTCAATAACAGGCCAGGGATTATGGATATCTATGATCGGGTCTGGCTGCCTCACACAGAAGGATGGATGGGCTGATCCTGGAAAAAAAAGGCCTCAATCAATGATATCCTTCAAGACTGGCTTGATTGTTGCCCCTCAGGATTCAACTTGAACAGACCTCATGGACAGAATCCTGTAATGTACATCAATCCCTGATTGCCACGGTGGTATCCCATGCATCACAATGCTATGCATAGGATACCATCATGACAACCAGAGAGGGACATGTCTAATCTGACAAAATCCAGCACTGTACGGGATGAACTGATAACATAGGGATGAATACTACTTGAATCACACTGCAGATCTCTTCAAAAAAGATATGTACAGAAAGAAAAACAACCAGATTTGTATGTGGATATGTCCCTTTCAAATGGGTACAAATAGGTCCCAACAAGATGTAAACCCAGAGTTCGGTTCAGTACGTGTGATTGTCCAACTGCCCATATATGTGCACCCTCAACAAAATAACTCATATTGATATCATCATCACAGTACATATACCCAGTATATTACACCTACTTGGATGGGTATCACTTGTATCTATGAAAGGTCATTTGTGATGGCTGTACATATATAGGCAGTTAGACAATCACATGTTCTGAACAGATCTCTGGGTTCATATCTATCAAGGATATGTTTGTACCCGTATGAAAGGTACATATACACACATATCAGACCATATTCCTCACTGTGTACCTTGGCATGGCAATGGTTAATTTCACTTGATGTAACCTTGCAGGCATCATAAAGAGATGTTTAGAAAGATGTTACTGTATGTGACAGCTGGAGATGTCAGTCATATGACCACACGGAGGCTCTTCAGCAGACCCAAAATTGAAACAATTGGAGATGGATCCATCATTGACATGGTCCACAGAGCGTGCTTACAAACCAGGAACACTTAGTAGACAATGGCAAAGATGTAGTTATCTCCAAATGGGTCAATGTGGAGTCTGCTGAAGAGCCTCCGTGTGGTCAAATGACTGACATCTCCAGCTGTCACATACAGCAACATCTTTCTAAACATCTCTCTATGATGCCTGCAATGTTACATCAAGGTGAAATTAACCATTGCTATCCCGTTAAAGAGATAGTAATACCTAAAATGTGAAAGGAAAAATACATGTCATAGGATTGATCCACCGGGTAATGTAAGGGTATCCCCACTACTGAAAGGTGTTTCATCACAAGAGTATAACAGCTCAAAGTTGAATATTCCAGGGACAATATCACTGTGGCCTGAAAATGTACTATGCCAGTGTTGCCAGACCATCCTCTGGCTAGCTTTGGTCCAGGGAACAGATATCCACAAAGGATGATGTGGCAACAGCGCAAATGTACAATATCAGGCCACTGGGATGTGGCACCAAAGGAATTCAACACTGAGCTGCAATACATGTAGAATACAACACCCATCACCAGTAGGAGTACCGTTGTTTCACACAGGGGGATACACCATACAACATATATGTTCCTTTACACATTTCAAGTATTAATATCAATTTGACACCATCATGGCTAAGTTTACTGATCACACAATCTCAATCCTCCACACAGGTTATGTGTCTCCAGCACATCAGGAGCCCATGGAGGAGGCCACCTCACCACCCAGTGAGGAGTATTTGGAGGAGGGGACCAGCCAGTGGGCACCGTACCCAACGACATCCACACCTCTTGGCCAGCTGGATGCACCAACTCTGCCTGCACCAACTCTGCCTGCACCAACTCTGCCTGCACCAACTCTGCCTGCACCAACTCTGCCTGCACCAACTCTGCCTGCACCAACTCTGCCTGCACCGACTTATTACAGTGACTGGATGCCCCCCACCACCTCCAGGAGCTATTATCCCCCAGCAGCAGCAGCAGCACCACCACCACCAGGGAGGCAATGGCTGCCCGGTGATGTGGCCACCACCCAATACGGGCCATACCCACAGATTGACCTACCCTCCTGGATGGCTCCCCAGCATGGCCCCAGGTATGATCCTAGGTGGGGGCCAAGCACATACCAGTGGCCAAGGTTTGACCCTTGGCCACTCGACTACCAACACCTGGGCCTGCTTGGGGAGCCCCAACAGCCTATGCGAAGGGACGTGTTTACCCCACCACCTCCACCAGCACAGACATCGGTGGGCAGCAGTGGGTCAATTGATGTGGTGGGCACATACCCATCTGCAGCACAACCAGCAGAGGAGGACACAGCACCAGCAGAGGAGGACACAGCACCAGCAGAGGAGGATACAGCACCAGCAGAGGAGGATACAGCACCAGCAGAGGAGGATACAGCACCAGCAGAGGAGGATACAGCACCAGCAGAGGAGGACACAGCAGCAGCTGATTCACCAGGCACAAGCATCACCAGCAGTGAACGGCCCACGGGGATGGAAGCTGAGTGTATGGCTCTGCAAAGGAGACTACTCAGGTCAAGCCTCCGCACCAATGACAACATCACCAGGAGCCGTAGGGAATCCCGTATAAACACTAACAGGATAGAGGCAAGGATCCATGCCCTGGAGTCGGAGGTCATGAGGATCAACACTCAACTCCATCAGCTACACACGGGGGTGATGGACCTGCTTGCACAGCTACTGGTGGAGTTGAGAGAGCTGAACCGCAGGGAGGACTTACGTTTGGAGAGGGAAAACCTGCGCTCCACAGAGGGATCCACTGCCCCCACCACCCCCTCTAATGTGACCCCCGAAGCCACACCTAGGGGGCAAAGGGTGACCAGGAGATCATCCAGGTTATCCACTTCTGCCACACAGTCTAAGCCCCCCCCCCCCAAGAAAAAAAAATAAAATGCCCAACATGTTAAATTTCCCCTGAATAAAGGAACATTGTGCTTTTGAATCCTGTCTGATCTGCTTTGAATTTGGTCATAGATTTGGGTGGCAGAGTTGTCTCCAATGCATTGCCAAACAATTCAGTGAATACAACTCCTGCCTAGGTAAGATGTTTGTGGGATGTTACAACATGGGTTCACATACATACACATCGTTGTACAAAATCAACTGTAAAAACATCCCTGTTGCCATATTACACAACTGTGTTATATGGCAATGTTGTGTGTTGATTTTGCATAACAAAACATTCCCCTTAGCCCAACATTTGGTACAACATTGAACATTCATCTACATCATATGTAGTGTTTAACCCTTTGATATCCAGAGTGGTAGGCAACGCATTGCAAAGAAATGCGTTGGGTACCACTCTGGCACTCAGAGGGTTAAGGGGATAACCAAACAAACGGCTTAGCGGTGAGATAAGAAGCAGGACAGATAAATGGGACATGTATCCATATTGTCTTGGATTCACACACTCATTGTGCAACAGACTGACTGGGGAAGCCAATGTTTTCAACCTAGGATTTCAATGTGTAGCACACACATTGATATCCTGGGGTGAGCATTGGGGCCTCCAGTAAGTTGACTTGTTGTTTTTTCTAAGGGTGTAACAGACTTCCCCAGTGAAAACACTTGTCCACTTGGTCATGTACTGTGATATGTCCCAGTGGAGCAATATCACTGAACATTGAGCAACACATTAACTGTGGACAGGAATTCACTGTGGAAGTATGTCCCCTTTATCACCTCTTTATCACTCCCACAACACATTAGTGTATCACTGCCACCATCTGTTAGCGTGAATACATCACTGAGTCCACTCACTTGCAAACAAGTGCTGGAGTCCTGTGATATGGGTGATGCCTTTCCATGTATGGGGATACTCTACCCTGGGTGTGGTAACGCATTGACAACTGTGTTCTCAAATATATCCTCATACAGACACAGATAGAATGGTGATGGTTCATCTTTATTGTGTCTCAAAGTACATTAGGATGTACATGTGTTTTCTGTGTATTGCCTATATGCATTGAACACCTGTATGAGAACACTAAATGTACTTTGAAACAAAAAAATAGTACTTTAGTTACACTGCTGCCCAGCTCATGTGTTGTCCACAAGGTTTGACAACTCTGTAGCTGAGCATCCTAACTGTACAGGTTATAAAACTCAGGAATTAGTGTTTTCTGTGTCTATATGAAAATGATCCAGTAGAGGTTTGTGTGAACCTCAGGTCAAACTTTGCATCACCAACAACATCAACATAAACAGCAAGGGGTGATCTCCATGAAGGTGATGTCAAGACATCAATCCAGTCACATAGAAGAACTTCAGTTCAAGGATGGATCATGTTACGGATGCCTGTGGAAGAAGAGGACAGGATTTGGAGTAGTTGACTTGAACTGATCATCAAGCAACAACAATTTAGTCTTTTTGATCCCCTCAATTTTCACAGTTACAGGTGAGTACACAAACCATTGCTTGACAATGTGTTGTGTACTCATCTGTAACCAATTATGTGGAGAACTAAGGACATGTGCCCCAGCCCTATGGATATGTGCCCCTGACATGGATACACACATCAACAAGTGTTCTGAGAGCTCCATGGAAGTAATGAATTTGGGCTGCCACTGTTAATGTGACAGTGGCAGCCCAATGTCATTTGTTCCATGGAACTGTTAGGACACATTTGTTGATGTGTGTATTCATGTCGGGGGCACATATGTCTGCACACTCACAGGTCAGCATGGTGTCCCTGGTAATCTGATCTACGTCTCATGACCTCTACATTGTGTGCCCATACCACTGTACATCCACCCCTGTGCTGCTCTTCTCAGCTGTAGCACAGTACAGGTTCCATATTGAGTCCAATGGCCCTTTAACCCCTGATGTGACGGAGTATTATCCAATGCATAGCATTGGATAACACTCTTTCGCTACAAGGCTAGCATGGTTGCTCTGGCTATGCTCATGGCAAATCAAGTTAGCTGCTGTCAATCAAGCCCTGTAAGGCGATGAACATGGGTTATGTGTTGTACCTTGTTTCTCCTGAGGGTGTGCGTGATATCCTTGGGGTCTGTATGTCAACGTGGAGAGTGGAATGGAGGATGGTTTTTGAGTCCACACACACAATTTGCCACGTCCGCTGCAAGTGCAGTGCTGTGTCACTGTTCCTGTGGGGTGAGACAGAACAAAATGTGCAGTGTGGTTAGTGTCACAGGACTGATGGGGGACTTGCATGGATTGTTTGCATGCCTGTGTTATACTCACATGTAAAGTGTTCCGTGATGAGCCTGTCTCTGATCTGTGTCCCTCTCAGGGTCTCCTCAACGTGTCCGATGTCCATGGGCACTTCCTGTATGGGGGGGGCCTGGATGTGCTCCAGCAGCCTGGTGTCCACTGCGATGTTGTGCAGTATTGCGCACGCCACAATGATGTCGCACACCTTTCCAGGTGCATACTGCAGTGCTCCCCCCGAGTGGTCCAGACATCGGAATCTTGACTTGAGGAGGCCAAAGGTCCGCTCAATGGCATTCCTCGTTCTGCCATGAGCCTGGTTGTAGCTTTCCTGGGCATGTGTTCGAGGATTGGCCAGTGGGGTCAGTAGCCAGGACTTGCATCCATAGCCAGCATCACCTGTGTAATGTGAGTGACATGGTGAGACAGGGAGCACATGTTGTGTGAATGATGTTTTGTGTGGTAGACGTAGTAGCTGTGGGTCAGGAGCATGCTAAGCAGCGTTGTGTGTACGCCTGTGTATGTGATGTGATTTTGTATTGTGAACTCACCCAAAAGCCATCCCCCTGTAAAAGTTCCATTCTCGAAATCTCTGTGGACTGAGGAGTTTTGGAGAATGTATGAATCATGTGAGCTGCCAGGATACTTTGCACAGACATTCATTATCCTCATCTGGCTGTCACACACCATCTGCACGTTGATGGAGTGAAAGTTCTTCCTGTTGATGAATATCTGTGCGTCACGTGCTGGGGCCTTAATTCGGACATGGGTGCAATCTATAGCACCCATGACCCTGGGCATGCCTCCCCTGGCGTAAAAGGCCTGCTTGACTTGTATCCAGTCCATGTCGGTGGTGGGGAAATGTATATAGGTACTGGCCTTGCTTTTGAGGGCTGGCAGGACCTGGGCCAGCACCCTGGAGAATGTGGCCTGTGACATGCCAGATGCGTAACCCTCTGTGGACTGGAAGGCCCCGCTTGCCATGAAGTGCATGGCACAGAGTAGTTTCTGCAGGCCAGTTAGGGCATGGTTGTAGATGTAGATGGGATCCACCTGCTCCTTGATGACCTCATACAAGGCAATGATGCTGTCAGGCCTCAACCTGTAGCGATCAATTACCTCATCATCGGTCATTCCAAAGAGGGTGACCCTTGGGCGGTATACCCTGGGCCTTGGTGGTCGTCTATACATCCTGTGCCCTCCAGGTGGGGATGGGCTCCTGTGTGGCTGCTGAGCCAGAGCCTCCTCACTTGCAACAGGTGAAGGCTGTTGATCAGGCATGCTTGGAGGTTGCTGATGTTCCCTAGCTCTCTCCCTTGCACGCCTTCTCTTCAGTCTTCGCAACAATATGTAACCCAACATACTGTTTGCTCTCTCTATCTGTCTCTATCTGTCTCTCTCTCTCTCTCTCTACCTCTCTACCTCTCTCTCTCTCTCTCTCTCTCTCTCTCTCTCTCTCTCTCTCTCCCTCCCTGAGTGGAAAACAAGCCACAAGTGAGTGTGTTGAGTTGTCCCTTTAAGTACTTGCTAGGGCGTTGTGTGGGTGTGGTGATGAGGTGAGTGCTGACCAATGGTGAGTTGTTTTTGTCCAGGTAAGTGTTTGCAGGTGTGTGTGTGTTATAAGATGTGGTGTGTTGTGCTTGTTCTGTGTGTGCCATTTGCGGACATGCAGTTGTGGGGTGCAGGTGGCGTGTTGATGTTGCCCAGGTGAGCTTGTATTTGCAGGTGTCCGCTTTGTGTGATGACCCCCATTGTTCCGTGCCATGTTGTGTTGTTGTTTTTTAGTGTGTCGTTGTCCCTGTGGTGTTGGTTGTTGTTGTGTGTATAGTGATTTGTGTTGTGTGTGCATGTTTTTGTGTTGTTTTGGCATTGCACGGGTTAATTTTCCCATTTACATGGTTGTGCGGTAAGCCTTTTGTGTCTTTTCCTATGTAACGGGTGTTTTGTTTTGGCCGTTAAGTGTCTAACGGCTAAAAAAAGTGGGTCTTAACTTTTAGCCGTTAGGTGTGTCTTTTTTTCAGCCGTTATCAGTACCGCAAGCCTTTGAATAGCTCTGGGGTATGTTTTTCCATGCGTCTGAATGCACGTAAGTGTATCGGCCGTAAGGATTCTACAACTGCCGTTAGTTGGTCTTTAGACGGATCTTTGAATTGCAACATGTCACTTAACGCACCCGTTAGTGATTTTTTTGGTTAACGGCTGCCTTTAAATCTACCCCATAGTGTCTCTCTCTCACTCACACATAGTGTCTCTCTCTCACTCACACATAGTGTCTCTCTCTCACGCAGTCTCTCACTCAGTCTCACACACACACACTCTCTCTCTCACGCAGTCTCACACACACACTCTCTCTCTCACGCAGTCTCTCTCTCACACACACACTCTCTCACACACACACACTCTCTCTCTCACGCAGTCTCACACACACACTCTCTCTCACGCAGTCTCACACACACACTCTCTCTCTCACGCACTCTCTCTCTCACACACACTCTCTCACACACACACTCTCTCTCTCACGCAGTCTCTCTCACACACACACTCTCTCTCTCACGCAGTCTCTCTCACACACACACACTCTCTCTCTCTCACGCAGTCTCTCTCACACACACACACTCTCTCTCTCACGCAGTCTCTCTCACACACACACACTCTCTCTCACGCAGTCTCTCTCACACACACACACTCTCTCTCTCACGCAGTCTCTCTCACACACACACACTCTCTCTCTCACGCAGTCTCTCTCACACACACACACTCTCTCTCACGCAGTCTCTCTCACACACACACACTCTCAGTCTCGCACGCTCGCACTCTGTCTCGCAAGCTCTCTCTCACGCTCTCTCTCACGCTCTCTCTCACGCTCTCTCTCACGCTCTCTCTCACGCTCTCTCTCACACTCTCTCTCACGCTCTCTCTCACACTCTCTCACACTGTCTCTCACACTCTCTCACAGTCTCACACTCTGTCTCACACAGTCTCTCTCACTCTCTCAGTCTCACACCCAATCACTCACACACTCAATCACACTCACACAGTCTCACTCAATCACACTCTCACAGTCTCACTCAATCACACTCTCACAGTCTCACACAGTCTGACTCTCACACTCAATCACTCAATCACACTCTCACACTCAATCACACTTACAGTCTCGCAGTCACACTCAATCACAATCACACACTCACACTCAATCACACTCACCCTCAATCACTCACACCCTCTCACTATCATACACACTCTCACTCACACATTTTTACTCAATCACACACACACACTAACACACTCACTCACTCACACGCAATCACTCAATCTCGCACTCAAACGCAATCACTCTCACGTAATCACACCCTGGGAGCCAGCATGATCCACCTTCCACCACAGTATGTGCAATTACCACACGCATTTCAATTACATGAATGAATGCCAGTCACTCACATCCTGGGAGCCAGCACGATCCACCTTCCACCATAGTATGTGCAATTACCACATGCATTTCAACTATATGAATGAATGCCACAGTGGAGGTATAAGTACAAACACAAACTCATTACAATGACACATAAGTCAACCCCTTATGACTCACTTCTGTGTGTGTGTGTCTCTGTGTGTGCCTGTGTGTTTCTCACTGTGTGTGTTGCATGTCTGTATCACACTCTATGTGTCTGCATGCATGTATGTGTGTATGACTGTCGCTCTTTAAGCATCTCAGTGCATGCGTGTGCATTTGCGTGTGTGTCTCTGTGTTTGTCTCGCATCCGTGTGTGTGCATTAATTCCCTATATATCCTGACGGGCAACGCCGTCCCACATTGCTAGTAAGAATAAGCCTCATTGCACAATTTATGGTACCCCACACACACAGAACATAATTTATGTCTCCTCAGAAAAGAAACTCGCATTGAACAGAATGTCTAATTACATAATTTATGTCTCATTAGGAGACACAACTCCTATTGGGTGATTCAATGGGGATTTTACTGCTCCCATTGGGTGATTCATTGGGGGCATGTTTATCATACAGGGAGTTGGCACGCCCCCTCCAGCCTGCCCACCAGTATCCAACTGACAAAAAAAAAATAGCTGCCACTTGCTCCTGAAGTAGGGGATATAAATAACTTCTCCTGGTCCACACACACACTCTCACACAGGATCATGACCCCACAAACACACTGTTTAACCTCCCACAGATAATTGTAACCCTCCATACACTCTGTTTCAGTACGAGTGTGTAATGTTTCCATAAAATACAAACTCAGGGATAAACTTAATAGCAACTCTTTTATTTATCTCTTCAGTCACCTCACTGTCTGTTTTCAACTGTCACTCCTCCACTTCCTGCTTCCTGATTCCCACCCTTTCTCCTTAAAGGGAGAGAGATGCTTTGCTGTATGTTACAGAGGGCAAGCCTCAAACACCACTTTCTATTTGTTCCCTCAGCATATTGCTACGTTGCCTCAACTGAAGAGCCACCGTGTGTTATATTGCTATGTTAGCTCAACTTAACCCTTTGAGTGCCAGAGGGGTAAGCAACACATTACAAAGCACACACTCTCAGTCTCACACTCACAGTCTCTCACATTCTCACACAGTCTCACACTCTGTCTCACAGTCTCTCACACTATCGCAGTCTCTCACATTCTCACACAGTCTCACACTCTCAGTCTCACAGTCTCTCACACAGTCTCACACTCTGTCTCAGTCTCTCACACTCTCGCAGTCTCTCTCACACTCAGTCTCACATTCTCAAACTCTGTCACACAGTCTCACACTCTCACAGTCAATCACACTCACACTCAATCGCACTCTCACAGTCTCACACTCAATCACACTCACACAGTCTCACTCACACAGTCTCACACTCTCAGTCTCACACTCTCACAGTCTCTCTTACAGTCTTACACTCTCTCAGTCTCACACAGTCTCTCACACTCTCACCGTCTCTCACACTCTCACCGTCTCTCACAGTCTCTCTCACAGTCTCACACTCAGTCTCAGTTTCACACTCTCTCACAGTTTCACACTCGCTCACAGTCTCACACTCGCTCACAGTCTCACACTCGCTCACACTCTCTCACACTCGCTCACACTCTCTCACAATCTCTCACACTCTCACAGTCTCTCTCACACACACACACACTCTCAGTCTCACACGCTCTCACACTCTCACTCTCACAGTCTCTCACACTCTCAGTCTCTCACACTCTGTCTCACACAGTCTCACACGCTCTCACTCTCACACTCTCACAGTCTCTCACACTCAGTCTCTCACACTCAGTCTCTCACACTCAGTCTCTCACACTCAGTCTCTCACACTCAGTCTCTCACACTCAGTCTCTCACACTCAGTCTCTCACACTCAGTCTCTCACACTCTCAGTCTCTCACACTCTCAGTCTCTCACACTCTCAGTCTCTCACACTCTCAGTCTCTCACACTCTCAGTCTCTCACACTCTGTCTCACACTCTCACACTGTCTCTCACACTGTCTCTCACACAGTCTCACACTCTCACACAGTCTCACACTCTCACAGTCTCTCTCACACTCTGTGTCACATTCTCACACTCTGTCTCACAGTCTGTATCACACACTCACAGTCTCACTCTCTCACATACCCACTCACACAGTCTCACTCTCACACAGTCTCACTCTCACACTCTGTCTCACACTCTGTCTCACACTCTGTCTCACACTCTGTCTCACACTCTGTCTCACACTCTGTCTCTCACTCTGTCTCTCACTCTGTCTCTCACTCTGTCTCTCACTCTGTCTCTCACTCTGTCTCTCACTCTGTCTCACAGTCTCACTCTGTCTCACAGTCTCACTCTGTCTCACAGTCTCACTCTGTCTCACAGTCTCACTCTGTCTCACAGTCTCACTCTGTCTCACAGTCTCTCTCTGTCTCACAGTCTCTCTCTCACAGTCTCACTCTTACAGTCTCACAGTCACGCTCAATCACAGTCTCACAATCACACACTCAACCACACTCACACACTCAATCACACTCTCACCCTCTCTCACTCACACCCTCTCAATCTCATACACCCTCTCACTCACACACTCTCACTCACACACTCTCACTCACACGCAAGCACGATCCACCTTCTACCATAGTATGTGCAATTACCACATGCATTTCAACTATATGAATGAATGCCAGTCACTCACATCCCGGAAGCCAGCACGATCCACCTTCCACCATTGTATGTGCAATTGCCACATGCATTTCAACTATATGAATGAATGCCACAGTTGAGGTATAAGTACAAACACAAACTCATTACAATGACACACAAGTCACCCCCTTATGACTCACTTCTGTGTGTGTGTGTGTGTCTCTGTGTGTTCCTCACTGTGTGTGTTGCATGTCTGTATCACACTCTATGTGTCTGCATGTATGTGTGTATAACTGCCGCTCTTTAAGCATCTCAGTGAATGCGTGTGCATTTGCGTGTGCATCTCTGTGTTTGTCTTGCATCCGTGTGTGTGCATTAATTCCCTATATATCCTGACGGGCAACGCCGTCCCACATTGCTAGTATATATATATATATATATATATATATATATATATATATATATATATATATATATATATATATATATATATATATATATATATACTAGCAATTTTTTTTTTTTTTTTAACAATTTAAGTACTACTATCCCTTTAATATAGATATGGGAGGTTCGCTTTACAGATACCAGTCTATCAGGATGGGAAGCAATGCTCATCTCTGCATCCAGGGACTCTGAGACAGAATCAATACATCACATCAATGTGCTGGAACTGTTAGCAGTCCACACGGCTTTAATGCCTTGTATAAAGGGATATCCAGATCAGATTCAGACAATGTGACTGCCATCACTTCCATAAACAATTTAGATTAGGATGCCAAGCTGGATTCTACACGGAGCTCAATTTCACTTTTGAGATATAAATCCCTATCTGTATCCCAGGAGTAGACAGGGAGGCATACTACCTCAGCAGGACATGACTGGGCCCAGTCAAATAGGAGCTGAAACAGGATCTGTTCAAGAAGCTTACTGCCTGATGAAGTCCAAATAAATAGATCTGACTAGTAGGAATGTCCTAGATTTGCCTTGGATGCTCACTATCTTTGTTTTTTTTTTTTTTGTTTTTTTTTTCTTAGACACCCCACAGTGTCAGTCTCTCAATCTGTATATGTAGAAAAAAATATGGTACCGTGTTAGCCAGCAGATTGGATAGGATTTAGTGTAGCAAAAAAACCTCACACGAGTGATCTAAAGGTGATACATTTTAATGGCTAACTGAGGACACTGTCCCCTTCTTCAGGCATGGGTTAATGTGACTGAACCCTATCTAATCTCTGTATCTTTGCCACTATCACTCTGTCAGTCTCTCCTAGGTTTTTTTTTTTTTCCTCATTGTTTCTCTGCCTGTGTGTTTATCTCCTGCTTTCAGTCTCTTCATCAGTCTCAGGATGATGGGAGTTTTTCTAACAGCTGGAGAGTCGCATTGTACCATCTGCTACATATAATAGGAAAGAGGATTTGATTGGATTATATCCAATATGCAATACAGGAACTATGGGGTTGCATCCCTCCAGGAGGGCAGGTCACATCACAAAAGATGGTTTCTTTGGTGTGGAGACTCACTCCTCTTCCTCCTGTTTTTTTCCAGAATGAATGTGTCTTGCAAAGCAGCAGGAGCACTGTGGCTGTCCTCTTAGTTTTCTTTAGTTTCTTTTGTTATTTTATCTTTGGATATGGGGCTCTATAATTCCCCATTAGGTGGACTCCCATCATTGGCTTTCCTTGAGTTGGATTGCCCAGTTCAGAGGTACCTTGTAGATCCTTTTCCCTGTGGAGGTTGACTTTGACAAGTCTATTCCTCAAGGCTGAGTCTCCAAGAGAGTCTGCTCTTTATCTATGATGGGAGACTGAAGACAGAAGATCAGTGAGTAATTCTTTGAGTGCTTTGGTCCACTGTATGTCTCATGTTCAGCTATTTTACACACTGTGTCTGTCCTTGTTATACTGTGCAATCTCTTGTAGCTCTTTATTGGTTCAGGGAGTACAGATAACAGCAGTACCTGTTGGTAGTTTAACCCTCTCCCTGCTATTCTGCAATATAGGTTCACTATGGGTGTAATACTGGGTTAGGGCACTTAAGGGGGCTCATTTCCACTCCTCCGCTATTGAGGCATGTAATTATCTCCCCCCCCCGGCATTCCCAGGGTTTTTTCCTTAAAGGGATAGTAATGTTTCATAATAAAAGCAGCTCTAATTAATAATCATAAAAGCAGCTCTAATTAATCATCATAATATTTGGACCTTGGAGAGTGTTATTTCAATTCTGTCAGAGTTGTAGTTCAGTAGTAATTCAATGACAAAGTATCCCCCTCCCGCCTCTTACTGATGTAACACTGTTCAGCCAGATCAGAAGGGAGGTGCCCAATCTTCAATTAAGATAAGGAAAAAAAACTGAAAAATGTGCAAGGGGGGCAGGGCTTTCATTGTTCTCATAGGAAGAAGATTGTCCCCTGCTGTTATCTGTCTGGTCTATGGACTGGATTCCACATCTGAGAAGAGATGGGTTACACTAGGTAAAAGGGGCGGGAGGGGAAGCTTTGCTTGTGAATATCTCTCAAACCATAAAAGTTTGAGAAATTAAGACTTGTATCATTATTCATGTTTTTTTTTTTAATGCCTACAAGATAAAACAAAGTATTACTATCCCTTTAAGTTTTATTTTTAGTCCTATTTTAATCAGACAACACCTTTTAAGAACCAGAGCTCGTCTTCAACCATCTTTGTTTCATTGACTTCTATGGGAGAAATCTCTGTAGGACATCTCTGGGCTCTATCAAATGCTCCACTTTAGGAGTGTCCAAAGAGGATGCCGTGGCCTTTGGCTGGAGAGGCATGTCTTGCTAGGCAACAAGCAAGAGAGAAGACTATGGTTCCCATATGCCCATTTTCCTGGCTTCCGACTGACTGGCACACTTCCTGGTGGCCATGTTCTACCTTTCTTATCCTATGCAGAAGCTAACTCTCCTGCTCTCATCCCCAGTTTAACCCTTTGCATATCTGAAAAGGTACTTTTTAGGTCTTTCAGGGGAATTTGCCTTTAAATTGAGGCTATATTAACTAGTTCACCTAGTTTTTAGAACCTTTGTCCTGGACATGTCTGACTCTAAGGCAATATTGTGAAACCAAACCTAAGGATTCAGAGGCTTCCCTTACTCCCCCTACTTGCTATCCCTCATGGCATACTGGACATCCAAGGGAATAATCTGGTCTCTATGCCTTTATTGTACTGTGGCCCCTAGCGCTGAACATGAGCCTGCTTGGGTTAAAGCACTGCTATCCTCAGTGGCAGCTGTCCCTTCTTCAAGGGATAGTAATACTTCATTTTAACTTTATTTTATTTTGTAGGCATTAAAAAACATGAAGAATGATAGAAGTCTTATGTCTCAAACCTTTATGGTTTGAGAGATATTCACAAGCAAAGTTTCCCCCTCCCGCCCCTTTTACCTAGTGTAAGCCATCTCTTCTCAGATGTGAATCTGGTTGTAAGACCAGACAGATAACAGCAGGGGACAATCTTCTTTGTATGAAAAGAATGAAAGCCCCCCCCCCCCTTGACAAGGTTTTCAGCTTTTTCCCTTATCTTAATTGAAGATTGTCCCTCTATGCAGTCTACCTGGGCACCTCCCTTCTGATCTGGTTGAACGGGGGGGGGGGGGTACTTTGCTTGTGAATATCTCTTAAACCATAAAGGTTTGAGAGATAAGACTTATATCGTTCTTCATTTTTTTTTAATGCCTACAAAATAAAATAAAGATAAAACGAAGTATTACTATCCCTTTCAGTTTAGGGGGTTCTACATTTCTGGAAACCTTTGACCACCTTTAAACGGGTCACACACTCTGGTTACTGGGTAGTAGACTCAAAGGATGATGCAGATATGCACTATTCCTTTCCCCTTATTTGAGGGACTCCTCAAGGCAGTGTTGGAGACTTTTCAGGTCTCTGAGGCTGCAGTTGGGGCCTCTAGATATTTTCCAGAAGAGCAATAAAGACTTCCCGGTCTTTTCCCCCAATAACAACTCTTGATCAGATCCTCATGGATGAATGGAAGACTACAGATAAGAGGCCTTTCATTAATAAAAGCTGCTTTAAGCTATACCCTTTTTACAGCTGAGGTATTGGCACAGTGGGCTTTACTCCCTGCTGTTGACCCCCCCTTTACACACTTGGTCAAAGAACACTGCCCTGCCTTTGATGTATGCTGTGGGGCTCAAGGACCAGCTGACACACGACTTGATTCCTTACTGAAGTACACACCAAAGATGATATGGGGCTACTACGCCTTCAAACCTAAAGTGTACATAATTAGCAAGCAGAGATATGGACTCACCACTGTACAGCAGACTGGATGCTCGAAAACCAAAACAGGCTCTCCAATCCTGTAAGTAGATACAATGTTCGTAGTTGTGGCGGCACTCCGGATCAAAAACAGCCGACTTGTGAAATCAAAAAACTTTGTCAATGATAAACATGTACACACACCAAGCGGCATATATAAAAAGCAGAGATGACACTTAACATTCTTAACAGAACAGTTGTTCCGGCATTGTCCCACACGTTTCGCTCTTCATATGCGCTTACTCACAGACCATAGACTTACTTACTGAAGTACAACCTTTTCAGGTTTGTATTCCAACCCTTTTGTGGTCCCCAAAAAGGACGGTGCATGCCATGCTATTCTGAACCTGAAGTATCTCAACTGGTACGTGGTTGCTATGCTGTTAAAGATGGAATCCTTGCTTTCTTTCATCTAATCAATTTGCCCAGGGAAGTTCCTAACCTCCCTGGATCTCCAGGATGCACATTCTGATCCACCTGGACTGCCAACACTACCTGCATTTTTGTAGTTCACGGCTGCCATTTGGCCTGGCTTTGGCTCCTGGAATCTTCCACAAGATCATGCCTGAGGCATTTCTCTGACTCCATTTTTGGAAGATCTCTTGATCAAGGCATCTTCAGAAGAACTCTTGGCTCTCCATATGTGCCTGCGTTCTAGTGGATCACACCTAGATTCTCAACCTCAAGAAGTCCTCTCTAATTCCATCCCTGTTTCTGGGCATGAGATTTGATACCCTCCAGGGGAAAGTGTTTCTCACAGAGAAGACTATCCAGCTCCTGTTGCATGATGTCTCATAGGCCCTGGATTGGTCATTAGCCACAATCAAAGACTACATAAACATCCTGGTTTGGTTGGTCTCTGCTGTGGAGGCAGTCCATTAGTCCCAATTCCACACAATAGGACTTCAGAGGAACATCCTCAGGACGTGATCCTGGAGCATCTCCCCCATCAGATGACACTGTCTCCACAGGCCAGGGAAGATTTTTAGTGGTGGCTTCATAGTCCACACCTGATGTCAGGGAAGACACTTTGTGATCCCAGAGTGGAAACTAGTGATGACGGATGGTCTTGGACATCCTTCAGAGGCCCCCTTTTGATCCTCTGGCATCCATCTCCTTGCATCAACTGCTCCTGAAAATGGGCTTCCTTTTGGTAGTTTTATCTGTCCAGAGGATAGCTGAGTTGCATCTGTCTTGCAAACCTCCATTCCCGCTGTTTCTCCAAGATAGATAGAATTGTACTTCGTAAGTTTCTTTAAGGTTGTCTCTGATTTTTCACATCGATCAGGAGATTGTTGTGCCTTCTTTTTTGTCCTGACCCTTTGTCCATGCATGAATGATCTCTATCTGCTGGCTCTGCCTTAAATGTTCTGCACCATACTTGGCCCTTAAGCAATGCTGAATTTTTGGCATCCCTGAGGATCCTAGGGTGGGTCTGGCTGCATCCAAGGTTTCCGTCTCCTCTTGGATGAAGGCTACTGTACAACAGGGGTGCATTAGGAAGAAGCCTGCTCCCTTCAATATCTCAGTGCATTCCACCAGATCTGTGGCTGCTTCTTGAGCTTACAAGAACCAGGCCTTTGCTGAACAGCCGTGCAAAGCTGAAACTTGGCCTTCCTTACACACATTCACCAATCACTAACATGTCAATGTTTTGGCCTCTGCTGAGGCCATCTTTGTCCTCAAGGCCCTTCAGGCAATTTTTCCTGTTTTGACTATCCTTTTTCAGTACGTTCAGTTGTTTGAGCCCTGTTGGCTCTTGTTTGGTGTGCTGTGCTAGTGTCTGACTCCTATGATTATACAGGTGTAGTTTTGTCCTAGGTTTTTGTTTTATATGGACTAAGGGAAACGGATTTAACAGGTGAGAACACAAAAAGTAATAATTTTTTTGTACTTGCAGATTAATCCTGAGGCAGAGACTTTCTCCTCCTTTATACTTTATCCTCTCGTGCTGACCTTGGTTTAAACATATAGCAAAGTCAAAAGAAAGTAAAACAGAAATGAAAGAAGAAAACAGAATAGGGCCATCCCCTGGAAAATGATTAATCTAAGTACACACAAACCCCCTTTTCTCTTGTGTCTGATGTAGAACACTGGAACCATGGGGAAGTACCAGAGCTATCCACCAAGATTCCATGGAGAGGGAGAAAAAAAAACCCACAGAACAATTTGTACACTAATTAACTGGCATAACACGAACATGAACGTCACATGATAATGGGGACACAACCTGGAAATCAAAGAACAGGAAGCCAGCAAGTTGCTGATGACAAATTCCAGGAGGACACCGATACAACCTGTAAGACCTTCCAACCAGAAGTGGCTTCAGTCAAAGCCTGCACATGAACACAATAGTATTTAACAAAGGTGTACAGAGACAACCACACCTCTGCCTTACACAATTACTCTGGAGTGCCTTTATTCAGGAAGGACCAAGAGGTGCACACAAACTTGGTGGAATATGTCTTAACCTGAAAGAGTACATGTTTCTTCCTGAATACATACACCTGGTGAATGTTTGCCTTAATCCAAGACTCTACCATACTCTTGGACACAGCCTGGTCTGCACATGGACCCTCAGGAATAACGAAACATGAATCGGAGCTCTAAAAAGGCTGAGTTCAATGAACCTAGTACTTCAAGTATCTGACCACATCCAATAGAAGAAGTTCTGGCTCCCATCTATTAGGAGTAGGACAGAAAGAACAATTTCTTGGTTAATATGGAAATCTAAAACAACCTTTTGGTTGAAACCCCAGATGAGTAGGCAATACCATCTTATTTGGGTAAAAAAACGGGAGGCTTACAATCAAAGACACACAAGCCAAAAGAAATGTCTTGTGTCAAGAAACACAGGGAAAACAAAAACAGGGGCTCAAAAGGAGGCTTCTGATGCACTTCATATAACTGGGTCAAATCCCACTGAGTAGTGGGATCCAAAAAAGACAGGGTAGGCATGAGCAGCCCCCTTGGAAAAAGTTTGCACAAGGCAATTCTGTGCTTTTCCAGCTATGAAAGAGCTGAAATCTGAACTTAGATGGAACTAAGGCCTAGCGCGCTTTTTTTTTTTTTTTTTTTTTTTTTTTTTAACCCCAATCGGAAAGAGGACAAAAAGGTTGTGGCCGTGAACTCCGGCCAGATAAAAACTTGTAGAACAGGAACCAAACTTTATAGTATACCTTGGAAGAACCAGCTTCCTAGCCTGAAGCATAGTAGAAATAACTGAAAAAAATCCTTTTTCTTCATGATGCTCTCCTCAGGAGCCAAGCCAGCAAACCTAGCTTCGCCATCTAAGGATGGCATAACGGGATCTGTGTCAGAAGGCTTTGGACACAAGGGAAGACTAAAAGGCTTCACTATGGACAGATTGAGAAGGTCTGGCAACCAGACCCAACGGAGCCAGGATGACATGAGCTGACTTTTTCTGCACTAGAGAATCATGGGCATTGGAGGAAATGCAAAAGCCAAAGGAACATACCAGACTAGTCATTGCATTGGCAGAGAGAGAGTAAGTGGATACCAGAACCCTGGCACAGAACTGAGAAACCTTGCCGTTCAGCCGAGATGCTATGAAGTCCGACGTCAGGAGCCCCAGTGGTGGACAATAGAGTTGAATGTGTGCTAATTGAGCTCCTGATTCCTGGGATTAAGGAGCTGGTGACCTTGGCCTCCATGTTGGAATTTGAACTGTGAAGGGCCGGCACATGAGCCTCAACCCACAAGAGAATCTGCCAGACTTCTGCTCAAGCTGTTGTGCTTCTGATCCCTCCCTGGTGGCTGGTGTAGGCCACTACCCTTGCATTGTCGGACTGAATCCAGATTGGTCCCAACTTCTTTATGGTTTCCAAAGAACATTGGAGCAATCCCAAAAATTCTAACTTTCCTGCAAAGAGTGGTAGCTCTTCCTCACTGGAACCTGACACCCACTGGGTTTGAATTTGGTTTTAGAAGTGTTACCATTGGAACAATTCTCTTTTCTAAAGAATCTCACCTGTAAAGGTTTCTTTCTGATATACACTACCAGATGAGTCTCTGAACTTGGTGCTCTATTGTGAAGATTTCCTCATCAGAAGGCAATGTTGAGGACAGCTCCTGGTTTCTAGTCAAAGTCTTCTACAGTTGACACCAACCAAGAATTGGTCTTACCACCTTTTGTCCCAAATCACAGGAAAGGGGAATGGATATGCACCTTGGAAGTTTTTCAGATTACTTCAAAAAAAAAAAAATATGCCCATGACACAGACTCGCAGGCAGTCAGATCCCCTTCATCATGTTCGATGGCCCTAAAAAGTGCAAACCCAACTTCCAAGGCTGGTATTGCCTCCTGAATAATATGTACTTAAGCAGGTGTATGTTCCTCTATCCAGACCACAGCCTTTCAAAGTTGAGGCCCATTCTACTAGAATCAGGAGTATACATCCTGCACTGTTGAATGATGAGCTTCTGCAGAACTATTTTGCAAAGCAACCTCTTTGTAGATCTTGACAAATATGTATAGATGACAAATTGCTTTCTTCAATGGGTGCCAGATTTGTAAACTGTAGTTTTTCTCTCTCCCTCCCGTTTGGATTCAAGATGAAAAAAGAGGATTTTAGTCTTGCCTGTTAAATCCTTTTCTCTTAGTCCATACAGGTTACTGGTAACTCTGGGTAGGCAATCTACCCCTTTAATTGTAGGCAGGAACAATTCTAGAACTGTATGCAGAGGCTGGAGCCTACCTTCCCTCCTTGGCTGCAGCTAGCCAACCAGCTCCAAAAAGATTTGAGACACTATTGACTAGATAGTAGAAGGGAAAGAAGACTCCTGTGAGCATGACCCCAAAGGATCCCCACGGTCTGCCACAGGAGAGCCAAGCATGGTCCCTTGACAGGGTGGGAGACCAGTAACCTGTATGGACTAAGAGAAAAGGATTTAACAGGTAAGACTAAAATCCACTTTTCTCTGTTGTCCAATACAGGTTACTGGTAACTCTGGGATGTCCAACCATTGAGTTTCCCAGAGGTGGGAAGTAAGGCAAGGACCAGGCGCAAGGCCCTCAAAGTCACCAGAGCAGATAGGAACCATCAGCCCAACAAAACAAATGAAGTGTCAACGGACATTGAACAGGGGTAACAACACCCCGGGAACTGTTACACAGCACAAGGAACTAAAGCCAACAGGGCTCAAAAGTGAAAGAAGAACCAAAGAAGATCCTAGACAGGCAAGACTGCCTCCAGGATCTTCCTTCCAAAGCTGGCATCAGCCAATGCCAGCACATCAACACGGTAGTGCTTCAAAAAGATGTGCACAGACGACCAAGTGGTCACCTTGCACAACTGATCAGTGGAGGCCTGATTCTTGTAAGCCCAAGAGGCCCCAATAGACCTTGTAGAATGAGCCTTGAGCTGAAAGGGGGCAGGCCTCTTCCTCAGCTCGTAAGCCTTAAGAAAGGTAGAGTTGATCCAGTACACAATAGTCACTTTGGAAGCAGGTCTTCCTGACCTTGGACCCTCAGGAATGACAAACAGTGCGTCAGATTGCCTGATAGACTCAGTGCGATGTACATAAAACTTGAGACAACGCACCACGTCTAACAAGTGGAGAAGGTACCACAATCTCATGATTGATGTGGAACTCCGAAACCACCTTCTGGAGTGGTTTACAGGACAGCGCATGTAATTCCACGACACGGCGGACAGACACAATCGCCGGGAGAAACGCCATTTTGTACGTCAACAGGCATAGAGGAATAGTAGCCAAAGACTCAAAAGGAGGGCGCTGAAGAACGCCCAAAACCAAGTTAAGATCCCACGGAGGTGCAGGAATCTTGAAGGCAGGACGAGGTATGAGCAACGCCCTGGAAGAAAACCTTGACATCAGGAAGGATGGCAATGCGCCTCTGATAGAAGAGAGAGAGGGCAGAAGTCCGAACCTTAAGGGAACGCAAACTGAGACCCTTATCCACACCATCCTGCAAAAAGGCCAGGACCGTAGGCAGATCAAATTCCTGAGACAGGTCCTTATCTGCACACCAAGATAGGAAGGTCGACCAGACAAGATGGTAGCTCTTGGAAGAAACAGGTATGCGGGCACTGAGCATAGTAACCACCACACCAGAAGAAAACCCTTTCTTCTTCAATATTGAGGATTCAATTTCCAAGCCATCAAGGCTACACAATAAACATCCTCCTTCCAAAGGTAACCCTGTAGAAGAAGATCCGGACGGCAAGGAAGCCAGAATGGCTCTGCCACTGACAGATCCACAAGCTCCAGAAACCAAGCCTGTCGAGGCCAGTATGGAGCAATCAGAATGACTGGACAACGCTCCAGTCATGATTTCCTTAACATCCTGTGCAACATTGGGAGGGGACGAAAGATAAAGGCCAGAGGGAATAACCAAGGAATGGACATTGCATCCAGAGCTAGAGGGTCCCTTCATCGAGAGCAGAACCTCGGAACCTTCCTGTTGTCTTGTCACCATCAAGTCGATGTAAGGAAGACACCATTTCTGAACAATGAGGTGAACACCTCCGGGTGCAGCTCCCACTGTCCACTGTGTGTCGACTGAGGAAGTCCGCCATGACGTCTGTGCCAGGACTGTGCACTGCGGATATGGCAGGAACGTGTTCTTCTTCTGCCCAAGACAAAATAGCCTTGACCTCTAACCAAGGGGTGAGACTTCTTGTTCCGCCCTGCTTGTTGATGTAAGCAACAGTCGTGGCTTTGTCGGACTCCGCTCGGACCGGACAGTCTTCCAGCTGAGATGTCCAATGACGAAGGGCATGAAATATCGTCCAAAGCTCCAATATGTTGATGGGAAGGAGAGATTCCTCCTGAGACCACAGACCCTAAGCACTCAGGCGACCCAGGACCACTCCCCAGCCGGAGAAGCTGGCATCCGTCGTCACCGTGGTCCAGAAGGATACCAGGAAGGACCTGCCCTTCAGCAGATTGGAGAGGTCGAGCCACCAAGACAAACTTAGTTCCACATTAAGAGGGAGGGACACCGACCTCTTCAGAAGATCCAGCACACCTGGATCACAAACCACTAGAGTTCCCTGGTATGCACCATGGCAAACTGTACCGCTTCTATGGTGGAAATGAATTTCCCCACTAGAGATGAAAGCTTCTTGGCTGGAACTGAATCTTGAGCCAGTATCGCAGAAACCCTGTGGGCAATCTGGTGAGCCACCTTGTCCGTGAGAAACACCATGTTCTTCTGGGTATCGAAGAGGAGGCTCAGGAAGACCAGATGCTGGAATGGGACAAGATCTGATTTGTCCAAGTTGATGATCCACCTGTGATGGGTGAGAGCATGAATGCATTGCTGAACCTGCAGATGAAGTTCCGCAGAAGGGGCTTTCAGAAGCAGGTCGTCCATGTATGGAGTAACTCTGCCATCTCAGTGGAGGACGGACACTAAAGCTCCCAGGACACGGTTGAAGACTTGAGGAGCTATCGTCAGACCAAATGGAAGAGCTGAAAACTGAATGTCCCCAGTCGCAGGCAAATCTGAGGTACTGCCGGCTCTCTGGATGAATGGCAATGTGTAAGTAGGCGTCCTGAAGATCCAGAGATGCAAGGAATACCCCCGGGGACATGGCAGCAATTACCGTTCGTAGAGATTCCTGGTGATGAGTCCGAATCACAAAGGAATTGAGATCCTTTAATTCCAAAGTGGGACGATAACTGCCATCCTTCTTGGAGACCTCAAAGAGGTTTGAGTAAAAACCCATATCTCTGTCCTGAACTGGAACCGGCTCTAGAACGTCCTTGTCCAGGAGAGCTTGAACAGCGCCGTCGAACAGACGGCATTTCTCTGCTCCCTGAGGCAGACTACCACCCACAGCAGGGTGTGGACCCGGGTTCTGTGAGTCATGCCAAAGGCGGCTTGGAAGCCTTGGGCTTGGAGAAGACCTTGGGCTTCCATTGCTGTTCGGGCTTGGAGGAGGTACGCGGAGCTGAGGGAACAGACTGGTTCGCCGGACGTGTCTCATTCTGAACGGACCAAAAATACCGGTTACGATTAAGCGGTGCTTTCTTCCTAGGAACCAAAGGTAGAAGTGTACTCTTACCCCCTGTGGCCTCACTAATCAGATCCTTAAGATCTGGCCCAAACAAAGAAGTGCCTTGAAAAGGCAAGGAGAGCAATGCTTTCTTGGAAGCAGTGTCATCAGACCAGATCTTAAGCCAAAGAGCCCGTCTGGCAACCACAGATATGGTGGAAACCCTAGCCACCAAACGGATGGCATCAAATAAGGAAGCAGAAACGTAGTGCTGTGCCTCAGAAATGTTGGCAAGGAGGTGCAACATATCCAAAGTAGTACTTTGATGCTCAGCAATAGTGAGCTGTTCAGTCCAGACTGCAATGGCCCAGTTCACCCATGCTGCTGCGAATGCTGGACGCATGGCAGAACCAGCAGTGGCAAAGACGGACTTGAGGGAGACCTCAAGTTTCTTGTCAGTCCAGTCCTTTAGAGCAGACACATCAGACACTGCAAGGCAGTAGACTTGGATAGCCTGGAGATAGGGGCATCCACTTTAGGAGGATGAACCCACTGAGCAAGTGTAGCCTCAGAAAAGGGATAAAGCTTGGCAAATTTCTTGGAGACAGAGGGTTTCCTGTCCGAAAACTTCCACTCTTCAGACACAAGGAGGTCAAGAGTGGGGTTAGGTGGAAAGCAAGTAAAGGGCTTGTTAGGCTCCTGAAATACTTCAGAAGGGTCAGAAGGAACCTCCTGCACTAAGGGAATGTTTAGGGTATTTAAAACAGCCCTGATCAGGCCCTCAGCTGAGGGCTCAGGATCAGTCTCAAAAGGGTCCCCAAAAAAACTGAGAAGAGCCCACTGCAGAACATTCCTCAAAATCTGAATCCACCAGCAGTTCCTTCTCAGAGGAATCTGACACGTCAAGTACACCCTGAGGCTTTGGCAGGGAAGATTTGATGGAGGAGGGGGGTCCCAAGAATGAAAGATCCCCTGTAACTGGGATGGAAAGAGTTGCAATGTGGCCCTAAGGTCCCTATGTTATCTTCACCAAGGAACAAATCTTTCTGGGGCTGGCTGGCTAGCTGCAGCAAAGGAGGGAAGGTAGGCTCTACCATGTGCATACAATTCTAGAATTGTTCTTGCCTACAATTAAAGGGGCGGATCACATACCTAGATTTACCAGTAACCTGTATTGGACGACAGAGAGAGTGATTTTTATACTTTGCAATAAATCCTCCTTTTTGTTTCTATCTATAGATAGACACTGCATCTTGCCCTGAGAAATGTTCCTCTATCTATTAGGCACTGGTGGCCCCCCTCCCCATTTATTGGCGCTTCTGTCCTGGTGACTGCTTACTAATCAGTTTACATATAGGAAGGCAGAGGAGGAGTTTCTTTTAGGTAATTGGTAAAAGATGGTATTGTGTTTGCGTAGAAAAAGCATGAGACTGGTAGAGTAAAAATTATACCTTTTTTTTTTGTTTTGTTTTGTTTTGTTTTGTTTTTTTTTTTTTTTTTTTGTTTTGTAACTGAGTTGGATCTAGGATGCAAGCTTTCATGACAACTAGGTCTCTTCTTCAGGCATAATAAGAATTAAGGCTTAATACACAGTACATGACAGGTTAACTAATTGTGCAAATAGTTTTAACATATATATTCCAATGGCAATTTATCAGTATTGTCTATAATTCCCTAGGCTCCAGTAGAATCTTGTTATAGTTGTGATAAGATTTATTACCCATTTGATGGTCCTGTGCATGTTAGTCTTTAACCAAAGATGGTTAAGTTTATAAAATGTATGGTTAACATTCCAAGTGATAGAGGGGTGCTGAACCTATCTCTTGACTTCTGTCTCCCAAAGGGTCCAGACTATATTTGTGTGGGATAATGCAACAAATTCCTTGTCACAGTTCAGGCCACAGATCAGGGTGCTATACTTGGTCATCCATTTATACTCAGTCATCCGTTATACTTTTGTGTCCAAAAATTTCCCATCAGTACAGTCACCTTGAGATCTTTAGTGCAAAGTTGCAAAATTGACACACTGGACCTATGAAAATTCATAAGTTTCCTTAGGGTTTGTCCTGTTTTGGGACATTTCACACACATGATGAGGGTAGAAAACATTAGATGAGCCACAGGCAAATTTGTACTTGATGATCATTTCGGAGGGATTGTGGTATTAGCACCTTATCCGTGGTACATATGGGTATAGGTTCCACACGTTTTGTATACAGGATGAAGTACAATTGTCTGTTGCGTTCTTAAGGGAGCTCATTATCACCAGTTTTTTTTGGTTGGGGGCCTGTATATAGGAGAGGAGTGTAGGTTTGGGGAATATTCTTTTTAATCTACCATTGGTATGTAGTATATTTTTTTTTTATTTTTTTTTTTTTTTTTTTCCCTTTTGAGATTTTGTGCAGTACTTCAAGCTGGGGGTTGTGGGTGACTACTAATGGCACTCTGTTCTCTTCCTGTGTTTGTTTGTATTCCAGAAGATTTCTTCTGGTGGATCTCCAAATTATGATTTCTGTGACCTTGGTATTATATCCATGACTAATAGAATCTCTTCTGAGATTAAGATGTTTGTTGCGGGCAGAAATCTCAGAGCATATACAGTTATTTCTTGGGGCCTGGCTCTAAATTTGTTTGTGTTTTTTGTGTCTGGGGTACAAACAGTAATTTCTGAGATAATTAGGCTTCTCTGTTTTGCTGTACAGAGATGTCCAGATGAAGTTGTTACTAAAACTGATTGTGGTATCCAGAAAGTTAGTTTGTGTGGGTGAATGGCTGAGTTTGAGGTTAATGCTGGGATGGAAGGTATTGTGATTTTCATGAAATGACATTCATCTTCACTGTCAGTCCAAAGTAATAGGATGTCATCTGTGTAGCTGAGGTACATCAGACACTTTAATTGACAAGTGGACAAGAACTCCTCCTAGTTTTGCAATGAACAGGTTGGCATATTGTGGCACCATTTGCGTTCCCATTGCGGTTCCAGTCTTTTATATGTATAGTTTTTGCTCAAATGTGAAACTATTATGTGTTAGTATACAGTGTATTAGCTGGGTACAGGTTCTGTGGGTAAATACTCTTGTTCTAGCAATACTTAGCAGGCTGTAATGCCATCTTCATGTGGAATGTTGGTATAGAATGATTCTACATCCATAGTGGCTACAATGGTTTCCCTTGGGATGGAGCCAAGGCCAGACATTTTAATAGATTGTGTGGCTTGTTTTTTTTTTTTTTGACCAGTGGTTTCAGAATATGCTCCACTGGGCCATACAGATTTTCTGTGTGTGACAGTTCCAGATATCCGCTTTCCAGGATTTCCTTCCTTGTGTGTTTTAGGAAGCATATAGAAGCATCATTGTTTAACCTTCATGTATTGTATATTCAGCATTATTTTTATTTTTTTTATGCCTGAAGAAGAGACCTGTTGTCTTGAAGCTTGCATCCTATAGCCATTCAGCCAGTAATGGTATCCTCTTTTTCCCTACTAATCTCCTACTTCTAGTTTAACTCTGCAAGTGCCCTGCCTCCTGGTGAGTTAAGCTTCCCATGCTTCCTGTGTCTCCCAGTGGCCTAAGAGAAAGGGATTTATTAGTGATGGAAGGGGACAATATTCCTTGTTGTGCATTTTTAAAGAACTCAGGTGCTAAGACAGAGGCCTGGGGAATCGTAGGGGACGTTATTAAATATGCATCAAGACTGATGCTGATAGATGATAAGATTCCTGTGTTTTATGAATTTTGTTTCAAAGGTGTAGTATTTATTATATATGACACCATGACTTTCTACTAAACAAAGGATAATACCAGCACCCTGTTCTTTCTCAACCCAGGCAACCATCTACCTACATACGCGTATCCTCTTAAAGGGATAGTAATACTTCGTTTTAACTTTATTTTATTTTGTAGGCATTAAAAAAACATGAATGTCTTATCTCTCAAACCTTTATGGTTTATGAGATATTCACAAGCAAAGTTTCCCTCTCCCGCCCCTTTTACCCAATGTAAACAATCTCTTCTCAGATGTGGAATGCAGTCCATAGACTGGACAGATAACAAGGGGACCCTCTTATTCCTATAAAAACAATGAAAGCCCTGCCCCGCTTTTCAGCTTTTTCCCTTATCTTAATTGAAGATTGTACCTCTCTGCAGTCTACCTGGGCACCTCCCTTCTGCTCTGGCTGAGCAGTGTTACATCAGTAAAAGGGGTGGGAGGGGGATACTTTGTCATTGAATTACTCTGGAACTACAACTCTGACAGAATTGAAATAACACTCTCCAAAGTCCAAATACTACGATGATTAATTAGAGCTGTTTTTATTATGAAACATTACTATCCCTTTAAAGCCTAAGACTCACCCTATGCTTTCTGGGTAGATTGCAGGCCAAGCACTGTCAGAGGCAATCTCCACAGAATTGTGTACTTTGTGGTGCTGGTTAATCTGCATGTACTCAGTTATTCCAATAACTGTATACAGGCAGAACCCATAAAAACAATGACTCCTCCCTGAGGGGGACATCAGTCTGATGAAATTAGCACAAACACTGGAAGGGGAGAATGGAGATAACCAGCACATTGTGTAACACAAGACTGTCAGCGGGGCTCTGATTGGATACTTTCAAACCCAGCATCCTTTGTGGATTGACTGAATTAGATTTACCAGGGAACAGCTGGACTTGGACTGGTCATTGGGCTCTTGGAGGTGTAATAGATCCAATGAGTTGAGGTATAAAGGCAGGAATGTGTAGAATGCTTGAATGTGTCACCATGGGGTGGGCATAGTCCTAGGACATGCTCGGATGCACCAAGAAACTCTGCTGCAATGAAGAAACACATAAGTTCATCGCTTTCAGCCTGATCTATTCTTTTACTCTCAAAAACCCAAGGCAGTTAGTTTTCCCAACTCTGCAAGGGGTGTCTCCCACAAGGGAATATGAAAATTCCCTTTTTCACAGTGGATTAAAGTGGGTATGGTCAGGCACTATAAGTCATTAAAATAAAAAAAGTTAAAACCGTATACATGCCTCTTGTGGTGTTATGAATCTTCAACAAAACAATGCTAATACCTTAACATTTTCAAAAGAGACTTTATGCTTTTTGTAAATTTGACAGTAAAATGGATCTTTCACAATAAGACTAATTTTGTTTGTTTTACACCGAATTAAAATCTGCCTGTATGCTGTAGTAGCCATTTTTCAGTAAAGTCTATGTGCCAAGTATGCTAAGTAGCTATTTTGAGGCCACTTAGTGTTCCCTGTGCTGTTAGAATTAACGCCAGTGTGGGCTCTGCCTAGATTTATTCATAGGCATAAAAAATGTGAGAGGCTTCTGAGGTCGAACAGCACAATGGCCTGTTCTACAGCTAGCCACCGCTCAGACGCATCATGTTTTAGCTCTCTAGTGCCATTACACACACACACATTAGATTAATCCTGCCCAAAAGGGAGGTCCAGTTCCAAAATGATGGGCAAGTCCCCTCTGCACGGGAACACCAGATAACCCTCAACGTAAGTTGCGGCCTTGTTTGGCCTTGTCAGGAGTATGCAGCTGGATTCTCTAGGCACTGAGAGCAAGGGGTCCACATCTGGATTACCCTTCACTCTTACGGACACCCCCTAAGAGTATTAAAACAATTGCCTTCTCCTTTGCTCCTGTACAGAAGCATAGGTGGGAGGAACAATCCCCCCCCATTTCATCTTAAGTTTTCGGGTGGGGGGGAGATGCACTAAGCTGAAAGAAACTTTCAAATCCCTATGTCAGGGGTGCCCAAGTTCAGTCATTCACCAGGGGAATATTCTAACTTACCCACCTGTGTTCAAGAAGGAAACGCCTTAAATTCTGCTCTGTAGGTAGCCCTTGAGGACCAAACTTGAGCGCCCCTCCTCTATTTTATTCTATGTAGCCTATAAACAATTGCTGCACCTTGAAATTGAGGTTTCATAGTATTGGAGAAATTTCACTCTCCAGAGTTTCTCTCCTTTATCTCAGGTTAATGGAGACATGTCAAACTTTGCCATAATTGGGGACCACATTTTCAACATTGCTTTAGGAAGTGCTGCTTTAATTACAACCATTACCATTCAACCTTTTTAAAATATGGACAGATATTGCATTTATAAAAAGCAAGTAATTTCAATGTATTTTGTTTAGGGATCAGAGAAAAAATTGGATTTTAGTCTTACCTGTTAAATCCTTTTCACTTAGTCCATACAGGTCACTGGTACACTGGGAGGCGATCCGCCCCTTTAATAGGCAGGAACATTCATTCAAATGTATGCAGGGGGTGGAGCCTCCCCTCCTACTTAAGCTGCCTTCAGGCCAGAGCCAAGCTAGATTGATTTGAGACACTAAACTGACCAGAGGTAAGAAGGAAAAGGAAGACTCCTGTGAGCATGCCCCGAAGATCTCCCACTGAATGCCACAGGAGAGCCAAGCATGGTCCCTTGACAGGGTGGGAGACCAGTAACCTGTATGGACTAAATGAAAAGGATTTAACAGGTAAGACTAAAATCCTATTTTCACTGTCGTCCAATACAGGTCACTGGTACACTGGGATGTACAAACATTGAGCTGTCCCAGAGGCGGGAAGTAATGCAAGGACCAGGCGTAAGGCCCAAGTCACTAGAACTGCTATGAACCAGTTAATCATATAGCCCAGTAACAGAAGTGTCAACGGACACCAACCAGGGGGAAACAATATAAACCCCCGAACTAACACAGCACACTGAACTAGAGCCAACCAGGCTCAACAGTAAGGAAGCACTAGGAATCACAGAGTAGAAGTCCTAAACAGGCAAAACTGCCTCCAGGACCTTCCTCCCAAAGCTGGCATCAGCCGAGGCCAGTACATCAACACGATAGTGCTTCGAGAAGGTGTGTACAGAGGACCAAGTGGCCGCTTTGCACAGCTGATCAGCAGATGCCTGATTCTTATAGGCCCAAGAGGCCCCAATTGATCTGGTGGAATGAGCAGTAACCCTGAAGGGAACATGCTTATTCCGCAATTTGTAGGCTTCACGGATGGTAGATTTAATCCAAGAGGCAATAGTTACCTTGGATGCCGGTCTCCCTGCCCTAGGCCCCTCAGGAATGACGAACAAGGCGTCAGACTTCCTGATAGACTCAGTACGATGAACATAAAATTTAAGACAACGCACAACATCCAACAAATGGAGGTCTCTTTCCTTGTCAGAGGAAGGGTTAGGGCAGAAAGAGGGAACCACAATCTCCTGATTGATGTGAAATTCGGATACAACCTTGGGTAAAAACTCCTTGGAAGTGCGAAGCACTGCCTTATCTCTGTGAAACACCAAGTAAGGAGGTTTACAAGACAGAGCTTGTAACTCTGCTACCCGGCGAACTGAGACAATAGCCAAAAGAGAGGCCATTTTCCAGGTCAAGAGACGCAAAGGAATAGAAGCCAAGGATTCAAACGGGGGTCTCTGGAGAACCCCCAGCACCAAATTGAGGTCCCACTGGGGAGCAGGACTCTTGAAGGCAGGCCGAACATGAGCCACACCTTGGAAGAAAACCTTAACATCAGGAAGAATAGCAATCCTTTCCTGGAAAAACACAGACAGAGCTGAAGTCTGAACCTTGAGAGAACTCAGGCTGAGTCCCTTCTCAACCCCATCCTGTAAAAAGGCTAGGACTGTGGGAAGATGGAAATCTAGAGACAGATCCTTAGCAGTACACCATGCTACAAAGGTGGACCATATGCGATGATAGATCTTGGAAGACACAGGTTTGCGAGCTCTAAGCATCGTAGACACCACTGAAGAGGAAAACCCTTTCTTCTTTAGAATTGAGGATTCAACCTCCAAGCCATCAAATGGAGATGCTGAACATCGTCCTTCCACAGATATCCCTGAAGAAGTAGATCTGGACGTGCAGGAAGCGGGACAGGATCAGTCACAGACATGGCTAGCCGTTTCGGATACCAGGACTGATGAGGCCAATTTGGAGTGATCAGGATGACAGGACAACGCTCCACCTTCAGCTTCTGGATGACTCGGATCAACAGAGGAAGAGGAGGGAAGATGTAAGCCAGAGGAAACGTCCAAGGGATTGACAAGGCATCCACTGCCAGAGCAAGAGGGTCCCTCCACCGGGAGCAAAACACTGGCACCTTCCTGTTGTGTCTGGTTGCCATCAGATCCACTACTGGCACCCCCCACATCTGGGTGAGAAGGTGAAACACTTCTGGATGAAGCGCCCATTCTCCGCTGTCGACAGCATGACGACTGAGAAAGTCTGCCATGACGTTGTCTACGCCTGGAATGTGAACCGCTGAGATGACGGGCACATGATCTTCTGCCCAAGACAAAATGGCCTTGACCTCTAACCAGGCGGTGAGGCTTTTCGTGCCGCCTTGTCTGTTGATGTAGGCCACTGCTGTGGTGTTGTCGGACTCCACTCTGACTGGACAACCTTCCAGCTGAGATTCCCAGTGCCTCAGGGCAAAAAGTATGGCACGAAGTTCCAGAACATTGATGGAGAGAAGAGATTCTTCCAGACCCCATTTCCCCTGAGCACTGAAACGACCCAACACTGCCCCCCCAACCCCGGAGGCTGGCATCCGTCGTGACTGTGGTCCAATAGGGAACCCGAAAGGATCTCCCTTTCAGGAGATGAGACAGGTCCAACCACCACTCCAGGCTCAGCTCTACATGAGGGGGCAACGATACAGAGAGATGCTGGTGATCTGGATGAGATCTGCAAGTCTGAATCACAAACCTCTGAAGTTCCCTGGTGTGTGCCATGGCAAAAGGCACCGCCTCTATCGTGGAAATTAACTTCCCCACCAGAGAAGACAACTTTGGCACTGGAACCCTGTCCATTTCCAGGATCCTGGCCACCCGGACAGCAATCTGATGAGCCACTTCCTCCGGCAAAAACACCATGCACTGCTGAGTGTCGAACAGGAGACCCAGGAAGAGGAGCTGTTGAGATGGGACCAAGTCTGACTTGTCCAGATTCACAATCCAGCCGTGGCGATTGAGTGTCTGTATGCACAACTGCAGCTGCTGGTGAAGGATCTCCGCAGATGAGGCTTTCAGGAGCAGATCGTCCATGTAAGGAGTCACCCTGACTCCATCTCGATGAAGCACAGCAATCAAAGCTCCCAATACCCTCTGAAAGACCTGAGGAGCTGAAGTCAGACCAAAGGGAAGAGCTGAAAACTGAAAGTGGCCTTTGTGACAGGCAAATCTGAGAAACCGTCTGCTCCCTGGATGAATAGGGATGTGAAGGTATGCATCCTGAAGGTCCAGGGAGGCAAAGGAATTGAGATCTTTGAGATCCAATATAGGACGAGCACCTCCGTCCTTTTTGGCCACAACGAACAGGTTGGAATAGAATCCTGAACCTGTGTCTTCTGGTGGAACCAATTCCAGGACCTCTTTGTCCAAAAGATCCTGAATAGCATCGTCGAACAGACGTCGTTTTGTAGGCTCCTGAGAAGGACGAGTAAAATGGAACCGAAAAGGAGGAAGGGAAGAGAAAGGGATCCTGTATCCCTCTGATACCACCCGAACAACCCAAGGGTCCGCCACAGACTCCTCCCAAACCCGGCGAAAGATGTGGAGACGTCCACCTACAGCCGGATGCGGACCCGGGTTCGGCGAGTCATGCCGAAGCAGTCTTGGCCTTAAGGGCAACTTTGGGCTTCCAGGACTGTTTGGGCTTGGAGGAGGAGCGCGTGGAAGACGGACCTGTTTGGGGCGTGGAGCGTGTCTCAGTTTGGAAAGAACGAAAGGACCGATTGCGTTTGGCTGGAAACTTTTTTCTTGAACACCGATGGCAGAAGAGTACTTTTGCCACCAGTGGCCTCACTAATCATCTCCTTAAGTTCAGATCCAAACAGTAAGGACTAGTGTTGAGCGAGCGTGCTCGGCCGATGCTCGGATCGGCTCGAGCATCGCTCTGCTCGGCACATGGTGGTACTCGTCGAGTACCGCCATGTGCTCGCCCGCCATGTTCGGGTGGCGGGGATCTGTGCCGGAAGAGGCACAGATCTGAAGACGCTCCGCTGGACCACCAGGGACTGGAGGTACGGGGGCATTGCGGAGATGAAGGGGGCATTGCGGAGATGAAGGGGGACATTGTGGAAGAGGGGCATAGCGGAGATGAAGGGGGACATTGTGGAAGAGGGGCATAGCGGAGATGAAGGGGGACATTGTGGAAGAGGGGCATAGCGGAGATGAAGGGGGCATAGCGGAGATGAAGGGGGACATTGCGGAGATGAAGGGGGCATTCGGAGATGAAGGGGGCATAGCGGAGATGAAGGGGGGCATTGACCAGGCACCCTCCCCTCATCAGAGCAGGGGGTGCCTGGTGTAATGCTCGTGTCGCCCCATTATATTCAATGGGGCTCGGGTGCTCGGCCGAGCACTCGAGCCTCAGGGGGTGCTCGGTCAGAGCACCCGAGCATCGGGGTGCTCGCTCAACACTAGTAAGGACCCCTGAAAGGGCAAAGAAAGCAAGGCTTTCTTAGATGCAGTGTCACCAGACCAAATCTTCAACCAAAGAGCACGTCTAGCTACTATGGAGGAGGTAGAGGCCCTCGCCATCATGCGCACAGCATCAAAAGCAGCATCAGCAACATAATTTTGAGCTTCTAACATATTAGCAAGAAGCTGCAACTGCTCAGACACTGGAGCATCCTGGCGAACCGCCTCAGCCAATTGCCTCAGTCCAGGCCGCAATGGCCCTATTAACCCACGCCACTGCAAAAGTTGGACGCATGGCAGTGCCAACAGAGGCAAAAATGGATTTAAGGCAAATCTCTAACTTTTTGTCCGTCCAATCCTGCAGGGCCGAAGCATCAGACACAACTAAGGCAGTAGATTTGGATAATCTAGAAATAGGAGCATCCTCTTTAGGAGGATGAACCCATTTTGCCAGTTCAGTCTCAGGAAAAGGATGAAGTTTAGCAAACTTCTTGGACACAGAAGAGGATTTTTCAGGGTTCTTCCATGCGTCTGAGACTAAACGGGCAAGGGTAGGGTTAGTAGGAAAACAAACCACAGCCTTTGATGGTTTTTGGAAAACATCAGTTGGATCATGAGTAGATTCCTGAGTCAAAGGAAGGTTGAGCGTAGTAAGTACAGCTCTGATCAAACCCTCAGCCGAAACTTCAGGGTCACATTCATAAGGGTCACCAATGGACCTATTAGATTCAATTACAGTGCCTTCCTCAGCATCAGAATCTTGCAAAAGTTCTTCTTCAGAGGAATCAGACACATCAGGAGCCCCCTATGGCTTAGGCAGGGAGGTCCTGATTGAGGAGGGGGTCTGCCAGATCTGCAGAGCCCCCTGAACCTGAGAGGGAAAGAGTTGAAGAGTGGATCTGAGATCCCTAGTGGCAGCTTTAAACTCTGTTACCCAAGTTGGCTCAATAGCATGGCTGGGAAGCCCAGGGTTGCTATCCTGACTTTCTGCACATTTTGGGCATAAATGACCTGAAAATTCTCTAGGCAGCCCAGAGTGACAAGAGGAGCAAAACGCAATGGGGGAAATGGTCACCCCAGCCTCTTTAGTCTTGGGTCTAGCCCCTGACTCCAGTGGAGTAGACATGCTCACAGCACCAGATATACACCACCTAATAAAACCACCCAGTAAAAGTGTTAAAGATTAAAGTTTCACCCCAGAAATGCCTAAAATCGGACTTATTTGGCCAGCGAAGGGTTAATCTGCTGAGAGGAGAGAAGGCTCGGTCCCTGCGTAGTATACTCGGAGAAAAACACCACAAAATGGCTGCCACGACGGGAGCCAATCAGAAAACGAGCGCGAAACGGGCGCTCATGGGAAACGTAGTTTTCCTCAGAAGTACCCCTAAACAGTGCCCGAAGCCCCCCCAAACCCCCAACACACTGAATCTAGTCACCGGATGATAGAGCAGGGGAAGACCAACAAAATGAGCCCTCTCTGAAGTTGCTGTGACAAGCGGTTCCAGAGAAACGTCCCACACTGTGAAATCCCATAGAGAGTAAAGGAGCAATGGCGTCTATGCGGGAAAATGCGCGGAACACTAAATCTTAATAAAGTATACTAAAAGTAAAAAGTACACCAAACACACTTTTGACAATGGAAAACATGAGAGAATAAGGACCCAATGCTCCAAAACCCAGGGAATACCACAAACATTGCATAATTACAAGCAATATGAATAAAAACACCCTACGAGTGCTGGAGTGCAGAAAGCAAATTCCCAAATACAAGCCCAGAGAAGGGACACTGTGGGGACAAGTGGACCTTCAGCACTCAAAGGGTGGCTCACCTTTCTGCAGGACTTCTGTCTTCAGGTAACCATGTTAAAAGGAGATTAACCAGAGGAAAATCCCCCCAGCAGGGAAGCTACTTGACTCAAGCTGTTCCCTCTTCAGGGCATAAGGTCCACCAGAAAATCCCTGGAAGCTGCACTAGCCACTTTGGAGAGGGCAATTCACAGCCATGGTCACCCGCCTAATGGTGGTATTCCATATTTGAAAGAAAACAATAAAAAACTAAAGTTGAATGAGAGATGTTCTCCACCTGGTGTGCACAGCACACAGGAACAAATCAATCTGGCTTGGCTCTGGCCTGAAGGCAGCTTAAGTAGGAGGGGAGGCTCCACCCCCTGCATACATTTGAATGAATGTTCCTGCCTATTAAAGGGGCGGATCGCCTCCCAGTGTACCGGTGACCTGTATTGGACGACAGTGAAATGAATATCGAGAAGAAGGGGAAGAAAGAAATGAGGATGAAGAATGCTGAGGGGATAGGAATGGTTGAAGTAGTAATTAAGAGAAGGGATGACCAAGCAGAGCAGATTTATGAAATCTAGCAAAGGTGGAAGGCTTGAGAAAAGAAGGAATAAATGTGAGAAGTAAAAGAAGAGTAAAGATTTCATGCCCCAGGCTGGGGGAGAGGAGTGTTCACATATCAAAACCTTTTCTACACTTATAATAATGAGTGGCTGTGGGAGAGACAGTGAAGGAATCCCGTGTGCGTGTGTGGGGGGATAGAACGGAGAGATCCGAGGGAGAGCTGTATAGCGTGACTTTTACTTGCACATTTTAGTCTTATGAGATTATTATATCCCCCAGTAGAATTTTGTTTTCAAGTGGCACACAGTCTTGAAGAATAATTAATTTACAGGTGCCAATGACCCTTATTTCAGGGGAAAGCTGGGAGAGCAGAGAAATCTTGTAAGTATGCGGAGAACTTCCATGGATCACTGGGCAACAGTTTATTTAACCCCCAATAAATAACTGCTTACCAGACAATCTATAGATAGGGCACTAAATCAATAGTCCTTATTCAGTGGATTATTCCAGTGGTCCATCTTCCACATTGTTCAGGAATGCCAGAACTCAATGGCTTTTAGTGATAGAGTGATCTCAAAAGGGACGCCATACCCCGTTGCTCTCAGGATCATGAAGCCTTGAACATTGTGCAAGATTAACTGCTGGAATACTCCACTGAAGGATTACTATTGATTTAGTGCCTGATCGATAGATTTTCTGGTAAGCAGATATTTATTGGGGGTGAAACAGTTTGTGCTGTTAGAGGGTCCTGCGCCCTTGTTTCTTCTGCCACTCTCAATTCCGTGGGGTACACACCGTCCACTAGTGTGGGAAGGGCAGTGGACCATATGAGCCTTCTGTGAAATAAAAGGAAATACCACAAAGAAGAGAGTGTCTGTTTCCCCCATTAAGTCATCTGGAAACAGCCTCGAAAGGAACTATCAAGGACATGAGATTTCATATAGTTTACCATTATTATATCACTTTGAGCTCTCTTGTTTACATTAAGAACTATAAGTGTATTTTGGTTCAATTTTATTTGGATACCATATAATTTAATATACTTGTGGATAATTTGTTACAGCTACACAGCCCATTAGCGCTGGAACCTCTTTTTAGGTCACTGGGCACCAGACTGAGGCTGCTGTTCACTGCACTCTGGACATGTTCAATAGGCTGTCCCGAAGAAGGACTTTCATCAGATCAGTGAGTAAGGGGTTAACTGGATCCTGGGGAAAGGATTGATAATACCTTTTAATATATTCCATTTATTGTGTGGTCCCAGTTATAGCAATTTTCTTAACAGAACTTGCAAGGTACTCAGTTGCAGAGTGCCTTGCGTCCCCTTTGCTTACCTGAATCAGTTGATCGGCACATAGCTGGTTCAGTGAGTGTACAAGGGCAGAGAAGCTGTCATAAATAGCTTCTCTGCCATTGTCTTTTTTGGAACCATTTCAGTGCCACAGAGGTGTGCAATTTACATCATTTTGGCACTGAAAGGGTTAAAGGAGTGATGCTGTCTGTGGTGGTATAGTCTGAGTGGATTCTCTCTGCTCCCCCAATAGGTATGTGAGGGAACAGAGTGGATGCGCTCTGACTTCAGGGTTGTTGAACTGCTGGTGATGTGTAAGGGATTACATCCCTCCCACATCACTGGCAGTTCGACAACCCTGCATGCTAATTAAATTCAATCCCCCTTCCCTTGCATCACTAATTCTTATTGCATATGGTGATATGTGTCTCCATCACCAAGGCGATGTGCTTGCTACACATCACCATATCATCTCCTCTTAGTACATCTTCCCCTGGTCTCTCATCCGTTAATGAACACTGAACAGATGCACTTGTCAGTATTCCCAAAACATTCTAGTAACTGCGTAACCAGGACTGCTGTATTTCAAAATAAGAACATATACAAAATGCATTTTAATATATATATATTTTATTTAAAATATTTCACAGATATGTAATGAACTGCACAGATTTTGAGGGAATGTAGCATGCAAAGTACAAGTGAGTAACCTGCGGCTGCTGTTGAACTACAGCTCTCATCATCCCCAAACAGCCAGCTGAAGATGATGGGCGTTTGTCCCGCAGCATCACCACAGGTTGCCCACTGCTGACCTTAAGGCACTTGGACCTTCTGTATAAAGGAAAAGTAGAGAATTTCTTGGGCAAACCAGCTGCACTGTATGAAACAAAAAGATTCTCATCGATTGATTGATATAAATGGAGGATTTAACACTTTGAATGGTATAGACGTCTCAAACAAATTGCTCCTCAATGCATTAGAGACCAGTCTGGCATAGACAGGCTAAACTCCCCATTTAAATGAATAGGAATTTGTATTTCTCACCCAGCTGCGGTTGGTTTGCCCCACTTTGACATATAAGGCTCCGTCATTCTAATTTTCTCTCTCCATCCTTCTGTATTATATAAAAAAAAAATCCATTTGCTACATGAAAATGATATTGCCCTGTTTAAAAAGAAACTGTCATAAGACCATTACCTTATCTTCCCCTGGGAACAGCAAATCAAGCCAGTTCTTCACTGTCAGACGAGGCAGACCAAGAAGAAGAGGTTTTAAAGATGACACCAGGTGGGAGAGTCACTAAGCATTGATAAAGTGAAGATTACTTCTCCACTTTATCACTTCTCAAGTGTCTATACATTTCCAAAGCTGAAGACATCTTAGTGCATAGGCTCCATAGAATAACATAGGAATTTGAGAAGTCATCACCTCTTTATCACAGCTTACTGAATCTCCCCTGATGTGGCTATGCTGCACTATGCAAGTCCAAGTAGACCCTCATGCTTTGAAAGCTTGACACCACGTGCCTATGGGGAAAGCACACACAACTCAGGAGTTTGTAGATGAGCGCCACTTACTTCCAGGTTGTGTTGCAACTGTAGGGGGTCACACTTCAGCCCCCCCCCCCCCCCCCCCCCCCCCACACACACACACACAAACACACAATGGCTGATGGGAGCAGTTTTGGGAATGCACAAATCTGCTTCCATTGGGCAGACTTAAAAAAACATGATAGTTGCACTTTTAATGATGTCACACACTGCTACAGTTACTGAAGCCTTGGCATGATCTAAAGCTTCTCTGGTTTTGGGTCTGTGGTATCACAAAGATCAGCAGATGGAGAAAATCCGAATGAAATAAACATCGCGCTTTTAACACCTAAAGGACCAGATGGGTGAGAGATTGCTTTGCAATGTGTCACAACTCTCTGGTCCTTAAGAGGTTAAATTAATACCCCTTTTAAAGAACTGGCAAATATTCCCTTTATGCATATATAAAAATTGAAATCCAAACATTTTTTATAATACAAAACAAAATATAAACAATTATAATATGTACACATTTATAATAATTATGGAATTGCAGCAGTTTTCATATATATTGTAATGGTTTAAAACAGGCTCTGTTCTTTAAGTCCAGGTCGTTTCACGTGACGAAAAAACTGTAAAAGATATGTAGAAGATGATGAGAACATGAAAAGATTTTTCAGATCTTGCTGCTGCTTAATAATTTTATATAGATACACTGAAAATTGCACATTGACACTAGTGATGTTAAAATGTCTTGAAACAATAATGCAATGTAACACAGGAAGTTCATTCCCCTGAGAGCCAGGGGATCAACTGGGAACACTGCACTCAGAGTAATGGTCCATGTACCTCAGTGAGACTCCTGTATTAAGCAAAAGTAGTACAGTTCTGGGGCATGCCATCTGCACTATCCTATATGATAATTTGCTAAATGTGTGTATCAGAAGCCGTTATGCGCAGTAGAGACTGCCGTGAGCACTGCTGTCATGTGCACTACAGACTGCCCGTGGCTGATAACTGAGCGGGGCTCCAAATTCAGACCGTAGTCCTCTCTGCGCAGTCAGGCGCGGTGCAGTCTCTACTGTGCATGGCTGCACTGCGGCTGTTGCTGCGTGGCACTGTGGCCTTTGTACACAGGCTCTTCAACTAGTAGGGAATAACTTACTATTTCCTTTGATTTAAATGAGGATTTTAGAGCTAGAGTGGTCTCTAACACACTGCAAACAAATGTGCTTGATAACTAGTATTTAAGAAGTTAAAAACACATTTTAAGAAATGGGAACTTTGAGAATTATTATGTGGTAGGCTCCAGACGTGCAATGCTTTTCTTAGTGCAAGAGCCTCAATGAACAGAAATCTGCATAGCGTAAAACTAAATGTGGGTTACAGTGTCAGCGTTTCAGCATTATTAGGCCTTCATCAGGATTTCTAGCCAGAAGAAAAGGGACGGTCCTGATGAAGAAGGATTAATGCTGAATCTTAGACTCAAGCCATATTTGATTTTACTCTAGTCTGGTTGCACTGATGAGACAGACTGCAAAGACAGCCATCAACAGTACCCAGAAACTATTCCCTATTGCAGTGATTCTCAACAACCATCCTCAAGACACAAGAGCAATTAGTTAATGTTTTTAGGATATCTCAGGGGTATCACAAGTGGGTAATCAGTGGCTCAGTCATTTTGATTGATTTACCTGTGGTTTCTCTAGGATATCCTTAAAACCTGACCTTTTGGTGTGTCCTGAGTACTGGAGCTGAGAATCAGTGCCCCAAGGCCTAGTTCACGTTCACACAGTTCTAAGATATTGCGGCAACACAAGGTTATCTATGAAAAGGATTGATTTGCACAGCTACAACTATGTGAATTATCCCAAATAATAATCATCTATATAGTCTGTAAAACATTTTGCTGAAAAAAGATCTCTCCTGTCTACTAGGTCGTAAAGGAGCAGTATTTTTTTTTTTTTTTTTTTTTAAATACAAAATTATAGGCCTTTTCTTGAGGAGTATAAAAAAAAAAAAGCCCAATGCGGAGAGTTTTTTCTTTCAAAAGTTATTAAAGGAGCAGTAAACTTTTTTTATGAAAACATTTTATAGAGCATTTCCTGCTGAATAAGACAAGGTCACTCCCATCTCTGTCAGATGTTTTATTCAAAATTTATAGCAGTTTAAATAATCAGGAAGTGAATTAACTGTGTTTACTTCCTGATAGTTCTGACAGGAAGTGACAGGCAATTTCTATCACATTCTATGGAGAACTGTATGTCTCTGACCTTTCTCTCCATTAGAATCTAACAGGAAATCTAATTAGAATTTGACCACTAGAGGGCACTGCTAATGTAAAAAAAAAACAAAACATGGTATATTAGAAATTCTAGTGCACTCTCTCTGCAAAACTTTCCTGCCCAAGTATACAATACCTTAAATAGAGAATACTAAAGGACAGTGCTACAGGGAAAATAGAAATATGCAAAAAATATACAAAAAAAAACATGGGTTTAAATTGTAATAACTCTGGAAATATAAATCTCTCGGCAGTGGGAGTACCCTTATTTTACTCAATAGGAAAATCCCTACACTATATATATATATTCATAAAAAAAGTTTTCTGCTCCTACTGTTTGCTGATGTATGTACTCCTATGACAAAGCTTGAGTCACTGACTACAACACTCCATAATAAGGATGGGAAATTGCTGCAATTAATAAAAAAAAAACCCAGCAGTTTAATGTAAAACAATAAATACAAAACACAGCTTTTGAATGAGTCTCCCATATGTGAGTGCCCTTGTTGTACACAGCAGGAAAAGCACTAACCTGTATATTTTCATAAAAATAAATAAGTTATCTTAATTACACCTTAGTGTTTCCTAACAGGCCATGTCTTTGGGAGTTTTCTGCTTGTGCACAGGGGAGTTAACTGACTGAGCCTCTGGCTCACATGTACTCAAGCAGGGATATGCCAGTTAGGGGTCACTGAGGAGAGGGATGGGAAGCACAGCCTTAGTACATTTCCCAGTGTGTCTCTTACCCTTGTATTATTGATTCTTTCAAAAAGGACAACTGGGGAGTTTCACTAAGTGGTGATAAAGCAGTAATGACTTCTCCAAGTCCTATGTTATTCTACAGAGCCTATGCACTAAGATGTCTCCAACTTTGGAGATCTTATTGCATAGGCTCCATAGAATAAAATGGAAACTGGAGCAGTCCTCTCCACTTTATCCTACCTTAGTGAATCTCTCCCAACAACTCTTATTACTACCTCCCCCCATTAACCTTACTATGACCATAAAATATTTATCTGCTGTGAATTCTGCCCTTGTGCCAAGAGAGAACATCTCCAGTCATTCATGGATATCATGTCCATGGAAGTGGCCATGAGGTGATGGCTGGACCACAGGACTCAAACTCCACCCACTTTTGTGGTACTCTTAACCCTGTGCAATTCATTACATCACATCACTTCCCTCTGGTCCTTAACCATTTCAGTGCCCATCCGGCTCTCAAATGGTTAACAAGGCACGTGTACTCTGCCTGCTTCAGTTTGAAGGAAAAAAACAGACAAACAAAAAAATAATTACCAGCAACTGTCATGTCCGCCTCCATGGACATGACATCTGGGACTGACTTGAAGATATCTCTTGAGCAAAGGGCACATGGGCAAAATTCATAAGGCTTATCAGGATTTTCTTCCTAATTCCATGCATTGCATAGTCCTGGCACTCAAATAGTCAGTCCTCTTAACTCTTTCTGCCTTTGTTTCTAACATTGATTACCATTATCACATACAGAGAAGTGATGAATAGGTTAGTGCTATCTTCATTACAACGCAAGGAACAGGAGGAGATATTGTCAAACATTTCTCCTAGAAGCAGCATACCCAGTTATTGCCCTGGCTATCTGCAAAAAGGTAGTTTGCTCTTTTTCTTTAGGGCACATTATCAAGTATATTTAATAGTGCATATCAATGAGACACTGCCTTATATAGCAGTGTATAAGTAGAAATACACATCCAAAGTGGTCATTCAGTTTGTAATCATAAGCAATCAAGTATATATATCTAACTGCAGGAGGTAAGGCTGCCTGGGTGCTCTCAGATGACTAATAATATGGTGCCAAGTAGAATTATCAAGTACTCACAAGACTTCAGTAAAACTGGAAAATATTTATTTAATGTAGTGTCAACTTTTCAGCTAGGTCCAGATGAAGGCCAGCTGTGACTGACCAAAACTTTGACACTACATTAAATAAATATTTTCCAATTTTGTTAAAGTCCTGTGAGTGCTTGATAATTCTAATGTACATAATATATTATATATATAATATAGAGCAGCACTTACGACAATGTAGTTAAATGCTGGGTGCAAAGTAAGATAATTCAAATAAATCATGAAAAACCAGCACCCACGGGTCTTTTTTGTGAAAATTCAGAAAAAATACTTGATTGTTCGATCAAACTGTTTTTTTTTATGAATGTTTACAAAAAAGACCTGTGGGTGCTGGTTTTTCAGGAGATATATATATCCTGCCTGGGAACTCCAGTTTTTATTAGACTGGCAATAATTGATAAGAAGCAGGGATGTCAGATTAATATAATTTGGGGAGAAAACAAGTCATAATCTTCTCTTTTTAATGCCTAGGGTCTTCCTCTGAGCTTAGCTGGGTCCATCTGATGCTCCTTAACCCCTTGAAGGCTAGAGATATCCCCAATGCATTGCCTATATCTTTGTCATTCAAGATGTTAAACTGCACTAACAATGTCTGGTCTACCTGTAGGTGGGTGAAGTGATAATAACCTTTTACTTCATATATTCTGTAAAGTCAAATTGCCAATATTTTTTTTAAATTACACCATTATGTCCCTGACAGTAAGCTCCCTGTATCTCTGTTTCCAGAAAGCAGGGATAATGATGCAATGTTACACTATCCTTTCAGCGCTGAGTGTTCTGTGTTGCATTCAGTAGGTTGAAGCAGTATTTTAACCATCTGAGTGTGCCAGATGGCACTCAAAGGTTTATACATTTGTATTTGTCTTGCAATGTATCACTATTCCTGCTCTCTCTGTCCCCAACAAACACCCTAGAAGCAGATAGAGGGAGATCACCATTAGGGACATAATTATCTCTAAACCCAAAATGAATGGCATATTTGCCTGTGGGCTCTATTTTGCCCACCTGTCTTGGGTAATAGAAAGAGGCCATGTCTCTTCTTCCCTTGCATCATTGATATGGCATTAAAAAGCACTTATCATGGTTCAGTATTTTCTCAATCCCTTGTGCCAAGTGAAGCATGTTCGGTTAGTGCCCTCAATATCTGAAGAAGGCACTTACTGTGACATGATTCAGAGTTAACCGTGCAGAATGCCGCAATAATTACCTCTGTCAGACAGCCAACTGGGCACGCTACACTGGGGTCAATTTCTCTCCTTCCCTTGCATTGCTGCTGGTGAGTGAGCACTGAGCTTGCCCATACCATATCAGTGATGCAAGGGAGAAATGACAGAGGCTGAATTACTAAAGCGGAACCACCACCCGACACAATCTTTAGCTTCACTAAGTCCCCATCTGGCGATTAGCTGCTTAGTAACGCTAGTCGCCAGAATAATTACCTTATTTAATAGATTTCTGCTCTCTTCCATGGGTGACAGGCAGGACGCAGCGAGGACATCTTGCCATTGTGACATCCGTGCGCCTGCGCTGTCAGTCCCAGCCAGAGCAAAATGGCTCCTAGCAACGCCTCCTACACCCAGCTGGGACTTGACAGCACAGGCGCACGGACATCACAATGGCAAGATGTCTGCGTTCTGTCCTGCCTGTCACCCATGGAAGAGAGCAGAAATCTATTAAATAAGGTAATTATTCTGGCGACTACCGCTACAAAGCAGCTAGTCGCCAGATGGGGACTTAGATAAGCTAAAGATTTTGTCTTGTGGTAGTTCCGCTTAAGGAAAATGGTGCAAGTCTGCAGCAAACCAACTCCTTTATAGAAAAAAGGCAATACTGGCATGGCATTGCCCCTGCAGTTAATAAAATAATGACTGCTTTAATGACTGGCTTGTTGAGTTTTCAGTACTTGGCCCTTTCAGGTCCAACATGGTGTTCAACCAAAGCATGGCGTTGCACAACTCTCCATCAGTGAACGTGTATGGGAGCTTGTGTGTATTGCGTATAGCTTACTGTATAATAGCATTGTGCGTACCACATATACCATTTGGCATACAGCATATTGCGTATCTCTTTGCATTTGGCATATAGCGTTTGCCGTACAGTGTACCACGTATATCGTAATAATACGGTATATAGCATTTGGTATATATAAATATAGGTTGCGTATTGCATATAGCATTTGGTGTATTGTTTAATGTGTGTATAGCGTTTGCCATACAATGTCTGGTATATGGTGTTTTCATGTATAGCGTTTTGCTTTTCGTGTATATTGTTTGGAGTCTAGAGTTTGACGTATAGCATTTGTTTGGCATGCACCACTTTTCCTGAACTTTTTGAATAGCGGAGGGATACGCCAAGCTTGCTAAGCAATGCACTGCACACCCTCTCTGGCATGCAGAAGGTTAATACGTCAGACTTTTTACCAGATAGCTATGGTACCAACTGGGCATGCTGTATTTATAAGACACTTAAATACATGATGCACTGTCATTTCATAGCAGCTTATTACATAACTGCATTAGCGAAGCGTGTAATTAATCTAACTTTGAGCATAACGAATGACTGCATAACAAGCCACGTGAATATTTGCATTTGACTGGTGAACGTAAACATTTTGTAATAAAAGTGAACATGGCAGCTTCAACAGTCTTCTAGAGTCGAAAGAAGAGAGAGATTCCAAGCTCTAATCCAGACCACAAGCTCTCTGATCAAGTTTGATCAATCTTTAATCATAGTTTTTTGAGCAACAATTTAACAGTATTTAATTTGCATGTTTTCCCATAATAGATCCTTATAAAAAGGGATAAACACAATTGGAGTGTGGTCTGGTTTAAGCAAAAAAAAAAAAGATAGAAAGCAAAAAATAAAGTCATAAAGCCTCAGAATTGTAACAAATACCAAACTGAACAGACTGAAAAATCCAGGTAGTTAACAAGGACAGGGTTAGTCTTGGCTTAGAACTGTTTATGTATCGTCCTTCTCCTCCAGTAAAACGATGATTAAGAACACAGACAAGGATTTTGGGTAATGGCAGGCAAATGCACAATATGGGAATACTAATTGAAGAGCCAGTGTATACTGGCCACAGTGCCACCCAGCAACGGCCGCGGTGCAGTAGAGACTGCCAGCGCCTCGGCTGATGCAGGGTACTTCGATTTCAGACCCTAGTCCTCTCTGAGAACTGAACTGTCTGAATTCAGAGCCCCGCTCAGTTAACAGCCGTGGCGCAGGCAGCCTGCAGTGCACACAGCTGTCTCTACTGTGCATGACAGCTTCTGACAAACACACATTGAGCGAATTATTATATAGGATTGTTTTCTGTTTTATCAGTGTAGGAATGTTTACCAAATTATTTTCCTGCAATGTTAAATGGCTTCTACAGCCTGAGAGAGCACGCCGACATTTTATATTATGTAGCCTGCTCGTGGAATAACTGTATGCATGAGCTTTTAGAAAGAAACATATTACAGGTTTGGAGAAGAAACTCTTATATATAGGAATGACACTACAAAGTTATAATGGTCTCCAAACTTTTCTTGTTCTCACCCTTGTCTACACTGCATAAAAAGGATTGTGGGAAATTAAGTGTGACTTGCAATGAATTAGTCATAGAGCAGTAATTCCAACAAAACTGGGATACATAAGTCAAACATCACTGAAGTTGATGCTCAGACACACAATGTGTCATTATACGCCTGTTGGAAATCACTGATCTACCATGGCAAGCAACGGCCTTCTATTACTAACATTACTAAGCCAAGATGACCCACTCCCTGGCTCCTTCCTGTCATGTTTAGTTTGGCTTTAATTTGGGTGTACATTTGAGGGAAAGCCAAGAGGTTGACATGCATAAAGAACCCACCACCAAAAAAGGAAGAAGCAACGTGCGTAGAGGCCTCACACATACACACCCTCAGGACTTCTTCTGGATACCAAAGGGTTCTGTAAATTGCGGGGGTGACCCAGTAGATGATTGGCTGTGGTCCGGGGAGGAGAGTCGAGAAGTCCTGAAAGGGAGACATTACACAATTATACAATCTGTACAAGTTATATAAGGTAATGGTGTAGAAAGTAATGTTTCACATTAAAAGCAGTTCCAATTAATCTTCATAGTATTTGGTCCATGGAGAGTATTATTTCAATACTGTCAGAGTTATAGGCCAAGAGTAATTGAATGATAAAATATCCACCTCCCGTCCCTTTTACTGATGTAACATTGCTCACCTCAGAGAAGCAAGACTGTCCGGATGGATTGCAGAGAGGGACAATCTTCAATGAGCATGAAAAACATGGCGGGGGGGGGGGGGGTGTTCCTCATGCGTGCAGTAAGAAGATTGGCCCTTGCTGTGATCTGTTTGGTCCCAGGACCAGATTCTATATCTGAGGGGAGGTGGCTTACACTAGGTAGAAGGGGCGGGAGGGGATACTTTATCATTCAATTACTCTTGAACTACAAATCTAACGGTACTGAAATAACACTCTCTATGGCTCAAATACTTTGAAGATTAATTGGAGCTGCTGTTTTTGTGAAATTTTACTATCCTTTTAAGGACAGACTGACAATCCGTAATGTAATCTAATCAGGCTTAGGTCCTAGCCTGGGCTCCTTGCAACCTCGACAGGAGCCAGTTTAGTGACCAAGTCTCTTGAAAGGCAGAGGTCTCTGTACAAGAGATAAGGTACATTGATGACAGCTGGGTTTGGGGGTGTTTAAACATAGGGTTTTATTCATCAAGAGGAACAATTTTGGGGAAAACCAACTATACCATAGGGGACAAATGAAACTCTCTCAAATACCCATTCATTTAAATGGAGTCTTTACCCAAGGGAATTCTAGACAGGTCTCTGGTGCATTGAGACCGCTTTAGAATTCAAGCGTTTAAAAGTCCCATTTCAAGAAAAGGGAATTTTCATTTTTTCTTGTGGTGCAGTTGATATGACCCAGAATTGATCCACTTTGGCTTGCAGAATTAGGCCTATAGAGACCAGAAACCTGACACCCTGTCAGTACTGTCAAACTACAGAAACGAAAAGTAAAAAATGTCAAAATTGAAATATATCCTGTTAATCTAGTATGAATTAAAGTTGTTGTTTTTTTTTTTGTTTTTTTTTAAATCTTCCTTTCAAATGAAAACAACCAAAGCATAACAGAGAATCAGTTTAACACCTTGGACGCTAGAGAGATTTCCAATGCATTGTTTTGGAATGTGTCAGAGATATCTGTAGTATCCAAGCTGTTAATTGTATAGATATCACATCTATGGATTTGGAGGATCACCCTCTGCTCCTACCACTGTTCCTCTGTTGTCCTTGCCACTGTGCCTCATGTGGCTCGGGAGGAGGTTCTTCATCAGGTCGTAGTTGAGCGTTTGTCATGGTGGATCCTGTCTGAAGGATGAACTGCTGGAGGTTACACTGTCGGAGGTCTTTATTCAATTCTTCCAGCTCCTGATTCTTGGCCTGGGAAGATAAAAACTATAAGATCCAACTGTCTGATAATAGTTTATTGCTTTGCTACGGAGTAAAGTCCAACAATCAACACACTGGAAGAGGAGAGGTTTCTCTACTCGCTGATGGACATGGCCTATTGCTTCTCTCTGTAGAGGACAATGACAACAAGTCTTAGGATATGAAGGGTTTGTACTAAATAGTCTGCATTCTAACAATGAAGGTGGGGAAGATTCACGGAAAATGAGTAAAGCTCTACTGTCATTTTTGTGTTAAGGGTTATAAATATGCTGATAACTGTGCTTGATTTCTGTCAACTGTGCATATCCTACTAATTGTGTTTCATTTCATTTCTATGTATATATATATCCTTGTATGGTAAAATATATCTAGAATCAAGGTTAATAAACATGTTGATGTAGGGGTGTTGGCTGTGTTTTGCTGTAAATAACATCAAGGTTTGTCAACATGGCAAAATATAAATAACATCTTTGTTTACTCTGGAATCCAAAGAATTTGTAACACAATGTTGGTTTGTCAGTAGAAGGAGATTGCTTCCCAACGAGTGACAATTTGGACTACATTCTGATGAGCTACACTAGTGGTCTTAAACTTAAAGGGATAGTAATACTTCGTTTTAACTTTATTTTGCAGGTATTAAAAAACATGAAGAATGATATGTCTTATCTCTCAAACCTTTATGGTTTATGAGATACTCACAAGCAAAGTTTCCCCTCCCTCCCCTTTTACCTAGTGTAAGCCATCTCTTCTCAGATGTGGAATGCAGTCCATAGACCAGACAGATAACAGCAGGGGACAATTTTCTTTGTATGAAAACAATGAAAGCCCTTCCCCCCCTTGACAAGTTTTTCCAGCTTTTTCCCTTATCTTAATTGAAGATTGTCCCTCTCTGCAGTCTACCTGGGCACCTGCCTTCTGATCTGGTTGAACAGGGGGGGATACTTTGCTTGTGAATATCTCTTAAACCATAAAGGTTTGAGAGATAAGACTTATATCGTTCTTCATGTTTTTTTAATGCCTACAAAATAAAATAAAGATAAAACGAAGTATTACTATCCCTTTAAAGTGAAACTACCACCCTGCCTAAACTTGCCCCTAAAGAATTAACCATCTGGCGACTAGCTGCTCAATAGTGCTCCTTTTAGAGAATTCCTACTGCTCCCGGGGCTAACAGCCAGGAAACAGCACAGACATCTTTGCATAGTGACGCCTGCTCTGTCAGTCCCACCACTCTAGGAGGCGTTTCTATGAGCCACATGGCACCGAAGCGACTGACAGAGCAGGCGTCACTATGCAAAGATGTCTGCACTGTTTCCTGGCTGTTAGTCCTGGGAGCAGTAGGAATTCTCTAAAAGGAGCACTATAGAGCAGCTAGTCACCAGATAGGTAATTCTTTAGAGGCAAATTTAGGCGGTGGTAGTTCTGCTTTAAATGTTCTAATAATGGCGGAAACAGTCTGCACTACAGTGATCATACACAATCAAAGCTTAATGCCAATGGAGCTGCACGCGTGAATTTGTACATTCCCCTAATTCTAAGGCTGATGCACTAAGTAGAAGTGGGGCAAATCCCCATAAATTTAAATGGGGCTTTAAACCCCTTAAATGCTAGAGAGGTCTCCAACTCCAAGGAATGAGTAGGAGACGTTTGATGTTCAGGGAATTAAAAACCCAGTTTGTCAGTGAATTTGTATTTATTCCCTATGGTGCCGCTGCATTGTCTTAGATTTGCTCCAGTTGTACTTAGAACATCCGCCTCTGATATATGATTCTACCTACATCCCTCCTCATTTTATTCCATCAGCATCATTTAATTCTCCTCTTTCCTTTGGTATAAACCTTTAAGGACCAGAGGGGTGCACAATGCAGTCCTTGTCCTTTAAAGGGATAGTTATGTTAGTAATGCCTCTCCTCAGGTAGCAATGAGGGTAATCTTTCGGCTGGCAGTATAAGGAGGACAGGTTTTTCCTTATGCTGACAGAAGATTGTTCCTTGTCGAGATCCATCCAGACTGGCTTACTGCTCTGAGGAGAAGTAGCATTACATATGTAAAAAGGGGCAGGAGGGGGACATTTTATAACATAATTACAAATGAACTAGACAGCGTACAGTATTGTAATAACATTCTGCATGGTAGAAAATCATGAATGATCAAAGCTTGTTATGTAAAAACATTGCTATTCCTTTAAAGGGTTAATCCACTCTCTCTCTCTCTCTCTATATATATATATATATATATATATATATATATATATATATATATATATATATATATATATATATATATATATATATATATATATATATACACACACACACTACAGCGTATGCAGATGCATAATATATAGGATTTCTGCCCTTGGCGTATGCATAGAGGTATGGTGGTATAGGATATGCCTAATGAAAGTGTTATGGGGAACTATTACTGGAGTAACAGGAGGAGTTATAGGGGGAACAGGTATATGGAGTAATAAGAGAAGTTTTATAGAACAGTTGTTAGAATAACTGAGTTTTATAGAGGCAGTTATATGGATTAATGGATGGACTTTAATGGATGTTTTGAAGCAGTATTTTCTTTTTATTATCATGATGAATCCACTAGAGTGCGCTAGTGTATATATTATACAGCATGTGTACTCATTGCAGCCGGCAACAGACTAGCCTGATGCAATCAGAAAAAATGTAGTTAACTGTTGGCTCTCCAGCTGTTATGACTGGTTGGGGATGATGTGCGGTTCCCAAACCTTGTCTACAGTTTTTCTAACTGACCGGAGTCTGTATTGTGCCGCCCATGTAGAAACTTTTATAGGTTTTAATCCCTTTGTCTCTTGGGTATGGTTGACACATCCTCTTTTTACAACAAACATGCATGACAATGAATGCTCTACAGCTATGTGGAATCATTGCATGCATTTTTGTAGGGATTTTCCTATTGAGTAAAGTAAGGGTACTCCCACTGCTGAGAGATTTATATTTCCAGAGTTATTACAGTTTAAACCCAATTTTTTTTTTTAACATTAGCAGTGCCCTCTAGTGGTCAAATTCTAATTAGATTTCCTGTTAGATTCTAATGGAGAGGAAAGTCAGACGCGCACAGTTCTCCATAGAATGTTATACAAATTGCCTGTTACTTCCTGTCAGTTAGAACAATCAGGAAGTAAACACAGTAAATTCACTTCCTGGTTATTTTAACTGCTATAAATTTTGAATAAAACATCTGACAGCAGTGTGAGTGACCTTGTTTTATTCAGCAGGAAATGCTCTATAAAATGTTTTCATAAAAAAAAAAAAAAAGTTTACTGCTCCTTTAAGGCTTCAGATTTAACTCTTTGACTGAAGTGCAGGTGAATTTGGCTAAATCATTCAGCTACCAGCTTATATCTAGACTCAGGAAAACCTTAAAGGTATAGTACTGTTTCATAAAAAAAAAAAGCAGCTCTGATTAATCTTCATAGTATTTGGGCCATGTAGAGTGTTATTTCAATTCTGTCAGAGTTGTAGTTCAAGAGTAATTGAATGATAAAGTATCCCCCTCCTACCCCTTTTACTGATGTAACACTGCTCACCTCAGATGTGGAATCTGGTCTCTTGACCAGACGGGTCGCAGCAAGGGACAATCTTCTTACTGTGAGCATAAGGAAAACACTGCCCTTTGACAGGTTTTTCCTTATGCTGACTGAAGATTGTCCCTCGCTGCGATCCATCTGGACAATCTTGCTGCTCTGAGGTGAGCAGTATTATATCAGTAAAAGGGGCGGGAGGGGGATACTTTATCATTCAATTACATTGAACTACAACTCTGACAGTATTGAAATAATATTCTCCACGGCCCAAATACTATGAAGATTAATTGGAGCTGCTTTTATTGTGAAACATTACTATCCGATTAAGCTACAGTGTTTCTGTCTGTGCCATGTTTTTCTACAAAGGAATTGGTAGATGGATTTATATTGCTGGTACTCTTAGCCACAGCACCCTAAGAGACCCTGGCCCAGGACTGGGTAACCTAAAGACCTCCAGCAGCTGTTGGACTACAATTTCCATCTACCCAGCTGGCCACTGACTGGCTAAGGATGATCAGAATTATAGTCCTGCTATAGCTGAAGGAATGAAGGTTGTCCATCACTGGGCTAGCCCTTCCAGTGGCCACACCCTCACTTCTAAACAAGCACAACTCCATACAGTGGTTTCTTCCGGGCCAGACTACCTATTAGTCAAAGTAGGCAACTGCCTAGACCTCTGCCTTTTTGAGAGGTGTCTCAGTGCCCATATTCTGAGTTATGGTCATAACCAGCTCAGTCCAAATCCCCTCTGCAGCAGACACCTGTTCCTGGTTCATATAGGCCAGTTTATTTAACAGTTTGCACCATTTTACAGACTGTTCATTAACCATGTGGATACTAGATTTGTCTCCAGTGCATTGCTTCTCAATGAATTGATCTGGCAACCAAGGAGTTATGAGCCTTTTTATGCTTGTTATCTTTTACGACTTATGGAATATTCTGTGATACATAACAGGAGGTGGGGGTATGGTCATGGGAGGAGTAGAGGCAGAGCTAATGGCAGCTAGGATACCTTGCCAATGGGGCACTTGAGATGTAAGTCCGGCCTTGGTTACCTCCCATAGAAAACACAGCCTATAAAAAAAGGCTTACAAATATTTTTAAATAGTCTGGCTAATAGGGGTTCAGAACCTACTAAACAAACAGGTTCAATAGCCAAAATAAACCAGCCACCAGAACCGAGAAGAATGTGTCTGGTGGAAGGGCAATGGATAGGTATTGGCCAGCAAAGTTGAGGTACCTCTCAGTGGCTACATAATCTGCCTTGTGCAACATCCAACCCTTGTTGAAGGGGAGGTGTTTCCAAGGAATAAGTGGTTCCTAATTAATTTAAAGGTATATTAATATGAACAGTGTTTTAAATATTTATGGTAACCCCTTAAGGACCAGGGGTGTATGCATTGCAAAGCAGTTTCACACCCCTTTGGTTCTTCAAGGGGTTAAAGTCAACTCTTACTAGCTATTCCCACCTCTATGACTCACAGCATTAGAAATGTACATCCTTCAGTGTACAGGACCCCTCATGATATTTTCCTCCCAAGAACTGGTATGATGAGGCCTGGAATAGCAGCTGATTGTTCCTACTGAAATCACGCCAACATGCACAACCAATCGGAATTAGGCAGCTTCAGATCTTGCAGAAGCTGCTTCTAGTACTCTCTGCTAGACAATTACACAGTTAACTAATGTTGGGAACTACTGTTCCAGGGCATAGTTCCCCTTTAAAAAAAAAAAAACACGCCTCCAAGTAATAATCCCCAAATTACCTTATTATGGCCAGAACATTTTGTCCTTTCACCTTGATTCAAGGGATAATGGGTTGAATGTACCATGACAGTTCTGTGTAATACCAGGAGCTACAATTTACTTTTTGGCCCTACACCTGCCTAACCCCAATGTACTAAGTTATTTACAACAAATTCCTCACCTTCAAACAGCTTGCTCCAAAGGGATTGCGAAGTGATTTCCTCTATGTCTGGTTTAAAACTATGTACTAAACAAGATGTATAGGAAATGATGTGAGCACTCAATTCCCTGTGCATGCGATGGGACTTGTGTACAGGACTTCCTGGTATTAAAGTTCTAATGATGGTGGAGACTGTCTGCCGGTATGTACTACAGCAATCATTCACTCTATTGATTACTCTGTAGAGCAGACAGTGGAGTTGTACTGTTGAATTAGTACTCATGCCCCATTTTCTTCAAATCAGTCATTAATGTCATGTCCATGGAGGTGCACATGACTTGCTTTTTTTTTTTTTTTTTAAACAGAAGCATACAGAGTGCAAGAGCCTTCTTAAAAGGACAATAACACTTAATATGTGAAACAGGATATGTTGTGGGGTTAACCTATTGAGTAAAACAATCCACTTCTGGGATGTGTTTATTCATTATTGCAGTTGAACTTGAACTTTTTAGGTGCAGTATATCTATGGCCTGAAATGTTACAGTGGAGCTGTTGCTACACCATGCTATGGACAGCTCTGATCAGCTGACCCTAAACCTCCATAGGATAGTGTAGCAACAGCGCCACTGTAAAATGTCAGGCCACTGAGATACTGCAACAAAAATAAAATACAAAAAAAACAAAAAAAAAACAAAGGAAAAACAATTTGAACTGCAATAACCTTTGACTAAAATACCTATCAGCAGAGGAATTACCCTTGCTTTACCCCAGAGGATAAACCCTACAAAATATATTTTTACATGTTAAGTGTTACTATCCCTTTAAGATCACCACAAGCAGGGAGCACAGTTTGAGGTCCTGTGGTCTTGGTAGCAACTGACATGTTTGCATCCATAGACATAATATCCTCAATCAGTCCTGGATGTCATCTCTTGAACCAAGGCATAAGGTCATGAGGATTTTCTGTCCATAGTAAGGTAAGGAGGCATTATTACTAGGGATTATTACTAGGAATATTTGGGTCTCCTTTATCCAGCCCCTTGATTCTCCTGGGAGGAGCAGATCGACTCGGAAAGATTCCTTACAAAATCTCAGTCACCCTGTGGTGGGCTGGAAAGGTTCTGGATCAGGGCTGCCTGAGGCATTGCCTCTGTTGCCACAGGGCACTTCAGACATCTCTTGCATTCAAGGGATGAAAACACTATTTAAATAAATAGTAATGTCTATTTGCCCCCACAATGCAGAATTCCTTCTCTGTACCTTTATATGCAAGTCCCAACGAAATGAATTACCTTGTATGTATTGACCAATGCCTCGTTGCTTTTATCTGTATCGCTATAAAAGGGGAACAATCTGTATGCAATTTCACCCAACTCTTACAAAATAAAATGTCTCCTTCCTAGTGATAAGACTAATTCGATCCAAAGGTCAACCTTAAAAAGTATTACTTTATTAAAACAAACATTCTAACACTAAGAGTCACATTAATTACACAAGCTACAATATTTACACCAGTACATACATCTAGACATAACATTACATAATTCATTGATATATGAAAGCCATAAAAGGTTAATATTTTGTCAGTTTAAAATACACTTCTGTATTGTGGGTTTGAAATATAGCATTTGGCAGACATAAGTTTAATCCTTTGCGTGACAGAGGGGTATGCAAAGGGTTAACCACTCTGACGCTACAGACTTCACCAATGCATTACAATGCAGCGCATTGAATCACTAACATTCAAGGGGTTAAAACTCTAGGGTAACATAGGGACATTAAACATATGCATGTAAAGAATTTAGATTCTCCCTGTTACAAACCTTACAGTTGTGTTATCGGGTAAACCGGGAACCAACTCTTATCCCACGCATAGTCATTAGCTGGGCCCCGGCTGTATGGAGTAACCTATTCAAATGGTGCCGTCTACATGGTGAGCGTCATTAAAGGGATAGTGATACCTAGATTAAACTTCATTTATTATTATAGGCATTAAAAAAACATTAAGAACTATGCAAGTCTTATCTCTCAAACCTTTAGTTTCGAATATCTCTCAAACCATAAAGTTCCTTCTTCCTGTATGTTTTAGTCAAGTCTGCCATCTAGCTGACAAACTTGGATTCTAGTCCACAGACCGACCGGCGGCCCTTCAGCAGAGTCGAGATCACGATCTTTACAAAGAACTACTTCATTGGAACAATCTACAAAGTGTGCTTGCAAACCAGGCATACTTTGTAGAAAGTTCCAATGAAGTAATTCGTTTTAAAGATCGTGATCTCGGCTCCGCTGAAGAGCCGCCAGCTGGTCTGCGGACCAGATTCCAAATCTGTCAGCTAGATGGCAGACTTGACTAACACAGACAGGAAGAGGGAACTTTAGTTTCGAATATCTCTCAAACCATAAAGGTTTGAGACATAAGACTTGCATAGTTCTTAACATTTTTTAATGCCTACAATAATAAAGCCTAAACTAAGTATTACTATTCCTTTATTGCATGCTTACAACGTTGCAGTGACAAAATGGCACTGGCAATATGTTGCTGATCAGAATGTTTAGATTAGGGTCAGTTAGGTTAGTATCTATTAAAGGGATAGTAACCCCCCCCAACAACTTGACGCCAAAATACAGCAAGCATACAAACATACTGAACGCACTTAGCCCCATCTCTCAAACCGTTACGGTTTGAGAGATGTAAGGCAAGACAGACCTCCGCTCCCTCCCCCTTCTCATACGTCTGCTGTATAGCAGACGTCATGAGATCCGGCTTCCAGCACCAGACGGCGGCTCTGCAGGAGCGCTGTCATCTAGATATCTCTGTATTATTACTTCATGGGTATGGTCTAAAACATGTGCATGGCTTGCAAGCACATGTTGTAGACCATTCCTGTGAAGTAATTATACGAAGATATCTAGATGTCAGAACTCCCGCAGAACCGCCGGAAGACCGGATTCTGCCTCTGACAGCTTTACAGCTTGTCAGGCAGAAGGGGGAGGGACTGGAGGTCTGTCTTGCCTTACATCTCTCAAACCATAAAGGTTTGAGAGATGGGACTAAGTGCGTTCAGTATGTTTGTATGATTGCTGTATTTTGGCGTCAAGTTGTTGGGGGGGGTTTACTATCCCTTTAAGTTATGGATCAGTATCTTCTATTGGATTGGTTAGTGTCAGTGTCTAGTAGGGTCCTTCTCTGTTAAGTTTGGTGGTGGTTTAGGTTAGGATACGCTGTAACACTTTAAAGGCGACATCTTCAATGCGCGCCTTCATGCCAGTGTCATTTTTAAGTCGCCCACGCAAACCATTATAAGATCGACATTTCCATAGTAACTCACTGTTGGGAACTACAACTCCCATCATCCACAACCATCAGTTGGCTGGTTAGGGATGATGGAACTGTAGTATGCACCAGCTAGAGGTCCAACAATTGATTGCCCCTATTTTAATCCATTACCTGAACTGATAGATTGAAATCCCAGTCAATCATTCAGCAGCTTCTTTAAAGTGGATGTGTTACGTATGTATAACATAGCATAAACAGTTAGACTACATATCGAATACTACTAAAACGGTAATATATATATATATTTTTTTAAGTTTTATTTAGTGTAAATATAACTTAGAAAGTCTGGGCTGCAGCTACTTCGCATAGACTGCCACTCTGCCTCTGCTCTCCTCCGTCCTCCGATGACGGAGACTTCTGTCTGTAAGTTGGAGCGGTCTCACTGGCAGAGATTGGTATCTAGCCAATGAGACTGCTCCAGCTTACAGACAGAAGCCTCCATCATTGAAGGAGGGAGGAGAGTAAAGGCAGAGTGAGGGACTGCGGCTACAGAGCACGTAACCGCAGTCTATGCAGAAGTGGCTGCAGCCCAGATTTTCCAAGTCAAATTTACACAACATAAAACAAAAAAAATGAATACTGTTTTAGTACTATTCGATATGTAGCCTATTTATGCTATGTTATACATAGGGGGCACATCCACTTTAAACAATGTAATGGGAAATTTTCCCTAAGAATTAGCGTCTCTTAAAGGGGAACTACCACCTCTTCAAGAATTTAACTTCAATAAATCCCCATCTGGCGACTAGCAGCTTAGTAGCGCTAGTCGCCAGAATTATTACCTTATTCCAAAGAAATGTGCATTGTTCTGAGGCTGACAGCAGGACGGATCGCAGACATCTTGCCATAATGACGTCCATGTGCCTGCGCTGTCAGTCCCAGCCGGATCTAGGAGGCGTTGCTAGGAGCTGGCCGGCTCCGGAAGGAACTGACAGCGCAGGTGCGCGGACGTCATTATGGCAAGATGTCCGCGATCCGTCCTGCTGTCTGCCTCAGAACAATGCACATTTCTTTGGAATAAGGTCACAATTCTGGTGACTAGCGCTACTAAGCTGCTAGTCGCCAGATGTGTATTTATTGAAGTTAAGTTCTTGAAGAGGTGGTAGTTCTCCTTTAAATTGCTTAGCCAAATTAACTTACCTAGGTAGGTTCCCTTCAAACAGCAGTCACGCATATCTATGTATTTTTTGCATTATATCTGCAGTTTCTTGTATAAAAGTGATGAGCTTGAAGTATGCCTCTATATTATTCCCCTTCCCATCAATAGGCTTAAAAAGTCCTTCATAACTCAAGATGGGCACAAATTTTTATCAGACTATATACTGAAATAGCAGCAGACTATAACATATGCGAATAAAAACAGTAAACTGTAGCAATCAATAAGAATAATGAATTGCTGTCTGAGGGACACCCACCCAGGCAAATCCTTAAATAATTAAGAACAATTCTTATCTAGCTTAAAAAGTGCTCAAACCTATCCTTGGGACCCTCCAACAATACAGATTTTTGGGATCTCTTCATATATAAAAAAAAAAGGTAGATCAAGCAGTGTCTCATTGTTTCTGAAGGCACTGGCTGTAGTAAGGACAGTTACCCATGTCCAAATAGAGGCTTAAAGTGATAGTAATGTTTCATAATAAAAGCAGCTCTAACTAATCATCATAGTATTTGGACCTTGGACAGTGTTATTTCAATTCTGTCAGAGTTGTAGTTCAAGAGTAATTGAATGATAAAGTATCCCCCTCCCACCCCTTTTACTGATGTAACACTGCTCAGCCAGAGCAGAAGGGAGGTGCCCAGGTAGACTGCAGAGAGGGACAATCTTCAATTAAGATAAGGGAAAAACCTGAAAAACTTGTCAAGGGGGGCAGGGCTTTTATTGTTCTCACAGGAAGAAGACTGTCACCTGCTGTTATCTGTCTGGTCTATGGACTGCATTCCACATCTGAGAAGAGATGGCTTACACTAGGTAAAAGGGGCGGGAGGGGAAACTTTGCTTGTGAATATATCTTAAACCATAAAGGTTTGACAGATAAGACTTATATTGTTTTTCATGTTTTTTTTAATGCCTACAAAATAAACTAAAGTATTACTATCCCTTTAAGCATCTCTGTTGAATATCATACTAGCTAGTCCTTATTTTACAGGAAAAAATAAATAAAAAATACAGTCTAACTTGATATATCCAGCCTTGAATGTTAAATAGGTCTCCAATAGATTGCAAAAGACTGCAGTGGAGACGTATCTAGTATCCAATTAATTCATAGTCAAGAAAAGAACTACTGTATGTGAATGCCCTTTGTTCTGTTGATATTTGGTCTTACATTTTATAAAATTTCAGGAATATCCTATCCTATTTTGATTATTAGAGGTCCATTTTCAGACCATTTCATGCAAGCACTACACTATTATTTATTTGTATCTACATCCCTAATCCTGGCTTTATCTTCTTACAGATGAGCAGTAAGCCTACCTGGAGATTCCTCTTGGCCTCCTCACAGGCCTTCTCCACATTTGATAGATTGCTCTCCAACTGTTGACCATGCCCAATCTTGGTCTCTAGTTCCTTCCTCATTCTGGTTACCATTTCTGCAAGCTCAGCTGGGCTGGGTTCCGCTGCCAACCTCTTAGAGGTTTCTTTCTGGATTTCCCGCTCAAGGGCCTCTGTCCTCTCACTCAGCTCCTTAATCTTCATGGTGTATTCATCCATTGTGGTCCTTAGCTTCCTCATCTTATCCTGCCTCTCTTGCTCCTCAGCCCTTTCTCGTTGCAGCTCATCCACCCAAAACATCTCCTCTGACAGTTCTGCCTCATTGCGACGAATCAGTCTCTCAAGAAAAGCTATCTCGTCCTCCTCCTCCTGTGGTGTTCCAGCCATGCCTCTTTCCCATGTTTGCAAGTCCTTTCCTAAAGAGCCATTTTGCATCTCCAATGACTTAAGTTGCTCCTGTTGACGTAGCACCATTTTGAACATTTCCTCTTTGCTGGGTTGTCTTTTGGGGATGTCCTCTTTGACAGCCAATCCATTCTGTTGCTTCTGCTTATGCTTGGCCAGAACATCACTAGAACCTATTGTCCCCAAATTAAAAGTAAGAGATTTTTTAGGCTCTTTTGACCTTGTGACCTCTGTGCTGGCTGTTCGGGGGTTGTGGGGCAAGCTGGATCTGACAAATGTCCTCTCTGGGGGCATTGTGACAATATCAGAGGATGGCCGCTCAGCTAAACTGGGCCCTGTCCTTTTCAAGATAAAATGAACATCGTTGGCATATTGTCCACTTTTGGCCAGGAATTCCAGGGGCCTCTCATGGGGTAAAAGTTGTCTTTCTTTGTCACGTAGTGTCTGGATGAGGACATAACGTCCAGTCTGACCTGTAAGAGAACAAAAGATTAAATGTAATGCAAAATGTCAAATCTTAAGTCATGTCCATAAAATGTACTTAAATGGCAACTAACTGATGAAATAAAAAAAAAAAAAAATATATATATATATATATATATATATATACACTACTAGTTCAGCACTGCTAGTCTCACCTCTGGAAGCTGCGTCACTATAAACATACAGCCCTCAGTGTACTATTACCTCCTTTGGGCTTTAAATATTAGTGTTGTGAGCTCAGGAGACTAAAATAATGATTCCATTAGGCTGCTGAGATATCACACACACACCTGCACAGCCAATAGGGATGAGGTGGCTGCTTCTGGCAGCTACAGTTTTTGAAGGAGGTGGGACAAGACATGTACACTGAGGAATGCACCTCTTTGAGGTGGGAGTAGCAGAGACAAAAGTAGTAAGAGTCTGAGTTTTATCATTTTATTTTCTTCACGTCTTGTCATTCACAAGGCAATGTAGTATTTTTACTTTTCATTGTAGGGATAGTAACACCTACAATAGTTATCTCTGTCTTCTCTATTGGCTTTATAACACTGCGCTATGTTTAATAACTTACTGTTCTGTAGTTCAAAAGATATTCAATGTAAAAGGATCCCAGTCCCACCCCTTCTGTCCGCCTCACTTGGATCTGCAGTCCGGTCCTGGGATCGGGTAGATGCAGCAAGGGAAAAACTTCAGTCAGTTAGTATAAGCAAACCCCCCCCACACACACACACGGAGGGCAGGATTTTCCTTTTGCTTACTGAAGTCTGTCCCTCGACGCTCTCCATCCAGACCACACTTAAATGCAGCGTGACGCTGCCAGAAGGGGGATTCTTTTACACTGAATATCTTTTGAACTACAGAACAGTAAGTTATTAAACATAACGCAAAGTGTTATAAAACCAATAGTGAAGACTTGGGTGATAAACTTTATTGTAGACATTACTATTCCTTTAAAGCTCACTGATGAGCTGGCAGCAATGAAAGTGAAAACAATATGCAGGCGAATGGGGCAGTGATAGACTGGCCCAAGTGGTGGATAACTTGGATTAGTATTCTTAACAGAAGCACTCTGGGACACCCAGACACCCACCTATGGCCTGAGCCAGTGCAATGACCACATCCTGGCAAGATGTTTGTTCTGATACACCGCAGACCACTCGCTGTACTCCCTCCACCCACACTTTCAGCTCCATGCTGAGCACAGGGGATTGTGGATGAAGAGCAGGGAAGGGATGTAGGGTTTAGTTATCTTCTCATCACAGTACCAGAGGGATGATCCTATACATAAACAAACAAAACAACACCTCAGATTTAGATTATTCCTAGTAATATGAGAAGACAAAACAGTTCCTTATCTAGAAAACAAATTGAGACTGATAAACTAGAAGAACTGGAGCGATTTTGAAGCATTCTTAGCTGCACCTCAGTGGACAAATAAACATTCAATAAATTCCCATTGGTTTAAATTGGGCTTTTACCCCTTCTGAATTCTAGGGCTCTAGCACATTGTGAAGGAATGTCTTGGAGGCCTTGCTAGCATTGAATGGTTTGAAATAATAACTCCAGATCTTCCTAGGTATGTCATCCTCGTAACATTTTAAATTATTCAATATAAACAAATACATATCTCATTTATATTCAATTTGCATTACACATTAATTCTTTACAAGCCAGAGGGTGTTCACCACTTTGCCTAACAATTCAACGGACACCCCTAGGCACTCAAAAAGAGTTAAGCAACTATGGTTGCACTAATCGCCACATAGTGGAATAAGAGCATTAAATTAACCCCTTAACGACCTTTGACGGTCATAGTACGTCAAGGGTCGATCCAACTGAACGACCCACAACGTACTATGACTGTCATGGAATTCTGGGCTCCCCCCTGCGGCTGCCAGTTGTTTGGGGAGTCCGGAAGCGTTTGGAGCAAAAAAAAAAAAAAAAAAAAAGCTCCGTGGTCTTTAACAAGTTGTTAAGGGGTTAAAAAAATCCAGACTATTAAAAGCAGTATCGAATACAAGACATCCAATAATGATTCACATTATACAGGTGCATAAATGTAAGCCAGCACTCCCAATCTACGCATTTCACATTATACACACTTAATCATGATCAAAAAGCATTAAGGACAGATCTATTGTCCTATTTCTCTATGTAAATCTTTTCAGTCAATCTCTGTTGGGGTCTCAAATTATAATCCAGCAGGTGGAATTAATCTTAAAATTAAGGGCTCTTTCAGACCAGTGATGGAACTGTAACAGCACCCCGAGACAGTTTTATTGCTCAAGTAGTTAATTCCTCTCTCTCTCTTGTGTTCCACTGCTTGTCCAGAATGCAGGCATGGAGAGTGTTTTGACCAGCCCAGTTGAGCCAGTATTAATGGCTGGAACCAATGTGGGTCCACCATGTATTACAGGCTGCTATGAGGATCACAACGTCACATTCAACTGTGTGAAATCTCTGCCTCTAGCCCCACTGGCTACAGAGTAGACCTTGCTTACTGCAAATGTACTTCCTGTCTGAGGGAACACTGGTGAAAGCTGGACTTTGGTGCATTCATGCAGGCAATATTGACCTGTGTGAAATGCTACGTAGTCCAACATGTTACCAGTCACCACAGGTGATAGATCCAGAGCAGCATGGCCTGTATTAGAATTATAGAGGTACCAGAAGTAGCCTGTCTGCTGGCCATGACAAAACACAATGGCCCTTATTTATAAAGCAAACTGGAGTTATTCTAGAGTAACTCAACTGCACCATACAGAACAAATACAAATTCATGTCATTTAAATTGGGCTACTAACCCCCTAAATGCCTGGGAGGCCTCCAATGCATTGCACAGCAATGCATCTGAAATATCTCTAGCAGTCAAAGGATTAAAAAGCTGTATTGAAGTGGGAATTTAGGAATTTTTAATTGTCCCCTATGGTGCAGTTGGTTTACTCCACGATACCTCCAGTTTGACTTTATGAATATAGGAAGAAAGAGAGAAATATTTAAAGGCAACTAAGTTTTCATTTCCACTGAAATCGATGATTGACAAAAATTGACTTTAAAGCAAACTTTCACCAGATTAACATAGTATAGCAAATGATAGTTGCATTAGCGATATGCACAGACTTAGTTTTATTTTCAAGAATAATTACTGCGTTACCGAAAAACAGAACCTTTTAAGCAGACAGGCAGCAGGGAACAGCTCAGACATCTTGCATCTCTGCGTCTGCGCTGTCCATCCCTGTTAGATCAGAAATTGCTTCACTATCTCTTTAAGTTATTAACAGATAATGTGTGGTATATAGTTGTCACCTTGCTCTCAAAGTCAGGTTAATTTTAGCTGCCACTCGTCCTAGCATTAGCCTATCCTAGCATAGTGACTACATATGCATTACACATGGTTAATTAATATTCATTAGAGGATTCACAGTACATCCATGTTTGAACATATGCAATGGATTCTAGCTGATGACAATGTGTTTTTTACACTATAAAACATCAGTCTTTAAGAGTAGGAGGGACACAGCTATAACATCATGCTGTCTCCTTACCAAGAAAACATCATTAACCTCTGAGATACTGAAGCATTTTGTATCTATTCCTGTCAATCTTTGCTGAATAAAAGGAAAATTCTACTAAACTTCTGGTTTTCTCCGGCTGTGGTCCTTTAAGAGGTAATGAAAGACTTTAACCCTTCAGTTGCTGTCTGTATACTAAATGAAAGAATTAACCCTTCAAAAGCAGAAAACAGTCTAACAGTCCCCTTCAACTTCACAATTGGTGAGTTGCTTGCCTTTGTGCCGAAAGGCACCAGAAGGGACTGACAGCACAGGTGCAGAGAGCGCCTACAGCAAGATGCCATCCGGTGCCTGCCTACAGGCATTTTCGTTAATGCAGCAATTATTCCTGAAAATAAAACCAAGTCTGTGCATATCGCTAATGTAATTATCATTTGCGGCACTATGTTAATCTGGTGAAAGTTCTGCTTTAAGCAGGAATTCTCACAGAAAGCAAAAAGTGTCATTATTCTCCATTTTATCATCACTGCAGAAATTTGGGCCCATCCTTAACGGAGACCTCTCTAACATTTTTGCCCCAGAATTGTTCTACTTTTCACTTTGTGCATATGGTCCTTTGAGTTGCACTATGTTACACACACGTGTATAAATCCAGTAAATAAAGTACACCCACACATCTTCTGCACATTTACCTCAGGAAGAATTTTAACCAACCAGTAAATTTTTAACCTTCCTCTACTCCAGCATAGATATCAGAGTCCAGTCGAAACTCAAAGGGGGGGGGGGGGCTTGGTTGAAACTCCATAGAAATGAGAAGGACACAGGTGAGTCAGGGTTTAGAAATCCCAGGAAAACAAATACAAATTCAGTGAAGATTTATTTATATCGACACAGGGACACAGTCACTTTTGCCTACTCTGTCATTACAGGAGCAGCACACGGTGTGCAGGCAAGCCTGGAGGTGACAAGCCTATGCCATACACTATGTGCTATATTTACATTGAGTTTGTTAGTCACAGAATGGCTACAATGCTAAAATATGTTAATGGAACATGATTCATGGTTAAAACTACATTGCATGTGTGTGTAAATATATACACGCAATAAGGTAAGCTGATTTGAATATTACAAAACACATGGACATAAATGCACCAAATATTATGACAAATTGGGCCTTATGTATACAAGAAAAGTGGAGCAATTCTTGGGCAAGCCACTGCACCACAGGACACAAATACATATCCCCACTGATTTAAAGTGGACCCATCACATTAAGGAAAAGTTTAGTTAACCCCTTAAGGACCGGCCACGCACGCGGCGGTCACTTAGGGACCATGGAGCTTTTTTTTTTTTTTTTTTTTAAAGAATCCGATTCCAGACTCCCTGAACGGTGTGCTGCCGTGTGGGGAGCCCGGAATCCATGATGGTCCAGGACCGTCATGGGTCCTTAATGGTAAAACAACCCATGATGATCCTTAAGGGGTTAAAGGAGCAGTAAAATGGTTTTAATGAAAGCATATATGTTTGTTATAGGGCTTTTCCTGTTTTTTAAAACAAGGTGCTCCCACTGCTGAGAGCTGTGTTACTCAAAAGTTCAAGGCTGTTATCTCTCTGGATACAAAGATCCAGGGAAGCTACTTCCTAAAAGTTCAAACTGACAGGAAATGACTCAGCCTTACTAGAACAATCCATGAAGAACTGTTGTCAGTGACTCACCTCTCCCACAAAATGCAACAGAATAACTATATGAAATGTGGCCACTAGAGGGCAATGTTATTGTAAAAACTCACCAGGTTAAACGGTAATAAATAAAGATGCATCTTTCAACAATGGTAGTACCCTTTCTTTACTCAGCAGAAAAAATCCCTAAAATATATATTTTTTCATAAAATGTTACTGCTCCTTTAAATTTGAAGCAATTAAAAATGCTTGTATGTTGTACTTGCCATTTGTTTGTAATGCAAGCAGTTTTTGAGAATTTAATTTGTATTTGTTGGTAGCACATTATACTAATTAGCCTTGGCCAGTATTACAGCACTATTACTGAATCTAGACAAAGCTCACAACCTGACATGAGATAAATTTACTCTTGAACTGAACCGATTAGCATACTGTGCAGATAACTGGCGTTAAAAGCCAGAAGTGAATTAATACTGTGGCAAACCAAATGCACCATGAATATATATCCCTTTAAATGCATAACCTTACGAAAATTGCATTCTGCAGGTCTGTACAGGAAAGAGTGCAACCCTGCACCATGAGTTTTCCATACATGTCTGCATTTACAAGACATCACCTTAATCATGAAAAACAAGGCTTTACCAAACGTCCATTTTTTAACCCTTTGAGAGCTAGAAACAGTTCTAATATATTGCTTTGTAACCACTGGAGACCTCTCTAGCATGGTGTTAACTCCCAATTTATTTTTTATTCTGTATGGTGCAGTTGGTTTGCCTCCAAAATGATCCACTTATATATATGCCCCAGCATGTTAAAAAAGCAGTTCCAAATAGAAGAATTATATTTTTTTATATTATATATCATGTACGCAGTTGTGTATATAAATGCAGGGTGAAGTTAACAAGCAAGTTAATTAACCAAGGTGTGGATCACCACCATGTAATACGGGAAGGTATGTGAAGAATGCAGGGAGAGCTCTGTTAGAAGCCGCACACCTTGTGATCTCTATACCATGGGAGGAAACAGTGGCACCAGGAACCTATTAAACCTTTTGATGTACAATATAACCTGGAAACTCAAAGTGTTTGTCTCTGAGATTCAAGGTTTTGACCCATGATCTCAAGGTGAAGGGTCAAATTCTCAGTATGAGAGTCCAGCGTAAGATCTACATCAATTAACTTGTACATCCCCAAGTATCCTTCAAAATCCCTCTTTCCCACCCCGATATCTCTTTTTTAGGAGATCAGACTGTGTGTTGTGTATATAAGCGAATCACATTACTCCACAGCATTACAACTCACATTAATGTGAATTTAAACTTCTGTATGTGTGTGTTTATACATTAGTCTGAGTGAATAAAATACTTTGGTCTTGTTCTAAAACATTTATTCAGTTACAAAAAGAGGTGGCAGTAGTTTATGAAATAATATAACAATTCTTGGCAATGCCCAACTACCGGCCACACCCTTTAAAACAAAAGTGTACCCCTTTGGCCATTTGAAATGTTGGGAGGTAAAATTAACTGTTTCACTGATCTCAATTCTTCTACAAAAAAGGTAGTCCTGTTTGTCTTGAACGTGTTCACCCAATTTCTATAAATTGTAGCATGTTCCCTTGCAAATGGTTTAGAGTATCTTTAGCTTATAATAAGAAGGGACATATTGCCTAGAATCTGCATTGTAGGCAATTTTAAGGGTTAATATTCCAAAGCTCTCAGGGTCAGCCTCACAATGTACTGGTGAAAAAGATTGGGGGATTAGATGAAGGCATTCACTATTTTTCTCTGAAATAATGCTGGGAGACCATCAGCATACCTCCCAACATTTCAATTTGCCAAAAAGGGACACCTGTGTTTTAGGGGGTGTTGCGGCTGGTGGGTGGGGCATTATCAGGAATTTTTAGGAAATTTCATGACCTCTTGATACCTCCTTGTGTAACCTAATAAATAACTTATAACAAGACCAAAATATTTTATTTACACAGATTTATAAACACATATACTGACATTTAAACAAACAATAATGAGAGTTTTATTGCTGTAGAGCAATGTGATACAGTTATATATACACCCAACAATCTGGTCTTCTAAAAAGAGGGACATCAGGGTGGGAAAGAGGGACAGAGGGATTTGGGTCTAAAAGAGGGACTGTCCCTCCTAAAGAGGGACACTTGGGAGGTATGCGTCAGTATCAGTGGCTGCATTTGCTTACCTCCCAAGTGTCCCTCTTTAGAAAGGGCAGTCCTACTCTGAGATCCAAATCCCAAAATAAAGTGTATTCTATATGGTAGATTTTACAAAAATAAAGTATTTGCAGAAAGTCCTCTCCCTCAAACCTTTATGGAAATATCATCCACTAAAGTTCCCCCCTCCCTCCCCTTCTCCTGACATCAGCGCTCAGAGCCAAAATCGCGTTATTGGAAAATAATTACTTAATTGGAAAGGTCTACAAAGCGTGCCTGGTTTGCAAGAGCACTTTGTAGACCGTTCCACTGAAGTAATTCTTTTCCAGTATCTCTTTTGTGGCTCTGCTGTAGAGCCTCCTAGTGTCGGCTGACACGGATCTCCTTCTGTCAGCTTTACAGCTGACATCAAGAAAAGGGGAACTTTAGTGGAGGATTTCCTTCAAGCCAAAAAGGCTTGAGAGATAGGACTTTCTGCAAATACTTTATTTTTGTAAAATCTACCATATAAAATACACTTTATTTTGGGCATTACTAACTTTTTAAGCCAAGTAATGGCCTTGAGGCTTTTCTTTTTAGGATCTGACATTACTTGCCATGAGCAGTGCAAATCAGATAACCCGGCACTTTCTTTTTAGAACGCAATCCCTGGATGCACACACACACCTTTGCTGGCAACAAATGTTAGCTGCCTTCCTTTTGCTGCCGCTGGCTTCAAACCAAGTTACCAAACTGCAGGTATTTTATTGGCTGGCCTGCAAACCCATGTGCATATCTTGTGCAGTTATGGCCTGAGACTTCTAAGTCCCAGCTTTGCATGCACAAACTGGGCATCAGAAGTCAGCATTAGAGTTTGTAACTTTCTGACCCTCGCTGCAGCCTCTGAAAGAGTGACAATTCTGCTTTCATCAGGGAAGAGCTGGTAAAGTTAAAATTTCTCACGATAGTTTGCCCATTAATTTATAGAAGGGAACTCCCCCTCCCCTTCCAAGTTCATTTATAACACTGCACTAAAACATTGCTGTGGCTCTATGACCCAGAAAACATAACACAGTTTGTTCATATCCAGTAACAGGATTTCCACAGGACTGCAATGCTGATTGTTTGCCATATAAGCCACTCCCCCACATGTTGTGACACCAGTGTGAAGATTATATCAGAACACTGGGAATTAGCAGTGACTATCCGTTATTCTAACCGAAGTAAAGCCTTTCTGACACACAGTACGTTTAGGAGAATAATTTAGAATACAGCAAATAAAAGGAGATCTGATTTTATACATAAACAAAAAATGACTGCAATAAGTTATGATAATATTAAAAAACAAATGTTAGAATGGCAAAATGTACTCAAACTTTTCTATCCAAATGAATGGTCCAACTATATTGGCTAAGAAACAATGTTCCAGCAATAACATCCATTTTACAAGATGCAATTAAAACACCCCATGGTGTACATGTACTAAGTTGAGGGAAATCGCTTCACAAAGATAACTCTCAAATTCCTATCTTATTGTGCTAATCTGGTATTTCAAGTTGGTTAGATTAGACACTATAGAGCAGTAGCTACAGTGGGGCAAAAAAGTATTTAGTCAGCCACCAATTGTGCAAGTTTTCCCACTTAAAAAGATGAGAGAGGCCTGTAATTTTCATCATAGGTACACTTCAACTATGAGAGACAGAATGAGACAAAAAAAATCCATAAAATCACATTGTCTGATTTTTAAAGAATTTATTTGCAAATTATGGTGGAAAATAAGTATTTGGTCAATAACAAAAGTTCATATCAATACTTTGTTATATACCCTTTGTTGGCAATGACAGACGTCAAACGTTTTCTGTAAGTCTTCACAAGATTTTCACTAAATACTTTTTTGCCCCACTGTATCAAGGAACAACTCTGGAATAAATCAACAGCACCATAGGGAGGGTAAAAGTCCCCTTGATTTCAATGGGACTTTTAACCCTTTGAATATGAAAGAGGTATCCAAGACCCTAAGGGCCCTATGTTCAAAAGAAATGTAGATTAAAGTGGATGTGTCACCTCCGTATAACTTCACATAAATATTTAGGCTATATATCGAATATTACCAAAACGGTCGTATTATTTTTTTTAAGCTTTAATTTGTATAAACTTGAGTTATAAAGTCTGGGCTGCAGCTACTTCCGTAGAGACTGCAGTCCGTCCCTCTGCCTCTGCTCTCCTCCCTGTATCCAGCCTCCTCTGATGACTGAGGCTTCTGTCTGTAAGCTGGAGCGCACTCATTGGCTAGATATCGATCTCTGCCAATGAGAGCTCTCCAGCTTATAGACAGAGGTGACACATCCACTTTAATTGTGGTTAAGGTCAACTGTACCATAGCAAATGGAAAAATAGGCTGCACAATGAAGAGAAGTCAATCCAATTATAAAAATAATAAAGTTTATTCAAACAGTGTTAAAATCATCATACTCACGACTCACGACCTCGAAGAAACGAGGACTCACTTCCCAAGCTCATCAAGGCGTTTTGCACGAACCACGCTTAATCAGGATTACACAATGATTATGTTTTTATCATCATGATAAAACGTGGTTCACGCAAATGCATATTATGTTTTTACCACTGTTTGAATTAGCTTTATTGTTTTTATAATAGTATTGACTTCTCTTCATGGTGCAGCCTATTTTTCCATTTGATGTTGTACATATTGGACTTGAGGGGAGTCCTTCTGGGGTAAGCACAGAAGTTTTGTCTATCCTTCTTCACACACACACACACACACACACACACACACACACACACACACACACACACACACACACACACACACACACACACACACTCACACACACACTCACACTCACACTCACACACACTCACACTCACACTCTCTCCTGGACTTTATATTTGTAGCCTTGGGTCCTAGAGATGCTAAATTTTGTTCTTCCAAACATTGCTCAACTTTACAATAGAGCACACATCCCTAAATCCTCATTGATTTAACCCTTTGAATGCCGGAGAGCTATCAAACGCATTGCAACGCATACCTCTCTGGTACTCAAAGTGTTATATGATGTTTTAACCTCTTGAATAATAGACTGAAGACCTCTCAAGCATTCTGTCAGTTATAAGCAAATTTTACACCAAATGAAATGTATATTTGTCCCCTGTAGTGCATCTTATTTGCCAGAGAGTTATTTCACTAGATGATATTGCATTTGCAAGGTGGGAGAAGCAATTACATGTATCACTTCCTGGTCAGGAGGATGCAATCTACTGTATGAGCATACCTGAGAACTTCCTGGATCTGCCCTGGGGATCTTGGGCACAAGCTCAAGACAAGGATTTCCAGGGTAGTATTTTCTGAAATGATCGCTCCTAAAGTTGCCCTTTCCCTCTCCCTTCCCCGTAGTCAGCGTTCTAGCTGACTGCAGGGAAGCCAGTTGTACGACTTTCAGGCGGCTCTCCAGCATAGCCGCGATCACATTAATAAAAAAGAAAAAACTTTCACTGAAATGGTCTTCTACGTGACCTTGGTTTGCATTTTAGTGAAAGATTTTTTTTTTTTATTAACGCGATTGTGGCTCTGCTGCAGAGCCGCCTGATGATCTATGACCAGATTTCCCTTCAGTCAGCTACAACGCTGACTTCAGGGAAGGGGGAGGGAGAGGGCAACTTTAAGAGCGATCATCTCTCAAACTATAAATGTTTGAGAGATGACACTGGGGGCAATACATTTATTTTTAATAGGACTTTACTATTGGGATTAGTAATACTTAGGTATTACTATCCCTTTAATATGTACCACATATAGCTTTCCACACAGACCAGAAGGGGGCACCAAATGCTCTATGCACTCTCAGAGCAGCTCGCTACTGCTGTTTAGGTCTGTTTCAGGAACAGCAGAAGATGAAGAACCTAATGTGATCCCCCCCCCCCCCCGTACAATAGAGGAGGAGGAAGAAATTATCAAAAATAAACATAACTCTAAAAGGCTTGTAAGTTTGAACAACAGATTAGAAGCAATGCATTGCACACCTTGGTCAAGTTAGTTATGTAATGCACTTGAGACATCTCTGACATTCAAGGGGTTAATAATCACATTATTCAGTCTATTAGAAATATTTCCTTGCCCTTAAAAAGGTATTTGTTTAAATATTTGGCAAACTGTTGCTTTTCAAAAGTAACACTGAATTCCTGTATAGCAGATGTCACCGTTTATCTGCCTGACTAATGATCACTCTGTAATTACTTTACAAACAAAAGGATAAGGCAAAACCACTCATTTTCAGAAGATCTGAGGACTGACAAACACTCTGATCACTAAAGAGACATTATGTACGTAAAGAAAAAACACTCAGTTTACAACAGCAAAGGTGCATCTTAATAAACAGGGTTTAAAAAAGCTGGTGTGTAATATTTTAGGCCCCTTTCATACTAACATCAGTGCAGCAATGGGGTGTTTGTTAGGTCACTTGTGCTCAAAAATAAGCTGCTGGCCTATGGTGTCTTTCATGTAGGTGACCATCACAAATACACCAAAGTAACTAGCACAAGCTTATTGTGCTCATGCAGGAAAACAAAGCTGCAGCACGTCAGATCTGCACCGCATCCTATGGGGTAACTGGTAGACAGTGGCGTAACAATAGGGGTCGCAGCGGTCGCACCTGCACCCGGGCCCGTCACTCCAGGGGCCCGGCCGCCCCCTGCGACCCCCTCGCCCACAGCAGTCCTCAGCTGATCTCCCATTCGGCGTGCCGCTCTAGTAATACAGAGCGCAGGGAGATGACATAATCTCCCAGCCTCTGCATTACTAGAGCAGCGCGTGGGAGCTTCAGCTCTAGAGATCTGTGCCGAAGGAGGCACAGATCTGTTAAGCCACGCTGCTAGACCACCAGGACTAGAGGTAGGGTCAATGTGAAGATGGGGGCATTGTGGAAGGGGAAATGTGGAGATGGGGGCATTGTGGAAGAGGCAATGTGGAGATGAAGGGGGCATTGTGGAAGGGGCAACGTGGATGAGGGGGCCAATGTGGTGGTGGGGGGGCCCATGGCAATTCTTGCACCAGGGCCCGGTGGCTTCTAGTTACGCCTCTGCTGGTAGATCTTTTAACATGAGCAAAAAAATGGAGGTTGTGATTCTCATTGTAACAAAATGACTGTCCCACCCACGGGGTGTCAGCCAATAGTATTTGTCTGACGTTTAGGTGGGACATCCGTCAGGCAAGTACCCCCCCGTGACAGGATCATGGGGGGGGATGCAGAAGGTACATCAAAGAACATGGGCAATGGAAATTAGCAGGAGTCTGCTATATTTATATTACCTTTAAGAGCCTGTAACCCCCTTAAAGGAGTAGTAAACTTTTTTTTATGAAAACCTATATGTTACAGAGCTTTTCCTGATGAGTAAAACAAGGTCACTCCCATCGCTGTCAGTTGTTTTATTCAAATGTTATAACGGTTCAAATAATCAGGAAGTGAATTTACTGTGTTTACTTCCTGATTCTTCTAAAGGACAGGAAGTGACTCGGCAGTTTCTATCACATTCTATGGTGAACTGTATGTCACTGACTTTTCTCTCCATTAGAATGTAACAGAAACACTAATTGGAACTTGACCACTAGAGGGCACTGTTAATGTAAAAAAACAAAACACAACACAGATTTAAACAGTAATAACTCTGGGAATATGCATCTATCAGCAGTGGGAGTACCCTTATTTTACTCAACAGGAAACACCCTACAGTATATATTTTTTCATAAAAAAAGTTCACTGCTCCTTTAAGTATGTGTCAGAACAGTCATGGGAAAACTTTCTTTAAGGATCCATGACGATTCTGTCAGTCATGGAATTCAGGGGACCCTGTATGGCTGCACACCGTTCGGGGACCCCTGAATCCACTGAACCAAAAAAAAGAGTTGAATAATTCTGGCGCAAACCACCTACACCATAGAGGAGAGCTAAAAGCTCCCATTGACTAAAATGGGGCTTTAACCCTTTCTCACTGTGGGGTTGGCTGCCTATTAATCACTCCCTTGATACATCATCCTTTTTATTGTTTCCTTTCACAATATCCTCCTGGGCTATCCTGAACCCCCTGCCTCCACATCTGGGACTCTGGTGATCTGTCTTTCCAGAGGCCTACACATTTCCTGAAACTCCAGAGTTGGCCACTTGCTTTCCCGCCATTCCCGCTAGTGCACAGTCTTCTTTGTTATTTTCCTCCCAGTGCCCTATCCCTCCCCCCCAAAAAATGGGGCTTTTAACTTCTTGAATGCTAAGTCTCAGGCACACTGCTTTTCTATCCGTTTGTGATCTCTCCAAATTCAAAGGGTTAAAAGCCCTATTTAATTCAGTAGGTATTTTGGGAATGTTTATTTGTCCCCTATGGTCCAGCTGGTTTTATTCCACTCTTCTTTTCAAACTAGTTCCATAAGTGCACAGTATCTAAATAACTTTAATCAACATCAGTTCACTTTCCAACCATCAGTTCACTTTCCAACCAATCAGAAAATACTTTGTGTCTATGATACACACAAATATAGGTAAAAAGCCTGCCAGAGACATTTTCTCTAATCAAATTTTGACACATTATTATTTATACATAGTACCCCGTAATGCTGTGCCAACACAAACCTAGGAGCATTACAAATGATTATCACCCACACCAAATACTGCATAAAACATATAAAAATCTAGATTAATTAAGCAATATAAAACACAGCATTAAACTGCACATTTCTGTTGTGGTCTCCAGCAAGCGACTCAAGTTCTCCCATTCAAATAATATATGAGCCGTAGTAACAATTGAATGGCAAGGTTAAAACTACATGTCTCTATGTATTTTACATAAAAATAATCTACAAGCATACAGACTAAACTTTATACATTTGTGCAACAAGATACAGATAATCAACATGTAAAGCAATAGGATCAGAGGGATGTGGAACGCATTGGGAAGCACTTGCCTAACGTTTTGGTGGATGATTTATTTTTCTTCTCTTTTGAAGGACAAAAATTCCTTTGGCTGTTGGTTTATATATAGTTAAAGCAGAACTTTCATCCGCTATAAAGTCGCCCTGCTATAATTAAGCAGGTAGCGACTAGCTTCTCAATATATATATTTTTTTCCTTTCAAAAGTAGCCAGATGTAAAGAAACCCGTAATTGAAGGAGACCGACGGCCGGCTTAGCGCAGTCTGCACGCCTGCACTGTCAGTTCCTTCCAGTAACCATATGGTGCAGTGCAGTCTACACAGTGGAGACCGGGACTGACAAGATGTCTGCGCTGTAGCCTGTGTTCCAGTCTCCTTCAATGATGGATTTCTTTACATCAGGCTACTTTTAAAAGGTAAAATATATATTGAGAAGCTAGTCGCTACCTGCTTAATTATAGCAGTGCAACTTTATAGCGGATGAAAGTTCTGCTTTAAATCTCAGGTATAATTACACTTTTTTAACCCTTTTCCCCTTATGTGAAGTGTCTGTGTGGGGGTGCGTATTATATAAACACAAAAAAAAGGGAAAAAAAAAACAAAAACATCCCCTCGATCCCTCTTCCCCTTCCCTCAATAACATGTATCCTGCACCCCCAACTCCCTCCCTCTACACACCTCAATGCTGACAAGTTCTTGAGCCTCTGAGGAGTCAGCCTGGGGTCTGTCCAGCAGGCGGCATGCTGACTTTGCCACCTGCTTCCTCCACTGATGCTCTCCCCCCGAGATCCTCTGCCCATTGGAAATTGCCTGAGTGCCCTGAGTGGTAGAGTCAATTGTACAGCACTGGGGAATGAGTTGGCGCTATATAAACAAATAATAGTAATAATAATAGAGGGATGGAAAGTGGGGTGCCCAGGATACACTTTATTGAGGAGGGAAGGAGAAGACTGATTAAGAGAAGACAAGCATTTCAAATTTTTTTTGTGGGTAGAGAGGGTGGCAGAAATGGGTAACGTGTTTTACACAGGTTCTTAAATTCTCCATAAAATCTTAGGTATAACTTACACCTGGGTATAATACACACTTGTGTATAATAAGCAAGATTTTATTTTATATACATATACACACACACACACACTTTATAAAAATGTTTTATCATCAATTACATATACATACTCACGTTCCACCTGCACTTGGCAAATTCCTGGGATGCTTTATAAAGGCGAGTCACCTGTCTCCCCACGTATGTTCTGCACTTATCCACACTTCCTGTTTTGCAGTAAAACCAGATGGAGAAGTGGGCAAATACCCAAAATAATCAGAAGATTTCAGCGGCTCTCTCACTCTAACACCAAACTATAATTCACAGGTCCTCACGTCTCACTAGGCTGAGGTAAACTGAGGAGTTCTGGTCAAGCAGATGTAAATGATATCAAGTACTGCCCACTTTCTACAGAGATTTAAAGCTACTGTGTTTTATCAAGCCTCCCTTCTCACTTTCTCTCATCCCCCCCCCCCTCCTTAGTTTCGGGTCTAACAGGAGTGGCTACTGGACTTGAAAAACCAGCCTCCTGGATTTCACACTGACAAAGGGGTTAAGACATTGGACAATGGAAGATCCCAGGGTATAACAATATTCATGTTCTGAAGGAGCTATACAGATTTATTATTACATTGTCTAATTTGTAGTATAGGGAATCACTGAACGTGATGTGATGTATCACCTGCAATGACAAATATTTGAGGTAAAAAAATGAACAGAATTGTATCAAAGCATGGATAAAGATATGGGTGGGATGCAATTTTTGTTTGGACTCACTTCCTGGTCAGGGGACAGGTATACAAGTCAGCAAGGGCTTTATGTATCTATAAATTATGAAGTGGAGTGATTCTTTGGCATATCAACTGCACAACAGGGGAAAAAGGAGAACTTGCATTGATTTAAAGCGGAGCTATCATCTTTATAATATTGCCCTCCAAAACATTACTAATATAGCAACAGGCACAGGCATACTTGTATTATGTTTAACTAGTTTTAAAGCCCGTGTACACGGGCCAACACTGTCGTTGGTGCAGTCATGCTCAGTACTGAGTGCCCCCTCCGCTGCTGATACGGAGTGGGGCGCTCCGAATTCAGACCAGAGTCATCTCTGCGCAACTTCCTGGGACTGCTTCCCAGGAAGGTGCGCAGAGGGGACTCCGGTCTGAATTCGGAGCGCCCCGCTACTTATCAGTTGCGGCCCGGGCAGTCTGTACTGCGCATGACTGCAGAGCGCGCAGCCATCTCTACTATGCTTGACAGCTTCTGACAAACATCCTTAGTGAATTATAATACAGGATAAGTCAGCGTTATTGAAGTAAACCACCATCTTCTGCAGGCATCCTGCAGACAAAAGAGCAGCCATCTTAGAGGAAAATGTCCTCTGAGACTGCGCTGTCTGTCCCGTGCACTGCCTGGATTGGTGGTGACGTCCGTTGGTTACCTTAAGGTAACGGAAAATGCAGGCTGACAGAACTTCTCTTGTAAGCTCTGTGCCCGGGATGCCAGCAGAAGAAGGATTACTTCAATAGCATAGACTTAATAAACATAATACAAGTATGCCTTTGCTTATTGCTATATTACTAATGTATTGGGGAACAATATTATGAAGCTCCAAAATGTGCTTTTTGAATGCTAGAGAAGTTATGAATTTGTTTGAGGCTTCTGGCATTAACCCTTTGAGTGCCAGAAGGGAACAGAACGCATTGCTTTGCAATGCATTCCATACCCCCTGGCACTCAAAGGGTTAAAAGGAGTCATGTTAACCCTTTCAGTGCCAGAGGGGTACCAATGCGTTGCATACCCCCTCAGGCACTGAAAGGGTTAAAAAGCCCTTTTAAAATCAGCATAACTCCCACTTTATCTTCATACATACAGAAGGTCTGTAGACAGCAGTAAGTGAAAAGTGCTTAAGAAAATGGCTATTCCCATCTCTTAAAATACAGCAAAACACATTTATTAACCCCTTAAGGGTGAGGTGTGTTACACTGCATGCCCCTCTTGTCCTTAAAGGATTATTATATTAGACAGATATCACACACACCTCATAAAAAGGAACATTAACCCTGTGAGTGCCAGAGGGATACGCAACGCATTGTTTTGCAATGCATTGTGTACCCATCTGGCACTCAAAGGGTTAATGGGTAAATACAGGTTGTTCCTATGTGGGATTGAATTATATTCTTGATAGAACATAACCCTTTGAGTGTAATGTATCACTACTATGCACTTCAGACTAGTGGTTCTCAATGGGTGAATCATATATGGAATAGCCTATGCCATTTTTTTAGCAGGTATCAGTCAGTTCTGCCTGCACTCCTTTTTACCCGCGTTGTCTGTGACCTGACAATGTCACATATTGTGATTGTTACAGCAACATGTAGAAGAGGAACTCTTTTTTTTTTTTTTTTTGCAAACTTTGTTTCTTTCGTTACGAGATGTAACAAAACATTTTTGCCATTTCTTAAAAAGTTACAATAATCACACTAGCAGTCTCTGGTCTTGCCAATGAAAAAGAAAAGAATTCAAAGAACTATAAGGCTAAGTTTCTACAGGCAGAGCATTCCTCCAGAGGCCCCGTTTCATTTACGTGCACTCCCATGAGATCCATCCCTTAGGGGGAGTGGCGACTGGCTGACCCAAGTGGCCATCAGCCAAACATGATCGGCTGACACACACTTAGGTCAGTTATTCAATGGATCATTGCACTGGACACCACAACAATCTCCGATGGGCCATCATGCAAATCTACTGTGCTGAACCTGTATTCTGAACTGACAAAAGTTTTAAACAACAGCATTTGGTCTGCATGATGCATGATAAGACTGTGCATGTGAGCAGTCCAATATACTGCAATGTGATGCAATTTCAGGTGTTTAGCACAGAGCCAGAAATACTGTGCAAAAATGCCAGTGTGAACTTCACATGAAAACACTTTAACCCCTTGAATGCTAGAAAGGTCTGCAACAAATTACTTTGCAACGCTTTGGAGACCTCTCTAGAATTCAAGGGGTTAATCAGTCCTATTGAGGATTTAGCTGTACAGTTTTAATTTGTGGCAAACTGGTATTGTTTTGCTCCCACAAAAAACACATGCAGGCACACTTACACGCTACAGTCCAGACTAGGCTGACCAGATCTCACCTTTAACCGGAGACACATAGGAAATAGGCATATTCCAGTACTTCACTGAAATCAAAGTAGTCCTGCAGTGTGCATTTTTCCTATGCTTCCCCAGTTAAAAGTAAGGTCTGGTCAGCCTAGTCTAGGCAGGTGTGAGCAACCTGAGGCCCTCAAGCTGTTTGGACTACAATTCCCATCATCCCCTGCCAGCTAACAATTGGTGGGCGGTGATGGGTGTTGTAGTTCAGACCAGATCGAGGGCCTTAAGTTGCTCACCTCAGAATATGCCACCAAAACCATTTATTTTATGAGAAAGTGTTTCCAATTTTGAAATATACTACTGTATTATTTTTACCAATAGCAGCAATAAAAGCAAAGTTTGAGTTTTATCCCTCTAGAGCTTTGTCCTTGACAGGCTCATGTAGTTTTTCTGAATTCCGGGACTCGTCTTTTTCATTGTACAGTGTTCTTTCCCTATAGCAACTTAAGGCCATTTTATTTAAAATAGATCAATATGGGCAGCTGCCTAGACACAATGGTGAAAGAGTCCCCACGCAGTAAAAGAGAAACTGTGATCCAACACAGGCCTAGATTCTGTTGCACCTAAGTGCCATCACTTGTTTTGTGTGTCTATGCATACATTTGTACATATTGATAAAGTTATCAACTTGATAAAGTTATCTTCTCCTCCCCAGAGGCCTGAGATACACAATGCCATATGTGAAGCAAAGTGTGAAAATGTACTATTTTGTCAATCTACTGCAGCTGAGGTCCTTAGCACTATGTGACACTTGGGGCTTTATGCAGTAATCAAACTGTTACATATTTAGGGCAAACCAACTGCATCACAGTGGACAAATGGAAAAGCCCCAAATCTTCACCAATTTTTTATTTGCAACCTTTTTTACCTCAATTTTGGGAATTTTTATTTGTCCACTCTGGTATTGTTGTTATGCTCCAGAATTGCTCATCATGCTTTCTGCATTAGGTTCATAGTGAACTTACACAAACGTCATAGTTAAATATGTCAATATACACACAAACTTCAAACGTTGGGAGTGTTTACAGGAGAACATGGAAATCCACTGTACATTACACCAGCTCTGCTAATGAATGGCCTCTTGTTGACACTGTACATCAACAACTTTACTTTAATCATTATGTAAACAGGGCTGATTACCAAGCCTGGTTTTATTATTGTAGCAACTGCATTAGATGGATGTTTGTGTGTTTATTAATTCCTTAAGGACCTGAAGGATGTACAACGCATTGCGACACAATGCTTTGTGAACTTCCCTAATTCTTAAGAGGTTTAAATGTTCCAGTCTCATTTAGATACAGCTCTTCTCATCCTCAGCCAGATGTTGGCCAGCTGAGGATGATGGGAGTTATAGCCCAACCAGAGACACAGCCTTAGATCTTGCACCACTACACTTATCAGTGCAAGAGACACCAAATCATTCTCTTGGGGGGTTATGCACTACAGTGAAAAACTCTCCATCTAAAATAAAGCGGAACTGTATCTTAGGAATGTAGCTCTTAATGTAATGTGGATATCATCCAAACAGCAGTCAGGTATATCAATTATTTTTTAGTTGTTTTGTATTTTTCTTATAATCTCATACTTCCAAAGTGTCCTTCTTTAGGCAGGAAAGTCCCTCTTTCAGACTCAAATCCCCTTGTTGTTCTTTCCTACCTTGGTGTCCCTCTTTTATACAAAAACACTGAACAGCAGTGAAGCTCAAATAATTGTTTGTTTAAACTTCAGCAAATGTTTATAAATTACGGTGTGTAAATAAAATGTTGGTCTTGTTCCGAATCAAGGCTGTCCATGTTCAGACCTCAAGGGCTTATTTAGAACAGGGCTGTCAAATTCAGTCCTCAAGGGCCACCAACAGGCCAGAATGTAAGGATTTCCCTGATTAAACACAGGTGAGTTAACCAGTGGCTCATTTATTCTGATTGACTATACTGTGCTTAATCAGGGAAATTCTTAACCCTTTGGGTGCCAGAGGGGTGAGCAAAACATTACTCTGCAATGTGTTGCATACCCCTGTGGCACCCAAAGGGTTAAATACTGGACTGCTGGTGGCCCTTGAGGACTGAACTTGGACAGCCCTGTTCTAAATCATTTATTCAGTTACATAAACAGCTGTCAATAGGTCAAGAAAATGATTGTTATTGTCCTGCCCACCAATCAGATTCCCAACAACAATAACACCTAAAACAAGAGTCCCTCTTTGGATATATGAAATGTTGGGAGGTATCTAGTCCCATTTCATATTGTTTGTTTAAAATCTGATAACTTGTCCTTTACGATCATTACAGGTGTACTGCAGCATATGGTTTGCTGTGAGGAAATGTGGCCTAGAGGGAGGCTTCAGTGGAGATCACTGTATACAGAAAACTGGAGGCAAATATAGTTTTTGATACCTTTTATTGGCTAACTAAGCAGATTTAAATGCAAGCTTTCAAGACCTTAGGTCTCTTCCTCAGGCATGTTATACCTGGACATATAATTCAATAATTGACATACACTAAACCGCTATATGAAGGACACAGACATCTACCTTGGTAAATTAATCTGGTAAATAATTTATGAGGCCCTTATTCCTAGGGCATAGTTCCCCAAGTTCCCCAATTCCTATGGTACTCTGTGAAGCGTCTTTTTGAAGTTGGAGACATTTTGGTACATAGGATCCATACAATAACATCAGAATTTAAGAATTTCATCTTAATATATAATTTCTCACTTTATGGGGCAGTGGGCATAAATTGCCACCTCATGTCATTAAACTGAACATGCATGAAGAATGCATACTGCATAACTGCCTGGGAGCCATTTTAGCCCTGCAGTAGCAGCATTTTTTTATTTTTTTTTTTACAATCTGACATAGGATGGACAACAACACTTGCTAGTATCCTTCTCTCAGCATTACAAAGAGGGGCACAGAAGACTGATACTTAAATTGGTTTAAAATCAGAAACAATGGTAACATGAAAAACTTTCACACATTCCTTGGGACACACCGTCTTGGTGCATCACAAAAGGATGCAGAGAGCAGGCCTGGTACCACTCAGCAGGTGAAACACTTAGTACATTATCCATCTACACCTCTAGATGCAAGTTTTATGTAGCAGACTGAAAGTCAGACTATAAATTGTATGCATACACATACAATATTAACCCGGGGTTAACCCTGGGATGCTTGAGGGTTGCAACAGGGCCCATCCACCCCACAATAGTGCAGGTTTGAAGGAGTCTAAATGAAAATGAGATTAGTCAATGATGGGGAAAATTTGACAGACCTTTTCTCAGGTAGCAATATATATATAAAAGGGACAGTAGACCAACCTTAATTATGGAAATATATTTGGTGTAGGGCTTTTCTTATTGAGTTAAATAAGATTACTCCATATGCTGGGAAATACTTCTTTCAAAAGTTATTAGCCAACTTACATTTTTCTGATGCGTTAAGTTCAAGAGGTTTTGTTGCCTGATGCCACTGTTTCCACTGCCATATATGGAAATGTTGTATATATGACACTCTGCTCTTCACAGGCAGTAATAGTAATAGCACCATCTAGCTGCAAAACATCTTGAACTCAAATTCTCAATGTTGCTTGTTCTTTGATGACTCTCTCCTTGCAGTGTAAGTACCCTTGACTTACTCAGTAGAAAAAGAAATCCTAAAATACAGTTTTTTCATAATGGTTTACTGCGCCATTAGAATCTGTGTTGTTAGGCATAACTTTAGGACTGTGACTGAAAAATGCTTACCGGTATATGCAATTTAAGAATATACAAGGCTATTTTTCGATGCGGATTACAGCACAATGTCCCCATGCGTAACATAGTATTGCTATCAAGTTCAGATTCTTACCCATGCAGCCATCACTTGCATAAGACGCAACCAAGACCAGCATGGGTGTCCGGAGGGGGGGGGGCAAGGGGGGCACTTCCCCCCTACAATTACTCCCCTCCATATAAATAAAGGGGCTAGATTAGCTGGTCTGGGGGTCATATTATGGCTTTGCCCCCCCCTGGAAAAAATGTCTACGGACACCACTGAAGACCAGCTATTTGCAACTTCCCAGCTTTCAATGCAGAGCACTGGAAAGCTGCAGCAAAGGTCTGTCTGAGATAAATTGTAGTTAAAGGTTTCTACTGAGGAGGGAAACTCTTTGCCAAGTAAATATACACACAATACTCAGTTTACTGTGTTGAAACAAACAAGAGAAGGTTCAACAGAATTTGCCTTTGTTAATAAAGGAGGAGGTGCAAATGGATGAGCTAATTATTCTTAACCTGAAAAGGTGTAATCTAACATAATAGGACAGGATACAACCTTTTGTTTAAAAATTCCAAATGAACTTACTAAACAAATATAAACGTGAGAATGGCAAAGATTTCTTTTTCCCCATTAGAGATTAATTACGGATTGTATACATATAATGAACAGAGAGACATTGAAGGCTTAGGTGGGATTTGACTTTGCTAAGCTCTGGATACAAACATCAGTCAATGGACCAGATTCAACTTAAAAAGGTAAAACTGTGGAGGAGAAACCATAGCAGATAAATGAAAATTGGATTGGAGATCTCTCCAGCATTCAAAGAGTCAAAAGCCCCATTTAAAAGGACCCTAATATCTAAAAATAAACTTGGGTTATATACACTTAAAGGGGAACCATCACCCCAAATAAAGTTCCCCCTAACAATTACCCATATAGCGATTAGCTTAACAATAGTAGTATTCTCTAGCATAATTGCCACGTTACTACAAAATCCTAACTCTGCCGAGACTAATGGCTAGGCAACAGCTCTTTAGAGGAATCTGATGTCTGCAGTCCTTTCTGGTACCTAAAGGTACCATGCAACTCCTAGAGGAGACTGGGACTGACAGCTCAGGTGCACAGATGTCTGTAAGCAAAGATGTCTGCGCTGTTGCCTGGCCATCAGTCTTGGCATAAGCAGGATTTCTCAGTAACACAGTGATTATGCTGGCGACAACTACTATTGTTAAGTTAATTGCTAGATGGGTACCTATTGGGGGGAAACTTTATTTGGGGTGATAGTTCCCCTTTAAATTCCCTTTACTTCATACTGCTGTCTGAAAAAATGCCTTTTGTTTTTTTAAGCTTACAATCTAGTCTTACATATGATTTAAGGGAGCAGACATTCCAGTGCACTTATGGATTGTCCAGGATTATCTGCAAATGGGCTGAAATAAAATAACAGGCTTTTTGAAGAAGCACATTAACACTAACCATAATCTGTTAACTAACCTTAGACCTCATATCTCAATGCAAGCAGCATTAATCACCAGAGGTGTGTGCAATGAGTTAAATAAATGCTATGTGAACAAGACAAGTTACATGTATTAAAAAGCAATTTTGGATAGTTAATTTTACATAGCCTAGCTGTAAGTATGTGATATTTAACATTATTGCAAAGCAATGCTTTCTGCACCCATCCAGCACTCAGAGGATTAAGCCAGTAGTGAATCTGTTTTTTTTCTCCTGTTGTGTGGTTGATTTGTTCCAGAATTGAACCTCTCTAGCTTATTGAATATTGTCCAAATGGTGTAGACAGTGAACCAATCCATTTCTAAATATGTCATAGATATAGTCACTGGAAAGCATACAATCTGATCACTCAGTGAACGGATCAGGGGTAGCAACCTCTGGTGCTGTAGCTGTTGGGGACTACACTCCATCATCCCCAACTAGCCACTGGTGACGTAAACTTTTTATATGAAAAAATAATTTGCTATACTGCTGTTCCTGGGGAATAAAAACAAGGATGCTGGGAAATTTTTCATTTAAAGGAGCAGTAAATTTTTTTTATGAAAAAATATATATTGTAGGGATTTTCCTATTGAGTAAAATAAGGGTACTCCCACTGCTGAGAGATTTATATTTCCAGAGTTATTACAGTTTAAACCCATGATTTTTTACATTAGCAGTGCCCTCTAGTGGTCAAATTCTAATTAGTTTTCCTGTTAGATTCTAATGGAGAGGAAAGTCAGGAAAGTCAGAGACATACAGTTCTCCATAGAATGTGATAGAAACTGCCTGTCACTTCCTGTCAGTTAGAACTATCAGGAAGTAAACACAGTAAATTCACTTCCTGATTAATTGAACTGTTATAACATTTTTAATAAAACATCTGACAGCAGTGGGAGTGACCTTGTTTTATTCAACAGGAAATGCTCTATAAAATATGTGTTTTCTTAAATAAAAGTTTACTGCTCCTTTAATGGTCAAACTGTTTTTCTTATTAAACTAATAGCAGCAGTGCCAGTTGTTCTCCTAAGGCCACTTTTTATAATGCACTCTAAAGGAAAGCATCAGTTATAGCTCTCCATACTAGTGCTAGGAAGAGCACTGCCTTTTTACTACAGTTGCAGTTTAATTAAAAAGTTAGTTTTAATAACTTTTGAATGAAAAATCTCACAAGAGTGGAGAAGAGCTGCAATAAAAAATGTAATGATCTTTTAACCTCCTGGCACTCAAAGGGTTAAAAAGGTAAGCGAGGAGATTATTATTTGCATTCTTGGGAACTTTAAAAATGAGCCAACTCTGTAACTTAACCTGTAAAGATCCCCAAAATGTTGATTTCAGGCTATATATCTCTGCTCACTCTAACTGGGAGGTGGTCTCGTCAGTCCTCAAGGAACATTTAAAGGGATAGTAATACTTTGTTTTATCTTTATTTTATTTTGTAGGCATTAAAAAACACGAAGAATTATATAAGTCTTATCTCTCAAACCTTTATGGTTTAAGAGATATTCACAAGCAAAGTTTCCCCCTCCCGCCCCTTTTACCTAATGTAAGCCATCTCTTCTCAGATGTGGAATCCAGTCCATAGACCAGACAGATAACAGCAGGGGACAATCTTCTTACAGTGAAAACAATGAAAGCCCTGCCCCCCTTGACAAGTTTTTCAGGTTCTTCCCTTATCTTAATTGAAGATTGTCCCTCTCTGCAATCTACCTGGACACCTCCCTTCTGCTCTGGCTCAGCAGTGTTACATCAGTAAAAGGGGCGGGAGGGGGACACTTTGTCATTGAATTACTCTTGAACTACAACTCTGACAGAATTGAAATAACACTCTCCAAAGTCCAAATACTATGATGATTAATTAGAGCTGCTTTTATTATGAAATATTACTATCCCTTTAACATGCTGTAAGTTAAACCTTTCAGTGGAAGAGGGGGATGCAACGCATTGCCACTGAAAGGGATAATGTTTTCACTAAATAAACAGTTAATTGATGCAGAGGAGAGTACATAACACTGGGCTCTCTCACTGGGAATTTGGCCCAGGTATAGGTATTACTGTTCCTTTTAAGTGAATAGTACTTGATAACACTCAGATCCTCTAAGCCGGAACTGGACTTTCTAAGAGATGTAGTGAATGCCCATAAAGAAAAAGGTAACAGAGCAGGATTCAGTAGGTCTGCACTGTTGCTGCCTGGTCAGCCTGTACTGTGTTTATGTACATACATTTGTATTTTGTATACATCGTACAGTATTGGTTGTAGCTGTTTATACTTGTTGTAATGGGTTTTTCAGCACTGCAGGTACAAAAAGGCGGTTGGAGCCGCTACTGCCCACATTGTTCTTGTTCCTTAATAGAAGTCAGTGGGATTAACTCACACCTTGGCTGCCTTTCTTCAATATAATAAATACTATTCTGTTTCTATCAAATCCAGGCAATGGACAAAATGAGGCCTCTTCAGCTGTTGTTGGACTACAACTGGCTGAGCTGTAGTCCAGCAAGAGAATGAGGGTCTCACGTTGCCCTCTCCTGGATCCAATTTGATCAGTACCTAGATAAAGGGGATCACCCCAGTACAAACATGTGTTAAACGTTAGATTACCTAACGATTAGGTGGAATGCATGCATAATTTTTTCTTTTTAATACTATGTTGGTGAAAATTAACGTTTATAGACTGTACTTCCGGATAGACTGTGGGTATAGCTCTATACCCGCACTCTGTAACTACGCCTCCGCTCCCCTCCCTCTAGCAGGTCTCCTCCAATGACTGAGGCTTCTGTCTGTAGGCTGGAGAGATCTCATTGGCTAGATATCAATCTCTGCCAATGAGACCACTCCAGCCTACAGACAGACGCCTCTGTCATTGGAGGAGGCTGGATAGAGGGAGGGGAGCAGAGGCAGAGTGACAGACTGCAGGTATAGAGCTGTACCCACAGTCTATCCAGAAGTGCAGTCTATAAACATTAATTTTTGCCAACACAGGATTAAAAAGAAAAAATGATGCATGAATTCCACCTAATTGTTAGGTAATCTAACATTTAACACAAGTTTGTACTGGGGTGATAGATCCCCTATAATCTATAGGACTCTCAGTTAGGCAGAAATGCTTATCCCACATGGTTATATTTATTAACCCTTTGAGTCACAGAGGAGTATACAGCATATTAGAGACAAATGCATGGAGTACCCTTCTGTCACTCAAAGGATCAAGTTAACCAGGAGCAGCTCTGGAGATCAAATATAAATTCCCATATATTAAAATTGAGTCCAACCCTGCTCGAAGCTGAAGCTGTTTCGTGATAGGATAGCAGAGAATTGATTAAAGGGATAGTAATGTCAGAAAAAAATTATTAACTATATGGTAGATACAATTAAAAGAGAGTACTTGCACTTATTCGTATCTCTCAAACCGTTATGATTTGAGAGATATAGGAAAATAAAGTTCTCTGGTCCCTCCCCTTTCTGCTTGATGAGCTATATCGTTATATCGGCGCTGCTGAAGAGCCACATCTGGTCAAGCGACCAGAATCTGCTTCTGATAGCTTTTATCAGAAGCAGATTCTGGTCGCTTGACCAGATGTGGCTCTTCAGCAGCGCCGATATAACGATATCTAAAGACAAATACTTCATTTAGAGCAGTCTACAAAGTGTGCCTGGTTTGCAAGCACACTTTTGTAGACTGTTCCAATGAAATATTTATTTCTAAATGGCGTGATTTCTGCTCTGCTGAAGAGCCTCTGTCTGGTCAAATGACTGGAATCTGCAGCTGTCAGCTAGATGGCAGACTTGAGAGAAACAGCCAGGAAAAGTTAACTTTAGCAAGTTATATCTCTCAAACCATAAAGATTTTAGAGATAAGACTTACATAGATGTTAAACTTTTTTTAATGTCTACAATATTAAATCAACTTAAAATTAACCATTACTATCCCTTTAAACCCCAACCCTCCCCAACCAAAAGAGTTCCTTCGCCTCCGGTGCTTCCGTGTTTTAAGTGTGCCTTAAATTTGTGGCACATTAAAACACATTTCACTATGAACTAGAACTGTGTTTTATTACATGTACCTGGAGGGAAACATTTGCAACATACAGCTGCAAAAAAGATACCAGATAAAGATCTGAGAGGTCTATCTAGAACACTGTTTGTTATCGGTTTGTCATTGTTTCGCAGGATTGTGCTGTGTGCGTGTGTTCCACTATCTCTCTATCTGATTCCTTAACCCCTTCCCAACCACTGACGTACCAGGACCGTCACGGCGGTCCGGCACTTAAGGACCACTGACGGTCCTGGCACGTCATGGAGTTCAGGGCTCCCAGAGCGGCTGCACGGAAGTGAAAATAAATTTTTTTTTAAAAAAGCCCCGTGGTCTTCAAGTGCCAGCTGCGCGTGTGTGCGTTGGTCCTTAAGGGCTTTAAAATCTCAGTTTCAGTCACTGGGAAGGTGTGTCGCTGCATGTAACTGGGTGAAAATGTATTAGCTTCTGCAATCCTTAATTTATTACAAAATTCTCGAGAATAGAGAAAAAAGAAAACAACCAAAGTTGTTAAGAATTTCCAGTGGTGCATTTATCAGTTTACATGCACTGTCTCTCTCTCTCTCTCTCTCTAAAAGCCATATGTTCAAAACAAACGCCGAGGCGTTCTGGGTTAAACCATTTGCACTATAGGGGAGAACTAAAAAATTCCAAGAACTCCCCTTGATTTAAATGGGAATTTTATCCCCTTGAATGCTAAAGAAGTCTCCAACACATTGCAAAGCAATGCGTTGGAGACCTCTCTAGCATTCAAGAGGTTAAAATCTCCATTTAAATCAAGGGGAATTTTTAGTTCTCACCTTTACTGCAACTGGTTTTCCCCAGAACTCCTCCACTTTTCTTTTGAACACACGGCCCTTTAAAGGGATAGTAATGTTTCATAATAAAAGCAGCTCTAATTAATAATCATAGTATTTGGACTTTGGAGAGTGTTATTTCAATTCTGTCAGAGCTGTAGTTCAAGAGTAATTCAATGACAAAGTATCCCCCTCCTGCCCCTTTTACTGATGTAACACTGCTCAGCCAGATCAGAAGGGAGGTGCCCAGGTAGACTGCAGAGAGGAACAATCTTCAATTAAGATAAGGGAAAAACCTGAAAAGCTTGTCAAGGGGGGAAGGGCTTTCATTGTCCTCATAGGAAGAAGATTGTCCCCTTCTGTTATCTGTCTGGTCTATGGACTGCATTCCACATCTGAGAAGAGACTGCTTACACTAGGTAAAAGGGCGGGAGGGGGAAACTTTGCTTGTGAATATCTCATAAACCATAATATAATATAACGATATAAAGACTTATATCGTTCTTCGTGTTTTTTTAATGCCTACAAAATAAAATAAAGTTAAAACGAAGTATTACTATCCCTTTAAGAGTGGAAAAGGTCTGTTCTGAACCATTTAGATGGAGGTGGTAACTAAAGGTCTCTAATCCTATAAATCATATAATGTTTATTCATTCTTGTTTAAGAAGCATTGTCAATTTACTCTTGACTAGTGTAAAAGCCCATGTACACGGGCAAAGGTCCGGGTAATGTTAACCCTTTGAGTGCCAGAGCGGTATGCAATGCATTGCTTTGAAATGCGCTGTGTACCCCTCTGGCACTCAAAGGATTAAGCGGCCGCTACCTCACTGCTCCATGCGATGCAGTCTTGCCCAGTAGCGACTGCCCCGAAAGCGAGCAGTCTCTACGGCGAATGACGGCTTCTGACAAACATCCTAGTGAATTATTATATAGGATGAGTCCAGCTACTTAAATTCAAACTGTCCCAGTAGAGAAATACTCTGTATCTTGGCTCACAAAAACAATTTAGTTGGTAGGGAGATCACGTACCCTTGTCACTCCCATGTTCCAGACCAGGTAGTCTTTTTAGCAATGTATTTGATACCATCCTGGTACTCATAGGGTTAACACTCTGAGTGCCAGACAGGTATCCAACGCATTTCAATGCAACACACTGGATACCTCTGGCAATCAAAGTGTTTTAAATCTTTAAGGACCAAGTGACATGCTATGACCGTCATGCAGTTTATACCCTTAAAGTGATTGTAATGCCTAAACACAACTATATCGCCGAGTCTTCTTTAGATTATAAGTAACACTTTGCGCCGTTTAAAAAAATCTTACTTTTGCGTTGTTCTAAAATTCTGCCCACGTCACTCAGCAGCTCTCTGAGGTCCGGATGGAGCAGCAAGGGACAAACTTCAGTAAGCAAAGGGAACTCCTGCTCTCCTTCATCAAAGGGGCAGGGTTAGGGTGACCACATTTCCATTCTGCCATTCCAGGACATGTGGTCACCATAGTCCCGCGGCTGAGGCTCCCGCCGGTGCGGACCATCTTTCTGAGGCTGACACAGAGTGGGAACTTATACTCTGTGTCAGTCTCAGAAAAATGGTCAGTGTCGGTGGGAGCCTCAGCCGCGAGTCTCACTTGCAGCACCAGCATACCTGCTCCATCCCAGCTGTCTCTAACGCACCAGTCCAGCCAGCCAATTAAATGTATTTGCTATATGGACTTCATTGGATGGCTCAGCCAGCCAATGAGGACCATATAGCAAATAAATTTCATTGGCTGGCTGGACTGGTGCATGTTGCTCCATTCTGGGACTCTTTGTTGTCCCGGTGGGGGATGACCCGGGACATGGGACACAGACCCCCAATAAGGGACAGTCCCGGCCACTCCGGGACATGTGGTCACCCTAGGCAGGATTTTCCTTATACTTGTCCCTTGCTACAGCCATCAGGTCACATGACATCACTAGTCAATCAGTGGGAGGTGGTCATAAGGGGCAGGCGGGGGATCCTTCTCAACTTCCTAACTTTAGAACGATGCAAAAGATTTTTGAAACAGCGTAATTGTTTCTTATAGTCTAAAGAAGAATCAGAGCTGTAATAAACATGGGGTCTGAAACTGACCGATCCATGACTTGGCGTTCAGGTAAAGGTAACAAGTCACGTGGTAAGGTTCAAAGTGGTCCTTAAAGGAAGGTAACTTCCCTGGACCTTTGGTCCTTAAGGGGTTAAAGGACTTAGCACAGCCCCCTTGGGGTTTCCTTGTTTATTTCCCTCCAGCATCTGCTTTTGTAATCCATTTTTAAGTGAATGCAAAGGGGGTTGTAATTTAATATAGAATACTTTTGTTGCCACATTTATTGATCTGTATTAAAAGGATAGTAATGTTTAATATTGAAAAATATATTTTGCAGGGTCTCCTACTTTGTAAAAACACACTCCCACTGCTGAGAGATGTTTTATTCAAATGTTACTGCAGTTCAAACTTGCATTTTTTAGGTGCAGTACCTCCATGACCTGAAATGTTATGGTGGTGCTGTTGAAGGCAAGTCTTCATAAAAAAATGTAAGTGTTTGGGATTTTATTAGTCACCTATGGTACACTTATTTTACTCAGTGCATCAATCTCATTGTGTCTCTATAGGTCATAGTTTAGTACTGTGTATTTAAGAGGGGGATGGTAACTTTGCTGCTACCTGCTCCCTACCATGTATACATGTCATGGTGTAGTAGTTTGTAAGGAGGACGTTGACACTGGCTGCACTCTACCTGTGTCTACAGTACATGTCATGGTGTGTATGTGTATAGAGGTCACACATCAGGCTTTAACTGAAAAGGGATACTTGACCTTTGAGGAGGAAATGAGTAAAGAAAAGGTGATTCCTATATTGGAAACTAAACAGCTTTAGGCAATGCTCACACTGAAGATTTGTTTGAGCCGAAATCATGTAATAAAATATAAGCGATGTGCATGTAATTTTCGTGTTTTTTCAATGAAATTTGTATTACACAAACCTTTAGTTTTCCTCCCATAATGCTTGACTTCAGATTCAACACCAAAGATTCAAGACTGCACAGTAATCAAGTTAATGTGCTATTCCAATTAAATCAATCCAAATCTCATATCGTTGAGATAACTCAGTGGGACCAAAAACGGCAGCAAGATGCGTTGCGATGTGCTTTGTGTTTTTCACCAGTTTAAAGTGGAACTATCACTCCAAATAAAATACCCCCCAAATAATTATTCATATAGCTAAAGCATAAAAATACTAGTATTATCCAGATAAGTCCAGCTTTATTAAGAAATCCTACTTGAACAGAGTCTGACGGGCAGGCTTCTTGCTGTAGCAGCATCTATGCGTCTGCACAGTCAGTGACTTCCTGTACCTTAAGGTACAATGCAACTCCCCCTCACCAGTCCTGGAGGAGACCAGCAGACGCAAAGATGTCTCTAAGGCAAGATGTCTGCTCTGATGCCTGCTTGTTCGTCTCGGATCAAGTTGGATTTCTTAATAACACTGGACTTATCCCGGTTAATACTAGCATTTCTATGTGTATCGTTATATGAATAATTATTTGGGGGGCACTTTATTTGGAGTGATAGTTCCTCTTTAAAGAGTCTCATATAATGCAATGTTACCATTTGAATGCATTTTTTCCATTTGCTTTAATCTTTGTGATTCGGTCGCCAGTGAGAACTAGGCGTTCGAGTGGAAGCTTTCCAAGATCAAAGCAGTCTTCAAAGCTTGCATTCTAAGGGCTGTAATCAGGAAGCTGAAGAGGTGCATTTCTGGAGAAAACCAACTGCACGATAGGAGAAACTAATCATTTCCATTGATTTACAGTGACATTCTACCTCATTCAGTTTCCAGAGAGCTTTCTGTTAGGGATTGTTAAAGCAGGGATAGTGATATAATGTTACACTACCCCTGCAGCAGTCAGTGATCTGCATGATGTACATAATAAACTGGAGGCAGGCTTGTCTGCTGCAGGGATAGTGTTACATTGTATCAATATCCCTGCTTTCAAATTCCAGGACAGAAAGCTTACCTTACATGAACTTTTCCAATCAGGCAGATACTACATTTCTTGTATGTAAATATAACCACTTTATTGCTTTGCAGACCCCTCTGGCATCCAAAGGGTTACGGGCCAGAGGGGGTGTGCAACTCAATGGTTTCCAATGACATGAAATTCCCTCAGAGCCTTCAAGGGTTAAAGGACAAATATGTTCATTTGGACACAGTAAAAAGCAGCAAATCTTCTCCTACCACCTGTTGGAGGGGCGGTAGTGTCAGTGATAGGCTGGAACGCAACATGAAAATAAAGAGGTCGCTGCTGCATACTATACTATACTAGGGACCAAAGAAGCAGTACCAAGGCCCTCACACATATCTTGAGATGATTGTCCAGCACAGTCAGTAAATGGGCTGGGATAAGATAACAACCGGCACTAATCAATACAAAAACTGACTTTAGCTCCTCTCACTACAAAGACACAAGTAAAAATAAATAAATGCTCTTTGAATAGGGCAATTTACTCATGTATTAAAATGTATATGTTTATTTCTCTGTCATCCAATACAGGTTACTGGTAGCTTTGGGTAGGCGATCAGCCCCTTTAAGTAGGCAAGAACAATTCTGAGAAGTGACTGCTGGATGGAGCCTACCTCCTCTCCTTACCTTGTAGATAGCCAATCCCCATCCAGTAAGATTTGTTCCTTGGTCAAAACACAAGGCAAGAGAACAGTTCTGTTACAGTTTTAGCTTCTTAATTATTTTTCTGTTAGATATGGGATACCACCATTAGGCAGATTACCATCACTGACCATTCCCATCAACCAAATGTGGATAGCTCAGTGTACCAGGTGCTTTTATGGACCTAAGCCCTGGGGGGAAAATCTTGGCTGCAAGTTCTTTCCCCAGGAGTTGCACACTGAGGCTTCTTCTTGATATATGGTAATCTGAAGACAGAAGACCAGCTAAAAAGGTGAGCACCCTTTGAGTGCCGAGGTCCACATGTCCCACGCTTCCCCTCCACACAGGGGTCCCATTTGGAGTTCCTATTACATACTCATGCACTCATTGGGTTTATCTGTATGTCTGTGGGGTGTTTGGAGCACATTTTTGTGGTAACTTAACCCTTTGGCTGCTGGTTTGGCATCTTTTGGGGTGTTGTGGGCACTTTCCCTACTGGGATCAGTGTTTATTGGGTCTACTGACTTGTTCTAGTGGGTTTTTGAGTGGTTTTTACATTCGGTTTTCACCTTGTAAAATTTGTGTTCCGCACCTTTAAGGCGCGTGTTGGGACAGTTTGGAACTTTACAGTTTGGGTCATATCTCTGGAACCTCTTCGGCTCCCCTCCCATCCGGATCTTCTTCTACAGGGTTACCTGTGGAAGGAGGATGTTCATCGTCTGGCTTTGATGGCATGGAGATTGAATCCTCAATTTTGAAGAAAAGGGGATTTTCTTCTGGTGTGGTGGCTACTATGCTTAGTACCCATAAGCCGATTTCCCCTAAGACCTACCATCGAGTTTGGTCTACCTTTCTATCTTGGTATGCTGATAGGGACCTGTCTCAGGATTTTGATCTTCCTACTGTCCTTTCCTTCATCCAGGATGGTGTGGATAAGGGTCTCAGTTGGAGTTCTCTTAAGGTTCAGACTTCTGCTCTCAGACTTCTACTATTCGTAAGGCTTACAAACTTAGGAAAAAGACTGTTCCTTTTAGGGTCACTGCTCATTCTACGAGGTCTGTTGGGGCTTCTTGGGCCTACAAAAATCAGGCCTCTGCTGATCAGGCGGCCACTTTGTCATCTGTCCATTCCTTTTCCAAACACTATCATGTGGATGTGCTGGCATCAGCTGATGCCAGTGTTGGGAGGAAGATCCTGCAGGCAGCCTTTCCTGTCTAGGATCTCCTTAGTCTCTTCAGTACTCTTTCACTTTCGAGCCCTGTTGGTTCTAGTTTAGTGTGCTGTGTAACAGTTCCTGGGGTCTGTTTTCACCACTGTTCGGTGTCCATTGACACTTTGCAGTTATTGTTGAGCTATTCATGATCTGTTGGTTCATTGGTGCTCTGGTGACTTTGGGGGCCTGCACCTGGTCCCTGTCTTTCTTCCCGCCCTGGGAAACTTAATGGTTGGACATCCCAAAGTTACCAGTAACCTGTATTGGACGACAGAGAAAACAGGATTTTAGTCTTACCTGTTAAATCCTTTTCTCTTAGTCCATACAGGTTACTGGTCTCCCACCCTGTCAAGGGACCATGCTTGGCTCTCCTGTGGCAGAACGTGGGGGTCCTTTCGGGTTCATGCTCACCGGAGTCTTCCTTTACCTTCTTACTACCTAGTCAATAGATAGTTTTTAAATCTTACTGGATGGGGATTGGCTAGCTGCAAGCTAAGGAGAGGAGGTAGGCTCCACCCAGCAGTCACTTCTCAGAATTGTTCCTGCCTACTTAAAGGGGATGATCACCTACCCAAAGTTACCAGTAACCTGTATGGACTAAGAGAAAATGATTTAACAGGTAAGACTAAAATCCTCTTATTTTAGGGATGTCAATATATGAATTCTTATATGTTGTATATGCTAGCTGTAAGTATATGACATTTAAAGTAATACCATCCTATATCATTTTTTAGGTCTTAGTGTTCATTTAAATAGCAAAATGCAAGGTAGCTTATTAATGTAAGGATCGAGTATAGTAGTTGGTATAAAGTCTACTTCTGTGTAAGTTTGTCTTTAACCTTTTAAGGATCAGAGGTCTACACCATACATTGTTACACAATGCATTGCACACCCCTCTGGTCCTTAAAAGTTTAATGCCATTAAATTATTTAATTAGTGGCCCTCAATTTACTATTTTTTTTTCAAAGTCTGGAACTTGAAGAGAAAGTTTGACGACGCGTTCTCTACAGACTGTGTGATCTTTCATTACATCCCTGTGTAGTACAGAGCACATCAAATCTCAGCACAGGAGAAATAATTCTCCCAGACCGTGCAGCTCCCCACCCTTCAAGAGATTAGCTTCTGCATATAGAAAGAGTAGAAAATGTACTATTTTTTTTTCTCACTCTCCAACCACCTAGTGATAACCTCAGGGGAAATGATTAACATGCTTGGGAACTCTCCAGGCCTCCTACCTCTCCACACACTGTAAGCAGGTTTTCCTTTAAATAATGGGCTCTAGAAATGAACCTGATTCCTTTAACCCCTTAAGGACCACCTAATCCGGGGGTGGTTAGCCATTAAGGCCCATGGCACTTTTTCTTCACAATGAATTCCGGGATGGCAGAGCGGCATGAAGGCATGCTGTCAACCCATTATTCCATGACTAGTTGAAGAGCCTGTTACACGGGCCACAGTGCCACTACCAGCCGGTCGCGGGGCAGTCATGCACAGCAGAGAGTGCCCGCCCAGCGGCTGATACAGAGCTATCCCGCTCTGTATCAGCCTCGTCACAGGCAGTCTCTACTGCGCATGACTGCGTCGTTACACATGTTTTAGTGAATTATTATATAGGATGTGCCAGGACCGTCTCCGGTCCTTAACATCCCAACTGGCGTTACGGTCCTGACACATCAAGTGTCATTACAGGGTTAAAGAAATCCTAACACCTAAAAATTATCTAAGGTCACACTGCCTTAAACAGATTATACTCCAAGCTAGCCTCTGTAAAAATTCAAGTTTTGTTTCAGGGGCCTAAAATCTAAACTTACATATGCTCTCTGGGGGGGCTTTCATTATAATCGCAATCTTGATAATCGACTCAGAAGTGATAAAGATTTACTGTCTGTTAATGGGCCTGAGATAAGATATCAGACTTACTGTATATAAGATGAATGGGTTATAATCTCAATACATTAAAACAACTAACTGTGCACAAGCTATTAACCCTTTGAGGGCCAAAGTGGTACGCAATGTACTGCAAACCAATATGATGCATACTCCTCTAGAACTCAAAGGGTTAATCAAATTCTGTCTATATGGGACAGTCCGCACAAACCCTTTGAGTACCAGAGAGGTATCAAATGCATTTAAACAAAAAAAAAAAATCACTATCCCTGCTCTATGAATAAGGCTCAGACATATATTTGTTATCATTAGAAATAAAACTGAATTCCACTAAAACCTGAAGTTGGGTGTTGGTCTTTTCATGCATATGAAGCATCTTTCTCCTACTACAGTGTGCCCAGTGGGCATCTTGGCTATTTGATAAAAAGAATATACGTTGCATACTGCAGTAGAGTTTCAAGGCAATTAAAATAAGAAAATGGTATATAATATAAAAACATATCTTAAATGCTTCTCCTGAGCAGCCTTCTTCTGGGCCTGAACACAGACCTAGAATTAACACTATGGACCACAAAGTTCTAAAGACTAGAGGGAAAAATACCAATTGACGTCTCTGATATAAATGTGCTGTGCTACATGAAATGGTCTCTAAACAAAAGAGGGAGAAGTGAGCCCTTCTTCCTCATGCCAAATAGCGCTAATTACAGTTTTTTTAGTATAAGGCTACACTAAGGTTTAGGGATTAGACGCTCTTTTATTTTAGGCCAACACAGGCCTCACTTTCTGTTACAGGAGTCGAAAGGAAGTTTCCCTTCTAATGTCTAGAAATATGTGGTGCTGCTAACAAAGGCAAGGTAATGTTCACTAACATCAGCTGTGATCCTTTCCACAAACCAGCACTACCGGAGGAGAAGTATTTTGCCACTCATTTTGGCACTGTCCCTTAATAGAGAAAGGAAATGTGGTCACCCCACCTAAACACTTGAGTCTGTCTGTGGGAGGGCACAGCAGAAGTCTTACAACCCCCTGCAACTTATACACTGAACCACCAGTCATTTCAGTAAATAATCCCCTCCTCTCCCTTTCATGTACACTTCTTCTAAGAGTGGGTCCTCTAATCAGGGCCTACCTGTCCATCATGTATCCATTAGTCAAAGTTTGTTCATGTCCTCAATCTCTCACTCATAATCAGACTGCTGTAGGTCACTCACACACATTCCATTTAATCCTTGCCTGGATTCCCTTGTGCAGCCCTGGTGTACACCACTGTAGTAAGATAAGGATTTACATATTTACTTGACATAGTGAAAGAGAAGAATACTAAAACAAAGGAATATCAAACAAGAATTCCACAATCACAAATATAGTATACTTAAAAACCTGTAAATTACATTAGATCTTTCAAACCTAAATATAAATGGTATATAGCAATATAAAAATAAGTAATTACAGTTTTCCTTTCAGAAGGCAACTATTAAATCAACAGAATCCTACTGCCAGATCTTCGTCCCTGGAAACAAATCTGCCTATGAACCCAGGCCTGCGTGGCAAGTCCTGGTGGACTAGCAGGGAGTTTGAAAAGAGACCCCTGGCTCTCCCTCGCTGGTCCTGTGACATGTATTACTAAATATTCATTAATAGGCAGCTGAGATGACTTAACTTAGTTTGTGATCCAGTCCTATATATTTTTATTTCATATAAAGAGACTCAACTGCAAGACTCTTAGGTCTCAGATCAGTCTTGTTTGTCTTCACTTGCAATAACTATAGACACCTGTAAAGGGCTCCCCAAGCCATGTTGAATTCCAGCATGCTGCTAACCAAGGCAGGGCAGTTTTGTGACCCCACAAAGAGGTGAAAGGTAATGGTTTTTGTGCACAGTGCAGCTTCAGGGTTTTTACCTAGGCTGACCAGACCTCATTTTAACCGGGGACACATAGGAAATAAGCATATTTCAGGAATGCACTGAAATCAAAGCAGCCCTGCAGTATGCAGTTTTCATATGTGTCCCCGGTTAAAGGTGAGGTCTGGTCACCCTATTTTTACCAGGTCTGCCACTACATAATCAAACTTCATAAATTATGATAATTACCCCTTAAGGGATCATATAATGTTGTCAGGTTTTAAATACAACCCTATGGATGCTAAAATGTATCCCCAGAACATTGCTTTGGAGACATCTCAAGAATCCAAGGGGTTAATGCAGACATAAAATATGAGAACTTAACTTTTGCTAAAAATTCTACATTTTTTTATTCCTCTTAAACAGGTCAAACAAAATCACAAATAATCCACAATGTATTTTTTAATATTCTCTCAGGAAAAAAAGCTGAATATAAATCATATTTGAGTCATATAATAAAATAATGGAGTCTGTATTTACATTGAAGCTAGATTTTTTTTGTAAACATGTTTTTCACTTGAAAGTAAAAGAAATGTAAAATATATAGCACTGTGAATTATGAGACGTTAATTAATAGTAATGGCTGGGTTATCATATTGAGGCTGCAGGCACTTACCCAGCCCATCCTAGTGAACACAATAGGTCTCTTATTATGGTGCCAGAGGGTGTAAACACACCCATATCTTGGCAGCAAATGGCAATGTTGAAATATATGTCCTGCTAGATTGCAAGTTCTTTGGTTCACTGACATTATACTTGGACAAAACTACATGAGTAGGAGATGAGAAAACAGGCATTTTGTGTCTGTTTGGACTTGGTAGGTTGCAGGGATCTAATTGTATCTGGGTTAAAAGCCCAATTTAAATCAGTGAGATCTTTGGTGATTTAAAGGGATAGTAATACTTAAAATGTAAAAAAAAATATGTTGTAGGGTTTATCCCCCTGAGTAACAAGAGTACTCCCACTGCTGAAAGGCGTTTCATTCAAAAGTTATTAATTTTCAAAGTTGAAATTTTTAGGTGCAATATCACCGTGGCCTGAAAATGTACAGTGACGCTGTTGCTACACGATACTATGGACAGCTCTGGTCCCGGGACCATCAATCTCCATAAGATGGTGTAGCAACAGCTCCACTGTACAATTTCAGGCCACTGTGATATTGCACCTAAAAAATTAAACTTTGAAAATGAATAACTTTTGAACGAGACACCTTTCAGCAGTGGGAGAACTCTTGTTTTACTCAGGGGGATAAACCATACAACATATATTTTTTTTCATTTTAAGTATTACTATCCCTTTAAATGTTTTGTCCCTATGGTACAGTTGGTATACTCTAGAGTAACTCCTCATTTGCATGCGGCCTACTGAATTCTAGTCAGGAACACATACAGATATATGGGGACTTACATATGTAGGGGTCATTCATTGTTCTCTATAATATATATTAATAGAGCTTTATTTTATATAATATAATATTGTACATATGAGTGAGAGAGGGAAAGCAGAGTTTCCCCATAAAATGGATGTAAAGTGGGCAGAATTGGGGGTAGAGTTGATTGGGTTGCCAAGAAACTCACCAAGCCAATAAATCAACCACTATCCCCAGGGAACAAGTAATTGTGACTAAAAACAGAGTCTCTGGGGCAGATCCTGAAGGTTTCTAGGTATGTGCAAACACACACGCACAGTTTTTTGCATTGCATTGAAGTTGGAATGCATTTACAAATCTCCATCTATATAAATAGGTTTAACCCACATTCTAGTGAGCTATGTATTTTAAGACAGTGAAGTGCATCTGTCCAGCTATAGATTACAAAAGTTACAGTGAATGGGAAAAAAAGAAATCATTTGCATGTACACATACAAGCTTGAACTGCCGTATGAAGAACAGATACCTACGCAAGTCCTTCTATTAACCCTTTCAGTGCTTTGCAATGCGTTGCATACCCCTCTGACACTGAAAGGGTTAAAAAAAAATGGAGATCCACTTAATTCTATAGGAATAGATCCCCTTAACCTCATTGGATGATAAGAATCTCAACATATTCCTTTACGTAGTATCCAAGGGGTTACTTATGGTACAGCTATTGGTTGACACAATTTGCCAATTAAGCAATTCACTGAAGCAGAGATTGTACTGTTGTACAAGGACATCACTTAGAACAGTGCCAGACACATGTAAAAAGCCCCTAAAATTTTCTGTTACTTAGTTTAACCCTTTAAATGTCAGAGGGGTACACAACACATTGCTTTGCAATGGGTTGCATATCCCTCTGGCACTCAAAGGGTTAAGAACCTGGTAGTGATATTTGTGAAAAAGACTACATCTAAAATATGTACAGGACGTTATTCAAGAAGCTAAAGATTAGCAATTCTGTGGTGAATACACTCCACCACAGGGGACAAAATCCCCAAATTCCTGCGGATTTAAAAAGGGCAGTTTTAACTCCTCGACCTCCAGAGAGGTACACAACATATTGCAAAGCAATGCACTGCATACTCCTCTGGCATTCAAAGGGTTAAAGGCCCCTTTTAAATCCATGGGAAGTTCTAATTGACCCCTACAATGCAGTTGGTTTGCTCCAGGACTACTCCACATTAGGGTCATGTATGTTATTGGTAAGGTCTGGATTTGTAAAATCTGAGGTTCTGTCAGCAGTAAACGCTGGTGCTATGTAAGACAATGGAAGCAAACTTGGGCTCTCCAGCTGTTTGGACTACAGCTCTCATCATCCCCAGCTAGCCATTGGCTGGTTGAGGGATATTGAGAGTTGGAGTTTCCAACAGCTGGAGAACCAAAGGTTGCTTACCCATGGTACTGGATAAGAGTGACAGCAAGTCTGAAGCAGAGAAGCCTAGAAGAATTGATGGGTCAGCTCTTGTGACCTTTGACAGCTATCTGTAACCTTACATAAGCCATTGGGGGGGTTTTGCGTTTAGTAAAAGATAGAGTTTAACTAGATTTTTTTTTCAAAGGGAAGCATTAGGACTGCCACCTAGGTGGTATTTTATCAGGGGTCCAGAATGCCTTAGAGCGAATAACAAATAAAATAAAATACCAAACAATAAGAGGTCTAGTAATTTTCCAACAACGTGGACATCCTAGTCAAAATAAGCTGCACCAAGTATATGTTTGTATTAACCCCTTGAGGACCAGAGAGGTTATGTAAAACATTGCTCTGCAATGTGTTGCATTCCTCACTGGTCCTCAAGGGGTTAAAAGGACAAGTTCAATCTTTTGATTTCCCCTTAAAAAATGAAAAGTAAATATATGTTGGAGACTTTCGCTAGCATTCAATGAGTTAAAAGCCCCACCTGACTCAATGGGAGATTTGTATTTGTCATCTATGGTGGACTTTGTATTGTTCAGTTCATCTCATTAACCCTTTGAGTGCCTGAGGGGTATGCAACTCAACCCCTCTGGCACACAAAGGGTTAAACGGAACACTGAAACCTTCTAATAGCCTCACCCCCATATATACAATTAATGTGCTAAGGTCAGAAAATACTGGTGTGAACTATGAATTTTGTCATTGCTCCTTTGTTCAAGAGATACTATATTTAAATCAGTCCTGGAGGCCATGGAGGTTGATATGTCAGTTGTCATTAAGACTACTGGACCTTAAACTCCGCCCACTGCAAATGGAAATCTTCTGCAGCTTTGTCTGCTTCAGTTTAGGGGGGTGGGATAGACGTTCCAGTGTGCAGAGTTTGAGATAGGAGATGTTAGTGTTTCTTTAAATGAGTATCTTAATATCTCAAAATACAGTTCCACTCCTTTTCCCAGTTACTCAGGCATTTATTCCCTTGAGTGCCAGAGAGGTATGCAACGCATTGCAGAGCAATGTGTTGAGTACCTCTCTGGCACTCAAGGGGTTAATAATGGTATTCTCTGGTCTTCAGGGAAGGGTGCCATTTTGCCTAAACATATGTGTACTCCTCTGAGTATAATGTCAGTGCTACGTACAATATTAATTCTATTACACTTGTTAAAGCGGAGCTATCACTACAAATAAAGTGTCCCCCAAATAATTATTCATATAGGGATAAGCATAGAGATACTAGTATTATCCAGAATAATGTCCATCGTTATTAAGAAATCCTACTTCATTCGAGCCTGACAGGCAGGCTTCTTGCTTTTGTGCACCTGTGCTGTCAGTCACTTCCTGTACCTTAAGGTACAATACAAATCCCACTCACCAATCTGGAGGAGACCAGGACAGACAGCGCAGGGGGGCAGAGGTCGCTAAGGCAAGGTGTCTGTGCCGATGCCTGCCTGTTCGTCTCGATCAAGTAGGATTTCTTAATAACACTGGACTTATTCTGGATTCTAGCATTTCTATGTGTATCATTATATGAATAATTATTTTGGGGGGCACTTTATTTGGAGTGATAGTTACGCTTTAACCTATTGTGTGCCAGAGGGGTGAGCAATGTGTTTCTCAACCCTCTGGCACTGAAAGGGTTACAATATATCTCCATTCATTCGGACATTTTGGTGAACGCAAATCTAAAGTTATAAACATCACAAAACATTTTGCAAGAACAAAACATTAACCTCATTTGATTTTTAAAATGTCCTCTTTTATATTAAGAATATAAACATTTTTCAACCCTTTTCATGAGAGAGAGATTTCCAAAGCATCACTCTGAAATGTGTTGGAGACTATATCTATTATTCGTTCAAGTGCTTTGCTGCTGGTGAGAAAGCTTGGACATCTTTTCGGGTTGAATAAAAAGATTTTAAAACTCCTCCGGAATGCTGTGAAAGGAACAAGAAGGGTTTCCCGCAAACCCCACCTGATTTCTCATGTCTGGGAATGGTATTGTTATGGTAACAAGGCAGATACTCAGCAAGGATTAAACTTTCACCCCATTGTGGCATATTAGCAATCCTCACATAAAGACCAAAAGCAGCCTAACGACAGTGACTTGTTTATTGGGTTAAAGGGTCAGTTCTACATAGGACACATGTAATGGTCAGTCCAATAGAGTAAGCTGACCAGACCTTCCCTTTAACTGGGAACACACAAGAAATAGGAATATTTCAGGACTGCACCGAAATCAAAGCAGTCCTGCAATATGCATTTTTCATGTGTGTCCCCAGTTAAAGGTGAGGTCTGGTTAGCCTACAATAGAGAGATCAAAATGAACTGTTTTAACCTCTTGGGTGCCATACATTGCAGAGCAAAGCATAACCTTTGGAATCAAAAGGTATTCCCAAGTCATGCATTTGGTACGGTGACCAGACCTCACCTTTAACCGGGGACATATGAAAACTGCATACTGCAAGGCTGCTTTGATTTCAGTGCAGTCCTGAAATATGCCTATTTCCTATGTGTCCCCAGTTAAAGATGAGGTTTGGTGAGCCTAGCATTTGGGGATGCTTCTAAAACAGGGTAGAGAAACCTGGGATCTCCATCTGCTGAGAACTATAATTCTTTTCATCTCCAGCGAGTCCCAAAACATAAATCCATTCTTTCACATACACACACAAAAAAAACATGGCTGCCAAGGACAAACTGCAATGCATGCTAGGAACTATTTCTAACAACCACAACTAAGTTGTGGGGAGTGTTCAAAACCTTAGAAATGAGGGTTAAAAGCAAAAATCCTGTGATACATTGAATCAGCATTTGATGATAGAGGAGAACCACTTAGCCACCAGTTTTACACCCTGCTATAAACCCCTCCTTTTATAGTTTTATCCCATCTCCTGTTACTCTTGGTACCAAGGAGTTATCTTTCCTTACCCTCCCCCACAGATGACTATGATCTCTTCTCACACCAAGCTCAGCCCAACTACCTTATCTTGTACCTGACACTAAAAGGGTCTTTTGTATGGGCAGACAATACCATTCCCAGACCCTGTAGGGAGAAACTTCCTATTAAATTCACTACAGATGAATGGTCCTTTTGTACTACACTCATCTTTTACCCAAAATATATCAGAGGCATACAATATGCAGCACCTCTCCTTTTTGATGTTCTGAAATTGGAGGCCAGTGGAGGGAGATAATGGCAGATTGTTCATAGAGTTCTTTAAAGGGGCGGCAACTGCATACAGAAATCATATTTTCTTAACGCTTTACAGGACCAGAAGGGTGTGCAATGCACTGCACAACTTTCTGGTGCTTAACCCTTCGAGTGCCAGAGGAGAATGTAGCCCGCTGGCACTTAAATGGTTAATGAGTACAGTAGGCTGACCAGACCTCACCTTTAAACGGGGACACATATGAAACAGGCATATTTCAGGAGTGCACCAAAGTCAAAGCAGCCCTGCAGTGTGCATTTTTCATATGCGTCCCCGGTTAAAGGTGAGGTCTGGTCACCCTACAGTACAGGATTGTGGAGCATATCCCTGAAACTTCTAACTTTTTTAACTCTGTGTATAATATCCAGTTAGTGTTTGATATTTTTACCATTAACTGAATCCCCCTGGGGCCTCTAAATTCAACTGGTTTCTCCTTTCTTCTGCTGTTTAACCCTTTGAGTGCCAGAGACGTACGGAATGCATTGCGAAGCAATGTATTCCGTACCCTTCTGGCACTCAAAGGGTTAAAACTTCCAGTGATTATCAAAAGATAAGCCCACTGAAGGGAATTTGGAGCAGCATGTGCTGAAGGGGCTGGGTGGGATTTGAGAAGCTGACATCAACAGTGTAAGGGAAATTAACCATTTGAGAGCCTGGGGGGCAACGCATTGGATACCACACTGGTACCCAAAGGGTTAAGAGTAAAGAGTCTGTCTGTTTCCAAAGCAACACAAGAATCATGTTAAACTTTTTTATGAATAAGCAATGAGGGTAAATAACAGTAGATTGGCATTACCCTTGCACACTGACAACCAACATAGAGTGGTTTCGGTGGAGGTCACCACCCTCCTCAGTTCAAACAATAGCAGGAAACGAATGCAATCCAAACTCTGCAATTGAATCAATATGTGTTAATATATTATTTTTTCTTCAACGTCATGCAACACCTTAATCTGGACATTGTTAGGTCTCGAGGAAGGCATTGTATCATGCAAAGACCTAAATAAATGGCCTAATTAGGGAGGTGGCAACTAGCTTAATAATAGTTATATTACCTCTCAAAAGCAGCCGATTGTAAAGTAATCCTTAATCTTCCGAGAACGGAAGCCAGGCATCAGAGCAGACATCATGTCTGCACGCCTGCGCTGTCAGTCCCAGTCCCCATTACAAAGCATTGCACTGGCCCGAAAGGCACTGGAAGGGACTGCCGGCGTAAGTGCACAGACTGCACTAACCTGTCCGCCAGTCTCTGAAGATTAAGGATTACTTATGAGTGGTAATATAACTATTATTAAGCTAGTCACCACTTGCCTAATTATTGCAGGGCGACTTTACCTAGCGTAGTGGTTCCGCTTTAAAGTGGATGTATCACCTATGCACAACATCCTCTAAATAGTTAGGTGACACATCCAATAGCATTAAAACGTTATTTTTATTTTTTTTAAGCTTCTGTTTGGTTTAAATGTGACTTACAAAAGTATCTGCTGCAGCCACTTCCGGGTGATTGCAGTTCTCTGCGGTTCGCCGCGGTTACAGAGCTCTGCCTTTGCTCCCCCCCCCCTCCGATCACAGAGGCGTCTGTCAGTAAACTGGAGCAATCTCATTGACAGAGATCGATTATAGCCAATGAGAGTGCTCCAGCTTACAGACAGAAGCCTCCGTCATCGGAGGAAGGAGAAGAACAGAGGCAGAGCGTCGGGCTGCAGTCTATATGGAAGTGGCTGAAGCCCAGACTTTTATAAGTTACATTTAAACCAAGCTTAAAAACAAACAATAATAACATTTTAATACTATTGGATGTATCACCTAACTATTTAGAGGATGTTGTGCATAGGGGATATATCCACTTTAAAGCCCGCGGACCTTTTTTTGTGTGTGTGTGTGCAACTCATTCAAGGATCCCAGAGTGGTGTGCAGCCACGCGAGGACCCCTGAATTCCAGGACAAACAAGTACATCATGGGTCCTTTAGGCACGTTCTACCCATGATTTACATGTACGTCCTTAGCTCTTAAGGTGTTATTGGGTTAACATACTACTGTATGCCTCAGTTTTGGTCTAGAAGGCATTGTACCTTTAAATCTCCCTTTGTCTTTTGTACACAACTATTGGACGTCTGTACAGCACAAATCCCATTAATCCCATAGATACTTGAGGGGTCTCCAATAAATTCCGGGCCTCTCTAGCACTGAAGGGGTTACAATTATAACTAAATATTTTATCATGGCAGCTTGAAAATTCACAATAACAGTATTTCACAAGTGCCTCATAGTTGAAGAAAAAAAAAAAAAAGAAAAAAAGGTAAACGGGGCCAGGGCGTAGTATAAAAATGTATCTTTTATTGTGGCTACATTAAAAATGTCAGTGGGAGACAAAATACGGAGGCATGCAAACAAACGTGTGTCCCCTAGGCCATACCCATTTCCTGGGCAAACAATCTACTTCTTGAGATGCAAGTGAAGGAAGTGAATCTGGTCACAGTTACATCCACGTGAAGCAGGAAAAAATAAGTATTTGTACACGTGGCTGATGTAGTGTACTAGTGCAGCTACTGCTTCCCAAAACATACACTGACCTCATGTTGCGTTGCTCAAAAGAAGTTGGCAGGTATCTTTGCCAAAATCCAGCTGAAGTACAATGCATTCATTGTCATCGGCATAACCGGAAGGTGCTACAGGGAAGTTTTGTATCTGGTCCTAATGCAAATTTTGAGCCTTCAATGCTAGTGCTAGTGTCAATTCTTTTATCAGTTACTGATCTTTTTTGCAAAAAACAAAAAACAAACCCCCAAAAAAACAAAACTTGAATCCCTTGGATCCTAATATGTCTCCAATTGAGAAGTCTGTAACATACAAGAGGTTAATGACATCACATACGAAAGCTTTGCACAACCCTATGGCGCTCTGTTGAAACATACTGTGTGATAACTGACCCAGCATATAAATAAATTAGCACAGAGTGCCACAAAAAACTAATTTATAGTACAAACAAATGGCTAGAGCAGTGTTTCTCAATCTTTTTTTGTTAGGGGCTCCCCTAACACATAATCTAGAACATTCAGGGCACCCCTAACATATTTAATGTACTTTATCAAGGGCATAATGATGGGTAAAATTCATAAATATACAGTTACTATTAGGTCTTACAATCATAATAACAAAACTAAACATATTGTGCTTAACAATTTCTACATGTCTTTATTTAAAGGTCCATTTTTGTCAGTCTTCATATAAAACACGGGGCACCCTAAGTTGATGTCCGTGGCACACCAAAGTACCACAGCACCCTGGTTTAGAATCACTGGGCTAGATCATAGAAAGTTTTTAACACCTTAAAATTACATTAATTTTAGGTCAAAAGGTCTAATTAAAAAAGTCTAAAGCAACAAGTATGGTATTGGGATGACAGACTGCAGTCCATCAGATATTTGGTCAGTTCTATGTAATGTTACATAGTTCATTAGGGTGGAAAGAGACACAAGTCCATAAAGTTCAGACTGCCAAGTCTCTCTTGATGATCCAGAGGACGTCAAACAAAACCCCACTGAAGCCGTTCCACATTTTTCCTGGGGGGGAGGGGGTGTCCTTTGTGACTCGAAAATGTCAATCCTCTTTCTCAATAGATCAACAGTGTTTAAACTATGTCCTACTTTTGATGAAACATTCCTCTACATAATGTGCATTGGTGTATGGGGGTATAAAAGAGGATCACCCATTTGCTAGTTTATACAATCAAATCTAATTGCTACAACTGCTCCTAATAATTCCTTCTAAACGCATTGCCTAGGCGTCAGATTGCTGAATCATTTAGAAGGGGTAGGATGGATAAGTTGGAAAAGATTAGCCTCATATTCAAGGACTTAAATGCAACATTTAAATCAATGGAAATTTAAGAAGTGACCCTCTATGGTACAGTTGGTTTGCTCCTTATTATCTTTATACATTGGGCCTTATGCATAAAAGAAAAGTGGAGCAATATGTTGGATATCTCTCTAACATTTACATCAATAGGAATTTGTATGTTGTCCCCTACGGTAGGTTTGATTTTTCCCAGAATTGTTCTACATTTCATTTATACATGGAGTGTTCCATCAGACAACGGTGGTCAAGCTTTCAAGACTGAACTCACATCTCCCATTTTGTTTTACTGAAAGTGTTCAGAGCTGGCTTGTATGTATAAATATATGCAACATAAAAGAAAGAGCAAAGAACAATAGTCAGGATGAAGTCTACTAAGTGTAGTAGTTTAATATAGCAAATCAACAAAATATAAACATAATATATTGCATTCACATAGACCTCCTCTTGGGTTTTATGCACTTCATAAGTCCTTGTCTCCTCACGCCGTGAAGATGTGTCCCTCTTAATTTGCTTCAGACCCAGAGGCTCTTGTATCCTGTATCTACCTCTAATCAGCCAGATAGATTTGGTTGGCTATTCTGCCACTTTAGTGTTCTCACTCCGCCCAAACAACAGTGGGTTAGGGGAGACACACAGTCTCCAGGATAAGCGGTAGTGGTATTATCGCAGCTAGCAAAACAAAGGACCAGCACGTAACCCTTTGAGTGCCAGACAGATACACAATGCACTGCGTACCCCTCTGGCACACAAAGGGTTAATAAGTGCACTGAAACACCCAGGCATAGCATTAGTTTGAGTGTTTTACTTTTCCAGCGTGTATCGTGCACGGTATTAAACTAATTATTCACTGCTACTACCACCACTGTCCATAGTGGCATTATAAATGTACTACCCTAATTGCAGGGATAACAAAATATAATACATTTAGTAACTAGCCAGTCTGTTTATGGGATGCATGTGAATAGATGTATACAAAATACTTCCAACGTTTAGGAGCCATTGTAAAATAACTAAAATTTTAGGAGTCTGGACCACTATCATTTTTTTTTCTAACCCTGCCTAATTGTAATCGATTGACCCAGATTTTCTTGATCCATCTTCTTTAAAAAACTGAAGCTGCCAGTGGCAGCCTCATTTCCAGAAGACCTGTATGGCAGCCTCATTCCCAGAAGACCTGTATGTTGAGGGAATGAATCATGCTTTAGGCCTAGTTCAACACAAGCCTTTTCAACCCAGCATTTTATATTTTGTTTTGAATGCACCAAGATGCTCCCAGTTGCTATGGATCTGGTTGATCACATGGGCAATTTGAGCAAACATCACTTTCCTCTGTGCAATGCCAGAAGGTTTCAGCACCTGTTTATCTTATAGCAAAGTTGTGCAGCATTCACATGGACAAATGGACCAATGCTTTGCTCACCTCATCAAACCAATCAATGGCTGTCCATATGGGTGACCGCTAATACCATTTGTTTAATATCCCTGTGAGCCAGTCATTAGCTCCACCACCTTAACATCCCAACCCAAAGCATTGCTGGGGGAATGCAGGAACTCCATTGTCATGGAGTTCCGGGAGGAACCTGGAACTCCATGCCGGTCATAGTACGTCATGGGTCGCTCAGTCAGATCGACCCTTGACATACTATGGCCGTCAAGGGAAGTTAAGAGGTTAAAAGGTTTAACTGACTGTAAAAAACTTATCTCTCAAACCGCTATGGTTTGAGAGATATCTACATTCAAAGTTTGATGTTTCCTGCTGTTAGCTGTAAAGCTGTCAGCAGAGATCCATGTCGGCATTTCCGCAATCGCGTTTTTTAAAAATAATTACTTCATTGGAATGGTCTACAACGTGTTCTTGCTATGCCTTTTAGTTTGAATTGTACTTCAAGGCAGTGTTAAAATCAAAGTTTAAAGTGGATGTATCACCTTATAAAAAATTTTACCATAGCTTTTGTTAATACAGTAGTCATAAGAAAGCTGTTTGGATTTTTTCTTTTTATGTAAGTATTAGAGATGCACCAATACCAATTTTTTAAGACCGAGTACGAGTACCGATACTTTTTTAAAGTACCCGCCAATACCAATTACCGATACTTTTTTTTTTGCGGTCATTTGCCAGTTTTCCAAGTACCTAAAGCACATATATACACCCTGTTCCAAATTATTATGCAAATGATATTTTTCTAATTTTCCTAAATAATTGATGTAAATAACAATCAGCATAATTGTCATGTTTTCAACTATTAAGAGTACAATTCAAATTTTATTGAACAAACCTCCTAATGATAACAGTATTTTTTTTTAAACATAAAAAACTTAAAATGCACTGTTCCAAATTATTACGCACAGTAAGTTTCAAAACACTTTATAGGTTGTAAAGAACTGAAAATTGTCATTTGTTGTGTTTGAAGCATATTTACTGAAATCAAAAGCTATTTCAATGAAACTTTTAACAACATTTTAACTTTTTAAACATTTTAACAGGTCACGTTACATTTCAACATAGGACCCCTTATTTGATAGCAGCTTCACAAGTCTTGCATCCATTGAACTTGTGAGTTTTTGGACAGTCAGAAACTCCATATACTTTGCAGAGGTCATCTTTACACCTTGGGGGACCCTAAAGGGGCCGACCAGCTCTCTTCCTATGATTCCGGCCCAAAACATGACTCCACCACCGCCTTGCTGACGTCACAGCCTTGTTGGAACAGGGTGGCCGTCCACCAACCATCCACTACTCCATCCATTTGGACCATCCAGGGTTGCACGGCACTCATCAGTGAACAGGAGTGTTTGAAAATTAGTCTTCATGTATTTTTCTGCCCAATGCAGCCGTTTCTGCTTGTGAGCATTGGTTAGTGGTGGCCGAATAGAAGGTGTATGCACAGTTGCAAGACTCTGGAGGACTCTACACCTTGATGTCCGTGGGACTCCAGAGGCACCAGCAGCTTCAAATATCTGTTTGCTGCTATGTAATGGTATTTTAGCAGCTGCTCTCTTGATCCAATGCATGGATCTGGCAGAAATCTTCCTCAATGTGCCTTTATCTGCACTAACCCGTCTGTGCTCTGAATCAGCCACAAATCTCTTAATAGTGCGATGATCATGCTTAAGTTTTCGTGAAATATCTAATGTTTTCATACCTCGTCCAAGGCATTGAACTATTTCACTCTTTTCGGCAGCAGAGAGATCCTTTTTCTTCCTCATATTGCTTGAAAATGGTGCTCTGCTTAGACTGTAAGCTCTCACGAGCAGGGCCCTCTGATCCTCCTGTTCTCCACATCTGATTGTACTATTTAATACCTCTGTATGTCTATTCCCAATTGTACAGCGCTGCGGAATTAGTTGGCGCTATATAAATAAAGAATAATAATAATAATAATAATAATAATGTGGAACACCCACCTTTTGTAGTTTTTCCTTAAATTGGGCTCACCTGGCAATCTAATTATCACAGGTGTCCGAGATTGTTTTCAGTGATCAAAAGAGCCCTGAGACACAATGCCATCCATGAGTTAAACTGAAAAACAAAATATTTAATTTTTGTGACACTTAAATATCATTTGCATAATAATTTGGAACAGGGTGTATATATTACATATACCACGTCTTTATTCTCCCCTTCTCCCCCTCTTGATTCCCACCTTTTGCTTAATTCTCCCCCTCTTGAGCCCCCTCCTTTTGCCTTGGTTTTTTCTCTCCGTTTTGATCCCCCTTTCTCCCCCTCCTTGACTCTTGATCCCACCCTTTTGCCTCTCTCCCTCCGTCCTGATCCCCCCTCATTTTGCCTCTTCTTGGCCCCCCTACTTTTGTCTCCTGATCCTTCCTCCTTTTGCCTCTTTTTTTTTTTCTCCCTTAGTCCCTTTTGCCTCTTTTTCTCCCTCTTGACCCCCCTCTCTGCCTCTATCTTCACCTGCTCTTGATGCCCCATCTTGCCTCTATTGATCCCCCTTTTCCTGCCTTACCCTCCTCTGCCAGGTGCTCGCTGTTCTCTCGCGAGCCCTGGCAGAGGTCAACGTCGGAGCTTTGCCATGGTAACCCGCGGAAACGCTTCAATGCTGCAGGAGGGAGAGAGGCGACCAGGGAGCATTGCAAGCAGCTCCCCGGGCTCCCTCTCTGCAGCACCGACACTGACACAGGGTATCGGTGCCGGCATCGGCCGCATTTGCGCGAGTATGAGTTCCCTTTGGAATGCTGCGAATGGCTTCAATCATTATATAAAGCTCCAGTTAGCATTATATGGAGGTTGCGAAGCTTGATATATATTGATAGAAGCCACTCACAGCACACTGAAGGGAAGCGTGAATGCACTCCCTGAGGCAGCTGGGAGGAGAATTAGGCAGTGAACAAGAGCTTTGCCAGCGATTCAGCATGCTGCATAATGCTGACCGGCACAGCTTGAAGATAGTATATGTTTTAAACTACTTATATATAAAAAAATAGCTTTCTTATGCATACTGTATTAAAGTGGATCTATCACATATAGATAAGTAATGCTCATTAGTTAGCGCATTTAGCAAGAAAGTTTAACATGTTACTCATTTAAAAAAAAACAAAAACATTATCTGAGCAAAAATTAATGTTTAAAACGTGCCCAGCAGCCTAATTGTATTACATTTTTCTCCACCACTGAATTAGTGTTTACACACAAACTCATATTTCTGCAACATCAGCCTCTAATCTCACCTCTAAAAAGAATCTATTCCACTACAGTGTAACTCCTCCAACGCCTGATAAAGGAAAGGATAGAGGTAGCAAGGGCAGGTCATCTCCCCTCCACCCTCTGAATAGGTTAACCATTAACCAACTCGCCTCTACACTGCAGACCATTAAAAGCACTTTGAAAAGCCAAAATTTTATGAGCCATTTATATAGAGCTTCAGAAAACGAACACCTGCAAATGCACTCCTAAAACAAATGCATACGATTTCAAATCATACTTTTAGGGTTAATCTTCCATTCCATTTTCATCACTAAAAGAAACCACTTTGGTTTCTGAAAAGTACTGTACGTAAAAAAAAGTACACACATATTATAAGATTTATCCCCAATTATAAGCATCTTTTTAGTCCAATACTAATAGAGCTATCAGTATACCCTGCTTGAATGACAGCAATCAGCAATCTTTTTGTTCAACATAAAGCATCCTCTTATCTCCTAGTAACAGGTCTACTTCACAAAAGGGTTCTGGGAGAAAAAGCCAGTTTGTGGAAAAACAGAAACATACAATTGCTCAGTGGCCCAAAAACAAAAGCCATTGTCTATCTATGCTTCTATAAACACAGAGAAGCATACATTTTACTTCCACTGGCCTCATTAGTCTTAAATGAAAAAACACTCTAGAGAAAGAGCGAAATAAATTAGATTGTGTGCGAGATGCGCCTGAATGCTTTCTCCTCCCCGGGATGCACCTGCATGGAAAAGGGATTTTAATGAAAGACTAGGAGACTGAGAGCCCTGTAAAATAGCTTTGATCTGCAGGTGTGACGGGGAGAGGAGGATGGAGGATGAAAAGAAAGGATTTAAGAGGTTGGTGTTATTAGCCACCTCACTGCCAAAGGAAACCAAGTATATGCTATAAAAATGCATAAAACATATGCCCCAGTATAAGGCGAGCATCACACTCTCTCAGTCGGATCTGATTCAGGTACAGCTTTTGGTTTGATCACACTTTTGTTGACAAAGTCGTGTTCCACAAATCATGGAAGTTTACTGCTATGAACTAATCCGTGTATTACAGTGCATGTACCAATATGATTCCACTCTAAAATAAGAGCTAGTATCAGTTTTTATGGGATGAGCAGGGTTGACCCCTAACAGGTCATGACTTTATAATTTCCTTTACTGATCCCAGGTGAGTTAAAAAGATAGTAATACTTGTATTAAAGGGATAGTAATGTTTCATAATAAAAGCAGCTCTAATTAATCATCATAGCATTTGGACTTTGGAGAGTGTTATTTCAATTCTGTCAGAGTTAAAGTTCAAGAGTAATTCAATGACAAAGTATCCCCCTTCCGCCCCTTTTACTGATGTAACACTGCTCAGCCAGAGCAGAAGGGAGGTGCACAGGTAGACTGCAGAGAGGGACAATCTTCAATTAAGATGAAGGAAAAACCTGAAAAACTTGTCAAGTGGGGCAGGGCTTTCATTGTTCTCTTTGGAAGAAGATTGTCCCTTGCTGTTATCTGTCTGGTCTATGGACTGCATTCCACATCTGAGAAGAGATGGCTTAAAAAAACATGAAAAACGATATAAGTCTTTATGGTTTGAGAGATAAGACATATCCTTTTTCATGTTTTTTTAATGCCTACAAAATAAAATAAAGATAAAACGAAGTATTACTATCCCTTTAAAGTGGAGGTCTGAGTCTTTTTTTTTTTTTTAATGTAGTGCTATATTTCAGTACTTACAGTTCTGTAGTTCAAGCGCTATTCAATCCGAAAAGATCCCCCTCCCACCCCTTCTGGCTTCCTCCCATCAGATCTGGAATATGGTCGTGGGATCAGACAGATGCAGCGAGGGCCAATCGTCACTCAGTAAGTATAAGGAAAACCCTGCCCCCTTGACGAAGGAGGGCAGGATTTTCCTTTTGCTTACTTAAGATTGTCCCTCAATGCATCTGTCCGGCCACACAACCATATTCCAGATCTGAGGGTAGGCAGCCAGATGGGGTGGGAAGGGGATCCTTTCAGATTGATTAGTGCATGAACTGTAAGTATTGAAATATAGAGCTAAGTGTTAAAAAAAATATAAAGAGGACTCAGACCTCCACTTTAACCAAAAAATGCAAAGCAATGCATTCCGTACCACTCTGGCACTCAAAGGGTTAAAACAAGTATTACTATCCCTTTAATTAAACATATTGCGCTTCTGATCAACTCACTTGTACTCAAGCAGGGAAATCAAAAAAGCAAGGCCTGTTATGGTTCCCTGAGGACAGGGTTAAGAACTATTGTTATAAGCCATCTTATCCTGAAAATGACTTTTTATTTAACAGAAGTACAGAAATTAAATTGTGCTGGCAGATTCATATACCAGGTGTAGGTAACATTAGGCATCCCACCTGTTGGGGATGATGAGAGTTGTAGTCTCTAATAACTGGTGCACCAAATGTCGCCAACCCCTCATTTATAAATTCACCCCATCTTTAGTCTTATCTAGTGTAGTTAATTATACATTATTTCTCAGGCATTGTTTCTGTCTTGTAAGCAGGGTTGAACTTCCTGTTTCACATTGTAGGTAACCACATAAGGTACCTTGGCTATGCTGGTCCCACCCCATTCCACAATCTCCCTGCACCAGACACCTGCTCCAAAGGAATAGTGGCTGTTTTATTTAACAGTTTATATATTACTGTGACAGCCAACCAGTTTTATACCTATGTACCAGTCAGCTTATTTAACACCTTGAGGACCAGAGGGTATGCAACACATTGTTTTGAACATCATTCTGGTGACTTGTCCTCAAGGGAATACGATAATTCTTCATGTGTGTGGATTAAAGGCCAAAGGCAATTCCTTTACCAGAAAACAGTGAGTGAGGCTGATCACAAGTCATGTGACTCAGGAGGCTTAACTGACAGCACTAATACATAAAAGAAGATTTAGAGAAAATACAAAAATGTTTCACAGATAGAGGATAGTGAAGAACTAGCGTTGACTCCTCCATAAGGCAAATATTAAAAATGGTCAGACAGAAACTTTGGACCCCGATGCACCCAATTTTAATAGTTATTAAATAAAAAAGCACATTTAAGTTCTGTCTAAGGGCCTACTCCAGTGATTACAGATAATCTGTTTGCAGTACATATTTCTAATGCACAAAGTACTGATATAGCCATAGGCTATATAAATCGTTCTCAATCCATGCAGTCAGGGCCCACTAATAGGCCAGGATTTGAGGATATCCTTGCTAGAGAGCTGCTGAGTTAATCAAATTGATGGAATCTCTGCTCAATACACCTGTGTTCTAGCAGGGAAAGTAATAGGTCCTGGCTTGTCAGGCTGCTCTGAAGGCATGGGTTGAGGACCACTGGAATATATACAACAGTAAGTGTGGTACTGCTTTTTTCATAATTTCTTAACCCTTTGAGTGCCAGAGGGGTATGAAACACATTGCTTTGCAATAAGTTGCGTACCTCTCTGGCACTCAAAGGGTTAAGCAAACCAGCTGTACCACAGGAGAGAAAATATGTACATTCCGCTTGATTTAAAACTCAAGGGGTTAAAGGCCATATTTAAGATTAATAGGAATTTGAATCTATCTTCTCTGGTACAGTTAGTTTTCTCCAGAATTATTCTAATTCATGTGGTCTTTTTTATTATTATTATTATTATTATTATTAATACACCTAATATACTAAACAATCATTTTTGTTTTTAGGTTTTAGAAGTAGAATGGAAATGTAGTTGTAATAAACCATGCTTTAGATCTTTGTCTGCCTGCTTAGAGACTCTTATTTAAAAGTGATTACGAGATGTGTATTAGCTTCCTTCCGATCAAAAGAACAACAGTCTGATGATGCGTCATGGTAGAGCAGTTCATGAATTCGATTCTTTACAGAAGTAAAGCAAGATTAATGCCACAAGAGGAATATTTAGCAGGATAAGTGAGTTGAGTCTAGTTAACACAAGCAAATATAGTGTTGGTAGTGGTAGTCTCCTAGGATTTTCCCAACCCTGTGTTAAAGGGATAATAATTATATATTATATATATATATATATATATATATATATATATATACACACATACATACATACATACACACACACACACTGTAGGGTTTACCCCCCTGAGTGAAGCTCTGAGTAAAACTCCTGCTACTGAAAGGTGTTTTTATTCAAAAGTTTTTACAGCCCCAACTTGAATTTTTTAGGTGTAGTATCACAATTGCCTGAAATTGTACAGTGGTGCTGTTGCTACACCATCTTATGGAGATTTATGGTCAACTGACCAGAGCTGTCCATAGGATGATGTAGCAACAGCACTATTATGATATATTAGGCCTCTGTGATATTGCACCACAAAATTAAACTTTGAAGTGTAATATCTTTTGAATAAAACTATTGGCTGCTGTGATCTCACAGCCACCAGTACAGCCAATCTAAATGAGGCTAAAACTGTCAGTTTCAACTCTTCTGGGAAGTAGGACGAGAAGGGCTGTAAATTTAAAATGTTGCTTCTCCCAAAATGTGGGAGTAGCAGTTATTCACCAATTAGGATTTTACTCAAGGGATGTAAGTTATAAATTATATATTTTTACATTTACTAGTTGTAATTATGAGATATTTAAAGTTAATTCAACCTATTTACATTTTTGTCATTAGTGACTCTTTAAATAATTGCACATTTCCATGTCTCATCTATGGATCACTTGGTTTGCTCCAGAATTGCTTTTTTTTTTGCTTTTGTCTTCTCTTTTCCCGTTATTTATCTCTTTAAAAAATGACTCAGTTTTTCATTTAAAAAGCAGGAATATCTTAGCTTGAAGATATGAGGGAGGCTGGCTTAGTGGGCTTTGATGTTGAATAGTTACCCTATAAAGGAATGCTAGGAATCCTGAACTGTGCCTAGCTCTGCCAGCCTCAATCATGTGAGTCAACACAGGGGCTAGATAAGGGGGTTGTAAATGTAGCCAAGCCACTTGTAACAGGCTAACCAGACCTCACATTAAGCATATGAAAATGCATTCTACATGGTTGCTTTGATTTCAGTACAGCCTTGAAACATGCATTTCTTATGTGTCCCCAGTTAACGGTGGTTTCTGGTCAGTTTAACATGTAGGGCAACAAGTTCTGACAGCTTAACAGAAGTAAAGTCACTTAGCCATACAACACACATCATTAGTAATGGCTTCCTACCTGCTAATTAGCCTGCTTAGCATCTAAGTCAGGAATGATAGTCAATTGTTAATCCCTACAGATGAATGTTCATAATTCCCATGATGGCTCGTTGGGGATGATGGGTGTTCTAGTCCCCAAAAGCTGGAGGTCAACAATAGATTACTCCAGATCTAAGGCAGGGGAGTTCAGACCTGTCACAAATAAATGTAAAGTGGCTCCAGTGTCTTTGTGAACCAGTATAAACTCTTGAACAATGTATCAATCAGTAATTGTTAATTCAGATAGCAACTATTCCACATACATATGATTAACCATGGATGTGAATACTCGTGTGCAGTCTGAGACCCTCCCATCCCATTTGGAAATACACCTTCAGCTTTATAACCACACCATGAATAAGAACACAATCCAAACGGTTAATGTAAAAGCAAAGTACAGTACCTTTATATCTCAGTTAAAAAAACAGTTTTTTTGGGGTTGTGAGCTGTTTGGCAGGGCAACAATACAGATCAAGATTAAGCATCCCATACACGAAACGCGTTGATCAGATCGACAGCGGCACTACTCTGTCACCTATACATCTGTATTGTTGCCCTGCCATACATCTCACAACCCTGGAAAACCCGTGTTTTTAACTGAGAAATAAAGGTACTGTAGTTTGCTTTTACTTTAACCGTCTGGATTGCGGTCTTATTCATGGTGCAGTTATAAAGTTTAAGGAGTTCAAACCTGTCCTCAGGTCCCACCAACGATGCAGGTTTTCAGGACCTCCTCACATGAACACAGGAGAATCAATCAGTGTTTCAGTCATTCTGAAGGATCTGTCCGAGTTAACGACATTCACTTGTGCTTTACTGAAAACATGTCCGGGGAAAAGGGGGGTGTTTGAGGACAGGTTTCAGCACTCCAGATCTAAAGGCATGCTATACTATTCACATCAATGTATTAAAAGGGATAGTAATGCCCTCTTATAAGTTTATGCTGTATTGTAGGTTAAAAAAAAAAAAAGAAATTATGTGGAGCAAGTCCCATCTCTCAAACCTTTATGGTTTGAGAGATATTTGTAGCTAAAGTTCCCACCTTTCTCCCCTTGCACGGACATCACTGCTCTACTGACAGCAGGAGATCCCGGTCCTGGGACCAGCCAGAGGCTCTTCAGCAGAGCCGAAATAGTGATATTTAAAAAGAACTACTTCATTGGAACAGTCTACAAAGTATGCCTGGTTTGCAAGCATACTTTGTAGACATTCCAATGAAGTAGTTCTTTTTAACTATCACTATTTTGACTCTGCTGAAGAGCCGCCTCGAGTCGTCCGACATAATGGAGGGGGGACCTTTAGCTGAGAATATCTCTCAAACCATAAAGATTTGAGAGATGGGACTTGCTACACATCATTTTTTTTTTTTTTTAAATCTATAGCATAAACTTATAAGAGGGCATTACTAACCCTTTCATAACACAAGTGTAAACATGTTCCTTTCCAATGGCTGGTTGAGGTTGATTGGAGTTGTCAAGCAGCTGGAGAGCCATATGTTGCAAACTGCATAGATGAGCTGTTATATCATAATAATGAGAGTCAAGCGCTCTTAATAAGTAGAAGTGAAATTCTGGAGCAAACAAACTACACGAAGAGTACAAATTACAATTTCCATTTATTTAACCCTTTGAATGCAAAACAATTCTCCAACTCATTGTTTCGCAATGCATTGGAGAACTTTCGAGCATTCAAGGGGTTAAATCCACAGTCAAATTATTATGGATTTGGGGGATTTTTTGCTTCCTATGGTGCATTTTGTTTGCTCCAGAATTGAACCGCTTTAGCTTATTATTAACCCTTTGAGTGCCAGAGTGGTACGGAATGCATTGCTTTGCAATGCATTCCGTTCCACTCTGGCACTTAAAGGGTTAATTACAGCCCAGAGAATGACTTCTGATATTCAATCTAAAGTTACAGATTGCCTCTCGGCTATCTCAGACTGCATGACCGAGGCGCACCTCAAACTCAACATGTCTAAAACAGAGCTAATCCTCATCCCACCTAGGCCTGACCCAGTAGTGCCCTTCTAGGGGACCTTAAATGGCATTAAGATAAATCATGTATCAGGAGAACGGTGCCTAGGGGTGAGAACTGACACCGCGCTCTCATTCTCTCCTCATATTAAAGCTATTGCTAAATCCTGCCGCTTTCTCTTATGTAACAGCAAAAATCCATCCTTTCCTCTGTTACTCCACAGCTACAATTGTTATAGTGGAACTACCACCTGACACAATCTTTAGCTTCATTAAGTCCCCATCTGGCGACTAGCTGCTTAGTAGTGCTAGTCACCAGAATAATTACCTTATTTAATAGATTTCTGCTCTCTTCCATGGGTGACAGGCAGGACGGAGTGCGGACATCTTGCCATTGTGACGTCCACGTGCCTGCGTTGTCAGTCCCAGCAGGAGCCAAATGACTCCTAGCAACGCCTCCTACACCCGGCTGGGTGGGGACTTAGTGAAGCTAAAGATTGTGTCGGGTGGTAGTTCCACTTTAAACAAACACTCATCCTTTCTCACATAGACTACTATAACCTTCTTCTCTCTAGCCTTCCTACCTTACAACTCCATCCACTTCAATCCATACAGAATGCTGCAGACCAAATTACCTTACTGACACCTAGGTTTGTTCCTGCCCCCCTACCTCGCCTTCCTCAAATCTCTACAATGGCTGCCTATAAAACTCCGGATATCTTACAATATTTTGCTTCTCTCATTCAAGACCCTTCTCTCCTCTACCCCTGCCTACAATTCTCCCGCTATACCCTATTCCGTTACTTATGATCAGCCATTGAAAGTCTTCTCCCAGTCCCTTTTTGTGTCTACAGCCCTCTCACAGATCAAATCTTTTTCTCTCATTGCCCCTTATCTGTGGAATGCTCTACCTCCCAACCTGTGCCACTGCACCTCTTTAACGGCCGCCAAGCCAGGCTTAAAATAACACCTCCTCATCAAAACGTAAACAAGCTAGAAGGCACTGACTTTATACAACAGAGGTTCTTATAAATTTACTTATTTTATTTATATGTCCCCTATCCTGACCAGAACTAGCGCTGTATTTAGCACTTAACCCTCAGTACAATGTATGTCCCCCATTACTGCTTTAGATTGTAAGGTTTCAGGCAGGGACCTCACAGTGTTTCCCTTTGCAAAGCACTTGTAACCCTGCATTGTATAAACCCTTAAATTGTAAAGCACAGTATACACCTGTGGCACTATATAAACATAATAATTCATAATGTATGCATGTACATCACATGCTGCATTGTGTAACCATGCTCTGTATTTGTACCCAATAAACTTTGTGATAAATATGCTTTTACACTTTTTCTGAAAATAAATACCAAATCGACATCCCATAGTTGTTTTTACCAGCCTGCCGCTATACTACCAGGTAGTTGGTAACCCTAACCACATTCGTTTGACTCCCTTACAAACACACACTTCTATCAGTGAACTGGAAGCCAGCAGGTAGAATCTAATTATCTACTCTATTCCCTGGTGTTCAGAACAGAGCAGCTGGCAACCTGATCATATGATCACATTTCTGTAGCATGTAATTGAACAGGTAAGACCAGCACACTAGGTTGTCACCTGCCATTTAAACATAAGCAACGGCTGCATGTCATAAAAAGGCATTTGCCATATTAAATGTCATTATTTAAGGACAAAAGACAGATATAAAGACATTGACCAATACAAGAGATAGTAGTTCCACAAATCCAGTGTTGCCTGACAACCATTTGTCACACATTGCATACATCTTACACAACAATTTAAAGTAAAACTAACATTTCTTCATAATAACAACCCCCTTAAATTTATATACCCAGAATTATATACTAATGGGTCCAAGTTGCCATGTACATGAAGGCCGGCATAATAATAATAATCCTTTATTTATATAGCGCACACAGATTCCGCAGCGCTTTACACTCATATTGGTTCCTGTCCCCATTGGGGCTCACAATCTAAATTCACCTATCAGTGTGTTTTTGGAGTGTGGGAGGAAACGGGAGTACCCGGAGGAAACCCACACAAACACAGTGAGAACATACAAACTCACTGCATATGTTGTCCTTGGTGGGATTTGAACCCAGGACCCCAGCACTGCAAGGCAACAGTGCTAACCACTGACAATTGCCAATAAAACCAGAGAACCTCAAACACTGCTAGCTACACAGAGTAATACATTGCTTTGAAAAATTAATCTTGTTTGTTGGTGGCACTTTATACTAATTAGTTTCTGTGTTTGGTCAATATTACCATCCACTATGCTATGAATTTAATTTAGACAGAGCCCAGGCACACTGAGAAATAAGTCTGGCCTTCAATACAATGAATTAGTAGAGTGTGCACCACGCCGTGACGCCAAAACATGAAGATTAATTTTTCACAAAAAAATTTTACAGAAAAATTTCTAGTACGGCATTTAGAAATCTTTTGATTGTGTATAAAACAAAATAAACTTGTCTTAGGGTGATATATTCACTTTAAAACCCACACAGCTCCAGGGTGTCATACTTCTACAAAGGCTTGTGATGATTTACAAATTAGAATCCATATCCTATATAATAATTCGCTAATGTATGTTTGTCAGAAGCTGTCATGCGCAGTACAGATGGTTGCGCACGCTGCAGTCATGTGCAGTACAGACTGCCTGCTCTGCGGCTGGCGCTCTGAATTCAGACCGTAGGCCTCCCTGTGCACCGAGAGGACTACAGTCTGAATTTGGAGTGCCCCACTCCATTATCAGCCGCGGTGTTGGCAGTCTGTACAGCGCATGACTGCAGCACGCACAGCCGTCTGTAGCGGATCAGCCGCAGCGCGGGCAGTCTCTACTGTGCATGACTGCACCAAGGCCGTTGCTGCCTGGCACTGTGGCCCATGTACATGGGCTGTTCAGCTAGTTGACATAAAGCATGAGATCATCAATTAAGTCTACTGTGAATATCCACAGTCCTCTCCCATAACACCTGTCCTCTCAGCAGGACCTAAGTGCATCAATTATCAGTAAACAGCTTTTACAAACACTCTGACCTCATCCTCCCTCTCTGTCATTCATTATGGAAAGGTCTGGTGGTCAACTTCACATCTGATATAATGAAAAATGTAATAGGATATAATAGAGACAAGAAGAAATAAAGGTATGAAAAAGGAGACAGCTGGTAAATGAAAATTTTAATATTTAAAAAGTATCACATATCCTCATACACATACTCTGTTAAGTAGGGTTTTTTTCTGCCGTGACAGAGTTTAAGACCTTGATCACTTGAAAATTGATCAATCAGACCTCAAGCAGGCTATTCACATAGGCAATTATTCCCCACCAACACCATCCCAAGACACAGCCACGTGCAACCTGCTACAAATGTGTTCAGCTCAGAACACAAGAAAAGATTTGCACAGTGCACTCGTACAGAGCTGAAATTCTGCAACTTTTCAGTTCTTAACAAGCGTGCACTTATGGGGGCTTGAGATGTCAGTCCCAGCTCCCATGGTGCCACTTGCCAATCACAAAAAAGGAAATGGATGCACCTTCTCCGTAGTCTTAAGGGTGCACTGCAGAATTGCATATGCTCTGTAAGTATTAAACCCTGAGCTACCACAGCCTTTTAGCAGTAGTCACGGGCATAGCTAGTGCTTTAGTTAGTTTAATGTAGGAAAGTTTACCATTCCTATAACACAATTTTGAACTTACATTAAATCATCTTCAAAGCATGTGGAGATTACTCCTGGATTCAGATAATTGCAAGCACTTACAACTACTATAGCTAGAGAAAATGAGTTCACACACCTATCTGCACAAAATGCTGAGTTTTCATAGACTGAGCAGACTATATTGTGTGTACCAGATCACAAGAGAGAGGGAGGAAAAGAGGAGGGTCCCAAACTGTGAAGTATGGGAATAAAGTTTCTAGTTGGGGGAGGGGAGGAGCAGCTCCCTTCAGTGGTTCCTGAAAAGAATCTACTTTACCCTGTTAAAAGCGTAGTGCTTAGATATGTGAAATACCATGTATAATTCAGGGGAACATTTCCCCGGCAAGGATAGTGTTACATCAAGGCAGGATACTGATACAATGTAAATGTTAAAACAAAAACAAAAGAAGTGAATAGGGAAAACAAACAAAAAATATAGGCAATTTGACTTTACATATTATGCACATATATGACATATACGTACATAAATTACATCGCATATGATGTAAAGTCAAAATAAAAGGTTATAATCTATTTCTCTAATGGACTTCTCTAAAAGAGAGACCAACTGCATTCTGTGGAACAATCTTTTGTGGGCAACATTTACTATTAGGAACATTAACACCTGCTAGTAACGCTCCACTTCCCTTACTATGTCCAGAGAAATCCTAATGGCCAATGTTAGTTTTGCCTTTGCGCCTCAGTTCAGAGAGAACATCTTCAGTCATTCAAGCATGTCCTTGGGGGAAGGTATGACTCTTGCCAGCAGAATTCCTGGACCCCTAGCTCTTATGTTTTTTGGATTTTTTTTTCTGACATACTGAAGCAGGCAAAGTACATGACCCAGCAGAAGATGTCAGTATTAAAGTGGGTAAAGTATTGTGTCCAAGTGTACTGCCAGAAAAGGTCATATCTACCTCTGTGGATAAAACATTGAGGACAGATTGATGATGTCATCTCTTGAACATAAGCACAAGGGAAAATTTCATAGACATTAGGATCTTATGGCCAGAATTTGAAACATGGGGGTAACTACTAGCAGCCTTGTGACAATCTAGAACCATGGAGGGAAACCTGTGCATCTAGTAGCTTTGCTATAAATGTAGAAGTGAGCATGGAAACTTAAGTCCCTAAAGCAGTCATTTGACTACACCTCCTATCATCTTCAACCAGCTGGAGGAATTGCAGGGAGAAATAGGAGGACTTATGGTAAGAGTAAAGAAACCAAGAGGGCATTTCCAGTTGCCCAGAACCACTCCCTCTGCACTATTTCTGCCCACATCAGATCAGAGAGATGGAATGCTTAAATACTCTAAAAGGACATTTTTTTTGCTAGAAGCCGGTAACATGTGGCTCCTAAGCTGTTGTTGCCAAACAACTACAGGGCCACAGGCTGTCCTTCCCTAGATTGTAAGCTCTTATGGACAAGGACCTCACTGTCTCTTGTACAGAACATCCTTGTCCTCAGACAACAATAATCCTATATAATAATTTGCTAGGGTGTTTGTCACGATGCAGTCATGCACAGTAGAGACTGCATCGAGTGGAGCAGTGAGGTAAAGGCCTCTTAACCCTTTGAGTGCCAGAGGGGTAAGCAACGCATTGCAATGCATTGCGTGCCCCTTTGACACTCAAAGGGTTAATAATACCCGGACCTTGGCCCGTGTACACTGGCTTTTACACTAGTAATGTCATAAACTGCTTTGAAACCCAGCTTGGCAGGTTTCTACTATTGACTAGGCCTAATAATTAATGACAGAGAGTACACATTGTCCTAATTTAATTCTGTGTACAGTAATGGGTTGTTAATAAACTAGAATGATCAGTGCTTACACTGCTCTAAAAAGCCTGATGATAGTTCAAGAAATAAAAGAATGCATTTTACCTGTTTTGCTCCTTTTTTCAGTAAAAATGACTTTCTGATATTATATACATATAAACTGTCCTGTTCAGAGAGCATTTATTTATTTTTATTGCTTTATAATGTGCTGCGTACCCCTCTGGCACTCAAAGGATTAATGTTGCTTAAGTTTGCATTGAAGGATAAGAACTGACTTCAGTTGACTGTGATTAGTGCCACTTGCTCTTGTCTTCAGAAAGGCTGTGATCTTATCACAGCCCATTTACAGCCAATCCTGGACAATCAATGGGAGCCCTGGAAAAGGAACACATGTCTCTTCCCTCAGTGCAAAACAAGACAAGATTTTGGGCCTCAGCAAACGGAGAACTTTGACAGATGATAGTATTAACCCTTTGAAGACCAGATGGGTGTGAAAACCATTGTGTTACACATTCATAAGGTCATCAAACAGTTAAGTACAAAGTATATAAGTGTATATAATCTTAGTTCAACTTTAGATGTTCCTTTAAATTACATACTATAGGGCAGCAGTTGTCAATTATTGTACCTCCAGCTATTGGGAATTACAATCCCATCATCCCCAACAAACTACTGGCTGGGGTGATGTAGTCCCCAACAGATGGAAGTCCACCAATTGACTAATCCTGCTACATACCTTATAAACAAACCTGGATCACACCAACTGCACTTCATGGGACAAATAAAAATTATGAAAATGCCCACTGATTTAATTGAATTGTTTAGCCCCATGAATGCTAAATAGGACAAAGCAATGGCGTTTTTGATGCAAGAGAGACCTACATCAATGGAACTGTTCATTTCTTCCATATGGTGCAGGTGGTTTACTCAAATTTTCTTAAAACATGAAGTCCTATATATTTTCTTAATAATGCCCCCTTCGTGTTTTGTAAAAGTTACTGTACATTTACAGTACAAATTATGTTCATTAGCTAGGACTGATCTCTTTTAAATACAGGTTAAACACAGGAATGGGTGTCACTAAAGTATTTTGTAACTCAAATATGAAAAACCCTTGGATGCCAAATTACTATGCAACACACTGGGAGAGCATTGCGTTGCAACGAATTCTGGCTTATATATACATATTTTTTTTTCATTGGCATCTTTTAACGGCAGCTTCAATTTTAAAAGCAAACATAAAGATGTCAGATCGATGCAACCTGTCGGATACCGGCTGACATAAGTAAAACTCGATCCACCATTATGTTGGCCTACCTGTTGCACGATTGCGAGAACTTCTGGGCAGCGTCAAGGGGCTGTGTATCAAGATCCAGTTAGAGAGCTGTCACAGGAGTAAAAATTCAGGTTTAATGACACTTCTGCAACTCGATGAAACAGTCTTGATCAGCTGATCCTTCCCCCACCCTGTTCTCTTCTGGAATGAGAGCTAGGAAGCAACCTGCAACACCTCAGCCCACTCTCTGATTGGCCAACCCCCACCCTCCTGTCCACTCCTACCTGTCATTTCACATATCATAGACATTACTCCACAAGCCACGCCTCTATGTGTAGGTATGGGTGGAGTTAGGTGTCATCTGGTAGGTGATGTAATTTGCTATGGGATCGTAGGTGTGTTTAACACCTTCATATCTGGATATGTTTCTCTTCATCAGTTTTTTCACTAACCACTAAAGTTATCTTAATAAATACATTTGCATTGATTCTTCCTTGTTTAATTCAAGTTATATTTTAAATACATACACTCAGTAAAATATTTAATAAAGGGGATATTACTATTATTGGTATTATTATTCATTATTTTTTAACCCTTTAAGTTCCACAGGGGAGGGTTAAGGTGCCAATAGATTCTACCGAGCTGTACAACAGGCTAACGAAACAAAAACAGGGTAGAATTTGGGAACAACCGATATTAGAGTATGTTTACAAATAAGATTAACCCTCCAAGGACCAGAGGGGTGCGCTGCGCATTGCAAAGTAAAGCTTTGCACTCCCGCTGGTATGTAAAGGGTTAAAAAAAAGCAGTGGTACACATGTGAACATTTTGGAGCAAACCTGCTGCACCAGAAGGAACAAATACATATTTTAACTTTTTGAATGCTACAGAGGTCTCCAATGAGATCTCTTTAGTATTCAAGAGGTTGGCACTTTATGTGCCAGAGGAGTGATGGCTATTTCTCAGGCACTCATAGGGTTAAACGCCCCATTTAAATAAATAGGAATTTGGAGAATTTTATTTGTCTATAGCACAGTTTTTTTTCTCAACAAAATCACTCCACTTTATAATTTACACAGTTGTCCCACTGAGACAGAAGGGCTAACATGGATCTATATATACAATTAGTATTATAATCAAATTCCGTTCTCTACCTGCAGTACCTTATCTTCTAACTCTCTCTCTCTCTCTCTCTCTATATATATATCCTATATAATAATTTGCCAAGTTGTGTGTAACGCCCGACATGCGCAGTAGATACTGCTGCGCGTGCGGCAGTCACACGCAGTGGAGACTGCTCGCGCCGCGGCTGATACAGAGCTGGGCGCTCCGAAGGAGCGTCCAGCTCTGTATCAGCCGAGGCGCGGCCAGTCTCCACCGCGTGTGACTGTCCCGCGACCGGCTGCCAGAGGCTCTGTATCAGCCGAGGCGCGGGCAGTCTCCACTGTGTGACGGCCCCGCGACCGGCTGCCTGAGGCACTGTGGCCCGTGTAACGGGCTGTTCAACTAGTATATATATTTAGGGCTCAAAATTTCCACTCGCCACTAGCCAATGGAGAGTGAAAATTTAGCCCTGGCCAGTAGAAATTCAGCCCTGGTGGGTATGTTATGGCTTGCAGTGGTGAGTAACTTTTCATGTCTGGCTAGTAGCAAAGGACTGTATAAGCCTGTGCAGACGGGCCACAGTGCCAGCCGATCGCGGGGCAGTCATGCACAGTAGAGATTGCCCGTGCCGTGGCTGATACAGTGCCAGCTGGTCGTGGGGCAATCCATGCACAGTAGAGGCTGCCCGCGCCGTGGCTGATACTTCAGAGCGCACCGCTCCGTATCAGCCGCATCACGGGCAGTCTCTACTGCGCATGACTGCGTCGTTACGTTTTGGTGAATTATTATATAGGATATAAACACAGAGATACACACTAGCAAATGGTGCATGGCGTTGCACGTTCGACTGGACACGCCGGAAAATTCAGGGACCTGCTGGACTGCTGTAGCAGTTAGCCTCTCTGCAGCAATTTTCACAGGAGTGGGTAGGGGATTTGCCACTTGCACACTTCTGCAAAAATTGCTTCTTCTAATTTGCTACCTGCCACCAATCTCAGCCCCCCTGCCTCCCTGCGGTGGACAGCACACCAGAACAAGAAATATATATATTCTAATTTCAATAACTGTGCATTACACACACACGCACAAACACAGATGCACACACTGTATATTTACCTTAGATTCAAACTATTCATACCCCCATATTAATGCAATGCCTTAGAGAGCTCTCTAGCATCAAAGTATTTAATGCTGCTGTTTGATTTTTCTCCACTAAGACAGTACTGTACGCCTTTAAGAATTTGTAAAAAAACATTCCACTACAACTGGTTTTAAAGTTCACTGCTATGACAATGACTAACACAGGGACAGAAACGTGGGATCCACCCACACAGTATATGTGTTCACATCCACATCAGGCAGATTAACCTCCTGGTTTAACATTACCAGGAACACATTTAGATAATTCATGATTTATATTAAATGTAGTGACCACAGCCACTGACAGCCCTAGTTTATTTTTAACAGAGATTGACATTCTGGTTGTAGATTATCAGGACAGGCTCAGATAGCTCTGACATACCTCCCAACGTTTCAAAAGGCCAAAGGTGCTTTTGCGAGGGGTGCCACTGGTAGGAAGGGCGTTATCAAACATATTTAGGTTACGTCATGTCATTCTGACAGCCCTTTATATAATCAAATAAATGATTTAAATCGAAACCAGACTAATTTATAAACACATATGCTGAGGTAAAAAAACAATTAATGTGAGTTTTATTGCTGTGGAGCAATGTGATACACTTTTATACAATCTTATTTGCTAAAAAGAGGGACACCAGGGTCAGACAGAGGGATTTGAGTCTGAAAGAGGGACACTTGGGAGGCATGCTCTGGTTTATATCCAGTGTGGCATAATCTCCTGAGTACATATTATCAGGACAGAATCAAATAGCACTGGTTTATATCCTAATGTAGAGTGGCCATCTGACTCTAGATTTTTAGGACACGCTCTGATAGTTCTAGTTTATATCTAATGGAAGGAGACCTGCTGACTGCAGATTAAGGTAGACTCAGATAGTCCTTGTCTAGATAAATATAATGTAAAGTGACTGACTGCAGTGTATCTGGACAGGCACAGTCACCCCTGGTAAATATCTAATGTATGGTATTCTACTAACTGCTGATTATCAGAACAGTCCTAGATACCTCAGGGTCCTATCCAATGTAAGGTTCCTAATTGACAGCATATTATCAGGACAAGCTCAATCAACACAGGTATAGATGTAACATAAGGTGTCCTACTAACTGTGATTATCAGGACATACTCAGATTTATATCTAATATAATGCGACCCACTGACTGCAGTTTATCAGGACAGGCATAGATGGTTCTACAGTACTGCAGTATACATACCTCTCAAGTGTCACTCTTTAGGAGGGACAGTCCCTTTTTGAGACCCAAATGCCTCTGTCCCTCTTTCCCACCCTGGTGGACATCAAACTGTGTGATATGCATATAAGTGTATCACATGGCTCCACAGCAATAAAACTCACATTAATGTTTGTATAAACCTCAATATATGTGTTCATACATTAGTCTGTGTAAATAAAATACTTTGGTCTTGCTCTAAATTATTTATTTAGTTACATATCGAGCTGTATATAGGTCTTTAAATTACCTAAAAATGACTTGTATTGCCCCGTCCAACAACCACACTCCCAGCAACACCCCCTAAAACAAAAGTGTCCATCTTTTGCATAACTCCCAAGTGTCCCTCTTTAGGAGGGACAGTCCCTCTTTTGGACCAAAATCCCTCTGTCCCTCTTTCCCACCCTGATGTCCCTCTTTTTAGGAAATCAGAATGTGTGGTGTGTATGTAGGTGTATCATATTGATCTACAGTAGTAAAACTCACATTATTGTTTGTTTAAACATCAGTATATGTGTTTATAAATTAGTGTGTGTAAATAAAATACGTTTGTCTTGTTATAAGTCATTTATTAGGTTACACAAGGAGGTGTCAGTAGGTCATGAAATAGCCTAAAAATTATCGGTAATGCCCTACCCACTGGCCACGCCCCCAACAACACCCCCTAAAAGAAAGGTGTCCCTCTTTCTCAATTTAAAATGTTGGGAGGTATGCTTTTGCCATTTGAAATGTTGGGAGGTATGAGTATATCTAATGTAAGGTGACCTCATAAATGCAGAGTATCAGCACATGCATAGACAGACAATGTAAAAAGGTTACTCCAAGGTCCTTAACCCATGGATGCTAGAGATATCACCAACACAATGTGAAATAATGTGGTTTTAGAACTCTCTAGCATCAAAGGTGTTAGAGCTCTTTACACAATATGATATTATTTTATTCTAATTTTTGGAAAACTCTACTATGACTGTACTTTTAATTCAGTGAATTCTAGAGAGACATCCAGCTCAATCTGAAGCAATGTGTTTGGGAGTTCTCTTGAACAGTGGTGGCAACAAGCGGCCCTGGCACCTCATGTTGCCCCCAGTTTTTTCTATGGTACAGGGGGAAGAAGATATATTTATCCTCTCCCATATAACCCCCCCATTATCACCCCAGAAAGCACACATTCCCTTTCTTTTACCACATGTCATATTGCCCTTTACACTTATACTCATGCCTGGGAACTTTCAAGATGAGCTGACCCTGAGATCTTTGAAATATTAACCCTTAAAGCTTCCCATAATGTAGATTTTATGCGATATGTGCCTGCTTGCTCTAACACAGAGGTGCTCCGGTCCGTGTGCGAGGGACCTTTAACATGCTATAGTTTGGATAACTCACTACCTGAACACAAACAAGACAAGCAGGACATCTCCCACTGTCTTTCTGGTACTAATGGCACCAGTTTAGGGACTAAGGAAATATTTAATTGGTGAAATTCATATAGTAGGTGACACAGACCTCTCTCACCCTGAGAATTTGGACCTTCACCCTGAGACCTTGAGATTTTGGTCAAAACCCTGAGTCTCAGGGTCAAACCCTGAGAGTTCCTAGGTATGCTTATACTGTTCCACCTTAACTCCTTGAGGGAGATGCAGTAAAGGTCAATAAGGGGCCAGTTTGGTGAACTTGTGTTGTATTTGTGCCGATGGCCATACCTGGGAACTTTCAGTTGAGGGCTACCCGGAGGGTAGTCCTCTGTTCAGCAGGGCGTAGCAAAAATGACGCTAATTGCGTCAAAAAGGGGCGGGGCTTAACTCGAGTGTTGGGGGGATTTAACCCTTTGAGTGCCAGAGTGGTACGGAATGCATTGCAAAGCAATGCATTCCGTACCACTCTGGTACTCAGAGGGTTAAATGTGTCACACAGAAGGCTGGGGACAGAGGCACAACGGGAGAAAATTCAGATGTGGCAGAGTTTCAATAGAAACTCTCCACATCCGGAGGAATCTGCCTCTGCCCCGGAGACCTGGTAAAGCTCTGTCAGAACCGGAGTCTCCGGGGCAAATCCGGAGAGTTCCCAGGTATGCCGATGGCGTAACAGCAGTATGCAGTAAAATGTCTTCACCATCACATCCCTGTGAATATGACACAAATACGCCTACATCCCCATGAATCCGCCATGCCTTTGACAGGTTTATGATTTTGCACCGCCTGTTTCGACAATGGTTAATTTGTATATGAAAATGTAGTTTAATGAGACATTGTTGTATTCATGTAGGTGTGTTTATATGTTAATGTGGCACATCGCCCCATGCACTAAGCTCTGATAGCAGCATTTGCTGTCAGAGTTCACAGTCTCAACTTCTCTAATAATATTGAGATCTTCCTATGGCTCTCTATGGAGCCAGAGCACAGTTTGCTGTCTCTGCATTGCACACCCCTATGACAGTGAAAGGATTAAGAGTAGGATCCATAATCCTATTATTGATTTTTAGCCTACAAAAGTTATTCCCATCTTCCAGCTTCAACCAAATGTATAAAAAAAGAACATTCCTTTTTAACACAAATACAATAATATCCACAGCTAGGTAATCAGCAAGCATGAAAGCCACACTTACACATACTTATTCTAGTTTTAGAAATATTTTATTTTCTCATAGCCAAGTTTATATACATTGTAACTGGAGGTAGTCAATGCCGTACTGGGTTTGTATAAAACACGTCCTAATATAAAGTAACATACGTCCCAAGTGTAGGGTGACCACCTGTCCCTGATTACCCAGGACAGTCCCTTATTTTGAATGTGTGTCCCTTGTCCCTGATGACGACTTCCTGGGACAATAAAAAGTCCTGGAAAAAAGACTCCAGAGCAAAGAGGTCTAAACACTAGAAGGAGAACATCCCTTTGCCTACTGTGACCGGAAGTGACGCCTCTGCTGGACTACAAGAAAATGGCCTCCAGACAGATAGCTAAACACTAGAGAGAATGGAGCCTTCATCCTGATATCAAACAGGAGCTGCAGTACAATTTTGTAGTAGTATAAGGCTAGTCTAAGGGCATGAAGTACCTGTTCTTGTAGTCCACCACAGTCATCACTTTCTGTCACAGCAGTCAAAGGGCAGTTCCCCCTCTAGTGTTTAGAACTCTGTGGTGCGCCAGATAAAGAGCAGGCAGTGTACTTATGTCTGGTGATGTACAATGACTTCTTCCGCATGACTGCACTAAAGGCGAGAACAAGTACTCTGCTGCTGTCATCTCTGCAGTGTCCCTGAATGGCAGACTGGATATGTGGTCACCCTACCCAAGTGTCTTTGAGGCCCAAATCCCTCTGTCCCTCTTTCCCACACTGATGTCCCTCTTTTTAGAAGATCAGACTGTGTTGTGTGTATATAAATGTATCACATTGCTCCACAGCCATAAAACTCACATTAATGTTTGTTTGAACTTCAGTATATGTGTTTGTACATTAGCCTGTGTAAATAAAATACTTTTGGTCTTGTTCTAAATAATTTATTCAGTTACACAAAGAGGTGTCAATAGGTCATAAAATAACCTAAAAATGATTATTAATGCCCCTCCCACCAGCCATGTCCCCAAGAACACCACCTAAAACACAAGTGTCCCTCTTTGCCATTTGAATTGTTGGGAGGTATGAAGTAATACAATATTTGGAAACTTGTTATGCATGAGGAAAAGAGCGGTGTGTGTTTCTCGCTTCTCTGGTCCTTCTGGGGTTACAGTTGCTTATTTGTACACATGCATACACACACACACAAACACACACACACATACACAACACACACACACAAAACACACACATACACAGTACATGTACATAACACACACACACATACACAACACATACACAAAACACACACATACACAGTACATGTACATAACACACACACACATACACAACACACACACACAAAACACACACATACACAGTACATGTACATAACACACACACACATACACAACACATACACAAAACACACACATACACAGTACATGTACATAACACACACACACACATACACAACACATACACAAAACACACACACACATATACATATACAGACACAACACACATACACAACACACACAACACACATACACAACACACACACACACACACACATACACCCACATATACAACCCACACACATACACAATCCACACACACACACAAAACACACACACACACAAAACACAACACACACAACTCACACATTAATTCTATAAACGAATCCTATGTCTCTATCTTGAAAGATCTTAGTGCACTGGCTGCTCAGAATAACTGGAACTGGAGAGTTTAACACACTGCAGAGGTTATCTCACACCTTAGTACATCTTCCCCCAGGAGCAATTTGTGGCAAACATTCAGAACCATAGGGATATATAAACATTGCCACTGTTATTGGAACTTTTAACTCCTTGAATGATAGAGAGATCTCCAATGTATTGTTTCATATTCAAGTGGTTATAAACCTCTTTTAAAGGGATAGTAATGTTTCACAATAAAAGCAGCTCCAAATAATCTTTATAATATTTGGGCCATGGAGAGTGTTATTTCAATACTGTCAGAGTTGTAGTTCAAGATTAATTGAATGATAAAGTATTCCCCTCCTGCCCCTTTTACCTAGTGTAACACTGCTCACCTCAGAGCAGCAAGACTGTCCGGATGGATAGCAGAGAGGGACAATCTTCAATGAGCATAAGGAAAAGCCTGAAGAACATGTCAAGGAGGGCAGGGTTTTCCTTATGTTCACAGTAAGAAGATTGTCCCTTGTTGCGAGCTATCTGGTCAAGAAACCAGATTCTACATCTGAGGGGTGGTGCTAGGGGTTTGCTCCAGAATTGTTCTGCTTCTTATTAGTACATCAGCCTTACTGTTTCCACCATAAGGTGGCCAAATACCCTCTAAATCAGGAACTCCACCTTTCTGAACATACTAGGTATTTGGGGCTTGCTCACATTAAAAGTGAATTTCACCCTAGCAATAGGAAGATCACATTTGTTTGACAGAATAAATGACCAAGGTGAATGTCATTCACACATCAGTCAGGAACATCTATATAGTTTTTCATTTTAAGGATTAGATCTCTCACAATATATCCCTTTAATTCAGGGAAGGTTATAAAAAACACACATTCCAGGGTTGCACTGATTCTTGTACAGTTCCACAGAATGAAACTTTTGTGTGTCCCTAAATTAAAGGGGTATGTGGTCAACTTAATCCCCCAGCCAGCTGAAAAACTGAATATGCAATCTAATTTAATTTACCCACTATCAAATTATGAAAGCGTTTACATATCTATGAATTTTACAACATATTATTAGATAGAACAGTAACTCGTATTTTACAAAGCCTTATGTTTAAAGGAAAAGTAGATCAATTCTGGGACAAACTGTGTTTGACATTCTACATGTAGAGCCATAGTCTGTGACTCTCCAATAGAGTTCATTAAAAACAATTTGTCATTTGGACACTAGTTGGTGCTGTCGCTAACAGTTTAATATAAAAGGAAATGTTTGAGCTGTAATATCTTTTAAATGAAAAATCTTATAGCAGTGGGTGACCCCTTATTTAACCCTATGAGCGCCAGAGAGTATGTAACGCATTGCAATGCAATGCCTTGTATACCTCTCTGGCACTCAAAGGGTTAATACATAATGAATGTTACAATAAGCACCTTGCATAAAAGCTGCTTGCATTTGAGCTTTTTTCCATTTAAATGATCTGCAAACTTAGAGGATTTTTAACCCTTTGAGGTTGAAATTTTGAGATGCAGAAATGCATTTTAACTTTTGTACAGGATAGTTTTTAACCATTTGCAATGTGTTGCAAAACACTTTGGCACTCAAAAGGATAATATATTATTTGAGTTATAGCCCACCCCAACCTCCTCACCTGGTAAGTTAGAGAATATGTAGTGTAAAGCAGAATCTTGATGCTGAAAACATTGGAAAAATGCAGTATGTTTAGTAACTCCTGTTAAGGATGAGAGGTCCTCTCCTCTGCTGCCTGCCTGTGTCCCACTTGTTGCTTAGTGTGTTGGGTGGGCACCTCTCAGGACTCTGGGCTTCTGGTTGCCAGGGGCTACCCAGGATTCAAAAAGAAGCTTGTGACCAATCAGAGAAGCAGTGAGTGAGTATGTGTTTGTGTGTATGGGAGGAGGGGGGTGATGACCCTTAGTGACGAGTGTGCTTGTGTGACAGTGTCTGAAGAGGATGAATGAGGAGGGTGTGGGAAGGGAGGACAGAGGGCATTGTGATGGGGTTGAGGGTAAGGGCTGAACATCACAATGCAAAAGCACTCATCCAAGAAACTCTGGAAGAGAAAGCAATGACAGACAACTAGATTGGCCCGCCTGTTGTTCAAGTGTCTAGAAGCATTTCCATATTAAATTCTCTCTTTTATACTTCTTAATTCTACAACTAACAAATCTGACTAGTGGCATAACTAGTCATTAGAGGGACCAGAGCAAACACAAAAATATGCTCCAAGAAACATAGAAACATAGAATTTGACGGCAGATAAGAACCATTCGGCCCATCTAGTCTGCCCAATTTCCTACTGTGTTCCATATAACTGCTCTATAACTCCTCATATTGTTTCATATAACTGCTCTCTATAACTCCTCCTATTGTATCATATAACTGTTCCCTATAACTCCTCCTATTGTACCATATAACTGATCCCTATAACTCCTCCTATTGTACCATATAACTGCTCCCTATAACTCCTCCTATTGATCCATATAACTGTTCCCTATAACTCCTCCTATTGTACCATATAACTGATCCCTATAACTCCTCCTATTGTACCATATAACTGTTCCCTATAACTCCTCCTATTGTACCATATAACTGCTCTCTATAACTCCTCCTATTGTACCATATAACTGTTCCCTATAACTCCTCCTATTGTACCATATAACTGTTCCCTATAACTCCTCCTATTGCTCCATATAACTGTTCCCTATAACTCCTCCTATTGTACCATATAACTGTTCCCTATTACTCCTCCTATTGTACCATATAACTGCTCCCTATAACTTCTCCTATTGTTTCATATAACTGTTCCCTATAACTCCTCCTATTGTACCATATAACTGTTCCCTATTACTCCTCCTATTGTATCATATAACTGTTCCCTATAACTCCTCCTGTTGTACCATATAACTGCTCCCTATAACTCCTCCTATTGTACCATATAACTGCTCCCTATAACTCCTCCTATTGTTTCATATAACTGCTCTCTATAACTCCTCCTATTGTATCATATAACTGTTCCCTATAACTCCTCCTATTGTACCATATAACTGCTCTCTATAACTCCTCCTATTGTACCATATAACTGCTCTCTATAACTCCTCCTATTGTACCATATAACTGTTCCCTATAACTCCTCCTATTGCTCCATATAACTGTTCCCTATAACTCCTCCTATTGTACCATATAACTGCTCTCTATAACTCCTCCTATTGTACCATATAACTGCTCCCTATAACTCCTCCTATTGTATAATATAACTGTTCCCTATAACTCCTCCTATTGTACCATATAACTGTTCCCTATAACTCCTCCTATTGTACCATATAACTGCTCTCTATAACTCCTCCTATTGTACCATATAACTGCTCTATAACTCCTCCTATTGTACCATATAACTGCTCCCTATAACTCATCCTAATGTTCCATGTAACTGCTCTCTATAACTCCTCCTATTGTTCCCTATAACTCCTCCTATTGTTCCCTATAACTCCTCCTATTGTACCATATAACTGCTCTCTATAACTCCTCCTATTGTACCATATAACTGTTCTATAACTCCTTCTATTGTACCATATGACTGCTCCCTATAACTCCTCCTATTGCTCCATATAACTGTTCCCTATAACTTCTCCTAATGTTCCATATAACTGTTCCCTATAACTCCTCCTATTGTACCATATAACTGTTCCCTATAACTCCTCCTATTGCTCCATATAACTGTTCCCTATAACTTCTCCTAATGTTCCATATAACTGATCCCTATAACTCCTCCTATTTCCCCAATACAACTGCTCCCTATAACTCCTCCTGTTTCTCTATACAACTGTTCCCTGTAACTCCTCCTAATGTTCCATAGAACTGTTCCCTATAACTCCTCCTAATGTTCCATAGAACTGTTCCCTATAACTCCTCCTATTTCCCCAATACAACTGCTCCCTATAAGTCTTCCTAATGATCCATATAACTGCTCCCTATAACTCCTCCTAATGTTCCATATAACTGCTCCCTATAACTCCTCCTATTGTACCATATAACTGTTCCCTATAACTCCTCCTATTGTTCTATATAACTGTTCCCTATAACTCCTCCTAATGTTCCATAGAACTGTTCCCTATAACTTCTTCTATTTCCCAATTACAACTGTTCCCTATAACTCCTGTTTCTCTATACAATTGCCCCCTCTAACTCCTCCTAATGTTCCACAGAACTGTTCCCTATAACTCCTCCTATTTCCCCAATACAGCTGCTCCCTATAATTCCTCCTGTTTCTCTATACAACTGCCCCCTATAACTCCTCCTATTGATCCATATAACTGTTCCCTATAACTCCTCCTATTTCCGATTATAACTGCTTCTTATAATTTATTCCATTGTGTCATATAATTTGCTTCCTATAAGTCCTCCTATTGTTCCTGTGATTTAAAAAAAGCAATGCATTCCGTACCACTCTGGCACTCAAAGGGTTAAAAATTCCTCCTATTGCTCAAATTACTGCTCCTTACAACACCTCCTATTATTCCAGATAGCGTGCCCCTTTAACTCCTCCTCCAGTTCTAAACAGTCAGTGCAGGGCTACCTGATTGGCAGGTCAAGATGGGCAGTGGTCACCTATCTAATAAAACATTCCACCAAATAATTTGGGCAGCAAGTTGTTAACCCCTTGAACGTTGGAGAGATGTTATGAGTAACCAAACGGCAAAAGGGTATGTTTAATTTGGGAGAAATGTGTTCCAGTGAAGCTGAAATGCTTTCTAATGGTTAGAAAAATTATTAACCCTTTAAGGACCTGAGGGGTATGCAACGCATTGCTTCCCAATGCATTGTTCACCCCCATTGGCCCTTGAAAGGTTAATAAGAGCCTCAGCCTAACACATAGTGCTGTGAGAATTACATGTCCAATTTCTTTTGTTATGACTTTGCTGTTCCCAGAGTAAAGAGTATCGGCACAGCCCCTGTTAGGCAAACAGATCTGATGGAAAAATGTCATTGAAACATTCATTTATGTATTTACTCTATTGTGTGTGAGTTAAGGTATACTGTGAGTATCAAATCATCTGAAGATAAAAAAATATGCTTTTGTCAAGAATGTAGTACTTGGCTTAACGTTACTAAACAATTAAAATAGTTCAATTTAGTTTGCTTTCCTTCTGGAAGTGGGAGCTTGCCTATGTAAACTCTCTTTTTAACCCTATGAGTTCCAGAAATGTGTCCAAGTCATCTCTTTGCAATGCATTGGCAGAGCCGGATTTACATCCCAGGCTCCCTTAGGCAAGGCACTCTGGACAACCTTAGCTCCGCCCATGGTAACACCCCACTCCTCACATGACCACACCACAAGTCCCATCCACTGTTTCCTGGCACAGAAAATAACTTTGGCCTGCAACAACCAAGGACAAAAAAGCTTTAACCCTTTGGTTTCTAGAGAGATTGCCAACTCATTGAGGAACAATGTGTTAGAGATCTCTCTAGCATCCAAGGGGATAAATAATAGCCTGTAAAGCGGTGTATAAGCTACTGTATGGATACAGAGATTGCTTGGGTACCCCTCTGGCACTCAATGGATTCAATGTGATATCATAGTTAGGACAATCATAAAAAATGGAAATTCCTATGACTCACATTGTATAGAATGCAACAAAATGAATCCTATTACTGAAAGAAAATCTATCTAATTTGTTAAAGGGCAACTAACATGAGGAATATATATATATATATATATATATATATATATATATATATATATATATATATATATAAAACAATTAAGGATGGGACTATATATTATATTGCATCGCCTTCATACGCAATGTCAATCCAGTGAATGATCCCATACTATTATTGAGACTGGAGGGACTCCTCGATATTGACTACCAATTATTGTCGGCATTTATTCTTCTCTTCCTGCTGATCTCTCAGGATGGAGACCAATTATTTATATTACCAGATGGGAGACAATGATGGACATTGGATTATTATTATTATTTTTCTTCTTTATTTATATAGCACCAACTAATTTACGCAGTGCTGTACAATGGGGAATAGACATACAGAGGTATTAAATAATACAGTCAGATGTGGAGATCAGAAGGGTTAGAGGGCCCTGCTCATGAGAGCTTACAGTCTAGAGGAAGGAAGGTTGGACACAGAAGGAGTAAGTGCTATTGGGTGTAAGTGCCTCCCAAGTGTCCCTCTTTAGGAGGGACACTCCCTCTTTTAGACCCAAATCCCTCTGTCTCTCTTTTCCACCCTGATGTCCCTCTTTTTAGGAGATCCGATTGTGTGGTGTGTATATTAGTGTGTCATATTGGTCTACAGTAGTGTTGAGCGAGCGTGCTCGGCCGATGCTCGGATCGGCTCGAGCATCGCTCTGCTCGGCACATGGCGGTACTCGTCGAGTACCGCCATGTGCTCGCCCGCCGTGTTCGGGTGGCGGGGATCTGTGCCGGAGGAGGCACAGATCTGAAGACGCTCCGCTGGACCACCAGGGACTGGAGGTACGGGGGCATTGAGGAGATGAAGGGGGCATTGCGGAGATGAAGGGGGACAGTGTGGAGATGAAGGGGGACATTGTGGAAGAGGGGCATAGCGGAGATGAAGGGGGACATTGTGGAAGAGGGGCATAGAGTCTATGCCCCTCTTCCACAATGTCCCCCTTCATCTCCGCTATGCCCCTCTTCCACAATGTCCCCCTTCATCTCCTCTATGCCCCTCTTCCACAATGTCCCCCTTCATCTCCGCTATGCCCCTCTTCCACAATGTCCCCCTTCATCTCCTCTATGCCATAGAGGAGATGAAGGAGGACATTGTGGAAGAGGGGCATAGCGGAGATGAAGGGGGACATTGTGGAAGAGGGGCATAGAGGAGATGAAGGGGGACATTGCGGAGATGAAGGGGGACATTGCGGAGATGAAGGGGGGCATTGACCAGGCACCCTCCCCTCATCAGAGCAGGGGGTGCCTGGTGTAATGCTCGTGTCGCCCCATTCAATTGAATGGGGCTCGGGTGCTCGGCCGAGCACTCGAGCCTCCGGCGGTGCTCGGTCAGAGCACCCGAGCACCCGAGCATCGGGGTGCTCGCTCATCTCTAGTCTACAGCAATAAAACTCACATTATTATTTGTATAAACTTTAGTATATGTGTTTTAAATTAGTGTGTCAATAAAATACTTTCGGTCTTGTTATAAATCTTTTATTATGTTATACACGGAGGTGTCAATAGGTCACGAAATAGCCTAAAAATTCTCGGTAATACCCCACCCACCAGCCACAGGGCGTGGCTGGTGGGTGGGGTATTACCGAGAATTTTTAGCAACACCCTCTAAAACACAAGTGTCCCTCTTTGACAATTTGAAATGTTGGGAGGAATGTTATCCTCTGCCTACTTCGCACCTTGATCTATCACTGACTGGCTCCTTCCGCTATCTTAGGTATATAGTAGTAAGACAGGAGAGATCATAAGAATAGGAGGTCCTGGACAAGCTGACAGCTTTCCATTAAGAGGAGATTCCCTTCCCGCAGACTACACATCATGAGCATTATTGAACACTTTTGCACAGTTTTTGTTACATATACATATATATATATATATATAGATTTTTATGTCAGTGATATCACTGTTTTATGGTACCCTTACATCTGATATAGGATCCTATTTATAGATTATAAACTATTTCCCTGAGGAAGCGCTGTCAATCAGCACAAAATGGGTTGGAGATAGGTGACTGAACCCAGTATTACCATTTGTCCCAGAGGAAGGACTTTGTTAAAAGGATTCGATTTGCCTTGGAGACATTGGAGGAGCATTAAAGGGATAGTAATACTTCGTTTTAACTTTATTTTATTTTGTAGGCATTAAAAAAACATGAAGAATGATATAAGTCTTATCTCTCAAACCTTTATGGTTTATGAGATATTCACAAGCAAAGTTCCCCTCCCCGCCCCTTTTTCCTAGTGTAAGCCATCTCTTCTCAGATGTGAGTCTGGTTGTATGACAGTACAGATAACAGAAGGGGACAATTTTCTTTGTATGAAAACAATGAAAGCCCTTCCCCCCTTGACAAGTTTTTCAGCTTTTTCCCTTATCTTAATTGAAGATTGTCCCTCTCTGCAGTCTACCTGGGCATCTCCCTTCTGATCTGGTTGAACAGGGGGGGATACTTTGTTTGTGAATATCTCAAACCATAAAGGTTTCAGAGATAAGACTTATATCATTCTTCATGTTTTTTTAATGCCTACAAAATAAAATAAAGTTAAAATGAAGTATTACTATCCCTTTAAAGCAGAAAATAAGAAAAGCAACGGATACAGCAGACCTGGCCGAGTCAGACCGGAGGAAGAGAGAGAAAGAAAATCTTTGTTAAAGGTCCAAACATAAAAGCAATGAAGGGACACAGTTGGCCTGCCCGCTACAGACGGGAGGAAGGTGAGCGAAACATACATCTCACACCATAAGCACCTTCATTTGTGCCTCTGCCCGCATATCAGGAAAAGAGAGACATTTACACACTAAGGGCCGTATGTTCAAAGGAATAATGACAAAAAAATGTTGCATGAAAGAAAATAATAAGTAATTGTATGCATGAACGACATATTTTCTATAGAGTATACAACAAAAAACTAGTAATGTCCGTTGTGTATGACACAACTCCAGAATTGACATGCAAAGGGGCATGGCAAGGGTGTGGCTAAACTATTCTCCAGTGTCGTTATCACGGTGCAGTGATTCCCCTCCTGTCACTCTAACTTGTGCTGCGCTCCAATTGGTTGAGCCTGTTTGGCCCGCCCCTGGTGACCTTTTTATATTGGGCTATTGGCACCTGTCAGGTGCCCTTTTGTGGTGTTCCTGAGCCAGTTTTGCTGTGCTGTGTTCCTGTGTTCCTGATTTCCGGTGCACCGACTTGGCTTACTCTGACTACGTTCCTGTGTTCCTGCCCCGTGATTGACCCGGCCTGGCTGACGTTCCTGCTAGTATCCTGATCTGGCTTGTCTGAGAATCTGCTCCATGATTTGACCCGGCTTGTATGACGTTCATGCTCCGTGACCTGCACCGGTTACATCTGCCCAGACTACGCTCCAGCTTCCCACTGTTGCTGAGGCGACATTCTGACTTCCTCCAACTACTGTCCTTCTACGGCTGCAGTTGTTAACCCGTGCTGAGCTGAGATCCTGCTACCGAGCTGTTCCCTGCAGAGCTGTACTCCTCTTATGAGCCGTTAACCCGTGCAGAGCTGTGTTCCAACTATCGAGCCATTAACCCGTGCAGAGCTGTATCCCAATTATTGAGCCGTTAACCCGTGCAGAGCTGTGTTCCCGGTTTTGAGCCTCCAGTCTGGTACAGAGCGTTGCTATTGTGCTGAGCCGCTTCTCTCATACCACTATTACTGCTGAGCCAGTCCGGTAGGCCTTGTAGGCGACGGTTCATATCACTCCTTGCAGTATAGTGAAGTTACGTTACCGCGCTCGGTAGGCACTACTGCTTCAGCTGCTACTGTGCAAGCCTCTGTTATTACGCCCGTGGGGGCTATTGGCTCAAGCACTTGCAATCCAGTTGCTTCCATTATCACGCCCGTGGGGGCTATTGGCTCAAGCTCTTGCAGTCTACTTGCTCCGTTATTACGCCCGTGGGGGCTACTGTTCAAGTCAGCAGGTTCTGGGTTGCAGGTTCCTCTTTGCTGGACAGTTATCTCAGTATTATGAACAATTGGTGTTGAGTCGTCTCCACCATTTACTGCCTATTATCACCTTGGGCGTGCCAAACACCAAAACTAAGATGGACTGATTACTGTGTTAACCCATGTATCTCTGTACTCACTATCTGCTATTTGCCTGTGCTGTTTAAATCAATACCTGTATATTGGTCATACTATTGCCTCCTTGCTGCTACGCAGTGCTGCCTATAGAGGGCGATTTTGTCATTTATTTTATTCTTAATAAAACTGTGTTTTATTTCACCTACTGGTCTGAGTGTCTTGAAAACCGTGACAATTGTATAGAGGAAAAGAAAATTTGTCGTAACTAATGACAAAAAAAGTCTTGCAGAAGACAAAATTTGTACGTTAAGAAAAAAGTGGAGGGAGTGATAATTTTTGTCTTTAGTTAAGACATTTTGGTCATTAGTTAAGACTTTTTTTGTTAGTTAAGACATTTTTTTGTCATTACATACGACAATTTCAGTCAGGACAAACAACATATTTCTGATCACAACCAACACTCTCTGAAAATATTAATGATCCCAACGACACTGTACTTTGAAAAGTCGTTACAAACGACAAAAGCTATTTTGCTACTTCTTTGAACATATGGCCCAAAGTCGGGAGAAAAGAAAATTATAGAGTACTGCCCGCAAAGTGTTTACAAGGACGGGAGAGGTTACATAAATAAGCACGTTACCTCAAAGCTTTAAAACATCCCATATAATAGTTTGTAACGACACAGTCATGAGCAGTAGAGACTGATGCGCGTGCAGCAGTCATGCACGGTAGAGACTGCCCGTGACGAGGCTGATACAGGGCGTAGCGCTCCGAAGAAGCATCCAGCTCTGTATCAGCCGCGGCGCGGGCAGTCTCTGCTGAGGATGACTGCGCTGCGACTGGCTGGCACTGTATCAGCCGCGGCGTGGGCAGTCTCTACTGTGCATGACTGCCCCGCGACGGGCTGGCAGTGGAACTGTGGCCCGTGTAACGGGCTCTTCGACTAGTCAAAAATAAACAACCCTGAAATGGAACTTCCTTTCATAAAGGAGATTAGAAAACAGATACATAAAGGAAATACAGCACTGAATCATGACTGGTACATTGGGTATACTTATATGGAGGAGCTCAGCACCTTAAAGAGCTACATAATCTAACACATTTTATAAATTGTTGCATATTTTATAAGAGGAATATATTATTTTTTCACATTGAGCATATTTATATATTTTAGTTTTATGGATGTCCATATTAATGTTTTTAAATTATACTTTGATAGAATTAATAGCTAATCATTTATATATTCATCAGTGGCGTTCTCTTCTTTGTTGCACATATCTGTACTATTCACACAGTGACACACAGATAGTAGCAGCCTGATGAGTATTTATCCCACTGGTGTTTTAGCTTCACAGTGAGAGGTGGTTCTAGGGCGCTATATGTGGGTGAGAGGGGCACCCAACCAGATATAGGTAGGGGATGACCTCTGGCACACACATATACATTTTCTAGTTTTTTTAGTTTTTTAATTTAGGTTGTTTTGTTGTTTATTTTATTTAGTGTTTTTTTTAAATATTTTTTCTTAATTTAAAAAAAAAAAAAAAAAAAAAAAAAAAATATATATATATATATATATATATATATATATATATATATACACTACAAATGTTGGTATCGTATCTACTGTATTTGCATACCTGCCAGGTGTCCCTTTTTAGGAGGGACAGACCCTCTTTTAGACCCAAATCCCTCTGTCTCTTTTCCCTACCCTGATGTCCCTCTTTTTAGGAGATCAGATTTTGCGGTGTGTATATAAGTGTATCACATTGCTCCACAGCAATAAAACTCACATTATTGTTTGTTTAAATGTCAGTATATGTGTTTATAAATTAGTCTGGGTATTTATTTATTTTATTTAGAAAATGTTTTACCAGGAAGAATACATTGAAATTTCTCTCGTTTTCAAGTATGACTTGTTATAAATCATTTATTAGATTACACAAGGAGTTGTCAATAGGGTGACCACTCTTCCCGGAATGCCTGGGACTGTCCTTTATTAGGGGTCTATGCCCCGCGTTCCGGGTCACCCCCACAGGGACAACAAAGAGTCTCAGAATGGAGCAACACGCAGCAGTCCAGCCAGCCAATGAAATGTATTTGCTATATGGTCCTTATTGGCTGGCTGGAATGGTGATTGCGAGACAGCTGGGATGGAGCAGGTATGCTTGTGCTGGAAGTGAGACCCATGGCTGAGGCTCCCGCCGGTGCTGACCATCTTTCTGAGGCTGACACAAAGTAAGATTTCCCACTGGGAACTCTTACTATGTCAGCCTCAGACAGATGGTCAGTGCCGGCGGGATCCTCAGTCGCGGGACTAGAGTGACCACATGTCCTGGAATGGCAGAATGGAAATGTGGTTACCCTAGGTGTCAATAGGTCATAAAATAGCCTGCAAATCCTCTGTAATGCCCTGCCCACCAGCCATGCCCCTAGCAACACCCCCTAAAACACAAGTGTCCCTCTTCGGCAATTTGAAATGTTGGGAGGTATGTATTTGTATTTTTATTATTATTGATAGCAACACACACACACACACACACACACACACATTTGTCCTGTCAAGAGAGCATTTATGTAAAGTGATGGCATTAATTAATATGGGAAAAATATTTTACAGTGATTATCATGCTGAGGAAAACAAGTGTACTCTCACTGCGGAGAAGTTTTAGTTAAAAATTATTGCAGCTCGAATTTGCATTTTTTTGCTTGCAGTACCTCCATGACCTGATGTTACAGTGGCGCTGCTGCAACAGCAACCTATGGAAGGTTTTTGTCTCAGACAATATCTGTCCACATACTGATTTAGCAACAGCAGCACCATAAAATGTCAGGCCATGGTAATACTCTGCCCAAAAATGCAAGCTTGAAATGGAATAGCTTTTGAATAAAACATCTTTCAGCATTTGCAATGTCCTTATTTTACTCAGCAGAATAAACCCTGCATTATATAATTTTCAGTATTTCACAATACTATTTCTTTCATGTTGTTTGTGCTGTTTTCATTGAGAGATAAAAGCTAAAGCCATTTTATTGATTGTACTGTACTTGCATTCAGAAAGGACATGTCTTCTCTTCAAATAATTAGAAAGAGAAAATTGTATCAATTGCTATTATTTTCCTTCCCTTCTCATAATCACCAACAGCATTCATCCAAGGGTTAAGTTCCCCAGATATCTAGTTGTTAGCCTCTATCAGAGGCCATGGGAGGGGAGCTAGATGAATGTTGTCAGGGATTATGATTGGGAAAGGAAAATAACAGTAAGCTGATGTAATTATCCCTTTTCCTGATTATTCCTCTTGGTATTCACCCAAGGGAAGTGTCAAGCCTTCCAGGGAGAAAGTTATCCCAGGGAAGAAAAAGGCATAGTCCTAATTTATACAACTAGAAAAACTTTATTAGAATTACTTCTTAGTAACTAACTGCAAGACCATCAGACCCAAATCAGCAACAGCAGAAGACTGGACATCTAGACAGTCGTGCTTAATCAAAGTAGATGCTGAAGACCAGCCTGCTACCTTACAATAAACCACAGCTGAAACTGTTGCCTCTGCCACTTAAGATATCCCATTGATTGAAGACACCAGTTGGAGGGACCTCATGATTCACAATAAAAGCAGCTGCAATTAACCTTCATAGTATTTGGCCCATGGAGAGTGTTATTTCAATACTGTCAGAGTTGTAGTTCAAGATTAATCGAATGGTAATGTATCCTCCTCCACGCCTTTTAATGATGTAACACTGCTCACCTCAGAGCAGCAAGACTGTCCTGATGAATCGTAGAGATTTAGCGATTGTAAAGTCTGCAATAAAGGAGATCGCCAAGTCTTTGCTATTGTATGTCTAATACATTGCACTATGTTTAACAACTTACTTTGACATACGTAGCCCTCTTCGACCTTTAGTGCATCTAGGCCCAGAACTTTCTTTCTGCACCTTCGTTTTTTAGCTGAAATCACCTTGCCTCTAGCAAAGGTAAGAGCACACAGGTTACACTTAGAAATATTATCAGTATTTCATGGGCCTTTCTGCCTTAGACAGCAAAAGCCATCACTCTTGCCTGCATCTGGAGTAGATCAACTGAGGAATCAATTAGGAATTATTTGTCTAGCTTCAGCTCATTTAAGGAGTCCACAAAGGATGACCTTCTCTGTCCCAGATGAGTCTACTCCACAGACTCCATCCAGATAGTCATAGCTATGGAAATAGAAGATAGGTTAACAGCAGGCTGTCAAGGCTGCACCAATGGAGACAATGATTTTAGATTATTCTCCAGCCTCCTATCAAGGGGATTTCTAAAGGAAGTGGCATCATCCAGGGGCAGCATGGTTATCTGGGCAAGACGGACCACAGCTGCTAAACCTTTGGGGCAAAATCCAACAATTACTTCTCAGGAATTTGATATATTGTAGAGATTCTGGAGGTTGGTCTCTAATTTCCAGCTTTTTCAATGCAGTGAGAATGAATTCTTTGAAGACATTGTGAAATGGGAAAGTTCAACAATGAAGAAAATATCCTGTCAGCAGGCTGAGGATCTGCTGTTTATTGCAGTAAAGGGTCCACTATTGAAATGTTACCCACTAGGTGACATTTATAAGCAGGCAGCATTTTTAACTTGTCCTTTGGTTGGTCACCAACTAGAAGGCAACTTTTCAATAGGATATAGCAGGAAAGTATGCCACACTGCCTTATTCAAGGGCTTCACCAAGGTGGCATCAAAATGATAAGGCCATCATTATCCCCTTCCTCCTGAGTGACTTGAAGCTCTTGTTCCAATTTGAGGATAAAATGATTACCTGGTTCTTGATCTTGAGTTCTAAATCTTTTTCTATGATGGGTCTCCTTCTGAATACCATGCACCATTGCTTTCGTAATGATGATTTTTTTTTTTTTACAAATGAAATAAATGGAGTATCTGTAAACAACTCCTGACTACAGTTATGTAGATCCTTTATCCTCCATATCCTCATTATCACAGGTGAAGCAGCTTCTCATCAACACAGAAGACCCAGATGGGTAACTTGAGGATCCTGCATCACTCTACAGTCTAGAAAGATACATACAATCCAATCAGCCACTAATAACTCTGTTTTTTTTTTTTTTTTTAAGTTTATTGAGAGAATAAAGCAATACAAAATAATGTTACAAATAAACAACCATCGGCACAATGAAATATAATGACAATCAAAATACATCAAGATAGGGGTTATGAGACAAATCTCATGTCATCTCCATTAACGGGCCCATGGACCCATATCGGGGAAAGTGTTCCTCCCATCATTGGTACCGGAAAACACTACATGAGAAGAACAGGTAGAGTAGCAATGAAGGGAGAAAGCGAAAAGAGAACAGAAAAGTTAGAGAGATAAATGAAAACAAAGGGTAGAAAAAAGATCATAAAAGTATAAGAAAAGACCTCCAACCAAGGAGGTTATCTAATCCTACCATTAAATGAAAATATGGTAACTATAGAGGAAGATGTACACTTATAATTATTTTTTTTTAAAAAAAGTTGACTTTTTTAAGAAACTGATTTACCCCACAACCTTAGAGTGCAATGTTTTTTTGATAGGGTAAGGGTGCAAATTATAGTTACTGCAAAACAAGTCACTGAAAATAGCCAAAATCAGAATTAAACAGACAGAAAGATTAAGAAATACAAAAGAATACATAAAACTAACTTATTAGAGGAAATTGTAGCATCAGGCAGACAAACAACAAGGAGGAGGACATCAGTAACAGCAGCAATTACAACTGCCAAACCGACCCTAATCCTAAATCTCAGGGAACAAATTGCCTGGCTGGGCTCGTTTCTTGCCAGGTGCAGGCACAATATTGCACATGCTCATAGAACATCCAGCACCAGTTGGATCCTTCATATCCAGCAAGCAGCACATTAACCGTCCCAGATGCAGCAGCTCCAGTCTCCCACCACTATAGAGGCCTCTCCACTGGTGACATGCATCAGGAAGAATAAGAGAAGAGCTTCACAATGGACAGGAAACAAAAAGACATGGGATCTGTCTGGAGGTATACGTTATCAGATTTTGGATTGTTTTCCTGTCTTATCAGGTGAGAAGGGAAACAACCTTTTAGTGAATGATGAAGGAGATGACTGGGAAATCCGAATTTAAGTTAATAGGGATTTTTATTTGTCCCTTACTGTGAAGTTGGTTTGCCCCAGAATTGCTCCACCTTTCTTTTATACAGCCCGATGATTTTACTGCCAAACTGTGTTGGATGAAAGTAGGTTCAAATTCGTATCTTCTGATGAACCTGGTGCCCTAGGGCACATATCCAAACATTCCCAGTGCAGTAAATGATCAATATTCTACCTCTGAGCACAAGATTATGTGGCACTTCTAAGAGAGGAAACACGACCATAGTCATTATTGATCTATGAGATGAAAGGTAGTGGAGAAGGGATCTATTTAGTTGGAGTAAGCCTTATCTCCATGATACCAGAAAGATCTCCGGTGCCAAAAGCATTTAACTCTTTGAATGATTGAGAAGCATTGCTCATGATAAATTCAGGGGATGATTCTTCATTATGTAATGTAGGAAACAGCCTAGGGTTAGATATTTGTTGTGTGTTGAATACACCCACCATGCTGAATTTTGGATGTGGTCAGTGTAATATATTTTTGTGTTTGTATGTTATATGCTAGCAGAATTTTCTATGCCGGGAAGCAGTTGATGAATTTGGGGGTGGAGTTATACAATTAGCAAAGGTGTGGTAATGGCAAGGGTAAGGGTGTTGTGAAAAGTAGTTGAGATTTTCAGGGTGCAATGGCATACCATCCCTGAGGTCAGTAATTTTTAAAAAAAAATGTTATGCACTAAATGTGATAAAGGGTGATAAAGAAGCAATCACTTCTCTATGTCCTATTTTATGCCATGGAGCCTATGCACTAAGATCTCTAAAGCTGGAGAAACCTTAGCACATTGGCTCCATAGAATAACATAAGAATTGTAGAGCTTATCACACCAGAGAAGTGGTCTCCACTTTATCATCTCTATCACAACTCAGTGCATCTTCTCCCCAGTTTTGATTTTATTTTTTTATGGTCTCTTGATCCAGGAATAATAGAAAGCAATACATGCACATTAAGCCAGTTTTCATTACTGTAATGTTAAAAATCAAATCAATACAAACATTGCAGTTAATTCATTTTCCCTGGCTTTATTTCCCCCTCATGCTGATGCTGACCAACCAAAGATACATTTTGACTACAAATCTAAAACAAACAGAGCAAATTATACTTCATGAAGGAACTTAATATTCCTCTTTGTACTAGGGTGACCACGTGTCCCGGAACGTCCGGGACTGTCCCTTAATTGGGTTCTATGTCTCGTGTCCCGGATCATCCCCCACCGGGACAATAAAGAGTCCCGAAATGAAGGTAGCCGCCCGCCCGTCCACATCATCACGCTCCCCTGCGGGCCGTGATGACATACATACAGAGAGGAGGAAGAGGGCAGAGGCACCGGAAGAGAAGCGTTTGGTGCTGGACTCTGGCAGCAAGCGCTTCTCTTCCGGTGCCTCTGCCCTCTTCCTCTTCTCTGTATGTATGTCATCACGGCCGGCAGGGGCGCGTGATGATGCGGGCGGGTAGGAGGGAACTCAGTGCCAGCCAGCCGCAGGGGACCGAATGCCACTCAAATTTAGGGTGACCACATGTCCCGGAATAGCAGAATGGAAATGTGGTCACCCTACTTTGTACTAAGACTTTTAAGAACCCTCATTAATTGTTTACAGAGTCAGAAAGCCTCATTTTTGCTTTCTAAACGTTTTATTTTGTAGGCATTAAAAAAATGAAGAACGATATAAGTCTTATCGCTCAAACCTTTATGGTTTGAGAGATATTCACAAGCAAAGTTTCCCCCTCCTGCCCCTTTAGCCTAGTGTAAGCCACCTCTTCTCAGATGTGGAATCTGGTTGTAAGACCAGACAGATAACAGAAGGGGACAATCTTCTTCCTATGAGAACAATGAAAGCCCTGCCCCCCTTGACAAGTTTTTCAGGTTTTTCCCTTATCTTAATTGAAGATTGTTGCTCTCTGCAGTCTACCTGGGCACCTCCCTTCTGATCTGGGTGAGCAGTGTTACATCAGTAAAAGGGGTGAGAGGGGGATACTTTATCATTGAATTACTCTTGAACTACAACTCTGACAGAATTGAAATAACACTCTACAAAGTCCAAATACTATGATGATTAATTAGAGCTGATTTTATTATGAAACGTTACTATCCCTTTAAATGACAAAAACAAAGGAGAGCATAGGGCTATATCCTATAAGGTAAACATGCAACTGGAACAAACCAGCTGCACCATAGGGAAAAAATAAAAATCTCTACTGATTTAAATGGGGCTTTTGAACCTTTGGATGCTAGAGAGGTCTCCAACACTTTTCTTGGCAATACTTTGGTATTCAAGATGTTAAACGGACCAAATTATTGGGAATTTGGGAAATATTTATTTGTTCTCTATGGTGCAGTTGGTTTTCGTATTGAATATGACTCATAAACACAAGTATGAAGGGCTGACATATCAAATAAAATCAATGCGTTGTAGACTTTTCTAGCATTCAAGGGGCCTAAAAAACATTTAATAAACGCCAGAGGGTTATCCTATTCATTGATCTGCAATGCATTGGATACTCCCTCTAACACATATAGTGTTAAATCAATGGGAATGATGGGACATTTTCTTTGCCCCATATTTGATCAATTTCTCATTGCATTAGCCTCAGGGTGTCTTAGTATTTTGAACATCTAAAATAATGTAAAGAAAAACAATGTAATAGACAAATATTTTTTTTACCTTTCAATACCTTTTCCACCAGTGACATGGGGAGGCTTTCCCTGATCTCACCTATTCCTACCCTGAGTCCTGTTTCGCCAGGCTCACTCTGGGAGATCAGTAGTTGAGGGGTGCATCAGGATGGGTCCTGATGCTCTTCCAATGAGGTCGGAAATAATAAATTATTTTAAAAAATGGGTTGAGGGGAGAACAGGAGTCATGTGTGGGGGCATGAGTTTGGCCGTGCAGGTACACATGGTCAAGCCTGTGTTCCACATGTGGCTGGCACTCCAATGCATTGCAAAAATTACACAATTATCATTTCAAACTTTTAATGCATTTGGTTTGTGCCAGAAAAGAAGGGCTTTTTCTTCAGGGGTCTCCTTAGCAGCACATCAGGAGAGAGCCCCAACTCCCAATCAAGACAGGTGTTAAATTAAAACTTACAAACACCCTTCCTCCACTAATCAACTCAGTGATGAACAAAGCAGACCAGACAAATGCCACAAAATATATTTTATATATAAAAAATAGGGACGGAAATATGCGTGCTGCCTACAGAGACACAAAGGAAAAGGAATTGACAGGTAAGAATATTCCCCCTTTCCTTCTGGGGGTCTCCTTGGAAGTATACCAGGAGAGAGAGAGAGAAGAAAATTAAACATAGGGAGGGTCACCAGCTGCTTACAGGACCTTATGAAGATCCAAATGATAGTGAGAAGTAAAAGAACGCTCTGAGCAGAATGAGCTTTGGTTCCTGCAGGTGGATCCAAATTATGAACTTTATAAGCTTCTTGAATGGCTGATGTAATCCACCTCCCAATATGCCTTTTGACACTTTCTTCCCTTTGTGAACCTATAAAAAGTTAATGAATGGAGATTTAAATGATCTAAAAGGCTTAGTCCTGTCCCGATAAATCTGAAGACAATGCTCTTCTGATGAAGAAACTATAAAAAAAGTATGTAAGCAAACTTCTTGCTCTCTATGAAAGGCACAATGAACCTCGATTCTCAAAATCACTAAGCCTTTTTTGAAAACCAGAAAAGGTTCTTTAATGGAAAAAGCTTGGAACTCCCCAATCCTTCTAAGTGAGAGTCAATTAAAGAGCTGTCTGGAAAGATGACATCCTCAAGGATCAATGGTTCAAACAGACTCTGAAGCAAAGCCATCAAGACCAGGCTGAGATCCCCAGGAGGAAAATGAGGCACAGATTTTGGTTGCAAGATAATACGGATCTCAAAAACTTCCTAACCTGAATGCTGTCTGAAAATGTCCAAGAAAAGTTCCCAGGCCAGCAACTTGAGCTTTAAGAGTTCTTGAACTTAGACCTTTCTTAAAACCTTCTACCAGAAAATCTAGAAGCAGCAGAATAGAAGGATACAGGGTGTCATGATACTGCTCATAACACCAAGCACAGAACCTATTCCATGTTCAAAGGATATAAAGGGCTCCTCTTCTTGGCTTTCAAAAGAATGTCAGTAACACCCCCTCCGAAAATCCTTGCGTTCTTAAGATCCCGGATTCAGGTACCAAACTGTTAGGTTCAAATTGCAAGGTTGATGGTGTAGAACTGTCCCTTGACAAATCAGATCCTCTCTCTCTGGAAGTCTTATGACGTTCCCTCTGGACAGTTTCTTCAGAAATTCAAACCATGCCCTCCTTGGCCAGTATGGGGCTATAAAGATGACATTCACTCCTTCCCTCAACATTTTCCCCAGGGAGATCATGATCAGATTCAGAGGAGCCAAGAGATAGGCAAAGGGAAAATCTCACATCTATATCAGTCTGTCCACTGCCAGAGGAATATCCAGGGGAACTGAGAGAAAAAAATGGGGAACCTGGATATTTTTTCTTATAGCCATGAGTGCTATCATTGTCATCCCTCATTATTCTATAGTTTCCAGGAAGACCTCCAGTTGAAATGACAATTCTTCCTGTTGGATGGTCCTGTGGCTTAGAGAGTGCGCCCAAGTATTAATCTTCCCCCAGAATATGAACCATTGAAATAGCCTCCAGATTGCACTTTGCCCACTGAAGAATCAAGTTGGGACAGGTGAAGAAGGGTCAGAATATTTGTACCCCCCTTGTGAGCCAGATAGACTACTGCAGTCAAATTGTCTGACCTGACCGTCACAGTCTTGCCTCTGATCAGGGAGGAAGTGAACTTCAAAGCCCTCCATAACACCAGTAAATCCAGGTGACTGGAGTGTAACCAGGCCTCTGAGGGACACCAAAATCCCCTGAACCTCTGCTGAATAACCACTGCCCAACCAGTCTTGCTATCATCTGTAGTTGGGATAATCTTATTTGGAGCAACACAGGAAAGACCCACAGACAGGTCCTTTCTCTTACACCAAACCAGTGAAGATTTGACTTGAAGAGGGATCTCGATCTGATGAGGACAATCCTTCAGATTACTGTTCCATTTGAGTAGAATGAGCTGCTGGAGAGATTTGGAGGACTCAGGAAGCTAAGATCACCCAAAAATAGCTTCAAAAATGAGCCTGAGAGGAGCTTACCCTCTCTGGCATGCAAAACGGGACTCCAGGTCTGTGGAATGCACAGAACAGAGGCAAGGTGGCAACCACAATCATGCATTCCACCAATGCAACGCATAGAGAACTATTCGGCCTATCTCAGAAGAGGCAGCAGCTGGAGGCCCTAATCATGACAAGGGGGCAAGGCCAAGAGAGACAGGTAGTCTCGTCTCGTGGACTGGCCATGACGGCTTGTGCCAGGAGCCAGAGGAACAACCCAGCTGGGCCCTCCTTACAAAAAAACAGGAGAAGCACTGCCATAATGGAAGACAGGTGAACACTGAGGGGGTTAGTGGTGGGAGTGTGTTTTTTGTATGTTTTAATTTAGTACCTGTTCTGATTCGGAAGCGAGGCACTCTTCAGGTGTGCTGCCAAGTAGACCCCTAAAGGAAAAGTCCTTATTAAACAGCTGCAATTCTGGCACAAACCAAATGCAGTTAAGGTTTGAAATGAAAATTTTGCAATTTCCCATTGATTTAAATGGAGATTTTTGCAATGCATTGGAGTGCCAGCCACGTGAGGGGTACAGGCTTGGCCATGTGTACCTGAATGGCCAAGCTCATGACCCACACATGGCTCCTGTCCCCCCAACCCAATTTTTGCAATAATTTATTATTTAACCCCTTAATGACCCATGACGTACATGTACGTCATGAGGTTGCTGTCCCTAAAGTACCAAGATCATTCATGTACGTCATGGAATTCTGGGTTCACCGCACGGCTGCACTCTGTTCGGGAACTCTGGAATCAGAATCTTTAAAAAAAAAAAAAAAAAAAAAAAAAAAAAAAAAAAAAAAGCCCCATGGTCCTTAAGTGACTGGCTCGTGCTTGGCCGGTTCTTAAGGGGTTAAGACCTCATTGGAGGGGCATCAGGAACCCTCCTGATGCACCCTCCTCGACTGTTGATCTCCCAGCTGATCAGTATGGGATATCAATCCTGCTTCACTCCTACCTGAACTTCTAGATAGGTGTTGGAGAGATCAGGGAAAGCTTCCTACTGTCATCTGTGACATGATCATTTGTAACATGAGAAGACTTTACCTGATCCTGCCCACTCCTACCAGTTAGGGTAGGTATGGAAGAGGGGAGGACATTGCTATCCTGCATTGCCAGTATTGATCTCCCAGCTTTGAGAAAGGTTATTCTTATGTAACCAAAGTCTTGATCATTAAATTAATCTCCTTTGTTTGCTATTATTGAAGACCCGATAGTGCGTTCTTACCTTTTTGTTTTACTGCATGTGTGTGAACTTCCCTTTTCATATATATATATATACGGTGGTAGATACAATGCTAAACAAAATTTGACATACCAGTCAAGCCATAAGACTTGCTTTTCCCAAAGAGCGTTGCATAGACAACGAAACAGCTGTCCATGAGTGGTTCACTGGCTTTGCACCTCATCCTGAGTTGTGTCTTAAAGCTGTTACTCAGCATACACATACTCTGAGGAATCCATGTATAAAGTGGAATTTGAGGCAAAAAGGTGATTCCTTGCTAAACTTATTTGCATATGCCTACCCAGATTCCTATGCAGTAGCAACACCACTGAAAAAGTGTGATTTGTTTGGGAAAAGCAAGTCTTATGGCTTGACTGGTATGTCAAATTTTGTTTAGCATTGTATCTACCACCCACCAAATTCAGGTGGACGGGGTTTTCATTCACTTTTTTCCCCACCATAACCTTGCTCTCTCTCTCTCTCTCTATATATATATACTAGTTGAACAGCCCGTTACACGGGCCACAGTGCCTCTGGCAGCCGGTTGCGGGGCAGTCACATGCAGTGGAGACTGGCCGCGCCTCGGCTGATACAGAGCTGGGCGCTCCGAAGGACTGCCGCACGCGCAGCAGTGTCTACTGCGCATGTCGGGCGTTACACACAACTTAGCGAATTATTATATATGATGATGATGATGATGATGATATAGGAGCGTTGTGAGTAATAGTAGGGACTGAAATTGATAGCTCCAAGACTGGAGCGATCTCTTTCAGTCCCCTGTTCGGCGTGCCGGCACACGTGATCAGTTACGTGGGATGGCATGTCAATCTTTCCTATCTGGTCCTTAAGGGACCACACACCCCAGGATCGCTGGTCCTTAATAAACTGTGTCCAAGTGTCCCTAGAAGAATTGATGCTGTTTTGAATGCAAAGGGTGGTCACACCAAATATTGATTTGATTTGGATTTTTCTTCCGTTCACTCACTATGCATTTTGTTAATTGATAAAAATAAACTATTAACATATCTTACTTTACAGCATTGTTGCACACCTAGCCAACACTTTAGCCCATATATATATATATATATATATATATATATATATAAAATTCTATAGGTGGAAAGCACTCACTCCTAATAACTTCTCTTGCCCAGGTGCACAATCCCATAAATATATATATATATATATATATATATATATATATATATACATGAGCCTTGGAAGAGACATAACAAAGCTTGATTAACAGGACTACAGACTACAGGTCACTGCATGATTTGCTTGAAACTTTAAAACTTTATTTAAAAATTATACAAGATGCTCATGTTGTTTTATAAGGTATAATAGCACAAAAAGTTACACTTGGAGTGTATGGTAAGTAGTTATTATCAAGGTGATAAAATGTCATCTACATATACATACAAATGACCATCTGCGGCATTGTTCTGTATCTGCTGTGGGTGCAAAAGGTCATGATGTATTAGTGAAAGCCCTGTTGCTCCCCTAGTGCTCATGTTTATATATACACATCAAACATGTTTACATACACAACTGGCACTAACATACGCCAAGGGTAATCTTACATACATAGTGGGAAATGTTTACAAACATAGGGGACTTGTTTATATACATACTGAGCATACTTCAGTTGAAGACAGTAAACAGGAGAAGCTTTTATCCAGGCTGGCAAATCACATCAAGGAGGGAAAGGTTTGCAGACCCTGCTTGTTTTTATGCCCTTGCAATAAGTGTCTGCTAATTTGTTACAAAGATTAACTTACTTAGGTATTCCACAGTATGTATGTATGTATGTATGTATGTATGTATGTATCTATCTATCTATCTATCTATCTATCTATCTATCTATCTATCTATCTAGTGATTCCTGTTGAAATCTGTCCTTACAGCAAACATTGGGTTTTAATAGCCTTGAATGAATCATAAGGGACACAAGTTGTTATAAGACTGTAAATTAAAGCAGTTAGAAGTGGACTAGAAAAACAGACAGACCAATGTACTAAGCAAGTGCTGAAATTCTGAAGCACACCAGTATACACCAAAGAGAAAAATAAAAATGTCCATTAATTTATATGGGTATTGTAATCCCTTGGATGCTAGAGAGCATGCATTGGAGACCTAGCCAGAATTCAATGTATCAAAAGCCCCATTTAAAGTAGTAATATTTCACAAAAACAGCAGTTCCAATTAATCTTCATAGTATTTGGACCATGGAGAGTATTATTTCAATACTGTCAGAGTTGTAGTTCAAGAGTAATTGTATTATAAAGTATCCCCCTCCCACCCCTTTTATGTAGTGCAGGCCGCCTCCTCTTAGATGTGGAATCTGGTCTCTTGACCAGACAGCTCACAGCAAGGGACACTCTTCCTACTGTGGAGTAAAACAGATGGTTATGTGTTGTGTGACCATGGTCACACACGCATTTTATTCACAGGTGAAGTAGTCCCTGATGAACCTGAATCACATCTGTGTTCAGCTCAACGCATCCTCCTCTCCATCTATGGGAACAGGGACCTCATGGGCTGCTGTGGCTCAACATCCTCAACTAGAAGTGTGTCTACAGCAATATTGTGGAGTGGGGAACATGCCAGGATGAAATCACATACTTTACCAGGTGCATATTGTAGAGTGCCCCCTGAGTGATCCAGGCAACGGAACCTGGCTTTGAGCAGGCCAAAAGTGTGCTCTATGGCATTCCTGGTCCTGCTGTGTGCTTTTTTTTATAGCGCTCCTGCTCAGAAGTGTGGAGATTGGCTACTGGTGTCAGCAGCCACGACTTTCACCCAAAGCCAGCATCAACTGTGGACAGTGAGTGACATGGTGATACGAGAATCACATATTATGTGGATGATGTACTCCAGGTAAGTGTTTGCTGGTGTGTCAGTGTTTGGTGGGGTGATTAGTTTTAATTGATATGTACCTGCCATGTGTGTGTGTGTGTGAGACGTTGTGAGGTGCGTGTTGTGTCTCCATTGGCTGTTGATGTTGCATAGGTGAGCCTGGTTTGTTTTGGGATTGACAGGTGTGCATGTTGTGTTGTGTGTTAACTCCTGTTGTACCAGGGTGTGGTGGTATGGCTTATGTTGTGATGCTTTGTGTTACCCTTGTACCTGGGTTACTGGGTCCTCATTTATCAATGTTGTAAGATTGCCAGGCACTTCTGCCGCAGTGTCAAGTCAGACCAGCAGCTTAGGGAGGAGCAGGGATATACCACAGCACTGGCTATGCCAAGACCCAATGGAACTCCACCTTGGAGATGATGGAGAGGATACTGGAGCAGCAGTCAGCACTTCACTACTTGTCATCTGAGCAGAACATTGGGGTGTCCTACCCATATAATACTTCAGGTTCTAACAAAGTCAAAGGTGCTTCTGCTTTCGTACTCTTAGAGATCAGTGAGTGCACTTTTTTTTGGTGGGGGGTGGGGGGGCTTTCTCATTGGCATCTTCCTTCCCTTACTTAGGCAGAACATGAACAAATCTGTATATGTATAAAAGAAGAAGTCTGCATGTATGGCCCCCTGACCACTCCTGTCAAAATTTCTGCAAGGAGTTGGCCCTCCCAGAGTATATCCTCTAAAAAAAAATAAACATGGCCTTTTGCACCCCTGACACTCTTGTGAAAATTTCTGCAAGAAATTGCAGGGGCCTTCAATACACAAATACACATACGCACAACACACAGTCAATACACACATGCAATACACATGCACAATATACACACATGCAATACACACATCACAACACACAGACATGCAATACTCACACCCATAACACACACACAATACACACACATGTAATATGCATACCCACAACACACACAATACACAAACACACATGCACAACAAGCACACTCACAACACACACACGCAACACACATATAATACACAAAACACACACACACATGCACATTAAACACACACAAACACACACATAACACATACAAGCACAACACACACATATAACACACACAAACACAATATATATATACACGCAATACACATACATACAAACACAGTACACACATGCACAAACACAATACATACAATATACAAAACACAAACACACAATCCACACAACTCATACAATAAACACATACACACATAATGTACAAAAACACACACAGACACACAATATGCACAATAAACACACACAATACGCAAAATGTTATGCCCAAAACACTATACACAATATGATATAAGATATATGCAAACTGCTATACCCAAAACTCAAAATGCTATATGCAATACTCTATACACAAAATGCAAAACAGAATAGGTAAAACTCTATACGAAAAAAGCAATATGCAAAATGCAGTACACAAAACATTCTGTACACATAACGGAAAACTCTTTAAGCTATGGTATACACAATATGCTATATGCAAAATGCTACATGCAATATGGTATATGCTATATGCCAAACTCTATACGCAAAACGCTATATGCAAAATGCATAACACTGAGAGCAAAATACTATGTGTAACATAATATATGGAAAACGTTATACAAAAAAATTATATCCGAAAAATGCTATATGCAAAAAGCAATACGTGAACAGCTATACACAAAACTCTATATACTATAAGCAAAATATAGTATGTAAAACGCTATAGGCAATATGTTGTACGCAATATGCAAAACATTACGCAAAACCTATACCCAATATACTATGCAAAAAACATTATACGCAAAACTCAATATGTAACATGCTATGCACAAAATGCTATACTCAAAACTCCATATGCTATGAGCAAAATGCTTTACGCAAAATGATATACACAAAACAATATACGCAAAATGCTATACGCAAAACACTAAATCCCATAAGCAAAAAACTATACGCAAAACGATATATACACAAAACAATTTAAGCAAAATACTATAAGCAAAACGCTATATGCTATGAGCAAAATACTATACACAAAACAATATGCGCAATAAGGTATAGGCAAAATGCTATACACTATGCATAAAATGCAAAATGCTATGTTCAAAATGCAATACGCAAAAAGCAAAACACTACGTGCAAAATATGCACTACACGCAAAACACACACACGCTCACGCACACATACGCTTTTGCTCACATACACTCTCTTACACTCACACACACACTCATGCTCATTGATAGAGAGTTGTGTAACCGTGTTTTGCAATGTGTTGCACACCGTTTTGGAACTGAAAGGGCTAAGCCAGTGATTCTCAACCAGGGTGCTGTGGTACTTTGGTGTGCCACGGGCATCAACTTAGGGTGCCCTGTGTTTTCTATAAAGACTAACAAAAATGGATTTTTAAATAAAGATTTATAGAAATTGTTATGCGCAATATGTTTAGTTATGGTATTCTGATTATAAGACCTAATAATACTGTATATTTATGTATTGTACCCTTCATTATGCCCTTGATAAAGTACATTAAATATGTTAGGGGTGCCCCGAATGTTCAAGATTATGTGTTAGGGGTGCCCCAAGCAAAAAAAGATTGAGAACCACTGGGCTAAGCACTTAAAGTTCAACAATTCAGTCATTAAAGGGATAGTAATACTTCGTTTTATCTCTATTTATTTTGTAGGCATTAAAAAACATGAAGAACGATATAAGTCTTATCTCTCAAACCTTTATGGTTTGAGACATATTCACAAGCAAAGTTTCCCTTCCCGCCCCTTTTTACCTAGTGTAAGCCATCTCTTCTCAGATGTGGAATCCAGTCCATAGACCAGACAGATAACAGAAGGGGACAATCTTCTTCCTATGAGAACAATGAAAGCCCTGCCCCACTTGACACGTTTTTCAGGTTTTTCCCTTATCTTAATTGAAGATGATCCCTCTCTGCAGTCTACCTGGGCACCTCCCTTCTGTTGTGGCTGAACAGTGTTACATCAGTAAAAGGACAACAGAAACAGGAACAGGGGCGCAAATGGTGAAATAAGTATGCACAAATACTTGATAATAGTAAGAAATACACTCACATTGAGTCGATGTCAGAGCTTTGATACCAAAGTTCTCTGACTAACAGGCATACGGAGACATTCACCCCCTCTCCGTTGGGGTCACTCACTCTTCGGATCTTTCCTTGGAATTTTCCACTCGGGGTAGGCAGTAAACAAAACAGCAGGTGGACTCTGTCATCCAATTTGTCTTTTCAATCTCCTTTTGGTCTTCCAAGACACACAAAGGACCAATCGGTTTCTTAGATGGTTTAAGGCTTATACATCACTTGGTTATATAAAGAATAGAAGAAAGAAGACCAAAAGGAGATTGAAAAGACAAATTGGATGACAGAGTCCGCCTGCTGTTTTGTTTACTGCCTACCCCGAGTGGGTATTTGTGCATACTTATTTCACCATTTGCTCCCCTGTTCCTGTTTCTGTTGTCTTTTTGCATATATCTGTTACCGCTGAGGGGAGCGAGAGGTTGAAGGGAGCTGCAGTGAAATTGGGATCCCCTGATTAACTGGTTGGAGACAGTGACATATTCTCCTCCTGCCTGTCAAGTCAGTGTCGACATATGTCGTTTACTGGCACCTTTATTTTGTGAGTGCGCACTGTAAAGGGTGCGGTGGTGGTGACTCATCCATTTTTTTAGTTTGATACACACAAGGGGCGCCCCTTGTCTTGTTCCCCCTTCCTTTTTTCTATTTTATACATCAGTAAAAGGGGCGGGAGGGGGGCACTTTGTCATTGAATTACTCTTGAACTACAACTCTGACAGAATTGAAATAATACTCTCCAAGGTCCAAATACTATGATGATTAATTAGAGCTGCTTTTATTATGAAACATTACTATCCCTTTAAGAACATTGTTTCCTTTCTGGATTTACCTGGGTGTCAGGGAAAATAGTCCACTTTTAATTTTTTAACCCTATTACTACTAAACACATCACATTCTTTCCTTATTTAGTCATGCATACAGCTGCATGGGACTTTTTAAAATTTGTTTTGTTAACAAATTGCTAGAATAAAATAAATCAAATAAAAATGTAGGCCTTTACTATTTATGTTTCTTTTAATTATTTGTTTATGTACCCTGGATAGTCAGGTTTTATGTAGTTTATTTGAATGGATCTTGTTCATATATCAGTGCAGAGAAGGTGGCAAGTCTGACCAAGTGATATGGCAAGCGAATTTCGGGTTACCCGAACTTTTTACATTTTTACCCATGAATAGCTGAGACAAAAAAAAAATGTTCTCATTGTGCACAAGTCTAGTATAAATTAAAATCTCAACTGATTTAAGTGAAGTTTTATCTCCTTATATGCTAGAGGGTGCTGCATTATTTTGTATCCCCAGTCCCTGGTTCTTAAAGGGATAGTAATACTTAAATATTACTAATACCCATATTGTAGCTATGGCAAAAAGATTTGATTTGTCCCCAGGTTCATCTCTCAAACCTTTATGGTTTGATAGATAACTGAACGCAAAGTTCCCCCCCTCCCCTGAAGTCAGCATTTTACTGACTGCAGGGATATCCAGTCTTATTTTCATCAGGCGGCTCTGCAGCTGAGCCGAGATCGTGTTATTAAAAAATAATTATTTAACTGAAACGGTCTTCTACGAGTGCTTGCAAACCAAGCACATGTAGAACACTGTTTAAAGGGATAATAATACTTCGTTTTAACTTTATTTTATTTTGTAGGCATTAAAAAAACATGAATAATGATATAAGTCTTATCTCTCAAACCTTTATGGTTTATGAAATATTCACAAGCAAAGTTTCCCCCTCCCGCCCCTTTTACCTAGTGTAAACAATCTCTTCTCAGATGTGGAATGCAGTCCATAGACCAGACAGATAACAGAAGGGGACACTCTTATTCCTATGAAAACAATGAAATCCCTGCCCCCCTTGACAAGCTTTTCAGGTTTTTCCCTTATCTTAATTGAAGATTGTCCCTCTGTGCAATCTACCTGGGCACCTCCCTTCTGATCTGGCTGAGCAGTGTTACATCAGTAAAAGGGGCGGGAGGGGGAAACTTTGCTTGTGAATATCTCTTAAACCATAAAGGTTTGAGAGATAAGACTTATATCATTCTTCATGTTTTTTAATGCCTACAAAATAAAATAAAGTTAAAACGAAGTATTACTATCCCTTTAAGTGAAATAATTGTTTTTTACTAACTCGATCTCGGCTCAGCTGCAGAGTCGCAAGCCTGTCCCCTGCAGTCAGCTATAATGCTGACTTCAGGGAAGGGGGAGGGGGGGGGACTTTGCGCTCTTTTCTCCCTTATGATTATACCTTGATGTCCACAGGACCTGGATCTTGTAATCCTTGTGAACTTTTTTACATAGTAACAAAGCAAATTAGGTTGAAAAATTAGATAAGTCTATCAAGTTCAACCCTTGCCTCATAACCCAGAGACATGAGAAATATATAAGCTGTCCTGTTGCAAAATAATTTAGTTTATCAGACCTTCCTGTTTTGCCTACTAATACACAGTATAACCATGTATGTTCCCTTTTGAAAGAAATGTATCTATTATTCTCTTAAACTTATCCATTATATCTGACTTAACCACATAATTGGGCAAGGAATTCCATAATTTAACAGACATAACTGTAAAAAAAACCTTCCTCTGCTGAAGTCGAAAGCTCCTTTCCTCTAATCTCTAGGGGTGGACTCTAGTTATTTACTCAGTCCTTGGAATGAATAGCTCACCAGAGAGATCCTTGTATTCACCTCCCATATGCTTGTACATTGTGATAAGGTCTCGTCTTTGTCGTCTTTTTTCTAGTGTAAATAAACCATGTTTGTCTAGTTGTTCCTCATACGTCAAGTCCTCCATTCCTTTAATTAATTTTGTTGCTCTTCACTGTACTCTTTCCAGTTCTAGAATATCCTTTTTCAGAACCGGTGCTTAAAACTGCACTGCTTATTCGAGGTGAAGTCTTACCAATGATTTGGACAATGGCAAAATGATGTTATCCACTTTTACTTCAATACCCCCTTTTATACAAGACAGGACTTTGTTTGCTTTTGCTACTGCTATTTGACACAGGTCACTGTTTCCAAGTTTGTAATTTACAAGGATTACCAGGTCTTTCTCTATCAACGAGTCTCCTAAAATGATTCCATTTAGTTTGCAAAGTAATGGGATTTTTTCTTCCCAAATGCATGACTTTATACTTTCCCACATTAAAGGGATAGTAATACTTAAAATGTAAAAAATATATATGTTGTAGGGTTTATCCTCCTGAGTAAACCAAGGGTATTTCCACTGCTGAGATATATTTTATTAAAAAATTATAACAGCTGAAACTGTAATTTTTTAGGTGCAATATCACAGTGGCCTGAAAATTTAGTGGCGCTGTTGCTACACCATCCTATGGACTGCTCTGGTCCGTAGACCAGAAATCTCCATAGGATGGTGTAGCAACAGCGCCACTGTAAATTTTCAGGCCACTGTGATATTGAACCTAAAAAATTCAAGTTTCAGCTGTTATAATTTTCTAATAAAATATCTCTCAGCAGTGGGAGTACCCTTGTTTTATTTGGGGACATAAACCCTACAAAATATATTTTTTTACATCTTAAGTATTACTATCCCTTTAAACTTCATATTCCATTTGTTTGCCCAGTCTGCCATTTTATGTAAATCCCTCTGTAGAGAACAAATATCCTGTTCTGAATTTATTACCCTGCATAATTTAGTGTCACCTACAAATATTGATATTTTGCTTTTTATATCTATTTCCAGGTCATTTATAAACATGTTAAAAAGCAGTGGACCAAGTACTGAACCCTGAGGTACTCCACTCTCAACTTTAACTGTATTGGAAAATACCACACACTGTTCACTATCTATAACCAGTTTACTGTTCAATTTAAAAGGTTATCCCCTAGCCCCAGTTTCCTTATTTTATACCCCAGCCTCCTGTGTGTCACTGTATCACATGCCTTTGCAAAATCTAGATAAACTACATCAACTGACCTACCAATATCTAGGTTACTACTTACTTCTTCATAGAAGTTGAAAACATTAGTTTTTCATGATCTATTCCTCATAAAACCATGTTGACTCCTACTAATAATCTTATGTTTTCTGGTGTAATCCTGAATATAATCCCTTATTATTCCTTCTAGCAGTTTTCCCACTACATTGGTCAAACTCACAGGTATATAATTCCCAGGTTCTGTTTTAGTTCCCTTCTTAAACAGAGGCACTACATTGGCTTTACACCAGTCTTATGGCACTATTTGTTTGGAAAAAAATGTCATTGAAAGATTTGGCAGAAAGAAGAGGATCCATCAATACACAAATTCTGAGTCTGAGGGAGTAATATACTGTCTTATATTTTCATGTAATAAGCAATATATCAGATGACCACACATGCCAGTAGAAGAGCTTCCCAAATGGTTAAAAGTAAAGGACATAAAGCCTTATCATCTGCCAGCAGACATTTTTGGTTGAACGTCAACATACTGGTAATTAGAAAAAGTCCACTTGGGACTCTGGATATGGAGATGTTGTTGAAAAAAGAAAATCCATAGATTTTTTTATATTGAGTCCATGACTCCCAAAGGTATGCATAAAGAATTAAAATGGATTTGCCATAACTAATCTATGTGGGCTTTCAGTATTTTTAAATCTCAATCTAATTCCTTTTTGATGCATCTGTATAACGATCTTCATAATATACTCAAAATATAAAAATTACAATTGTAATAACAACTAATCGCAAATCGTAATTGATGCGTGTACCTGCAGGATCATTCCACTGTTTGCACAGAATTGAATAAAATATGTTCATATCAAAGCACCTTTATGAACTGTATCTGTCAGAACTAATGTAGTCTTGTTATGGCTATGCTTATATTTACACTGGCAATCAAAGCTGTCATCATGGGCATTGAATCCACAGGGCTTTGTTTACAAACACTGCAAGCACCAATGGATTTAAAACACACATGACTGCTATACTACCCAGCAGAAATAAATAATCAGAATTTACAGGAGGTAATGTAATAACAATTTAAAGTTGAAACATGCAAAACTCAGGTTTCACCCTTGAAAAAGCAAACTGGTTAAAGTGGTCGACTTGTATATAGTTCTTCTGCCCTAACTCAGCATAGTGTGCTGTGAAAAAATTTATTGGGGTTAAGTAGGAATTGGAGATAATGCTTTGGGACCAGTTGAAGTATGAATATGAGCCCCGATCTTGTTTTTTTACAATATATTATCCACTCATTTGATTTATTGTCACTACGGGGGAAGTAGGAATCCACGTAGCCCGGGCACTGGTTTAGTTGCAGGGGTGAGCTGGTAGAAAGCAATGTTTGGCTGCGGTGACGGCATACCAGGTACTCCCTTGCTGCAGTCGAAGCTGGGTAAAGGTGCTGGTCATGAAACCAGATTGTTCCACCCAAGTTGAGCCTGGGTGCAACCAGGAAGGGAGTAACTGGAAACCGTTGAGAACCAGGACCAGAGGACAAGACGTGAACAGGAGAAGATAGGGTATGCAGGCTGTGGTTAGGAACAAGGAGTTTACCAGCAGAATGGTCAGTGAAGCCGGGTCAGGAAGCCAGAAGTCATAATCAGAATGCTCAGAAAAAAACAGCAGCTAACTAGCTTGTGGAACGTGCAGGGAACAGAGGCATGGCTGAGTTTAACCCCTTAACGACGGATGACTTACCAGGTACGTCCCGCAGAAACTGTCACTTAGTGACAGAGGACATACCTGGTAAGTCACGGAAGTCCGGGTCTCCGTGAAGCTGCACGCCGCTTGGAGACTCCGGACTTGTTTGAAAATAAAAAAAAAATGTTCCTCGGGCGTTAAGGTGACAGCCGCGTTCAACGCGGCTGTCACTAAGGGGTTAAATATGGCAGTCTTCCAGTGGGAAAAAGGCTAGAGCAGAGCCCTTAATTGGCTGAAGAACCATGCCCTATCAAAGGGCAATACAGAAGGGGCTTGTCTGTGTGTTGACATGGAGACGGAACAACTCAGCGGGCGCATGCTCGGTAGGAGACAGAGAAAGGAAGAGTGTGCATGCACAGAAGCAGCAGCAACCAAAACACAGAGTCAGTGGCCGCGAAGTTGACATTTATCAACTGGACCTCAAAGTTTAGAGGCTGATTATGACACATTAAAACTATTCAGCCCTATTCTTTTTATACTCAATAGTGTATGGTGCCTGAATTTGAGATGGCCAACAGAAACATTTTGTAGTGGTTGCCTCAATTCAAATAAAAGACAGATGACACTATTATCAGATCACATCATCAGGGGAGGGCTGGCAACATACAGCCCAGAGGGCAAATAAAATCAAGTGGCCCATTTCTACTATCGCCCGAGCCCACTGTCTCAGCCCACCCCTGTTTTCGTTAATTTTAAAATTGTCCTTAATGTTGTGAAGTAAGACAAGTGATACCAAAGAGCTTACAGTTGAAATGGGGCTACATTAGTGATATTACAGTGCTTACAATTTAAGTAAAGCTACACTATTGATGCCATAGAGATTACAAGGGAAATGGGCTATACTACTAGTGTAGCTCTATTTGGATTGTAGCTCTGCGTTATCATTTGTATTTAGATTAATTTCAAATGTAAGCTCTGTGGTATCACTAGTTTAGCCCTATTTATAAGTAGGAGATTGAGTGAGGCAGTGGCCCGCCAGCCCAAAAACATGACCAGCCCAGGGGGCAATTGCCCTCCTGCCCCCCTGGCTAGCCCTCCCCTGCACATCATGTTGATATATCTGCTTTATTTAGTGCAGCGCTAGACTGGTTATTCTATGCAATAATATAACTGAAGAACAGGCCAATGAGTACCTAAATATTATGCTCCCATAGATAAAGGAACATATTGAGCATACTGTGGATGTAAATAGATAAAATAATTCAGCTCATATATACAAGGAAGTTATAATACCCTTGCCTGCTCTGAATAAACAATATAAAGCTATGTTTTAGTAGCATTTAAAATGACATTTTAATTAAAAGTTAAGTTTTAATATTTGCACATAAGATATTAGTGGGAGTACACAAATACAGGTGTCTTTTTTGGAAGTACTTGTTTTGTTTATAACATACAGAGCATTCGCTGGAGGCCTTACCCCTAGTCCCTCAAGGTCCCACATTTTCAGCAAGAAGACAATTTATTTCTCTGGTCGGAAAGTAGAGAGGCTGTTCTGGGTACACAACACACCAACGTGACTATTTTTTGCCATAAATATTAAAAGCAAAAGAATGAGACCTCTCTAGCATATGAAGTGTGTAAAAGCCCCTTTTAAAGGGATAGTAATACTTTGTTTTATCTTTATTTTTTGTAGGCATTAAAAGAACATAAAGAACGATATAAGTCTTATCTCTCAAACCTTTATGGTTTGAGAGATATTCACATGCAAAGTTTCCCCTCCCGCCCCTTTTACCTAGTGTAAGCCATCTCTTCTCAGATGGGGAATCCAGTCCATAGAGCAGACATATAACAGAAGGGCACAATCTTCTTCCTATGAGAACAGTGAAAGCCCTGCCCCCCTTGACAAGTTTTTCAGGTTTTTCCCTTATCTTAATTGAAGATTGTCCCTCTCTGCAGTCTACCTGGGCACCTCCCTTCTGATCTGGCTGAATAGTGTTACATTAGTAAAAGGGGCAGGAGGGGGATACTTTGTCATTGAATTACTCCTAAACTACAACTCTGACAGAATTGAAATAACACTGGCCAAAGTCCAAATACTATAATGATTCATTAGAGCTGCTTTTATTATGAAACATTACTATCCCTTTAAAGCAAAGGGAATGTTGACTCCATGATGCAGGTTGTTCTGCTCTGGAGCTACACATCGTTTGCTTTCAGAATAAGACCCAGCTGATTCTGTCCATCATGTCACACCAGGCATGCCAACCTAAAATATAGTGCAGGGCTGTGTCCACCACAAATATACTTAGAGATAGAAGCAGGTATAGGCATGGGAATATGAGGGGCAGTGGGTGGAAATGGAGGCAAATCATGCAGAGTGGCAGAGGAGAGTGTGGTATATGGCAAGAAAGGTGGAAGAAGCACAACATGTGAGAAAGTTAGGAGTAACCAAAGGGGATAGAGAGAGAGAATAGGGGCAATGACAAAGATAAAGAAAAAGGCAGTGAGAGGGTAAGTCTGGTAGTCACATAATCACATATACACAGTCTGCTTTCATAACCTTTTTCCTCTGTCCACTTGTCGTCACAGAATCACACATACAGTCTGACATACCAGCTCTGTTATACTGTCTGCTGTTATAGAAACCAAATATACTTTGTCTGACATCCCAGCCTTGTTTCACTTTGCATGGTAACAACAGAACTACACATATACTGTCTGGCGTCCCAGTCTTGTTCCACATTCCAACCTTGTTTTTGGGAGAGAGAATGAGCAGGGATATGGGGGATCCTGGCCACTTCTATTCCAAGATATAGAATCCAAACCTGTAGTGTGACCATACCTTGAAATTCTCCAGATCTGACCTTCAGCCTCTGTTTTTTTACCCTTTATTTTATACTTAATTACTGGATTTCAAGGTGCATTCCCTTGTAATACCTACTTCACTGCCAGAACTGCTTACTCTGTGCCTTATTCTAATCAATTTCCACTAATTTTTAGGCCAATCCCCAACTCCCAATTTCTCCCACCCTACCCACTTTATGCACAAACCTAATCATTTGTAGAGATGGGTGGAAAAATGCCCCATTTTTTCCTGCGGGGAATTTTCGCTTTAAACCCACAATTTGCCACTTTTTCTGTAGCAATTCCCTACATAGAAAACCCATAAAATGTCTGCCTTTTTTAATGTGAGAACTTTGCCGGTTTCTGTCTATACTAAAGACATCCCTCTGGGATTCAGACTCAGTAGTATGTACAGTTCTGTGGTTACCAGTGCAGTGGGTAAGGATGTGTCTCATAGATCGGTACATGTAGTTATATGGCTACCAGTGCAGTGGTACAGGACTGTCAGTATGTGTGGTTTTATGGCAGTGTTGGACAGCATGAGGCCCACCAGCTGGTGCCACACTGCCATTAGCTGGAAAGGAATGATGGGAATTGTAGTATTGAAGCAACTGAAGGACCTCACATTGCATACCTGGGAACTCTCCGGTTTTGCCCCGGAGACTCCGGATTTCAAAGTGAATTACCGGATCTCCGGGGCAATGTGTGAATCACCAGGTGGGCAGAGTTTAAGTAGAAACTCTACCCACTTGTGCTCCATCCCGCCCGGTTCCTCCCACTCCCCGCCCTCTTACATCCATTTTTCAGGGGTGGTTTGTTTTTTTTGTCCCGCCCCCCACGACTAAGCCCCACCCCTTTTATGACACGATTCGTGTCATTTTCCTCCCCCTGGGCACTGACAGGGTTACCCTCCAGGTTTCAAAAGTTCCCAGGTATGCACATTGCCCATCCCTATGACTACCAGTGCACTGGGTCAGTACTTGTGGTGCAATGGCTACTGTGAGACAAGGCCGGAGGGTCAGTATTTGTGGTTGTATAGCTACTAAGGCTTGGGGTTGGTTTGTGTAAATATTTTACTGTTCATGCACATGGAGAGCTGGGGTGGATCACAATGTGTATGTGGAGGAAAAACAGCACTTTACTTGGAAATTCCCTTGGAAGGAGCATAGTTTTTATTTCAATGTGAACATTTTTGCCCTTCCCTTGTCATTTGGACACTCCCAGACCTTAATGGACCTCCTGAGGCTTAGTAAAATAAGTTTCCCAGGTATGGGAGTCAGATAGAGTATATGTGGTTCTGTGACCACCAGTGTGATAGTGGAACAAGGCTGGGGTGTCACAGTGTATTCTATGCTCAAGGCAGGAAATGATTTTTGAGGTCACATTTCATTATATAAACTGTATTTTGCAGGGGGCCACAGCTTAGCATGGAGAGGGCTGCATGTGGCCAGCGAGACACAAGCCTGGCACCTTTATTACACTATCATGGATTGCAGAGCTTTGTAGAAAGACATTTTCCAAAGACATCTAGGAAAAGGTACCTCTGAGTTAGACAGACACGCTTTGTAAAGGAAAAGAAAACACATTTTTTAAAGTACAATGGCTTCAACCACAAGGCTTTTGTATGGGTGGAAGAGAGAAAAAGCTATTTTGTTTTCTCCTGGAGAATGTCTGGTTTTGATCACAGGTCTTTTGTTCTTTATAAATGAAGCACAATATCCCCCTCGCCATGCTTGATAAACAATAGAAACAATGGTGGAGAGACTGTTAACTCTTCACTGATCGGTTTCTGACTAATCTAGGAAGTGGTACTTAAAGTTTTTGCCATGGCAGAACTCTTTTGTTTTAAATGAAAACCCACTGGGACCCTAACAGTCAGACTTTTAACCCCTTGAATTAGAGAGTACCACATTGCATTGTAATGCTTGTTGACCTCTATAGCATCCAAGGGTTTAACATAGTACAAGTCTTCTTCCTCTGCTAGCCATCACTTACATTTCTTCTGTGGGACCCCTTGTACTTCTTCAGGGATCTCTGGGGTTTCATGGACAACAGTTTGAGAACCACTGATCCAGGGTAATTAAGACTGGCACTTCATCCCTTTAAAGGGATAGTAATGTTTCATAATAAAAGCAGCTCTAATTAATCATCATAGTATTTGGACTTTGGATAGTGTTATTTTCAATTCTATCAGAGTTGTAGTTCAAGAGTAATTCAATGACAAAGTATCCCCCTCCCTCCCCTTTTACTGATGTAACACTGCTCAGACAGAGCAGAAGGGAGGTGCCCAGGTAGATTGCAGAGAGGGACAATCTTCAATTAAGATAAGGGAAAAAGCTGAAAAAAGTGTCAAGGGGGGAAGGGCTTTCATTCTTTTCATACAAAGAAGATTGTCCCCTGCTGTTATCTGTCTGGTCATACAACCAGATTCACATCTGAGAAGAGATGGCTTACACTAGGAAAAAGGGGCAGGAGGGGAAACTTTGCTTGTGAATATCTCTTAAACCATAAAGGTTTGAGAGATAAGACTTATATCATTCTTCATGTTTTTTGAATGCCTACAAAATAAAATATAGTTAAAACGAAGTATTACTATCCCTTTAAACATTCAATGGGTTAAAAGCTCAATTTAAATTAATTTAATTGTGTATGTGTTCCCTATGGTGTAGTTGGTTTGTCACATGGCATGCCTCCTGTAATAGGCTAAATAAGCCTTAAAGGGACAATAACCAAAAAATTAAATTAGGTTGTATAGTTTTAAATATCAAGTACTTCCAGACAGCATCTGTATAACTGAATTACTTTATGTTAGATCAATTAGCCCCTTAAGGACCGGCTATGCGCAGTTAAGGAGCACGGAGCATTTTTTTTTTCTCTATTGGATTCGGGGGTCCCCAAGCGGCTTTCACTTAAGGGGTTAAACTATGAACAGATGTGCGGGTTCTTTTTAAGGCTAATGTATTAACACCTCTCTTTTTTTTAAAGTTATATGAAGAGAAGACGGAACAGAAGAAGAAAGAAGATGTAGAGGAAGAAGAGAGAAGAAAGAAGAGTTAAGAAGATTGACAGTAGCTGAACAGGCTGCTGAAGATCCTGCTGGACATCAGGATTAATGGTAGGTGTTTCTTTGCAGGGGCTGTTGCTTTGTAACTAAATTTTATTAACCATGTGAGTGCCGATGTTGATAGGAATATCCCACTTGCACTCATAGGGTTAATTCTACTAACTTTGGACACTTTTTCATAGTTTGGATGTATTGACATGGGGCTTAGGGACCCATATCAATATATCCATTGGGGACTTAGTTGTTTTTTTTTTTTACATTCATTCATTTGGTGCGTCAGCAGTTAAAAGTTGCGTTAAAGAGATAGTAATTCTACATAATAAAAGCAGCTCCAATTAATCTTCATAGTATTTGGGCCATGGAGAGTGTTATTTCAATACTGTCAGAGTTGTAGTTCAAGAGTAATTGAATAAAGTATCCCCCTCCCACCTCTTTTACTGATGTAACACTGCTCACCTCAGAGCAGCAGGGTGGTGTCCAAGTGGATTGCAGAGAGGGACAATCTTCAATTAACATAAGGGAAAAACCTGAAAAACCTGTCAATGGAGGCAGGGCTTTCCTTATGCTCACAGTAAGAAGATTGTCCCTTTCTGTGATCTGTCTGGTCTGTGGACCAGATTCCACATCTGAGGGGAGGCGGCTTACACTAGGTAAAAGGGGTGGGAGGAGGATACTTATCATTCAATTAATCTTGAATTACAACTCTGACAGTATTGAAATAACACTCTCCATGGCCCAAATACTATGAAGATTAATTGGAGCTGCTGTTTTTGTGAAACATTACTACACCTTTAAGGGACTGTGAACCCAAAAAACTGGGTGTACATTTTCCCCAAGATAAAGTGGGTCACTTAGCGCATCTTACTGCCTAGCGCAGTCAATTGAACAGAAGATCTAGGCTCTAAAGCTTAAAAATAAAGCCTATAGCTGTACCTGACTGCTGTATGAAATTCATTTACCTAGGTAATGCATTCTGTTAAATAAATAAAAGCCACTTATTATTGGGGTATAATTCCTCTATAATATAAGCAAGCCTCAATTGCTTCCCCTATAGCATGCGGAGAGAAGTGGGGTCCACTGTGACTTGATAGGAGAAGTAAACACTCTTAGAAATAACCTCTATTTAACTTACTGTAGGCAGAAATTTCTAATGACCCCTATAAATTTTATCTTGTACCGTTGTTTAAGAGATAACATCTTCAGTCAGTCCTGGATCTCGTGTCCATGGAGGAGGACATGACACCTACTGCACATAGTAATCTTAACCTTTTAAGTACCAGATGGGTATGCAACACATTTCTTTGCAGTGCTTTGCACCCTCCCCAGTACTAAATAGTTAGGTTGGCTCATTTATTCTGCCTCTTTCAGTGTAAAAAACTGCCAGCAACTGTCTTGTCCAACCCATGGACTTGAAATACAGACTGAATGAACATGTTATCTCTTGAAAAAATATAAAGGCAAACTTCATAAGGATCATTAAGATTTTCTGTCTCTATTAACCATAGTGGGTTTGCCCCAGAGACTCCAGTTTTTGCTGCTGATTACCGAGTCTCTGGGCAGAGGCTGATTCTCCAGATGTGGGGAGAGTCTAATGAAACTCTGCCCACTTCTGCTCCTTCCCAGTATGTTCCTTCCACTCCTCGTCCACTTCTCCTTCTTTCCAAGGCTATTCCCATTACTTTTTCTATGTTTGTTAATCCCCACCCCCACTCATGATTAAACCCCACCCTGTTTTTATGCAAATTGCTCCATTTATCGCCTCCAGCAGTACCACAGGACTCCACTCCGGGTAGTCCACAAGAAAAAGTTCCCAGGTATTCTAGTAACATAAGTGGAGGGTGATTATTAGAAGGTGTTACTTCTAAATCAAACAAAGCTCAGAGGAATGGAAAACCAAAAAATGCTCAAATAATCCCACACTGCCCCCCTTCTGCAAGCAGTATAAATGACAGAATTTTTGTTGTTAATAGCTCATTACACAACTGGGGTAAATGTGGATTTTAGACCAGCAAGACCCTTATACCTTCCCCATTGCATAATACTGAGGAAATGACTTAATCCTTTTATTGTCAGAGGGGTATCCAACGCATGGATGGTGGATACACCATTTCCTATATGCCATATGTAGTATCAGGGGCGGATTGTGGTCAGATAATGGCCCGGGGCATTTTTTAAAAAATATGGCCCATAGTTGGTATGCCATGATATATACATATATGCATGTGTGTATATATATATATATATATATATATATATATATATATATATATATATATATATGCACATATAGGCTGTAGAGGCACATGGGAACTAGTAGGTGGCACAGGGTGATGTTTGGGGACATATGATGTCCATTATGTATATATATGGACACAGAGGCACATGGAGACTAGTAGGTGGCATAGGGCGATGCTTGGGGGGCATGTGGTGGTCAGTGTGGTTAAACATGGGCACAGGGAGATGCTTGGGGCAAATGCTGACATATGGAGGCAGCAACTGAGTAGATGGGAACACATTTGGGAGGCTTCTAATTTGAACAGGGTGCTGTTTAGGAGGATATGGGGGTTACTGAGTTTAAAAGTATGGACACATGGATGAATTCTAAGGTACAAGGGTACAATAGCTACATCCCTTTGAATGCCTGAGGGATACTCAGTGTGCAAAGCATTGGTTTCTCCACTGGCACTCAAAGGGTTAAAATAAAAAATTTTCAAAGAGAAAACGTGTCCTTGAACCTTGCTCATCAAGTTAAGAGGATAAGTGTGGAGGAAACCAACTACTGAAAGAGGGAAATTAAAATTCTGCATTTTCCAATTGATTTTAATGGGGATTTTGACCTGGGGGGATTAAAAGCCCCATTTAAATCAATGGGAATATGCAGAATTTTAATTTCCTTCTGTTTCAGTAGTTGGTTTCCTCCAGACTTATCCTCTTTAACTTGAGCAAGGTTTTCACTTACTTTGAACATTTTTGATTTTAACCCTTTGAGTGCCAGTGGAGTATCCAATGCTTTGCACACTGAGTATCCCTCTGGCATTCAAAGGGTTTTTAATGTTCTCCAATAATCAGACCATGAGTTATGATAAAAAAAAAGATCAAAACAGGAGAAAAAAAAAAGAAGACTGAAACGAAAGAGAATGATTTACTTACTGGATAAGGTCCGGGGGAGGATTGTAACGGGAGGACGAGTCCGATAGAGAGAAGCAGGGCAGCAGCAGCAAAGAAGCTACAAGAGGCAAGTTAACACCCTGAGTGCTAGAGAGGTCCTTATGTATTGCTTTACAGTGTGTTAAACTCCTCTCTAGCACTGGATTAAGTCGATGGCCGGCATCATCGCTGTACACAGTAAGTAGAAAGTCTGTGCGTGAATCACACAGACTATTCACAGTTGTGGTGTTTATTACTTCTTTTTGCCTGCCAGAAAAGTGACCAGCGCTTTGCTTTGCAATGCGTTGGACACCTCTCTGGCATTTCAAGAATATTATTTGCACATCAGGTCTACATACACACACAGTGTCTGTACAGTTTGGAATTAAGTATAAATAATAATGGAGGCTGTCAAGTAGCTGGCTCACCCAGTAGTACCTTTGAAATGCAGAGCAGCAGCCTCTTTCACAATGTGACTGCTGACTGCCTGTCAAACTTCCGTGGGACTGGAGTCTAGACAGCAGTTTTGTGGAGTGGCCGTTCCTTGTCAAACAGCCACCGGCCCACCGGGGCATGCCCGAATGCCCGATAGTACAATCCGCCCCTGTGTAGTATATAGTGTTAAACAAGACACAGATTAAAATAGATTGCCAGAATGCCTATAGACTGCACTATTGCCGCCACCATTGGTGTAAGAGGCTTTGTGGAATAAATAGACTAATAGACTGGTGGAAATATGTTTTCGACTAAAACAAAGGCAGGGTTTTTTTTTACAGTAAGTGCAGAAACATAGTGCGTTGGAAAGCTGCTTTTGCAGACAATGTAAACAGTTTAAAAAGAGTAAGATACCTTTGAATGTAGAATAATCTAGAGAATTATAACTAGTTTAAATGCAGATAGGATGCGAATCCAGTGAGATGTCTAATTGTCTTCTGGAGTCAGGAAGAAATTAATTCTTACCTGTTTGGGGCATAAGTACAAATTGTGCCTTCCTCACAGTCAACAGAGGTGATATAACAAAGTCTGGATTTGATGGAGCATGTCTTTTTTAACCTCATCCACTGTTAACATATAAGAGAGGTATGTTTATGTGTAAAAGAAGAGGGTTATGAAGCCTGTAGCTTTCTGGCTTTTTTGAATTACAGCTCCAATCATTCTCAGTTGGCTGATTCATTGGCTAGCTAATGTTGATGTAAGATTGTAGCAAAAAAGAAAAGGAGAAAGACACCACATCAGTCTGATAAAATGGACCACCACCAACACCCATAAGGTACTCACTCACAAGAATATCAGCTGGATAGAGGCATATGCCAATTCCAGTGGACAAACAGCTGAGTATATGTTAACTTCCCCCAGATACGGTGTATGAATCCAAACTCATGATTGTGAACGGCTGCTCTCCCAAATGGAATGAATGATTCAAACGACAGCACAACCAGACGAGAAATAGAGAGACCAAATAGCATAATACTGTTATCTAAAAGTATGCAGCAAAATATCTCTTAAGTAAATCTTACTCACATTTATGTGTGGTCAGTCAGTTGGTATCAAGCAGTCTGACAATCCAGCATGTGGAGGTATTAAACCCGTCTCCAATCGGACATCGAGCAGTCAAGCTTGGATGAAGGAAACAAGGCCGCTGTTTCTAATCATAATAAAACTCCTTTAAAGGGATAGTAATTTTTCATAATAAAGGCAGCGCTAATTAATCTTCATAGTATTTTGGCCTTGGAGAGTGTTATTTCAATTCTGTCAGAGTTGTAGTTCAAGAGTAATTGAATGATAAAGTATCCCCCTCCTGCCCCTTCTACTGATGTAACACTGCTCAGCTTAGAGCAGCAGGTGAGGTCCAGGTAGATTGCAGAGAGAGACAATCTTCAATTAAGATAAGGGAAAAAGCTGAAAAACCTGTCAAGGGGGGCAGGGATTTCATTGTTCTCACAGTAAGAATTTTGACCCTTGATGTGAGCTGTCTGGTCTATGGACTGGATTCCACATCTGAGGAGTGGGGGCTTAAACTAGGTAAAAGGGGCGGAGGGGGAAACGTTATCATTCAATTACTCTTGAACTACAACGCTCACAGTAATGAAATAACACTCTCTATGGCTCAAATACTATGAAGATTAATTGGGGCTGCTGTTTTTGTGAAACATTACTTTCACTTTAAAGGGATAGTAATACTTCATTTTATCTTTATTTTGTTTTGTAGGCATTAAAAAACTGTATAAGTCTTATCTCTCAAACCTTTATGGTTTGAGAGATATTCACAAGCAAAGTTTCCCTTCACCAAATCAGTCAAGTCTGCCATCTAGCTATCAGATTTGGAATCCGGTCCGCGGACTGGCAGTGGCTCTACAGCAGAGCCGACATCAAGAGATATAAGAACTACTTCATTCGAATAGTCTACAAAGTGTGCCTGGTTTGCAAGCACACTTTTTAGACCCTCCCATTGAAATAGTTATTTTTATATCTTGCGATCTCGGCTCTGCTGAAGATCCACCAGTTGATCTGCGGACTGGATTCCAAATCTGACAGCTAGATGGCAGACTTGACCGTTTTGGTCAGTGAGGGGAAACTTTGCTTGTGAATATCTCTCAAACCATAAAGGTTTGAGAGATAAGACTTATATCATTCTTTATGTTTTTTTAATACCTACAAAATAAAATAAAGATAAAACAAAGTATTACTATCCCTTTAATAGGTTTAAAACAATGATAAAAAAGACTTTTGTCTAGGCAAAGGCTGCTTTCTCAAAGCACTCAAGCCTAACATAAAAGATGTAGTCTAACAGCAGGTGGAAAGATGAGGGTTGTCCATCCCAGCTAAAGAGCCTCTCTTTCTTTATAATTGCTTTTGCAAGCTTGATTAGTACAATTCACTTTCTATTCATAAAGGTTGTTATTTAATTCCTGGCACTAATAATCACATTATAACATCTGAAACTGTTATAAAAAGTTCCTGAAAAAGGAGCTACCATCAGATAGTTCCATACCTCCCACGTGTCCCTCTTTAGGAGGGACAGTCCCTCTTTTAGACCCAAATCCTCTGGCCCTCTTTCCCACCCTGATGTCCCTCTTTTTAGGAGCCATTGGATTTTACCCAGGTTGCCCTGAGCGATGAGTTTAAAGGTCCCTCATAGACTTTACATGGGAAAAAGTAGGTGTCACCAGATAGAGTGATTTGGGACTACACCATTTGAAATGTTGATCACTGTTGTGCATTGTGTGACGTGGTGTAATGGTGTGTGTGGTGTAATACTGTAAGACCTGTAAAGGGATTTGGTAGTTGGGAGCCAGAGTGCAGAGAGAATGGGGGTTGGGCCCAGCACTCTGGCTTGCTTACAATATACTCCAGGTCTGTGTAACTTGTGATAAGGAATGATTGGAATGTTGATTGACTCCTGCTGTGCTTCCTTGATCAATCAGGGGAGGTTATTATGGTCCAGTTAAAATGCTCCTTTTTCAAGCCCTACTTTGTATTCTTATCTTCATAAGAGAGTCTGGACATGTAGGCCATTCCCTGCTTGGTCAAGCATAGCAACACTGTCCCAAGCCCTAGTTTACATTTTAATCTTGCTAAGAGTCTGGAAGTGTAGATAAGCAGTGTGTTCTGTCAATAAAGGCTGTTCTTATTTTGCCTCTACACTGGTCTTGCCTGGTGCTTGCCTGGTGATATACCAGTGGAGGTTTTCTGTTCCAGATTGAAGGACTCTACGGCTGACGATGACACCCAGACGGGGTGTCCACTGGTACCGTCACAGTATATTTGTAAATGTATCATACTGCTCTACAGCAATAAAACTCACATAAATGTGTATGTGTTTATAAATTAGTTTGTGTAAATAAAATACTTTGCCCTTGTTAAAAGTAATTTATTAGGTTAACAAGGAGGTATCAATAGCTCATGAAATAGCCTAAAAATGCTTGGTAATGCTCCGTCCACCAGCCACACCCACAGCAACAACCCCTAAAACACAAGTGTCCCTCTTTGTCAATTTGAAATATTAGGAGGTATGTAGTTCATCTATATCAGGTCTGTTTTCTAACAAGTCACCCTGTTCATCAATAAACAGTTGATATAAGGGTCATAAAAATAACTGGGCTGTTGGATCTTGCCTGTTATGATCTTTTGGAGCAGCACTGCAAAAAATGAAGCTTACAATTATAGTCTTGAGCTTTGCTTGCTTAGCCCTGACACCTAGGGTGACCACATAGAGATGCTTATCAAAAACACATATTACAAGGTTGCACGGACTCCTATATAGTCCTGCAGAATAAAATTTTCATAAGTGTTGCTCAAATGAAGGATATACTGCCACCTACCAGCCATGCAGATTCTGGCTTTGAGATGGCACATTGCAGCCATATCTGCTTCCCAAACTATAGTTATTAGTGATGAGCGAGCACCCCAATGCTCGGGTGTTCGGATGCTCTGACCGAGCACCCCCGGAGGCTCGAGTGCTCGGCCGAGCACCCGAGCCCCATTGAAGTCAATGGGAGGACTCGAGCATTACACCAGGCACCCCCTGCTCTGATGAGGGGAGGGTGCCTGGTCCATAGGAAAAGGTCAGAAAATGATGGAAACACCACAGAAATGGTTCAGGGACAGCATAGGGAGGATGTCTGGATGCATCTTGGACTCCAACGTCGCTGCTGGGAACGATGTTTCGCCCGTAGTATGCCATTTTTACAGACTGACCGTAAAACACACAAAAAGGAAGATAAAAACGACTTTAGGCAAAAAAATTGTTAACAAACAGTATTTGCTGTATATTTACTTGTATATCATCTGCAAATTCTTCCAAAAATTTCCTCGATTTTTCTGAACTGGGGCCATGATTAAGATGGAAACGTGCGCAGAGGCAAATTCTCCCATAAATGTCCTCGATTTTTCTGAACTGAGGCCATGATTAAGAGGGAAACGTGCGCAGAGGCAAATTCTCCCAAAAATTTCCTTGATTTTTCTGAACTGAGGCCATGATTAAGAGGGAAACGTGCGCAAAGACAAATTCTCCCAAAAATTTCCTCGATTTTTCTGAACTGGGGCCATGATTAAGAGGGAAACGTGCGCTGAGCCGACCATCTAAAACATTATGGGTGAGGGTCTGCTGCGGAGCTGACCATCCTAAACATTATATGCGAAGGCCCGCTAGTGAGCTGACGCTATAAAACATTATATGAGAGGGCCCGCTAGAGAGCTGACCCAATAAAACATTATATGAGAAGGCCCGCTGGTGAGCTGGCCTATACAAAAATTGTCAAACAGGGCCCGCTGGTGAGCTGGCCCTATATAAAAATTATATCACAGGGCCCGCTGGTGAGCTGGCCCTATATAAAAATTATATCACAGGGTATATGGAAGAGAGTCAACCATATACCCGTTTTTTGGGTGGAAGGGGTGAATGGGAATACAGAGTATTCCCATCATTGTAAATAACATATATAAAGTCACTTTATGTTCCCCCGGGGCTTTCCTCCAGTGGAGTGGAGAAGTCAGGGGAAATCCAGGCCTTGTTCATTTTTATAAGTGTCAACCTATCAGCATTTTCGGTGGAAAGGCGGATACGCTTATCTGTTATGATGCCACCAGCAGCACTAAATACCCGCTCAGACAGAACGCTGGTGGCAGGGCAGGCCAGCACCTCCAAGGCGTAGAGTGCCAGTTCATACCACGTGTCCAGCTTGGACACCCAGTAGTTGTAAGGCACAGAGGGATCATTGAGGACGCTGACACGGTCTGCTACGTACTCCTTCACCATCTTCCAAAACTTTTCCCTCCTTGTGACACTAGGCTGCGCATAAGGGTGAGGGTGCTGGCGGGATGTCATGAAGGTGTCCCACGCCTTGGAGAGTGTTGCCCTGCCTTTGTCGGAACTGCTGTGTGCTCCCCTTTTCTCCCCTTCTCGGTTGGCCAAGGTAGCACGTACTCTGCCGCCAGCGTTGTCAGATGGAAAATTTTGGAGCAATTTTTCGACAAGAACCTTCTGGTATTGCACCATTTTGCTTGTCCTCTCCACCGGAGGAATGAGAGATGAGAAATTCTCTTTGTAGCGGGGGTCCAGAAGGGTGAACACCCAGTAATCCGTGTTGTCTAAAATGCGTATAACGCGTGGGTCACGGGAAAGGCAGCCTAACATAAAGTCAGCCATGTGTGCCAGAGTACCAACAGGCAAGATTTCGCTGTCCTCACCAGGAGGATGACTCTCAATCTCCTCATCCTCTTCCTCCTCTTCTGCCCACCCACGCTGAAGAGATGGAACTAAAGTTCCATGGCTACCCTCTGTAGCGGAGGCAACCGTGTCTTCCTCCTCCTCCTCCTCCGCCTCCTACAATTGTCGCTGAGAAGATGAAGTGAGGGTGCTCTGGCTATCACCTTGTGTAAGCTCTTCCTCCCGCATTTCCACCTCTTCCACATGCAAAGCGTCGGTTTTAATTGTGAGCAGCGAGCGTTTCAGTAGACACAGAAGTGGGATGGTTACACTGATAATAGCGTTATCGCCGCTCACCATCTGTGTCGATTCCTCAAAATTGCGTAAAACCTCGCAGAGGTCTGACATCCATTCCCACTCCTCACTTCTGATTACAGGAAGTTGAACGGAGAGGCGACGACCGTGTAACAGCTGGTACTCCACTACTGCCCTCTGCTGCTCACAAAGCCGGGCCAACATGTGGAAGGTGGAGTTCCAGCGCGTGCTCACGTCACACAGCAGCCGGTGAGCTGGCAATTGTAAGCGCTGCTGCAGCTTCAACAGGCCGGCTGAAGCTGTTGATGACTTACGGAAATGTGCACACACGCGGCGCACCTTCGTCAAGAGATCATGCAAATTGGGGTAGGTTTTTAGAAATCGCTGAACCACTAAATTAAATACATGCGCTAGGCATGGTACGTGTGTGAGCTTGCCGAGCTCCAAAGCCGCCACCAAGTTACGCCCATTATCACACACAACCATGCCTGGTTGCAGGTTGAGTGGCGAGAGCCATTGCTCGGTCTGGTGACTAATCCCCTGCAACAGCTCTGAGGCCGTGTGCTGTTTGTCCCCAAGGCAGATCATCTTCAGCACGGCCTGTTGACGCTTCCCCACTGCAGTGCTACACTGCTTCCAGCTACCGGCTGATGGGTGAGTGGCGCTGCGCGCAGAGAATTCAGAGGTGGAAACGGAGGAGGAGGAGCCAATAACGTAGGTGCTGGCGGAAACCCTGATGGAGGTAGGGCCCGCAATCCTCGGCGTGGGTAGCACCTGTGCCATCCCAGGGTCCGAGTCGCTCCCAGCCTCCACGACATTCACCCAGTGTGCCGTCAGGGAAATGTAGCGTCCCTGGCCACAAGCACTTGTCCATGTGTCAGTCGTTAAGTGGACCTTCCCAGTAACTGCGTTGGTCAGGGCACGGGTGATGTTACGGGACACATGGTGGTGTAAGGCGGGGATGGCACACTGGGAAAAGTAGTGGCGGCTGGGGACTGCGTACCGAGGGACAGCTGCTGCATCAGGCTGCGGAAGGACTCAGTCTCCACAAGCCTAAATGGCAGCATTTCGATGGCCAGTAATTTTGAAAGGTGTGAGGTTAGTGCTATGGCCTGTGGGTGGGTGGCTGGGTATTTTCGCTTGCGCTCAAATGCCTGGGGTAACGACATTTGGACGCTGTGCTGGGACAGGGAAGTGGATGTGGTCGCTGATGGTGCTTCAGATGGTACAGGTGCAGGGCGGGAGGTATGCGGGCCTGCGCCTTCGACAGGCGATTGGCCGGCACCGAAAACAGGGGAAGAGGAGGCAGTGGTGTGGCCTGCAGACACAGATTGGCGATCCGGGCGCTCCTCCCACTTATTACGGTGCTTGGATGCCATGTGTCGGATCATGCTGGTGGTGGTGAGGTTTCTAGTGTTCATGCCTCGGCTCATTCTGGTGTTGCACAGGTTGCAAACTACAATTCTTTTGTCGTCCGCACTTTCCTTAAAAAAACGCCATACCGCGTAACACCTACCCCTTGGCAAGGGAGATTTACGCAAGGGGGTGCTCCGTGGAACATTTGCGGGCCGGTTTGGTGCGGTCCGCCTTCTTTCTGTAGCCACACCACTGCCTCTTCCAGCCTGTTGCGGTGCTGCAGATGGCTCACCCTCAGGACTGCTGTCATCACTCGGCTCTACACCTTCCCAGGTGGGGTCAGTCACCTCATCGTCCACCAAGTCCTCCTCCACTTCCTCACTCTGATCATCCTCCTCATGTCTTGATCCCACCACATACTCAGTCATTGACAACTGTATATCATCCTCCTCATCAAGGTCTTGAGACAGTAATAGTGGTTGATTTAATGGCAACTGTGTCTCATCATCATCATCATCCACTTCCTTTGACCTTAAATGCCGTTCACCTCTGTCATCTTCTTGTGATTGGGTACCCTCTAGAGGTTGTGAATCAGGGCACAAGATGTCATGTTCCTCTGCAAGCGTGCTTGGAGAGAGGTTCAAATTAAGGATTGGTGATGAGACGAGCTCCTCACTATATCCCAGTGTGGGATCACTTCTTTGACCAGATCCTCTATGGTGGGAGGAAGGATGATCAGGGTGAGGATTATGTTGACCAGACTCTTGGCTACTGAGAGTGGACTTGGTGGAAGACAGGGTGGTGCTTAACCGACTGGAAGCAGTATCAGCTGACATCCAACCGACCACCTGTTCGCAGTGGTCGGACCTCGAGAGTGATGTCCTGCGACGCCCTGTAAACTGAGACATGAAGCTAGGTATGGTGGATGTCTTTCTGTCTTGTGCTCTGGCACCAGGCACAGTTTCTACGCGTCCTGACCCGCGCCCTGAACTATCAGGATCACGTCCACTTCCCCGTCCCTTTTTACCCGCCTTCTTCATATTACACGGAATATGTGCTGCAAATCTGCAACTTTGCACAGTAAACAGAATGTTCTTCTTAACTGCGGCTCGGCACAGTGAATGGAATATGTGACTTTGATATTTTACAGTTTGCACAGTTAACAGAATGTTCTCCTAATATGCAACTTTGCACAGTAAACAGAATGTTCTTCTTAACTGCGGCTCGGTACAGTTAATGGAATATGTGACTCTGATATTTTACAGTTTGCACAGTTAACAGAATGTTCTCCTAATATGCAACTTTGCACACTAAACAGAATGTGCTTCTTAACTGCGGCTACGCACAGTGAATGGAATATGTGACTTTGATATTTTATAGTTTGCACAGTTAACAGAATGTTCTCCTAATATGCAACTTTGCACACTAAACAGAATGTGCTTCTTAACTGCGGCTACGCACAGTGAATGGAATATGTGACTTTGATATTTTACAGTTTGCACAGTTAACAGAATGTTCTCCTAATATGCAACTTTGCACACTAAACAGAATGTGCTTCTTAACTGCGGCTCGGCACAGTGAATGGAATATGTGACTTTGATATTTTACAGTTTGCACAGTTAACAGAATGTTCTCCTAATATGCAACTTTGCACACTAAACAGAATGTGCTTCTTAACTGCGGCTACGCACAGTGAATGGAATATGTGACTTTGATATTTTACAGTTTGAACAGTTAACAGAATGTTCTCCTAATCTGCAACTTTGCACAGTAAACAGAATGTTCTTCTTAACTGCGGCTCGGCACAGTGAATGGAATATGTGACTTTGATATTTTACAGTTTGCACAGTTAACAGAATGTTCTCCTAATACGCAACTTTGCACACTAAACAGAATGTGCTTCTTAACTGCGGCTACGCACAGTGAATGGAATATGTGACTTTGATATTTTACAGTTTGCACAGTTAACAGAAAGTTCTCCTAATATGCAACTTTGCACACTTAACAGAATGTGCTTCTTAACTGCGGCTCGGCACAGTGAATGGAATATGTGACTTTGATATTTTACAGTTTGAACAGTTAACAGAATGTTCTCCTAATATGCAACTTTGCACACTAAACAGAATGTGCTTCTTAACTGCGGCTACGCACAGTGAATGGAATATGTGACTTTGATATTTTACAGTTTGAACAGTTAACAGAATGTTCTCCTAATATGCAACTTTGCAGACTTAACAGAATGTGCTTCTTAACTGCGGCTCGGCACAGTGAATGGAATATGTGACTTTGATATTTTACAGTTTGAACAGTTAACAGAATGTTCTCCTAATATGCAACTTTGCACACTAAACAGAATGTGCTTCTTAACTGCGGCTATGCACAGTGAATGGAATATGTGACTTTGATATTTTACAGTTTGAACAGTTAACAGAATGTTCTCCTAATATGCAACTTTGCACACTAAACAGAATGTGCTTCTTAACTGCAGCTCAGCACAGTGAATGGAATATGTGACTTTGATATTTTACAGTTTGAACACTTAACAGAATGTTCTCCTAATATGCAACTTTGCACACTAAACAGAATGTGCTTCTTAACTGCGGCTACGCACAGTGAATGGAATATGTGACTTTGATATTTTACAGTTTGAACACTTAACAGAATGTTCTCCTAATATGCAACTTTGCACACTAAACAGAATGTGCTTCTTAACTGCGGCTACGCACAGTGAATGGAATATGTGACTTTGATATTTTACAGTTTGAACAGTTAACAGAATGTTCTCCTAATATGCAACTTTGCACAGTAAACAGAATGTTCTTCTTAACTGCGGCTCGGCACAGTGAATGGAATATGTGACTTTGATATTTTACAGTTTGCACAGTTAACAGAATGTTCTCCTAATACGCAACTTTGCACACTAAACAGAATGTGCTTCTTAACTGCGGCTACGCACAGTGAATGGAATATGTGACTTTGATATTTTACAGTTTGAACACTTAACAGAATGTTCTCCTAATCTGCAACTTTGCACACTGAACAGAATGTGCTCTAATCTGCAACTTTGCACACTAAAAAGAATGTGCTGCTAATCTGCAACTTTGCACACTGAACAGAATGTGCTCTAATCTGCAACTTTGCACACTAAACAGAATGTGCTGCTAATCTGCGGCTAGGCACAGTGAACAGAATATGTGAAGTTTTTTTTTTTATATCTCTGCCCCCCCAAACGAAAAAAACTGCTGCCCCCACACACAGTAGTCCTAAAAAGGACTTTTGGGTCTTTTTTTTTACAAATTCGCTTTTCTTCTCCCTACACTGACTTTCCCTTCCTATCCTCATCTCTCCCTGGCTAAGACTGAGCCGAACTCGCTGGTCAGGTGCTATACAGCACCCGATCACGGGTTCTGGCCAGCCAATCAGTGTAATGCCAGCAGCCAACATGGCTGCTGGCATTACACTGATGTCAGAGCCTCCCTGCACGTTTATTGGCTGCGCAGCAGCCGCAAAACGTGCGGGGAGGAGACCCGAACATGGCGGGCGAGCACATGCGGTATTAGTACGAGTACCGCCATGTGCCGAGCAGAGCGATGCTCGAGCCGAACCGAGCTTCGGCCGAGCATGCTCGCTCATCACTAATAGTTATTGCTATAGGATAATCTCATTTAAGTAAAACAAGGTACCCTAAAAGGATACTTTCACAGTAATATTTAAGACTAAAATTTAAGGAATGAAAGGAAAGTGTTTTACAGATGCTGGAAGCCTTTTCAAGAAGTTTAACAGTATATATTTTGTTTAATGTTAGTTTCCCTTTAAGAGCTGCAAAACCTGAACTAGTCCTGCAAACACAAGATCCAAGATGGCCTCTTCTAAATATCCATACAAGATCCCTTATTAAAACAGCTCATAGCTGGCATCTGAAACACATTTACAGTGCTAAAGTCAATTGTTACAACTATGAACACAGATATGAGAGTACAAATGTTTAAATCTAGCACTCACGAAAAACACTAATCATCTAGAGTTAATACAAGGGTCAGCGTGACATTAAAGGGATAGTAATACTTCGTTTTAACTTTATTTTATTTTGTAGGCATTAAGAAAACATGAAGAACGATATAAGTCTTATCTCTCAAACCTTTATGGTTTAAGAGATATTCACAAGCAAAGTTTCCCCTCCCCGCCCCTTTTACCTAGTGTAAGCAATCTCTTCTCAGATGTGAATCTGGTTGTAAGACCAGACAGATAACAGCAGGGGACAATCTTCTTTCTATGAAAACAATGAAAGCCCTGCCCCCCTTGACAAGCTTTTCAGGTTTTTTCCCTTATCTTAATTGAAGATTGTCCCTCTGTGCAATCTACCTGGGCACCTCCCTTGTGCTCTGGCTGAGCAGTGTTACATCAGTAAAAGGGGGCGGGAGGGGGATACTTTGTCATTGAATTACTTTTGAACTACAACTCTGACAGAATTGAAATAACACTCTCCAAGGTCCAAATACTATGATGATTAATTAGAGCTGCTTTTATTATGAAACATTACTATCCATTTACTATCCATTTCATTGTTTTCATGCAAAGAAGATTGTCCCCTGCTGTTATCTGTCTGGTCTTACAACCAGATTCACATGTGAGAAGAGATGACTTACACTAGGAAGAAGGGGCGGGAGGGGGAAACTTTGCTTGTGAATATCTCTTAAACCATAAAGGTTTGAGAGATAAGACTTATATCGTTCTTCATGTTTTTTTAATGCCTACAAGATAAAATAAAGATACAATGAAGTATTACTATCCCTTTAAGACTCTTATAAATACTGATGACAAATTTAAAGCCATTTTAACGCTTCTTTCCTATTAAAAGGATAGTAATGTTTCACAATTAATCTTCAGAGTATTTGGACCATGGAGAGTGTTATATCAGTACTGTCAGTGTTGTGGTTCAAAAGTAATTGAAGGATAAAGTTTCCTCCTTCCTCCCCTTTTACCTAGTGTAAGCCATCTCTTCTCAGATGTGGAATACAGTCCATAGACCAGACAGATAACAGCAGGGGACAATCTTCTTCCTATGAGAACAATGAAATCCCTGCCCCGTTAACAAGTTTTTCAGGTTTTTCCCTTATCTTGATTGAAGATTGTCCCTCTCTGCAATCTACCTGGGCACCTCCCTTCTCCTCTGTCTGAGCAGTGTTACATCAGTAAAAGGGGCGGGAGGGGGATACTTTGTCATTGAATTACTTTTGAACTACAACTCTGACAGAATTGAAATAACACTCTCCAAGGTCCAAACACTATGATGATTAATTAGAGCTGCTTTTATTATGAAACATTACTATCCCTTTAAGTCCACTTTTATAAATCTCCCCCACTGTTCTGGGGTAAACTACGTGCACCACAGGGGACAAATAACATTTCTTAATCTCCTGTTTAATTAAATGGGACTTTTAACCAATGATTGCTAGAGAGGTCTCCAACATATTACACCGTAATAACTGTAATATTATTGAATGAAAATTCTACCAGCAGTGAGTAGTCTTATTTACCCAGCATATATTTTCATGAAAAAAGTACACTGCTCCTTTAATGTCTTAGCTGATACATTGACTTAATATGTGGATGTTTGCTAAGATATCTTTATTTGCCAGTCCAGGAGCAGTCTGCCTTTAGAATTACATTGGCTTATATGAGTTTACATCACTAATATCTGGGATTCCAAACTCTTATGCCACATTCCAAAGACTATTGATTTGACAATTAAATAGGCATCAGTGACATGCCAGGTTATTCTTGGATGACATAACTGTATAGAGCCAGAGATAAGAAGACCATGCGCAACTAATCCATCACACAGAGAATATGCTGTTCTGGCATATCTGCATTCAAGTGATGTTTTACCACAAAAGCTGATGCATACCTCCCAACATTTCAAATGGCAAAAGAGGGACACTTCTGTTTTAGGTGGCGCTTCTGGGGGCGTGGCTGGTAGGCGGGGCATTTCCAAGAATTTTTAGGTTATTTCTTGACTCATCTGCACCTCTTTATGTAACTGATAAATGATTTAGAGCAAGACCAAAGTATTTTAATTACCCATATTAATGTGTAAACACATATACTGACAATTAACAACACATTTATGTATGTTTTATTGCTGTGGAGCAATGTAATACACACCACTCATTCTGATGTCTTAAAAATAGGGACAAAAGGGTAGAGAAGAGGGACAGAGGGATTTGGGTCTCAAAGAGGGACTGTCCCTCCTAAAGAGGGACACTTGGGAGGTATGGCTGATGTACTAAGTAAAAAATAGAGATTTTTGTTTTCTAAAAAGCCCAGAAAGTCTTGGATTTATGGGTGTGATCTATGAGAAGAATAACTCGCAGAGTGTTATCTCTGGCCTCCCTGCTTAGCATAAAGCCAAACTGATCTGGGAGGATTAAATGTGGTATTAAAGGTTTAAATCTATTAGCTAAACCCTTGGCATATATTTTTATATCGGCATTCAGAAAAGAAATTGATTTATAATTCTGGCAATATTTTGTATATTGGGATAATTGTAATGAAAGCTTCTTTTAGGAAGGCGTGTTTTATTAATATGCGCTGTGATTTCGTTTAGTGAGTCTGTGACTAAAAACTTGATTTTTTTCAAAAAAAGTTTTATAAAAAATTAGTGGAAGGCCATCAGGTCCGGGGCTTTTGTTTGATGGCATATGGCTAATTGCTAAAGCAACTTCTTCTTTCGGGATATTTCTTTCTAAGTAGCTAGTCTGATCAGATGGAATTTTTGGTAGTTAAAGGGATAGTAATACTTTGTTTTATCTTTCTTTTATTTTGTAGGCATTAAAAAAAACATGAAGAACGATATAAGTCTTATCTCTCAAACCCTTCCACCCCTTTTACCTAGTGTAAGCCATCTCTTCTCAGATGTGGAATGCAGTCCATAGACTAGACAGATAACAGCAGTGGACAATCTTCTTCCTTTGAGAACAATGAAAGCCCTGCCCCCCTCGACAAGGTTTTCAGGTTTTTCCCTTATCTTAATTGAAGATTGTCCCTCTCTGCAATCTAATCTCAAACTAATGTCCCATAAACATTTTTCTTGTTTTGTAGTGTTTAAAAAAATAAATTATACGGCACAAATCCTTTATGGTTTGAGAGATATTTGCATGTAAAGTTTCCCCTTCCCTCACCTTCTCCTGACGTCATTGTCTAGCTGACAGCAGGAGATCCCGGTCCTGGGACCAGCTGGTGGCTCTTCAGCAGAGCCGAAATCGTGACATTGGAAAATAATTGCTTCTTTTTACTCCTGGTTTGCAAGCACACTTATTTGCAAACACAATGAAGTAGTTCTTTTTAAATAATGTGATTTCTGCTCTGCTGAAGAGCCTCCTCAAGTCGGCCGACTCGAAACTCCTGCTGTCAGCTTTACAGCTAACATCAGGAGAAGGGAAACTTTACATGAGAATATCTCTCAAACCATAAAGGTTTGAGAGATATGATTTGTGCCGTATAATTTATTTTTTTAAACGCCACAAAACAATAAATTTTTTTATGGGACATTGGTGTCCCTTTAAAAAATGAAACTAGACAGTGTTGTCCTAAAGCGATCTCTAATTAACAGAGTTCAACTAATTCACAATATTAAAGGGATTCAGGTAGAGTCTGTAGATTATAACTTTTCATTGTATGCAGATTATATATTAGTTACAATCTATCTATATCTATTCCTAATATTTTAGATGGATGAAACAACTTTAGTATCGTCTCTAACTTCAAGGTCAATATAATTTAATCCTAAATGTTGAACATTAACATTCTGGACACCCATTTCAGGGGATTTAAAAGCATTGCTCCCTTTTGATGTTCTTCTCATTTAATCAAATATTTGGGAGTTTCTTTATCTCCTAAATACACACAATTTTTTCCAAGCTAATTTTATTCCACTTAGAGAGAATTAAAAAAAAAAAGAAATCTTAAATGAATCCAAACTTCCTATTTAATGGCTTGAAAAAATAAGTCTAGTAAAAATGAAAATAATCCCTAAAAGATTTATATACTTCAGGCATTATCCATACCTGCATCAAATTCCTATATAAAATATATACAGAATCTCTGCAATTCCTATATTTGGTCTCACAAACCTCCCAGATTACAATTTGAAAATATTTTGGCTCCTAAAAATCTTGGTAGTTTGGAATATCGCCAAGCTATCCATCTTGCCAATATCTGGCATTGGCTTCATTCCTCAGATAAGAAAATCTGGGTAACAATAGTCCAACAATTAATACCGGTTTTATAGTTACACCAACTCCCATGAATGGATAGGAACCTTAATCTATATAGAAACACCCTTCGCCTTGTTAAAACTACTCTTCTTACTTGGGATAATTTGCTTTTGGACAACGTACACATCTGATGGTTTATGATCTATTCATGAAGGGGAATTTCCCCTTCCCATTCATACACCTGTCTTTTGGGGACTATGTCACTTATAATCAAACTAGTTGAAGAACCCGGGTACACGGGCCACAGTGCCACCCAGCAACGGTCGCGGTGCTGTCATGCACAGTAGAGACTGCACGTGCCGCGGCTGACACGGAGCTGGGCCCTCCGAATTCAGACCGTCGTCCTCTCTGCTCACCGACTACAGTCTAAAATCGGAGCCCCGCTCCGTTATCAGCCGTGGCGCGGGCATGACTGCAGCTCCCTGAGCAGTCTCTATTGTGCATGACTGTTTCTGACAAACACACACTTGCCGAATTATTATATTATATAGTCATCCTAACTTTTGCAATTTAAATATAAATCATACTATATGTGAATCCCTCTGTGTAGCAAGAGCCCCTACTAATTATAATAAAAAAGCTTATAAGCTTCTAAGAATGGCACAGGATAATTCCCATCTTCAAAAAAATTGATGGGAACGGAATATATATAGTGAATGGAAACAAATGTTGTAATTAGCCCTGCAGACTTCCAGAAATATCTTAACAATTGAAACTACTACAAAATGATCACTAGTTGGTATAGAACTCCTGAATAACATCATCCTTTTATAGCCCTCTTTGAGTGACAGATGCTGACCATACGAACACAGTACTTGGGTAGCTTATTTAATATTTGGTGGTCTTGCCCTACGACCATTACATTTTGGAATAAAGTTCTGAATTAAACGCATAAGAACCTGGGTATTAGATTTCAAAAGAAACAGCAATTTTTATTACTGAATCTCCACCATCCTCTATTATTTATACACGTTTAATGCTGCCAAATTACTTATCCCTCTTTTCTATAACGAAACAAAATATCCTTCCTTAATGGATTGGAAACTTAAAGGTACAGTAATAATTATTTTATCTTTATTTTATTTTGTATGCATTACAAAAACATGTATTTAATGCAAGACAAAATGTCATCCAAGTTTTCCAAATTACGTCAAAAGGATATTTCTGAGGTGAACTAGCCAAAGAGTAATGTTCCATAGATATAACATAGCTGGTTTTAAAGGGATAGTAATACTTTGTTTTATCTTTATTTTATTTTGTAGGCATTAAAAAAACATGAAGAATGATATAAGTCTTATCTCTCAAACCTTTATGGTTTGAGAGATATTCACAAGCAAAGTTTCCCCTCACTGACCAAAATGGTCAAGTCTGCCATCTAGCTGTCAGATTTGGAATCCGGTCCACAGACCGGCCATGGCTTTACAGTAGAGCCGAGATTGTGATATATAAGAAGAATTACTTCATTCGAATAGTCTACAAAGTGTGCCTGGTTTGCAAGCACACTTTGTAGACCGTCCCAATGAAACAGTTATTTTTATATCTTGTAATCTCGGCTCTGCTGAAGAGCCACCGATTGATCTGAGGACCGTATTCCAAATCTGACAGCTAGATGGCAGACTTGACCGTTTTGGTCAGTGAGGGGAAACTTTGCTTGTGAATATCTCTCAAACCAAAAAGGTTTAAGAGATAAGACTTATATCATTATTCATGTTTTTTTAATGCCTACAAAATAAAATAAAGATAAAACAAAGTATTACTATCCCTTTAAAACCAGCTATGTTATATCTATGGAACATTACTCTTTGGCTAGTTCACCTCAGAAATATCCTTTTGATATAATTTGGAAAACTTGGATGACATTTTGTCTTGCATTAAATACAGATATTTTCACATTTGTAAAGTAATGTCTGTGGGGTTAAATATGTTCTTACAAGGACAGACCTTTATTTTGAGCTTGTTTGGGCTCTGTATGACTCCAGTATCCACTTTTCTCTCCAACATTTTTTTCTTTTCTTCTTCTTGTATTTTCTTCCTTAATGTCTGGTATTTTCTCTACCAAATATATTTTCAGTGAAGGATTAAATAACAATTTACTTGTCTGTTTACATCAGATATCATTGTAATATGTTTTACCCAGTATATTTTGATTTATCTGTTGTAAGTTTGGTTTTGGAAAACTCAGTAAAAATGTATTATTTTGTAAAATAAATTGGATAAATTCTGGAGCAAACCAATTGCACCAACTGCCATGGATTTAAATTGTGCTTTTCACCCATTGAATGCTAGGGACACAATGCCTTGGAGACCTCGATAGCACACAAGAGGTTAACATCACAATTGAAATCAATGGAAAGCTTTACTTTCCCTTATCATGTTCTACTGGGTTGTTCCAAAGTTACTCCAGCTCTTAGTAGGTTAACGTCTGAGTGTTAGACCATTGATGGGCAACCAGATTTGTCACAAATGCCACATATGAGGCCCCTGAGGCTTACCAAGGAGAATTCAAAATTGTAAATAGGGGTGGAAAACAGCAGATTGACCCCTAAGATCACAGATGTCCAAGGTTGGTCCTCAAGGGCCACCAACAGGCCAGGATTTAAGGATAGTTAATCAGTGGCTGATTCATTTTAACTGAACCACCTATGTTGAAGCCCATAAATCTTTAAATAATGGCCTGTTTGTAGCTCTTTAGGACTGAATTTGGATACCTCTACATTAGCTGGTATAGAGGACATCAGTGCATTTCTTTGCAATACATGGAAGATCTCTTTAGCAACCAAGGGTTTAAAAGAGAGCAATGTGTGCATGAAGTATACAAAAAATAGAATGTGAGATTTACTTTTATTTAATGTAGAACACAGGGGCATACCACGGGCTGCAAAAGAAGCTTTCGAGGACCATAACTGATCACAGGGTCACCAACAGGATGTTAGACACCTCTCTTCTGCTAACACCAGTGTTTAAACTCTGTATGATTCTTTTTATTAAGCCTGATAAATGTCAGAGTTTTATATTGTTCTATCGTTATTTACGATGCTTGGCTCCTGTGAGTCCCATCACTGATGTTTGGTGTTTTTTGATTGGTCACATTTATAAATATGGACTATGGACATTTTTATGGCTAGGGAACTGTGTACATAGTTCCAGTAATATGGGTATAGACTTTGATACTTCAAGAATTGCTGTAGCCACCAATGATCAATAGAATCCTAAGAAAATGTCCTCATAGATTTTTAACTTCAGTCTCTTTTCCATAAACCCACTAAGGAGTTAGCCTCAGATTGGGGCACTAAGTGATAATATCTTTTTCATTAAATATAGATTAATATTTTGGATTTACATATTTTTTTATTCAGTGTTTTCTAAATATTTTATTTACATATTCTGCACTATCAAATCTACAAAATTGCTGTCATAAATGTTGATAAGAAATTTGGTTTCAGTTATAGAACTTTGTAGCCCTGAAGACAACAACTTGGGAGGACAGCTCTGACTCTTAAAGTACAGTTCATTTTAATGTATCAAAAATGTATTTACAAATGGAAAATCTGTACTACTTACAACCAGAAAATTCCAGTGTATCAACTTCTTCTGAATATATTGCCTAGTTCACGACAGCTTCATGATTATTTTTTGCCAAGGAACTAGATAAGCTAACCATTTTAATGATTTCCAGTCTTATCACTAGAATATATTAAATACCATTTTAAAACATTCCCATAATGTTACTGTCTGACTAGGTATTTTTATGCTAGCAATGAATTCCAGGGTCTGTGTACCAAAAATTACCGTCAAATTTAACCAATGCAATATAAAAATTATAATGCATTATAGAACTCATTCCCAAATCTGTATATATTATATATATATATATATATATATATATATATATATATATATATATATATACAAAAGGCCTGCTTTAAAAGCCAGCTAACATGAAAAAGAAAATATATGTGTTAAAGCTCAGTTGCTTACTAGTTAACCACTTAACTGTTACATATAATGGCTTATCCCCCAGTTCTGTCCCTAAATGAAACAACTAACAGTTCTGTTCCCCAGTGAACTATCCGCCAGTCAGCTGATTGATGTAAACAGAAGTCTCACATGGCACTCTGTTTGCCTTATCGAGGTTTTTATACTGAAAACCTAATCCTGCCTCCACTCTGTCTTGGCAGGTTCCTCTGAGGAACTGGCGTTGAGGTTCATTGGTATAATGGGCTGTAGGCCGTTTCTCTGGACGCTTTTAAGTACCATTAAAACATCCCAAAGAACTGGGCCTCAGGGACTGGAATCCCAGCACCTGATGGCTGGATAACACAAGGAAGGTAGCAGGGCAGGTCGAATTCCCCACCACCAAGGTTAGAAAGTAGGCAGCTTCCTGATTGGTCTGGAATAAGTCTATCGGCCCGGGTAATTCGATCAAAATATGAATACGATAGCCGGGCCCAGATTGGTTGCCTGCTCCTGTCACGCAATTGCAGGAATCCTGCAAGAGAGGGAGTGCTTGGGTGCGTCGCTTGGGTACGAAGCTAGTCGTGCGTTGGCTGCCTATTGTCAGACCTTGCTGCAGCTATGGCCGGAGAGAGGTGCCAACCGCAAGGCTGGATGACAGACTCCAGAGAAGCTGGAAGTAAGTCCAGGATAGCCTGACAATAAACAACACACACTCTCCAGCAGGGAGTGCTGGCTAGAGAGTGAAGAATAGTGTGTGTGGATAGAGGGCATAGGCCATGATAGTAGCTGGAACTCTCCACAGAATAATAAGAGCAAGAAACAAGAAATACTGGAGCTGGCTCTGAAGGCTGGTCATTGGAATAGCTGTGTCATACACTGGAGATCCAAGTACAGGAATTACACGGCAGGAGAAAAGTCTAGGAGTCAGTAGGGTCATATACGGTTTAGATCAAGAGTGGAATTACTAGGCTAAGGAATGGTCTAGGGCTAGGCAAGGTCATACACTGTTAAGAGCAGGACTGGAATCACTAGGCAGAAGAATGGTCTAAGGCCAGGCAAGGTCATACACTGAGGGACAAGAAAGGAACAGGACTCTGGACTCAGGACTGGGCAAGAAATTGAACTCAGCAGGAGCTCTGAGAGCAGCAACTACCTGGCTACAGAACACTGTAATAGTGCGCTGAAGCCAGGAACTGGGGGAAGGATAAAGGCGTTGCTCGTTACGTCATCCGCACACGATGTCTGATTCTGGACAAAGAAAAAACCGAGCCAGCAGCGCCTCGCGCCAGTGCCCCAGCGGCGTCGGCCAAGAGGAAGACCAGAGAGGATACTCCAAGAACTACAGGCTCGATGGAAGGGGAGAAGAAGCGCACAGAGCACTGAGACAGCAGGCGAAGGAAAGCTTCGGAGGAGAGGTCAGAGACGTGGATGACACTGCCCTACCCACAAGGGGCACCTCCGGCGCCTAAGCAGCAGGCTTGGCGGGATGGGAACGATGGAAGGCGCGGACCAGACCGGGCGCATGCACGTCCAAGGAGTGGACCCAGGAGCGTTCCTCCGGACCATAACCCTGCCAATTAACCAGGTACTGAAGCCGGCCGCGAATCTTACGTGAATCAAGGATGCCGTTGATGATGAATTCCTCCTGTCCGGCCACAGTGACAGGCGCTGGGGGAGAAAGCGAAGCGGAAGGTATAGCAGAGGGTAAGTAGTCCTTGAGCAAGGACACGTGGAAGACCGAATGGATATGAAGGTTCCTGGGGAGAGACAATTTGTTTGAGACAGGCGAGAGCCTGCGCAGCACCTGATATTGTCCCAGGAACCGAGGATCCAATTTATCTGAAGGCTGGGCTAGGTGAATATGTTTGGCGGAGAACCAAACCCGGTCGCCAATCTGAAAGAGAGGTGCCAGGCACCGGCGTCGATCCGCACCGGTCGTCTGGCGTACCTGAGCTGACAGCAGAGCTGTGAGTAAGGAATGTCAATGTGTAGCTAGAGACTGCACCCTGCTTTCCACGGTGGATAACAGAGAAGTACCTGGGGACAACAGGAGGACCCTGGGGTTTGCAACCCAAGGAGGCAAAGAACGGAGAACACCCTAACGAGGAGTGAAGCAGGGAATTGTACGAGAGTTCAGCCAAGGGCAAGAGGTTAACCCAATTGTTCTGCCGCTGATTGCTGAATGTCCGTAGAAAGTACTCCAGATTCTGATTTAGCCACTCTGTCTGCCCATTAGTCTGGGGATGGTAAGCAGACGAATGATGCTGGGATACACCCAAACGAGCACAAAAGGACCTCCAGAATCTGGACACAAACTGAGTGCCTCTGTCTGAGGTTATGTGCAGAGGTACTCCATGGAGGCGTACAACGTCAGATAGAAAGATCTCTGCCAGATCAGACGCCTAGGACAGCTTGGACAAGGGGATGAAGTGCCCCTGTTTGGTAAACTGGTCAATCACAACTAAAATCGTAGTCTTCCCCGCAGTTTCTGGCAGGTCTACTCTGAATCCATGGACAAATGGGTCCATGGAAGGGAAGGTACCGCCAGCGGCTGTAGCAGGCCCATAGGGCGAGTATGTGGTGTCTTCATATGGGCGCATACATCACAGCTGGCTACTACTCTTTTTACATCAGAATGACAAGTGGGCCACCAGAAGTAGTGGGTGAGTAAGTCGAAAGTCCGATCAACTCCCGGATGACCGGCCACCAGGGATTGATGCACCAAAGACAATACCTCAGTGCGGTGCTGTTCGGGGACAAACAGTTGCATGGAGTAGACACGGGAGGAAGGACTCTGTGTTTGGGCCTCACTGATCCTCTTGAGGGTGACAGTAAACAGGACGCCTAAGAACACAGAGGGCAGAATGACAGGTTCCGGAACACTGGTAGGAGAAGGCGCTACTTCACACTGCCTGGATAAAGCATCTGCTTGGAACCAGGTATGTATGATATAGTGTAGTTGAAATCTCGAAAAGAAAAGAGACCACCGGGCCTGTCGAGCATTCAGTCTTCTGGCCGAGGCAAGATAAGCCAGATTGTGAAGATCCGTAAGGATCTTGATGGGATGTGCCAAACCCTCAAGGAGGTAGCGCCACTCTTGCAGGGCTAGTTTGACGGCCAGTAGTTCCCTATTGCTGGTGTCATAATTCTTCTCAGCCGGAGAGAACTGACGAGAGAAATAGCAGCAGGGCCGCTGGGAGAGAACCGCCCCAGCTGCGGTCTCTGAGGTGTCCACTTCAACGATGAAGGGCGGTGCTGGATCTGGGTATGTGAGAAGGGGGGCAGAAGTAAAGGCCTGTTTGAGGGCCAAAAAGGCATTAACTGCCTCTGGCGGCCAGTTACGTGGATCCGAACCCTTGCTGGTCAGGCGTACGATGGGCTGGATGACTGTTGAGAAGTTTTTGATAAATCGCCTATAATAGATGGAGAAATCCACGAACCGTTGAACTCCCTTTACAGTCCGAGGGATCTGCCAATCCAGAACAGCAATGACCTTGCTGGGATCCATGGCCAGACCAGAGGCCGAGATGATATAACCCAGAAAGGGCAGAGAAGATCTTTCGAAGCTGCACTTCTCCAGTTTGGCGAACAACCGATTGGCCCTTAGCCGAGCCAAGATGACATGTACATGCTCCCGATGCTCCTCCAGAGATGCAGAGAAAACCAGTATATCATCTAAATATACAATAACGTACGTAAGCAGAAGATCTCGGAAAATGTCATTCACCAATGCCTGGAATACTGCTGCGGCATTACACAGAGCGAAGGGCATCACGAGATACTCGTAATGCCCATAGAAAATATTGAAGGCGGTCTCCCACTCGTCCCCTCTGCGTATGCGTACCAGGTTATAAGCCCCACGTAAATCCAATTTGGTGAATACAATAGAGCCGCGTAGCCTTTCCAGGAGTTCAGGTATGAGTGGTAGGGGATAGCAATTCCTCCGTGTTATAGCATTGAGACCCCTATAGTCAATTCATGGATGGAGGGTACTGTCCTTCTTCTTCACAAAGAAGAATCCTGCCCCCGCCAGAGAGGAAGAGGGACGGATAAACCCCCTGGCGAGGTTGTCTCGAATATAGGTCTCGAGCGCCGCAGTCTCTGGAAGGGATAAAGGATAAGTACATCCCTTAGGTGGTGTGGACCCAGGCAAGAGGTCGATGGCGCAGTCGTACTGGCGGTGCAGAGGAAGTACCTCAGCCTTGGCTTTGGAGAACACATCAGTGAAAAACCGATAAGGCACAGGTGCCTGAGATGTCCCCTCAGTGGGAGCGGACTCGACAGCCAAAGACGAGACAGGAAGAACAGAAGGAGTCTAGTGGGAAAAAAACACCGAAGCGGTTACCCAATCGATACTAGGGTTGTTCTTCACCAGCCAGGAAAAGTCCACGATAACCGGAGTCAGTGAGGAGTGTATAACATCGAATTCAATGGTTTCTATGTGAGCAGGAGCGACTTGCAGCGTCAAAGGAACAGTCTTGTGGGTAATACATCCTGAACCTAGGGGAGTACCATCAACCACAGCTATGCTGAATGAATGAGTCCTGGACACTAGGGGTATGTTATGCTGGAGGGCGAAGGTATGGTCAAGGAAGGCGGCACCAGAGTCCACCAGGGCCCTAGTAGGAAGAGACCTGGAACACCAGAATAGGAACACTGGAATCATCAAGCGTTGAGTCGTCTTTGAGAGGAAGGACGTATGACTTAGGGGAATCCCCTCGGTTCTCCCTAAGTCCTGCCATTTCCCTGCTTATTGGTGCATAGTCTAGCTATGTGTCCAGACTGCCCGCAATACAAGCAGAGACCCAAAGTAGGACGTCTCACTTTCTCCTCTTCCGTAAGGCGCGTGACATGACCTATTTCCATGGGTTCCAGAACGGACTCGTGGGCAGTCACAGGCGGATGGGTAAACTTGGGTGCTAGACGCACCATGGGGCGTGCCTGTGGGCGCCGAGAGCATTCCCTCTCTTGCCGTCTCTCCTGTATATGGGTCTCCAGGGAGGCACACAAAGCAATCAAGCCCTCCAAGGAATCTGAAATAGACCGGGTTGTTAACTAGTCCTTCAGGCGTTCAGAAAGGCTTCGGTGAAACGCAGCTTTGAGGGCTCCATCGCCCCAGTCTGTCTCATAAGCCAGAATGACTATTGTCTGACTATTCTTATGTTTGTCCCTTGTACCTAGCAGGCACCCAATTTAGTGCGGTCCTGGGGCTCTGGGAGACTCGCTCTAATACTGACTGCAGGCGTGAGTCAGTTTCCATTTCCCTAACTGACTGCAGGCGTGAGTCAGTAAGCACTCCTTACCGACTGCAGGCTTGGGTCGGTCATCTCGCTTCGTCGGATCAAGAATCCACTGTTCCTGCTCCTGTTCCCGCTGTCACGGTTTTACTGAACACTCAGACAATTTGGTAGGATAAAACAATGAAGCTTTATTAAAACAATATAAAGCACAACAAGGCCCTACACGGGTCCAGAATTACACAGAGGATAGATATAAGGTCTGACACAGGTCAGGGCAATACAGTTGACACAATAAGCAAATGTGACTGGAATGTAGACAGGAACGAAACCTCAGCAGTACAGAACCGGAAAGGGAACTATACTGCAGGGCAGGCACCTCAGTGTAGGGAGGTGAATAGGCTCTACCGGCCTTACCAATAACCGGGTAAGGCAGCCTAGTAACTGGTGTCAATGAGGAATAGAGGAGACTCTACCGGCCTTACCTATAACCGGGTAAGGCAGCCTAGTAAGTGGTGCCAACAAGGAATAGAAGAGGCTCTACCGGCCTTACCTATAACCGGGTAAGGCAGCTCCGGAGTAGCACAAACGGAGGTAGCGAAATATACGGACTGACAGGAGGTAGCACCGCTAGTGACCGGAGGGCACAGGCTGTATAGCACGTAACAGAGGCTGCAATGAGGCACAGACTTGGAGTAGCACAACCGGAGGCAACAGTAGGAGCAGACTAACAAGTGGTAACACCGCTAGTGACCGGAGGGCACAAGCTGTGAGTAGTGCAACCGGATGCAACAGTAAGGAGCAGACTGACAAGTGGTAACACCGCTAGTGACCAGAGGGCACAGGCCGTATAGCATGTAACGGAGGCTGCAATAAGGCACAGGCTGAGAGTAACGCAACCGGAGGCAACAGTTAGGAGCAGACTGACAAGTGGTAACACCACTTGTGACCGGATGGCACAGGCCGTATAGCACATAACGGAGGCTGCAATAAGGCACAGGCTGAGAGTAAGCGCAACCGGAGGCAACAGAGAAACACCAACTGGCAGCTACCGTAGAGGCAAGGCATAAGGCACAACAGGGACAACGGAAGCACTAGCGACAATCGGACGCTAGGCTGAATAGCCAAAGCCTGGATCGGTTCACAGAGAGCGGTAGTCAGCCAAAGCCTGGATCGGTACACAAGGAGCGGTAGTCAGCCAAAGCCTGGGTCGGTACACAGAGAGCGGTAGTCAGCCAAAGCCTGGATCGGTACACAGAGAGTGGTAGTCAGCCAAAGCCTGGATCAGTACACAGAGAGCGGTAGTCAGCCAAAGCCTGGATCGGTACACAGAGAGCAGTAGTCAGCTAAAGCCTGGATCGGTACACAGAGAGCGGTAGTCAGCTAAAGCCTGGATCAGTACACTGAGTGCGGAGACAGGAGCAAGGTCAGACGAAGCCGGATCATACACGGAACTGGAACACAGATACAAATGTCAGGTCAGGAACACCACGAAAGGGCACCAGCCTAGTCACAGGAGGGCGTATATAAAAGCAAGCCCTGGAAGGGGCTAGCAAGCCAGAACCAATAAGAGGCAGCCAAGACAAACCCAGAAGTAGGAATGTCACATAGTCAGAATCACGGGCACAGTGATACCCGCTCCTGGTTTCTGCCGAGACTCCAGTGGCTGAGGCCTAGTCTCCAGCAGCGTGGTCAAGCTTGGCAGCCTACTATTCCTGATAGCAGTGCTTGCTGGCTTGTAACCCTTTGCCTGTTCCTACTGTATATTTTGTGTGCTGCTTATATTAATAAATTGCATTTAACTACACCGTACTGACTCCTGAACTCTTTAGGGAACCGTGACAAATGGGTCCCCTTTGACCCCATTCACAGATCCTGTGTTCCAGTCTCACCGGCCTGGCTACCCATCTGTAGCTGCTTTTAGGAGGGAGAAACCTGGCCCGACAGCCCAAGACAACTCAGCGTCTTAGGTTCCCGTTACACTGGTGGCAGCAGTGGGATTGTCTCCCTCACCATCTCGGAAGACATGGCAGGAACAACAGCGCACCCTGATGCCCTGAGCTTATCCATATCTGACCCGCAGCTGTATGCTGACTTATGGACTCTCTGGAAGACACTGCTGAGTGAGCATCCCCTGGCAGATTGGGAAGAAAGGTTGGACGACTGTATTCAAATGGAGATGACAGTACATGACTGGTACTGGGCTCTTTATAGGAAAGTGGACCAGGCGTATCACCACTGGTCACCAGCACCACCACCCCCTGTCAGCTTGGGATACGGTGGTTCAGGACTGGTATAGAATTCGTTTCGTTGGGATGCTAACTTTGGAGGCCAGGTTACAGCCGCTACTGGCAGATCAGAGACCGGAGAGAGTTCATACTTGGTCACTGCGATATCCCAGACATACAGTTAGACCTAAGCCTGCTAGCCTCCTGTGAATGGAATGTGAATGGAATGTTGAACTTCTGTTTGCAAAGAGTTCAGCAGCACCAAGTAGAAGAGGGACTCTGGGAGATTGACTCCACCAACTCAACTCCAGGAGGAGCCAGAGCCTCATTCATTCAGCATCCAGAGATGCCGGAGACCGAGGCCATTCCCAACTCCACTAATGCCCCTACATTGGGGAGTGGGATTTCAGTCCTCACCAGCTCCTTTGTTGCTCCTGCCCTGGTGAGTGGGACCGAGGCCCTCACTAGCTCCCTTGACACCCCTGCCCTGGTGAGTTGGACCAAGGTCCTCACCAGCGGCCCTGATACTCCTGACCTGGTGAGTGGACTAAGGCCCTCACCAGCCCCTTTGTTGCCTCTACACTAGTGAGTGGGACTGAGGTCCTCACCAGCGGCCCTGATACCCCTGACTTGGTGAGTGGGACTGAGGTCCTCACCAGCCCCTGTGTTGCCCCTGCCCTGGTGAGTGGGACCCAAATCCTCACCAGAAGCACTGATACCCTGACCGGGTGAGTGGGACCGTGGTCCTAACCAGCTCCCTTGACACCACTACCCTGGTGTGTGGGATTGCAATTCTCACCTTGATGCCCCTGCCCTGGGGGTTGGATGGAGGTCCATGCCAGCCTGAAACTGCAGACTTCTCGACCCCCCTCTTGCAGACCTGGTTGAGATTTGGCACACAGGTCCTTGTTGCTGGGAGAGGAGCAAATGGAACCAGCTTTCCCCTGGCTCTCCTGTTACTGCTAGGGTCACTCTGCCTCATGGGATCCCCACCCAGAGACTTGCCCTGGATCCAGAGCTGCTGACTCCAGATCCCTTAGGAACTGACATGGGCTATGCATGGGTAGCTGGATCCAGGAGCCCAAATGAAATAATACTGAACTGGGATGAGAGGGCATGAACAAACCCTCAGGTTGCTCTGGTCCCCGGTCCCCTGCCTACATATCTTGAGAAAGCAGCTGATAATGCTGTGAAACATTGAATTGTGTGTTTGTAAATGTCTGTATATATTTTTTATATATCAATTGATACTGATTTCTATTTGAATAAACACTTTTGAAGAATATTGGAAACATATCTACAGCGCATCCTATTTGATTTTTCCTTTGGCGCTGACAAGAGCATTTGGCCATAACCACAGAGAAGAGACGGTATAAAATTCTGTACAAGCCTGTACTGTTGTATATGTGTATATGCATATAGACAGCCATTATATTTTGTGAGTGCTATATATTATTTATTGACAACACTTTTTCAGTGTGATAAGGCACAATTTGAGCCCCTTTTTCTTGTTTCTTTGTGTCTCTAATTATAGATGTTTAAAAAGGTGAAAGAGGGAAGTGCTTTGGGAAAGGTCTTATGTATATGTGGCATTATTATACTGTCTACTTTAGTAATTTGTATTTTCTATAAAGTTTACTTGCATTTTCAACCATTTGAATTCACTGAAGCTCTTAGTGGAAAAATAAAGAGCAGGCACTGCTGAGATTCGAACTCAGGATCTCCTGTTTACTAGACAGGCGCTTTAACCAACTAAGCCACAGCGCCTTCTGTAAAGCTTGATTAATACAGTGTCTACAAGTAAACAATATGTTATATTAGCTTCTTTACTCTTTACACAACTGAGACACATACTTTCTTGACTTTACATATTCTGCAAGTTCATTAAATATAAAGTTAAATTGCCTATGCATACCGTCATAGCATTTGACAGTAGATAAAAACCATCTGGCCTAGCTAGCCTGCCTATATCCATCTCTAGGTAATTTTAATCTTAGAATAGTTATATATCTAGGGTTGCCACCTTTTCTTAAAAAAAATACCGGCCATGGCATTCCCTCCATAGACTTAACATTGGACAGAAGCCAATTTTTTACCGGCGTACCGGCTGGGTGACAACCCTATATATATCTATGCTAGAAGTTTATCAATCTATTGACCAGTTTAGCATCCACCACTTCTACTGGGAGGCTATTTCATTTATCTATCAGAACATCAGCTTTTTTCCTTATCCCCACTAATCAACTCACCCATCTCATTTTCGCAAGGTCCAATGCGCTCCCTCTTACGTTTTTTGCTGTTTAAGAATTTGTAAAACTTTTTTGTATTAGTCTTACTCTCCCTTGCCATTTGAGTTTCATTATTTATTTTTAATAACCTAATTGCCTTTTCACAATCTTTAGTGCACTTCCGTATTTAACCCTTTGTGTGCCAGATAGGTATCCAGGGCTTTGCAACACAATGCGTTTGATACCTCTCTGGCACTCTAAGGGTTAAGTAGAATGTTCTGCTCTTTCAGACTTAAATAGTTTTTATTTTATTTTATTCTGATATATACATACCTGGGAACTTCCAGTTGAGGGCTACCCGGAGGGTAGTCCTCTGTTCAGTAGGGGGTGACAAACATGACGCTAATCGCGTCAAAAAGGGGAGGGGCTTGCAGCGAGTGTGTGGGGGGTCTTAACCCTTTGAGTGCCAGAGTGGTACGGAATGCATTGCAAAGCAATGTGTTCCTTACCACTCTGGCACTCAGAGGGTTAAAGGTGTCACACAGAAGGCTGGGGTCAGAAGAACAGGGGGAGAAAAAGCAGATGTGGCAGAGTTTCAATAGAATCTCCCCACATCCGGAGGAATCTGCCTCTGCCCCGGAGACCCGGTAAAGCTGTGTCAGAACCGGAGTCTCCGGGGCAAATCCGGAGAGTTCCCAGGTATGGATATATATATATATATATGTATATATATATATATATATATATATATATATATATATATATATATATATATACTGATTTTTATTTGAATAAACGTTTTTGAAGCATATTGGAAACTATCTGGAGAGAATCTTGTTTGTTTTTTCCTTTGGCATTGACAAGAGCTGTAAGCACAAACAGAGACTGTATAAAATTCAAACATGTACATTTAATATTATTTTTTTTGTTAGTATTTGTACTCTGTAACTTTATAGGAACATATTCTGACCTTGTGAATGTTTTCATGCCCTACTGGAATAATGTGTGGGGTTCTCTCTGTTTGACTAATCTCATTCAACCAGACAAAGTCTATTGTTTATTGTGTGGAATGTGAAAACTAAATGCAGACTATGGTGGTGCATAGCCAATGCAAACAACTACAGATTCAATACAAAATGTATACAAATAGTAATACCTGACTAGTGGATGAAAGACACCTACTTACCTAGGTAAATGCTTTTGATAAACAAAGAAACAGCCAATTATTCCTATAAGTATAGTTCCTCGTCTTCTCAAGTGAGTGACTAATTGCTGTGTCTCTTCTGGGATACAGTTGCTTACAACATATTGAATAATTAGGGGATCAGTTTCAACATCTTTCTCTTTGAACTTTTGTTTTATTAGCAAGTACTGCAGATCCTGGTACTAAATGACATTAAGCAAACTCAATTTACCTAGAAACATAACTGATCTTACCAGCTCCCTTACAATCCCTAGGGGTACATTGACAAAATCCACACATGGCAGTGGTGGGCAACCTGTTGCCCTGAAACTGTTCAGGACTACAATTCCCAATCATCCCCAGCCAGCCAATGGCTGGTTTGGGATTATGGGAATTGTAGTTCTGAGCAGCTGGGGGGCTTCAAGTTGCCCACTATTATTGATTTATGAGCTGTATTCAAAAAGATGAAAATGTGCAATTGTATAGCAATTTAATTTCACAAATCTTACAAATAAATATTGAACTTAAGAGCCATGAAGCTTTACGTGGACAAAAGATTGAGCTAGTAAGCAGAACTCAATACAAATTAATCACTCGAATATGCCTAGTCACCAAAACATCTCTCGGCTCCCAGTGGAAAAAAATTGACATTTCTTGGAAGAACATTCTGGATAAAATCAATTTTATTTTCTGAAATGAATATCTAAGCTCCATTGAACTGGGCAACCTTGAACATTTTCTTCAGCTTTGGTCCACTTGGTTAGATAGCAACTATAGTTGGGACAGTAAACTCCTCCTCAAAGTATAAAAACAACTTAGTCATTCTTAAATGTATTCATTAGTAGTTCTTTCTCTTCCTGTCACATGATTATATATAGCTAAGTCATGTATATATAGTAAAGTTATCACTAAGTTAATAAGTTGTTATTATATAATTTCATTGTTTTCTTAAAACTAAATAAAAATGTAGTATAAAGATACATAAGGAATAAATACAAATTTCCACTGATTTTAATTGGGCTTTTAACCACTTGAGTGCTAGAGCGCTCTCAAGACCATAGTGAAGCATAATTGTAGGGGTTTCATGGCTAGGTGGAACTGTTGCTATTGCATTCTATGAAGAGATCTAAAGACATGTATAATCTCTTCTCAGGCCACAAGAGCCTTAAAGGGACAGTAATGCCCCCCCCCCCCCAAAAAAAAATGTCCAGTTTTATAGAGGTTAAAATATTAATCAATATGCTTCAAACCCTATCTCTCAAACCGCTATGGTTTGAGAGATATAGGGATTCAAAGTTCCCCCCTCCCTCGCCTTCTCCTGATGACAGCTGTAAAAAACTTTAAAAATAAGTAACCGTATCTTATGGTTACAGGGATATCCTTTCAAAATGTTGCACATTATTGTGCGAGCAACTAAATGGCGGATTGACCATGTCGCCGGGATGAAAAGTGCGATGTGAGAATCTTGCCTGCATCAAAAGGGCGAGATTCTCATGTCTTGGGCTTAAGTGTTGCTCATTTGAGCACCGACATGAACATAAACATTCCTTTGTGATATGTGTGTGTATGCATAGGTAGACTATAGCCAGAACAGTTCTGTGTGTACTCCCGCTCTCCGTGGACATAGAGGAAAAGCTTTGGTTTCTCAGATGTCACAAGGAAATCACTTAGGATCAGACTGAATTCACTACGAAACTATAGTTTATTAAAACCGCAAAAGAACATGGGGTGTTCTAACAGGACAGTAGTCTTTGTCCGCCCCGCAACTTCTGCAGCAATAAAAACAAAGTACACGGCTCCATTCTTTCATTCTAATTCTCTGGAGCCCATTATGGCCATAGTCCATTTCTCCCTATTAGTGTTCCTGAGGTCAAGTAACTAACCTAGAGCCAGGATACTGCACGAGGAAATACATAGCAGCCACGTCAAGGAATCACTGACATTTCCTATTGGTTGACCTGACCAAAAGATTTAAAACTGACAATACACTCCTAAGTATAGGCTGGATCATATCCCCCTGAATCCTGCTGGAATTACAAGCAGCCCCTCAGCCTGATGACCCCTTGGAGCTGGGTATTGTTCCCTGTGAGGGCTATTGCATGTGTTCAGAGACAATGTTTTATTTCAGACCAAGTCTGGTACTCTCAGTCTTTTAATCTGGGCTATTGTCTTGATTTCCAAGATCTCCACTTTAGCTAAACACAACATTTTTGATCCCAGTCCATGGTGCTAAAGCAGAGATTCCTAAAATGGTCTATGAGAATTATAGAGGGGAGCAATCTGATATTCTGGGAAGCATAGGACAGGATGGGGAACACATAGTGGGCTGGTCTGATGGCAGGGAGTGGAATGCTAAGCTTGGCTTGTATTAACAGGCACAACACTTCTCTGCTGTAACAATAAATGAACCTTCGATTGGATAGGGAACAGAGGGCAAAACACCTTTTTCAGATGTCCCTCCAGTGGTCTGACTACTGGAAGGATGGGTGAGGAGAGTACCGTGTTAGCCATAGAAAATGCAGGCGACTGGTAGAGTACAAACTATACCTTTATTGGCTGAGTGGCTCTAGGATGCAAGCTTTCAAGACAACTTAGGTATTTTAAGTTTGTATCCTTGAGCCACTCAGTTGGCCAATAAAGATATAAGTTTTACTTGACCAGTCTGCTACTGGGGGAAGTCACAGAACCATTTTGTGCCTATTTCCTCTCCACCCAGCTTGTATACAGGGGCGGGCTGGCCCGGGGGGCAGGGGGGCAATTGCCACCCGGGCCGCTAGGTCAGTCATAAATATGGGCCGGTACCTTGCTGCAGTTTCGGCTGGAGTCTATGGGCTGAAATGTGTCTTATGCAGAATGCAGTTCTGCCTGTCTCCTTCCATTCTGGCCCTTAACTTTTACTTACTCCTTAGGACCAGAGGTTAGAGCATTGCAGCAGGGGCGGGCTGGCCCGGGGGGCAGGGGGGCAATTGCCACCCGGGCCGCTAGGTCAGTCATAAATATGGGCCGGTACCTTGCTGCAGTTTCGGCTGGAGTCTATGGGCTGAAATGTGTCTTATGCAGAATGCAGTTCTGCCTGTCTCCTTCCATTCTGGCCCTTAACTTTTACTTACTCCTTAGGACCAGAGGTTAGAGCATTGCAGAGAAATGCTCTGCAAGTACCCTGGTCCTCAAGGGGTTAAGCGAGGTTCGCAGTGGCACCAGAGGAGACTGATCGGGCGCTGCCTTCAGCCCAGCCTGCACATATCCAATGAAATACCGGCTGCTGTCACTAGGGGGTGACATTCCAGTGTTCCATTGGATTAATCATGACTCAAGAGGAAGTGTAGTATGCCTCGTTGTTGCTGTGTGAGGAGCTGATCCTGAGCGCAGATTCAAACTTATACTGGCACCAGACAAGCCTGCACAATTTATATATTTGTCTGGTAAGTGAAACAACTCCTGGATCAACTTAGAATGTAATTAATTTTTCATGAATCTGCTGGGCACACTAATGGCCATGTTCAAAACAAGGGGTAATTTGTTTGCCAAATGTACCCCTCTTGCCCCACTTTGTCATATAGTGTGGTATTTGTAAGTTACAATGCTTTTAGGGGAAGTGACATTTAAATAAATATCTGCCCCCCAAAAGCATTGTAACTTGTAAATATCACAATGTATGCCAATGTGGGGCATTGGAGAGGGATCAGGGAAGCAATCTGGGTGCAAGAGTTGGGGGACTGCTGTCTGCTTTCCTGATTCCCCTCTGATACCCCACTTAGGCATATATAGTGACATTTGTGCATTTAGTATACTTGGGGGGGGGGGCAGTGGGGCACTGCAGACATATTTTCATTGACACTGTTTGGTTGCAGGGGCTGGGGGTTTCCACCTGATCTTTTTTCCCCTGATCCCCCTCTGATGCCCCACCTTGACATACATTGTCAAATGTTTGAGTTAGAATGCTTTGGATGGGCAGTGGAGCACTGAATACACCCATTTTAAAGGGATAGTAATACTTCATTACTACTATTCCCCATGTTGTAGCCCTTAAAATTCTGAATTCAACTATACCGGCGGCATCTCTCAAACCTTTATGGTTTGAGAGATATCTGCTTTCAAAGTTCCCTTTTTTGGCTTTTCCCCTGATGTCAGCGTTCTAGCTGAGAGCAGGGGAATCCGGTCAGTGAGCAAGTGGTGGCTCTGCAGGAGTCCTGAGATCACGTTATAGCAACAGAAATGCTTCACTAAAATGGTCTTCTACATTTGCTTGGTTTGCAGGCACACGTAGAAGACCAATTTAGTGAAGGATTTCTGTTTCTATAACGAGATCTCAGCACTGCTGCAGAGCCGCCGCCGGTCCCGGATTCCCCTGTTGTCAGAACTCTGACGTCAGGGGAGAGGGAACTTTGAAAGCGGATATCTCTCAAACCATAAAGGTTTGAGAGATGCCGCTGGTATAATTGAATTCAGAATTTTAAGGGCTACAATATGGGGGATAGTAATAATGAAGTATTACTATCCCTTTAATGTCACTGTTTGGGTGTAGGGTGGCAGCTATTGACTGCTTCCTTGATCCCCCAAAGCATTCTCAAATGTATCAGTATACGTCCATGTGGGACATCAGAGGAGTACATGTGTTAATAATGGGTCATTTGGCCTTTATCAGTAATTGAACACCTCAGAAATCCCCACCAAATTTTTATTTATTTTGATTTACTGAGCTTCTGAGAACATAAAGGTGGGAGGACAGTTTGGACAGTTCTACATTAATAAGGAGGCTTTGAATTCCACAGTACTTTGCATACAATATTTTTGCAGTATTTTGCCATCTGTTACCCCTTTAACCTTTTGAGTGCCAGAGGGGTGCACAACATATTACAAAGCAAAGCATTTCGTACCCCTCTGGCATTCAAAGTTTTAAAGAGGAACTCTCACCTCTATAAAAGTTCTCCTCTATGTAATCTTCCTTCATCTTGAACATGTAATCTGTGTTTTTTTTTATTTAATGCAGGCTGTACCGCAGCCTGTCCTGAAGTGACGTCACCGGCTCATTTTTAAACCGTGATATTTGGGGTAGCCTGCATTAAATAAACCCCCCCCACAGATTACATGTTAAAGCTAAAGGAAGATTAAATAGAGGAGAACTGTTATAGAGGTGAGAGTTCCTCTTTAAGGACCAGAGTGTTATGTAAAGCATTGTGAAGCAATGCATCTCACACCCCTCTGGTCCTTAAATGTTCTTTACTCTGTTCTCTTATGCTAACCAGCCAGTGTGTAACTTTTCAGAGACAGAGAAGCTAGGACAAACAGGAAAGAGATGGACTAAGGTGTGATAAAGAGGAGACAAGGGGGAAGATGCACTAAGTTTGATAAAGAGGTGATAAAGTGGAGATAATTTCTCCAATGATATTGCTTCTCCAGTTCCTATGTTATTCTATGGAACCTATGCACTAAGATCTCAAAAGTTGGAGAAATCTTAGTGCATAGGCTCCATAGAATAACATAGGAACTGGAGAAGTGATATCACTGGAGAAGTAATTTCCACTTTATCACCTCTTTATCACTACTTACTGCATCTCCCCCCTCGTCTCCAGTTCCTATATTTTTATATAGAACCTATGCACTAAGGTGTCTGAAGTTGGAGGCTTTATTGCATAGGTTCCATAGAATAACATAGGAAATTGGAGAGTATCACACTGGAAAAGTTAACGCCACTTTATCACCTCTGCACCATATCTTAGTGCATAAACCCGCCCTAGAGCAAACCATCCACATTAAAGGGGACAAATACACATTTTCATTTATTAGGTATTTAACCCCTTTTATGCTACAGTGGTGTCCAACACATTAATTGGCAAACTGTTGGAGAGCACTGTCTCATTCAGGGGATTAATATCTACAATTAAAGGGATAGTAATACTTTATTATTACTATATCCCATATTGTAGATATTTGCAAAATAATTTAATAGCCCCCAGGTTCATCTCTCAAACCTTTATGGTTTGAGAGATAACTGAAGGCAAGGTTCCCCCCTCCCTCCCCCTTCCCTGAAGTCAGCATTGTACTGACTGCAGGGGAAGTCTGTCATACAACAGGCCTGCGGCTTTGGATCTGAGCTGAGGTCCCGTTAGTGACAAAGAATTATTTCACTAAAACAGTCTTCTACATGTGCTTGGTTTGCAAGCACACATAGAAGACTGTTTCAGTGAATTAATTATTTTTCTATAATGCGATTGAGGCTGTGCTGCAGAGCCGCCTGATGAAAGTCAGACCGGATATCCCTGCAGTCAGTACAACGCATCAGTACATCCCTGCAGCACCACTGAAAATTGAGGCCCACCCACTGTTAGCGAATTACACCTCTGATGATTGTTGTAGTTTAACAACATGGTAATAGCAGCCACTGCAGCACCCCCCATCCTTCCTACCATACTCTTTCCCTGCCACGTTCTTTCCCCTTTTATTCCCACAAGGTTTGTCTTCCCTGCTCCTACATGCCTGTCCTGTTTCACTGCATGTTCCCTTCCCATTTCACACTGTCTCTTTGCTGTTTCTCTATAAGCTACCATAGGGTATGTCGACCTGCTGGCGTGTAGTTTGCCTGGTTTGTAGAATAACAGTAGGGAGACCGTGGAAATGGGAAGGAAAGAGGCAGTAAAAGATTGTGGCAGGAAGGATGGGGGGGCATAAAGGGATGAGCGAGGAAATATGCAGTAGATATAACAGATAGGAGTGTGTCTGTGTGTGGGAGGGGTGATTAAGCTGCACTGATCAAAAAGTAGATGGCGATGAGCTATTGATGTCATGCTGGTAGTACTTCTGATGTTACGATTACTAGCAAACAAATTAGATCACATGTCACTGGACACTCTTGCTCTACAGAATGCAAACTCCCTGTTGCAGTTACTTTTTAGATTGTAATACTCTCTATGGGTCAATTCATCTGTAGAATATAAACTCTATGCATTATTTATGAGCATCAAATACAATTATAAACAATGGGAAAAGACAATTGGTGGGCCGAGTTATCACTAGTGTAGCACCATTTAAATTGTAAGCTCTGTGGTATCACTAGTACAACTCAGTTTCAGTTGTAAGCTCTGTAGTATCACTGGCCTTACTTTTCAACATTAATGCCAGTAATACAATTAACAAAAGGGGGGCGGGTGGAGACGGTAGGCTGAAGCAATAGTAGAAATGGGCCACTTGATTGTACTTTCCCCCCAGGCCAAATGTTGCCAGTCCTCCCCTGCTTGTATATAGCCTATAGCTTGTATAAAGCAGTTTGCTAATGGCACTTCTTCACTGCCAAACCCTTGGCAGATACGGTCATACCTGAGTCTGCTCTCCGGAAACTCCTGTTCTCAGTGTTCATTAGTAGGCCTGCTTTTACACTTGCCAGATTTCCACACTCTCCTGCCCATTTTAGGGACAAAACCCACCTATTCTTCTCCCTAATCCTGCCTACACTCCACCCACATTATAATGCTCATTGCATCATTTGGAGACTTCCACCTCAGACCTTCTTAGTTCTCTGGGAGCTGGGATCTAAGATAAGCAGGTGCACAAGCAGCTTATCTCTTAGAAATAACTTACTGTACACATTTAGCCTCTACACAGAGATCATATATCACTGTCATTTTGTCTGGAATAGTACTTCCCCCCAAATAATTAATGTGTTTGCAGATTCTATCATCCTCATCCTATAATATAATTTGCTAGAATGCAAAGCTCCCTGTGTGCGTAACACGCACATGCTCAGTAGATACTGCCCAAACAATGCAGTCATGCTCAGTAGAGACTGCCCAAACGACGCAGTCATGCTCAGTAGAGACTGCCCAAACAACACAGACATGCTCAGTAGAGGCTGCCCCAACTACTCAGTCATGCTCAGTAGAGACTGCCCAAACAACGCAGACATGCTCAGTAGAGGCTGCCCCAACGACGCAGTCATGCTCAGTAGAAACTGCCCAAACAACGCAGTCATGCTCAGTAGAGACTGCCCAAACGACGCAGTCATGCTTAGTAGAGACTGCCCAAACAACGCAGTCATGCTCAGTAGAGACTGACCAAACGACGCACTCATGCTCAGTAGAGACTGCCCAAACGACGCACTCATGCTCAGTAGAGACTGCCCAAACAACGCACTCATGCTCAGTAGAGACTGCCCAAACGACGCACTCATGCTCAGTAGAGACTGCCCAAACGACGCACTCATGCTCAGTAGAGACTGCCCAAACAACGCAGTCACGGGCAGCAGTAATGTGCAGTAGAGACTGCCAGGATGCACCGGTCCTCAGTCCAAGGCACGGCCGATCCGGAGAGAGGAGTCCCGAATGGCCCACCGCCCATCTACACCACCATCCCCGGGGCAATAGCCGAGGCCGCCGGGCAGCACCCTGGCCCGTTTATAATGGCCCTTCAATACTGGTAAGTAGATAATTCCTTGAAAGAAGCTTTATATAAAGCTGTTCCTACGCAATTCCTTATTACATAGACTATTGGCAGCAGAAAACTTAAAATCTATCTCTCACTACTGGAGGATCAGATAACAGAAAAGAATGACTGTGTTTTCTTTGCTGAATGAACTGCTTCCTGCTTTCCTGTTGTAACAAGCCTTTATGACTAGGCCAGGCTACAAGCCTTGTTACCACAGTAACGTCAACAGTAATGAGGTGTACGTTTCAGCAAAGCCATGAATGGAAAAGAAAGATGTGACCTGGCCCCCTATGGAAGATCTACAAGTAACCAGGTATAGATACCCCAGAGTTTGCTTCCTAAAATAAATAGGTTTAAACCCCCTTTCATTCCCAGAGGTTCTGGAACAAACGTCCCCTTAGTGAGAGATTTAAAGGGTAATTAGCAAAGCAAAAAACTATTTAAACGCTTGCCTGTAAATCTTATATAGATTCACATAGTTTTATCATGTTTTAACAGTTTCAGAAACAATAACACCAAAAATGAAGCGTGTTGATACAACTTTAAGTATCACATATTACAGTTAGCATATGTAAAAATCATTCATATGTTATAACCCTAAAGTATAAACTTGCTTTTAACATATGTGTAAATTGTCTGGTTCAGAGAACATTTATTTAACCCTTTAAGTGCCAGAGGGTATGCAATGCTTTGCTCCGCAATGCCTTATGTACCCCTCTGCCTCTCAAAGGGTTAATGTTGTTTGTGATTGTTGATTGAGAGATAAGAGATGAAGTCAGGTAATTGACTGCAATGCTGACTGCTCTTGTATTCAGAAAGGTTGTTATCCTATCTCAGTCCATTATCAGACTATCCTGGACAATGAATGAGAGTCCTGGAGCCCATTCATTTACAAGGCAGAAATGTCTGCTCCCTCAGAGCACATATAAGAGGATTTAAAGCCACAGAATTTAAGTCTGTCTGTCTGTCTGTCTGTCTGTCTATCTATCTATCTATCTATCTATCTATCTATCTATCTATCCTATCCTGACTCTCTCTCCTCCCCCAATCTCTCTCTGTGTATGTAAACTGCATGTTTAAGAACACTGTGTACGTGGACACACAGATGTTCTGTACACGTTTAGTGCAGAGGAGGTGACAGGGAGAAACATGAATTATCGCTTTCTGTGGCAATTTAGGTCCAGCACAGAGGGGCCCCTGCTTTAGAAATGTTGGGAATGTGGAAAATATTTATGAAGTTTGGTGCTTACATGTCTGATCTTATATACTGAACTTGTTTGTGTGTAAATGACAAGAGTTAAGTACTATTAGCAGATAAATTCTGGGAAACAACAGATTCTACAAATACCAAGTAGGCACCCACACATACAAACACACACACACACACACACACACACACACTTACTCTGTAGTGTAGAAATGGAAAAAAATCGAGGCCTTCCAGCTGTTGTTGGACTCCAGATCCCATCATCACCAGCCAACCAACAATGGCTAGGTAAGATAGGAATTGTAGTCCAACAACAGCACGAGGCAGCCAGATTGCTCAACACTGCTGTAGTGCTTAATGTTACCTTGTGCTGCTTCTGACATAATACATCAGTAGTGGCCAACATGAGAACCGGGGCTGCATATGACCCTCGGAGGCTTCTCTTCTGGCCCCCCATTCTGTTCTCTGATCATGTTTAACCCTTTCAGTGCCAGAGGGGTACGCAATGCATTACCTACCCCTCTGGCACCGCAAGGGTTAAAGAGGAGAGGAGATAATGATAGCCAACACCTCTCTATCCTCCATGGGTTTAATCTACTTTTTTAATCCATATTTAGAATCCTTAACTATAATGCAAGGCCCTTAAGTGGATTTGAGGGCCTCATTACAGTATGTAACCTCCCAAATAGTCAAACAAAAATCCCCCAAACTATTAAACTGATTAAAAAAACAGGAAGCATAAGGTATAGACAGTTCAATTATATGCATTGAAAGTCAAAGCTCATAGGTGACGGGTCCACTTTAATTCTTAGGACTTATCTTGAATCAGGTATTTAATTTCTTCTTTTCCTGTCACTGTCAGTGGTGTGTGTCTGCAGTCTGTAAAATGAGTCTGTCATACCTCCCAACATTTCAAACAGCCAAAGAGGGACACTTTTCTTTTAGGTGGGTGTGGCTAATGGGCGGAGCACTACCAAGAACTTTGTAGGTTATTTCATTACCTGTTGACACCTTTTTGTTATCGAATAAATTATTTAGAGCAAGACTAAAGTTTTTATTTGCACAAATATATATACACATGTACTGAAGTTTAAACAAACATTAGTGTGATTTTTATTGCTGCAGAGCAAATTGATACATATATACACACCACACAGTTTCCTCTCTTAAAAAGAGGGGCACCAGGGTGGGAAAGAGGGAGGGATCGTTCCTCCTAAATAGGAACACTTTGGAGGTATGCGTGTCTTTATAAATTTATAAAACAATAAACTGCATTAAAGAATAAATAATAAGGGAAGAAAACCTGAGGACTTGTTCACACTTGCATGTTAACAAGTTTACTGCCCATACAAGAAAAAAAATAAAAAAAAGGTTTTGGTATCAGTGTCATCTATGGGGTTGTTCTCTCTAGTGTTTTCCCTGTTCATCACTCAGGGCAGCTTTGCTTGCTGAAAATAAACATGTCCTGCAACGTATGCATCAAAGTTTCACTAAGACCGATCTCCATTTAACATACCTCCCAAGTGTCCCTCTTTAGGAGGGACAGTCCCTCTTTGAGAACCAAATCCCTCTGTCCCTCTTTCCCATCCTGGTGTCCCTCTTTTTTAGGAGATTAGACTGTGTGGTGAGTATATAAGTGTATCACATTGCTCCACAGCAATAACACTCACATTACTATGTATTTAAACGTCAGTATATGTGTTTACAAAGGAATCTGTGCAAATAAAATACTTTTTTGTAACTGAATAAATGATTTAGATCAAGACCAAAAGGTCTCAATAGGTCATGCAATGACATAAAAATGCTCAGTAATGCCCCGCCCACCAGCCACTCCCCCAGCAGCACCACTGAAAACAAAAGTGTCCCTCTTTGGCCTTTTGAAATGTTGGGAGGTATGATTTAATAAGAAAGCAGTCTGTGAGAAGCAGGCAGCTAACCATCCCGTCTACAAACAGCACATATCGTGGCCATGACCCCCCGCCCCATGCAATGAACTGATGCGGCACCGCTCCCGAGATGGTATTCAAATTAAGTTTGCGAGACAATCACAACTGTACCTATGTGACAGGAGGATTGATTACAACGAGCGACAGTTCAAGTAGTTCTTAGGTGCATCACTGTGTACTCACTGATGCTCACTCACAGACTTCTTGCTTTGAATGCGGCCAAAGTATGCTGTGAACAGGGCGTGCGTGTGCATTACACGCATGTGCAGCACATTAGGCGTCTCTCCTTTCAGCGCAGTGTGGCTCACGGTGGTTAAGGCTGCCAGAACAGTACTGGCAAATGTATGAAGTGGGCAAGAGGCCAGGAAAGCGGGACAATAGTGTAATGCAGGCGGGACAGGAGGTTTAGGCCCTAAAACCAGGACTGTCCCGCGTAAATCGGGACAGTTGGCTGGTATGGACTCTGTGACTAAGCTATAGTTTCAAAAATAACTTCCTATGCAAGTCTTGCTCATTCAGTTGTGTTGCCTGTTTAGCTGGACAAACGTTAGCTAATGGACAGACAATGAACACACACACACAGGCAGAGTTTATATGCCCTTTTGCAGCCGAGTCACAGACTCTTTTTGGAGTCACATCACTGTAAATGGAAAAGATGAAATTATAAAGCTATTTATGGTAAGCACACAGAATTAAAAGAAATGTTTTTGGATGTCTTCTATTTGACTCCTCTCCTACATCTGGTTATAGGGTCTCCTCTTCACCCCTCCTACCTTTCTCACACTCTGTATTTTTTTTGTCTTGAAAGCTTGCATCCTAGAGCCACTCAGTTAGCCAATAAATGTATCACTTTTACTCTCCCAGTCTCTTGTTTATCTAAGGCTACCGCAGTACCACCCTATATCTTTTTACTAACACATACACTGTTGTGTGTACAAAAACAAACAAAATACATATTAAATATGATGGAGAATACTAGAACTTGCAAAGCCCCAAGCAAAATCTACAGTAGAACCTGAACTACCTTGACCCACCCTCACCCAGGGCATTGCAGAAATCAAATTGGGTGAAAGAGGGCGGAGGCAGAGCAAACTTATTCATAGACCTGAAGTTCAGGAGTCTCTTCAGGGCTGATTTTTTTCAGCCAGGTTAGATCAGGTTGATGACAAGGTTCCTTCCTTACCATGCAAGGGCATTCCTAGGTACTGGCTGAGGGGGTTAAAACTCCAGGGCTCATGTTTAACTCCCATGCTTGTTGGGTCATGTAATGGTGCTAATTTCCCTAATAGTAATGGTGCAATTGTGCATCATAGTGCACTATTAGTGCATTAGGATGGCCTTAGCTTCTTGGAAACTAAGCAAATCCAGTTACCTATTATTACATAACTAGTGTAAAAGCCCATGTACATGGGCCAAGGTCTGGGAGATGTTAACCCTTTGAGTGCCAGAGGGGTATGCAACGCATTGCAAAGCACTCAAATGGTTAAGAGGCCTGTCCAGCTCTGCTTCCTGCCGCAGATGCAGCCATGCACTGTAGAGACTGCCTGAAAGTACAGCATGCTCCCAAAATTTTGTGCTCCCAGCACAGAACTCCCAGCATTCTGTGCTTCCTGCAGAGAACTCCCTGCATTCTGAGCTCCCAGCATTCTGTGCGTTTGGGTAGTCTCTACTGCACGACAGCTTCTGACAAAATCCTAGCGAATTATTATATAGGATATCAATAGGACAATACACCATAACACTATTATATAATGTACCTACAGTTAGCATATATAAAATGCATTCAAATTTTACATCCATAAAATATAATCCTAAACTTGCTTTTTTATAAATGTGTAAATTGTCCTGTCTAGCGAAAATGTATTTATTGTTGCTTTCTCCGTTTGTATGGATATAAGACAAAAGACAGTCAGTTGATTGTGATTAGCACCTACTGCTCTTATTTTCAGAAAGATTGTTATTGTACCTCAGCCACATTAAAGACCTTTCGGAAAAATTATTCAGAGCCCTGGAAAAGACAGCAATATCTGCTCCCTAAGAGCATGTGTAAGACTAGATTTTCAGCCCCTGAAAACAAAAAAAGTGAATTGTTAACAGACACTAGCATGAACTATAGGGTATGAACCCCTTCACTGCCAGAGAAGTACGCAACGCATTGCCCCTCTGGCACTGAAAGGGTTAAGTGTATATAACCCCACTTCATTTTTAATTGTCAGTGGCCCATATTTATAAAACCAAGCTGGAGTTATTCTGGAGTAAACCAGCTGCACCATAGGGGACACAATATACATTCCTAAATCCCCATACATTTCTGTTTGCTGTGTCCTCACCAATGGGCAGAGATTTTTAGAAACTGCCCACACCCTGGAGAATCAGACGTGTGCCAGCCAGTTCAGACCTTTGCAATGCATTGGACAATTCTGTGCTGCTCAAAAGGATAATGAAGAAAAGGGAAGGGGATCACCAATAGTATTCTTAGCTTATTATCTAGCAGCAGCCATGAGTAATGTATACACAATTACATGAGGACAACAGGGTAATATACCATTACCTAAGGCCAGCAGAATATTACATGAGATCAGTAGTACAATTCACCACTATCTGAGACCAGTGGCATAACAATAGGGGTCGCAGCGGTTGCACCTGCGACCCGGCCCGTCATTCCAGGGGCCCGGCCAGGGGCCCGGCCACCGCCTGCGACCCCCTCACCCGCAGCACTCATTTACCTGATCTCCCACTCGGCGCGCCGCTGTAGTAATACAGAGCGCTGGGAGATGACACTCCCCCAAAAAAAAAACGTGAGTTGTAGCACCATTGAGAGGCTACCATGCCTTAGAACAAGACACTTTATCTTGTTCGTGCTTGATGTGTGCTCCTCACAACTCTTTTTGTCTCCCTAAGTATAAGGGCATCCCAGGTATGGGCCCTTGCTTCCATGTACCTAGAGGGATTCGGCTGCACCACACTGATGAGGCTTACATAGGCCAAAACGTGTCTGTGGTTTTGCTGTTTCTCTCGTGCGGAGAGGATTTGCCTGACATTTCGGAGCTGGACTGTCTGTGGGCGGGACCAGTCTGATATGGATATAGCGATTTCCTCTCTGTAATGGCACATAGGAGTGAAAAATGTTAGTTGTAGCACCATTGAGAGGCTACCATGTCTTAGAACAAGACACGTTATCTTGTTCGTGCTTGATGTGTGCTCCTCACAACTCTTTTTGTATCACACCAGGTATACCTGATGAGTTTAACCCATAGAGGTACCCGGTCCCTAAGCATGAATGGCAGCAAAATACAATCCCACCTCCCATTATGACCACCATTGGAGAGTTGGGACTGTGTTTTGCTGCCATTCATGAGGGAGTTAGGAGTTTGTATCGGTAGTTGGAGTTTGCATCGGTAGTTCTCTTTCACGGAAAAATGTATTGTATTCTTTTTTGAGGATGTATATTTTTTACATGTTTTTAATAAAGATACTATTGGTGCTATTCGAAGCAGAGTATTCTTCTTTTTTTATACTAGTTTGTGCAGCTCTTGATACATTTTTTTTTTTTTAAACTTTATATGTTTATTGATTTTTTCAATACATAAGAATAAATGAGGTAAATGCGTAACAAACATTTTCAAGTAGGATACATGAAGTAAGTTGCAGCTCTTGATACATACAGTACTGTGCAAAAGTCTTAGGCAGGTGAGAAAAATTGCTGTAAAGTAAGAATGCTTTCAAAAATATACATTCTAAAAGTTTATTTTTATGAATTAACAAAATGATAGTGAGTGAACAGAAGAAAAAACTAAATCAAATCAGTGTTTGGTGTAACCACCCGTTGCCTTCAAAACAGCTTGCACACAGTTTGTTAAGGAACTTGGCAGGTAGGTTGTTCCAAACATCTTGGAGAACCAACCACAGTTCTTCTGTGGATTTAGGCAGCATCAGTTGCTTCTCTCTATTCATGTAATCCCAGACAGACTTGATGATGTTGAGATCAGGGCTCTGTTGGGGCCATACCATCATTTCCAGGACTACTTGTTCTTCTTTACGCTGAAGATAGTCTTTAATGACTTTGGCTGTATGTTTGGGGTCGTTGTCATGCTGCAGAATAAATTTGGGGCCAATCAGATGCCTCCCTGATGGTATTACATGATGGATAAGTATTTGCCTGTACTTCTTATCATTGAGGAGATCATTCACTCTGACCAAATCCCTGCTCCATTTGCAGAAATGCAGCCCCAGTCTTGCAAGGAACCTACACCATGCTTCACTGTTGCCTGTAGACATTCATTCTTGTACTGCTGTCCAGCCCTTCGGTGCACAAACTGCCTTCTGCTACAGACAAATATATATCGAATTTTGACTTATCAGTCCAGAGCACCTGCTGCCATTTTTCTACACCCCAGTGTTTTTGTGCATAGTTGAGTTGCTTTGCCTTGTTTCCAAGTTGGAATTATGGCTTTTTTACGCCACAAGTCTTCCATGAAGACCACTTCTGACCAGACTTCTCTGGACAGTAGATGGGTACCAGGATCCCACTGTTTTCTGCCAGTTCTGAGCTGATGGCATTGCTGGACATCTGATTGTGAAGGGAAGTAAACATGATATGTCTTTCATCTGCTGCACTAAGTTTCCTAGGCCAACCACTGCATCTACGATCCTCAACATTTCTTTGTGCTTCTTCAAAGGATTGTGGACAACACATCTGCAAACACCTGAGGTCTTTAGATTTCTGTCTAGTAGAGACCATGCTGATGCAGTGTAACTACTTTTTTACTTGTTGCTGCGCTCAGTCTTACCATGTTGTATGACTTTTGACATTAAACTGTCTTCAGCAACCTCACGTTGTTAGCTGAGTTTGGCAGTTCCTCACCCAGTTTTATTCCTCCTACCCAGCTGTTTCTGTCTCAGTTAATGATTGTGTTTCAACCCACATATTAAATTGATGATCAGTAGCACCTGTTTGGTATAATTGTTTAATCATACACCTGACAATATGCCTACAAAATCTCTGACTTTGTGCAAGTGTAACTAGAAGAATTTATGCTGTTTTGAAGACAAAGGGTGGTCACATCAAATATTGATTTTGCTTAGATTTTTCTTGTGTTCACTCATTTTAATAAATTGATAAATATAAACTATTAACATGTATATTTTTGAAAACATTCTAACTTTACAGTATTTTCTCACATCTGCCTAAGACTTTTGTGCAGTACTGTATTGTTACATTTTTGGACTTTTTGTACCTTGGGAGTGGGGGATGTTTTTGAGCTGCTTACAGACTGGATGGATTAGGTTATAGACATTAGATTATATTTTGTATGTAGTCATTTGCTGTAACCCTCTGCATGCTGACGTGAGTAAAACATACAAGGAAGTGAAATGGATGGTAACCTTTGAGGAAGATAATTAATAAATGATTATGAGTGACTGCCCTACAGATGTGAATAACAGGTGTATGTAATTCACATTCTATTTCTTTATTTATTTATATTTAGATCCACAATGTCAGTACACTGCCAACAGTTTTGTATCAAATTAAATATTACACTTAAGGGGTCACAAGATATTAAAGCAAGATTATTATATTTAGGGCATTGTTTAATGTTTAATAGAGACTTGGTATCAATTTATTCAGTGCATTAACATTCAACCTGGTAAAGACTACTTATCTGCTCCAGATCAGTGCATTTTAGCTACCTCAACAATCTCAGACAGTTGAACCAAAATTGTCTGATTAGGAGCTGAAGTAACATGGGAAATCCTGATTGGTCAATGTAATCAATTGAATGTCCCCTTTCATTGGTGTTCTGTGGGTTGTTTTATTGGCTCCTGATGTTCACCTTAGTGTGCACCTGAACACACTAAGCTGCCTTAATTTGATGGCTCAAATAGAAATAATAATATATATATATATATATATTTTTAGGAATTAGGTTACCAATGATGGCATAGTTCTCACTTAAGGTCTCTTTGGTTTTTTTATGATACTGGCAATCCAGCCAAACAAGTATTTAGGTTAGTTTGCTGCCACATGGACTAAATGCAGACTTCTTCATATCTAAAGCTTTGTGAAATTTTCCTATTAAACATGTCACTGGAAGTAGCTCACCTTGGTCCTACATAGAACTAAACCTATACTTCTAGTAAAAGATTTTTTTTTTTACTTTTACTGAATATATTTTTGTTTTTACAGTTTGACTCTTAAAACCAAACCTCAAACTGGACATTTCTTTCTTTTTATTTATTTTTGTTTGGTTTTAATAATCTCATGAACTTTCAATGTTTTCTGTAGAAGTATAATGGAAAAACTGAAAATACAAGTTCCAGCCTTGTGGTAGCGGAACACATTTACATTTTTAAGAGACCGTATCCCCTAAAAGAATGTTGGTTCTTCTGAAGAAGCTTTCAAAATCATCTCTATGTTATTTTTGCTTTATGTTATCTATGTATATAGGTCGTACAGACACTTCCTGTCTAGCCCTATATTACCTCCATACTCAGCAATGCATTGCCAACCTTCGCTAACACTGGAAGAGATAAGTGTCAGTGAGAGGGGGATGTGATTTTTGGTTAAGACAGGAAGCTATAAAATAAAAAAATCGTTTTTGCTTTATTTAAAAAAAAAAAAAAAAAAAAAAAGGAGAGCACAACATACAGGTGATTTTGAAAGCTCTTTATAAAAATATCTAAAGTTTTTTTTAGGTGACCCTGTAATGAAGACTTGAGCGATAAAGGGTTACACTTCCGCAGTGTCACAGGACTGTAACACAGTTATATGATGAAAGGGGGCATGCCAAAACATATTCTATATAAAACCAAATTTCTGTTTTCAGAGGGAATGTCTGCATTACATACTAAAGTAAATCATCCAGATGTGGGTGTGCTATATCAGAAAACTGTATTTGTTATCAAGGACTTAAGATGTCAATATACACATAGCTGGGAACTTGCCGGGTTTCACCCGGAGACCTCAGATTTTGCGATGAGTCTCCGGGTCTCTGGATGAAACTTGAAGTTCTCCGGGTCCAGGAAAACATTTGCTGCTCCTGCGCAGCCTTTTTGTTACAAAGAAAAAACAAACAACTCTGAGCTGGATGACACTGTCCAATGAAACACCAGCTCCTATCAACCCTGGTGTTTCATTGGACATGTGGCTGGTCACATGAATACTGCACAGAGATGGAAGAGTTACAGTGTTATGAAGTTGTTATGTCATTCTGTCACATTGAAGAGAAGTGGTAGAGGCTGAGCAGAAAGCAGAGTGCACACCACAAGTGTTGATTTTACAGCCTTCTGCCTGTCTTCTATATTGTGTGCACTTCGCTTACATAATAACTAACACGCATATGCAGGCACCACTAGCAAACCAGTCATCATACAAGAAATCCTTGGTAAATGTGCATGTTATGTTGTGTACTGGCTCTTGTTACTGCTGGGCATGGCTCAGTTGAGTGGCGTCCAGCAGTTATCAATCACACTGCACTGATGGGTGCTATTGGTAGCTGTAGGATTTCCAGTACAGATGAACCCTTTGTGTGACAAAAAAGATGACTTCTCAGCAAACTATGGTCTGCCACTGGAAATCATACATCTAGAAAGTATGTTACTGTATGTACGTCTGTACAAACAGCATGTTTTTTTGGGGGGGATTGTAAAATCTCAGGGTCACCTCATTCTGAAAGTTCCCAGGTATGAATATACAGCACAATTCCATTGTTGAAAACTGCTCAGTCTGGTTGAAAATGTCCAGATAAGGGTGTATATTGCCCTGTGTGTGTGGCAGCTAAATCAGTTCAGGCGCGCCAAATTATTTCTTTTGGTCAGTCGTCCTTGTGTGGCATTTTTGATTGCCTGGGGATCAGATCAAGTGGGTGTGTGTGTGTCCTCAGCAGGTGAAACCAAGCAGTCATGCATGGAACTGTGTAACCAAGTCATAATGACCTGATCTGCCTCGCCCCATAAACTGATAAACAGGCAATCCAACCTCAGTGCAATCAGATTGCCTGGATTTCATGTGTGTGTAGAGTAGGAATCACCAATCTGATTGCTTGTCAATGGCAACCAAAATTGCACTGTGTATATATGGACACCATTAACTCTTCCCAGCAAGTTTCATAATTCAAGAGCTCAAATCTCTTATTTAATATCCATGCCTGAGGGTTACATAGAGTAGGTAAATACTGTGACGCATCCAGCTGTTTGTGCTCTGACTCACATAATAAATATCTATCCTAGGAAGTGAGAAATGGATGACTGATACAGTATGTACAAAAATTCTAGTTAAGGATTAACTTAAAGAGGAAGCTATATGAGCAATCCACGTGCATAAAATGAAAACAGGTTTAATTATACTTAGATTCTTGATGTATATTTCAGATGCTTATCTTTGTTGGTCACATTAAGTAAGAGCAAATTCACATAATGATGGTTATGTGTTTACATGGAATAAGACTTAAAGGGATAGTAACATTTCATAAAAACAGCAGCTCTAATTAATCTTCGTAGTATTTGGGCCATGGAGAGTGTTATTTCAATACTGTCAGAGCTGTAGTTTAAGAGTAATCGAATAATAAAGTGTCCACCTCCTGCCTGTATTACCTAGTGTAAGCCTCCTCCCCTCAGATGTGGAATCTGGTCTCTTAACCGGACAGGTCGCAGCAAGGGACAGTCTTCTTACTGTGAGCATAAGAAAAACCTTGCTTCCCTTGACAGGTTTTTCAGGTTTTTCCTTATGCACACTGTAGATTGTCCCTCTCTGCGATCCATTCGGACAGTGTTGCTGCTCTGAGGTGAGCAGTGTTACATGATTAAAAGGGGCGGGAGTGGGATACTTTATCATTCAATTACAACTACAACTCTGACAGTATTGAAATAACACTTTCCATGGAGAGTGCCATCCCGTTAAACATTCAATTAAATCAATATATCTTAAGATATGCTGAATATACTATGAAACAAAGTTTGATAGGGTCCACTTTCTGTAGAAAACAGCCATAAATCAGCTTCAGGCATTTAGTTTGCAGGCAGCCATTCTCTCACTCCAGAGCTCCTCACAGCATTATAAAGAAGTTACATTGTTTTGTGGCAGCATAATAATTTGGTGAGCAATGAATTTTGAGAATGTTGTGATGCAGAATATTTTATATTGCTTCTTGAATCAGATGTTCTAAGAAGAGCTGGAGTCATTCTGAGGAGTGCTAAAGGACAAATTCCCAAAATTCCCATTCATTTAATGAGGTGTTTAACCCTACTGAATCTTAGAGAGGTCTCATATGCATTGCAAAGACATGCATTGGAGATCTTTCTAGCATTCAAGGGGTTGAAACACATTTAAATGAATCAGTAATTTCTTTCCTTTATGGTACAGTTAGTATGCCCCAGAATTAATCTAGTTCTTCTTGGTGTATCAGCATACCTGGGAACTCATTGTGGTGTGCCTCTGATGCCGCTGGGGAGTATAAGTGCCACAAATCGGGGGCAGGGGCAGGGGGTACCTGTGAGTGGGGGCTGGGCCTCCCAGCATCACATAAGTGAGCTGGAAGTTGGAGGAACTGGGTGACGAAGGAGGAAAAGTGGGAGGAACTTAAGTATTACTAATCCCTATATTAAAGTCATATTAAAAAGAAATGCATTGCCCACAGTGTCATCTCTCAAACCTTTATGGTCTGAGAGATAATCACTCCTAAAGTTGCCCTCCCCCTTACCCGAAGTCAGTGTTGTAGCTGACTGAAGGGAAATCCGGTCTTAGATCATCAGGCGGCTCTGCAAACCAAGCACACGTATGAGACCATTTCAGTGAAAGATTTCTTTTTTATTAACGCGATCGCGGCTGTGCTGCAGAGCCGCCTGAAAGTCGTATGACAGGCTTCCCTGCAGTCAGCTAGAGCTCTGACTACTGGGAACGGGGAGGGAGAGGGCAACTTTAGGAGCGATTATCTCTCAAACCATAAAGGTTTGAGAGATGACACTGTGGGCAATACATTTATTTTTAATAGGATTTTAATATAGGGATTAGTAATACTTCAGTAAAGGGTTAGTTAAGCATTATTGATAATGATCAAGGTCACAGGCAGAGGTGAAGGGAACAAAAGATCCTAATCACAATGCAGGGGTTAAAGGAAGGTCATGAAGAAAAGAGAAACTCCCTAAACTAGGCCAAGGTAACATATAAGGCAGAGAAATAATCTGTAGTAAAGTTCATGTTAGTTCACAGATGACACCTTGCTAGGGGAACAGACAGCAACAAATGAAAACATTAATAAAGTGTGGGCATATGGATTACTTTAGCATCTTCCATGCATATTTCAACTTCTATGACCAATCCATTCAAGAGCATATGACTTGTCTGTCCAAAAGCTGAAGCAAGTACGTGTCTTTTGGCATGAGGACCTTGGAGGAAATTCACTAAACGGTGATAAAGAGGTGATGGAGTGGAGATAACTTCTCCAGTTTATCACTGCTACAATTCCTATGTTATTCTATGGAGCCTATGCACTAAGATTTCTTCAGTTTTGGAGATCTTAGTGCATAGAATAACATAGGAATTGGAGAAGTTATAAACTGGAGAAGTCATCTCCGCTTTATCACCTCTTTATCACTGCTTAGTGAATCTCCCCCCTTGTCTAAATGGATGCAAAGTCAAACAAATCTGTTTGCAAAAAACAAGAATTTTCGATTTGTGTGTCTGTAGTGCACACTGGGGGGTGTAAAACTCGTGGAGCCTCACAAAAATACAATGACTCTTGGTTATTAAAGGGATAGTAATGTTTCATAATAAAAGCAGCTCCAATTAATCATCATAGTATTTGGACTTTGGAGACTGTTATTTCAGTTCTGTCAGAGTTGTAGTTCAAGAGTAATTCAATGACAAAGTGTCCTCCTCCCGCCCCTTTTACTGATGTAACCCTGCTCAGCCAGAGCAGAAGGGAGGTGCCCTGGTAGATTGCAGAGAGGGACAATCTTCAATTAAGATAAGGGAAAAACCTGAAAAACTTGTCAAGGGGGGCAGGGCTTTCATTGTTCTCATAGGAAGAAGATTACCCCCTGTTGTTATCTGTCTGGTCTATGGACTGGATTCCACATCTGAGAAGAGATGGCTTACACTAGGTAAAATGGGCAGGCGGGGAAACTTTGCTTGTGAATATCTCTCAAACCATAAAGGTTTGAGAGATAAGTCTTATATCGTTCTTCATGTTTATTTAATGCCTACAAAATAAAATAAAGATAAAACAAAGTATTACTATCCCTTTAAGAATTGGATAATTATTGGAACAAGCCAATTACACCATAGGGTACAAATAACATTTTGCCAAATCCCCATTGACTTAAATGTAGCTTTTAAACTTTAGAATGGCAGAGAGGTCTCGATGCATTAGGAGATTTCACTTCCATTCGAGGGGCTAAAATACCAATGTAAGTAAATGGAATGTTTACTTGTCCATCACTATGGTGCAGTTGGTTTGCCCCAGAATTTCAACAGATATTCTTAGTACACAGATGTTTGACACCTTGGACGCTAGTGACATCTGCATTTCATTGCAATATAGAAGTCAAGGATTAAGGGTCTAATTCAGTGGTGCAATTCTGGAGCAAACCAACTGCCCCATAGGGAAGAAATTAAAATTTCCCATTTATCTATAATGTGTTGGAGACCTTTCTAACATTTAACGGGTTAAAAGTCCCATTTAGATCAAAGGGAATTTTGATTTGTCCCCTATGGTACACTTAGTTTTATCTACAATTGCATAATTTCACCTTTTTGAATGAGGCCCTAAATATTGTATCTCCCAACATTTCATATCCAAAGAGGGACACTTGTTTTAGGTGGGGTTACTGGGGCCGTGCTGCTGGACAGGGCATTACCAATCATTTTTTGGTTATTTCATGACCTATTGATGTCTCTGTGTAAGTGAATAACTGATTTACATCAAGACCAAAGTATTTTACATGCACAGACTAATTTATAAACACAGATACTGAGAATTAACCAGACATTAATGTTAGTTAGTTGCTGTGGAGCAATATGATGCACTGATATACACACCACACAGTCTGATCTCCTAAAAAGAAGGATACCAGGGTAGGAAAGAGGGGCAGAGGGATTTGGGTCTGTCCCTCCTAAATTGGAACACTTGGGACATATGAAATGTATGTTTTCATCTTATACTAATTCTGCTCTTAAAGGGATAGTAATGTTTCACAATAAAAGCAGCTCCAATTAACCTTCATAATATTTGGGCCATGGAGAGTGTTATTTCAATACTGTCAGAGTTGTAGTTCAAGAGTAATTGAATGATAAATTATCCCCCTCCCACCCATTTTACTGATGTAACAATGCTCTCCTCAGAGCAGCAAGACTGTCCTGATGGATCACAGAGAAGGACAATCTTCAGTGATCATAAGGAAAAACCTGTCAAAGGGGGCAGGGATTTCATTATGCGCAGAGTAAGAAGACTGTCGCTTTCTGTGAGCTGTTAGGTCAAGGGACCAGATTCCACATCTGAGGGGAGGCGGCTTATACCAGGTAAAAGGGGCGGGAGGGGGATACTTTATCATTCAATTACTCTTGCGTTACAACTCTGACAGTATTGAAATAACACTCTCCTTGGCTCAAATACTATGAAGATTAATTGGAGCTGCTGTTTTTGTGAAACATTACTATCCCTTTAAATCTTTGAGTGCCATTGCTTTGCAATGCATTCTGCACCCCTCTGGCACTCAAAGGGTTAAAGGTGTCTTGATGCAGTCAGGCACATTTAACCCTTTGAGTGCCATAGGGGTGAGCAATGCATCGGAGGAGCAACATATTGCTCCACAATGCTTTTGCTTACTCCCTCGGCACGCAAGTGGTTAATTGAAATATCTGTGCTGTGTGATATTGCTGTATCTAGTTCATGCCCAAACTCATTCATGAGGAAAGGACATCTCTGCATGAAATTAAAATATTATGAAATGGTGTCAGTGTATGTTGGCATGGCACATCTTATATAAGAGGCTAAGCACTCTATAGATCAATTAGAGATTCAAGCACTTAATCCTATTATAAATATTTAAAGTGAAACCCCCATCTTAATCTTTTATGGACCAGGGGAAAGTACATTGCATTGCTTTTGCAATGTTTCACACATCTCTCCAGTTATTAAAGGGATAGTAATGTTTCATAATAAAAGCAGCTCTAATTAATCATCATAGTATTTGGGCCTTGGAGAGTGTTATTTCAGTTCTATCAGAGTTGTAGTTCAAGAGTAACTGAATGATAAAGTATCCCCCCTCCCACCCCTTTTACTGATGTAACACTGCTCAGCCAGAGCAGAAGGGAGGTGCCCAGGTAGATTGCAGAGAGGGACAATCTTCAATTAAGATAAGGGAAAAAGCTGAAAAACTTGTCAAGGGGGGTAGGACTTTCATTGTTCTCATAGGAAGAAGATTGTCCCCTGCTGTTATCTGTCTGGTCTATGGACCAGATTCCACATCTGAGAAGAGATGGCTTACACTAGGTAAAAGGGGTGGGAGGGGGAAACTTTATCATTCAATTACTCTTGAACCACAACGCTGACAGTAATGAAATAACACTCTCTATGGCTCATATACTATGAAGATTAATTGGAGCTGCTGTTTTTGTGAAACATTACTATCCTTTTAAAGGGTTAAGATTAGCTTAGTTAATTTTAAAGACAATTAAAAACTATATATTACTAGTCATCTAGTACAAATACGTTTTGAGAAATTAACCTTTATTTTTTTGTGGAACAACATAGCAATTTATGCTAATTAGTTTACGTGCAAAGCCAACATTATCACACACACTGTGCTATGAATTAATCTCCGCAGAACCCTGACACTGGAGTCATTTCTAATAGAAAAGTGAGTGGTAGATTTGATCTCAAGCAGAAATAATATCACATTGTGAGCTAGATTCTATTGCAGTTGCTAATTTTATCACTGCTTTTATCTAAAGTTTTCCCCATACACTTCAATAGGAAAATGTTTGCTAAAACGGGTGTTAACATTTAGCACCTGCAGTAGAATCTAGCACTGGGTATGTAAATAGCATAAACTGCCACTGATTTTACAAAAAATTACTAGTACAACATATAGTCAGTTTCTCATTCTTTGTAATGCAATGTAAACTTGTCTTCACAGTGGTGTAACTAGTAATTGGAGGATGCAGAGGCAAAAACATTTTTTGCCCCTTTTACCCACGTAAAGCTGCACCTCTAGACCATCTAGGGTGACCACATTTCCATTCTGCCATTCAGGGACACTGGGGAAATGAGAACAGTAGAATACTTGTCCTCGGCTCTAGTGCAGCTATATGGGAGGGGTCAGTATACATCACTGGTCATCAGTGAGCAACCCTCTCTTTCTCCAGAGCACCACAAAGTTCTAAACACTAGAGGGAGAACTGCCCATTAACTGCTGTAACAGAAAATGTGTCTGCTGCGGGCTACAAGAAAATGTACGTCACATCCAAAGCCTTAGACAAGCTTTACACTGAAACAAAATTGCACTGCAGCTCCTGTTTGATGTCAGGATCAAGGCTCAGGTCTCTCTCTAGTGTTTAGAGCTCTGGCTGCAAGCCATTTCCCTGTAGCCCAGCAGAGGCATCACTTCCTGTCACGGTAGGTAATGGGCAGTTCTCCTAGTGTCTAGAAATCTATGCTCTGGAGTCTTCATTCAGGGACTTTGTATTGGCTGTCAGGGACAAGGGACACACATTTAAAATCAGGGACTGTCCTGGGCAATCAGGGACACGTGGTCACCCTAAGACCATCTGGATGGACAATCTTCTGTGAGCATAAGAAAAAACCTTCCCTAATTCGTCAAGGGAGGCAGGGTTTTTCCTTATGTTCACATCCAGAACATTGCCCTCACTGCAAGTGACCAGATTCCATATCTGAGGGGAGGTGGCTTACAGTAGGTAAAAGGTACGGGAGGGAGATACTTTATCATTCAATTACTGTTGAACTACACCTCTGAGTATTGAATTGCAGTTCTACATGGATCAAAACCTACAAAGCTTAATCGGACCTGCATTTATTTTCAAGCATTACTATCCCTTTAAAAATGGCAGGATATGTGCACCGGTATGCAATAAAGTCATCAAACATGCTTATACATACTGCAGGGTGTGTGTCAAAGCACAAAAAATGAGGTGCACCAGATGATTTGTACATTCACCCTAATATATATGTTTGCCTTATACACTTGCATATAATACACCAGCCAAAACCTGGTACTCAGATATTTATGTATGGGTGGACCTTGCTTATTTTTGTGGTGTATCCAAGTACTGGTTCATTAATACTTACAGACATTAATGTTAAAGGGATAGTAGACCCCCCAAAAAAACTGTTCGCGAATTGATAGGAATAATAAAAAAATATGTAATGCCCTTATTCCCATCTCTCAAACCGTTATGGTTTGAGAGATGTAAGAAAATAAAGTCCTCCGCTCCCACCCCCTTCTCATACGACCGCTGTATAGCGGACATCATGAGATCCTGCTTCCGGGACCAGACGGCGACTCTTCAGGAGCACTGTCATTGAGATATCTAACTATGATTACTTCATCGGAATGGTCTACAATGTGTGCTTGCAAGCCAGGCACACGTTGTAGACCATACCGATGAAGTAATTATAGTTAGATATCCCGATGTCAGCACTCCTGAAGAGCCGCCTAAAGTCGGTCGACTGGATTCTTCCTCTGACAGCTTTACAGCTCGTCAGGCAGAAAGGGAGGGAGCGGAGGACTTTATTTTCTTATATCTCTCAAACCATAACAGTTTGAGAGATGGGAATAAGGGCATTACATGTTTTTTTATTATTCCTATCAATTCGCGAACAGTTTTTTTGGGGGTTTACTAACCCTTTAAAACTACTTTGATGTCTCTTCCAAACAATTATATTTTTCAATTTCTATCTCTTGGATGCTTGAGAGACAGTGAGTTAGAGATGTCTCTAGCATTCAGAGGGTTGATAAAGAATTTCAGTATTAATTAAGTTTAATACTAATTTTTACTAGATCAACACAAATTGAGCCTGGAAGCCTGGAACAGTCAAAACAAAACAACTGCAACTGAATAATAATGTCTTGTATATATCTATCTCTATCTCTCTCTCTCGCTCTCTCTCTCTCTCTATATATATATATATATATGGAAAAATACATACAAAGAAACATCTACCTAAAAACAAGAACAAAGACACACAATCAAACTTGTAAAAGGGTGTGGCATTTACTAGCGAAATGAGATATTATCTTTATGGGAAGACCCCCAAGGCAAACGTTATGACAAAAGTGTGAAATATTCTATGTAGGGTGGCCTGCAGCGTGGAACACAGAAAACACCTGCAGAGAAAGGAATTCTAGTACAATCAGTGGTGATAGTTGCATGCTGGCACAGGAGTAGGGTCTTCATGTCTCCCAAAAACCTGGCTGCATAGTAGCATTAACTTATCATTAATCTTTAAACGACAGAACAGTGGACAGAATGTACATATCTCCCAGAATAGCTTATTTTCTTTTCTTGGGCACTGGAATACAAAGCAGGCACGCACACTTTGGGGAAAGTACAAGAGAGCATGATCACTTTAGTGCAAACCAATGCAAAAACTTCTATTTTGCACGCACCACTGGGCAGGAAGGAGGTGGGAGGGGCCAAAACTTCACAAAATACATACTAAAATACACACAAAACACACAAAAACCCTTGTGAGCTCTACCTTACTTATGAAGAAACATCCAATAAGTGGTGGATAGAGTCAGTGAAATGTTTAGTGAAGGAGTATCTAATCAGTGGTGTGCAAATTGAAGTTTACAGTGAAGATGAATCCAACCAGTGGTGTGCAGGGTGAACATGACATTGAAGCAGCATCCAATCAGTGGTGTGTAGAGTGAAGCAACATCCAATCAGCGGTGTGTAAAGTGAGGTTTATCATGCAGAAGGATCCATTCAGTGGTGTTTCACAGTTGTGCATGGGGACTTTACCCCATGTAGTAGCTCCCTTAAACTCGCATACTCCCATTGGTTCCTGCAACTGCATGAAGTGACATCATCTCTGAGTTGTTGTAGCTGTTGTCACATGGAAGAAGAGAATGACAGTGTTGTCGTCTCTACACACATTGTTCAAGTAACACTATGTTGGATACAAGCAGTTAGCAAATTCCAAATGGTCTCCCATGAGACCAATAGTAAATGCAACTTACACTGGACTTGAGTAAAACCAAGAGTTCACCCAAATGACAGCAAAAAGTACACATACCAGAACTTTGGTCTTATCTGCAGAGCTCAAACACACAGCTACATAGCACCAGGGCTGGTGTAATTGCTAAACAAACTAATGATTATTTTAATGTATTCATTTTCACAAGAGATCAGGAAAAAATATAATATCCATTGCTACAGCTATATGTGCTAAAACTATCTGAACAAGTGTCATGCTTGCAAGAGGTTAACTGCTTTACTTGAGAAAATCTTGAGATTTCTGACTGCAGCTTATGAAGCTTGTTACCTCTGTTATCACTTTTAGCCAGGCTGCACTCCATGGTCTAAGCTTTACCTTACTTATCAATAGTATTCAGCATAGTTACACATGTAAAGGAACAGCAAGCACTTTACTTTGGCTACATAGCATAAACAACAAAGTCTGTGCATCTGATGTGAACATTTATTTTATTAAGCAACTTTCTATACACAACTGATTGGATGCTGCTTTTCTATAAACTTCACTCTATACCAGTGGTTCTTAACCAGGGTGCAGTGGCACTTTGGTGTGCCCTCGGCATCAGCTTGGGGAGCAAAGTCTTTCCATGAAGACTTTAAAAAAGTCAATGTTTGAGTTTCAGATATATAATATATATAATATATATAATAATGCTGAGAAAACAGAACAATGGAGATGCGCCTATAGTGCGTTATCCAATATACAGTCTGCCAATTCTAACATATACAAAATGCACTCACAATGTAATATTGCTGACTGGCAAGCATATGCTAGCAAATGCTTGCAGGGTACTTTACCCGTCCCTGCTTGGGTTCCAATCCTCCGCTCTTTCTGGAGTCCTTCTGTCCGTCTCAGAGCAGCAAGACTGTCCGGATGGATCGCAGAGAGGGACAATCTTCAATGAGCATAAGAAAAAACCTTATAAAAGCAGCTTCAATTAATCTTCTTAGTATTTGGGGGCATGGAGAATGTTATTTCAATACTTTTGTAGTTCAAGAGTAATTGAATGATAAAGTATCCCCCTCCCACCCCTTTTACTGATGTAACACTGCTCACCTCAGAGCAGCAAGACTGTCCTGGTGGATCACAGATATGGACAATATTCAGTGAGTATAATGAAAAACCTGTCAAGGTGGAAAGGTTTTCCTTATGTTCACAGTAAGAAGATTGTCCCCCAGGACCAGATTCCACATCTGAGGGGAGGTGGCTTACACTAGGTAAAAGTGGCAGGAGGGGGATACTTTATCATTCTATTACTCTTGAACTACAACTCTGACCTTACTGAAAGGGTTAGTAATGCCCAAAATAGAGTTTATTCTATATGGTAGATTTTACAAAAATAAAGTATTTACAGAAAGTCTAATCTCTCAAACCTTTATGCTTTGAGAGATATCCTCCGCTAAAGTTCCCCCTCCCTCCTCTTCTACTGATGTCAGCGCTCTGCTGACAGCAGGAGATCCCGGGCCTGGGACCAGCCAGCGGCTCTGCAGCACAGCCGAAATAGCGATATTAGAAAACAATTACTTCATTGAAAAGGTCTACAAAGTGTGCCTGGTTTGCAAGCACACTTTTAGAGTGTTCCAAAGAAGTAATTATTTTCCAATTTCGCTACTGCGAACCTGAGATCCTGCGATCCTTGTGTCGGCCGCCACGGATCTCCTTCTGTCAGCTTTACAGCTGACATCAGGAGAAGGGGAACTTTAGTGGAGGATATCTCTCAAACCATAAAGAGCTTTCCAATGAAGTAATTCTTTAGCAATAACGTGATTTCAGGCTCTGCTTCAGAGCTTCCTCGAGTCATATGACGTGAATCTCCTGCTGTCAGCTTTACATCACACATCAGGAGAAGGGGAGGGAGTTGGGAACTTTCAATGCTTATATCTCTCAAACCATAGATAGGGTTTGCACCATTACACTTATTTTTTCCTCCTCTACAAAATTATAATAAGTTTTTATGGGACATTACTGTCCCTTTAAGCGATGATTAGCCATCCAGGAAAAGACAGTAAGGCATTCAGACACCCACTTCCATATTTCAGGTGATAGTGAGGGTTTGGGGAGGTAGATTTGTATATCATTTGCATAAAGATGGTAGTTCAAGTGGCGGGGAATGCAAGCAGGGTACTGGGTTGTATAGCTAGGGGCATTAGTAGCAGAAAAGGGAAGTGGTCATGTCACTCTACAGATCTCTGGTTAGACCTCACCTAGAGTATTGTGTACAGTACTGGAGACCCCATCTCCAGAAGGATATAGATACTGTAGTGAGAATTCAGAGAAGGGATACTAAAATGGTGAATAGTTTACAGGAAAATAAATATTAGGATAGTCTAAAGGATCTTAACATGTATAGCTTGGAAGAGAGAAGAGAGAGAGGGGATATGATAGAAACATTCAAATATATGAATCGATTCAGCAAAGTGCAGGAGGGAGGTACATTTCAAAGGAGTAAATATGTTAGGACAAGAGGCCATAGTCTAAAACAGCAGAAGTGATTGAAGTTAATACAGTGACATAATGTAAGCATTCATGGGGCAGGCATAAGGCTGTACTGAACATAAGACGAGACCAAAGACCAAATAAGATTTGAGGTTTTTATAGTAGGAAAAATAGGCAGACTAGATGGGCCGAATGGTTCATATCTGCCGTAAAATTCTAAAATTCTATGTTAAATTTCAATATACAACATAAGTAAGATCGCTACTTTGAACTCTTCAAATAATTATATAATGAATTATGTAACAATATTCATTTTTACTCACCATGGCAAAAAGCCGTCTCGGATCCGGAGCAACCTCCACAGTCCTGGCCACGGACTTCGACAAACGAGACAACACCGGAGGAGGTGCTGCAACGGATCCACAAAACACCAACAGCCCAAAAGGAATTCAATCAATGTTTAAAATCAACAGATTTTATTGAACTCTGATTAAAAGCATCCAGCTTACTGTGCAACATATACACGCAACAATGAAGAGAAACCAAATTCACGAAGCACCTAACATGTTTCGTGAATGTATCACTTATCTGTTGATTTTAAACCTTGATTGAATTCCTTTTGGGCTGTTGGTGTTGTGTGGATCAGTTGCAGCACCTCCTCCGGTGTCGTCTATGTTAAATTTCAGTCTACAAATTACTGACAGCATACTTTTAGAGATAACTTGGTATTTTTCTTGATTGCTTGAGCTCAAGATGTTTTACAGCCAGGTGGAGCTATTGCTACAGCCATCTATGGAAATCTTGTGTCTGTGAGACTCAGCTTTTCATAGAGAATAATAACAACAACACAACATGACTGCAAAACATCATGAACTCAATCATTTAGAAAAAGCAGCTGTAAGCTTTGGGAGTACCCTTGTTTTAGTTTAAAAGAAAATCCCTAAAACATTTATTTTCATAATTAGGATATAATGCCCCTTTAATTTTACAAAGTGCAAACTGAGAACTGAGAACTGCTCTTGACTGGCTTTGTTCTGAGATGATTCTATTCTCCATCTTTGGAAGGAAACAGCTTTTACGCAATTGTAACTGCTATTCATTTCATTGTCCATCTTTTTAGGGTATAGGCATTCAAGAGAGCAACTATGAGAAGCAATTGATGCCAGAACTACAGGGATTATCCAGGTACTCTGCTGAAGCAAGGGGAAAACCAATGCACTTCACTATTTATATAATGTCCTGGGTACAGAAAGGTCAAATGACATTTCCTATAACAAATGGATTGAAGATGCAATTATAACTCCTTCATAACATTCAAGGGGTTAAAAGCTCCATTTAAATCAATGTAATGTGGGAAATTTTTATCAGTTTCCTCTGGTGCAGTTGGTTTGCCCCAGAATTGTTCCACTTTGTTTGTGCATAGGGCCCTAATTATTGACTTTGGATGAACATAGGGGAAGCAGAGGGACACAGTGGTAAAAGTGTGGTGGTTGCAGGATATCATCAATTGGCAAAAGTTAGATGAAAATCTGAGGTGAAAAGGGTGGCAATGAGAGACACTGGTGGGGTTTCAGTGTGAAATAAGAGCAGGGAACATTGTAGTAGATACATGAGATCCTTGGAAGTATCTTGGACAGCAAGTCGAGACAATGCAGACAGAGCCACTGTGAGGAAACTGAGAGGCAAATAGGTAAAACTGGGAGAAGTGGGCAAGTGGGTGGCAGTACAGGGCAATGGGAGACATTGAGATGGCACATGGGAGATATAGGAGAATGTGCAATGTGTTTTGGAGATCTGGGAGGGGCAAGTGAAACACTATCCTGAGGCTAGGTTGTGTACTGGATGCAGTTAGAAATGGGCTGCTAAAAGAAGGATAATATGGGGCAACTCACACTGATCAGTGCTAGAGCATTATGTATGGGGTAAGAGATACTTAGCTCGAAATGTATCCAGGTGTGAATCAGAGAATTTCCTTGCAAATTAGCCATTCAGTTGTTCAGCAATGGCCAGATCGTATTTGGCCATTTCTTATTCATTACTAAGCATTGGCCAGACAGATCTGCATAGGCTGACCATACCTCACCTTTAAAAAGAGACACATAGGAAACAGGCATAATTCAAGAGTGCACCAAAATCAAAGAAACCCTGTAGTATGTATTTTTCATGTGTGTCCCTTTTTAAAGGTGAGGTATGGTCAGCCTAGATCTGCCATTTCCATCCTCCAGATTCAAGATGATGGATCTCATTGCTATCAAAGGGGGCAAATACATGCATACAAAAATACTGATTGCTTATCTGTGTGTATCTCTGGAATGGCACATTATACATCATTCTTTGTCTTATTTCCCTGCTTTGCATAATCAAGGCAAGAAATAAGATAGCTCATGGACGAAAACCCAAAGATATCCACTAATTATCACGGTAAGAGAGGTATGGTTGAAGAGCTGCTTTTCTTGTAACTTGATGAATTCTGGCTTTAGGGCCTCATGTGGGGAAACTACCTGCACCAGAGATGAAGAATAAAATGTCAAATTGATTTAATTAGGGTTCTTATCCTCTTAAATGCTAGAGAGGTCTCCAGCTAAAAGAAATTGTAGTTTCTGTCCATTTTACGTAAAATAGTTTTTTTTCAACACATAACTTATTGTACTTCTAAAACATTGTTGGCAAACTACAGGCTCTCCAGTAGGCACCACAGAATTATTAAATGGGAGATATAAGTGGAATAAAGTGGGACAAACCACAATAGTGGGTGAATGAAGCTTAGCTGAGGGAAAGGGTGGATGTGGGCGATATTGAAGGGGCAAGTGGGAGTCTTTCCTTACATTCAATTCAGTAATATATCATATTTTCTCATCACAGGTTACCTTGTCCACTAAAGATTGTAGAAGTTAATGCCTTGGGTCACTTTGTCCGGATTTTCAATTCTTCCCCATTCCAGAATGTTGACATGAGTGGATACATCCTATGGCAGCTAGAAGGGAACTACCCTGTCTCCATGTATCGTTTTCCGCTAAACACCCTTCTACCTGGTCTACATCATATCACGGTATGGTTGTGAAATCCCGAAATCTTTGGGTCTTTGTTACTGATTTCTCTATACACGTAGACACACGCACACACACACAGTATTGTGTTCTAGCATACAAGGTTAGAAACATACAGGTTGACCACAGATAGTAGCCAATTGACCCATCTTATTTAATCCTTAAAATTGTCTTTGCATTCGGAGTACAGTGTGGAGTGAAAAAGGACACCCTATGGTGGGAGTGGGCAGTTTTTGACAAGTGAGCATTTTATAGATATTTGGCCACAGTCTTTAGAGACAATAAATCTTTTTCTTGCAGCCTGGGCTGCTAAAATGGGCTGAACATGCTTTGTGGTCAAAGGGACATGTATGTGACCTTTTATGTGTTATTGGTTCTAAGAGGAGCTGTCCTTCCATGTAAATTACATTGGGAGGATTGTCACCAGTTACACTACATGGCCAAACATTTTTGGACTCTACTCATTGAACATCTCATTCCAAAATGATTAATATGGAGTTGATCCCCCATTTGTTTCTATAACAGCCTCTACTCTTCTGGGAAGGCTTTCCACTAGATGTTGGCACATTGCTCCAGGGATTCTATTCAGCCACAATAGAATTATTGAGATCAGGCACTGATGTTGGGGGATTAGGCCTGGCTCATTGTCAGCATTCCAGTTTATCCCGAAGGTGTTCAGTTGTGATGAGATCAGAGCTCTGTGCTGGCCAATCAAGTTTCTCCACATTGATCTCGACAAACCATTTCTTTATGGACCTTACTTTGTGCATGGGGCAGGGTATTGTCATAATGAAACAGAAAAGGGCCTTCCCCAAACTGTTGCCACAAATTTGGAAGCACAGAATCATCTAGAACGTCATTGTATGCTGTAGAATTAAGATATCCTTTCATTGGAACTAAGGGAACTCTCCCAAACCATGAACAACAGCTCCAGACTAGTCCAATGGTGGTACACTTTACACTACTCCTGCTGATTCTTGGCTTTGAGCATGGTGATTTTAGGCTTTTGTGTGACTGCTCAACCATGAAAACCCATTTCATGAAGCTCCTGACAAACAATTCTTGTACTGACAATGCTTTCAGAGGCAATTTGGAACGTGGTAGTAAATGTTGCAACCGAGCACTGGTGATGTTTACGTGATACACAAGTCGGCAATCAGCAGTCCTGTTCTGTGAGCTTGTGTGGCCAGCCACTTCATGGCTCAGCTGTTGTGTTCTAAGACATTTCTACTTCAAAATCACTGCACTTACAGTTGACAGGGGCAACTGTAGCAGGGCAGAAATTTGACTAACTGACTTGTTGCAAAGGTTCATCGTATGACAGTGTCAATGAGCTTTGCTGAATGGGCTATTCTACTGCCAATATTTGACTATGGAGTTTGCATGGCTGTGTACTTTATTTTATACACCTGTCAGCAATGGGCGTGAATGGAATAGACAAATCCACTAATTATAAGGGGGGCCACATACTTTTGGCCATGTACTGTGTGAATATTATTTTATAGCCAACTGTTCTCCAATGATTTTGATTAATCTGTCAGTGGAAAATAAGATGAGAGTTGGTACCGTGTTAGCCGTAGAGATACAGGATGCCAAATTTTTTGTAAAGTTAATACCTTTATTGGCTAACTAAACAGATGTAAAATGCAAGCTTTCAAGACTTCTTAGGTCTCTTCCTCAGGCATGTTATACAGATAAATATGAAAACTTCTCTCTTAAATACAAGTACACATTACATTGTTTATAATGGAAATCAGATAAGAACGTTAGTCCAGATACCAATTCCTTGATCAGTCAGTGGTAGAGGATGTGATTTAAATAGCATTCTTCCTCTGGGTCCAGGTATTTATGATTCCAGAGGGACTGTCATAAAAGTTAATTCACAATTAAGTACTGTGACAGAAATTCTCTGTCTCGGTTCAGGCCATAGGTCAAAGAGTCAAATTGTAACATTAATTTTACCCCCCATAATTTTCTGTCCCTCTGATTGTGAAATTGTGGAATATAAGACAGACATTTACCTGAAAGAGTGCATTTTAATGATAGATTATGTGCCTAGTATATCTCTCATAGTCTCTTGTTCAGAGAGGAATTCCCTGGCACTTCATGGCTGGACTGCTGTTATGGCAGGATCAGTATGATGTGTTTAGGATATTTCCTTGCTGTATAAGGCACTAGTGAACTAAAAAAGACTGCACCCTCGGTAGGACAACACTCCTATAGAGCCTGCTAAATTCTATAGCAGGTGTGTTTTCAGTTGAGTGTCAGAGAGAGAGAGAGAGAGGGAGAGAGACTACATTTTGCTGATGAGGCCAAAATGTATGTTTGTGGTTGGCTGCTTCTCTTGTTCAGAGAGTAATAGCCTGGCATTTCATGGCTAAACTTTTCTAGTAGCAGGATCAGTATGATGTGTTGAGGACAGAGGCGTAACTAGAAGCCTCCGGGCCCTGGTGCAAGAAGCGCCATGGGCCCCCCCTCGACTACATTGGCCCTCTCCACAATGCCCCCATCTCCTACCTCCCTGGAGTGGCAGGAGCCCGGAGAGGTGTGTTCATCTCCTGCGCGGTCCTCTTCAGTAATGCAGAGCGCTGGGAGATGATGTAATCTCCCAGCGCTCTGCATTATTGCAGTGTCAGACGGAGATCGTGGGCGCCAGGCAGAGGGGTTGCAGGGGGCGGCCGGGCCCGCTGGAGCGACAGGCCCGGTCGCGGGTGCGACCCCTATAGTTACTCCACTGGTTTAGTATATTTCCTCTCTGTGAAAAGCACCAGTGAGCTAAAAGAGATTGCACCCTGTAGCAGGTTTGTTCCTAGTTTACAAAAAAAAAAAAAAAAAAAAAAATACAGCAAAAAGCGCTTGTACTGGATTGATATCAAAACTTGAATAATATATCCACATACATATATTGAGTATAGAGAGTTTCAAAACGATATCTGGGAATAGCAAAGATTTTGTTCTTCTCAAAAAACGTCTTTATTCCTTAAATTTTGCTGGGAGGTGTATTCAAACTTTTATTACAGTATTTCACTCTCGCTTGTCCAGACGCAGCCCCCTCCTTTTTTGGACTAGTGGTTGTGCTTGATGCCACGGATCCCTGAAGCAACTACAGTAAAAACAAAAAGACAAGAGCAGGGCGCGACGCCATCTAAGAGTGGATCTGTATAACTCCAAATCACCATACCCCCGCTTTATATAGACTCACCAGAACTTAATTTTCAAAATGCCTGTAGAAACTCTCTCCTCTGTGTTTTTTCAAGAAATCCTCAAATCGATACTGTCCAAATAGTAGACTTAATTATATTTATTGATTACCAAAAAACCTCAAAGTATTAATAAAAAGATAACATTGCCAAGCATATTAATATGTTGGATATAATATCATTAAAAAGTTCGTCCAACGCGTTTCGTATACACTTTCTCAAGAACTTTGCCAAGCATGTTAATATGTTGGATATAATATCATTAAAAAGTTCGTCCAATGCTTTTCGTATACATTTATATATATATATATATATATATATATATATACAAATATATATTTCTCAAGGACTTTATATAAAAAACATATGTTGTAAGCTATTATTATTATAGAAGTATATAAAACAAATTATTGATTTATACAGCATACCTCGTTACGAAGATTTCTTGGAAAAACATCGAGGAGACTTTCTACAGGCATTTTGAAAGTTAAGCTCTGGTGAGTCTCTATAATGCGGGGGTATAGTGATTTGAAGTTATACAGACTCACTCTTAGATGGCGTCACGCCCTGCTCTTGTCTTTTTGTTTTTGTTCCTAGTTGAGCTCATCTGACCAGTAATTTTGAATATCCCTCACAGTACCCCAACCCATTAAGCATGTGGTCCAATAAACTGTAATGTAAGAGGTTAATATTAGTCGTGCCCTTGCAGAGATAGAATGGAAAAATTTATTGAATTCCAGGTATCAGTTATAATGGAAAAGGACAGATCCACCTACTACTTCACACTGGTTAAAATTGTTTAACAATCTACACTCCTACAGTTAGTCACATACCACAATCAAAGATGTTCTAAGAATTTTGGGACAGTTTGATCTAATGGATATACGATCCCTTTTCAGATACACTTGTCGCCTTTCTAATAGCACAGCGAGCAATACACTTGGCCTTGAATAGAACTGCTTAGCATACAGTGAATGGAATTATCATAAAGTGTCATACTGGGCCACAAAAATATAAAGAACGGTTTCTCAAAAACAATTTATTTTACAAAAAAATGGTAGTACAATAGACACATTTAACATTTTTGGTAGAAACAAACTAAACATGTCTTAGGGTTACAGGTCCACTTTAAAGGGATAGTAATGTTTCATAATAAAAGTAGCTCTAATTAATCATCATAGTATTTGGATTTTGGAGAGTGTTATTTCAATTCTGTCAGAGTTGTAGTTCAAGAGTAATTCAATGACAAAGTATCCCCCTCCCGCCCCTTTTACTGATGTAACACTGCTCAGCCAGATCAGAAGGGAGGTACCCAGGTAGACTGCAGAGAGGGACAATCTTCAATTAAGATAAGGGAAAAACCTGAAAAACTTGTCAAGGGGGGTAGGGCTTTCATTGTTCTCATAGGAAGAAGATTGTCCCCTGCTGTTATCTGTCTGGTCTATGGACTGCATTCCACATCTGAGAAGAGACGGCTTACACTAGGTAAAAGGGGCGGGGGGGACTTTGCTTGTGAATATCTCTTAAACCATAAAGGTTTGAGAGATAAGACTTATATCATCCTTCATGTTTTTTTAATGCCTACAAAATAAAATAAAGATAAAACGAAGTATTACTATCCCTTTAAACTGTATTTGCCATGAAGCTCAGCTTATCAATGAGCAGACAATTTATGGTTATACGTATGTCTTACAGATTTGGACATCTGCAGCTAAGGTTTCCCATAACCCTCCGACTGATTTCGTATGGAATGGAAGGGTGTATTTCAGGAGTAACCCACAATGCATCACTGTCTTATCACGTCCAAGTGGTCAGGTACGATCATGCACTGAACTAGACATAAAAGGATTTATAACCCTTTGGGTGCCTGTGACAAAGCGTTGCAAGTACCTCTGCCATTCAGATGGTTAAAGGAATAGTAATGTTATATTATGAAGAAAAAAAACGTATTGTAGTGGTGCTGCAATATATTACATTCAAATGTTATTAGAGCTCAAATATGTACAATTTGTTTAGAATAAAAATGTATTTTATGATCAGTTACTACGAGGCAGAGCTGTTGTTATTGCTTTCAGTGGAGAGTCTCCAAACACAGCAAAAGGAAAATGTATTTTGTGATCTGGCTTGAGCTGTAATAACTTTTGCTTTAAGCATCTCCCAATAGTATATTTGTATTCTCTTGCATTTTTCTTTCATTTACATTTTTCTCACATTTTTGTATTATCTATCTTGCCTAGTTTTTTACATTGTTATTTAATTTAGTCTAATTTTACAGATTTGTATTCATTCGTTTTTACACATTTTCATTTGCTGTTGCATGATTTTACTCTTTTTTTCTCAAAATACATTAATGCATCATTAATGTTTATCTTTATTAGCAATTTAACCCGAGAGGGGTACTTCGTACCCCTCTGGCATTCAAAGGGTTAATAGAAAAAAACATTTTAAAAATATAGGAATCTATGACTAGGTAAGGTATACAGGAATGAGCAATACATTCTGCAGGGTTACACTTTGAGTATGTGTTGGTATTTTCTGCCATCTAGTGGCTAATAGTGGAAAAATCTGATACAAACCCATTTTACAGAAAAACCAATACCATCTAATTAATAATAATGATAATTATAATAAACCTTTATCTGGGCAGAAAATCCTAATGCCATTATAAATCAGTCCTGGGTGGATTGGTTCTCCAAAATCTTTAATCCCTTGAATACCAGACACTTATCTAACATATTAATTTGCAATGTACTGAGATGTCAGACTCAGGAGCATCCAAAGGGTTAATTAGTAAGGCATATCATGGTAGCAGACATGATTTTTCATGACTGGACTCCATGATACCACACTCGTCCCACTGAGGACTTCCTTATTAAGTGAGGCTTTATTATTAAGACGTGTTTGTAGTTTCTTTAAAGGGATAGTAATACTTAAGATGTAAAACAATATTTATTGTAGGGTTTAACCCACAGTGTAAAGCAAAGGTACTCCCATTGCTGAAAGGTGTTTATTCAAAAGTTATTGCAGCAGAAACTTGTATTTTGTAGGTGCAGTATCACAGTGGCCTGAAATTGTACAGTGGCGCTGTTGATACACCATCCTATGGACAGCCCTGGTCAGTTGACTATAAACCTCCATAGGATGGTGTAGCAACAGTGCCACTGTACAATTTCAGGCCACTGTGTTACTACACCTAAAAAATTTGAGTTTGAACTGTAATAACTTTTCAATAAAACACCTTTCAGCAGTGGGAGTACCCTTGTTTTCCTCAGGGGGATAAACACTACAAGATATATTTTTTATATAATAAGTTTTACTATACCTTTAATACTCATACATAATTGACTCATTGAATGTTAAAGAGGTCTCAAACACATCTGCAAAAGCACTGGAGATCTTTTTGGCATCAAAACAAAGACTTTTAATGAGTTTGGATTGTACAGTACTTTAAAGGGATAGTAATGTTTCATAATAAAAACAGCTCTAATTAATCTTCATAGTATTTGGGCCTTGGAGAATGTTATTTCAATACTATCAGAGTTGTAGTTCAAGAGTAATTGAATGATAAAGTATCCCCCTCCCGCCCCTTCTACTGATGTAACACTGCTTGGCTTAGAGCAGCAGGGAGTGTCCAGGCAGATTACAGAGAGGGACAATCTTCAATTAGGATAAGGGAAAAAACTGAAAAACCTGTCAAGGGGGGCAGGGTTTTCATTGTTCTCACAGTAAGAATATTGACCCTTGATGTGAGCTGTCTGGTCTATGGACTGAATTCCACATCTGAGGAGTGGGAACTTACACTAGATAAAAGGGGCGGGAGGGGGAAACTTTATCATTCAATTACTCTTGAAGTACAACTCTGACAGTTTTGAAATAACACTCTCTATGGTCCAAATACTATGATGATTAATTGGAGCTACTGTTTTTGTGAAACATTACCGTCCCTTTAAAGGAGCAGTAAACGGTCTGATAAAATGAGGCCTTTGTATCTAATGTTACTCTGTCTTCAGCCCGTAGCTTCATACAGTGTACCTAAGTCACTAGTACCAGCCAAAACAGACAACCCTTGTTCATCCATAAATCAGAAAGCCATAACTTGCCCCTTAGAGGAAGGACATCGACCTATCATTAAATCCACAGAGACTGCACACCTCAGGTAATGTCAAGGTCACTGCACATGCCGCTATGCTTGTTCTTCCATATTTCTCCCTTTTTTTCAAAAATGAAGTGAATATTATATGCACAATAATAGGAAAGAGTAAGGGGTTACTGCACAGTAGGGAGTAGGTGCTTGACCATCAAGTGTGAGGAGTGGGTATAATGTTAGAGTGACCAGAGTAAGACCAGTACTTAGGGAAAGAGTGAAATGCGTTGGTTAATGGGAAATACGTGGAAAATTAGTTGTGTGAAGATTCTGTAGCATGCAGCACCCTGTTACCATATATATACTGCACACTCATCACACCGCAAAATTACAACATACTGCCCAATTCTGTCTAATTCAGTCAAGCTGTTTATTAATTCACTTCAGCGTTATAAAATATGTTCTTAAATCTTGGTCTATTTGAGGCCCTTGAGAACAGGTATGGACCCTTTCATTATGAGGGAACTCTTTTGATGCTACAGAGGTACATTGCTTTTGAAATTTTATGGCGGTCGCTCTAGCATCCAAGGAGATATTGGATATTTTCTGTACCAGGCAACAGGGGATGGGGTGGGGTGTGGCTAGGGATTCCTAGTGTGCGCAGTAAATGCCATAATTTCATTTAATGTCCTTGTCTAAATAAAGGAACAGATGTCTCTCTGCCACCTCAAACCTGAACTACAGGGCACCTCAGACAATGTCTCATCGAGCTGGGCTGAGGCACAACCTCCCACTGACCCCTAGGACAACATCAGGTACTGGAATTATTGTCCTTTAGACTAAATGTATTTACCATTAAAATTACATTTTTAACTGTTGTTTCATTTATGACACAGGATGCATTTTGAAACAACTTGCAGCTATAAATCTTAAAATGCTAAAATACTAATCTTTATGTTACAATTTAAAGGGAAACTAGCAGATGTTACTGTCCACTGATCAGGTAAGTTCCTGTGGGAAGGAATCCAGAGGCAACCCCCACAGATCTCTGATTCTGCATTCAGACTGAATTTCAATACTTTGAAGTCTGTGCTGACACTTGCTATCCAAGTTATTTGAAAGTGGAGTATATTAATCCTTTAGGGACAAGATGGTTGTGCAACCCATTGTGCTGCAATATGTTACAAACCTCTTTGGTCCTCTAACCCATGCTTAAGTCAAATGTTTCCCATGCTTCCATTCAGTAAATGTGTCAGTTTTATCACTCCAAATGACAGGACTCATTTTGGGACAGCACAATGCATCAGCTGGATTTTTCCTATATCTGTTCCCATAGGAGCATGATGCATGCCTTTATTGTCTATGACTCCAGTCCATTCAGTGACATCAGCAGCAGAGTCTCTTTAAAGCTGCTAAAAAGACTGTTGCCCATAATCATAACTCTTAATGGAGCATTATGCCTAATGTAAGTGCCTCTTAAATGACTGTGCACTTAGTAAAGTTCAGATATGTCATAGGTTGAAAGTGAGTATTTAAAAGAGTTCAGAGTTCTCATTAGGGGTTTCTACCAACATCAGTTACTGTTGCTAAAGAGGTTGAGCCCCAAGGTTCAGATGACTTCCTGGTATTAGCATGTTATTAGCATGTATTAACAATAGCAAATATCTGAAGCAAATTCAGAGAAGGGTCTGACTGACAGGGTAGGAGAGCTCAGAAACTACAGTTGGGATATGCAGGAGATCAGTCAATTCAGAGTCTGATGGAGGACAGAAGCAGGAGAACAAGAAAGCAAGCATGGAACAAATGGGAAGGGTTATTGCAGATTTACAGTGAGGTCATGCCTGATAGTGACCTTGTACCTTTTGTAGTTGATCTGGTGCATTTTACATGTTCCCCGGCATCTTTTATCAGTGAATCTGTACATTTTCTTGCCTTTGACCACCTAGAAATAGGTGACTTGGTACCTTTCTTTTTAGAAAATCACTCATGCAAAGGTTACATTTAGGGTAGAAGTCCAGAGGCTATGAAAAAAGTACCCAAAAGTAGCTGATAAACTAAGAAAGAAAAAATACCTAGGTGGTGCTCAGCTGCACAGAACGGCCTACAGAGCAAGTCAGTAGTACACAGGAAGTGAATGGTGATGGTCTTCACAAAATAGCAGATATGACAGATAATCAGGACAGATACAATGTAATAAGTCTGACAAATAACACAGGAGCAAACAGATACCAAATGCCAAAACAGTAGGTAGGTATCTTTAATAGCCATACACTTATAAAAGATGAATATGCTAAAGCTGTTTATGAATGAACACAACTCCAGACCAGGGGCAGGTGACCTTTCTGCCTTCAGCTATCGTAGGATTATAATGCATGTCATCCTCAGCTGGCCAACAGCTATCTAAGCATGATGGAAATTGTAATCTTACAACAGCTGGAAGCTGAGTGAGGGTGACAGTGTTGTAATTCAACAATATCCCATAGCTTGCTGAAGAGGATGGTAATTGCTGAAGTTGGCTTTAAAGGAATGAGGTGGCAACTGTAAAGTCAGTACAGGAAATAATGAATAATAATGAAATAAATTGCATATGGATTCAGATGCACAAGGACACAACTTTTCAAAGGGGGAATATACACACAGAATACTCATGACCCAAATATAAAAAGCAAGCGCCAAGACACTTTGATTAATGAGACACTGAACCATTGAATCAAGAGACATTAGGAGAGATACACTAAGGTGAGAAAATGGTTAAAACTCTCAAGTGAGACAAACGTGCCTTAGAATCAGATAAAAAAGCAAAAAAGAGAAGGTGTCCAATTGTGAAATACGCCAGATATTAACAAATTTAAAGATATGGGTACTGAATGAAATAAAGCAGCCACATAAAATGCCAACATTAAAATAGATATCTCGCTAACGTGAGTGTATTTTTATCTCTCATATTTATTAATATCTGGCGTTATTTCACTATTGGGCGCCTCCTCCTCCTTTTTTGATTTTTTATGTGTACTACTGCTGTTTGAAGAGCTGCCCATTGAAGTATAGGTGCCTGTCAAAAGCATTTCAGCTGGGAATATATATACAGTATCTCAGCATTTATCCATGTGAGTATTCATCAATTTGGTGATTACTGGTGGTGGTATTGATGGTCCTAGGATAAATACACTGTGTTTCTGCTTTTTGCCAATCTCCTCCTTACAATCAGGGCTTGACTAAGAACCTTTTGGGCCTGGATTTGAAAATTAGGATGGGCCTATTGTGCATTACAGGGATATTCAGATACAGTGTAGAAATGTCCAAATATTATGCTCACACTGATTGTTTAAATATTAATATTTTTTTAATTCAAAGTTTTTTGGTAAAACACAATTAAATATGAACATGTTTTGTGCCCTAATTGAGATATTTGCTGTTTTGTGTCCAGCCATCAAATTATGGGACACACTACACTGTCTTCTGTATTTGTAAGCACAGAGTGCAACCAGACTGGGACAGTAACAGCAGACCTACACTGTTGGTCTCAGAAAGAAGTTGACCTGATCAGTTACATGAGTGAGTTGCAGATTCCTTTGTTGACTAGTAGTGTTCCACCATAGTTCCTGACGAAAATAGGACTAGTTCTATCTCCATCAGTCCCCTGAGGTATATAAACGTCCCTGTTGTGTGAGTATATTACAGCAATGTAGCTGTAAATTGAAGGGTTTATTATGCTAGCCCTCTCAGGACAACAGTGTTTATTATTTTTAAAAGATGTTACAGTATTTCTTATTTAATATTTTGGATACACCAGGTTGATATCCCTATACATTTCTCACTATGCAAGAATCATGGTGTCATCTAAACATCTCTACTCATGTACCATGATCCTCCTTTTTACTCTTTCTCCTCTGCTCTAGCTCTTGTAACATTTGATTTCCTTTAATGTTTATATATATATATATATATATATATATATATATATATATATATATATATAGTACATAGATTTATTTTTATCATCCTTCATTTTTTTCATTCTCTTCATCCTCAGTGTTAGAATGAATTGTATTAGCTCCTGGGATTCAATAATAAGCCATGCCCCTCTTTGACTTAGAAGATACTAAATTTAGCTCCCTGGGGGTTTATAGAGCCATTTGATGCACTGTATACATTGTCTTGATGAAGGTCTGGTGTACTTCTTCACTTCATTTGTGCTTTTCCTGCACAAGGGTACTCTCATTGCTAGGAAATACTACATTCCAAAGTTATTTCAATTTAGAAATGTTGTTTACATTAACAGCGCCATCTGTTGCCCAAGCTGATCACATATAGTTTCTTTACAACTATATAGCTACAGCTGATCACCTATAGGTTGTTTACAGATGGTTATTTTATTGCATTTTATTACTGAGGTGAAGCAGTGACTGCATCTTTCCATATCATCCAAGTACAATTGTCCTAATGACCTGTTCAGTAGAGTTGCCTTAACTTTTTTATGTTTCCCTGTACAGACTGTATCCACTCAGAGTCCCCTACAACCTTCATTACCTGTTACCCAGTAAGTAGAGGAGATTTACACGGTTTGTGTTTAAACTGATAATCCAGTTCTGGGCAGATTCAAAGGATTGTAAAACCCGTAAGGTGCTAAGTCATGGCTATCCAACAGGCGGCCTTCTGGGAAAATGTGGCTCTACTAACTACAGGGTGCTGTTTGGCTGAAATTTTTTTTACAGAGAACACAGAGAGACACACTTATCTATCCCTTAGCCCTTTAAAGGGACACTACCGCCTAAAAATAATGGTGGCCATATTATTTTTATTAAAGGAAATTAGCTCCTGGTGCCAGCTAAAGTTTTCTGAAGGTCACCATGCACTAGATGGAGACCCCTGCTGGAACACCACAGCCATCTCTTTGGTTGGAGATGATGTGGCTATAGGAAAGGTCACCTTTCTTCTTTCTGGAAAAAATAAAACACATACCGTTACTTCCGGAAGCACATTCATAGACTAGCTCATGTCATGAAGAAACCTGTCATGTGTATGGGGAATCCAAGAGCCTGTCATACAATAGAGAAGGCTGCTGCTTTGGGATGCAGCAGTGTTTCAGCAGGTCATGGGTCCATGTGGTAACCTGAGCCCCCAGAAACTTTAGGATCCTCCAGGATACTTACAGTTAGATCCAGAAATATTTGGACACTGACACAAATTTTGTTATTTCGGCTGTTTACAAAATGAATTCAAGTTACAGTTAAATAATGAATATGGGCTTAAAGTGCAGTCTCTCAACTTTAATTTTAGGGTATTCACATCCAAATAGGAGGAAGGGTTTAGGAATTAAAGCTCTTTAATATGTAGCACCCTCTTTTTCAAGGGACCAAAAGTTATTAGACAATTGACTCAAAACCTGTTTCTTGGGCTATTCCTTCATTATTTCTTTATCAATTAAGCAGGTAAAAGGTCTGTAGTTGATTCCAGGTGTGGCATTCACATTTGGAAGCTGTTGCTGTGGACCCTCAACATGCGGTCATAGGAGCTGTCAATTGAAATATGCCATCCTTAAGCTGCAAAAAAAAATCCATCAGAGAGATAGCAGGAACATTAGGAGTGGCCAAATCAACAGTTTAGTACATTTTGAGAAAAAAAGAACGCACTAGTGAGCTCTACAGCACAAAAAGGCCTGGACATACACTGAAGACAATAGTGGTGGATGATCGTAGGGTCCTTTCCATGGTAAAGAAAAACCCCTTCACGACATCCAGCCAAGTGAAGAACACTCTCCAGTAAGTAGGCATATCATTATCCAAGTCTACCATAAAGAGAAGACTTCACAAGAGCAAATACAGAGGGATCACCACAAGGTGCAAACCATTCATAAGCCTCAACAATAGAAAGGACAGATTAGACGTTGCCAAAAAACATCTAAAAAAGCCAGCCCAGCATTCTTTGGACAGATGAAACTAAGATCAACCTGTACCAGAATGATGGGAAGAAAAAAGTATGGAGAAGGCTTGGAATGGTTCATGATCTGAAGCATACCACATCTGCAAAACACGGTGGAAGCAGTGTGATGGCATGGGCATGCATGGCTTCCAATGGCACTGGGTCACTAGTGTTTATTGATGATGTAACAGAAGACAGAAGCAGCCAGATGAATTCTGAAGTGTATAGGGATATACTGTCTGCTCAGATTCAGAGATGTTGATTGGACGGAGCTTCACTTTACACTTTGGACAGTGACCCAAAACATACTGCAAAAGCAACCCAGGAGTTTTATAATGCAAAGAAGTGGAATATTCTGCAATGGCGGAGTCAATCACCTGATCTCAACCCGATTGAGCATGCATTTCACGTGTTGAAGACAAAACTTAAAGGGATAGTAATACTTAAAATGTAAAAAAAAATATGTTGTAGAGTTTATCCCCCTGAGTAAAACAAGAGTACTCCCACTGCTGAAAGATGTTTCATTCAAAAGTTATTAATTTTCAAAGTTGAATTTTTTAGGTGCAATATCACAGTGGCCTGAAATTGTACAGTGGCGCTGTTGTTACACCATCCTATGGACAGCTCTGGTCCCGGGACCATAAATCTCCATAGGATGGTGTAGCAACAGCGCCACTGTACAATTTCAGTCCACTGTGATATTGCACCTAAAAAATTCAACTTTGAAAATTAATAACTTTTGAATGAAACACCTTTCAGCAGTGGGAGTACTCTTGTTCTACTCGGTGGGGATAAACCCTACAACATATATTTTTTTACATTTTAAGTATTACTATCCCTTTAAGGCAGAAAGATCCACAAACAAACAACAACTGAAGACAGCTGCAGTAAAAGCCTGGCAAAGCATCACAAAGGAGGAAACCCAGCTTTTGGTGATGTCCATGCGTTCCAGTCTTCAAGCAGTCATTCCCTGCAAAGGATTCTCGACAAAGTATTAAAAATGAACATTTTATTTCTGATTGTGTTAATCTGTCCAATTACACTTGAGTCCCTGAAATAAGGGGATTGTTTATGAAAATGGTTGCAATTCCTAAACGTTTCATGCTATATTTTTGTTCAACCCCTTGAATTAAAGCTGCAAGTCTGCACTTCAATTGCATCTCGGTTGTTTCACATCCATTGTGGTGGCGTACAGAGCCAAGATTATGAAAATTGTGTAAGTGTTCAAATATTTCCGGACCTAACTGTATTTCTTGTAATAAAGGTAATAGGGACACCTTTATGTTTTGTTATTAGTATCCCATTAAGAACTGTGCTATTTTAACCTTAATGACAGTGTCAAATATCAGATTTATAGTACACATTGGTTAAACACAGTTTCACCTTTTCTTACTGCACACGTGCAAACCACATATTGCTTTTTTCAGGATATAATTTTTGGTACCATGTATAAATATACAACAAAACAAGAGAGAGTGTGCCTAACCCCTTAAGGACCAGCGGTCCAGGGAAGTTACCTTCCCTTAAGGACCGCTTTGATCCTTGCCGACGCACTGGTACACGTGACCTGTTACGCGTACCGGCACGCTGCTTTGAGGCCTAAGAGAGATCACTCCAGTCTTGGAGCGGTCAATTTTAGGCCCCGTTTTTACTTACAGCGATCCCGGTAGAACGATGTAAGTAAAAAGTACGTGACGTGCTATGACCGTCACTGGTCCTTAAGGGTATAAGGACCGTGACGGTCATAGCATGACATCTGGTCCTTAAGGGACTAATATTGAGATATCTTCAAATGAGTAAATAGACAATCAGGTATAGGACATATACTCACATGAATTGAAGGTCAGAAGGGGGAAATTCCAGCCCACCAACAAAACTCACATATGGAGATTATATGTTGCCTCTATCAGGAATATTATCTCTTCAAGTGTGTTTTGTCAGTGGGTTGGATTATTCTCCTTTTACACTTGATTGTCTATTACTGCTTTGAAGATATCACATGAATCGGGTGCCATCTCTTTTGTTTTGTTGTATGTGATATTGTCATCTTGGGTGGATGTGTTACTTGAGTAACACTCCCTGATATGTTCATCACCAAGACATGGTTATATACTGCTATTATGGCAGTGTTAATATCTCAGAGGCATTTCTGCTGGTAACCATTTAAGTGGTTCTCAGCCATTATTTTTGTGAGTATCCACATGTGTAGATGATTTGGCGTTGAAACAATTCACAGAGATTTCTGCACTGAGGCCCCCTTTCTTCTCCCTTGTTTATTTTTCATACATAAATATATATATCCCCTAGATATATATAGGTAGTATTCCAAACATGGATTTAACCTCTTAACGACCCTTGACGGTCATGGTATGTCATGGGTAAAAAGTGCCTGAATGACCCATGACGTACTATGACCGTCATGGATTTCAGGGCTCCCCGCGTGGCTGCACGCCGTTCGGGGAGCCCTGAGTCCGATCGTTAAAAAAAAAAAAAAAAAAATGCTCCATGGTCCTTTAGTGACCACCGTGTGCCTGTGCGGCCAGTCGTCAAGGGGTTAAAAATAATAAAATCATACTTTTTTCTGATTAAGTGCTCTCAGAGCAGTAGTCATAGAAGGATCCTAATTAAATTCCAAGAGACCTGGCTCTCTGCACCTTCAGGAGACCTAGGCTGTGAGAGCAAGGAGCACTGACAACATTCCAAATGCCTATGTTGTTTATAAATACACAGAAGCCCAGTCATGTGTGCAATTTATAAATGGCATTAGAGGAGTTAATGAGTTAAAGTTTTAAATACCGGTATTTGCAATTACTTTATCAAAACTTATCAATCACTGGTACTAGGCCTATAACCATACCTGGGAACTTCTTGGCTGGGACTGCCCGGAGGAGAGCCCTCTGGTACCAATAAGGGGAGAAAAATTACACGATTCACGTCATAAAAGGGGCAGGCTTAATCGCGGGAGAGGGCGGGGTGTCAAAACACACACAAAAAAGCTACAATACACTGGGGAAGGAGGAGAAGAGGGAGCGGAGTGGGAGGAACAGGATGGGATTGAGCACAAGTGGGCAGAGTTTCCCCACATCTGGAGAATCATAGTCTGCCCTGGAGACCCGGTAATTCAGTGTCAAAACCGGAGTCTCTGGGGCAAAACCGGAGAGTTCCCAGGTCTACCTATAACTGTGCAGTTTTTTTACTGAATTTGAATAAATCTTTATCATACTGCTTTTGTGTTACTAATATATAATCCATATTTTTGAGTAGATGACTAGGATACTATTACTATGAATAAAAAAATGATTGAGGCCTTTGCATTATGGATCTCGCTCAAGTAACCCACAGATGTCCCTGGGCTAACCAGTGCTGGTTATATAACTCTGTGTTAAATTTAATAATATCCAACCATATTAAAGGGATAGTAATGTTTCACAATAAAAGCAGCTCAAATTACTCTTCATAGCAATATCATAGTTATCTCAATATTATTAGTCGTAGTTCAAGAGTAATTGAATGATAAAGTATCCCCCTCCCGCCCCTTTTACTGATGTAACATTACTTACCTGCTCGCAGAGAGGGACAATCAACAGTGAGCATAAGGAAAAACCTGTTGAGGGTGGCAGGGTTTTCCTTATGCTCACAGTAAGAAGATTGTCTCTTGCTGTGATCTGTCTGGTCAAGTGACCAGATTCCACATCTGAGGGGAGGTGGCTTACACTAGGTAAAAGGGGCAGGAGGGGAAAACTTTATCATTCAATTACTCTTGAACTACAACTCTGACAGTATTGAAATAACACTCTCCCTGGCCCAAGTACTATGAAGATTAATTGGAGCTTCATTTTTTGTGAAACATTACTATCCCTTTAAGCATAAAATAAAAGGAAAAACATCAATTTTACAAGATATGATTCTAGTCTTGCTAAACAGCCAGTTTGTACAAAAACCAAACTTACAGATTTGTTCTGATCATCTTGAGTCTCCATTGCATGACGCTGAAAACAGTTCTCGATGATGTTATTGATACTGTTTTTTTTCCCCAGTCCAGGTTGAATATAAATAGCCCAATCGTGAGACTTATGGCTCAAACATCTGCTCGTTCCAAGCATGGATTTAAGTTCCTCAGTTATGTGCCTTTCACCCGTGATCTCTTGAGGAGCTAGTTATAGTCTGGAATCTCTACTATTGTCACACCATGGCCACATTCAAATGTCTAGTCCAGTGATTCTCAGCGTAGTTCGAGACGCACCAGTAGTGCATGTTTTAAAGATATTCCTGCTTGATCACGAGTGTAATGAGTACCTCCGTGATCATGATTAATTCATTTGTGCTTAAATAGGGCTATCCTGAAAACCTGACCTGTTAGTGTGACCAGAGGATTGGAGTTGAGAATCACTGGTCTAGTCATAGCCTGACTGGTCCTCCATTACGTTTAGTCTGGCCTTACTTATATCCTATAGGAACAGCCATAATGGTAGCAGAGCTAACATCTGTCATCTTGCTAAGGGCCATATGAACCTAGGAAAAGTGTAGTGATTTTGGGGCAAATTGACTGCACCATAGGGCACACATAAAATAGTCAGTTTTCTAATTTTTTAAAGCGAAACTTTCAGGTAATACTAAGTCACCATGCATTCATTAAACGCATGGTGACTAGCTTGAAAATAGATGTCTTACCGTTACATAATAGCTCTGTCTAAAGTAATCCGTCCCATTTGGAGACCGGAATTCAGGCTACAACGCACACATCTTGTCTGGGCGCCTGCACCGACAGTCCCGGTCTCCATTGAGTAGATTGAAGTGCACCATATGATCACCGTAAGGGACTGACGGCACAGGTGCACAGACCGCGCTAACCTGCCCGTCAGTCCTGAAATGGGATGTATTACTTTAGACAGAGCTATTATTCAACGGTAAGACATCTATTTTCAAGCTAGTCGCCATGCGTTTAATGAATGCATGGCGATTTGGTGTTACCTCAAAGTTCCGCTTTAACATCTTGAATACTAGATGAAGAATACTTTGTGAACCAATGTGCTGGAGATCTCTCTAGCATTTGAAGAATTAGAAGCCCAATGAAATTCAGTGGACATTTTTCATTTGCTCCCTGTGCAGTCTGGTGATATCCACTCCAATCTTTTGCAGCTCTAGCCCAACCCCTCACTCAGCAGGGTGGTACTTGCTTAGGTGCTGCCGCACAAGGCACAAGCCACCAAAGCTTAGAAATGCGTTGTGCGTCCCCCTGATCCTTAAACGGATAGGAATACTTAATATGTAACAAAATATATATTGTATTCTCCTGAATAAAACAAATGTATCTGTACTGCTGAGATGTGTTATTAAAGCTCAGATTTCTTTTAAGTGCAGTATTTCAGTGTCCTGAAATTGTACAGTGGTGCTGTTGATACACCATCCTACGAATAGCTCTGGCGAGTTGACTATAAATCTCCATAGGATGGTGTAGCAACACCGTCACTGTACAATTTCAGGCCATTGTGATACAGCACCTAAAAAAAAAAAAAAAAAAAAAATCAAGTTTGAGCTCCAACTTTTGAATAAAATACCTTTCAGCAGAGGGAGTACCCTTGTTTTACTCAGTGGTTAAACCTACAACATTTTTTTTAACATTTTAAGTATTACTATCCATTTAAGGGGGTTAAACTTGTTAAGTGAATGAACATTCTGTACGCTGCATTGTACAATGCTATAATGTTTCTGTAAACACATTGTAATAATGATCACACCAGTGTTTCATGATGCTGAGTATCATTTTTAATAATGTTTGTGCCAAAGTATACAAAATAAAAACTTCCAAACAAAATCACGTTTTTTCACTTTTAATATTCTAATAAATTACAAAAAAATTACATTTTTCTTTTATACAAAAATATGATTGTCTCACAGCAGAATGAGCTCTTTTACCAGTAATATGTTAAAAAAAAAAGGCATTCACATTCCAACAAAGAACAGCAAAAATAAAGGAACACTATCACTGCTGAATAACCACTCACCCATTCATAAATTCACCAGAATTAATGCTAAAGGGATGGTAATACTTCGTTTTAACTTTATTTTATTTTGTAGGCATTAAAAAAAACATGAAGAATGATATATGTCTTATCTCTCAAACCTTTATGGTTTGAGAGATATTCAAAAGCAAATATCCCCCTCTGCCCCTTTTACCTAGTGTAAGCCATCTCTTCTCAGATGTGGAATCTGGTTGTAAGACCAGACAGATAACAGAAGGGGACAATCTTCTTCCTATGAGAACAATGAAAGCCCTGCCCCCCTTGACAAGTTTTTCAGGTTTGTCCCTTATCTTAATTGAAGATTGTACCTCTATGCAGTCTACCTGGGCACCTCCCTTCTGATCTGGCTGAGCAGTGTTACATCAGTAAAAGGGGTGGGAGAGGGATACTTTGTCATTGAATTACTCTTGAACTGCAACTCTGACAGAATTGAAATAACACTCTCCAAAGTCCAAATACTATGAAGATTAATTAGAGCTGCTTTTATTATGAAACATTACTATCCCTTTAAACCCCTTGAGGACTAGAGATGTGAGCAATGTATTGCAGAGCAATGTGTTTTGCAACCCTCTGGTACTCAAGGGGTTAATTAGTACTGGACATAATGTTCAGGGAGGCAGACATGATTTTTGAAGGGCTCCAGTGGGGTAGATGTGCACTAACAGTTAAGGTAATGGTGAAATGTGTCTGGTAACGTGAGGTGTTCACTTTGTCATGGAGAATAGTCACACTTAGCTATATTCACCAAGAACTTGGTATGCAAGTGCAGGGGGAGACACTTTGTTCATTAGCATATGATGTTTGGATAAAGCCACTGATATTTTGGGGAGGGAGCAGAAAGGATGTTCTCACCCTCAGACTTCAGAACCAAGAACATCAGCAGCCCTCCCTTATAACATATACAGTACCATGCCCGCATATAGGATCTGCTTCCTTGCAGCTGACTGAGGTAAATACTGAACTGGCCACCCAACAGCCGACTCAGGTAAACACAGTACCGGCCACCTAAAAGCTGACTGAGGTAAACACAGAGCTGGACTCCTAACAACTGACTGAGGTAAACACAGAGCCCACCTCCTGAAAGCTGTTAACCGAAACAACAGACCAACAGCATATCAGCTGATTCATGTAAACACAAGATTCTGCCTCACTCTGCAAGGCAAATTATGGGCCTTGAGGAGTATGGCCGAGTCTTGTATTTGCATGAATCAGCTGATCAGTGGCCCATACACTGTTAACGTGTAACAGCTGTTAGGCGGCCACATCTGTGTTTACCTCAGTCAGCTGTTAGGTGCCTGTTTCTGTGTTTACCTCAGTCAGCTGACAGGTGCCTGTTTCTGTGTTTACCTCAGTCAGCTGACAGGTTCTGTCTTTACCGGTCAGCTGATGGGTGGCTGGTTCTGTGTTTACTTCAATCAGCTGTTAGGTGGCCTGATCTTTATTTACCTCAGTCAGCTGTTAGACAGACAGTCCTATGTTACTCTAGGCAGGTAAGGGACTTCATGTGTTATAACCCTTGGAATCCCACAGGGGTGTGCCACACCATCAAAGGGTTGAAGGATGGCTGGTGATGTTGCTATGTCTGCTCTTCAGTAGAGATATGGCAATCTGTAATTTGTGGCTGCATGTAAAGCTATGGGAAGATCCCAAATATACCAACCTTTGGGATTCTAATTTGTTTCTGTGAGCTATGACAGCACAGATAGCTGTTGCTAAGAAACATTCCATGTAAGGTATTTGTGGTCCAGAAGCACTGCTAAAAGAATAATGGGGTAGATTCAATAATGAGTGATAAAGAGGTGTCTTCTCCAGTGATATCACTTCTTCATTTCCTGTTTTATTCTATGGAGCTTGTGCACTAAGATTTCTCCAACCTTGGCGATCTTAATGCATAGGTTCTATAGAATAACAGAGGAACTAGAGAAGTGATGTCACTGGAGAAATCTTCTCCACTTTATCACCTCTTTATCACGCCTTAGTGCATAACCCCCCTTGTCTTCCACCCTTTACATCATATGAAGTACAAGATCTGCCTATAGTCACTAGCCTGGTGATAAATATCCTATATTTTTTTCTGCCCAGATTAAAGCGGAACTAACACCCCTACAAGATGTAGCCTCAATTAGAGTGCTATAATCCGTTATAACTCGCTGTGTAATTATTATTATTTTTTAAACGTTGTTATTAAAGAATAATCCGTAATTCCAAAAAGTACCTGGTGACATCTTCCCCCCAGAAAAGTGCATTGCGCATGTCAGCACAGAGCCTATCGTCTCTCTTGTAACTCCCCCGGCTACACGAAAACACCTACATCATCAGCTTTAGATTCTCCTGCTAGTCCACGAATCTAAAGCTGATGACGTAGGTGTTTTCGTGTAGCCGGGGGGAGTTACAAGAGAGCCGATCGGCTCCGTGCTGACATGCGCAATGCGCTTTTCTGGGGGGAAGACATCACCAGGTACTTTTGGGAATTAATTACGGATTATTCTTTAACCCCTTAACGACCCTTGACGGTCATAATACGTCAAGGGTCGATTTGACTTAACGACCGATGACGTACTATGACCGTCATCGAGTTCCGGGCTCCCCCCGCGGCTGCACGCCGTTCGGGGAGTCCGGAACGCAACGGAGCAAAAAAAAAAATTGCTCCGTGGTCGTTGAGTCGCGTCCACGGCCGGATTCCCCGGTCGTTAAGGGGTTAATAACACGTTTAATAAAAAATAATTACACAGCGATTTATAACGGATTATAGCACTCTAATTGAGGCTGCATCTTGTAGGGGTGTTAGTTCCACTTTAAGATACATAGTGGCACATTATTAGTAAGTGTTAGTGTTCCTTTAACCCCTAGAGGACCAGATGGATGTGAACTGCATTGCTTCGCAATTGGTTATACACCCCTTTGGTTCACAAGGGCATAAGATATTACAAAACAAAAAAGTGAAAAAAAATCTATCGATTATTAACTCTTTAAAGCAGTGATTCCCAAACTTGACATCCAATTTTGTCTTTCAGAAAACCATGATGTTCCCCTATTTTTTTATTCAAGTAAATGTAACTCTGCACACATATTTATACTATTCATTTGCATGTTTTTTTCTTTTGTAAGACATTTTGAAGAAATCAATTAATTACACAATATTTTCTTGCAGCAAATATCTCTTCAAATCATCATACATATTGTGGTCGGGCCTAGGAGAGACTATGGTGATAAGGTGTATGTCGGGAGAATATTGCCCATTCCGACCTGTAGAGTAGGCCTAAGAGTGGGCCCACAAGTGTAATGAAAATATATAAATAAGAGTTTAATTTATAGAGCTGAGAAAAAAGGGGTATGGGTTAGGTGGGTAACACCGAGCTTGCACAGTCCCGAGGGAAGGATTAAGGCTGGTATAAATGTCTCCAGCCGGCCCTCCCACAACTACAGGCTAACCAATAGCCTTACATTAAGCAGCTTGCCAAACCTACACATATCACAGGTGTAAACACAAGCGACTCTGCTGCCATAACCATTGCTTGACCCTTTGAGTGCCAGAGGGGTAGGCAAGGCATTGCAAAGCAATACTTTGCGTACCCCTCTGGTGATCAAAGGGTTGAACCAGATTTTCTCGAAAGTCTGACCGTGATTGCTTTTCGACAATATGGATATTATTATTGTGCAGCAATTTACTATTTTGATGCTGAAACTAAGCCTTACCTACCCCTGGAAGATTCTCACATCCACCAGTTTAGGAATCGCTGCTTTAAAGGGACAGTAAGATATAAAAATTAAATAGCGTTCATAATGTTTTTACCCCTTAAGGACCAGAAAAGTGTATTGCACATTCCTCTAGTCCTTAAGGAGTTAAATATCCCATTCTCCTTCAAACAAAAGTAAAAAACAGACGTGATAAACATGCTTTCCCTATAGATCTGTAGATGTCTCTGCATGACCGTGTATTTGTATATACAAGCTTGTAATATGTGATAAGTGCATTGTACGTCATAACTGAATTGAACAAACACACAGGAGATAATTCTCTGTGAACAAAGGGTTGTAAAAGTGACAAAGCTAAAATAGATATATGTTCTAATAAGCTTGCAAACAACTGTAGCAATTCTTTTGCAGTCATTTTTTGATATGCAGTTGTAATCTTCTAATTAAATGAGTAAAATTACTAGTACAAGGAACACCGAGGCGAATGTACCAATTTGCCATTAAAGCCACACTGATTTTAGTGTCTGGTGCTAGTGGCTGCACTTAAAGGGATAGTATTGCCTGAAAATAATTTTATGTAACATTGTAGCCCTTAAAAAACATTAAAAATGATATTGTCTTATCTCCCAAACCTTTATTGTTTGGGAGATATTAGCAAGTTAATTTAAGTAAAATTCCCTTTTACTGGTTTTAGCCAAGTCTGCCATCTAGTGGACAGATTTGGAATCCGGTCCACAGATCAGCGGGCAGCTCTTTAGCAGTGCCGAGATCACGATCTTTAAAAAAAACTACTTCATTGGAACCGTCTACAAAGTGTGCCTGGCTTGCAAGCACACTTTGTAGACCATTCCAATGAAGACATTCTTTTTAAAGATCGTAATCTCTGCACTGCTGAAGAGCCGTTGCCGGTCTGGGGACCGGATTACAAATCTGAAGGCTTGAGCAGTGACGTCACTCCAGTGGAAACTTTACTTGCTAATATCTCCCAAACCATAAAGGTTTGGGAGATAAGACATATCATTTTTAATGTTTTTTTAAGTGCTACAATATAAAATAAAATTATTTTCAGGCAATACTATCCCTTTAAGGGCATTTACTACAACGTATGATCACTGTAGTGCATACTGGTGCACTCACTCCTCCAGTGTTGGACATTATTTCTAGAAACCCCTGTATGCCTGTCCCATAGCATGCACATCTACAAATTGCCTCTTTGCAATCCCCTTGGAACACACAACGTTAAGGGTAGGGGTTTGTGTGAATATAGATTAATAAATTGATATTAGGCAAAATCAAAATCGATTGTTCCACTTGATTTAGCATAGAATCTGTTTTGTACATTCACCTCATTAAAGGTTTTTTAAGGAACCATTCCCCTTTCAGAACTTTTTTTCTCAAAGAGATAGTAATGTTTCACAAACACAGCAGCTCCAATAAATCTTCATAGCATTTAGGCCAAGGAGAGTGTTATTTCAATACTGTCAGAGTTGTAGTTCAAGAGTAATTGAATGATAAAGTATCCCCTCCTGTCCCTTTTACCTAGTGTAAGCCACCTCCCCTCAGATGTGGAATCTGGTCCTGGGACCAGACAGCTCACAGCAAGGGACAATCTTCTTACTGTGAGAACAATGAAACCCTGCCCCCTTGACAGGTTTTTCCTTATGCTCAATGAAGATTGTCCCTCTATGTGATCCATCACTGCTCTGAGGTGAGCAGTGTTACATCAGTAAAAGGGACGGGAGGGGGATACTTTATCATTCAATTACTCTTGAACTACAACTCTGACAGTATTGAAATAACACTCTCCATGGCCCAAATACTATGAAGATTAATTGGAGCTGATTTTATTGTGAAACATTACTATTTTCTATACATCAATAAATAGAAAGTGCAGGTATGGGGTTATAAAGAACTAGGAGTAATTCTGCAGTATACCAACTGTACCGTAGGGAATACATTAAAATTCCAAAATCTCCCTTTGATATAAATGGGTCTTTTAAGATCAAGAATGCCAGACAGGTCTCTGTATTGCCAAGCATTGCACTGGAGACCTCCCCAGCATTCAAGGGGTAAAATGCACAATTTAAAACAATGGGAGTTTTTATTTGCCCCTATGGTGCAGTTAGTTAGCTCCAACATTACTCCAGGTGGAAGATGCACTAAGGTGTGATAAAGAGGTGAAAAATTGGAAAGGACTTCTGAAGTGATATCACGTTTCCAACTCCTGTGTTATTCTATGGACAGACACCAGTGCATTGGCTCCATAGAATAAACACAAACTGAGAGTTTATCATATTGGAGAAGTCACCTTCACTTATTGCCACTTTATCACACCTTAATGCATAACTACCCTAGACATTGATCCCGCTGGAGAAGTTATCTCCTCTTTATCACACCATAGTGCATCTCCCTCCAGTTCCTTTTAGTACTTCAGTCTCAGTGAGTCGACCAGTGAAGATGCAAAGGGACAGAATGAAAGACTCTGAGACAGATGCACTAAGAAGAATTTAAGCAATTCTAGAGAAAACCAGTTGAACCACAGGGAAAAATACACATTTTCCAAATTCCCAAAAATTGGAATGGGCCTTAAAGGGATAGTAATGTCAGAGAAGAGTATTAACTATATGGTAGATACAATTAAAAGAGAGTACTTGTATTCGTATAAGTATTTATAAGTATTAGTATCTTTCAAACCGTTATGGTTTGAGAGATATAGGAAAATAAAGTTCTACGCTCCCTCCCCTTTCTGCTTGAAGAGCTGTAAAGCGGTCAGAAGCAGATTCTGGTCACTTGACCAGATGCGGCTCTTCAGCAGCGCAGATTTAACAATATGTAAAGATAAATACTTAATTGGAATGGTCTACAATGTGTGCTTGCAAACCAGGCACACGTTGTAGAACGTTCCAATGAAGTATTTATTTTTAGGTATCGCTATGTCAGTGCTGCTGAAGAGCCACCGTCTGATCCAGGAACCAGAATCTGCTTCAGACAGCTTAACAGCTCGTCAAGCAGAAAGGGGAGGGAGCAGAGAACTTTATTTTCCTATATCTCTCAAACCATAATGGTTTGAGACATACGAATAAGTGCAAGTACTCTCTTTTAATTGTATCTACCATATGGTTAATACTTTTTTTCTGACATTACTATCCCTTTAAAAAAACTTGAATGCTTGAAAAGTTGCCAATGCATGGCAAAGCAAAACATTAGATACTTCTCTAGTATTCAAGGGGTTAAAAGCCCCATTTAAATAAAAAGGAATATTTATTTGAGACCTGTCTTGCAGTTGTTTTGCTCCATAGATGGTGTGTGTGTGTGTGTGTGTGTGTGTGTGTGTGTGTGTGTTTAAGCTAAGGCAAGAGTCCTCAAACCACTAGGTTAAATTTGAAAATGTGAAAAGGGCGACAGGGGAATCTCTCCCTGCATTAAAAGAGTGAGATTCTCATGTCGCTGCATTAAACGCTGCTCAAACTCTTTCTTGCATTGCACTTGTCACCTTCTGGCACCCAGACTCCCTCTCCATAGAGCCATTTTACACTAAGAATATAACCATTCCCTCCTGAAGTTAAGCAGACATATATGAACCTTGAGTACAACGTACCTATTTTATTTGTCAGACAGAGGTACATTTATAAACATTAAGAGGTCACAAATAAAATAGGTACGTTGTACTCAAGGGTCATATATGTCTGTGTAACTTCAGGAGGGAAGGGTTATATTGTTAGTGTAAAAGGGAGCTATGGAGAGGGAGTCCCCTCTGCATGCCAGAAGGTGACCAGTGCAATGCAATAAAGAGTTCAAGCTACGTTTAATGCAGTGACATGAGAATCTCATGTTTTGATGCAGGGAGAGATTCTCATGTTGCCCTTTTCATCACGATGACCTGGTTATTGAACCTTTATGTCGCACGCGCTTTTGTCCTCCACTCACAGACACTTAACACTTTTTGTGCTAAGAGAGGAGGGCCCACTTCATGCTTTAGGGAGCAGACAAGTATGCAACTCATTGATAAGTAATGCGTAGCACACTGCTCTGGTCCTTCAAACCTTAAAGAGTTAAGGGGCAGTGAGTAAGGGATGAAATGTAAGGCTAACACAGGAATAGCCTGCACAACATGCATTAATTGGGAAATTTTTAAAGCTAAAAAACTCAAAAACTAGTTTTCTAAATAAACCTTGTCAATACAACTTAGAAGTGATTTTGTAAGCTATTTCATATTCAACAAAGTTGTTTTTATGTGTTGGGGTCCCACTAAAATGTTCTAAATGTGCTTCTGCACCTATGAGTGTACAGAACATTATGTGTGTGCTACTTCTCACATCATCTAGGTGCTCAACCTGTTTACTCCACCCTGGAGCAAGTGTTTAAAAAGGAACAATTTTGCTCGTAGCCTCTGTTCGCCAATTTTTTACATAACGCACCTGGGTGCAGAGGAACAGAATGTTCAGAAACTCCCACACATATCCACATTGCCCACCGCTTTGCAGATGTGGTACATAAAGAAATGTACATAGGAGCTAAATGGATGAAGGACTAGCTTAGCACTTAGAAACTTCTGTGCGTGGAAATAGCTGCAGCTATCCTTAAAAGGAAAAGTACCACCTAATAATAACCCACACTTTCCTTACCATGACCATAAAATCCTAATAGCTCTTATCAAACTTTCCCTTGTTGACAGTCAATTCTGTATAGTCCCCCTGCATATATTTAAGTGTCATTGTGTTTCCTACAGAACAAGGACACTCAATCCTGTCTTCAAGCCCCCCAACAGAACATTTTTCAGGATCATCTCAATTAAACACAAGGGAATGCCATTAACTCAGACAGATCCTTCAGAATTACTCAACCACTGATTGATTAACTTGAGTTTATTGGAGGAGATCATGAAAGCCCGTACCTCTGGTGAGGCCTGAGGGTAGGTTTGAGCTCCCCCTGTTTCTAAAATATTGGTCACTGGAAGACTTGAATTTTCCGCCAAACTGTCCAAAGTTGGCAACACAAAGTTTCCCTATTGCTAGCTTGCGCAAGCAGTTCAATCAAAGGATACAACTAACTGTTGCACCTAGGGTATTTGGTCTATTACCCTCTTGGAAGATCTCCAAAAGCTTTATATTTGTTGATGTTCCTCTGGACACAGCAAATTATCCTGCAGGCCTTTTCCTATTAGCTGGAGGTCTTGTTTACCATCAGAAGGTTGGGTCGATTTGGCAGCCTTTGTAGGACACCTTTGGTGGTTATTGGCCGGGTGTTGTGGGGTGGAAATGGCCCGTCTGGAGATTTTGTGGAAGAGCGAATGACAGGCTGGTGAGCGGGAATGACCTTTGGAGATTTTTGATCTAATGGTAACCTGTTTAACGGAAAGAAAATATAAGAAGATTGTACCTGCATCACAAACATGACATAGGACTTTTCATGACCATATTACTGTATAGACCAGTGCCAATGAACAGTGATTCTGAAAGTGAGCCCCACAGATAGGTCATGTTATCAATACATCCCTGCTTGTTCCCACGCATATACATAAAAGTGAAAGTGAGCCCCACAGATAGGTCATGTTATCAATACATCCCTGCTTGTTCCCACGCATATACATAAAAGTTCAGACTATGGTGGAGATTAACTAAGGTTTGATAAGGGTCCTGGGTGAAGATATTGTGTTGTATTTGCACCAGTTCCATCTCATCATATGGACTAAAAAGTCTTCTCCACCATATCTGTGTAAATACATTGTAATACGCTTACAAAGTCATTCTTTCACTATGACTTTGCAAGGTTTACAATGTCTACTTCAACAGTGGCACATTTGCACATTGAAATGCATGTTCATGTGCTATGGGTGTTTATATGTTAATGTGGCTATTCACTCTAAGCTCTGTCGGAGTTCACAGTCCCAGCTTCCCAAAACTGAGATGACAAAGTTGAGATCTACCCATAGCTTTCTATGGAGCAACAGAGAATAGCTTGCTGTTTCTATTGGAGAGCACAGACAGAAGCTTCACTCCCTTAACCCTTTCAGTACCATACGGATGTGCACCCCTTTGGCACTCTGACGGTTATAACATAAACAATCCCCTCCTCCGCTTCACAGATTATTCAGATATACACAGATTCAGCAGAACAACTATTATAGCTACCCTGATGGTTCTGTTTTTACATGAACAGGCCAATCAGCTGTTTCAAGTTAACAGAAGACTCCACAAGGCACATAAAAATGACCATTGTTTTAAATTGGCCTATTAACCTTTTGAATGCTAGAGAGATCCCCAAATCATTATCTCGCACGGCTCTTATCAGTTTTTTAGGGGTGTCAGAAAACCAACTGTTTCTGCTAGAACGCAGCTCAGGAATCTAGGTCTCTCAGCCATAAACTCCTGGGTTGTGTGCACAGTCTGCAGAGAGACTCTGTGGGGCTATGGAGATAGCAACAAGCTGGACAGAGCCTGAACTGTAAAACTTCAGTCTCTCAATTTAGATTCTCCCAACAGGATTAACGGGGGAGCTCCAGGAGTCTTTTTCAGAGCACCACTTTGTATATGCAGAAGAAAAAATGTATTTAAGGTGTCAGCCACAACCTTATCCTTACTAATTAATTCACCCATCTCAACCTTAAAAGGACTAATAAAACCTTAATCTTTTTGTTATTTTTATACTTGTAGAATTGTTTAGAATTTGGCTTGCTCTCTTTTGCAATACATTTCTAGCTTAACTGCAGATTTTATTACATTCTTTATATTTTTTAAATTATGCATCTGACCCTTCTTCTCTGCTTGTAGCAGTCCTGCTGATTAAGGCTGGGATTCCATTCCATCCAGAAGTATTTTCTTAATGGTTATTTACAACTGGTCAATTCTGTAATTACATTCTGACTGGATTGCACAATGTAAGAACACCTCATTGAAAACACTCAAATATACCTCAAAGTGAGGAAAGGGAAGCTCAGGAAAGTGGCCAAAGATCAGTCTGGATTAGGTAGAGCAAACTGGAGGCTACCATGGAGGGGTACCGTGTCTACAATGGCAGGGTTTGAAGCCCCCGTATTCCCACCCCATTCTGTGTGTGTGCAAATCATATACCCAATATGGAGATCTGGCTATCACATTCTGGCTGGTATATATGCTTAATTTTCAAAGTTGGTACACTTACATATATACATAAGTGGCCCAAAATAGCACTGCCTATGGTCATTCTGCTGCTACATACTAGCAGCATTGCCTCTCCAAGGCTAATTTGTCTGGCTGGATAGGCCCTCCCAGGCTTGGCAGCTCAGGGCTGATAGGTGTAGAAAAAACCCTATGTGGTCTACAAAGGCTGCAATCACAACAGCTAACCCCCCATGACCTCGTGTGCACTCACCCACAGTCATCACATTGACTCAAGTCTCCCTTAACCCCTCAGATGCCAGGCAGCTTGCAACACATTGCTGTACAATACATTGCAAACTGGTTGGGATCAGAGGGTTAACTAGAAAACAGTTAAACATGCACTCTTCTCTGACTGAATCGAGGAAGGGGTCATGTATAGAGCATGTGTCACCCTTATCCTCATTCCTGATTGGCTGGGAGGTGGGTTACTCCAAAACATGTTCTGCGTCCTATGTAACCCTGCACGTGTTCTGTGTCCTCTGTAACCCCACCTTTCAGCCAATGAGATCAGGGGAATTAAAGGGATAGTAATGTTTCATAATAAAAGCAGCTCTAATTAATCACCATAGTATTTGGACTTTGGAGAGTGTTATTTCAATTCTGTCAGAGTTGTAGTTCTAGAGTAATTCAATGACAAAGTATCCCCCTCCCGTCCCTTTTACTGATGTCACACTACTCAGCCAGATCAGAAGGGAGGTGCCCAGGTAGACTGCAGAGAGGGACAATCTTCAATTAAGATAAGGGAAAAACCTGAAAAACTTGTCAAGGGGGGAAGGGCTTTCATTGTTTTAATACAAAGAAGATTGTCCCCTGCTGTTATCTGTCTGGTCTTACAACCAGATTCATATCTGAGAAGAGATGGCTTACACTAGGTAAAAGGGGTAGGAGGGGGAAACTTTGCTTGTGAATATCTCATAAACCATAAAGGTTTGAGAGGTAAGACTTATATCGTTCTTCATGTTTTTTTAATGCCTACAAAATAAAATAAAGTTAAAACGAAGTATTACTATCCCTTTAAACACTGTTTTGTTCTCTCAGAGTTGCCTGGTGGCAGCTCATGCTGGGTACGTGTATATGTTATGTTTGGGGGGGGAAGTGTTACGTCTTTGTATTTTGTGTGGAGGAAAATTTTTTGGGTCTTTTTAATTTATGTATTTAGCTTATTGATGTTGAGGACCAGGGCAACGTGGACACCATTGGACTGGAGGGGCTATTGTCTCCTCGGTTTCCCCAAGTGACCCAGCCCAGACATTAATATGCATTTTTCTAAATAAACAATACTGCTCCTTTAAAAGAATCTAAACACTAGGTTAATAACATTATGATCTATATCTAGCATTGGTGATCCAATTTCCACTGTAACATGTACCTGGAATTATTAGGCCCAGTTCGAGCAGACTCAGAAGTAGCCCTTGCTTGCTCACTACATCCTGCTCTAGGTGCCCTCAGTGATACAACAATCCCAGAGCTGTCACCATCGATGTCTGTCAGGGGAAAGGCCTCATCCCCTATGTAGGTGTCTGTAGGCATTGGTCTGGGTTCTTTGTTCCCATGCTGACTGGGACCTCTCAGCAACCGTCTCACTCGAATGTCAGCAACCTTTTTGAGCCTGGGATTCTCGCTTGTTGAAGCTGGCGGGCATGGGGTTACTGGGGGAGATGGCACCAGTGTGGCACCCTGGAACACATTATGCCCTAAGTTGAAAATAAAAATTAAGGTTAAATTGTGATTGTCATTAGAAACGTTGAAATATTTTACATTCTTGAACATAATTTTTCAAAAGTACTAACTCCTGTTTTAAAGAAACATTTGTAATGAAACAACGGCATTGACACTGCTGGGAGCATTTTATTAAAAGTGATTACAACTCAAGCACACACATATATATTACAGACATCGAAAATGCTATTTTTTTTATAATGCATTTTATGTGTTGCTTCAGTCAGACTACATCTCACCATAGTATGCAATAGGAACAGCACCATCTGCTGATCACATTAGACACTGCAGTTTAATGTAAAAAAAAATACAGACTTTTGAATTAAAAATCTCCCAGCACTGGGGTTGTTTTATTTAGCGGAAAAAGAATAATATGTATTATTTTTCCTTTAAAAAAGTTTACTGGTTCTTTAAAGAAACAGTAAACCTTAACCCCTTGGATGTGACATTTCTCAAAGATGTGTTCTACTAAGCTGCCTCTAGCATACAAGGAGTTAAAGGAGCAGTAAACATTTGTTATAAGAAAATGCATATTGTAGGGCTTTTCATATTGAATCAAACAAGCGTATTCCTACACCTCAGTGATGTATATTATCAGAATTATTACAGTTTACAATCTTGTTTTTTACATTAACAGTGCCTTCTAGTGGTCAGATTCCAATCAGTTATTCTGTTGCATTCCCTAGGAGAGGTGAGTCACCGACAAACCGTTCGCCATACAATGTGGCAGAAACTGCTGAGTAATGCTGTCAGTTACAACTTTCAGGAAGTATAATCAAGCCTCTGATCAAGTAGTTCTCAATCTTTTCATGCTCAGGGCACCCCTAATTTACAATGTAGAGTCTTCCGGGTACCCCTACCATTTTATGAGTCATTTGTCAAGGGCATTATGAAGAGTACAAACAAGCAATATACAATTATTTTTAGATCTCGCAACCAGGGTAACAAAAATAAGCATATGTGCAGAAAACGTTCCATAAATACAAATTTGGAACTCAACATTCACATTTTTGTCAAAGTCTTCATAGAGAACATGGGACATCTTAAAGGGATAGTAACAGTTTTTTTTTATATATGCCAATATTTTACATATTAAAAAAGAAATATAATAATGTACCTCCCGCCTCTCAAACCTTTATAGTTTGAGAGATCAAAGCATCTTAAGTTCCCCCCTCCTGCCCCTTTCATAGACGTCAGTGCTCTATGGGACAGAAGCAGATCCTGGTCATTTGACTGGCCGGGGGATTTTCAGCAGAGCCGAGATAGCGAGATCTAAAAAGAAATACTTCAATGAAATGGTTTACAAAATGTGCCTGCAAATCAGCCACCAGCTGGTCAAATAACCAGGATCTGCTCCTGTCCCATAGAGCACTGACATCTATGAAAGGGGCGGGAGGGAGGAAATTTAGATGCTTCGATCTCTCAAACTATAAAGGTTTGAGAGAAGGGAAGTACGTTATTATATTTCTTTTTTTAATATCTACACAATGTTGGCATATGTTAACAAAAACTATTACTATCCCTTTAAGTGGATATCTGTGGCACACCAAAGTGCCACGGCACCGTGGTTGAGAATCACTGCTCTGATTTCTCATAAATTCCAGCATTTTACCTTTGTGCATGCTGAGCCAGTAGTAATACAATGTTTAAGTAAGGAGGATGTTTGTACTTGTTCAGATTCTGTAATGTTGACCCTACAGGAATTGTTTATCTAAAGTAAGCTATTCTGTAAATGCTTAGTTTTGAACAGTAGTACTAGAAACACTTTAATTAGTGCAATATGGCCCCTAGGTTGGGTGTTTTTATTAAGCTTCAAAAATGTTAACATTATTTTACAATTGGAGATGATGCTGCTCTTTGCTAATGTAAAGAGCATCCTACGTTAACTTCTAAAATTGACTAAATACTGATCAGATTTTCCAAATAACTATTTTTTAAACAGACTGCCCATTGTCTTAGGGATACAGGAAACCTAAATAAACATGATAAATGTTTAGCAGACATCATTATTGTTTAAGGCCCCTTTTAAAGGGGAGACATTAACAAAACAATAGTGCGTGTGCGATGTAACCCATGTAGAAAGATATGCTGTTGCCTATGATGCTTTTCACACAGGTGACTATCACAAAGGAACACAGTAAAGATGCAGCAGGGCAGATCTGCACTGTGACCTGTGGGGCCAACAGCAGATTTTTCCCATGATCTACAGTGGTGGTGCTCGTCACACAATCCAACAAATGGCCCATCCTTGTGAGAGTCAGCCAATTATGGTTGCTTGATATTGGCATGGACCTACCATCATCCACCCTTACTTCCAGCAAAGGAATTATTTTGGAAAAGGTGAAGGTGACTTTAGAGTATGAATGACTGAAATGTAGTAGGAAACTAGAGCAGTAGCTATAGTTCAGTCTCCCAAGTTAAAGTGCTTGTACTGAGAGTGCCAGAGGGATGTCCAACATTGCTCCTCTGGTACTCAAAGTTTTGAAATAACTTTCTGAGGCAGAAATAACAGAGCCGCTGCACCAACTCCAGAAGGATCTCCGCGGACCTTACATTTTGTTACTCTCCAGCTGCTGGGCTCCAGTCCCGCCATCCTGCTGCCTACAGCTGCCAGCAGCTGTTCCCAGTACGTACTCCCTAGCACCACTCTCTCTAGTGACTTTTCAATGTAATATACAGAACTCATACCCAACCTTATTTTCTTCTCATTGCATTACATGGCACCAAATGGCCCACTGTAACCTTTCGTGGCTACTGCCTGCACTTCAAATTATATTTCTATTATCACAGTTTCCACTACAGACTACTTGTACTCTATATGTATCTGTGACTTAACCTCTGTGTACACTTAACCGTTCTGCTTCTACCTCCTGGCCTATTAGGTACATCCACAGTCTACCTCTACATACCAAAGCTACATATTCCTGTTGGCTTAGGTCAATGACCCAGGTCTATTGGTTTCCTCCTCTGCCCTGCAGATCTTTAACTTACTTCGATGAATCTACCTAATGTTTTATCAAGGTACTTCACAGAATGGACATAAAAGCACAGAACAAGAAAGCCTCTCACTTGTTCCATTCAGCAGCATAGGAAAACCTTTTTGGTTTTGGAAGGGGTACACCAAACAGTCCCCTGATGACCAGCAATGCAACAACTTAGAGCAAGGTTGGGAAACTTAGCAGCACTTCAGCTGATGGAATACAACTCCCATCATCCTCAGCTGGCTCTTGGAGACAGCAGGATGATTAGAGAGAGCATAAGCTCTGAGTGGGTCATAAAGTTGATGGGGCTGTGGTCCTGATAACCCATCTCTTTCCACTGCCTATGGCTGGAAATTCAACCACGTCTTCCAATGACTATTGAAGTAGTTTGATGAATATTCTATTTTAGATCAGAGGAATATAAGAAAACAGGCAAAGATGTGGCCCCTTCATATAACACTACCATTAGTACATTAAAGTGGTGTAAACAAGAAGACATGTTTTTTTCTGTGTTGTGTAGTCATACTGTTTTATTTTTTCATTTTAATCATTTTCAAAACACAGTTCGGACATCTCAAACATGGAAACCAGCGAAGGCATCAAATAGGGTGAGCAAATTATTTGAATACTGGGACAAATAAGACAGCTCATGAATACAAGTTAAAGAAGACAAGTGAAATAACATTGTGCTTTGTTAGTATACACAGATTCTCCAATCTTCAACGTTGCTTGTGCTCTGCTTATTAATGGGTTTATTTGGTGATACACTTTTTGTATGCAACAACTCACCTGTAGGCGACCGTGGAAGGGGACTGGCGTTCTCAGGAGATACCCTTTCAAGGCCATTTGGGTCCCAGGACTCATTTAGCTCTTCATCCTCACTGCTAGTACACAAGCTGTCCTCATCTGTGTGAGTGATTGTGAGGATCTGTGGAGCACTTTCAACCTTAATCCTCTGCAAAAGCCTAAGAGCGAGACAAACAGACAGAGCCAACTCATAATGCACCAAAGTACTGCAATAAAATAGCGATACATTGTCGTTTGGATCTTATAGATAGTTCCAGTTTGTTACTTCAAAATACACTGGAGTCATCTCTATTATTTAAATTATTTATCCACATACAAATTCCATATTACAATATATCTAACAATTTTTCCTATCACTAGAGTAAATGTGAATAAACAGAAAAGTCAGTGAGGGCTCCTTCTAAAGTGAGGAACTGCAAGGTACACAATTACATAGATTCTTGAAAGTCATTCTAAACTTGTAGCCCAAAGTGAATTGGCCCAATTCTGGGTTCCTCCTACATAAAGATGGGGTTGCAAGCTCCAGAGAGACAGACAGATGATGATTCCTATTCACTACTCTGAAATAATATCCATCTGTGTTAATAAAATGAATAAAGCTGCTTCTTGCAGGTTGGGTGGGCATGTACAATAAGGGCTACTTCTCAGGGGTGGAAATAGCAGCAAAGAACTAACTAAAAACAGCTTTTACCATATGTTTCCCTATTAGTTGCCCTCTAAGGGTTACCTGCACCAGCTCCTGTAACATCAGAGTGAACATTTAATGACAAAGTATATTATCTGGATGAAACCCTTCAGAACAGCGCATTGTATGAGGGCTTTGATCATATCCCAAATGCTCTGGCTGACAACCCAACACAGATAGTGGCATGAGGAAACAGGAAAAAAATAGATATGTCTCATTGTGTGCACATAAAACGTAGGGGGGAAATTAATTCAGAGTGCTAAACTTATTCTAATTTTTAAAATGTGGTATAAGTAGAGGGTAAAGTGGCAATAAATAGATAGAAGTTAGTTATATGTTGCAACTCTTAATTGACTTTTTAAGAAACCTTTACTAAACCTCTTCTAAATAAGGCCTGGATTCCATTGCATTTACTACCTTTACCAAGGGTTTTAGCTACAAATTTCTGCATAAATTCAAGGGGAATCTGTTAGACAAATCCAGTGATAACATCAATCACAAAGAAACCTATGCCTGTCTAAGAAGTGGTTAGCACTCTGAATACTGTGTTCTCTCTAGTGGTCTTGTTTTATAAATATTGTTAGATAGTAAAGATGGGCAATGCATTGCTTTACAAAGCTTTGCATACCCCTCTGATCCTAAGTGGGGGAGGGTTACAAAGTGATAATGTGCACTGGGTAGCCATATAACTCGATCATCCTATATTACAAAATGGACTCAGGCACACTGAAATTATTTTGAAATACTCTGGTATACTTGGTAAATAATCCAGCATTTTGATCTGAAATAGAGGGCCTTCATCAGGGGATGCTGCCTTGTATCACACTCTTGAATTCTAAATAAACTTTTTAAACGTTTTTGAACCTGCCAGAGTCCCTCTTCTACTGATCACAAAGTCTAAAACAGAGTAGACTGAGTGAATGGTGGAAGAGTGGCAGATGAGAATTAAAGGGATAGTAATACTTCGTTTTATCTTTATTTTATTTTGTAGGCATTAAAAAACATCAAGAACGATATAAGTCTTATCTCTCAAACCTTTATGGTTTAAGAGATATTCACAAGCAAAGTATCCCCCCCTGTTCAGCCAGATCAGAAGGGAGGTGCCCAGGTAGACTGCAGAGAGGGACAATCTTCAATTAAGATAAGGGAAAAAGCTGAAAAACCTGTCAAGGGGGGGGGGGGGGGAGGGATTTCATTCTTTTCATACAAAGAAGATTGTCCCCTGCTGTTACCTGTCTGGTCTTACAACCAGATTCACATCTGAGAAGAGATGGCTTACACTAGGTAAAAGGGGCGGGAGGGGGAAACTTTGCTTGTGAATATCTCTTAAACCATAAAGGTTTGAGAGATAAGACTTATATCATTCTTCATGTTTTTTTAATGCCTACAAAATAAAATAAAGTTAAAACGAAGTATTACTATCCCTTTAATACATATAAATGCAAGGTTATGCATCTGAGTGGCAGAAATAAGCATGCTACATATAGACTAAATGGTAAGGTACATGGGGAATCCTTGTTATTAAAACATTTAGGATTACTGAATAACAATAGACTTTACAAAAGTGTGCAATGTCACTCAGCTGCTGCAAGAGCCAACAGGGTACTATCATGTTTAAAAGAGGATATAGGTGCTCGGGTGGCAATATAATTCTGCCTTTTTGCATATTCTTGGTAAAGCCTCATCTAGAATATGGAGTATAGATTTAGGCATCGGTTCTTACAAAAAGACATTATTGAAATGATATATTTTAGCTCTAAAAAGAAAATAACCAACCTGAGTTTGATTAAATTAGAGTACAGCTGTCTAAAGGGAGTTATGATTACCATTTACAAATATATTTGAAGAACTATTTACTCAAAGAGCTGATAAAAAAAACAATGGAGCATCCATTAAGACTACAGGAAAGGAGTTTTACACCAAGGAAAGTAACGTTGTGGAATCCTTTGCTTTGGGAGGCTATGTTTGCAAACACCGCAGATGTGTTGGATACCATTCTAGCTCAGGACAATACAGAAAATTATGACAACTAGTTTCAGTGCAGATAGGATGTCAGCCCAGGGAGATATCGGACTGCCTTTTAGAATCAGGAAGCTTTTCTCTTTTTTTTTTCTAACTTGGGGCTTAATTGGAATTGGCTTCAGTGATATGACAATAGCTGAACATGAGGAAAGCATATCTTTTTTCAGCCTCATCAACTAAGTTACTATGTAGACAGCCCTGTAACTTACTCATTATGCTTTTCTCTCCAGGCTCTCAATTCTGAAAATACATCATCACGGTCCTTGCCCAAAAGCACCTCCGAGTCATATGTGTGCTCAGGTCTGTGCCCCAGTGCCTGCAGAGGGAGCACAGGAGCCTGCAAAAGATAACAAAGTTACCAGGCAAAAAAGTAAGAAGCATAGAGCGGTTTCCTATAATCCAAAATTGATCAAAGGGTGAATTTGATCAGTTTATTTGGGGAACAAATTTAAACTTCTCATTACTAGTTCTCAAACAAGGCAATGTATGCATTTCTATATATATATACAAATGAACAGGACTAGAAAAATTAGCACACATAAGGTCATAAAAATGTCAGTGAAAGGGGCACTGCCTCCTAGGACAAAGATAAGTGCAATAGCATGTTAAAGGTCACCTATCACAGTTTACTAAGACTGCTCCACTGGAAACAGACAATGCTCCAAATCTCCATATTGTTCTCACATTGCCCCCCAACACCTTCACATTGCACCCCATCAGCTCCACATTGCCCTCATATTGCCCCACCATCTCAACATTGCCCCATTCAACTCCATATTGCCGTTACATTGCCCATCAGCTCCACATTGACCCCATCAGCTCCACACTGCCCTCATATTGCCACATCATCTCAACATTGCCCCCATCAGCTCCACATTGCCCTCATATTGCCCCATCAGCTTCACATTGCCCCATTCAACTCCATATTGCCCCCCATCAGCTCCACATTGACCCCATCAGCTCCACATTGCCCTCACAATGCCCCCCTTCAGCTCCAACTTGCCCCCACCATCTCCATGTTTCCCTCACATTGCCTCCTTCCCATTGTCCATTTCCTACCTCCCTAGCAGATCTGTCATCTGTGCCTCCTTTGGCACAGTCAGTCCTGTAGTTACTGAACCCCTGCACTGTCTCCTATTCAAGAATGCAGAGCACTGGGAGATGATGTCATCTCCCAGCGCTCTGCATTCCTACAGAGCTGACGAGGGAGCTCAGAGCTTACAGGACTGTGCCAAAGGAGGCACAGATGACAGATCTGCTAGGGAGGTAGGAAATAGATAACGGGGGGGGGGGTGCAATGTGAGGGCAGCATGGAGTGGGCGCCGGCGCAGCCAGAGAGGTGGCGATTTTTTTTTAAAGCATTAAAAAAAAAATCCCATTGGCAGGCGTCCCTCGGTGGTGTGCGCCTGTAGGCAGGTGCCTACTTTGCCTTATGGCAAATCCAGCCCTGTATTTCAGGCTTTCATGCCCGATACAGAGAGTCTATGGGGACCTCCATGTGACACAACCTTGTCAGTGGCACACAGGAGTCCCCAGTGACCAGTGAGGACCCCTGCATCACAGAGGCTGCGGGGGCCTCCTGTGTGCCACTGACAAGTGGGAGCCCCTACGGATTACTGGGGCCCGCATGAAGGCCCCCACATTGAAGTGTCCTCCACTTTAACCAGCACAGTGAAGCAATTCCTCCATGTATTCACTACATGTATTTACCGGTTGCAACCCAGAAGTACCATGTAAGGAATGAACTTAAAGGGATAGTAATGTTTCATAATAAAAGCAGCTCCAAATTAATGTTCATAGTATTCGGGCCATAGAGAGTGTTATTCCAATACTGTCAGAGCTGTAGTTCAACAGTAATTGAATGATAAAGTATCCTCCTCCCGCCCCTTTTACTGATATAACACTGCTCACCTCAGAGCAGCAAGACTGTTCAGATGGATCACAGAGAGAAACAACCTTCAGTGAGCATGAGGATAAACCTGAAAAACCTGTCAAGTGGGGCAGGGTTTTCCTTATGCTCACAGTAAGAAGATTGTTCCTTGCTGTTTGCTGTCTGTTCCCAGGACCAGATTCCACATCTGAGGGTGGTTTACACTAGGTAATAGGGTCAGGAGGGGGAAACTTTATCATTCAATTACTCTTGAACTACAACTCCGACAGTATTGAAATAACACTCTCCATGGCCCAAATACTATGAAGATTAATTGGAGCTGCTGTTTTGTGAAACATTACTACCACTTTAAGGTAGCCACTCCACTGTGCTGGTTGAAATGGAGGCCAACACTGGAGCGCTGCTCTCCACCACTACTTATACTACAGTACCAGAAGGTAATGGAAGGTGGTATCAGACCCATGTACATGTCCTTTGCATTAGTACACTTTGGTGCTAGGTTGGACTAACCCACAAACATGTCACTACAATTAATATACTAGTCCTAGGTGGGACATGTGTGTCCAAATGAGTCACTTGGGGTCCCATTATATAATAACTGGCATATATAAATAATATTTCATATTCATGTTGGCATTTGCTAATAAATCCATGTATTTCATCTTTAATGGGATAGTAATGTTTCATAATAAAAGCAGCACTAATTAATCATCATAGTATTTGGACTTTGGAGAGTGTTATTTCAATTCTGTCAGAGTTGTAGTTCAAGAGTAATTCAATGACAAACTATCCCCCTCCCGCCCCTTTTATTGATGTAACACTGCTCAGCCAGATCAGAAGGGAGGTGCCCAGGTGGACTGCAGAGAGGGACAATCTTCAATTAAGATAAGGGAAAAAATGGAAAAACTTGTCAAGGGGGGCAGGGCTTTCATTGTTCTCATAGGAAGAAGATTGTCCCCTGCTGCTATCTGTCTGGTCTATGGACTGGATTCCACATCTGAGAAGAGATGGCTTACACTAGGTAAAAGGCGCGGGAGGGGGAAACTTTGCTTGTGAATATCTCTCAAACCATAAAGGTTTGAGAGATAAGACTTATATCGTTCTTCTTGTTTTTTTAATGCCTACAAAATAAAATAAAGATAAAACAAAGTATTACTATCCCTTTAAGAAAGAGTATTTGTTAAATGGCCATGTTGATTTGTTAGTAAATATTATTTGGATTAAATTAAGCAATTTTACACACATTCCAATTGATAAATAAGAAAATGATGGATACATTGGGAAACCGTGCATAATGAATATACAAGTCATATGCCTATTTACGGACTTTGGCTTAGGATAGTCCAAACAAATGTTAGACAGAAAGGAACTACTAGCTCAACAAATATGTGCCTTCAAGAGCAGAAGGAAACTACAACATAAACAGAACATGTATAGCATGATGATCCTACTTAAAGCTAAAATGCAAATTAAAGAAGAGGCATGTGGATTAAAGGGAAACTATTACTTTTTATATCCTTATTTACCTTTAACAACTTGGATTCCAGATACATCTCCAATGCATTGTGACGCTATGTACTGGAGATGTCTCTAGCATCTAAGGAGTTAAACACATTGTTAAATAGTGTGGTAATGTTTTCCCTTTCATAACAATTTGCATAACATTATGTTTTTGAGTGCTATATGCTTCTATTATTTGTTAAAGGGACAGTAACCCTTTACAGATTCTATAAGTGCAAAATGACTGAGATGTAGTAATACCAGGGCACTCTCTATTTAAAAAAGACAGAAAAGGCAAAAAAAGAGAAGGGGTTTCCATTTATGTGAAAAAGTGGATAAAAGGTTAATCTTCTACAAAGACAGTCTGGATAACTAGCATATGGAAATAAAATTGTAACTCATATATGTGTGATCTATAGACCCCCCTGGACAAGTGAAAGAGTTAGATCAACTGCTGGTTGAGGAAATAACTAAGATGACAGTGAAAGGTGAGGTATTCTATATGGGGGACTTTAATCTGCCTGACGTAGACTGGAAAAAAACAAGCAGCAGGTTCAGCCAGGAGTAGAGATATCCTAGATTCTTTACAGGTATTATCTCTTAGGCAATTAGAAGGAGAGCCAACTAGGAAGGAAGCCATACTAGATTTATGATTTACAAATGGAGACTTGGTATCAGATTTAGATGTAGGAGAGTTTATGGGCTCCAGTGACCATCAGTGTGGTTTAATATAAGGAAAGATATATTAGGAGTCAGAGACACTCAACTAGGAACGAACCTGCAATACAGATTTGAAGGCTCTCTAGGAATGGTGTCCTACCCAGGGTGCAGTCTCTTTTAGCCCAATAGTGCCTTTCACAGAGAGAAAATATCCTAAAGCATATCATACTGGTCCTGATATAACAGCAGTCGAGCCACGAAATGCCAGGCAGTTTCTCTCTGAACAAGAGAAGCAGCCAACCCCAGATGTACATTTCGGCCTTGTTGAGCCTAGTCAGTGAGGTGCAGCTGATCTGTCTAAGCACTGTGAGCAAGGGGCCTAATGCTGAATTCCCCTATAACACCCAACCCCAGACATACATTTCAGCCTTGTTGGGCCTTGTCAGTGAGGTACAGCTGATCTCTCCAAGCACTGTGAACAAAGGGTCCAATGATGGATTCCCCTATTACCCTTGGGTATGATATGTTTTAGGATATTTCATCTCTGTAAAAGGCACTAGTGGGCTAAAAGAGACTGCATCTTGGGTAGGGCACCACTCCTAGAGAGACTGCAGTTTCGTATTGCAGGCTCGTTCCTAGTTGAGCATCTCTGACTTCCACTTAATATAAGGACAGAGGCTGAGTTGCATCACACTAAAACAAAGGTTCTAGATTTTAGAATGGCTGATTTTTCTGAAATGGAAACATATTTAGGTCAGTCTTTAACAGCATGGAGATCTTTAGATGGAGTCCATATAAAATGGAATTATCTGAAATGTTTTATTAAAGACAACAGTGCATTGTATTAGACTTGTCCTTAAGGGTATAAGAAAAAGGAAACCACTGTGGTACTCTGTAGAAGTGGTAAATATAGTAAAGGAGAAAAAGTAACATGTAGGAAATATAAGCAGACACAGAAGGAGGCTAAATTAATTATTAGATGTGCCAAAGCAGAGGAGAAAATTGCCCAGTCAATAAAAATGGGGTGAAATCATTTTTTAGTTATATACTTTAAGGAGAAAATTTAAACTACGAATGGTTAGACTGAAGACAAAAATGGAAGTCATGTAAATGAGGATATCTGACTGCTTCAATGGATAGTTGTTTTCAGTTTTTATAAAGGAAGATGAATGGAAGGGACCTCTGTTTGAATGTTAGAAAAAAGAAATAGTGAGGCATGTGAAGCATGCATGTTTATAGAGGAAGTTCTACTTCAACTTTGTAAGGTAAAAACAGATAAATCAATGGGACCTGATTGGATACACCCAAAGTTATTACAAGAGCTTAGGAATGTTCTGACAAATCATTTAACAGAATTACTCAGTAACTGATGACAGGAGTAGTTCTAGAAGACTGGAAGGTCAAATCTATAACTCGTCACTAAAATGGTAGTAGGTAAGAGTCTGACAACTACAGACTAGTAAGTCTTACACCAGTAGTGGGAAAGTTAAAGGAATCCATGTCAAAGGAAAGAATTGTTAAATATCTGAATTTAAATGGCTTGCAAGATCTTAAACAGCACGTGTCTACAGCACGGAGATCTTGTCAAACTAACCTCATAGATTTTTTTTGACTGGTTAACTAAAATATTAGACTAGGGAGGAGCAGTCCCTCATAGAAGACTCTTTAATAATTTGTTGTTGTTTTACTAATGGGGTACCTCAGGGATCTGTACAAGGGACCATTCTTTTGAATATTCTTATTGAAAAAGGTCTTGCAGATGACACAAAGATCTGTAACAAGGTAGACATTCCTGGGGGAATAAGCCAAATGGCAAATGATTTATATAAATTAGAAGAATGGACAACAGCGTGACATCTGCACTTTAATGTTGATAAAGGTAAAATGATGCAGTTGGGACATAAAATCCAAAGGAAGAAGATAGTATTAAAGCTACTGTGCTGTTTTGACAAGAGAGGACATGGACTTGGGAGAAAATTATTTGTGATGACTTAAAGGTAGGCAGGCAATGTAACAAAGCTGTGGGAAATGCAAGCGGGGTGCTGGGTTGTATAGCTACAGGCATTAGTAGCAGAAACAGGGAAGTGGTCATGCCACTCTACAGGTCTTGGACAGCACCCCTGACCACACCGTCACTCATATAACCCAACCCTCAGGTCTCTAACACATTGCTTCATGACAAACAGACCAAAACAAATGATTGTGAGAGTCTTGCTTGCAAAATATGATAATCTTTCTATAAGAATCTATACTGTCTACCAAAACATGAACCCCATGGGCCGATACCTACATCTAGAGTCCAAGATAAAACAGTCATTTAGAAGGTTAGTATTCAGTGATCATAGAAGATTGGCATTTGATTACCAGACAGAAATGCACCCTTATGTTGTTCAACTGGTATAATAATGTTTCCTTATAATTATGAGTACGTTTCCTGCTGAGTAACACACTGAAAAGCTTCAAGCAAGCTTTATTACAGCTTATACTCTATCACAAAATACATCTTTTTTCTGCTGTCTTTACAAATTTCTGGCCCGACTATAGTACCATTGTCATTTTCAAGAAAAAGCAAGAGTACAAGCCCCGCCTAGTGATGACTGTTAATAAACTGAATTTCAGCCGTAATGAATGCAGTGGGAGTATCCAAGTTTTACTCAGTAGAAAAAGCCCTATAATATATGCTTTTGCATTATAAAACAATTATATACTTAACACAATATAATAGTCAATGTATTGGCTCAGATGCTTACCCCTAACTTCTCCCTTCGTGCACGTAAAGCCTTGATGGGATTCCCACATATGACTTTTCCGACACCTACAGGATGATAGCACATTGAGATTTCAGAGTTGGAAGGACAAAATACAATGAGATATTGGAGAGAGGCTGGCTGACAAGCAGAGATGGAAAGAGACAATGTCACATACTGGGTACTTCTAGTGATATTTATTAACAATTTTTAACAATGTACACATCAGTGCATAGACAAAAACTGTCCTAACTTGACTGAGGAAACCTTGCATTTTACTGATAAAATTGTGGGATTTTGTAAATCCCACAGTGCAATTTTGTAAAGCGTTTTTCTTTGGGTTGCAGTGCTTATGAACCATTTATATAAGAGGTAAGCAATTATTGGACTTCTACTGTTGGGGACTACGACTCCAATCATCAGCTTGCTAGAAGGAAGATCGCAAAGGCACTTTAGTTACACCCTTGTCTAAACCATCCTATATAGACATCATATATAACAGGCTCTCCAACCTGTAAATGCAGCTTGCTAGAAGGATGATCCCAACAGCACCCATGTCGAACACCAAATTCCAATCCTTTGGAAGTAAAAAATAGTCCTTTATTACAACATTGAAGCAAACAGCATAGATGACAAAGGAAGTGGGAGACAAAAAGAAACAAGACCCCAACAGTAAGGTCTGATGTGTTTTGCGCTAAGTATAGAGCTTAGTCATAGACACAATTACAAAATGATGATTGGCAAATATATATGACCGTTAAAAACATAAAATCAATGGAAGATTGGGGTAACCTGCTAAGTTATCACATGTTCAAGTTAACAGCCAATCACTGGAGGTATACACTTTGAAACAAAAATTAACACCATATAAACTCGGAAAGACCAAAGGGAACTATTAAAGGAGAACCCTCCTGGAAATGCCATATAGAATCAGAGTGCTGCAAAAAGGGAGTTAAAGCAATAACAAAAAATAAATAGTAAATATATATGTGACTGGAAGGAACAAAAAACATAATACATAATAATTTAACCTAAAATATCAAACAAAAAAACATCACCACCTGTTACAAATAAAACACTCCCGTCAACAATAATACAGAAAACGGATCCAATTGGGCAGCCGCTAGTAACACACCGTTAAGTGAAAAGGAGCCAAAAGACAGGTAACAGTGGAAAAAAAAAAAAAAAAAAAATAAATAATATACATATATATATATATATATATATATATATATATATATATATATATATATATATATATGTCTATAAAAATATATATGCATCACCACAAAGGTTGCAATCATAAAATGTGACTGATGTCCCAGTCATGATTGAGACCATTTGGGACAAAAGTACATAATTTCAAAATCCAGTATGCCTCTCTCCTGTCAATAAACTCACCCTCCAGGGGAGATTAACTCTTTCAATCTCCTGGAAGGTGCAACATCTCACATCACTGGCATGAACCAACGCAACATGTCTAGCTACAGCCGAAGTTGGTTCCTCTCTACCAATCTGATATATGCTTTTTCTAATTCTTTGCTTTAAATGACGCAAAGTTCGTCCAACATACTGTATAGAACAGATAGTACATGTAAATAAATAGATAACGCTGGCAGTGTTGCAATTAATGTAGCTAGACATACGATAAACGTTAACATCCTTCATGCATTTAAAATCCATAGCTACACGTGATACTTTGAATCAAAAACAGCGAGAGACACCACATTTAAAGAACCCTATAGTGACCAACCAGGTGGAATTATCACGAAAACTCCTATAGACTGGGGTAAATCTGATTCCCCAATTAAATCCCCGTCTGGCTATAAACCTACAGCCCTGTTTAACTATAGGTTCTAAAATGGGATCAGTGTACAAAATTGGTAGTAGGGATTTAACAAAGTTACACACCTTAGAATACTGTAAGCTATAAGTTGTAATAAACCTCACCTTATATTTAATGTTGTTAACAAGCTTGATTTTGCGTGAGGTAGACAGAAGTAGATCCCTGGGTGTATTCAAAGCTTGTTGAAAGGCTGCTTCCAATATGCAGTCCTCATATCCTCTAGCCTTAAATCTATTAAACAACTCCTGAGAAGCCTTACAAAATAACTCAGTATTAGAACAATTCCTGTGCAAGCGCAGGAATTGACCTTTAGGTATATTAGCTATTTGGTGCCTAGGGTGTGCAGACTTGGCATGTAGCAGACTATTGCTTGCAGAGGGCTTCCTATAAATATCGCTGACAATGACCTGGTTCAACACATCACCAGTGAGGGATACGTCCAAAATGAAATAGAGCTGACTTGAAAATCAGAAGTAAACTTTCAAATTGAAATGATTAGAATTCAACTCTAAAATAAAATTGGACGCATCTCCCTCCGAACCAAGCCATATAAACAGCAAATCATCGATATATCTCCCGTACCATAAAATCAACTTCCTTCATGGGTTCCTCTCTCCCAAAATGTGGGTCATCTCCCACCAACCCATGAAAAGTTGGCCAGGGAGGGGGCAAAGGTAGGCCCCATAGCGACCCCACACCTCTGGAGGTAGAACTCACCTTCAAAGGAGAAGAAATTATGGCACAGGAGATATTCGACCATTTCAAGCAAAAATTCACATAATGCATCAGTGTAAGTAGAAAACCTATGTAAATGGAAACTCAAAGCTTCTAATCCCAATTGATGTGGGGTGGAAGAATAGAGAGCAGGCACACCAGCCGAAAACCAACTACACCCAGAATGCCACCGAACCTGTTGTAGCTGAAATAAGACTTGCTTAGTGTCCCAGAGAAAATCAGGGAGCCCTTCCACCAGACGCCGAAGGTGACGATCAACCCAGATGGATAAGGGTTCGTTGAGGGAGCCTATGCCCAACACAATAGGTCTGCCGGGCGGCTGACTCATACTCTTGTGCAATTTCGGCAAGTGGTGAAATATGGGCACAATGGGAGTCTCTGGGACCAAAAACAAGACTTCTTGTTGGTCAAGTACTCCTTTGCTCAATCCTTTTTGTACCAATAGGTTCAACTTTGATCTATATGACATAGTAGGATTTGTGCTCAACATAGTATATGTATCCTTGTCCTGGAGTTGTCTAAGGGCTTCACCTTTATAATATTCCGAATTAAGGAGCCTCCCTTGTCAGGCATTTTAATTACAGTATCTTTATTGGACTGAATAGAAGATAATGCCTTTTTTTCTTTAACACTCAAATTGTGTACTTTATTCCCACTGGCCTGTTGATATAACACAGTTAATTCGCTCTCCAATGTTTTTTGAAAAACCTCTAGTTGTGTACCTTTGCAATGGAGAGGGAAAAAACTAGACTTAGGACACAAACCTGTGGATATAGAGTTCACCATATCAGTACTTCCAAAGGATTCAGACTCTAAGGTCTGTAAGGCCAAAATTGCACAAGTGTCCCTAAGAAGACTAAATTGCGAATGTACAGAAGTATGACTTGTTTCAGTATTAAAGGGATAGTAATACTTAGTTTTAACTTTATTTTATTTTGTAGGCATTAAAAAAACATGAAGAACGATATAAGTCTTATCTCTCAAACCTTTATGGTTTATGAGATATTCACAAGCAAAGTTTCCCCTCCCTCCCCTTTTACATAGTGTAAGCCATCTCTTTTCAGATGTGGAATGCAGTCCATAGAGTGGACAGATAACAGAAGAGGACAATCTTCTTCCTATAAGAACAATGAAAGCCCTGCCCCCCTTGACAAGTTTTTCAGGTTTTTCTCTTATCTTAATTGAAGATTGTCCCTCTCTGCAGTCTACCTGGGCTCCTCCCTTCTGCTTTGGCTGAACAGTGTGACATCAGTAAAAGGGGCGGGAGGGGGATACTTTGTCATTGAATTACTCTTGAACTACAACTCTGACAGAATTGAAATATCACTCTCCAAAGTCCAAATACTATGATGATTAATTAGAGCTGCTTTTATTATGAAACATTACTATCCCTTTAACAGATATTTCTTTTGTGGACATAGGATGCAACTGAAAATACTTTTTTACAGTTAAATGCCTAATGAAACGATTCACATCCAAAAAGGTATTAAATAAATCAAAAGACCTAGTAGGGACAAAGTTCAAACCCTTAGTCATAACTGACAGTTCTGTTGGTGTGAATGATGTGGCCGACAGATTGATAACTGTTAGCAATTCAAGTTCCCTTGGTCTAATCTTGTGGTGTATCTTCTGGTTTCTTGCCCTCCTACCCCCTCTTCTAGTGGGCCTGTATGAACACTCACGTTTTTCTTTTTGCGCGGCTTCCTTCGGCCCAGTTGTTTTTTTGAAGTAGTAGAGACATGATCCGATTACCAAGAGCTGAGATCTCTATCAGTTCTATTGCTATCCTCCACTACAGAGAACGTTAAAGGGACAGCTCGACTGACATCTGAATCACCATCCTCATCTGTGAAACCTTCAGATTGTAAGAAACTGACACATCGATCAGTCGACTTCAAAATAGATCTCCCATGGTAAGTCCTTCTTTTATTGTTGTTATATCGTCTCCAATCATACATTTGTTCGTTATCATAATCCACTCGGTCCCTTATATATGTTGTGAAAACAAAAGGAGCTCTTTATCCAATTTGTCTAAGGCACATTTTAAGGAGGCATCCAGTGCCCGAAATGTGGCAGCAGTGCTCTGCACCTTTAAGGTTGCTTGAATCTTGGCTGGATCCAATTTGACCACGCATAATTCTTGTTTCTTAAAGTCAATGATCAAATCCATCAATTTTAAAGAGCATTCGCTTAAGACATTATTCCATTTTACCATAAATATAGAGTCTTTAACGTCAAAAGTAGGAAACTCCTTCAAGCACAAACCTCATGGTAAAAGTGGTAATGTCCCACCATAAGCGTAACTCTTTGATCGTGACTTTTTCTAATTTATGAAATAAGGACTTCATGTCCAATACTTCAAAATCTTCAGGGGTATCCTCCAAAACCCCCTCAGAAACGGTATTAACATTAGATTGGCGTATATCTGAATTTAAAAAATTGCTTAAAGCGAAAGTCTCCACCTCCTGTTCATCTGCCATAATATAGCTCAATGGGTATATTACCAGGTATATACAAACTCTATCCCCAAAGCACTAGAGCAGTCATAGATAATCCTTGATGGTGAACAATAATGAATAAGCAACGGAGCACTGATCTTGAGGTATAATTACGACATAACACAAAGAATAGTGCTACTACGCTGCATAAAAATCACTCCAGGAACAATGATAATATATGCTTACCCCCCATTGAGATCAAAATGGTCGATGAATCATGGTGCTCTGTCGCTAACAGGCTCTCAGACCTTACTGTTGGGGTCTTGCTTCTTTTCGTCTCCCACCTACTTTGTCATCTATGCTGTTTGTTTTAATGTTGTAATAAAGGACAATTTTTTTACTGCCAAAGGATTGGCATTTGGTGTCATTGCGATCATCCTTCTAGCAAGCTGCATTTACAGGTTGGAGAGCCTGTTATATATGATGTCTATGTAGGATGGTTTAGACAAAGATGTAACTAAAGTGGGTGCAAAGCCTGTAGTTGCAACAGGGCCCCGAATCCAATAGGTCCCAGTTATGCCCCCATGAAAATATTTTTGGTAGGGGGGCCCAAACAAATTTTTGCCCTCCAATGATTAGATACACCACTTCTAGACATGCATTAAAAATGCAAATTTAGGATAAGGTTTTACCGATCTCAGATAAAATAACTATATTTTACATATGCCAGCTGAAGTACATATTTGAAATTAGATAGCCCAATATCATTATTAGGTGCAATTCCAGAGCAAAACCAACCTCACCAAAGGAGGCAAATACACATTCTCAAAATTTCCACTTATTTAAATGAGGCTTTTAAGTCCCTAAATTCTAGAGACATCTACGGCTTTGCAATCTGCTGGAGACCTCACTAGAATTCAAAAGGTTAAAAGATTAATTTAAATAAACAGGACTTTTAATTCCCCTATGCTGCAGTCAGTTTTCTCTAGATATGCACCTCTTTATATAACATAATTGTAACAGATCCTACCTGTTACTTGAGCCCTTGTCTGGGCTAGAGACTGGGTACCCAAACCATCCTACAAACTAGGGACATTTTGACCTATTGGGACCCTATTCTGAGACTTATCGTATAACTCTTCAAACCAGAGTCATACACTAAAATAGACACTAGGTGAATGGGCAACTTGATACATAGAGCTGTCCTGAGTTACATTCATGTACAAGTGTATTAAGTTTGGTTTTATGTATTGTCAAATATAGTATGTGTTTAATTGTACTTGTCCAATTCAAAGGTTTGTGCAATCACCAACTACCAGGTATGCAAATATCTTCCACAGCCTAACATGGGGAATAGTAGGCAGATCAGTGATTGGTCAAGGTTGGAGCAGGAGATTCAAAATAGTCAAACAAAGGCTCCAACCTTGGGCCCTTGTCCCTAGGATGTGTATTGTAGCCACTCCAGCCATTTGACTATGTGTACTGTAGCTAGACCCCATTCTGTGTGTTAATTAAGCCATTGTGAACTGCAGTCAGACCCCCTGGCCATTGTGTAAAGATGTGTATCTGAGTCCCTCAGCCTTTTGTCCCAGCGTTTACCCTTCATCAGCCCCTTTGTATAAATACTGTAATCATGTCTGGCCCTTTGTGTTATGTTTACACCATCTGTCACTGTCCTTTGTCTAGTATTGTATCTTGATGTGGTTCAGCATGTATAAAAGAGTTGAAGTTTGTGCAATAAAGTGTGTTACAGTTTGGACTTGAACTGGCTCCTGTCCCTCTGTTGCTGGATGGTATCAAGGGACTTCTGTTGTCCCCCATCCTAGGAAGAAATGCTGCTTGTAGCTGACCTCAGGAGGGAGAAACCCAGCACGACGGCCTGAGTCCAACCCAAGGACTTGGGTACCCTGAATTCTAGAGACATCTACGGCTTTGCAATCTGCTGGAGACCTCACTAGCATTCAAATGGTTAAAAGATTAATTTAAATAAACAGGACTTTTAATTCCCCTATGCTGCAGTCAGTTTTCTCTAGATATGCACCTCTTTATATAACATAAATTTGTTTACAGGTGTTGGTGTCCCTTTAAGATTCGAGCCTTGTAAGTTCTGAATAGTACTCTAGGGGGCGCTGGGGTGTATTTATAGTTTTAATCACGTTATTTCTTCTTTGTAAGAGGTCAGTTTTACAGTGCATTTTGTAACTGCAGGTTACTAGACACATTCATATACTTATTTTTTAGCTTAGATAAGTGTATTTATGCCATAACCTCTTTTGGGTGAGAGGCAAGGTATTTTTTTGTTTGAGAAGGGTTTCTGTCAGCGAATTTTCCTGCATATGGGGACACTGGTCCACATTTATAAAAACATCCTGGAGTTATTGTGGAGTAAACCAACTGTACCACAGAGGACAGATAAAATTTCCTAAATTCCCAGGCAATTGAATATAACCTTTTAACCCCTTGAATGCCAGAGAGGTCTCCAATGCACTGCATTCAGCAGATTGGGCTTATGTTGGTATAAGTCTGTTTATTTTGGTATTTGTTTCCCAATTATAGCATCTTTTATATTTGGAATTATATTATAAACTAGACTTTGATCAGCCTGTCCGGTGGCAATTGGTGACCATTTCGTTTGGTGGATCTATCCTGTGACATTTGTAGCTCATGGTGTATTATGGTAAAGGATGTATTTTTTACACTGAGAAAATGTTTTAGATTGAGCACTATGGCTCCTAATAAAGTAGACTTGGTAGTCTGAGATACATGACCTCCTTTTGTCGGCTGACACGGATCTCCTGCTGTCAGCTTTACAGCTGACATCAGGAGAGAGAGAATTTTAGCGGTGAATAGCTCTCAAACTGTAAAGGTTTGAGAGATAGGATTTGCTGCATAGAATTTATTTTACCGCCACATTCTGGAAACCTTACCATAACCATAAAATCTTAATGCCTCCATTGAATGTTGTCCTTGTACAATACCCTTGTTCAAGAGATGATATCGTCAGTCCTGGATGTCATGTCCCTGGAGGCGGACATAATACTTGCTAGCAGGACTACAGGAAGCCAAACTGTGCTGACTGCACATCACAATCTTCACCCTTTAGGAACCACACAATGGACTGTATATCCCTCTGTTCCATAAAGAGTTAAATAGGCTCATGCACGTTGCCTGCTTCAATTTGAAAAAACTGCTAGCAACTGCTATGTCCGCCTCCATGAACACAGCATTCAGGATGGACTGAATATTTATCACTTGGATAAATGGATATGGGCAAAATTCATAAGACCATTAGGGTTTTCTGGCCATAGCAAAGTGAGTGGGGGTACTATTAAGAGGTTTTGTTTTTCTTTTAAAAAGATTACTTTGATGACTATGTATATGGCAAAACATTACATATTTGACAGGAGTGGGGGTGCATATTTTTCCCGTATTGAGATAAGCAGGGTTATGTACTAAGGCATGATAAACTGGTGATAAAGAGAAGATAACTTCTCCAGTTATATCACGTCTCCAGTTCTTAGTGAATTGTCTCCATAAAATAACAGAGGGATTGGAGAAGTGAAATAATGGAGAAGTCATCTCCATTTTATCACCACTTTAGCACACCTTAGTACGTGTTACCTAGGAACAAGCAAAACAATTCTGTAAGTTTGGTGTATGTAATGCACTAAGGCGTGATAAAGAGGTAATAACGTGGATATTACTTCTTCAGTGATATCACTTCTCCAGTTCCTATGATGTTTTATAGAGCCTATTCACTAAGATCTCCAGAGGAGTTTTACTGCATAACCCCCTTTGTTTCACAAGACCTGAAAACAGGGATATCCTTTCAGCATTTTAACCTATCAGATTGCATGAAAATCGATCATGGAATACCTAAAACACAAAAAAGAACGCACCCTCAATAACATTCTTAAAGGAAGAGTAACACTTCTATTAACGTGATGGTCCAAGTCTTCTTTATTCTTTTTTTAACAGGTAGCCCTAATATTTCAATACTTAATTTTGTAGTTCAAGCACTATTCAATCCAAAAGGATCCCCCTGCCGCCCCTTCTGGCTGTCTCCCATTAGATCTGGAGTTCGGTCATGGGACCGGACTGATGCAGTGAGGGACTATCTTCACTCAGTAAGTACAAGGAAAACCCTGCCCCCCTTGATGAAGGAGGGCAGGATTTTCCTTTTCTTTACTGAAGATTGTCCCTCTCCACACTTCATCCGGACAAGACTGCGAGGCAGAGTGACTCAGGGGAAAGGAGGGAGGGGGATCCTTTCAGATTGAATAGTGCTTGAACTACAAATCCGTAAGTATTGAAATATAGCACTAACTGCTCAAAAAAGAACAAAGGCGGCTCGGACCTCCACTATAATAGAAGTATTACTATCCCTTTAATAGCTTTAGGAGTCACTCTTCATTTGGACAAGTTAGGAGACCTGCTGAAGTAACTGACATATATGTGATGATGGAAATTGAAGTTCACAAAGAGAGAGGGCCTCAGATTGCCAATCACAGCTGTAAAGGGTAGGGGCTTGTTGAGAAGGAGCCAAAGGCTGTGTCATTCTCCTAGCTTTCATTAATCCCTTTGATGTTGCTAGAGATGTCTCCAGTGCATTGTTCCATATCTCTACCATCTGCCCTGTTTTACAGAGTTATTAGTATTTATTTATTTTATTATGCGGGCATAGATTTGTTCTATATATGGACGGAACTGTAATTTTCCCATTAACTGACTAACTTGACCAAATCACAACCATTTTGCTCATCTCTAACAAGTAATGTTGAAAATTGCATTATAAGCTATATTAATGAAAGTTTAAAAGAAATACACATAGATAAATTAAAGGGATAGTAATGTCTCATTAAAATACTTTATCCGAGTCTTCTGTATATTAATAGCAACACAATGCGCTATGTCAAATATCTTACGTCTTTGAAGTTCAAAAGTTATTCAGCTGTAAAGATAATCCGCCCTCCCCTTTCTGGCTGCCTCCCTCCGATTGTCAGATCGGTCATGTGACTCTACGGCTGCAGTGAGGGACAAACTTCGGTATGTATAAGGGAAATCCTGCCCCTGCTGATGAAGAAGGGCAGGATTTCCCCCTTGTTTATTGAAGTTTGTCCCTCGCTGCAGCCGTCTTCACCAGCCTGGGCTGGCGGGGGATCTTTAGAGCGAATTAACTTTTGAACTACAAAGAAGATGTTTGACATATCGCATTGTGCTCCTATTATTATACAGAAGACACGGATAAAAGAGGATTTTAGCTCCAGTCTCAATTTCCGAGCAACATAGGAAGGGGAGGGAAGATGTAAGCCAGAAGAAATAACCAAGGAATGGGCATGGCATCCACTGCCAAAGCTAGAGGATCCCTCCAGTGAGAGCAGAACCTTGGAACCTTCAGGTTGTGTCCTGTCGCCATCAGGTCGATGCAAGGAAGACCCCACTTCTGAACATTGAAGTTGAACACCTCTGTATGCAGTTCCCACTCTCCGCTGTCCACTGTGTGTCGAATGAGGAAGTCCGCCATGATGTTGTCTAAGCCTGGAATGTACACTGAAGATATGGCAGGAATGTGTTCTTCTGCCCAGGACAAAATAGCCTTGACCTCTATCCAAGCGGCGAGACTTCTTGTTCCGCCCTGCTCGTTGATGTAAGCCACAGCCGTGGCGTTGTCGGACTGAACCCGGACTGGGCATTCTTCCAGCTGGGGCGTCCAGTGACGAAGGGCATGAAATATCACCTTAAGTTCAATATATTGATGGGAAGGAGAGATTCCTCTGGAGACCACTGTCCCTGAACACTCAGGTGACCCAGGACCACTCCCCAGCTGGAGAGGCCTGCATCCGTTGTCACCGTGGTCCAGAAGTATATCAGGAACAACTTGCCCTTCAGGAGATTGTCGTGTTGGCTCGACCTCGCCAAACTCCGTTCCAGATGAAGAGGGAGGGATACTGACGTCTGCAGAAGGTCCAGCTGACCCTTGCATACCTGGATCACAAACCGCTGGAGCTCCCTGGTGTGAGCCATGGCAAAAGGCACTGCTTCCATGGTGGAGATGAATTTCCCCACCAGAGAGGATAGCTTCTTGGCTGGAACTCACCGAAACCCTTTGTGCGATTTGGTGAGACACATCTTCCGTGAGAAACACCATGCTCTGCTGAGTGTCGAAGAGAAGGCCCAGGAAGACCAGACACTGGGACAGGACAAGATCTGACTTGTCCAAGTTGATGATTCACCCGTGATGGGTGAGAGCGTGAATGCATTGCTGAAGCTGCTGATGAAGAAGTTCCACAGAGGGGGCTTTCAGAAGCAGGTTGTCCATGTATGGAGTAACTCTGATGCCGTCCCGGTGGAGGATGGACACTAAGGGTCCCAGGACACAGTTGAAGACCTGAGGCACTGTAGTCAGACCAAAGAGAAGAGCTGAGAACTGAAAATGCCCTTGGTCGCAGCAAATCTGAGATACTGCCAGCTCTCTGGATGAATAGCAATATGTAAATATGAGTCCTGAAGGTCCAGAGAAGTAAGAAATTCCCCCGGAATCATAGCAGCAATCACCATCCTTAGGGAATCCTGGTGATAATGAGACCGGATCACAAAGGAATTGAGATCCTTCAAGTCCGAAACTGGAGGACAACCGCCGTTCTTCTTGGACACTACGAAGAGGTTTGAGTAAAAACCCGTACTTCTGTCCTGACTTTAACAGGTTCCAAAACATCCTTGTCCAGAAGAGACTGGATAGCGCCGTTGAAGAGATGGCGTTTTTCCACGCCCTGGGGAGAATGAGATAGGAAAAAGCGAAAAGGAGGAAGAGAGGAGAAAGGGATCCTGTACCCTTCAGCCACTACTTGTAAAACCCACTGGTCCACCACTGAATCCTCCCAAATGCTGTGACAGTGACAAAGACGACCACCTACAGCTGAATGGGGACCCGAATTCAGCGAATCATGCCGGAAAAGTCTTGGAAGCCTTGGGCTTGGAGGAGACTTTGGGCTTTCATTGCCGTTTGGGCTTGGAGGAGGCACGTGGAGCTGAGGGAACTGCCTGGTTCGCCGGACGTGTCTCAGTCTGAAAGGGACGAAAAAATCTGTTACGCTTAAGAGGAGGTTTCTTGGCCCTTCCGGGACCAAGGGCAGATGAGTGCTCTTACCCCCAGTGGCCTCACTGATCAGATCCTTAAGATCTGGCCCAAATAAGGATGTACCCTGAAAAGGCAAGGACAGCAAGGCTTTCTTAGAACCTGTGTCAGCAGCCCAGATCTTGAGCCAAAGAGCTCGTCTGGCAACCACAGACATGGTGGAAACCTTTGCCACCAGATGGATAGCATCAAATAAGGCAGCAGAAACATAGTGCTGGGCCTCAGATATGTTTGCAAGAAGCCACCAAAATATCCAAAGATGAATCACCCCGACGTACAGCTAAGGTGAGTTGTTCAGTCCAGACCGCAATGGCCTGGTTAACCCATGCTGCAGCGAATGCTGGACGCATGGAAGTACCAGCAGTGGCAAAAATGGACTTGAGGGAAACCTCAAGCTTCTTGTCAGTCCAGTCCTTCAGAGAGGACACATCAGAATCTGGCAAGGTGGCAGACTTAGATAGCCTTGAGACAGGAGCGTCCACCTTAGGGAGATGAACCCATTGAGCAAGTGCCGCCTCAGAAAAGGAGTAAAGCTTAGCAAACTTCTTGGAGACAGAAGGCTTTCTGTCCGGAGATTTCCACTTATCATCCACTAGGTGGTCCAGAGTGGGGTTAGGTGGAAAACAAGTGTGGGGCTTTACAGGCTCCTGGAATACATCAGAGGGATCTGAGGAAACCTCCTGAACTGGGGAAATATTTAGTGTGTTTAAGACGGCCCTAATCAGGCCCTCAGCTGAGGGTTCTGGATCAACCTCAAAGGGATCCCCAAAAAATTGAGGGGAGCCCACACCAGAACATTCAATATCTGAATCCACCAACAGTTCCTCTTCAGAGGAATCTGAAATGTCAGATACTCCTTGCGGTTTGGGCAGGGAAGATTTGACTGAAGAAGGGGTCTGCCAGAAATGGAAGCCCCCTGTAACTGGGATGGAAAGAGTTGCAATGTAGACCTGAGGTCCCTGGTAGCAGGCTTGAACTCTTGCACCCAAACTGGCTCTAATGCATGGCTGGAGGTCCCTGGGATAGACTCAGGGGCATTAGAACATGCTGGGCATAAATGACCTGAGAATTCTCTAGGCAACTCTGTATGACATGAGGAGCAATGCACAATGGGGGATACAGAGACACCAGTGTCCTTAGTCTTAGGCTTGGCCCCAAGCTCCAACGGATTAGACATTCTCACAGTGTCAACAACGTTCAGAATAATTAATCACCCAATTTACAGTGTGTAAGATTAAAATGTCACCCCAGAAAATGCTAAAATACACTTATCTGTCAGGCGAAGGGTTAATCTGCGAAGGAAAGAAGGAGAGTCCAAGCCCTACATAGGATACTCGTTCTGTAAAGCTCACAAGATGGCTGCCGTGGCAGAAGGCAATCAGAAACGAGCGTGCGAAGCAAGCGCTCATGGGAAATGTAGTTTTTCCGGAAAAAGTACCCCAACAGTGCTCGATGCCCCTAAGCCCCCCCAACACACTTGCAATGTGAACCGGATGATAGAACAAGGTCAAAGAATTAAAATGAGCCATCTCTGAAGTCGCTAGGTTGAGCGGTTGCAGAGATATGTCCCAAACTGTACAGTCCCACAGAAGTGAATGGAGCAATGGCGTCTATGCGGTAAAGCATGCCTTTAACTCAATTTTGTCAAAGTTAGAACTGAGAAATAAAAATACATGAAACATCACTAGAACATGTAATCAGACCCAGAAACACTGAACCCAGTAGGGAAAGTGCCAAAAGATGCCAACCAGCAGTTAAAGGGTTAATTTACCACATAAAGTTGCTTCAAACACTGACAGACATAACAGGAAAGACCCAGTGAGTGCAGGAGTGTGCAATAAGAACTCCCAGGAATAACCTCTGTGTGAAGGGGCACTGTGGGACAAGTGGACCTGCAGCACTCAAAGGGTTGCTCACCTTTCCTGCAGATCTTCTGTCTTCAGATTACCATGTAGTAAGAAGTAACCTCAGTGGGTAACTCCTGGGGAAGCATTTGGAATCAAGATTTTCCCCCTCAGGGCTTAATGTCCACAAAAAGCACCTGGATACTGAGCTAGCCACATCTAAGGGCATTGTCAGTTATGGTAATCTGCCTAATGGTGGTATTCCATATCTAACAGAAAAATAAAAAAGTTTCTAAAACTATAGCAAAACTGTGTTATCTTCACCAAGGAACAAATCTTTCTGAAGCTGGTTGGCCAACTTCAGCAAAGGAGGGAAGGTAGGCTCCACCTCCTGCAATCATTTCTAGAATTGTTCCTGCCTACTTAAAGGGGCGGATCACCTACCCAAAGTTACCAGTAACCTGTATTGGACAACAGAGAAAGTATTTTAATGAGGCATTACTAACACTTTAATGATGGAGCTGTGCTGCCTAGGTTTGATCACTACACTGTGTGTAAGACAGTGCATTTAAGTAGAGATGGGGGAAATTTCACCATGGGAAGAAATCTGAGGAAAATGGTTCCATAGACATCTTTAAGAGACAATGTGTGAGTGAATGTGTGCATAGATTCGTGCTTGAGTGTATTTGTACATGTGAGAGTGATGAGATATGCATGTGTGGTAGTATGATGTTGTGTGTATGTGAGAGCATGCCTGAAGGTTACAGCCATAGAAATCAATGGGCTTTCATGGACATATAATTTGTATTTTGTCTGTAATGTTCCTTCCATGGAAACCTCAGCAGAAAGGAGACATGAAGTGGAAATTCCCACAGGAACGAAAATAAACATTTTGCACATCCTTACATATGAAAGAGGACAAAGTCATCAAGATAGGGAAAGCATGAGAAGGACACTACCATGAGTTAAGTCACTGGCTTCATCCTCTGCTGCTCCTTCCACTGAGGATTCTGTAAATGGGCTTCCTCCTGCCCTTTGGTGGCTGGTAACTGGTCTCATTGCACTAGCCGGCCTCGGAGCAGAGTGTGGTCTTCTAGTAAGGGTTGGATTTGCTGTGGCAGGTCTTTGGTTTGACTTTCTCATAGAGATCACAGGGCCTGTAACACAAAAAGGTTTAGAAAAGGCTCATGTAGGACAAGAAGCGTTACTCTACCGAGGTGGTGGTGGTGGTGTGGGGGTTTATGAATCTGTCAGCTTAGCCTGTTTGCTGTGCTAATATACAAGCCTGAAAATCTAACACCTGTACATGTGTTTACGTACAGAGGTCTTTAAAAGGGAACTATCACCCCTTTACAAGTTTGCCTCAGGATGATCTTCACATAGGGATACCCTGTAATTATTTTTTTTTATTTTATTTTTTTAACGCATGCTATGGCGAAATTTACACTTTTAAAAATTAGCCGGGACCTTACTTCAGGACAGACTGCGGTACAGCTCTGCGATGCCTGTCAATCTGCATCTGTTCCCTTCCCCAAGTACTGTCACATTCCAACCAGCTTACATGAGAAATCCTCCATCATCGGAGGAGGTTGGAACGTGACAAATATTGACAGACTGTGGTACAGATCTGTAACCGCAGTCTGTCCAGATGTAGAGGCCATGGCTCATTTTTAAAAGTGTAAATTTTTCCACACCATGCTTTAAAGGGATAGCAATGGCCGATTTTAACAAAATTCAATATTGTATATATTAAAAAATATAAATTAACTGATGCAAGTGCGATCTCTCAAACCTGTTTGGTTTGAAAGATATCCGATTATAAAGTTCCCCCCTCTTGCCCCTTTCACAGACGTCAGCCTCTAGCTGACAGAATGAAATTCGGGTCATATGACCAGCTGGCAGCTCTTCAGCAGAGCCGAAATAGTGCTATGTAAAAATAAATAATTCATTGGAATGGTCTACAAAGTGTGCCTGGTTTGTAATAAAGGGATAGTAACAAACAATGCAGTGCTAGAGTTTGACTGCATTTAGTTAACCACTTCAAGGCACAGATCTCCATATGTCCAATAATTATTGCAGCATCAAGGAAGGCCCTTCCTAACCAATGAACTCACCAACTCCAGGCTCCAACTGGCTCCCAACATTATCCTTGATGTAGTCCCTCACCATCAACCAGTCATGGGTAGGAGTGTTTGGGGAAGCAGGAATTATCTGTTCAGCAGGGGCATCATCCAAGATTCTTAATTGGGGGATTATATTCCGGACTTCAGCTCGGTAATTATAATCTGGAGACTAAAAAAGAAGAAAAAGGAAATAATTGTAATAGGCAGAGATATATAAAAATGAGTGATAGGTGTATAAAATCAACTGTTTCCCAAGAGGTGAAACACATTTCTCTAAACAGATATTTAATTTAACTTGTCATTAACTCACCTCACCCAAAAGAATGCAACAGAACAGCTATCTGAAATATGGCCATTAGGGGGCAATGCTAATTTAAAAAACAAGAGTTTAAATTGTAATAACTCTGGAAAGACACATCTCCCAGCACTGCAGAAAATCACTGAAATATATGTGTTTTCCTAAAAAGTTTACTGCTCCTTTAACTCATTGAGTGCCAGAGGGGTGGCAATGCATTTCTCATTTGGCATTCAAAGGGTTACAAGAATTTAATTCACAGTCCTCATAGTTTGTAAGAGTTGGGTTTGGAAATTCATGACTTGGGAGTCTATGGGAGGAACATGTGCAGCACCAGGAGACTGAAATACAAGTCCTGATTGATTGAGGAGATTACCTGCTGGCATGCACTACACCTAATCATACACAGCAGTGTATACCCTGAAGTGCAGCCACTGGCAACAACACTGGGACTGCACAGCTAAATTAGTACATTCACTCCTATCTCTCTCTGTGAAGGGTTAATAATTTAAAAACTGCATCTGCCACTGGTGGTTCTGGAAGAAGAATATAACATCTTTGCTGACCCAGTATTACTCAGACCATCTACAACGAATCAAGATAGCATGCCAGAGAGCTATCCAAAGCACTGGCATTCAGTGGGTTAATCAGTGTTATATTACATTGCAGGGGCTGTTTAATGTGAGTGATATTAGAATGCTGCTCTTTTGATGGGGGCTACATTCTGATGTAGCCCTTTTGATTCAGGCAACATTTTTAATGTGCCTTTTTGATGGTCGCCCAATAGATGGCAACATTTCAATAGGATACAGTCTCTCTCACTCTGTCAGACTCTTTCCCCCATGAGGCTCTGATTTGGAGACCTCACTAAAATTCAATGGCTTAAAACACCTATTTAAAGCAAATGGAATTTATTTTTGTCCACTATGGTGCAGGTGGTTTGCTTCATAATTACTGCTGGGGGGAGAATTAAACTAAAATGTGACAAAAAGGTGATAAAGTGGAGATACCTTCTACAGTGTGATGAACTATTCTATATCCTATGCACTAACACCTCTCAAGTTGGACAGATATTAGTGCAAAGGCTTTTTATAATAACATAGGGACTGATGACTTTATCTCACTGGAGAAGTTATCCCCTCTTTATCACACCTTAGTGCATAAACCCCCACATCTTCTTATTACATCAGCTTTCACATATCTCACTTTTTCACTCTCCATGTTGTTTTTGTATTGAGCAAAACAAGGATTCCACATTCAAAAGTTATCACAGCTCAAACCAGACAACAAAATGTTTTTGTCCAAGAGTTCTGCATCAAACAACTATATAATATTCAAAAGGCATATAACTTACAAACAGCATTTCTGCCTAGGCAAGATCTGAAGCTAGTAGAGATATGGATTCAGATCTAAATAAATAGTTTTACTGAACAACTATCAGTTAACCTCTTGGATGATGGAGAAGTCTCAAACAAATTGCAAAGCAATGTGTTTGTGACATCTCTAGCATTCAGAGGGTTAAAGGGATAGTAGTGTTTCATAATAAAAGCAGCTCCAATTAATCTTCATAGTATTTGGGACATTGAGAGTGTTATTTCAATACTGTCAGAGTTGTAGTTCAAGAGTAATTGAATGATAAAGTATCCCCATCCCGCCCCTTTTACTGATGTAACACTGCTCACCTCAGAGCAGCAGGGTAGTGCCCAAGTGGATTGCAGAGAGGGACAATCTTCAATTAAGATAATGGAAAAACCTGAAAAACATGTCAAGGGGGCAGGGTTTTCATTGTTCTCACTGTAAGAAGATTGTCCCTTGCTGTTTTCTGTCTGTTCAAGCAACCAGATTCCACATCTGAGGTGAGTAGTGTTACACTAGGTAAAAGGGCAGGGGAGGGCTGGCAACTTTTGGCCTGGGGGGCAAGTACAATTAAGTGGCCTATTTCTATTACCGCTCCAGCCCAATGTCCAAGCCCACCCCCTTTTGTTAATGTTATAGCTGGCATGAATCTTATGGATTTAATCAAGTGACACCTCAGAGCTTATAACTGAAATGGTGGTGCACTACTGATATTACAGAGATGACAACTGAATTGGAGGTACATTAGTGATACCACAGAGCTTACAATTGAAATGGAGCTACAGTACTAGTGTAGCTCCTTAAAGGGATAGTAATACTTTGTTTTAACTTTAGAGTGTTATTTCAATTCTGTCAGATTCGCAAGCAAAGTTTCCCCTCCCGCCCCTTTTACCTAGTGTAAGCCATCTCTTCTCAGATGGGGAATCCAGTCTGTAGACCAGACAGATAACAGAAGGGGACAATCTTCTTCCTATGAGAACAATGAAAGCCTTGCCCCCCTTGACAAGTTTTTCAGGTTTTTCCCTTATCTTAATTGAAAATTGTCCCTCTCTGCAGTCTACCTGGGCATCTCCCTTCTGATCTGGCTGAGCAGTGTTACATCAGTAAAAGGGGCGGGAGGGGGATACTTTGTCATTGAATTACTCTTGAACTACAACTCTGACAGAATTGAAATAACACTCTCCAAAGTCCAAATACTATGATGATTAATTAGAGCTGCTTTTATCATGAAACATTACTATCCCTTTAAGATGGCAGTGGGCCATCCATAATGAAATAGCTATGAGACATTGAGTGACTAGAGACTGCACAGCAGAGTGAGGTCTGGGAAAGAGAGATAGATTAGTGTGTCATCTATATACAGATGGAAATTAAATCCAAGAGATGAGATGAAGTCACCAAGTGAGAGGGTGTACAGGGAAAAGAGAAGTGGTACCAGGACTAATCCCTGAGGTACACCTACTGGTCGTGAGGAGACAAGAAAGCATTAGCAAAAGTAAGTTTAGAGAGATAGGAGGAAATCCATTCTAGAGGTGTGTCACGGATGCCAAGGGTGTGCAGTGTGTCCAACAGAAGTGCATGGATAACAGTATCAAAAGGCAGAAGATAGATCTACTAGTATTAGTATGCTGTATTGTCTTTTGCTGTGCGTAGGTCATTAGAAATTTTTGTTAGGGTTGTCTCTTTGGAGTAGTTGAAATAGAAAACTGGCTGTAATGGGTCAAGAGAAGAGTTGAAATTGAGAAAAGAGATTAAACCCTAAAGGACCGTCCACGCATGCACGCGGCGGTCATTTAAGGACCACGGAGCATTTTTTTTTTTTTTTTTTAATTGAATCCGATTCCAGTCTCCCCGAATGGCATGCAGCTGCGCGGGGAGCCCGGAATTCCGCGACGGTCAACAGTCCTTAAGGGGTTAAGCATGAGAGTACAAGGCGTTCCAAGATCTTAGATGAAAGGGGTGGAGTGAAACTGGATGGTAATTTGAAAGACAGGTGGGGTCGAGGGAGGGTTTTTTGAGTATAGGTTTGACTATTGCATGTTTTAATGAGGATGGAAAGTTCTGGTAGAAAGAGAGGAGTTAAAGATATTAGTAAGGCTGAGAACAAGAGTAGCTGCAAGAGACTTGATAAGGTGAGAGGGCATGGGATCCAGGGGGCAAGTACATCTAAGGCTATAGTTACACGGGTGACTTAAAGGGATAGTAATACTAGTTTTTTCTTTACTTTATTTTGTAGGCATTAAAAAAATATGAAGAATGATATAAGTCTTATCTCTCAAACCTTTATGGTTTAAGAGCTATTCACAAGCAAAGTTTCCCTTTTACCTAGTGTAAGCCATCTCTTCTCAGATGGGGTATCTGGTTGTAAGACCAGACAGATAACAGCAGGGGACAATCTTTTTACAATGAAAAAAATGAAATCCCTGCCCCCCTTGACAAGCTTTTCAGGTTTTTCCCCTTATCTTAATTGAAGATTGTCCCTCTCTGCAGTCTACCTGGGCACCTCCCTTCTGATCTGGCTGAACAGTGTGACATCAGTAAAAGGGGCAGGAGGGGGACACTTTGTCATTGAATTACTCTTGAACTACAACTCTGACAGAATTGAAATAACACTCTCCAAAGTCCAAATACTATGATGATTAATTAGAGCTGCTTTTATTATGAAACATTACTATCCCTTTAAACCCGGGATTAATAGCACTGTGCTTTTAGCACACATATAAACAAATTTCTCCGAGTGGTGCTGTTCACATAGGTGATTTCCACTTCACAGAATACACTGGAATGCTGCAACTTGGATGCACTCGTGTTGAAGTTGCAGCAAGCTGCTCTGCACGGTGGCTCACTCATATGAGTGATTCTGTAGGATGCAATGTAATTTGCATTCTCCAGTGACTGGCACACCCATGTAGGCATCGGCCAATTATATATGGCTGACACCCATGTGGCTTGGCCTTGTGACACACCTCCACTCGCCCTCATGTAAAAGAATCACAAAGGAGAAAACTTCACATCGCAGGTAAGTTGGCAGGGGGGCCTGGAATGTGCCAAAACTCAGAGCAGTCAAGTTGAATGTGTAAACTTAAGTAACAGTGCCGACTGAAGGATTTCCTTAAGAACAGGTGTATAATTAGTGGATCTTTCATTCTGGTTATTTCACCTGAAAACCTGTACCGTTAGGGCTACTTGAGGACAGCGGTTGAGAAACTCTACTGTCCATTCCTTTACGCAGTCCACTGACACTTTAAAGAGATAGTAATACTTTGTTTTAACTTTATTTTATTTTGTAGGCATTACAAAAACATGAAGAATGATATACGTCTTATCTCTCAAACCTTTATGGTTTAAGAGATATTCACAAGCAAAGTTTCCCCTTCCCGCCCCTTTTACCTAGTGTAAGCCATCTCTTCTCAGATGTGAATCTGGCTGTAAGACCAGACAGATAACAGAAGGGGACAATCTTCTTCCTATAAGAACAATGAAAGCCCTTCCCCCCTTGACAAGCTTTTCAGGTTTTTCCCTTATCTTAATTGAAGATTGTCCCTCTCTGCAGTCTACCTGGGCCCCTCCCTTCTGATCTGGCTGAACAGTGTTACATCAGTAAAAGGGGCGGGAGGGGGACACTTTGTCATTGAATTACTCCTGAACTACAACTCTGACAGAATTGAAATAACACTCTCCAAAGTCCAAATACTATGATGATTAGAGCTGCTTTTATTATGAAACATTACTATCCCTTTAAGGGGAATATTACACTACAAAAACTTCTTTCCATGGGCTTTACTTAGAACAACGAGATTAGCTTTATTATTTTTTTTTAATTTTAGTTACCTACTATTAACGTTATGAAGCCTTAATGTAGGGCACTTCCGCATTCTGCGGCACCCTGTATGTGCGGAACAACACCACTGGACTTCCCACCTCCCTCCCAGCTGCCTCAGGAAGCATGTTCACGCTTCCCTTCATGGTGGCATTTATGTGGGCTATCGTTACACGCATGCTCTATTTACCATACTACTCAGCTTGCAACCTCAGTAGCATGGTAAACGGAGCTTGTTGTAACGTTAGCCCACATAAATGCCACCACAAAGGGAAGCATGAACTTGCTCCCTGGGGCATCTGGGAAGGAGGTGGGAAGTCCAGCGGTGTTGTGCCGCACATATAGGGTGCCGCAGATCGTGGAAGTGCCCTATTTTAAGGCTTATTAACTTCAATAGTAGGTAACTAAAATAAATTAAAAAAAAACAAAACGCTAATCTCGCTGTGCTAAATTAAGCCCATGGACAGAAGTTTTTCTAATGTGAATGTTCCCCTTTAACACTGGCAACCTCCCTAGCAATGAGTTACATACACATCTGGCACTCAAAAGGGTTAAAGTGTTAGTAATGTCCCATAAAAACTAGTTATAGTTTTGTAGAGGACGAAAAAATAAGCTTCATGGCGCATACCCTATCTCTCAAACCGCAATGGTTTGAGAGATAGAAGCATTGAAAGTTCCCCCCTCCCTCCCCTTCTCCTGATGTCAGCTGTAAAGCTGACAGCAGGAGATCCGTGTTGGCTGACACGAGGAGGCTCTGCAGCAGAGCCGAAATCTCTTTATTGCAAAAGAATTACTTAATTGGAATGGTCTACAAATTGTGCTTGCAAACCAGGAACTCTTTGTAGACCTTTCCAATGAATTCATTCTTTTGCAATAACGCTATTTCGGCTCTGCTGCAGAGCCGCAGGCTGATCCCCAGACTGGGATCTCCTGCTATCAGCTAGATGCTGACGTAAAGAGAAAGGGAGGGAGGGGGAACTCTCAATGCCTATATCTCTCAAACCATACATGTTTGAGAGATAGGGATTGCACCATTAAGCTTATTTTTTCGTCCTCTACAAAACAATACGTTTTTATGGGACATTACTGTCCCTTTAAGAGTCAGTGAGTGTTACAATCGTAAACGTTGAACGGCATGACTTAATTAGGATGATCTATAAATTTAAATAATTCAAAAACTAGTTTTCTAAAAAAAAATCTAATGCAACATATGATCTTTAAAGGTTTTTCAAAATCACCAATTGTTTTACGGCATTGAGTCCCTTTAATAAGTTTAAAACTTTGAGTGCAGGGGGGTATACAACCCACTGCAATGCATTGGCTACCTCTCTGACACTCAAAGAATTAAAAGAAGGACCCACTGGTAGTAGCACTTCATAGAGAAGTCCTTTATATCTATTTACTGCTTTATGCATTTGATTACTGTTGTATTGTATAACTGAATAGCTACATTTTACCACATTGAGAATGTTTACATGGCCCTTTAGAATCACGAACAGGGGTCTAAAGAAACATGTAAACATTCTCCAGGTAGTAAAATGTTCCTGTTAAATTATAGACTTCAGCAGAATTCAAATGTAAAATAAATAAATCAATATAATATATATGACTTGTATAAGCATGACATTTGCCTTGGTAAGTGTTTCTATTAAACAAAACTAAGAGACACTTATGCAGTTACACAACAGTATAATTTGATTTGCAGGCATCCCATAATAATCTGTTCTCTAGATTCATCAGTTGACTTTACACATCATGTGAATACGCAATATGTATGCATATGCATTTAATAACTTTTATATCTTTACTTTTTTTTCACTCTCATGACCTTGACATTGACCTCCCTGGATCTGTTTGCAGGGAGCTTTCTGTCTGGGAACATGAAAGCAGGTTTAGTGGTACAATGTAAAAAAAGAAACAATTTAAATAAGAAAGCACACAGAGCATTTAGTGCAGCAGGGACAGTGTAAACCTGTATTACATCCTGCTTTGATGGTCTACTGATCAGAAAACTCTCTGGAAACGGACATCCAGGTAGGAAACTGTTAGGAACATAAAAGTATAAAAATAGGTGAAATTGGAAAAAACAAAACAAAACAAAAAAAAACGTATAGGCAACTTGACTGCGCAAATTATGTGCTTGCAGAATATGTAAAGTCAAAAAAATAGTCCACTATTCCTTTAAAGGGGATGTATCACCTCTATACAAGTTTGCCTTAATAGTTAGCGTATATAGTGAATGTGTATAAATGTGTATTAATTTCTTTTGTAATAGCTCTGTTTTGTCATAATCAAAGTAATAAAAGCTGCCCTGCACCTACTTACGCATAGATTTCGGTTACCTGCTCTGTACCATAATCTGTCACACTGCCTCTGCTCCCCTCCCTCTGTCCAGACTCCTCTGATGACGGAGGCTTTCTGCCTGTAAGCTGGAGTGCTCTCATTGGCTATATATCGATCTCTGCCAATGATAGCGCTCCATCTTATAGACAGAAAGCCTCCGTCATCGGAGGAGGCTGCATAGAGGGAGGGGAGCAGAGGCAGAGTGACGCACTGAGGTTACAGAGCAGGTAACTTCAGTCTATGCTGAAATAGGTGAAGGGCAGCTTTTATTACTTCGATTTTGACAAAACAGAGCTATTACAAAATAATTGAATACACATTTACACACATTCGCTATATACTCTAACTAATAAGCTAACTTGTATAGGGGTGATACATCCCCTTTAATGTATATTTCTATTATGTATGCATAGGTCTATAACACTGCCCATTCATCCTATCCATGTCTGTATCCTTTTCCTGCATTAACGGATATCTAGCAGTTATAGGACCTGTTATGGGGGAGGCATCATTGTGCATTAGACATGAGATCACTGCAAGAGATGATCTCACCCGACATGAAATCAGATCAGACTGGTGAGCCAGATGTAGACATCAGAATGGTTAACCTTGTTACAGCTTGTGTCTGGGGACAGATGGAGCCCACCACAAAGACAGCGGGCAACAAGGTAACATGCTCAGCATGATCTTCATTAGGATGACTTGCACAGCAAAATCTTCATATCCCACACTCCTTTTAATTTAACCCTTTGAGTGCCAGAGGGGTGCCCAACACATTGCAAAGCCATGCGTTGAGTACCCCTCAGGCATTCAAAGGGATAAAGAGGAACACCATTGTCTGAAAATAAAAAATGGGTGTTAATGTGCATTTAATCCATTATATACTACAGATATAATTGTCACCAATGCATTGCACTGTGGGCAACATGAGCAAAATGTAGAAGGGGCCTCAAAAAATAACCAAGTGCAGTTTGATTACTTTTGTTTGTCTAAGATTATCATGAGTGGAAATATTTAACCCCTTGAGTGCCAGAGAGGCATCCAGTACATTGCAGTTCAATGCGTTGGATACTTCTTTGGCACTTAACAGGTTAAGGCAGTTAATGTATTGAGATTAGCAACCCTGTCTATTTCTATTCAGAAAGTCTCTTATTTTTTATTGTTTACAGACAATCCTGTGCCATCACTTCTAACACATCTATGAAAAGGGATCAGGAAGGCTTGCACAAAACATGAGTGAATGTCTTCACAGGGTGTATTTACAATTAGATGTTATGCCTCTGATACCATATACAGAATATTTACAGCTAGCTTCGAGTATAGTGTATATACAAGGTCTTATACAGAAAAGAAGGATCATTTCTGGAGCAAACCAGCTACATCATAGGGGAGAAATAAAAGTGCCATTGATTTAAAGCGGAACTACCACCTGACACAATCTTTAGCTTCACTAACCCCATCTGGTTGACTCTCTGCTTAGTAGCGCTAGAATAATTACCTTATTTAATAGATTTCTGCTCTCTTCCATGGGTGACAGGCAGGACGGAGCGCGGACATCTTGCCATAGTGACGTCCGCGCGCCTCCGCTGTCAGTCCCAGACGGAGCCAAATGGCTCCTAGCAACGCCTCCTACATCCGGCTGGGACTGACAGAGCAGCCGCGCAGACGTCACAATGGCAAGATGTCTGCGCTCCGTCCTGCCTGTCACCCATGGAAGAGAGCAGAAATCTATTAAATAAGGTAATTATTCTGGCGACTAGCGCTACTAAGCAGCTAGTCGCCAGAAGGGGACTTAGTGAAGATAAAGATTGTGCCGGTTGGTAGTTCCGCTTTGAGTGGGGCTTTTAGCCAAGTGAATACTAGAGGGGTCTACAATACATTGCTTTACAGTGTAATAGAGTCCTCTCTAGCATTCAAGGGGTTAGAAGCCCCATTGAAGTAATGAGAGTTTGGGGAATACATATTTTTTTGTGGTGCAGTCCCCAAGTGTATACAGAAAGTACAAGATAAGCAATCATGGGGCAAACCAACTGCACCATGGGGGAGGGGATGGAAATGCCCACGTATGTAAATGGGGCTTTTAACCCATTATGTGCTAAGTTGGTTCTCAATGTATTGCTTTTCAATAAAATGGAGACATTTCTAGTACAGAAAGGGGAAAAGCCCCATTTAATTCAATAGGAACATCTGACATTTTAACTTGCCATTGGTATGCTCCACAATTGCTCGCCTTTTGTTTTCGAATATGGCCATAAGAATAGCATTTTTTGAGCAAACCACCTGCATCAAAGGGGGACAAATGAAAATTCCCACTGAGTTAAGTGAGTCTTTTAACATTCAAGGGGTTAAAAGATTAACTTAATTTAACCCTCTGAGTGCCAGAGGGGTACGCAACGCATTGTTTTTTATTTGCCCTATAGGATGCAATGCATTCCGTGCCCCTCTGGCACTCAAAGGGTTAAGGATATTTTGATTTTTTCATACAGACCTAAGTGTATATAATCTATTTAATTTTGTGTATTGGTATTCACACTTGGGAACTGTTAGGATCTGACCAATGACACTAAGGGGTTTGACCTGAATTAGTGGGTCTTTGTTTGAAGGCCTTATTCTGCAGGTTATATAGAGTCCAGAGTCCCATTTTACATGCTGTGCATTGATTGGCTGCTGAAGCTTCCATTTAGGTGCCATTTTCCCTGATAAGGTAGAAAGGAAAGCCCTGCTTGTGGGGATATATTTAACATCTGACATTGAAGGGTTCCAGGAGGAATGATGCACCACTAGGTTAAAACAAATAGTGACATTTATCCTAGACCCCTACTAATGTCTATCTGGAGTCACCTCAGTGGCCTCAGGGCTAGGACGTGCACATATGGGGTTGCCCTCTAGAGTTAGTGTGGTTAAGTTGTTGCACAATGCCAGGTACTGCAGCTCCATTATTTGGTCCAGGCAGTTCCCCTCAAGGTCCAGAATTTCAAGATGTTCAAGCATGCTCATCTGGCTAAGGTCACTCAAGTCATTGTAGGCAAGGTACAGCTCCTGTAGGTACAATGACAACTCATCAATGAGAACATAATAGTCTCAAAAAACAGGTACAGTATTACTTTGAGATTTTAACAGGGAACAGGGTACAACCATACAATAGCCACCATTCATCCAGTATCCACTAGAACAGGGATGGTCAAACACTTAAAGGGATAGTAATACTTTGTTTTATCTTTATTTTATTTTGTAGGCATTAAAAAAACATGAAGAGCGATATAAGTCTTATCTCTCAAACTTTTATGGTTTGAGAGATATTTACAAGCAGTTTCCCCCTCCCGCCCCTTTTACCTAGTGTAAGCGATATAAGTCTTATCTCTCAAACTTTTATGGTTTGAGAGATATTTACAAGCAGTTTCCCCCTCCCGCCCCTTTTACCTAGTGTAAGCCATCTCTTCTCATATGTGGACAGTCCATAGTCCAGACAGACAACAGAAGGGGACAATCTTCTTCCTATGAGAACAATGAAAGCCCTGCCCTCCTTGACAACTTTTTCAGGTTTTTCCCTTATCTTAATTGAAGATTGTCCCTCTCTGCAGTCTACCTGGGCACCTCCCTTCTGATGTGGCTGAACAGTATTACATCAGTAAAAGGGGTGGGAGGGGGATACTTTATCATTGAATTACTCTTGAACTACAACTCTGACAGAATCGAAATAACACTCTCCAAAGGGTGTTGCAGCATTCACTTTGTTTCTCTCTGGTCTCTTTCACATGGGAGACTTTGAAATGTTGGTGGGGTTTATAGTGCTACATTGTAGCAAGGTTTTTCCATCATGGCATTCATAATAGAAACAGAAGTAGGAAAACACTGAGGTCTGAAACTGTAGTGTCATTTTAATATGATTTCAATGCACTTCCACAGAAATCAATACTTCAAATTGGTAACGGCATTATCTCTCTGTCTGAGGAAAGTTGTGGCATGCTGTGTCTGTCTAACCAATCAAAGTGCATGCTGTGTGATATTCCCCTTAGGATACAATGCGGGTTATGCACTAAGGTGAGATAAAGAGGTGATAAAGTGGAGAAGACTTATCCAGTAATATAACTTCTCCAAATCCTAGGTTATTCTATGGAGCCTATGCACGAAGATTTCTCCAGCTTTGGAGATCTTAGTCCATAGACGCAATAGAATAACATAGGAAATGGAGAAGTGATATCACTGGAGAAATAATCTCTACGTTATCACCTCTTTATCACACCTTAGTGATAACTCATGCAGTTATTTCATGATTTTCTGTTGTTGTGAGAATGTCATCAGCATGAAAGGGGCTTGAGGAGGCCAGACCCACAGTTTGCTTGCCCCTGTACTAGAAGACTTGCGCTTTATTGATTTACCCTGTCCATTAATTACTGGGGGTGGGGGGCACTAAAGTGTGATAAACAGGAGATAAAGAGGAGATAACTTCTCCAGTTCCTTTGTTATTCTATGGAGCCTATGCACTAAGATTTCTCAAGAGGGCGAGATCTTAGTTCATAGGTTCCATAGAATAACGTAAAATTGGATAAGTGATATTACTGGAGATGTTATCACCTCTGTATCACACCTTAGTGCATAACATCCCCCTGGCCTTCCTCTTTCCTTCATGAGAGAAGAAAACATATCTTGATATACAGCAAACCTACAAACTTATATACCTGCTTAGATGTTTAGATACTAGCCATGCAATACACTGGAGATGCCTTTAGCATTCATTGAGGTAAGAAATGGCAGCACAACAGAAAATTATTTGAGGGATATGTGAGAATGAACACAGAGGAGCAAATCTGGGGCAAACCAGCTTGAAGGGAAAGATAAAAGGACTCCAAATGCCCATTTATTTAAATGGAGCATTTAAAGGAATAGTAATACTTACTTTGTTGAGAGAAAATGTTGTAGGGATTATTCCTCTGAGAAAAATCAGAGTATTCCCAGTGCTGAAAGGGTTTTTATTCAAAAGTTATTAGAGCTCAAATGTGTATTTTTTAGGTGGCCTGAAATTGTAGAGGGGCGCTGTTGGTACACCATCCTATGGAGAATTATGGTAAACTGACTAAAGCAGTCCGTTGGATGGTGAAGCAACAGCGCCACTGTATACTTTCAGTCCACTGAGATACTGCACCTAAAAAAAAAAATAAATAAAGTTTGAGCTGCAATAGCTTTTGAATAAAACACATCTCAGGAAGCAAAACCCTACAACATATTTTTTATTTCTAAGATGCATCATTTGTTTTACTTTAAAGAGGAACTTTCATGTTAATAACATTGCCCCAAAATATATTTCCAACCTAGCAATAGGCAAAGTCTTACTGTCTTTAAGCTCAATAAATCCAGGATATTGCTGAAAAAAGACTTAATTTGCAGGCATCGGGATGCACAGAGCTTACTAGAGAAGCTCTGTGTGCTTATGCGGTCAGTCTTTTCCAGTGCCTTAATGCACCAAGGAACATCGCCGCCAATGCTGGCAGTGAACGGGTCAGAGAGTGCAGTCTCAGAGGTACATTTCCTCCAAGATGTCTGCTCTGTCTGTCCTCTGGTTCCTGCCGAAGAAGTGTTTTTTCAGCAATGACCTGCATTTATTGAGCTTAAAGACAGTAAGACTTTGCTTATCGCTAGGTTAGAAATATATTGGGGGCAATGTTATTAATATGAAAGTTCTGCTTTAAATTGACCTTTGCATTACCTCCCTCTTTACTCTGGCACATCAGACCTTAAAAGGGATAGTAATACTTTGTTTTAACTTTATTTTATTTTGTAGGCATTAAAAGAACATGAAGAATGATATAAGTCTTATGTCTCAAACCTTTATGGTTTAAGAGATATTCACAAGCAAAGTTTCCCCTCCCGCCCCTTTTTCCTAGTGTAAGCCATCTCTTCTCAGATGTGAATCTGGTTGTAAGACCAGACAGATAACAGCAGGGGACAATCTTCTTTGTATGAAAAGAATGAAAGCCCTGCCCCCCTTGACAAGTTTTTCAGCTTTTTCCCTTATCTTAATTGAAGATTGTCCCTCTCTGCAGTCTACCTGGGCACCTCCCTTCTGCTCTGGTTGAACGGGGGGGGGGATAGTTTGCTTGTGAATATCTCTTAACCCATAAAGGTTTGAGAGATAAGTCTTATATCGTTCTTCATGTTTTTTTAATGCCTACAAAATAAAATAAAGATAAAACGAAGTATTACTATCCCTTTAAGCACACTGTACTTTTATTTTGAAATACTACAGCCAGATTGTGTTAAGAGTCTCACATGTCAAGGTAGGCAGACAATGGCCTGGATTCCTTTACAGTTGATAACTTTATCAAGGGTATTATCTACAAATTTTTCTATAGACTTTGATGGGAATCTGGCCTAGATCCCCACTGCAATTGTTAAAGGGCAATTGATTTTGTCCCGTTGTTGCTTTTGGAGGACTTTATAGCAAAAATCATTGATAAAGTTATCAACTGAAATGGAATCCAGGCGTCTGTTAGATAAAACAGTAATTACTGCAATATATTAAAGGCTATGACTAGAAAAGAGTTCTTCTGGAGAAAGCTTACTTACAGGCTATGTTACGGACCACATGATAGCTGGTTTGGTGGTTGTCAACAATAGGTCTTTGAATGGCAGCTGAAGGGTTGATCTTACCTTCAAAGAACAGAATGAGGCGATACCATCAAGGTCAGTAAGGCCGCACTGAGCCATCCATAGAACCTGCAGCTGAGACAGAGATGTACCAAGGTCCCTATGTAAATACATACAAAGAAAAGCATTGTTTAGCCTTAGTTCCATCAAGGACTAATGTCAAGCAATAACATAGACATTTCCATCCCTTGGTTGCTAAAGAGCACTCCAGAGCATTGGGTTGGAGACCTCTCTAGCATCCAAAACAGTGGTTACCAACTTTTTTTTTTTTTATTTATAACCCTTTAAGAACCTTGTTGGGGTGTGCAATCCATTGCTTTGCAATGCTTTGAGCACCACTTTGATCCTCATAGGGTTAAGTCATGATACATCTGCTTATAACCCTTTGTGATCTGTTTGTAGGAAAAACATTCAGTGGGAGTGGACTGATTTTCTCCATATATTGTGATAGTAACAGCTTTAACACTTTGGGGCAGTTTGGTTAAAACATTTGAATAAAACAATTGACAGCATTGGGGTAACTCCAGTCCAGGTTTTGGTAAGCACACCCAAAGAAAAAAAACACATTTAAACTTGCTGGAGTGCAACCAATTTTGACTAAAATAGCTAAAAGCAAATGCACAAGACAATGAACATTGCACCTGGGGGTGGGAGGGGTGCTTAAACCAACAGAAGCTGGTCAAAGCTTCCAAAAGTACAATTCCAGTCCAGGTTTTGGTAAGCACGCCGAAGTGTCTTTAGGACACTATATAATGCCTGTCAGAGAGTCTCTCTCCATTAACGAGTAAAGCTGACAAAGATTCAGCACTCAGGATAAAGTAAATTAAGGTTAGTAAATGCCTAAAATAGGAGAGATTCAGCTCATAAGACAAAGTATATTAAGGTTAGGTACTTGCCAAAAATGATGTACCTTGGCGTTGGTGGCAAGCTTAGCATTCTATGGCCATATAATGTGACTAAATCCTCATCTTTTATATAGTAGTAATATGCAGGCACAATGCCGCAGATTAAAGGGTTAATGGTAATGAAAATTTGGATGTGCACCAATATTTTGTGTATTTGCTTTTAGCATTGGGGTAACCCCACTCAGCAGCAAAAGCCCTGTACCATATAAAAAGATGACTGCTTCTTTACATGGATAGTAATGTTTCATAATAAAAGCAGCTCTAATTAATCATCATAGTATTTGGGCCATTGAGAGTGTTATTTCAGTTCTGTCAGAGTTGTAGTTCAAGAGTAATTCAATGACAAAGTATCCCCCTCCCGCCCCTTTTACTGATGTAACACTGCTCAGCTTAGAGCAGCAGGGAGTGTCCAGGTAGATTGAAGAGAGGGACAATCTTCAATTAAGATAAGGGAAAAAGCTGAAAAACTTGTCAAGGGGGGGCAGGATTTTCATTGTTCTCAGAGTAAGAAGATTGTCCCCTGCTGTCATCTGTCTGGTCAAGCAACCAGATTCCACATTTGAGAAGAGCAGTGTTACACTAGGTAAAAGGGGCAGGAGGGGGGGATACTTTATCATTCAATTACTCTTGAACTACAACTCTGACAGTATCAAAATAACACTCTCTGTGGCTCAAATACTATGAACATTAATTGGAGCTGCTGTTTTTGTGAAACATTACTATCTCTTTAATAATTCCCAACTTCCTTAATCTGATCAGAAAATCATATTGGCCACTATAACTCAGTTCTGTTATCCTTAATTAGTTCTGGATACATTTTCCTTGTACACAAATAAGGCAAAAGAACCACACCCAGCCTGCACATTCCAGATAAATATCATGTTTATTCCAATTCCAGATGAATGCAGATTAACAGGTTTAACATTCCATGTGTTATCCTGTACCTAATCATAAGAGACAGATATTATTCTTTATGCAGAACTCAAGGACCCCAAACTTCTCCCAGTGAAAGCTTCTATGGAGTCTACATACGTGTGATGCATAATATCCCAGGTTGTGTGTCAGGGGTCTTCAAAAACAGGAGCACAGTTCATTGAATAGTTCAACCAAACAGGCAAATTCTCTTCTTACATAGTTGCAGGTAGTTTCAAGGCTCCATATTCTCTTTGGAAAACCCCATGTATTTGCTCGCCAGTCACTGCCCTTGGAAGGGCCTTCTTCTCTTCATCCTGCCAGGAAACCGATGTAGTTCTGCATAGGCAATCCATGGTCCTTTGCCACCCTGTGTGCTTCAGCTCCAGGAAGGGAGACGTTTTATTTCACTAATGGAAATCTTTTCTCCACATCCAGTCTTGGGATCTTCAACTCCCCAAGGGACTCTCTGTGTCTCCAGATGGATGTCTCCTCTCGGCTCTCAGGACCAAGAATCATGCCAATATATATTTCTAGCACTGTGTTCCTCCAGTCTAAATGACAATCCTGGGATCTCACAATACCAGAGGCGAACTAGGCCAGGGACACTTACACAACCCAAAGGGATACTATGTTATGCCTATTATTAGTCATCATCATTATACAGTACAACAGTTTTATTATCAGGGTATAGAACCTATCATTACATACCTCCCAACATTTCAAATTGCCAGAGAGGGACACTTGTGTTTTAAGGGGTGTTGTTGTGGGCATGGCGGGTGGGCGGAGCATTACCAATAATTTTTAGGCTATTTCATGACCTATTGATACCTCCTTGTGTAACCTAATATATGACTTCTAACAAAACCAAAGGTTTTCTGTTTACACAGACTAATTTATAAACCCATGTAATAAAGATTAATATGAGTTTTATTGCTGTGGAGCAATGTGATACACTTATATACACACCACACAGTCTGATCTCCTAAAAAGAGGGACATCAGGGTGGTAAAGAGGGACAGAGGGATTTGGGTCTAAAAGAGGGACACTTGGGAGGTATATCATTATACAATATGTTTATTATAAGACTATAGATAACCATCAGCATAATCCTTTTGCTATCCTCCTACAGAGCAGCATGCTTATTATTGGTTTATATATACTTATCACTTTTCATTAAACAGCAAAATTAGCTCATTATTGATAAAGAAACCCATCATCATTACACAGCATAGCATTTCTTTGCCAGTGTAAAAATACTTCTCACCATTACACAGCACATTGTATTCATCATCAGTGTATATATATTCACTGTCATCACACAGCAGAGCAAGCTCATTACTTGTGTAATGATGTTCAACATCACTGACACATGCGGAGCACAACTGGCACAAACAGATACAACTATGATAAAGTTTCCCAAAGGTTGAAAGAAATCCAATGTACAATAGTGTGAAAAAAATAACAATAGGATTTTTGCTACATATCCATCATGTGGATCTTGAAATCTCCAAATGACAAAAACATCTCTCTGAGTGCATAATTCAATCAATAAGCACTTTCTTCAGGAAGTGACACACTAGAGATAATAGCATTCAAGGTTAACTGCATCTGGAAGAAGGAAGACTACGAGGTAAGAAGAAAGCACATTACTTTACATAAAGAGTTGTAACCACATATCATAGCCCACCAGTGGAAGTGGTAGTGGCTAACATGACAGAGAAAATTAAGAAATTGGAATAGATATCAGATTAACTTGAGGATTAAATGGAAAACAGCCTTTTTTATCCTTTAAAGACTAGATGGGTGTGCACAGCATTGTGGTCCTTAAAAGGTTAATATAGTAACATAGGAAGACACATTGGGTCAGTGGTTTATCAATTTGGTTTCTAATTAACTGATGGATTGTTCTGCTAAAAGGTATCATGACCTATAAAAGACATCTCTCTGGGATATATATAGCAATTCACCACAGCCTTACATGGAATTATAAAATTGTCCTTGGACACTGACATACAGATCCTTGCATGTACACACTTACAAACACAATGACATGCAAAGATTCACAGTGACATACAGTCTGACCTAGACAGATCCACACCAAAAAGGTTGCAGTATAAACATGACATCTTGCTGACCAATAAGCTCTACTGTCTCTTCCAGCAATGCGGAAAATCAACTACCATGCATGAAGATAACTGCCACCTGTAACCAGACATATATTTGCAATGAACATATTTGATCATGATGGATTAAGCAGATATGTGTCCTAAACCATCTTCAAAGAAATATGTAAAATATGGGGGCATTATATGAACTACTTATGTAATATACACATAGGAGTTTCCAAATGAATTACTCACTATTCTGTAATGCTGGTGAGTTATGGGGGATGATTCACTAAGCGGTGATAAAGTGGAGATGAGTTTTACGGTACATCACTTCTCCAGTTCCTATGTTATTCTACAGAGCCTATTCACTAAGATCTCCAAAGTTGAAGAAATCTTAGTGCATAGGCTCCATATAATAACATAGGAATTGGAGAAGTGATAAACTGGAGAGGTCATCTCCACTTTATCACCTCTTTATCACCGCTTAGTGAATCTCCCCCATAATGTACAGATAGTAGCTGACTGAGCTACTTTAGGATGAAAAAAGAAGACATTAATGGATATGTTATAAACATATATTTACTAAAAAAAGTACATACAATAAAATTAAAGCGGAACTTTCAGATAATAGCATGAATGCATGGCGACTAGTTTGAAAATAGATGTCTTACCATAAAAAAATACATGTGTCTAAAGGAATCGTCCCGTTTCAGGACTGACGGGCAGGTTAGTGTGGAATGTGAGCCTGCGCCGTCAGTCCCTTGCGGTGACTATATGGTGCAAAGCAGTCTGCTCTATGGAGACCGGGACTGACGGTGCATGCGCACAGACAAGATGTCTGCGCTCTAGTCTCAGTTCCGGTCTCCAAACGGGACAGATTCCTTTAGACACACGTATTTTTTATGGTAAGACATCTATTTTCAAGCTAGTCGCCATGCATTTAATGAATGTATGGGGACTTGCTATTATCTGAAAGTTCCGCTTTAAATAAAAAACTCCAATGCATTTTAGGCAAAGAAAAGTCTATGTTATTTTGTTTACATACATTTTTAACACATTTTTCTGCAAATACAATTTTTATAACATTTCTGTAGATTTCTTTATTTTTTCATCTTGAAGTCACCCTGAACAGTACACAATATATCCCCTGACACTAGTCAGTAAATCAGTACTCCCCAGCCATGTGGAAATGTGAACATTATTTTGTAAATCATATGCATAAATGATATGAGTAGTTTAGCTCATATAGTGTCCCCATATTTCTGCATATTGTGGGTTTCTGTTTTTCCTTTTTTCTTTCGAGAAACCCATGGCGTACAAGGTGTGCAAGTGAATCCATAAAGTCTTTATTTATTTAGAAAATTATTTGCCAGAAAGAATACATTGAGATTCCTCTTGTTTTCAAGTGAGAACATTTACAATCCACCTTTCTAAATTAAAGGGATAGTAATGTTTCACAAAAACAGCAGCTCCAATTAATCTTCAAAGTATTTGGGCCATGGAGAGTGTTATTTCAATACTGCCAGAGTTGTAGTTCAAGAGTAATTGAATGATAAAGTATCCCCTCCTGCACCTTTTACTTAGTGTAAGCCTCCTCCCCTCAGATGTTGAATCTGGTCTCTTGACCGGACAGGTTGCAGCAAGGGACACTCTTCTTACTGTGAGCATAAGGAAAACCCTGACCCCCTTGACAGGTTTTTCAGTTTTTTCCTTATGCTTACTGAAGATTGTCCCTCTCTGAGATCTATCCAGATAGTCTTGCTGCATCAGTAAAAGGGGCAGGAGGGAGATACCTTATCATTCAATTACTCATGAACTATAACTCTGACAGTACTGAGATAACACTCTGCATGGCCCAAATACTATGAAGATCAGTTGGAGTGGCTTTTTTGTGAAACATTACTATCCCTTTAAAACAAAGAAAAAAATATAAACACATTAGGTTTTATATACAGTTACGTGTTGTTACGTGTTACAGTTACGTGTTTTTTAAAGGAAGCAATTATTTTTAGGGATATTAAACTAGCAGAAGACTTGATTTGTTTTATTATTTATGGCTTTGTGGACTCTGTAGGAGAAGACAGACCGACCTGCTTCTTTTGTGTAGTTCAGAATAGTCAGCGAGTCACTGGTAGAGGAGAGGAGAAAATAGTGCTGGAGTGAGACTACTGCTCAGGTAGTCTGGTAGCTTTCCAGAGAAGCAGTCATTAACTAAGCAGGAAATGTGAAGGGTACTTCTGAATTCCTCCATATGTCCATGAATATCCTCCACATGCTCATATTACCATACCTCCCAACATTTCAAATTGCCAAAGAGGGACATATTTCATGACCTAATGACACCTCCTTGTGTAATCTAATAATTGACTTATAACAAGACCAAATAATTTTATTTACACAGACTAATTTATAAACACATATTCTGACATTTAAATAAACAATAATGTGAGTAGTATTACTCTGAAGCAATGTGATACACTTGTATACATACTATACAATCTGATCTCCCAAAAAAGAGGGACATCAGGGTGGGAAAGAGGGACAGAGGGATTTGGGTCTAAAAGAGGGACTGTCCCTCCTAAAGAGGGACACTTGGGAGGTATGTATTACAGCTATTTTAACCACTTGGAGTCCCCTATTACATGTGAGGAGCGCCAATGAGAATTCTTAAACTCAACTGGAAAATTTGAATGCTTCTATCCTATGAGACACCCTCTTCCTGCTTTGTTTTCTTTGTAAAAAGGATGGGAGCAGAGTGGCCTATTGCCAGCGTACCATAAAATCTCAGGTATAATACGCACCTGTGTATAATACGCAGGTGCATATTATGCCCAAGATTTTAGGGGAAAACAAGAGTGCCTATTTATAATACACAACCTTGTTTTCCCCTTTATTAAAAAGGTTTTACAGGCTGGTAGATCCCTTCCCTCCCTCCCCGGCGCTATCCGTTGCTACAATAAGACTTACTAGGTTAAAAGTAAGTCCCCGTTGAAGTCTTCATCTTTCGAAAAGCAGCCAAAATAAAAGCTACCGGTGTGTAAAGCATAAGTGTGGGCGGCATGCTTCGATTTGCCACCCACTTCCTTCAATGGCTTTCAGGTCCTTCCGCCTCCAGCCAATGGCTTGTGAGGACCTCACAGGGCATTGGTTGGAGGCGGAAGGACCTGAAAGCCATTGAAGGAGGTGGCCGGCAAATCGAAGCATGCCACCCACACTTATGCTTTACACACCGGTAGCTTTTATTTTGGCTGCTTTTCGAAAGATGAAGACTTCAACGGGGACTTACTTTTAACCTAGTAAGTCTTATTTTTGCAACGGATACCGCCGGGGAGGGAGGGAAGGCATCTTTTTAATCAAAAACTCTTGTGTATAATACGCACCCCCCACTTCACATAAGGTGAAGTGGGGTAAAATTGTGCGTATTATACCCGAGATTTTACGGTAAGCAAAGTGTGACACTTTAAAATGTAATGACTGTCAAATCATAATAATGCATTGAGAGCAGCTGCATATTTAGTTAAAAACTGCTTGTGTGTCATGCTAGCCACAAAATCTCTACAAAAACACAGATCACTGTCAGAATAATCCTCCATTGTCCACTTGAGGTTTTGTCTCAACTATATATTATAGTGTGGTACCCTATCCTATCAGTGTGGCTAAGAGCTTAATTTGCAGAAAGTGTCAGGCTAATGATATCGCCACTTAGCAAGTCTTAATCTATACATCTGCTGGCCTTTTGGCTATCATGACCTTAGATTACATTGCAGATGGTAACTTTATCATTTTACCAACAGACAGCACCATGGACTTAATGTTTCATAATAAAAGCAGCTCTAATTAATCTTCATAGTATTTGGGCCTTGGAGAGTGTTACTTCAATTCTGTCAGAGTTGTAGTTCAAGAGTAATTGAATGATAAAGTATCCCCCTCCCGCCCCTTCTACTGATGTAACACTGCTCAGCTTAGAGCAGCAGGGAGTGTCCAGGTAGATTGCAGAGAGGGCATTCTTCATTGAAGATAAGGGAAAAAGCTGAAAAACCTGATGGGGGGGGGGGCAGGGTTTTCATTGTTCTCACAGTAAGAATATTGACCCTTGATGTGAGCTGTCTGGTCTATGGACTGGATTCCACATCTGAGGAGTGGTGACTTACACTAGGTAAAAGGGGCGGGTAACTACCATTCAATTACTCTTGAACTACAACGCTCACAGTAATGAAATAACACTCTCTATGGCTCAAATACTATGAAGATTAAATGGAGCTGTGGTTTTTGTGAAACATTACTATCACTTTAAAATGGAACTAACACTTTATAATGACTTGGGTGATTCTGAACAGTCTTTCAAAACAATTTATATGCGTTAGCCTTTTTTATTTAAACTAAAGTTTATAAGATATTTAGCTTTCCGTTTCAGTTTATGCAAATAATCCAGCACATCCTGGTAGGAAATGGCAGTTGGGAGGAAGAGTCGAATATTAGTAATTGACATATGGACTAATTTGCATAAAATGACTAATAAATAAAGCTAGATATCTCATAAAGCTCTTTTAAAATCACTGAGTCATTATAATGCGCTAGTTCCATTTTAATGAGAAGCCAGTGCTAACCTCAGCTGCAACATATTCTATGCCATGGTGCATTGACAGTTTTAAACAAAGTGTGCAGATATACCAACGTCATTCAAGATGAAAGGATCACTTAAAACAGAACTGTCAACACACATAACACCCCCCACACCCGAATCAATGACCATTATGATAAATAGCGCAATGCGGCATTTTCACCTACTAATGAATTTCATTGTAGGTGAAACCATACCCTACACAATGGACGAGGGAAAGCGCAGCCATCTTTTTACTGCTACAGCACTCTACCTGTCATTTGCAGTCCCCTTTTTCACCAGTAGTGTGTCCAAACAGCTGCCTGCAGGCAGCAGCGACATGAAGGAGCAAGCCAGGCAATAAATACCCAGTAAAAAGCAACGTTGTACAGGATGTTGCTTTTTCCTGTGTATTCATTGAATGGCTTGATCCTTCATGCTGCTGCTGCCCGCAGGCAGCTGTTTAGACACACTACTGGAGGAAAAGGGGAAGGTGGAGGGCGTTCATATAATGCCAAAGGAGAAAGCCAATGCCGCAGGCAAACTGAGTAATGTATCTTCGTAAGTGGCTTTTCTGAAAAGCAGAACAATTTTTAAAAATACTTTGTATTTTTTTTTTTGCTTCCATTTTCATATGGGAGCAAGTATTTCAAAGGTGATAGTTCCTCTTTAGTGCTTTAAAATCCATAGGAGTATGCAACACTTTCCAAAGGAATGCGTTGCACACCCCTATGGTCCTTAAAAGGTTAAACTCAATTATAACGATGCATGACATGTATATGAATGGTGGTTTTCTTACCTCACAGATAATATCAGACTGTTGTTAAGTTTCAGTTGCCTTAAGTTGGGCATATAAGCACCTGGGAAAGTCACAGAGAAAAAAAATGCCTAATGAAGAACAATTTTAGCTTCTATAGCAATGCATATATAGCTCGCGGCCCCCAAACACCACCAACCCTGCATCTAATATATGAAAATAAATGCCATTGTAGAAACTGTTGGATGGATTTATTCTAAGCATCTCTTATGACATGAATAAGGTACAATGGTTTCAGAGGCTTCACTAGAAGCCCCTGGGCCTGGTGCAAGAACTGCCATGGCCCCCCCCACCACCACATTGGCCCCCTCGACCACACTGACCCCCTCTACAATACCCCTCAGTCTTCACAATGCCCCCATCTCCTACCTCCCTGGAGCTCCCTCGCAGTCCTCTTAGTAATGCAGAGCGCTGGGAAATGATATCATCTCCCAGCGATCGATCTCCATTACTAGAGCTCAGGAGGGTGATTGTAGGCCCCAGGCCCCTGGAGTGACGGGCCCAGTCGCAGGTGCGACCCCTATACCCCACTGAATGGTTTTATTAGGCGGAATTTCTAGTGCGAAAACAATTATATAGTAGGGTCTTTAGTGTCAGTAAGTCAATGATACTCCCACAGGGAGAGGCTTCATTCAGAAGTGATTACAGCTCAACTCTCTTTTTATTATTTATACTGTAAATGCCTATTGTCAGAACCTGTTTCACCAAACAGGAAAAGCCTAATGTCTAGCATTCAAGGGATTAGTTGAATTTATAGTGTATGGGTTGGGGGGATGCTTCTACAGAGATCCAGAAGTTATACATTGGATCCATAAAATTGGTAAATAAAATAAAATATAAGTAGTACTATCTATATGAACTTATTAAGCACTGCAGTTTAATGTAGCTTTTGATTTCTGCATGTATGTGCAAGGCATTCCATAACCATGTGTATCTCATTCATGTTTTAAGCATAAAAGTTAATTTATGACCATATCCCCTTAACAGTTAAAGGCCACGGACCATTTTTTTATCCACGTAATGGATTCAGGGATCCCCTGAATTCGATGACGTGCCAAGTTTACACATGGCTGTCCTGGTATGTCATGGGTCCTTAAGGGGTTAAAATGTAAAATAACTTTAGCCATTTGAATGCTCAGTAGATTGCACTAGAAATCTATCTAGCATTGGATGCATTTTAAGCTACTGCTAGGTCCTGGACAAAGTATAAAGTGGCATTATGTGTGTGGTAATATATATATTGAAAGAGAGGGGGAGGGAGTGAGAGACAAACTTAAGATTTTCAGAGAGCGTCTTCCAAAAAAAATTAAATGGTATTCTGCTTTTGTACAGGTCAGGAGCGAGTTAGCAACAAGAAGTCCTTCAGATGTTGCTGGAATGCAATTTCTATCATCAGCTGGATGATGGCTGGGAATTGTAGTCCAACAACAGCTGGAGAGTAGTAGGTTCCCCCACCCAAAGCATATACATATACCCAACAGGAGTAACATAGGTAGCGCTAACATTTGGTGTTTCCTGATGGGATAGGATGAAAATAACACAAGAGGGGATTCTGGGAAAATAAGATCATTCATGTAACAGAGTGGCCACCACCATTGATTTAAATGGGGATTCCAACAGGTTAAATACTAGAGAGTTCTCCATTGTACTGCCTCAGAAATACATCACTACATGCAAGTGGTCAAAAGCCCCATTTAAATATGTGGTGACTTTGGGAATGTTTAGGTCTTTTCTATGGTGCATTTGGTTTACTCCAGAATTACTGATTCTTATAGTACATCAGCCTTTAGGGGTGCACCGAAATGAAAATTTTGAACCGAAACGTCAGGATGCACTTGGCCGAAAACTGAAACCGAAAATGACTTTAATGCATATTTTAAAACCGTAACCCTGACTTTTAAAAAGTTTTCATAAACTTAGCCTGTTATATTATGTTATTGTTTGTAAAAAGGAAAAAAAATATTTTGGCCAGGGTTGGGCAAACATAAGAATCTCATTTCTGGTAGTGGAGAAATGAGATTCTTATGACTGCCCAGCAATGGCCAAAATGTTTCTATTTTACAAACAAAAACAAGTTTTACAATATAATTTTGTCAAAACTGGTTCAAAGTCAGAGATAGGGTTTTAAAATATGCATTATGAATGTATTTAAACCTTGACTTTGAAAAAGGTTTTTATAAAATAATCCTTTTACATCTAGTGTGGCTTTTTATTATTATTATTTATTTTTTCTATAGCTTTTAGTTCTTCTAAACATTTTTGGTATTTTGGATGTGTATTACCAATACCTCTTCTATGGTCCAGCAGAGGAATGCAGGCTGGGCATCAACAGCAGCCACTCAGGGTCTCCTGTCACTCTCGGCACGGAAAATGTCCAAAAGCAGCAGCAGGGGAGCACTGTGGTAACAGCTTACCACCTAGCTGTTTTTTTTGTGTCTGTTGATTTTAAGCAGCCCGCGCTAGCTACGTTGTGACGTAGCGCGGCTGCTCAGTACTAGGATTACTAGGGCTGCAACTAACGATTATTTTGATAATCGATTAGTTGGCCGATTATTTTTTCGATTAATCGGATAAAAAAAACAATATGCTAATTTTTCATTATTTAATGAACAAACTGAGTGTTAAAAACAAACAGTAGAATAAAAAACTTTACACAGTTAACATGCATCATTGTTATTATTTTACTATGGGGTCTATGCACCTCTCTTTCTCCCCCATGTACTTCTTTGTCCCCCCATGTACTTCTTTCTCCTCCCTTGTGCCTCTCTTTCTCCCCCCTTGTACTTATTTCTACCCCTTGTGCCTCTCTTTCTCCCCCCTTGTACTTCTTTCTCCCCCTTGTGCCTCTCTTTCTCCCCCATGTACTTCTTTCTCCCCCATGTGCCTCTTTCTCCCCCATGTACTTCTTTCTCCCCCTTGTGCCTCACTTTCTCCCCCATGTACTTCTTTATGCCTCTCTTTCTCCTCCTTGTGCCTCTCTTTCTCCCCCTTGTGCCTCTTTCTCCCCATGTACTTTTCTCTCCCTTGTGCCTCACTTTCTCCCCCTTGTGCCTCTCTTTCTCCCCAATGTACTTCTTTCTCCCCCATGTGCCTCTTTCTCCCCCTTGTACTTCTTTCTCCCCCTTGTACTTCTTTCTACCCCTTGTGCCTCTTTCTCCCCCATGTACTTCTTTCTACCCCTTGTGCCTCTCTTTCTCCCCCATGTACTTCTTTCTACCCCTTGTGCCTCTCTTTCTCCCCCATGTACTTCTTTCTACCCCTTGTGCCTCTCTTTCTCCCCCATGTACTTCTTTCTACCCCTTGTGCCTCTCTTTCTCCCCCATGTACTTCTTTCTCTCACTTGTGCATCTCTTTCTCCCCTATGTACTTTCTCCCCCTTTGTACCTCTCTTTCTCCCCTTTGTACCTCTTTCTCCCGGTCCCCTGCGGCTGGCTGGCTCTGAGTTCCCTCCTGCCCGCCCGCATCATCACGCGCCCCTGCGGGCCGTGATGACATACATACAGATAAGAGGGCAGAGGCACCGGAAGAGAAGCAGACTGATCGTTACTGTCTGGCAGCAAGCGCTTCTCTTCCGGTGCCTCTGCCCTCTTCTCTGTCTGTATGTCATCACGGCCCGCAGGGGCGCGTGATGATGCGGGCTGACAACATCTAATCCAGTGCGAAGGATTTTCGGCCATTTTTTTTATTTCGGCTTTTTGCCGAAAAGGCCATTTTCGGCCGAAACATTTCGGCCACCGAAATTTCGGTGCACCCCTATCAGCCTTAGTATGATAAAGGTTATTTCAGTTATACTGATGCTACTGAGTATTCATATCTGGGGATCGTGTTGTCCCAAGCCTCCTGAGGTACATTAAGGGCTGTGGATGCCAGGGTCCAAACTATACAATCTGCATCAAACAGTGGGTGGAGCATGATTGGAGTGGGAGGGACTGGGAAGAGGGGAGGTAGGGTTGGCCCTTAAAATGGGCAGAGAGTGGGATGAACAGTGACTGGAACAGACAGTGAAGTGGACAGAGTTAGGAGGGAACTCACTAAGCCCTGAGAATCAGCCTCTGTCCCAGCAGACCCAGTAATTAAGTATAAAAAACAGGACCTCTGGGACAGATCCAGAGAGTTCCTAGTTATTTTAGGTACAGGATTTATTTGTCCTAAAAGATTAATACAGTGGGCTAAGTGTACAAAACAAAAGTGAAACAATTCTGGAGCAAGCAAACTGCACCATACAGGACAAATAAAACTTTCCCTTGATTAAAATGGAGATTCTACCATTCAAGGTATAAAGAAGAGCCCCATTTTAATCAACAGGAAGTTTTGATCATTTTCATTTCTTTCCTGTGGTGGAGTTGGTTTGCCTAGAATTACCCCACATTTCTATTGTGCCAATGATTATGGCATAACTTAACATAAAAAGGCAAATATTTTTACCAGAAAAAGATCTTTATTGCAGTTGAAATAAAATTGCTCCTAATAGTTCAAAGGCCATAAAAAAACATAGTTACTAAGGGCTACCAATCTAGTAAATACCATACGTTTTATGGCAAAAAACTGATACCACTTGGTTGATACGAGCCTGACCCCTCACCTAAAGAACAGTCCTCACCAAAATTCCCCAGGCTGTTCTCCCTGGTGTCCACACGCATCTGGAGAGTCGTTACTTCTTGAAGATCTTCGACCCCAGTCAGGATTCGCTAAAGTTAGGAAATAAAAAACAATGGTGGGATTCAGGAGTCAGCTTCAAATGTTACCCAATGATAGTGACACTATTAAAGGAATGCTAACATCTAAAGATTAACTGGGGTTATATTAACTGAAAGTGAAACTACATATTATGATAGTGGTCATATCGGAAGGTTTTCTCCCCTGGGTGTAGACCTGCTGAATAAAACATATATGGTAAGCGGCACCAGTCCTAGCATTAAAGGGATAGTAATGTTTCATAATAAAAGCAGCTCTAATTAATCATCATAGTATTTGGACTTTGAAGAGTTTTATTTCAATTCTGTCAGAGTTGTAGTTCAAGAGTAATTCAATGGCAAAGTCTCCCCCTCCCACCCCTTTTACTGATGTAACACTGTTCAGCCAGAGCAGAAGGGAGGTGCCCAGGTAGACTGCAGAGAGGGACAATCTTCAATTAAGATAAGGGAAAAACCTGAAAAACTTGTCAAGGGGGACATGGCTTTTATTCTTCTGATAGAAAGAATATTGTCCCTTGCTGTTATCTGTCTGGTCTATGGACTGGATTCCACATCTGAGAAGAGATGGCTTACACTAGGTAAAAGGGGCGGGAGGGGGAACTTAGCTTGTGAATATCTCTCAAACCATAAAGGTTTCAGAGATAAGACTTATATCGTTCTTCATGTTTTTTTAATGCCTACAAAATAAAATAATGATAAAACGAAGTATTACTATCCCTTTAATACGCATTGAATCACTCACCAATGCATATGTAGCCTCGGTGCAAAAAATGGAAAGATGCTCAGGAACATCCATGATATAAACTTGAAGAAAGAGAGTCCACTGTACTTGAGAATACTTACTGTAGTCTATCAATATGCACTTAGGGTGACCACGGGTCCCGGAACGTCCGGGACTGTCCCTTATTTCAGGGACATGTCCCGCGTCCCGGGTCCCCTTCAACCGGGACAATGAAGTGTCCCGGAATGAAGCCAAGCCGCCCTGAATGTCAGCCTGCAAGCGGTGTCACATCATGGACGCCGCTTGCAGGCTGACATCCAGGGCGGCAATGCAACTTACCTGATCTGGAGGCAAGCGCTCTAGTAATACAGAGCGCTGGGAGATGACATCATCTCCCAGCGCTCTGCATTACTGAGCACAGCGCGTGGGAGCTTCAGCTCTGTGCCGGAGGAGGCACAGAGCACTTTGCACTCCGCACTCCGCTAGACCACCAGGGACTCAAGGTAAGGCAATAGGGTGACCACGTCCCGGAATGGCAGAAGGGAAATGTGGTCACCCTATATGCACTGTATGTGCGAAATGCGTGAGACTGCATTCTCTCGGTGTTCTGTGTTCCAATAAAAGAAGTGATTTTAAGTATCGAGTGCAGTGGACTCTCTTTCTTCAAGTTTATGACCTGCTGAATAATCCAGGGCTGTACTGTGAGACTTGGTGCACCAACAGGTGAACAAACCAGGGGTCTGAGAAGAAAAACCCAATGCTCCGCTGGTTTATCAGTACTTGCCTTGCACAAAACAGTTTGCTGTCTGAAGCAATGATTTTCCCCTGAAAACCTCGACGCAGCAGATCTATGGCTGAAAGCCATAGACTTCTAGTTTACAATTCAGACAAGAGGGTCACTTTTCTGAGCCTCAAATAGCTTACTGGAGCTGTTTTGGAGCTGCAAAGGCTTATTTACCAAATCTACTCCCGCTGGTAACTTGATAACTGTCTTTTAAATACCAGCTACTTCATGCTAACATTGGTAAAACCGCTCTATTTGTTTTCTGAGTGCTAAAGTCTAGTTTTACATATGTTCAGAGGGAGCAAACATTCCTGCCTTTGCCAGGGCTCTAAGTACCACACCAGTCATGGTCTCATTGGCCAAGATTGTCTATAAATGGGATTTCTGTATACAGGAGCAGTGGTCTCAAATCAAAATGAATGTTCCCTGAAAAGGACACCTCACAATTACATTAAAAAAGCAAGTTTAGTATTATATTTTACTGGTGTACCATAAGAATAATTCATATTTACATTTGCTAGCTGTAAGTACATATAGTTAAAGTTATAGCAATCTGTTTTAATTTAGGTGTTGGTGTTCCTTTTAACCACAGCTCACCTGTTTGGTATTTATGGGTTAATGTATAAAATTATCATTAATACATTTTAACAAATTCTAATTACAGTGACAGGATTAAAAGATTAAAGGGTCAGTCCCAATTAGGTCAATGAGTTTTGCAGGTACCTCAATGAACTTACCAGTTTAGCTAGTGATAGGTATTCATCCACAAGACCTTCATCTTCATCTGTGATTAGTGGATTGGGGTTCAGCAACCCTTGAAATCCCAAATCTATCACCCTGACACTGGCAGTGCCAGGACGCATGTCTATTCTACTATCCATGTGAGACACACCTAAAACAGATGTAAATAGTGAATAACTCACAAGATCTGAGTTCTGATCTGGTCGTCTATCAGAATACATATAAGAGGAAAAACAAGAACAAAAAGAAGGCGCCTCGGGTGTAATAATGTCTTAATAAAGTTTTTTTTTCACCAACCCATCACCATCTATGGAAACATACTCAAAAAGTGTTATGCTTAACATAACACTTTTGTGTCAGCTGACAATTGCGCTTCAGGGGTGTTGTCACTGTCCCCAAAACAGTATAGATCCCTCTTCTCAGCTGGGCAGCTCCTCAGTACAGCTCACCAGAAGTTTGGAATATGCAGAAAAAACAGAAGAGGGTGCCCAGAAGTGCCCGTTATCTTTATAACAGCGGTGATAGTAAAAGTAGAGATTATACTCACATGTATGAAGGTTGTGGAAAGGTATATACCCAACTACAACAAACCAGGCATACAGAGATATTATCTTGTCTCTGTTCAGATGACCGTGACTTGAAGTTATAATATCCACAAAGTGCGGCTTGTTAGTCTTCAATCCTTTATTGTGTGGATCACAATACAAAATAATGATAAAAGGATCAATTACAATTTTTAAGAACAAAGGCTTACTAAAATATGATGTTTCGTAGTCCTCTGACTACTTCCTCATATCTAGCATCAGCCAAAAGAAAAGGCTGATGATAGATCTGAGGAAGCAGTCAGTGGACTATGAAACATCATAGTTTAGCAAGCCTTTGTTCTTAAAGGGACACTAATGTCCCATAAAAAAAACTTCTAGTTTTGTAGAGGTTAAAAAAATAAAATATGTACCACAAATCCTATCTCTCAAACCGCTATGGTTTGAGAGATATTTGCATCAAAAGTTCAAAAGATATTTGCTTACAGCAGGAGATCCCAGTCTGGGGACCAGCCGGCGGCTCTGCAGCAGAGCCAAAATTGCGTTATTTAAAAAGAATTAGTTCATTTGAAAGGTCTACAAAGTGTGCCTGGTTTGCAAGCCCACTTTGTAGACCGTTCCAATGAAGTAATTATTTTTAAATAATGCGATTTTGGCTCTGCCGAAGAGCTTCCTTGAGTCGACCGACTTGATTCTCCTGCTGTCAGCTTTATAGCTGACATCAGGAGAAGGGGAGGGAGGGTGGAACTTTCAATGCGAATATTTCTCAAAACATAGTGGTTTGAGAGATAGGGTTTGTGGCACATAGTTTATTTTTTTAACCTCTACAAAACTAGAAGATTTTATTTATGGGACATTACTGTCCCTTTAAACATTTTAAATTGATACTTTTATCATTATTTTGTATTGTGATCCACACATTAAATGACTGAAGACTAACAAGCAGCAATTTGTGGACCTTATAACTTTACGGTCATCTGAACAGAGACAGGATAACACCTCTGTATGCCTGGTTTGTTGTAGTTGATACACTCTTCCAAAAACATCACACTTGTGAGTCTAATCTCTACTTTTACTATCATCGCCATACCTGGGAACTCTCCGGATTTGCCCCGGAGACTCCGGTTTTGACAGAGCTTTACCGGGTCTCCGGGGCAGAAGTGGATTCCTCCGGATATGCAGGGCCGGATTTAGATCTCAGGAGCCTGTAGGCACAGAAATCTGAAGTGCCTCCCCATCTCCACTGGACACTTCCACAATGCTCCTAATCTCCACATTTCCCCCATCATCTCCATATTGCCCTCACATTGCCCCCCATCAACTCCATATTGGCCTCATCAGCTCCAACTTGCCCCCCCATCATCTCCATATTGCCCCCCCATCAGCTCCATATTGCCCTCACATTGCCCCATTATCTCCATATTGCCCCCCATCAGCTCCATATTGCCCTCACATTGCCCCGTCATCTCCATATTGCCCCCAAATCAGCTCCATATTGCCACCCTGTGTCCATTTCCTACCTCCCACAGATACCCCTGCTCCCTGGTGGTCCAGCGATGTGGCAGCTGGTGGGTCTGTGCCTCCTTCTGCACAGACCTGTAGCTGCTGTTGTTCCCATGCCGTCTTCTGTTCAGTAATGCAGAGCGCTGGGAGATGATGTCATCTCCCAGTGTTCTGCATTACTAAAGAGCCGACGAGGGAGATCAGCAGCTACAGGTCTGTGGCATAGACCTCACTGGGCGGGGATGGGGTTAGTGAGTGCAGCGAGGCTAATTTGAACCCTCTGAGTGCCAGAGGGGAATGCACTCAAAGGCTTAAAACCAAAAATGGGTCCCAATGACAGGCGCCCCTCTGTGGGGTGTGCCTGTAGGCAGATGCCTACTCTGCCTTATGATAAATCCAGCCCTGCGGATATGGGGAGTTTCTATTGAAACTCTGCCCACATCGGCTGTTTCTCCCGGTGTTCTTCTTTACCCAGCCTTCTGTGTGACACCTTTAAGCCCTGCCCCCTCAGCTTGTGTCAAGCCCCGCCCCTTTTTGACATGATTTGTGTCATTATTGTCACCCCCTGCTGCACCAGAGGACTCCCCTCCGGGTAGACCTCAATTGGAAGTTCCCAGAAATGATCACCGCTGTTATAAACAGGCACTATTGGGGGCCCTCTTCTGTTTTTTCTACAAATAAGAGAAGACTCTTAGGGGAGTGAACAAGCAAACTGTTGTTGGACTATAATTTCCATCCTCAGCTGTGCAAAGGCTGGTTGAAGATGGGAATTATAGCCCAACGGTAGCTGGAGGGTCAGAGGTTGCCCATGCCTGGCAGTCACATGCACAACAGAACCATGCATCAGCTTATAAGTATAAAAGCAAAGTGGTGAAATTCTGGGGAAAACTCCCCAAATTAGCATTGATTTAAATGGGGCATCACAATGTGTTGAAGTTCTCTCTAGCACTCAAATGGTTAAAATCCCCATTTAAATAAAATGGAACGTTTATTTATCCCCTGGGGGTGAAGATGGTTTGCAATACTTTGCTTTTATACAGTAAGTCAGTGGAGAATCATTGCAAAGCTAATACTTTGTTTCTGTGATCTGATAGGAGCATAACAGTGCAATGGGGGTTTGTGGACAACAATAAACCTCCTCTTGTTTCACCCTTGGCACACACTCTCTGCAGTGTTGGGCAGATGTATCTATAAACAGTTTAAACATCTCTCATTATTAAAGGAATAGTAATACTTCAAAATAATTTTATTTTATATTGTAGCCCTTAAAAAACATTAAAAATGATATAAGTCTTTATGGTTTGGGAGATATTCGCAAGTAAAATAAAGTTCCCTTTTCCGGGCTGTTTCAGCCAAGTCTGCCATCTAGTGGACAGATTTGGAATCCGGTCCACAGATCAACCGGCAGCTCTTTAGCAGTGCCGAGATAACGATCTTTAAAAAGAACTACTTTATTGGAATTGTGTACAAAGTGTGCCTGGCTTGCAAGCACACTTTGTAGACCATTCCAATGAAGAAATTATTTTTAAAGATCGGGAGAGCCACAGCCGGTCAAGGGACCGGATTCCAAATCTGAAAGCTAGAACAGTGACGTCACTCAGGGGGAAGCTTTGCTTGTGACTGTCTCCCAAACCAAAAATTTTTATGTTTTTTTAAGGGCTACAATATAAAATACAATTATTTCCAAGTACTACTATCCCTTTGAGAAAGATTTTCCTCTTGTCCAATTCTGTATTTGAAAAATCATCCTCCTTTCACCTTCTTTAGAAGTACTTTTCTAATTGGTTGCTTTGCTAGAAAAGTACTACTGTAGGAGAAGGGTATTCTTTCAATGTTGTCTTTGATAGAAAGATCCTCCTCCAGTCATTCTCTGACAGAAGCATAAATCTGATCCCCTGGGACAGTGGTTCTCAACCAGGGTGCTGTGGTACTTTCTTTTGCTGTAGACAGTACTTAGGGTGCCTCCTTTTTGTGAATGTTGAGTTTCAAATGTATATTTATGGAGACTGTTTTTGTCATTGTGATTATGAAATCTAAGAATAAATACAAATCTATTTTCCACTTCATATAAAAGGATAGGTGTACCCTGAAAATTCCAAACTATGGGGTTCTTTGACCAAAACAAAATTGAGAATCACTGCCCTGGTATGTTAGAGATGTGTCCAATTCATTACTCTCTTTAGCAGAAAGTTACTTTTCCAGTAGTTCGCTTTACTTTAAAGATGTCCATAGGATTTATTTATTTCTTCCTTGTTGAAAGATACTCGAGTTTTCACAGTATAATATGAAGTTACCCATCAGATCGTTCAGGAAATAAAACTCCTACCAATAGTTTGTGTATAAGAAAGATTGTCATCATCATCATGTATATTAGGAGTCAGAGATGCTCAACTAGGAACAAGCCTGCAATACAAATTTTCAGGCTCTCTAGGAATGGTATCCTACCAAGGGTGCAGTCTCTTTCAGCCCACTAATGCCTTTCACAGAGAAGAAATAGCCTAAAGCATATCATACTGGTCCTGCCATAACAGCAGTCCAGCCAAGAAATGCCAGACAATTCATCTCAGAACAAGAAAAGAATCCAACACCAGGCATATATTTCGTCCTTGTTGGGCCTCATCAGGGTGGTGCAGCTGATCTCTCTAAGCATTGTGAGCAAGGGGCTCAATTCAACCTATTACTCTTGGGATGACCAATCCCAAGGGTAATTTGCATATATTGTATATTAGGAGTCAGAGACACTCTACTAGGAACAAGCTTGCCATACAGATTTGCAGGGTTTTCAGGAATGGTAGCCTACCCTGGGTGCAGTCTCTTTTAGCCCACTAGTGCCTTTCACAGAGAAGAAATATGCTACAGCATACCATACTAATCCTTCCATAACATCAGTCCAGCCACAAAATGCAAGGCAATTCCTCTCTGAATGAGAGAAACAGGCAAACCAAGGCATACATTTCAGCCTTTTTGGTCCTCGTCAGAAATTTCCTCTCTGCAATGGAGCATGGGAGTGAAAGAAGTGACTTGTAGCACCACTGACAGGCCACCATGCCTTAGAACAAGACATTTCTCTTGTTCTTGCTTGATGGGTGCTCGTCACATATGTTTGTGGTAGGCCTCCCTAAATATAAGGGTATTCCAGGATGGGTCCTTGCTTTCATGTGCCTAGAGGGAGTCAGCTGCACCACACTAATGAAATGTACATCTGTATCACAGTCATGAGCTCTTGTTTTCATGTGTCTAGAGGGACTCAGCAGCTCCACACCAACGAGGCTCTCATAGGCCGAAACGTACATTTGTTGTTTTGCTGTCTCTCTCGTGCGGAGGGGATTTGCCTGATATTTCAGAGTTGGACTGTCTGTGGGCAGGACCAGTCTGATATGGCATATGGGAGTGAAAAACGTGAACTGTAGCACCATTTAGAGGCCACCATGCCTTAGAACAAGACACTTCATCTTATTTATGCTTGATGGGTGCTCGTCGCATTTGTCTGTTGTAAGTGTAAGGGTATCCCAGGCATGGGCACTTGCTTCCATGTGCCTATTTGGTCTGCTGCAACACACCGTCAACACAACATCGTTGGGGGGGGGGTCCAGAAGCCTGGGAGCCAGGGCTCTTAAAATTTCACTCTTGGTGCCAAAATTGTTAGAGTATTTTAAACTCACCTGTGCAAATGCATCACTAAACTGGGTCCTAAAACTCCCAGGTGGCTCTAAAGTCTGTGCATGCCCTATGTAGTCCTTAATTCTCCAGATTCCACCCCAAAAAAAGCATGATGTCTTAAAAGGTGTCATCCATTCACTTGGGGAAAATCCCCATAACATCTCCCAAAACACCATTTAAACTAAAGTTGTTAAAGGGGGACTAATAAATATCCGTAGTAATAAATGTCAATTTTTTTAAACAGAAGAACGAAGGCTGGAGTATTGCATATAACAGTTACAATTACCTTTCTACTTTTTATTTTTCCACTGCAACTATATTATATTTTATAGCTAGACAATGGCATTCCTTCATCTGAAGATTCTTACATGATCCCAAGGAACATGAGGCTTTCCTCTATAGGCTATCACATTCACATTATACCTATAGCGATCTGTTATGAACTAAATGCAGACTTAAAGGAACGGGTAATAAATCTTCAGACCTCCATCTACTGGAAGCTACAGCTCCCATCAACCAACGGCTGATGGGGGATGATATCAGAGACAGTCCTCAAGAGCTACAGGTCCAGTGACTTGACTCCCCGTGTTTTAATGGCCTCAGTAAAAATAGGCAACTACAAATACAATGCTAATATTATACAATAAGTGGAGGTGTCTGAAAACCAAAGTCCAATATGTAGTGGGATGTCAGATTTGGTTGTCCTCTTTAAACTCTTATGTACAGGAAACACGGGTCTTACTGCCTATAGCTTCAGTAGAGTGTATCCAGCTCTCTAAATTGTATCTGGATTCAGCCAAAGAGATACTTATATATGGAGCTAGGTGCTAGTCTCTCCTTTATCAGTCTCAATGCCCGAGCCCACGACTTCCAGGGAGGGAGACTAGCACCAAGCTCCATATACAAGCATATAATGCTAATGTAACATAAACAGACTGCTACTGCTGCACTATGGTCTCCTCTCGACGCAAGTCCACCTTAAACAGAGTCCAGTTTTCATGTAAGTATTGTTCAAGGGACACTAATGTCCCATAAAAAATTCTTCTGGTTTTGTAGAGTTTAACCCCTTAGTGACTGGCCGCACGCACACGCAGCCGGCACTTAACAACAGGCTTTTTTTTTTTTTTTGCATTATAGCGAATGACTTCCGTGACTTACTAGGTACGTCCTCTGTCACTAAATGACATTTTTGCGTGACGTACCTGGTAAGTCCATTGTCGCGATGGGGTTAAAAAAAAATCTGTCAAACCTTTGTGGTTTGAGAGACATTTGCATGTAAAATTCTCCCCTCCTTCCCCTTCTCCTGATGTCAGCACTCTGCTGACAGCAGGACATCCCAGTCTGGGGACCAGCTGACGACTCTCCAGAAGACTAAATTGCGTTATTTAAAAATAATTTCTTCATTGGAAAGGTCTACAAAGTGTGCCTGGTTGCAACCTCAGTACAATGCTAATCACAGCTTGCTGTTAACGCTAGGAGCTGTTCACAGCACACCTAACGGAAGCGGGAAGGCGCTCCCTGGGGCAGCTGGGAGGGAGGTGGGGGGAGAAATAGGAAGTGCAGAAGAGCTTTGCCGGTCAGCATAATGGGAATACGCTATGCTGATCGGCAAAGCTCTTCTGCAATAAAAGAGGCATTATCTCTACAAATAGTAAGATTTAAAAAAAAAACAATAAAACATCTTTCCTACAACAACTTTTACTAACAAAGAGGATGGTAACACCTTTTTATAAGGTAATACATCCCCTTTAAATAGCGCAATTGTGGCTCTGCTGAAGAGCCTCCTCGGCCAACTCGAAATCTCCTGCTGTCAGCTTTACAGCTAACATCAGGAAAAGGGAAACTTTAGATGCAAATATCTCTCAAACCATAAAGGTTTGAGAGATAGGATTTGTTCCACAAGATTTTTTTTTTTAATTCTACAAAACAAGAAGACTTTTTTATGGGACATTAGTGTCCCTTCAATATTATTATCAGTTTATTGTCATGAAATTATGATAAACCACTTTGTCTTTGGGAGACTCACCTGTGTTTTCCTGTTTCGGGATGAAGGAGACTGATACTCATTCAGTCACTGCAGTTAGAAGGTCAATCCTCTAGTTATTCTGTTTAGTGTAAATATACTCATCCGATCAATTTGCCTTTTATTTCTGAAGATAACACGGACATATACTTGTACCATTCTCAAATTTCCTTCAGGCCCAAGTCATATCTCCATAACAGTCAGCTCCTAAGGAAGAAAATATGGAAACACATTAAAGTGACCTGTCACCTTGAAATCATATTTGCATATCTGAAAACTTAATTAAAAATGGTCTATGTGCCAGGTTAGCCAAAAGACCAGAGGAAGCATAGTTTAGGAGGCATTCACATTTTCATTTCCGCATGGTGAGTTATCTGAATGCGGTGACATATGCTAAGGTATACTAATGAATCCTCCACTTATCCCACAGATCTTTAGCTCCTTGGATCAATAGGTACCCATCTTCAACCAGCCTTTGATAACCACAGGGGCACACATATCATTTGCTGACAGTTTTTTTTAAACTGAAGAAAGCAGAGTGTATAAGCTTACTTAAACCTGTAAAGAACCAGAGGGTTGGGCAATGCATTGTGAAGCAATTCACTGCATTGCATGTAGTCGGTATTAGTTCTTCTTTTAAAGGGATAGTAATGGTTCATAATAAAAGCAGCTCCAATTACTCATCATAGTATTTGGACCTTGGAGAGTGTTATTTCAATTCTGTCAGAGTTGTAGTTCAAGAGTAATTCATTGATAAAGTATCCCCTCCCGCCCCTTTTACTGATGTAACACTGCTCAGCCAGAGCAGAAGAGAGGTGCCCAGAAAGATTGCAGAGAGGGACAATCTTCAATTAAGATAAGGGAATAACCTGAAAAACTTGTCAAAGGGGGCAGGGTTTTCATTGTTCTCATAGGAAGAAGATTGTCCCCTGCTGTTATCTGTCTGGTCTATAGACTGCATTCCACATCTGAGAAGAGATGGATTACACTAGGTAAAAGGGTCGGGAGGGGAAACTTTGCTTGTGAATATCACTAAAACAATAAAGGTTTGAGAGATAAGACTTATCATTCTTCACAATTTTTTAATGCCTACAAAATAAAATAAAAGATAAAACGAAGTATTACTATCCCTTTAAAGGAGCAGTAAACTTTTTTTTTTTTTTTTTTTTTTTTACAAAAAAGAACATATATTTTGTAGGACTTTTCCTGCCACGAAATTCCCCAAGAATACAAGAATACCCACTCTGCTGAGAGATGCATCTTACCAGATTTATTACAGGTTAAACTCCTGTTTGTTTGTTTTTCCAGTAACAGTGCCCTCTAGTGGTCAGATTTATTTTAGTTATTCTGTTGCATTCTGTGACAGAGGTGAAACAATGACAAACAGTTCTCCACAGAATGCGATAGAAACAGCCGTCAGAACTTTCATAAAGTAAGCACACTGTAATTCACTTCCTGAGAATTTGACTGTTATAACATCTGAATAAAGCAACTGGCAGCAGTGTAAGTGCCCTTGTTTTAGTCAGCAGTAAAGGCCTTATAACATATAGGTTTTCTTAAAAAAAAATTTAAAGGGATAGTAATGTTTCAAAATAAAAGGAGCTGCAATGCAAAGCAATGCATTCCGTAACCCTCTGGCACTCAAAGGGTTAAGGGTTATTGGAGCTGTCCTGCTTTCAGTACTATTGTAACAATACATTAAATTTAAATTTACTTCTTAAAAGGCCAGTAAATGATTAAAACAATCTAATTCCTTGTTAATGGCCATGTTAATTTATTTACAATGTGTTTGAGATCTCTCTAGCATTCAAGGGGGCAAAACATTTATTTAAATCAACAGGAAATGTTATCGAATATGATACAGCTGGTTTGTCCCAGAATTGTGCCACCCTTTGTGCATGAGGCCCAGAATTTTAAATTATCATAGAAAGATAGAGGAATGAAGATTAATATTTATTAAAGTGAAAGCATTGCTCATTATGGACTTATCATCGATGACCTGTATTGATGCAGTTGCCTTTTCGTATTTGTTGTGAAGCCATGATGAGGGAATGGGACATAATCTATCACATTGGTCCAGTGAGGGTTGGCAGATTCTGGATTGATTTCGTCTGGTGTCTTAGCTTTGATCTGTCCACCTTGGGTGACCCTGCCAGCAGTATTTGCTCCTGATGGCATATTTCTCATCTTCACTGACACACACAAACACTCCTACTATGATACGGCATTGACTTATGGGAGTTTCAGCCCCAATTTGGGGCAGAAACATTGATTTAATAAATCAGCACATTATTTCTACAAGAAGACTTGTGAGTGAGGTTCATTTCTTTTAATTTTATATTCATCTTTGTAGAACTGGCACCCGGGCAAGTTATTAATTTACAGTGAGTGCTCTACCACCTGTATATATATTATATATATACTAGTTGAACAGCCCGTTAAATGGGCACAGTGCCACTGCCACCCGGTCGCGGGGCAGTCACACGCAGTAGAGACTGCCCGCGCCACGGCTTATACAGAGCTGGGCGCTCCTTTGGAGCGCCCAGCTCTGTATCAGCCACGGCTTGGGCAGCCTCTACTGCACATGTCGCGGCGTTACACACGATTTAGCGAATTATTATATAGGATATAGACATATATATATATATATATATATATATATATATATATATATATATATATATATATATTATATTGTAACAGAGCAGTGTCCGTTACTGGAGCCCTTGTCTGGGCCTGGAACTGTTATCCCAAGAACCCCAGAGACTGTGGACATTTCTGGGCCCAAAGAGACTGACAATCATGGACTGCTGGCTTGCTTCCAAGGAAATGGGCAATAAGGGTTAATTATATGAGTTTGGGCAAAGTTACTTCCAATGTGTATTCTAGCCACTCAAGCCAGTGTATTGGAAACTGTACTGAGACCCCCTGCCGTGCGTTAATTCATTCATGCCCCTCAAGTCTTTGTGTCCATTGCCTGAGTTCATCAACCCTTTTCTATTAGTAATGCAATCATGTCTGTGCCATTGTAATTGCTTGGACCATTTGCCGTTGGTCCTTTGTCTTGTATGTTGTGATTATATTATCCTTGTGACTCACCTATTGTATCTGGTTGGTCCATGTATTTCAATGTAAGGTTTGTGTATGAATATGTGTAGTTTGTTCCAATAAAGTCAGTTGTCATTTTAACCCCAAGACACTGGTGTTGTCTGATGCTTGGGGTAAAGCTTGCTGTATCCAGAGTGTGTTCACCCTACACTGAGTCTTGCCTATGTGACTGGGTGGATGGCGATATGATCCTGGTTCCTGACTGGAGGAGATCCTGAGTGTCCTGGGTTAAGGAAGCAAAGTTTGGGTGGAGCTACTCAGTCTGAGTACAGGTATATCTATAGAGAGAGAATATTTGAATGGTAGAGCACTCACTGTAAATCAATAACTTACCCGGGTGCAAGTCCCACAAAGATGAATATACAAGTGAAAGAAATGAACCACAGTCACAGGTCTTGTTGATAGATGTAATGTGCTGATTTAATAAATCAATGTTTCTGCCCCGAATTGGGGCTGAAACTCCCATAGGTTGATGCCTTATCGTGGTAGAAGTGTTTGCATGTGTCAGTGAAGTCGAGAACTATGCCATCAGGAGCAAATATACATATATATATATATATATATACACATACACACACACACACACAGCCAGTGTTAATATTTTTCCATAGAAAATGCATAGCTTGATCTTATTTTCAGCCCACCCCACATTTGAGAACCCGTCCTATTCAGATCTGAAGATATTTACATTTTCAAGTGCCTCCCTCTAATAAAAGAAACTAAGCTGCAGAGTTACCAGGAGATAGACAGATTAATTAGCATTTCTCTGTTGGCAGTGTGGGAGCAGTAAATCTGCAAAAAATAGGATTTTAGTCTTACCTGTTAAATCCTTTTCACTTAGTCCATACAGGTCACTGGTACTCTGGGAGGCGTAAGTCCCCTTTAATAGGCAGGAACAACTATGCAAATAATTTGCAAGGGGCGGAGCCTCCCCTCTTACTTAAGCCACCTTCTGGCCAGAGCCACTTTAGATTGATTTGAGACCCTAAAACTGACCTCAGGTAAGCAAAAAGAAAGACTCCTGTGAGCATGCCCGAACGGTCTCCCACTGAATGCCACAGGAGAGCCAAGACTGGTCCCTTGACAGGGTGGGAGACCAGTGACCTGTATGGACTAAGTGAAAAGGATTTAACAGGTAAGACTAAAATCCTATTTTCACTGTCGTCCAATACAGGTCACTGGTACTCTGGGATGTACAAACATTGAGCTGATCCAGAGGCGGGAAGTAAGGCAAGGACCAGGCGCAAGGCCCAAGTCACTAGAACTGCTATGACCAGTTGATAACATAGCCCAAACTGTAAGTGTCAACGGACACCAACCAAGGGAACAATCCCTGAACTAACACAGCACACGGAACTAGAGCCAACCGGGCTCAACAGTAAAGAAGCACTAAGGATCACAGAGCGGAAGACCTACACAGGCAAGACTGCCTCCAGGACCTTCCTTCCAAAACTGGCATCAGCCGACGCCAGTACATCAACTCGGTAGTGCTTTGAAAAAGTGTGCACAGAGGACCAAGTGGCCGCTCTGCACAGTTGATCAGCAGAAGCTTGATTCTTGTAGGCCCAAGAGGCCCCAATAGATCTGGTGGAATGGGCAGTCACCCGGAAGGGAACATGCTTATCCCTCAACTTATAGGCTTCACGGATGGTAGCCTTAATCCAAGAGGCAATAGTAACTTTGGAAGCCGGTCTCCCTGCCCTAGGCCCCTCAGGAATGACGAATAGAGCGTCAGACTTCCTGATAGACTCGGTGCGATGAACATAAAACTTGAGGCAACGCACCACATCCAACAAATGGAGATCTCGTTCCTTGTCAGATGAAGGATTAGGGCAGAAAGAGGGAACCACAATCTCCTGATTGATGTGAAACTCGGACACAACCTTGGGTAAGAATTCCTTGGTAGTGCGAAGCACAGCCTTATCCTTGTGGAACACCAGGTAAGGAGGTTTACAAGACAAGGCCTGTAACTCTGCCACCCGGCGCACTGACACAACAGCCAAGAGGAAGGCCATCTTCCAAGTCACAAGACGTAATGGAATGGAAGCCAAGGATTCAAACGGTGGTCGCTGAAGAACTCCCAGCACCAAATTGAGATCCCACTGGGGAGCAGGACTCTTAAAGGCAGGTCGAACATGAGTCACACCTTGGAAGAAGACTTTCACATCAGGAAGGACAGCAATCCGTTCCTGGAAAAACACAGACAAGGCAGAAGTCTGAACTTTGAGGGAACTCAGACTGAGCCCCTTATCCACACCGTCCTGCAAGAAGGCTAGGACAGTGGGAAGATGGAAGTCAAGTGACAACTTCTTGTCAGAACACCATGTCACGAGAGTTGACCATATGCGATGATAGATCTTGGAAGACACAGGCTTACGAGCACTGAGCATCGTCGATACCACAGAAGGAGAAAAGCCTTTCTTTGCTAGAATCGAGGATTCAACCGCCATGCCATCAAATGGAGAGAGTGAACATCCTCTTTCCACAGATACCCCTGAAGAAGCAGGTCCGGACGGGCTGGAAGTGGGATCGGATCCTTCACTGACATGGCCATCAACTCCGGAAACCAGGACTGGCGAGGCCAGTTTGGAGCAATCAGAATGACAGGACAACGTTCCCTCTTCAACTTCTGGATAACTCTGACCAATAGAGGAAGAGGAGGGAAGATGTAAGCCAGGGGGAAGTCCCAAGGAATCGACAGGGCATCCACTGCTAGAGCAAGGGAGTCCCTCAACCGGGAGCAAAACACCGGAACCTTCCTGTTGTGTCTGGTAGCCATCAGATCCACCACAGGCATCCCCCACCGTTGAGTGAGCATGTGAAACACCTCTGGGTGAAGAGCCCATTCTCCGCTGTCGACGGTGTGACGACTGAGGAAGTCTGCCATGACGTTGTCCACGCCTGGAATATGAACTGCAGAGATGACAGGCACGTGATCTTCTGCCCAAGACAAAATATCCTTGACCTCCCACCAGGCGGAACCGCTTCTTGTGCCACCTTGCCTGTTGATGTAAGCCACCGCCGTGGCGTTGTCGGACTCCACTCTGATTGGAAGACCGGTCAATTGAGACTCCCAGTGCCTCAGGGCCAGCCGGACAGCTCGAAGTTCCAGAACATTGATGGAGAGCATGGATTCCTCCAGACCCCATTTCCCCTGAGCACTGAAGCGACCCCAGACTGCACCCCAGCCCCGAAGGCTGGCATCCGTAGTGACTGTGGTCCAAGGAGGAACTAGAAAGGATTTCCCTTTCAGGAAATGAGAGAGATCTAACCACCAGTGCAGACTCGACTCGACATGAGGAGGAAGGGAAACAGACAGATGTTGATGATCTGGATGATTCTTGCACGTCTGGATCACAAATCTCTGAAGATCCCTGGAGTGGGCCATGGCAAATGGTACTGCTTCGATTGTGGAAATGAACTTCCCCACTAAGGACGACAACTTCGGTACTGGAATCACGTCCATGTCCAGAATTCCAGCCACTCTGACAGCTATCTGGTGAGCCACGTCCTCTGGAAGAAACACCATGCATTGGCGAGTGTCGAACAGGAGACCCAGGAACAGAAGCCTCTGAGATGGAATCAAGTCCGACTTGTCCAGATTCAGGATCCAGCCATGACGGTTCAAGGTGTGCATGCACATCTGTAATTGCTGATGGAGAAGCTCCGCTGAGGAGGCCTTCAGTAGGAGATCGTCCATGTAGGGGGTCACTCTGATCCCATCCTGATGGAGCACCGCTATCAAGGAGCCCAACACCCTCTGGAAGACCTGAGGGCTGAAGTCAGCCCAAAGGGGAGCGCTGCAAACTGAAAGTGTCCCCTGTGGCAGGCAATCCTGAGATACCGCCTGCTCTCTGGATGAATAGGGATGTGAAGATAAGCATCCTGAAGGTCCAGGGAGGCAAGAAACTCCCCTGGAGACATTGCTGCAATCACAGAGCGCAGGGACTCCTGGCGGAAGTGGGAAGTCACCACATAGGCATTGAGATCTTTGAGATCCAAAATGGGACGGGCTCCTCCGTCCTTTTTGGCTACCACAAACAGGTTGGAATAAAATCCTGAACCTGTGTCCCCTTGAGGAACCGCCTCCAGGACCTCTTTGTCCAAGAGATCCTGAATAGCGTCGTCGAACAGACGCCTTTTTGTGGGTTCCTGAGAAGGACGAGTAAAATGGAACCGAAAAGGAGGAAGGGAAGAGAAAGGGATCCGGTATCCCTCTGACACCACCTGAAGAACCCATGGGTCCACCACTGACTCCTCCCAAGTCCGGCGAAAGATGCGGAGACGACCGCCTACAGCCGGATGCGGACCCGGGTTCGGCGAGTCATGCCGAAGCAGTCTTGGAGGTCTTGGCCTTGGAGGCGACTTTGGGCCTCCAGGACTGTTTGGGCTTGGAGGAGGAGCGCGTAGTGGGAGGACCCGTTTGGGCCGAGGAGCGTGTCTCAGTCTGAAAGGAACGAAAGGACCGATTGCGTTTGGCTGGAAACTTTTTCTTAAAGACTGAGGGTAGAAGAGTACTTTTACCGCCAGTAGCCTCACTGATCATTTCTTTGAGTTCAGACCCAAAAAGCAAATTCCCCTGAAAGGGCAAGGAAAGCAAGGCTTTCTTAGAGGCTGTATCAGCAGACCAAATTTTCAGCCAAAGAGCGCGTCTGGCCACCACAGAAGAAGTGGAGGCCCTCGCCATCATGCGCACAGCATCAAAAGCAGCGTCAGCAACATAGTTCTGAGCTTCAGTGATATTAGCAAGAAGCTGCAACTGTTCAGATACCGGCGCAACCTGGCGAACCGCTTCAGTCAGTCGTTCAGTCCAGGCCGCAATAGCTCTATTAACCCATGCCACAGCAAAAGTGGGGCGCATGGCTGTGCCAATGGAGGCAAAAATAGACTTAAGAGAGAGCTCTAGTTTCTTATCCGTCCAGTCCTGCAAGGCAGAGGCATCTGAGACAGCCAAAGCGGTAGATTTGGATAGTCTAGACACAGGAGCATCCACTTTGGGAGGATGAACCCATTTTGCCAGCTCCGCCTCAGGAAAAGGGTAAAGTTTAGCAAACTTTTTGGAGACAGAGGAAGATCTATCAGGATTCTTCCATGCCTCAGAGACCAGACGGGCAAGAGTAGGGTTAGTTGGAAAACAAACAATTGGTTTAGATGGCTTTTTCTGAAAAACATCAGTAGGATCATAAGTGGATTCCTGAGTCAGAGGAAGGTTGAGCGTATTCAGAACCGCTCTGATCAGACCCTCAGCCGAAACTTCAGGGTCACACTCATAGGGGTCCCCAATGGACCTGTTAGATTCAATAACAGTACGTTCCTCAGCATCAGAATCCTGTAAAAGTTCTTCTTCAGAAGAATCAGTGATATCAGGAGCTCCCTGTGGCTTAGGCAGGGAGGTCCTGATAGTAGAGGGGGTCTGCCAGACCTGGAGAGCCCCCTGTATCTGAGAGGGAAAGAGTTGAAGCGTGGATCTGAGATCCCTAGTGGCAGCTTTGAACTCCCTCACCCAAGATGGCTCAATAGCGTGGCTGGGAAGCCCAGGGTTGCTATCTTGACCAGTACAATTAGGGCATAGATCCCCCACATTATCGCCATCCAGCCCAATGTGGCAAGAGGAGCAAAACGCCATGGGGGTAGCAGACCCCCCATCCTCCTTAGACTTGGGTCTAGCCCCTAGCTCCAGTGAAGTAGACATGCTCACAGCGTCAATATTCCCCACTAATAACACTATCACCCAGAAAAAGTGTTAAAGATTAAAGTTTCACCCCAGAAATGTTCTAAAAACGGACTTATCTGGCCAGCGAAGGGTTAATCTGTTGAGGAGAGAGAAGGCTCGGTCCCTGCGTAGTGTACTCGCCTAGGAAAAGTACCACAAAATGGCGGCCGTCATGACAGCCAATCAGAAACGAGCGCGAACCAAGCGCTCATGGGAAATGTAGTTTTCCTGTCCAAGTACCCTAAACATTGCCCGAAGCCCCCCTGAACACCCCACATGAATAAAACACATTCCGGATGATAGATCAGGAGCCAAGAATTAAAATGAGCCCTCTCTGAAGTTGCTGTGACAAGCGGTTCCAGAGATATGTCCCCTACTGTGAATTCCCATAGAGAGTAAAGGAGCCCTTGCGTCTGAGCGGGAAAAAGCCGCGCTTAAAGGCGCGGAACACCATTTTTAATAAAGTTTAGTAAAACATTAAAAAGTGCCCAAACAAGCATGAAACACATGAGAAACATAAATAAATGAATACCCAATGCTCCAAAACTCAGAGAATAACACAGAAATTGCATAAACAGTAATAATGCAATAAAAACACCCTATGAGTGCTGGAGTGTATTAAAACTCCCAAATACAAGCCCATCAAAGGGACACTGTGGGGACAAGTGGACCTTCAGCACTCAATGGGTGACTCACCTTCCTTGCTGGACTTCTGTCTTCAGGTGACCATGATAAGGAGGGAAAGAACCAGAGGTAAATTCCCCAATAGGGGAGCTGCTTAACACAAGCTGTCCCCTCTTCAGGGCATAAGGTCCACAGAAAATCCCTGGAAGCTGCACCAGCCACTTTAAAGAGGGCAATTCACAGCCATGGTCACCCTCCTAATGGTGGTATTCCATATTTGAATAAAAAATAATAAAATACTAAGATGCATAGATGTTCTCTACCTGGTGTGCAAGCACACCAGGAACAAATCAATCTAAAGTGGCTCTGGCCAGAAGGTGGCTTAAGTAAGAGGGGAGGCTCCGCCCCTTGCAAATTATTTGCATAGTTGTTCCTGCCTATTAAAGGGGACTTACGCCTCCCAGAGTACCAGTGACCTGTATTGGACGACAGTGAAACATGGGTTCCATAGAATATCTGTCCATTGTTAAAGAAACACACACACACACACATATTGTCATCCTTTTATGATCTGGATTAAGATATGCATGCTGTTGTTTGTCTTTACACTTAGATTACTTTTCATGCACTACCTTTTCTTTTATGCAGTTGTACACTTTAACTGGGCATGTAACCCTTTCAGTACCGCTGGGGTGTGCAATGCACATCCCTGTAGTACTGAAATGGTTACAGGACGGCATCTACTGTCACTTTTCTTTGAAATTACCAAAGAGGGGCACTTGTGTTTTAGGGGGTGTTTCTGGAAGTGTGGCTGGTGGCTGGGACATTACCAGGAATTTTTAAGCTATTTCATGACCTATTGTCACCTCCTTGTGTAACCTAATAAATGATTTATAACAAGACCAAAGTATTTTATTTACACAGACTACTTTATAAACACATATACTGACATTTAAATAAACAATAATGTGAGTTTTATTGCTGTAGAGCAATGTTATACACACCACACAATCTGATCTCCTAAAAAGAGGGACATCAAGGTGGGAAAGAGGGACTTAGGTCTAAAAGAGGGACTGTCCCTCCTAAAGAGGTACACTTGGGAGGTATGTTTTAGCAGAGCAACAAACTGTCCTCTGGCTCAATAGAAAGCTGCAGGGAGATCCCAACATTGCCAGTCTCAGGTAGTGATGTTTTTACTGTAAATTCCAACAGCAGAGGCAGCTATAGGAGCTTCATACACGTGGCAAAGTGCCATATTAAATATAAACACACCCACATGAATACAACAATGGCTAATTAATCTGCATTTTCATTCAGAAATGAGCCCTTGTCGATGTATTAACAGCAAACTGGTAAACCCATCGAAGGCATGGAGGATTCATGGAGATGACTGCAGATTGATGGTGGATTGTAGGGACTATGATGGGGAAGACACACTGGCGATGTGCCTTTGATCCAGATACAACACAGCGCTACATCCTAAGCCCTTATTGACCCTCACCAAGATTTATAATTAACCTATAGAACTTTAAGAAAAAAATGTAAATTTATGCTATGTGACTAGAGAGCCAGGAGTAATTGCTCTCCCTGCATTCTTCAAACAAGGATCTTGTTTCATCCTTTGCCAAATAGTTATTTTCCTTTTTTTGATGAAGGAGTGTTCTTATACATTGAAAAATTAACCCCTTAAGGACCAGTGGTCCTGGGGTGTGTAGTCCTTTAAGGACCGGATAGGGAAGTTCGACGTGCCACCCCACATGACTGATCACTTGTGACGGCACCCCGAACGAGGGACTGAAAGAGGTCGCTCCTGTCTTGAAGCGATCAACTTCAGTCCCCGGTATTACTCACCGCGCTCAGAGTAAAAGTAAGTGACGTACCAGGACCATCACTGGTCCTTAAGTACCGGACCAGCGTGACGGTCCGGGTACGTCATTGGACGCGAAGTGGTTACAGGAACAAAACACCCAGTAATGACACTGGGTTATTTAATTTTATATGTCACGTATTTAGAACTAGAGTTTGTAAAACTAATTTAAATCCTTAAAATACAATCACAAACTTGCATTTTAGACAAGGGGTCGACTTTTTTCGTAGTCATCCTAACAGGATCCTACCAGCGCGTGTTAACGGCCCCTGGCCATCACATCAAATGTATAGAATAATATATGCATGTGTATACGGTCTGTCTGCATAGAATAATATTGGACAAAAACAATATGAAGAATATAGTAAATCTGTTAAAAACAAGTAATTCTAGGGAAAGCCAACTATACCAATGAAGACATGTAAAACTTTCCAAATTTCCCATGGAATTAAATGTAGTTTTTAAGTCCTTAAATGCCAAAGATGTAACCAATACAAACACTACTCAGTGTGAATTGTCTTGTAGTCTACCAGCAACCACTGATCTGTTGGGCATCCATGTTTTAGACTATTGTGTATAGACAACATTTGGTATGAGAAACAATAGCTAATGCAGTTAACTTAGACTTATATCCACTGTTCTTGTGCTAAAAAGGCGGTTAGCCTATTACAATCCACTTACAAACAATACAACACTTCCACTTCTGAGACATCTGATCAAGACTGAATGACTGTCACAACCACGGCAGGATTTCCCAGTAGTCAGAGTAGGCAACTGCCTACAGCTCCAAATTTTGAGAGGTGCCAAAGCTGTGTTGGCCACAACCACATCATACATTGTGGGTGTGGCTGGAACAATCTCAGTGTCACTGTGCTAGTTGAATACCCCTTTACAAGCTATTAGTTAATCCCTTGGATGCTAGAGAGATCTCCGACACATTGCTTCTCGGTTAACCTTGCTTGTTATAGGCCAAGGGTATATTCTGTGCCAGGAAATAGTGGATAGGTCTGGGGGCTGGGGCCATGTGAGGGATAGGGGTGTGGTCATGGGTGGAGCTAAGGGTGTCCACTGTGCCTTGCCTAGAGGAGCATAGGATATATATCCAGCCCTGGTCAACACAAAGCATATGTAAGACTAGATTTCAGACCACAGGAAATTAAAAAAAATTTTAACAGATAATAGAATGAATTACTGGCTACTTAAGTATAAATATACACATAAATTGAAGATTATGCTAGCTTTAGTGTACTTATAATCTTAATTTTAATAATGACAGGAGGCGAGTATTTTGCTTTAAATCCTTCTTTACTCCTCTCATAGCAGCAAGTCTTTACAACCAATCATAAAACAGAAACTTTCCCCATAAAACCCTGTTTCCCTTAAGTCCCTCCCTCTTTCTTTGAGATCAACGCCAACAAACAGGAACAGTCTTCTCGGTGCCCCAATAACGACCGAACCGGCACCCCGACCTCCGCAGGCAAACCGGAATCCAATTACACTGAAAGAAAAGAAAGACAGTGAAAGGCAACAGCACCAAAGTATACGTCCACATACATATCATAACCGTAATCGGATATGAACAATAGTATTGAAATAGACAAATCGAAATACATAAAGTACAACCAAATAACATAAATACACAAATATGAATTGCACCCTCCCCTTGATCAAGAACCTGTGGGAGGGAAGGGAGGGAAAATACTCGCCTCCTGTCATTATTAAAATTAAGATTATAAGTACACTAAAGCTAGCATAATCTTCAATTTTAGTACATGACAGGAGGCTTCGTATTTTGCATTTTTAACGCTCTGAAAACAATGCCGATGACGCATGATCAACCTGACGAAAATAAAAAGTACGAAATGTAGTCTCTCGGGACCAATCAGCAGCTCTCAATATGTCCATCAAAGAAGCACCTGCCAAAAAAGCCGATGAAGCCGCCGCCCCTCTAACAGAGTGAGCACCAAAAGACTCGTCCACACCAGCCAACGATAAAATCCAGCGGATCCATCTGGCTAGAGTCGTGGTAGAAACCGCCTTATAGGGTTTCACGTAAGACACCAAAAGTTGTCCAGATGCCGCAAACCTAAGCGATTCCGTCCTATGGACATAAGAAGTAAGAACTGAGCATACACAGAGCTTAGGCTGGTCCCTAAAAAAGGGATAAAAAACAGAATCTGAGTCAGTCTTTGTTCGCCGAGAAATAACCAAAGTAACCCCAGCCGGGGAGAACGTAAAGCCGTCAACATCGAACGCACGAATGTCCGATACTCTCCGAAAAGACACCAAACAAAGCAACAATGCTAATTTGGCAGATAACTGACGTAAAGATAAACACTCATCCCCCGGCCAGTCCTGCAGAAAACGAAGAACCTGGCGTACATCCCATAACCTGGAATATTTGGGCCTCGGTGGCCGAGACAATTTCATGCCCCTTAAGAGGCGGCATACCAATTGATCCTGGCCCACCGGAACTCCCGCTATCGGAACATGAGCAGCCGAAATAGCGGAACGCATAACATTGATAGACCGCACAGACTTCCCAGAATGAAACAAAGATGAGAGAAAATTCAAAATGTCTGGTAAAGGTGCTGTAAAGGGATCAAAACCCCGTTCCACACACCAGCCAGTCCACTGACCCCAAGCCGAGACATAACATCGTCTGGTACCCGGAGCCCATGAGTCCCAAAGGAGAGACTTAGATTCCTCCGATAGGCCGTGGACAGCCCAACGTCCCCTGAAACCATCCAGGCCACCAAGTGCAGACGCCCTTGGTCCATTAGAGGGTGTGACCGACCTAGAGGATCGCGAAGCAGAAATCGGTCCGACGGAAGTAGAAGCGGATCCTGAATCGATAGTTCCAACAGATCCGGGAACCAAGCCTGGCCCTGCCAAAAAGGAGTCAACAGACGTAACGATACATCCTGACGCCTGACCTGATGAAGAACCCGCGCTATCATGGAGAACGGCGGAAAAGCGTAGGCCCCTTGACGTGGCCAGTCCTGAAGGAAGGCATCCACGGCTTCGCAGCCCGGATCCGGAAGCCAACTGTAGAACCGCTGTAACTGATGGTTCGTCCGTGATGCAAAGAGATCCAACACTAACGGACCTCTGAGTTGACGGAGATGATTGAATACTACCTTGTCCAGCATCCAATCGCTGACATCCCTCCAATGTCGAGAGAACCAGTCTGCCGTCAGATTGACCTCTCCTGGGAGATATTCCGCCATCAAGGTGATGTTCCTGCGAAGACAAAATTGGTAGATCTCCTTCGTCGTATCTGCCAAGATCCGCGACCTCGTGCCTCCAAGACGATTTATGTACTGAACAGCAGAGACATTGTCCATTCTCAGAAGGATACAACAGTCCGACAGATTCTTGGCGAAACTGCGAATGGCGAAGGAGCCCGCTATCAACTCCAAACAATTGATGTGGAGACCCGATTCCTCCACCGACCAAGGACCCCCTGTAGCGTTTTCCGCACAGGCCGCTCCCCAGCCCCAGAGACTGGCATCCGATTCCAGAATGAAATCCGGACTGAGCCCGAAAATGGCTCTGCCGTTCCATGCGCTCATGTGACGAATCCACCACCTCAGCTCCCCTTTGACCTCCTCGGTTAAAGGAATGACCTGGTCGTAAGACGGCTGTATTCTGAGGAAGGAGGCCTTCAACCTCTGCATTGCCCTGTAATGCAGAGGCCCCGGAAAGATCGCCTGGATGGAGGACGACAGTAGCCCCACTATCCTCGCCAACTGACGCAGAGAAACCGACTCCAGACGAACAACCTTCCGAAGTTCCTTCCGAATCGCCCTGACTTTCTGAGCAGGAAGATGAAGAGAACAAGTTTTTGAATTGATCTCGAAACCTAGAAATTGTACTATCTGGGAAGGCGTTAGCGCTGATTTCTCCACATTGACCAAGAATCCCAGGGATTCCAACAAGTGAATGGTAAATCTCGTTTGCGAGAGCAGACGAGAGCGGTCGCCGCAAAACAGCAGGATGTCGTCTAAGTATATCAAACAGCGAACACCCCGAGCCCTGAGATGAGCCACAACAGGTTTCATCACCTTGGTGAAACACCATGGAGCCGAGCTGAGGCCGAAAGGCAGACAAGTGAATTGAAGCACCCTGCCGTGCCAAAGAAAACGAAGAAATCGGCGACTGGCCGGAGCCATGGGAATCGACAGGTACGCGTCCATCAGATCTAGTCTGGTAAACCAATCGTCGGGACGTAACAGGTCCCTGAGCAGATGAATGCCTTCCATCTTGAAGTGTCGATAGAGGACAAAAGCGTTCAACTGACGAAGGTTGATGACCGGACGAAATCCGCCAGTCTTTTTGGGAACGAGAAAGATGTTGCTGAAGAAACCTCCGGTTTCCGACACCTCCTCCACGGCACCTTTCCGAAGTAAGGACTGAATCTCTCCATCGACTAACACCTTCTGATCGTCTGCGAACTGAATGGGATGCGGAGGAGCCAGCTGCACAGGATCTGCAAAAAACTCTATTACATACCCTTGAACTGTTTGCAAAACCCAAGCATCGGACGTCAGAAGAGCCCAAGCCTGCAACGAAAGGGCCAATCGACCCGCAGTTAAAGTTAGAGAAAGCGGATCTGACACAACACTCACCTTTAGCTTGCGTAGCTCTCCCTCTGCCGCGGAACGAGGATCCTCGACCTTGGCCTCTGGACTGGAAGTTGACTCTACCAGACGTGGAGGGGAAGAATGGCAGTGTTCCGGATCGGGGACCTGACGGCCAAAAGCGGCTGGCGGCACGGCCCCTCTGCCGACCAGCCCGTCCAAAAACCCCTCGAGAGACCACTGGATGGAACACCTTCTTCATGGAGAGCTGAGCTTTGTTCAGGGTCGTAAACATGCTGACATGTTTTTGTAACTCCTTCAGAAAAGCATCACCGAAAAGGAGGCCATTAGCAGCCGGGCCCAATTCTTTGGCCGCAAGGTCAGACAGCTTGGCATCAATTCGAAGGAGAGCCGCCTTCCTACGCTCAGAGGACAGAGCTGTGTTTGCGTTCCCCAGTAGACAGAAGGCGCGAAGAGCCCATTCTCTGACACAGAGAGGATCCAGGGACACATTGTGAGCCACGGCTTCATCCGCCATATGTAAAATCTGAGCTAACGGGCCGGATATGTCAAGCAGCTTATCCTGAGCCGTCCGCAAACCCTTTTCCATTCCCTTCCGAGGGTCCCTTCCAGATCGGGACATGAAGACCACCATGGTATTATCAAAAATCGGGGTAAGGCCCACCTTATCCTGCAACAGGGGACGTGGACATTCAGCACGCAGGCGGTTGCGAACTTCTCGATCTAAAGGTCTGCGCAGCCAGAAATGGATGTAATTTGCAAGATGATCTGGTAGCTGCCACTCAGAAGAGCGCGGGTGCCGGATAGTGCGAGGATCAAACAGAGGGGCACCCAAAGAGTCTAAAAAGACACCTTCTGTATCACGGGAAGAAGAAGGATGAGAAGGTGAAGACTTATGTACCATCACAGACTCTTTAACATAAGGAGACAGGTCCTCTTCTTCCTCCCAACGAAGATCCTTGTCAGAACCTGAATCTGCCTCCGCGTGCCAAGCATCCACAACCGAAAGGGGGTCTAGAGCAGCCTCATCATCGGATGACCGAGCCTCCACAGAACCGGGGTCCACAGTCATCGCATCCCCCAAGGAAAGTCTGGGATGTTTCCCTTTTGCAGAGGAACCAGAGCCATCTAGGGTATGCCTATTCTTTTTAGGAGGAGGCAGACCTTCGTCGTCAGATCTTATATCCCCGGCAGCGTCAGACCTGCTCCGCAACTCTGTTGGGTGATGAGACATCATTCTGGCCAGAACTTTCTCCACCGATACGGACACCGCAGCATTGATTATCGCCTGCATATCATCAGCCTGGGCCCTGGAAGGATCCATAGTGACCTGTGGAAAAAGGAAACAGTAAACCAAAGCGCAGTGGTCGCTAGGAAGACCGTGCTGCGCAGAGGAGCCCCCCAAGAAACACGCCACAGAAACGTGGAGCAATCAAATAACAGCCAGACAAACCAAATGTACCGTTTGTGGTGTAATGCAATCAGGTAAAAATTTTTTTTTTTTTTTTTTTTTTTTGGCAATCTGTACCCACCAGATCAGACTATCATACGCCCAACCATTGCCCGGGGGCGCAAGAAGCAACAGGGCACAGGAAACACCATTCCCTGGATCAAAATTTAGACCCTGAGCTGAATAATAGTAAAGGGGGCTCACCCCTAAGCAGCAAGGACTCAGTCCTATGAAGTATACATACAGTAATATATGTGTGAAAAAATAAAACAACACTACTATCTGTGCTCTATACCGTAGAATGGCACATGGACAGGTTACAGGCACAGGATTCGAACCCAGAGCTACCGCATCCCAGGCAGATGCAGTACCTCTAGGCCACCAGGCTAGGCACTAAACTGCAACCCGCACCGAAATATAACTAGGGCAGCCGCCCAGAAATGAGCCAGACACACCGCAGTGAGCAGCGCGAGCCCTGACCCGGCAGAACACAGCCAGGGACGAGACGGCTCACGCTGCACAACCGCAGCTGTGAGGCAATGTGTTCGTGGTATGAGTGATCCTGAGCCGTACACTTTAAACACAGTGGAACTCAAAACAGTGAGCCACCATAAGGAGCCAGCCTCAATAGGAGGCCAAGAGGGAAACAAGGCACCATGTTATACTTTAATAAAGGATGTGTAAGCGGTGGTATAGTTTTTGAAGCAGACAAGCCACGCGATCACGCGGGCCGCCCATGACATGAACAGGGATAGGGATAGCAAGGAAGCGCAAAGAAAGACGCGGCGCAGGCCCGCTTGAACCACGGCCCCCTGCACCGCAAGAATCAGAGACACAAAGGAAGCACAGGGAGATTACCTCCCCGCTCCACAGTAGGAGGACGAAAGTCAAGAAGAGAAGAAAGGAATCCGTGTAACAGGGTAAGATACCCAAAGGCCCACGGAGATGGAAGGCAACCTCCCCGCCGGCCAAGCCAATAAAGACAGCACCAACAGGGGAACACGCCAAACCACCCCCGCGGGAGCACCAGAGCAGAAGAATACAACAACCCCACAAGAATACAAAGGAAACCCAAGGTACCTTAACACATTACACAGCATAACCAGGCATACATAAACAGTTAAATCATCAGTAGAAATAAAGTACAAACACCAAGGGCAAAAAACGCTGACCTGAACTTGCGGAGAGCAGCAAAGAAAGAGGGAGGGACTTAAGGGAAACAGGGTTTTATGGGGAAAGTTTCTGTTTTATGATTGGTTGTAAAGACTTGCTGCTATGAGAGGAGTAAAGAAGGATTTAAAGCAAAATACGAAGCCTCCTGTCATGTACTAAAATTATTTTTAGTCATTAGTATTCTTTAAATAGTCTGTATTCAAGGGAGTGACTGAAGAGCTAGAGATCTAGCTCTAATGTTTAAAAGCTCCAGGTTCAGTTCCTATCTTTGGGCATGTAGTGGTGATAATCTCTCTAATAGTATTTCATGGTGCTCTAATAATGCATTAAACCAAGGATGAGCAATATGAAGCCCTCCAGCTGCCATTTGGAAGGAATTTTTTTTTACCTACTTGGATCTAAATTGGAAATGGTTTCAGGGGAAGTTTTTTTGCCTTCCTCTGGATCAATAGGGTTGTTTTTGGCATTGGCTGGACTTGATAGATACACATCTTTTTTCAGCCTCGTCAACAAAGTTACTATGTCAGCTATGTAGCTGTTGCTGTACTGAGAATTGTAGATCAGCAACAGCTGGAGAGCTTCAGGTTGCTCACCTCTGAACTAGGTTGCCCCACACCCTGGGACCCTACCGACTACCATGTTAAACTGTTTTAAAACACTGTTATGCAGCACATTTCTTCACTTGTATATGCCAGTAGTCACCAGCTCTAGCATCCAGCAACTTGACAATTAAGATGTACAAAAGCAGCTTCGACTAAGTTTAACTATTACAAACAACGTCGAGTGTTAATAAACCCAAACAAAATTTTAGAATGCTGAAGTGGTTCCCTACCTGAGAGAAACAATATAGTAAATTGCTCAGCTATAGTCTACCACTCCTAGCTTTTCTGCAAGAATCATCAAAAGGACAATAGCTTATTAACAATTACATGATATGCAGCGCTACTTTTTATTTTTTTGGGCCATCACATGACCACTTTTCTAGCTATACTGATGTTAAAATGATGTAGAAAATACTATGGAGAACACCACACTTACAGAATTGTTTCATATTTCAAGAAACGTAGAGTTGGAACCCATACGTAATGTGTTACACATGCTCTAGTTGCCTTTAGATCTTGAGAAATTCACAGAAGAGCTTGCCTGAGCCTTATAACCTGAGTGAGATCCCTCCAGGGCCGGTGCAAGGATTTTTGTATACACAGGCAAAGGTGCATTTTGATGCCCCCCCTCCGACTCGGACACAATCCACCTGCCCCCCCGACTTTGCCACAATCCCCTGCCCCCACCCACATATTCACCTCCACACTCTCCCCACCTCCACATTGCCCCTTCCACAATGCTCCCTTCATCTCCACAATATCCCTTCATCTCCACATTGCCCCTTCCATAATGCCCCATCATCTCCACAATGCCCCCTTCATCTCCATAATGCCCCTTCATCTCCACAATGTCTCTTCCACAATGCTCCCTTCATCTCCACAATGCCCCTTCCACAATGCTCCCTTCATCTCCACATTGCCCCTTCCATAATGCCCCTTCATCTCCACATTGCCCCTTCCACAATGCCCCTTCATCTCCACATTGCCCCTTCCACAATGCCACTTCATCTCCACAATGCCCGTTGATCCCCTACCTTGAGTCCCTGGTGGTCTAGAGGCAAGCCATAAGAGAGCTCTGTGCCTCCTTTGGCACAGAGCTGAAGCTCCCGCTCGCTGTTCTCAGAATGCACAGCGCTGGGAGATGATGTCATCTCCCAGTGCTGTGTATTACTACAGAGTCTGGGTAGCTCTGTGTTCAATAGATGCCGCGAGGGAGTGCTTGGTAGTGTAAATCAGCGCTCCCTCGCGGCAGATATTTAAAAAAAAACAAAAAAAACAGCTTCCCCTTTTTCGGCGCCCCTCCGTTGCGGTGCCCTAAGGCAGCTGCCTGTCCGGCCTTAATGGTAGCGCTGGCCCTGGATCCCTCACAGTGATGGATAATTCTCAGTGGACTTTCTCCCAACTCTGAAGACAAAGTCCAATATCTGGATTCCTTTCAAGGAACTTTTCATAGATGCAAGGTAAGTATAGGGGTATATTTTCCCTTTCATCCCTTGTATGTAAGAGAAAACTCCAATTTGTTGCTTTGCAAGGTACTAAAGGCATCTATAGAATACAATAGGTTAAGAGAGAATTAGATATATTTCTAGAAAGATGGAAAACATTGGGTTTATGTAAAAACTACAGAGCTGATGGAGGGTAAGCCAGGGAGTAATCAGACCCTCATCGTAGAGTCAGAAATTATTTATTTCCTGCAGTGAAACATAAGTGACAGGACGTAAAAGGGTTTTATTTTGGTTTGAGCTACTATGAACCAGCTAGGGGATGGACTCTATTGTAAGTGATAACTTTATCACAGGTGTTATCACCAAATGTCCTCATATCAACTGCAATGGAATCCAGGTAAATATTTAGCAACACTGAAACTGAAAGGGCAACCATCACCTGAAAGCTCCCTATCTGTAGATATTTTCTCCTGGGAGCTGATTTGCTGATGAACCTGATATTGTACTGTATGCCGACCGGGTGAGCAGCACGGACATCTGAAAGGAGACCTCAGTTGTTCCCCCGGTATGCAGCACTACACTGGAGAGTTACCTGTCAAGTGCAATTCAGGTCCCTATAGATACTCTGTATCAGCCTTCAAAGTCCAACAGAATGGTTATATGGGGACTGCACAACAAACCCAGGAGTTTATGGCTGAGAGTTTCATACTTGCAGATTGTTTTTCAGCTGAGGGGGTACATTTTCTGACATCCCAAATGGCTGATAGGAACCCAGTTTGGGCTGCACAGTGCAGCCCTAGGTTTATTCCAAAGTCATCCTCCCAAACAAATATAAATAATTTAGCCCCTTACATACCCGACATGTAGCTGTCTCACATGGTTTGAATTTGCCGTCAATAGAAATAAACACGTTAACTCATTTAACTCTCATGTAATGGCGCATCATCCTGCTGAACTCATGTAATACTCTGCTACTTTCATGTAATGTTGTATTGCCCTGGTGAAAAAATTTAATGGTGTATTCTCCTGCTGGTTCCATGAATACTAGTCTTGTCTTGTGTAATGGTGTATTGTGCTGCTGGTCTCATGTAACACTCTTACAGCCTGATATAAACATAAAGTCTTATACAGTGGTGTATTACTCTGCTGGTGTTCTATATCTTACAGTGCTCTTATAAAGTTTGTTCTCAACCACAAGCACCACTCTATTGCTCTCATTGGCTTTAATGCTTTATGTATGTCTTTTAGCATTTACTGATTGATTTTTTTACTCCAGATAACATGACTGTGTGGTTTAAATCCCTAACGTATAGGACTGCATTTAGAAATAAAATGGTAGCCTGCATAAATCACATATCTATCAATTTACAAAGAAAACCTGTAACAATCCAAGTGCACTTACCAAAAAGAATAGCCAGCATAGAGGCTATATATTATAGGATATAATTAAGAGGATAGGCTTTCTTTTTAAACCCTTGATCCTAAATAAATAGAAAGAGAAATGAAAGAAACCCTGCAGAAATAGCACTCAAGACAAGTCTGGACAAACATATATAATAAAGGTTATATTTTACTTTTGTAAGTTAAAAATATGTATGCCGGGTCATATCTGGCTTGCCACAAACAAATTCACACACAAAACAAAAATTGGATAAACTGTTATGTAATGATCTCAGGTACTGTTCCTGTGACATCTCATGGGGACAGCCTATTATGATCACTGAAGGGATATTAGATACCAAAAGTATTAGAGAAATGTGACACTACAGGTGATAATAGGTAAGGGCCGAGATGCACTAAAGGTCAAAGAGTAAGGTGACCAGATTTTTCAAATGAAATCCGGGGACATTTTTTTTCTCTACCCCCTGTCCACCTCCACACCCTGTCCATCCTCACACCCTGTCCACACACGGCCCACACTCTGTCCATCCTCACACACATTCACCCTGCCCTTCTCCGCACACTGTCCACCCTGCCCACCTCCACATTGTCCACACTGTCCACCTCCACATTGCCTACCTCCACATTGTCCACACTGTCCAGCTCCACATTACCCAACTTCACACTGCCCACCTCCACATTGTCCACACTGTCCAGCTCCACATTGCCCACCTTCACATTGTCCACACTGTCCAGCTCCACATTACCCACCTCCACATTATCCACACTGTCCAGCTCCACATTTCCCACACTGTCCAGCTCCACATTGCCCACCTCCACATTGCCCACACTGTCCAGCTCCACATTGCCCACCTCCACATTGCCCACACTGTCCAGCTCCACATTACCCACCTCCACATTATCCACACTGCCCAGCTCCACATTTCCCCACACTGTCCAGCTCCACCCTGCCCACCTCCACATTGCCCACACTGTCCAGCTCCAGATTGTCCAGCTTCACATTGCCCACCTCCACATTGTCTACACTGTCCAGCTCCACATTGTCCATTTTCACACTGCCCACATTGTCTGTCTGCCTCTACACTGCCCACCTCCACACACTATCCACACCACCTCTACACACTGCCCACACTATCCATACCACCTCTACACACTGCCCACACTGTCCAACTCCACACACTGCTCACCTCTACACTGTCCACCTCCACACACTGCCTGCATTGCCCACCTCCTCACCCTGTCCTCCTCCACACGCCCACGGGAGCGAAGCTCTACAGTGCAATGTAGCACGCTATGTATATTCTTTCTCCAGTAAGGGGTCAACCTGTGGTCCAATGACAAGTATCATATACCATTTCTTGTTTTATTTTATTCATTGATTTACATCTTTTTATATATATGTATCTTTTTGATGCCTTAGATATATTTTTTAATTCTCTTTTCCATTTATTTTAATATTCTTGGTATTGTTCACTTGGGAAATCCTTCCCATGTTTACCTGCTACTATTTTAAATGTGTATATTTATACTGTAACTAAATCTAATTTTACTACACTTAGATAGCACTTGCGCTGTCTCTCCCCTACCCCTGAACTTTTTGCATGTGACGTCCTCTCGAACCTTGGATTGCTCTTTCTACCAAGACCAGCAGCAAAGGACTTGTTTTTTGAGAAAGACATTAAAAAAAGAACACCATTGCCAAAGAAACACATAAAAAGTATAATAGAATACAATATTAACCATTTTCTCCTTTCTATCAAAATAATTTTTAGGGGGGCAGTACGCTAGGTTTATATATTTATAGAGTTCAATACACTGCCCGTGCCTCTGTCAAAGTGCTATATTCACTTACTTAACCGCACTTTTTCCAACACGTCCTAAATATCACTTTCCATGGATATATTCACTCTGTGTGGTGTTGTGTAACCTTCCCTCCTCCACACACTGTCTACCTCCACACTGCCCACCTCCACATTGGTCACATTTCTCACCTCCACTATACCCACATTGCTGCCTGCATTCCTGCTTCCCTTGCTCTGAGTGCAGCGCTGCTGTCCTATGCACTACAGCCAATGAGAGAGGAGTATCCTGGCAAAACCTTCTCTCTCATTGGCTGCCATTTCAACTTGTTGGGAAGGCACTGGACAGCAGATACAGCTTAGGGAATGCCGCCTGTGCCTTTCTATTAATGTGGCTGCCTTAGTTAGATATGGGACAGATCCGGGGACAGATTCTAGGCGGTGACAGTGCCTCAGTCCGGGGACTGTCCCCAGGGACAACTGGTCACCCTATCAAAGAGGGCTCATAATATCGATGTGAAGGCACACTGATAGTATTCATAAAGTGTCTTCAACATCATATCCCTATCAACCTGACAAAAATCTGCCCACATCAACATCAATATGACATGCCTTCGGCAGGTTTACGGATTTTCACTCATCACATTCACAATGGCCTACTTCAATATGGGAAAGCAGCATAATGATTCATTTCCATAAGGAAATGCATGATAATGAGCCATTATCTTATGCAAGGGGGTGTGTTTATATGTTAGTGTGGCACTTTACCACATTTACTAAATTCTGATAGCAGCTTCTGCTGTCAGAGTTCACAGTCTCAACTTCACCTACCTAAGGCTGGTGAAGCTGGGATCTCCCTGTACTTTCCTATGCAGTAAAAACCCTCAGTGAATCAGAAGCAGGGAGGGTTGTCGAACTGAAAGCAATGTGGAACAGATGTTCTCGCTCGCACATCAACAGCAGTACGACAATCCCGAAGTCTGACAGCATTCTCTCTGCATCCCCACTTGGTCATTAGGGGAATGGAAAATAATCTTTCAGCACCAAGAACAACATGTGGGTCTTGAGGATCCTCCTACTCAATCATTCATAGAACACTGTGTTGAATAGAGGAAGGAGCTGATCACCTTCCTGGTCATAGCATTGATCATCTAGCCTATTGGCATGATAGTTGTAGCACCCAAGAGAACACAGAAATATTAGTACTACCTGAAAAAATAGGAAATTGCTATATACTATAATATTGTCCTGCAATAGCAGTTGGATAATATATAACCAGCATCAACCACTTGTCCTCTTGGATGCTGTGACTAGGATGGTTGCCCAACGTGCCTGGCATTCAAAGGGTTAAATATATACTCCTTGCTAGAATTTTAAGAAAATTATTTATTTGACATGATAGTTGTAGCATCCAAGAGAACATTAAAATATTAGTAGTACCTTCTTCCCTATGTAACATTAAATTGGATTCAGGCTCTTTGAAGTTTGAAGAACACTGATACATTAACTTCAGGAATGTAAAGACTCAGTGATTCTGTATTGTATATCTTTTCCCATCTTCAACACTGCTTCCATTTTTATTATCTTTTTTTAATAATAGTATTTATATAGCGCCTTTCTCCCGGTGGGACTCAAAGCGTTTTCACAGCATGCTCTCGGAATTACCAAATCAGCAGCTGAATAATAGATGTTATTATTACCCAATCAATAGTACTCGTTTATCAACCTCGGAAGGATGAAGGGCATTTACCACTGAGGTATCTCACTGGCTTTTTTTTAATAAACTTTCAATAGACTTCTCAGGGCTGTACAATAGTTTAACAAGGAACCAGAACAATGTACAATGGGGCTCAATAGGTAAGAAATCAGATATTTACAATTAACAATAAAAGTTACTGGAAACAAGGGTCCTGCTAAAAATCTAAGAGATGAACTGATCAAGTGCTTGGAGTTGCCAAGTGGTCCAGCCCTGGAGGAAGTTATGACTGTTATCTGACTGCTGTGTGGAGTCAGGAAGGAATTTGTTTTTACCCCGCTTGGGGCTTAATTGGAAATGGCTTCAGTGTTTTTTTTTTGCTTTCCTCTGGATCAACAGGGGTGATTTGGCATGGACTGGACTTGATGGATGCATGTCTTTTTTTCCGCCTCATGAACTATATTACTATATGACAGTAATGGTATGTTATTATTATATTTCATTTATATAGCTCCAAATTATTACACAGCTCTGTACAATAGGACATAATCATACAGAGGCATTAAACAGTACAAATGGAACATAAAAAACAAAAGGGTGAGCGGGCCCTGCTTGTTAGAGCTTACAGTCTACAGGAAAGTAGGTATAAGTGCATCCTTCCACATGAATTGCTGGTCAGTGGGAGACAAAAGTGTTTTTGAGTGCAGTGGTTCAGTAGTGGGTCTGTTTGGGAGAACAAGACTATGTGAATAATGAGGTCATGATGGGGTTGTAGGTGGGAGAGTTATTTTAGAAGGGAATGAGAGTGAGCAGAAGTTAGACAGGCTGTTGCTCTGGCCTTTCACATTACACTTATGGAGGTAGTTGATAGGCTTCCCTGAAGAGGTGAATGTTCAGGGAGCGTCTAAAGATCTGAAGGCTGGGGTAGAGTCTGATGGGATGGCGAAGGGAATTCCAGTGCTCAGATGCAGCACAGAAGAAGTCCTGTAGGCAGGAATGGGAGGATGTAATAAGTGCTGCAGAGAGAAGAAGGTCCTGTGCAGAGCGAAGATGGTGAGTGGGAGCGTATTTGGAAATGAGAGATGAAATATAAGGGGGTGCAGTGTTAGTAAGGGCTCTGAAAGTTGGCACCAGAATTTTGAATTTAATTATGTGTGCTAATGGGAGCCAGTATAGGGATTGGCAAAGAGGAGCGGTATTAGAGGAGCAATGTGCGAGGTAGATTAGTCTGGCAGCAGAGTTCATTATGGGTGGTAGTTGGGTTAGTTAGGTGAGAAGGCGGCCAATTAGGAGTTAGTTACAGTAGTCAAGATGGGACACATGTTTGGATTAGAATTTTGATATCCTCTTGGGTGAGAAAAGGTCAAATTCTAGAAATGTTTGATGGTAGTGCTGATAACAGTGATGGAAATATTCAGGATAAGGCTGGTTGGAGAGGGAGGGAAAATTATAAGTTCTGTTTTGATTATGTTAATATTTAGATGACAGGAGGACATCCAGGAAGATACAGCAGAGATAATTACATACCTGGGACAAGAGGGAAGGGGACAGGTCTGAGGAGGAAAGACAGATTTGGGTGTCATCAGCATAAAGATGATGGTGAAACCCACAGGAGATTATTAATTTGCCAAGGGAAGTGGCGCAGACTGAAAAGAGCAAGGGGCCTAGGACTGAACCTTGTGGTACCTCAATAGAGAATGGGAGGGGTGAAGAAGTGGAGCCAGAGTAGGAGACATTGGAGGAGTGGTTGGAGAGGTATGATGAGAACCAAGAGAGGGCAGTGTCACAGAGGCCTAGGGAATGGAGAGCTTGGAAGAAACAAATGCAGGTGGTGGGTCCAGGAAATGTGTAGGGAGTAGTGAACTTCTGACTTAGCAGAGAGCAAGCCATTGGCCACTTTAGTGATGACATTCTCAGTGGAGTGATGAGGGCAGAATCCAGATTGCAGGGGATCTACCAGGGAATAGGATTAGAGGAATTTTGTGAGCTGGTTGAATACAAGATGTCGGAGGAGCTTGGAGGTGAATGGGAGAAGGTAACTGAGCAAGTAGTTTGGGTTCAGAGAGGATTTCCTTCACATGGGTATGATTAGTGAATGCTTCAAAGAGGAAGGAAGGTGCCAACTGGCAGAGAGAGGTAGAATAAGCGAGTAAGTGCTGGAGTTAGTAGAGGAGAAAGTTCTTGAATGAGCTGAGATGGGATTGGGTCAAGAGGGCATGTTAAGTGTGAGTGTCACAGGTGAAAAGGAGTTAAGTGTGTATGTGGGAGAGGTGACAGGGAATGTGAGATCTTGGGCAAAGTGGTTTGTATTGGTGGGGGTAGAAGAGATTTAAAGGTTGAGAAGAGGTGTTTGGGGTTAGAGAAAAGATTAGAAATTAGGTAGAAAAATATAACGGTTTGCTAAGGGAGAGGGTAGAGCTATGAGAATGGAGAATGAAATGTAGTGTACAAAGTCAGTCGAGGTAAACAGTTTCCTCCAGTGCCTTTCCACAGTGCGTGAGCACCTTTGAAGGTATCACAATTGTATTGTGGGCCAAGGTTGTAATGGGGTTCTGCGAGGGTGGAGTAGAAATATGCAGCTCTGTCAAGCAGCATTTTTTTGGGACAAGTAAGCGTAAAATGGTATTAAGAAGAGGTTGTAGGGATGTGGAGAGTTGTTGCAGATCATGAGTATGCAGATTTCTCAGCATGCTCTTAATCATGGGCGTGGAGTTGGATTTACGTGGTATGATTAGTTTTCTGGTTAGGAGGTGGTGGTCAGAGAGGGAAGGGAACAACAGTGAAGTTAGAGACAAAGCAGAAGTTTGTGAAGACTCAACTGTCACTGAGCGTGAGAGAGCTGGTCCACAATGCGTTGCAAACCCCTGTGACACTCAAAAGGTTAATATAGACTACACATAGTGCAGATCGCATGCTTTATTTAAAAGGTATTTTAGATAAAGATTACATTTTTAGGCATGCAATTTTACTGCGTTGCTACAGCATATAATGAGTCATTTTCAACAACCACAGCTTTCAATAGGCTACCATAGCAATAACATCACCATAAAATTTCAGGCCATGGAAGTACTACACACCTGTCAGCAGTGGGATTTGTTTTACTCTGCAGGCTAAATCCTGCAATACATATTTTTTCTAGCAATACTTAAAGGAGCGGTAAACTTTTTTAATGAAAAAATATATATTGTAGGGATTTTCCTATTGTGTAAAATAAGGGTACTCCCACTGCAGAGAGATTTATATTTCCAGAGTTATTACAGTTTAAACCCATATTTTTTTACATTAGCAGTGCCCTCTAGTGGTCAAATTCTAATTAGATTTCCTGTTAGATTCTAATGGAGAGGAAAGTCAGAAAAGTCAGAGACATACAATTCTCCATAGAATGTGATAGAAACTGCCTGTCACTTCCTGTCAGAACTATCAGGAAGTAAACACAGTAAATTCACTTCCTGATTGTTTAAACTGCTATAAATTTTGAATAAAACATCTGACAGCAGTGGGGGTGACCTTGTTTTATTCAGTAGGAAATGCTCTGTAAAATAGGTGTTTTCATAAAAAAAAGTTTACTGCTCCTTTAACCCTTTCGCGACACAGGACGTACATGTACTGTGTGGCTGTCACTTAGTGACAGAGGACGTACATGTATGTCCCGGAAATCCGGCTCCCCGCGCGGCTGCACGCCGTTCGGGGACTCCGGATTCTTTTAGACAAAAAAAAAAAAATGTTAGACGGGCGTTAAGTGACAGCCGCGTCTGCACGCGGCCGTCACTAAGGGGTTAACTTTATTAGGTATTGTCAGTCATTACAAATGACACAAACAAAATTACCAAGAACTAGGACCAAACAGAAAATAACTCATTTTTAAAGCTGGAAAAAAATACATATTTAAATTACATAACCCAATTTCATTTTATGTGTTAATGTTCCTTTAAATCTGTTTTCTTGTACTCGTTTATGCACCTTTTTCTAAGTTATACTTAACTCTTTTATTACCAGAGGGGTATCTAACCCATTGCTTTGTAATGTGCTGGATACCCTCCTGGCACTCAAAGGGTTAAACAGTTACTGGATAATGATAACAGTAATAATTAATCATTTAGATGTCTGCGAGCCCAGAATACTTTGTAGCAGAGCAGGGTTTAAAGGGGATCTATCACCCCTTTACTTTGCCTAAATCGTTTTTTATATATATATTGTATATAATGAAAAATGTATACATGTTAAAAAACAAAAACACTTTTGATGAAATTTAAAGGATAAACACAGCCCTGTCCTTACTTCCGGGCAGACTGCGGACAGCTGATCTGTGCCGCAGTCTGCCTCTCTCTATCCAGTATCCTCCGATGACGGAGGCTTTCTGTCTGTAAGCTGGAGCACTCTCATTGGCTAGAAATCGATCTCTGCCAATGAGAGCGCTCCAACTTACAGACAGAAAGCCTCTGTAATTGGAGGAGGCTGGATAGAGGGAGGGGTGCAGAGGCAGAGATCAGTTAACCACAGTTTGTTCGGAAGTAGGTACAGAGCTGTATTTATTTTTTTAATTTCGCCAAACAACCTTTTTTTTTTTTTTTTTTTTTTTTTTAAATTTATACACTTTCCATTATATACGATATAGAACAAAACAATTTAGGCAAAGTTGTAAAGGGGTGATAGATCCCCTTTAAAGGGATAGTAAGGTTTCACACAAAAAGCAGCTCCAATTAATCTTCATATTATTTGGGCCATGGAGAGTGTTATTTCACTACTGTCAGAGATGTAGTTCAAGACTAATTGAATGATAAAGTATCCCCCTTACACCCATTTTACCTAGTGTAAGCTGCCTCCCCTAAGATGTAGAAAATGGTCTCTTGATTGGACACCTCACAGCAAGGGATAATCTTCTTACTTGAAGCATAAGGAAAACCCTGCCTCCCTTGACAAGTTTTTCAGGTGTTTCCTTATGCTCACTGAAGATCCATCTGGACATTCTTGCTGCTCTGAGGTGAGCAGTATTACATCAGTAAAAGGGGCAGGAGGGGGATAATTTATCATTCACTTACTCTTGAACTATAACTCAGACAGTATTGAAATAATGTTCTCCACTGCCCAAATACTATGTAGTTTAAATCGGAGCTGCCACTATAGGGACATGCTAGAGAGGTCACCAACATTCAATGGAGTAAATACCATATTATTTTATTTAAATCCATGGGAATTTTAAAGGAGCAGTTAACTTTTTTTTTTATGAAAACAAATATATTTTACAGAGCTTTTCCTGCTGAATAAAATAAGGTCACTCCCACTGCTGTCAGATGTTTTATTCAAAAATTATAACAGTTTAATTAATCAGGAAGTGAATTTACTGTGTTTACTTCCTGGTTGTTCTAACTGACAGGAAGTGACAGGCAGTTTCTATCACATTCTATGGAGAACTGTATATCAATGACTTTTCTGACTTTCCTCTCCATTAGAATCTAACAGGAAATCTAATTAGAATTTGACCAATAGAGGGCACTGCTAATGTAAAAAAAACATGGGTTTAAACTGTAATAACTCTGGAAATATAAATATCCCCGCAGTGGGAGTACCCTTATTTTATTAAATAGGAAAATCCCTACAATATATATTTTTTCATAAAAAAAAAGTTTACTGCTCCTTTAAGAATTTGTGTCTGTCCCCTAGTGCTGTTAGTTTGTTACATAATTGCTTCAGTTTTCAGTATACCAGCCTCACTGACTCCAAATCAAAAATACAGTTAGGTATCACCGGTTGTTGACAAGCAGCCATAAAAACGTCTGTACAATTAGTTTTGCCTCTGCAGCCACCTACCTCCCCCCCACAACAACTAATAAGACCTGAAACGTACTTAGAAATCCCGCAGGATTTTTCAGAAGGGCTTTCAGAACATCATACATTAAAGTAATAGGATGCATAAATCAATGCAATAAATCTATTCTTGAATCCGCAGAGAGGCATTAAGCTTTGTCTGTAAGGACAAGCCTTTAGAAAGGAGGTACAATGCCTATCCAGTTTAACTCCTTGGATTCTAGAGAGGTCTTTATTGCTTCACAATATGTTATTATTGGCGTAAAATCTCGGGTATAATATGCACAATTTTACCCCACTTCACCTTATGTGAAGTGGGGGGTGCGTATTATACATGAGAGTTTAAAAAAAAAAAAAAAAAAATTAGGGTTGGCTGATCCCTTCCCTCCCTCCCTCCCCCGGGTCAAACCCGCTGTCAGAACAAGCCTTACTTGCTTGAAGTTTAACGCCCCCACTTGAAGTCCGCATCTTCTGCTGTGTGGAGAAGGCAAAATACAGCGTTATGCACAGCCCATCAATGGGCTTACAGGACCTTCCGCCTACAGCCAATGGTAATGCCCTGTGTATCAGCAAGGGGGGAAAACAAGGGTGCGTATTATACATAGGCACTCTTGTTTTCCCCCAAAATCTTTGGCATAATATGCACTTGCGTATTATACACAGGCGCGTTTTATACCTGAGATTTTACGGTATTATTCTTTATTTATATAGCTCCAACTAATTCCTCAGCGCTGTACAATTGGGAATAGACATACAGAGGTATTAAATAGTACAATCAAATGTGGAGAACAGAATATGTTGAAAACGTTCGAGCATCCAAAGGGTTAAAACTGTAAAAATAAGTAACAAAATATAAAGTTATGGGGGAATATGAGGCAACATCATATTGCGAGGTAGATTTTTGCAGTGCAACGTTTACTGGCTGAAGGACCATAATCGCAGTTAAGTATCAGGATAGACTAAAGCAGTGGTTCTCAACCTTTCTAGTGCTGCGACCCTTTGATAAAATTTCCCAAGTTATGGGGACCCCTAACAGTAAAATTATTTTTGTTGTGCCTTCATTGCTGTAATTTTGCTACTGTTATGTTACAAAAAACAATTTTCTGATGGTTTAAGGCAGGGGTCAAGTCCTGGGAAAAGAAGTGTGGGAACTCACCCAAGATTTCCCCCCGCCCAAAATAAATATGTATGGCTCACGTCAAGATTGTCTCTCTCTATACATGTGTGTGTATCATTGCATATATGAGTGTGTCTATCTTACCTATGTATGTCAGTGAATGTGTGTGGGAGTTTGTGTGTTTATATGTGTTTATGTCTGTTGCATGTGTCTTTGTCTCTATTACTGTTGCATGCATGCACACACATTGCCCCCAATCATCTCCACATTGCCCTCACATTTTCCCCATCAGCTCCATACTGCCCCATCAGCTTCAACTTGCCCCCTCATCTCCATATTTCACTCACATTGCCTTCATCATCTCTACATTGCCCTCACATAGCCCCCTATCAGCTCCACATTGCCCCCCATCAGCTCCATATTGCCCTGATCAGCTCCATCTTGCCCCCATCAGCTCCATATTGCCCATCATGCCTCCTTCAGCTCCATATTGCCCCCCATCAGCTCCATATTACCCTCACATTGCCCCTCATCAGCTCCAACTTGCCCCCATCATCTCCACATTGCCCACATCAGCTCCACGTTGTCCCCATCAGCTCCAACTTGCCACCATCATCTTCATATTGCCCCATCATCTCCATATTGCCCCCCATCAGCTCCAACTTGCCCTGATCAGCTCCAACTTGCCCCATCAGCTCCATGTTGCCCCCCATCAGCTCCATGTTGCCCTCACATTGCCCCCCCATCAGCTCCACTTTGCTCCCCATCAGCTCCATATTGCCCTCACATTGCCCCGCATCAGCTCCAACTTGCCCTGATCAGCTCCAACTTGCCCCATCAGCTCCATGTTGCCCCCCATCAACTCCATGTTGTCCCCCATCAGCTCCACATTGCCCCCATTATCTCCATATTGCCCCCATCAGCTCCAACTTGCCCGATCATCTTCATATTTCCCCATCAGCTCCAACTTGCCCCATCATCTTCACATTGCCCTCCATCATCTTCACATTACCCCCATCATCTCCATATTGCCCCCGTCAGCTCCAACTTGCCCCCGTCAGCTCCACATTGTTCCTCATCAGCTCCAACTTGCCACCGTCAGCTCCATATTGCCCCCCATCAGCTCCACATTGCCCCCGATCAGGTCCAACTTGCCCCATCAGCTCCAACTCGCCACCATCAGCTTCACATTGCCCCCCATCAGCTCCAACTTGCCACCATCAACTTCATATTGCCCCCATCATCTCCAACTTGCCCCCCATCATCTCCATATTGCCCCCATCAGCTCCAACTTGCCCCCCATCATCTCCACATTGCCCATATTATCTCCATATTGCCCCCTATCAGCTCCAACTTTCCCCCCATCAGCTCATATTGCCCTCACATTGCCCCCCATCATCTCCATGTTGCCCCTATCGGTTTTTGAGCGCCAGAAAAAAAATATTACCTGTCACCTGTCCTCGGGATGATTGACGTGACGTGCGACGATGCATTGTGGTGCATTCTGGGACCACTGTGATGCTGTGTGTTGGAGCTGTTCAGCTCATTCAATGTAGCAGTTCCGCTGGCCCCAGTCCTTCCGTATCAAACATACTTCCGGTTTGACATATCTCGAGAGCCAATGGAACGGCTCCAATGTATTATAAATGTGAATTGGAGGCATCACCACTACTCTGGTGCACTCAGTCTGGGCCTCCGATTATCCACTCAATTAAAAGTATAAGGGAAAGCTACCCAAGGGGCTGGGGGAGTCTCAATGAAACCCCTGCTAATGGAGCCCTGGTTTCAAGCAACCCCTGGCAAATCGTCATTCGACCCCTGATGGGGTCGCAACCCACAGGTTGAGAACCGCTGGACTAAAGGATCTGAACATGTATAGCTTGGAGGAAAGAAGAGAAAGGGGATATGATTGAAACATTCAAATTCATGACGGGATTCAACAGAGTGCAGGAGGGAAATAGGTTACATAATCTAGAGGGACACAGGTTTAAACATAATGTAAAAAAGTTTTACTTCACTGACAGAGTATTAGATAAGTGGAATAGCCTACCAGCAGAAGTGTTGGTTAATACAAATAAAGAATCTAAGCATGAGTGGAATAGGCATCCTGAACATAAGACAAGGCCAAGGAGCAAATAAGGTTTGAGGTTTTTACAGTAGGGAAATGGTAAGACTAGTTGGGCTGAATGGTTCTTACCTGCCGACAAATGCTATGTTTCCACGTTTCTATGTTTCATAGTAATTACTTAAACATGGTTAACCCTTTGAGTGCCAGAGAGGTACAAAATACACTGCAGATCAATTAGGGTGACCACGGGTCCCGGAACGTCCGGGACTGTCCCTTATTTCAGGGCTATGTCCCGCGTCCCGGGTCATCTTCAACCGAGACAATGAAGTGTCCCGGAATGAAGCCAAGCCGCCCTGGATGTCAGCCTGCAAGCGGTGTGTCACATCATGGACGCCGCGAGGGAGCTCTTGGTAGCATAAATCAGCGCTCCCTCGCGGCGTCCATGATATGACACACCGCTTGCAGGCCGACATCCACGGCGGCAATGCAGCTTACCTGATCTTCTGGAGGCAAGCGCTCTAGTAATACAGAGCGCTGGGAGATGACATCATCTCCCAGCGCTCTGCATTACTGAGCACAGCGCGCGGGAGCTTCAGCTCTGTGCCGGAGGAGGCACAGAGCACTTTCCACGCCGCTAGACCACCAGGGACTCAAGGTAGGGCATGAAGGGGCAACTAGGGTGACCACGTCCCGGAATGGCAGAAGGGAAATGTGGTCACCCTAAGATCAATGCGTTGTGTAGCCCTCTGGCACTCAAAGGCCTAATATGATTAAAGGGACACTAATGTCCCATAAAAAAATATTTCTAGTTTTGTAAATGAAAAAGAAAAAAAAAAAAAACTATATGCCACAAATCCTCTCTCTCAAACCGCTATGATCTGAGAGATATTCGCGTTGAAAGTTCCCCCTTCCTCCCCTTCTCCTGACGTCAGCGTCTAGCTGACAGCAGAAAATTCCGGTCCGGGGACCAGCAGGCGGCTCTGCAGCGGAGCCAAAATCGCATTATTTAAAAAGAATTACTTAAGTGTAAAGGTCTACAAAGTGTGCATGGTTTGCAAGCATACTTTGTAAACCATTCCAATGAAGTAATTCTTTTTAAATATCGCGATTTCGGCTCTGCTGAAGAGCCTCCTCGAGTCGTCTTACTCGAATCTCCTACTGTCAGCTTTACAGCTGATATCAGGAGAAGGGGAGGGAGGGGGGAACTTTCAAGGCTAATATCTCTCAGACCATAGTGGTTTGAGAGATAGGATTTGTGGCATATAGTTTATTTTTTTTCATCTACAAAACTAGAAGATTTTTTTTATGGGACATTAGTGTCCCTTTAAAGAGATAGTAATGTTTCATAATAAAAGCAGCTCTAATTAATCTTCATAGTATTTGGGCCATAGAGAGTGTTATTTCAATTCTGTCAGAGTTGTAGTTCAAGAGTAATTGAATGATAAATTATCCCCTTCCCGCCCCTTTTACTGATGTAACACTGCTCATCTTAGAGCAGCAGGGAGTGTCCGGGCAGATTACAGAGAGGGACAATCTTCAATTAAGATAAGGGATAAAGCTGAAAAACCTGTCAAGGGGGGCAGGGTTTTCATTATTCTCACAGTAAGAAAATTGACACTTGATGTGAGCTGTCTGGTCTATGGACTGAATTCCACATCTGAGGAGTGGGAGCTTACACTAGGTAAAGGGGGCGGGAGGGGGAAACTTTATCATTCAATTACTCTTGAACTACAACGCCCACTGTAATCAGATAACACTCTCTATGGCTCAAATACCATGAAGATTAATTGGAGCTGCTGTTTTTGTAAACATTACTATCACTTTAATACAATTATAAGGTCCTGGGGCTATAAGCATGGGTTCCTCATAGTAAATGGGCCTCTAGGGAGAGGACCTTGGATCTATTCAATGCACTGCCTATCTCTGTTAGCACTCAGATCGTTAAGTGTCAATCAGGTTGATGTACTAAGAGGAACAGAAGAAATTCCAGGGAAACCAAATGCACCAAAAGGAGACCGATTAAAATTCCTTTGATTTAAAGGGGGCTTTTAACCACTTGACACCAACAGAAGTCTCAAACACATTGCTATGCAATGCATTGGAGACCTCTCTAGCATTCGAGGGGTTAAATTCTCATTTAATTTGTTCCCTGTGGTACAGTTGGGTTTCACCAGAGTTGCTCCACTTCTCCTTTGTACATCAGCTCAGTGAGTAGGGGAGGTAATGCAGAGCTAAGACAGGAAGTGCCTGCACAGCATTCTTTAACCATTTAAGGACCAAATAGGTGTGCCCCACATTGCTTTGCAATGTATTGACTATACCCTGGTCCTTAAAATGGTTAATTAGCATAATATATACATATAAATAACTCAAAAACTAGTTTTCTAAATAAAAATGTCGAATGCATCATTCAGAATCACAGAAGGTTTTTTTATAGGGTCCCTTTGAACAGTGTAGTGTAGTTAAAAGGAGCAGTAAACTTTTTTTTACAAAAAAATATATATTCTAAGGTGTTTTATGTTGAGTAAAATAAGGGTACTCCCACTGCTGAGAGATATATATTTACAGAGTTATTACTGTTTAAACCTGTGTTTTTTTTACATCAGCAATGCCTGCTAGTGGTCAAATTCTAATTAGTTATTTTGTTACATTCTAATGGAGAGGAAAGTCAGCGACTTACAGTTCTCTATAGAATGTGATAGGAAATGACTCCGCAGTTTCTGTCTGTTAGAACAATCAGGAAGTAAACACAATAAATTCACTTTCTGGTTATTTGAAATGTTATAATGTTTGAATAAAACAACTGAACGCGGTGAGAGTGACCTTGTTTTACTCAGCAGGAAAAGTCCTAAAACATGTAGGCTTTAATTAAAAAAGTTTACTGCTCCTTTAATAAATCTCAGAAAGGCTAAAAATATTGATAGATTCAATATATACACTGGCACAGAGACGGATTTAGGCTCCATAGAGCCCTAGGCAAGGTACCAGTTTGAGGCCGCACATCTCTTGTTGTAGTGCTTCTGACACAAAAGTGCTGCTAGCAGGTACTGGCATTGTGAATTTAAAGGGATTGTAATACTTGAAAATAAGTTTATTTTGTAGCCCTTAAAAAAACTTGAAAAATGATATAAGTCTTATCTCCCAAACCCTTATGGTTTGGGAGATATTCAGAAGTAAAGTTTCCCCTGGAGTGACGTCATTGCTCCACCCTTCAGATTTGGAATCCGGACCCGGGACCGGCTATGCCTCTCCAGAAGTGCTGAGATCACCATCTTTAAAAAGAATTTCTTAATTGGAATGGACTACAAAGTGTGCTTTCAAGCCAGGCACACTTTGTAGATAGTTCCAATTAAGTAGTTCTTTTCAAAGATCGTGATCTTGGCACTGCTAAAGAGCTGCCTGTTGCTCTGTGGACCGAATTCCAAATCTGTCCACTAGATGGCAGTCTTGGCTGAAACAGCCAGGGAAACAGCATTTTACTATATTTTACATGTGAATATCTTCCAAACCATAAAGGTTTGGGAGAGAAGACTTATATCATTTTTCATGTTTTTTTAAGGGCTACAATATAAAATACAATTATTTTCAAGTATTACTATCCTTTTAATGGAAGTGGGAGCAACTGGATGATGCTGGCCTCAACAAAAAGGGAGTCTGACACAAGATGTTAGAGGCAACAACAGCTGGGCCTCTGTCTGTGACCCATCACTTGCAGCCAGGTCCCACCTCATATTGCTATGGACCCCAGGCAGTAGCCTATGTTGCTATAATGGATGATCCAGCTCTGACGTGTCAGTAGTAGACAAGTGGACAATTGAGAAAACCTCTGCTATAAAATATCAGGTGGATGTTTTTCATCAGGAGGCAGATGATGGCCTAAAAGAAGATATTCCATGCAAACTAAAAAAGCGCATTACTTAAAAAAAAAAAAAAAAAATCTAAAACATATTTTATACAACACTATGCAATAACCCAGACAGAGTGAATCTGTCTGCCCAGATTCGTTGTCAAAGTCCCATTGTACCTATTTTTTATCCTAGCTTTTATTCACTCTGTAAGTGGAAGCTAGGACATACTTGAGTGAACACTGCCTAATGACTTGATTGACTATTGTCTGATGTCTGCGCTTTAATTGGTAAATGGCTGCCAGCCAATCAGAGGTCAAAGGTCAGTTAGATAAAGAGATGCTGTCACCAGCCAAGCAAAGGGTGTGGCTAGCTATCTATTAAGGTCAGAGCTCAGGTCTCCAACACTAAAGTGCTGAATGAGGCAGAATCAGTATAGATAAAAAATACTGAGCTTTTGTTGCAGATTGCAAGCATTATCAACAGTGAAAATGACCCTCTATGCTCATAATCTAATGTTGTGGGTTAGTTCTCCAGGAGAACTGTTAGGGTTTTGTGGTTCTATTGTTTACAAGCTCTGTGGTTCAGTCTGGATCTGCTTTGTACAATGTACACTGCAAGACCTGAGGTAAGTATATTTATTGATCACAGTGCTTGCAATCTTTAGTAAAAAGGATACCCAGAGTTAACAGTACAGATATAGACTGAATAACATAGCTTGTCATCTAGTCTGTATCTGTATTGTGAAATGTCTTGGCCAGTTGTTTTATAGATTTCATGTTCTGAGGAATGAGTTTTCCTGTTGATTTCAAGCTCTGTGATTCAGTTTGTATTTTTATTATACTCTATGTTAATTACATATAGATCAGAAGGTCTGAGGGTTGCTTCCTGGTTGATTACCATACCTGGGAGCTTTTGACGCAGGGCTACCCAGAGGGAAACCCTGTCAGTGCCGACCTGGGAGGAAAATGACGTGATTCGCGTCATAAAAGGGGTGGGGCTTAGTCGTGGGGGGGGGGGACAAAAAAAAACAAAAACAAAAAAACCTACAAAATGGAGGTAAGAGGACGGGGAGTGAGAGGAACCGGGCAGGATGGAACACAAGTGGGCAGAGTTTCTACTTAAACTCTGCCCACTCGGTGATTCACACATTGCCCCTGAGACCCGGTAATTCAGTTTGAAATCCGGAGTCTCCAGGGCAAAACCGGAGAGTTCCCAGGTATGTTGATTACAATGTCTGTGATTCAGTCTTTATCTACTGCAAATGCCACTGATCAGTCTTGCTAAAGCATTGTAAGCTCTGATGATCAGTTTCCATGTTGACTGCAAGCTGTGTCAGATTGCGGGGTGCACTGACAGAAGAAGAACGAAGATAAGGGTACTTGAGAGTGCCTATATCAAATATGATTTACAGGCAATCACCCATACTAAAAACATAGATGATAATAATGAAGCCTTATCAATATATATAAAGTGCTAGAATGCAAAGCTCCCTGTGTGCGTAACCGCACATGCGCAGTAGAGACTGCCCTAACGATGCAGTCATGTGCAGAGATTGCCCAAACATGCCGGCCTCCAGTCCAAGGCAGGACTGATCTGGAGCGGAGTGGTTAGAATGGCCCACTGCCTATCTCCACTCCTGGTTCCAGGGGAGCAGCCGAAGCTGATGAGTTTCACTTTGGCCCGTGTACACGGGCCTTCAACACTAATTACTCTTATATAACTTCAACTGGCAACCCAACAGTGAGACAATTTACAGTGTTAGCTACAACCACAATGGACTCATTTGGATCTGCACACTTGATTCCTTCCAGTGGATTAATAAAAAAAAGCAGCACACAGATTGACTTATCCAGTTGAATATTATATGTCAATTAAAACAAAACAAACCCTAAACCATATAAACTTTTAAACTATTTTCGCTCTATGGCAAACATTCCATGCAACAGTGTTACTCTTTCTTAAAGGGATAGTAATACTTCGTTTTAACTTTATTTTATTTTGTAGGCATTAAAAAAACATGAAGAATGATATAAGTCTTATCTCTCAAACCTTTATGGTTTATGAGATATTCACAAGCAAAGTTTCCCCCTCCCCGCCCCTTTTTCCTAGTGTAAGCCATCTCTTCTCAGATGTGAATGTGGTTGTATGACCAGACAGATAACAGAAGGGGACAATCTTCTTTGCATAAAAACAATGAAAGCCCTGCCCCCCTTGACAAGTTTTTCAGCTTTTTCCCTTATCTTAATTGAAGATTGTCCCTCTCTGCAGTCTACCTGGGCACCTCCCTTCTGATCTGGTTGAACGGGGGGGGGGATACTTTGTTTGTGAATATCTCTTAAATCATAAAGGTTTGAGAGATAAGACTTATATCATTCTTCATGTTTTTTTAATGCCTACAAAATAAAATAAAGTTAAAACGAAGTATTACTATCCCTTTAATCTCCACCACGTTCACTATTACTACACAACTTTTATAGGCACAAATCAAATTTTTTAGTTATAATTTCTATTTAAATTTCTTTTCATGGGTGCGTAGGAGCCATGTTCCCAAGGCACAAAGATGGTGTTTCCGTACTTGTATGTAAGCTTGTATTGCCTGCTAGACAAGAAATATACAAAATGTATGTAATCGTTGTGCTTAACTGGAAGGGATTTTCTAAGAGTCCCTATGAAGCGATAAATGGTAGAATAATAAACTGTATTGTTATCTGCTTTCAGTCCGGTAATTCTTAACCCTTTGAGTGCCAGAGGGGTATGCAACGCATTGCTTTGCAATGCTCATACCTGGGAACTCTCAGAGTTTGACCGTGAGACTCAGGGTTTTGGCCCAAATCTCAGGGTCTCAGGGTGAAGAGCCAAAATCTCAGTGTGAAAGAGTCCAGTGCTACCTGTTATATATTCTGCTCCAGTGAAAGTGTTAGTAATGTCTAAAAAAAAGTTTAAAGCTGATCTAAATGCAAAAAAACGTATCTCTCAAACCGCTAGACCAATGAAGGGATTCTGTGTAAGTAACGAGATCCCGGCACTTCTCAAGCGTCACCGTGTCGACCGACACGGATCTCCTGCTGACAGCTTTACAGCTGTCAGTAGGAAACAGCAAACTTTAAACACCCGTATCTCTTAAACCATAGTGGTTTGAGAGATACATTTTTTTTGCATTTAGATCAGCTTTTTAAGCTCTTCTAAATGCAAAAAAGTTTTTTTTAGACATTACTAACAATTTAACTGCTTCTTTAGTCTGTAAATTGGTGCCACTTGTACCAGGAAGGCAGAGGGAGAAGTCCTGCTTGCTTTGTGTGTGTTCATGCAGTGATATCTGTAAGTTGTTGTGTATTAATTAATGGCTCCTTGAATGCTGATTGGAGCGACTCTCGATTACAGCGATCAGGATATATCGCGGATAATCTATATCAGGGCTTAAAATTTGAAGTCTTTTGCTACTAGCCAGACCTGAAAAGTTACTCGCCACTGCAAGCCATAGCAAACCCACCAGGGCTGAATTTCTACTTGCCAGGGCTAAATTTTCACTCGCCATTGGCTAGTGGCAAGTGGAAATTTTGAGCCCTGATCTATATTATGGGAGATTTAAGGGTTAATATTTACACAATCTCAGGGTCAGTTCTTTTTGAAAGTTCCCAGGTATGGCAATGCGTTGCATACCCCTCTGGCACTCAAAGGGTTAATACAAGCATGCCTAAATCAGCATACCTGGGAACTCTCCGGTTTTGCCCCAGAGAGTCTGGATTTTACACTGAATTACCGGGTCTCCGGGGCAATGTGTGGATCACCGGGTGGGCAGAGTTTAAATAGAAACTCTGCCCACTTGTGCTCCATCCTGCCAGGTTCCTCCCACTCCCTGCCCTCTTAGATACATTTTGCAGGTTTTTTTGTCCCGCCCCCCTCTGCGACAAAGCCCCGCCCCTTTTATGACGCAAATCGCATCATTTTCCTCCCAGGTCGGCACTGACAGGGTTACCCTCCCAGGTATGTAAATCAGTGTCTGTTTGCCTTGGGAACCTGGGTGCCTACACATTTATAGGGAGGGCAAGTTTACAGCAGGTCTGTGGGCTCTTAGAAAAAAAAAAATTATATACTGGGCTTTTTTTGTGAGTGACATCACCATAACGATCTCTTGTCATTAAAACATATACATTATTTTAAGTGTGACACATACATCCCAAGTATCCCTCTTTAGGAAAGACAGTGCTTCTTTGAGACACAAATCCCTCTGTCCCTCTTTCCTACCCTGGTGTCCCCTTTTTAGAAGATCAGACTGTGTGGTTTGTATATAAGTGGATCACATTGCTCCACAGCAATAAAACTCACAATAAAGGGGTAGTAATGCCCAAAATAAAGTTTATTCAGTATGGTAGATTTTACAAAAATAAAGTATTTGGAGGAAGTCCTATCTCTCAAACCTTTATAGTTTGAGAGATATTCGTATCTATAGTTCCCCCCTCCCTCCCCTTTTCCTGACGTCAGCGCTATGCTGACAGCAGGAGATCCCGGTCCTGGAACCAGCTGGTAGCTTTTCAGCAGAGCCGAAATAACGATCTTTAAAAAGAATTACTTCATTGGAACGGTCCACAAAGTGTGCCTGGTTTGCAAGCACACTTTGTAGAGTATTCCAATGAGGTAGTTCTTTTTAAAGATCACTATTTCTGCTCTGCTGAAGAGCCGCCTCGAGTCGCACGACTCAAATCTCCTGCTGTCAGCTTTACAGCTGATATCAGGAGAGAGGGAACTTTAGCAGTGAATATCTCCCAAACCAAAAAGGTCTGAATAAACTTTATTTCGTGCATTACTATCCTTTTATTGTTTGTATAAACCTTAGTATATGTATTTATAAATTAGTCTGTGTAAATAAAATAACTTGGTCTTGTTTAAAATCATTTATTTAGGTACACAAAAAGGTATCAGCAGATCATGAAATAACTGATTGGTAATGCCCCACCCACCAGTAGGATTGCCACCTTTTCTTCAATAAAATACTGGCCATGGCATTCCCTCCATAGACTTAACATTGGACAGAAGCCAATTTTTTACCGGCCTGCCGGTAAAATACCGGCTGGGTGGCAACCCTACCCACCAGTCATGCCCTCAGCAACAACACCTAAAACAAAAGTGCCTCTTTGAACATTTGAAATGTTGGTAGGTATGGACAATAGATAAGTGGCAGATTTGTTAATTGATATAGAAGAATCCAGGTTTAAATAGTAATTAGTGTTGAGCGAGCATGCTCGGCCGAAGCTCGGTTCGGCTCGAGCATCGCTCTGCTCGGCACATGGCGGTACTCGTACGAGTACCGCATGTGCTCGCCCGCCATGTTCGGGTCTCCTCCCCGCACGTTTCGCGGCTGCTGCGCAGCCAATAAACGTGCAGGGAGGCTCTGACATCAGTGTAATGCCAGCAGCCATGTTGGCTGCTGGCATTACACTGATTGGCTGGCCAGAACCCGTGATCGGGTGCTGTATAGCACCTGACCAGCGAGTTCGGCTCAGTCTTAGCCAGGGAGAGATGAGGATAGGAAGGGAAAGTCAGTGTAGGGAGAAGAAAAGCTATTAAAAAAAAACAAAAAACCCAAAAGTCCTTTTTAGGACTACTGTGTGTGGGGGCAGCAGTTTATTTTGTGTGGGGGGGCAGAGAAAAAAAAAAAAAAAATCTTCATATATTCTGTTCACTGTGCCTAGCCGCAGATTAGAGCACATTCTGTTTAGTGTGCAAAGTTGCAGATTAGCAGCACATTCTGTTTACTGTGCAAAGTTTCAGAATAGGAGAACATTCTGTTAAGTGTTCAAACTGTAAAATATCAAAGTCACATATTCCATTCACTGTGCGTAGCCGCAGTTAAGAAGCAAATTCTGTTTACTGTGCAAAGTTTCAGAATAGGAGAACATTCTGTTAAGTGTTCAAACTGTAAAATATCAAAGTCACATAATCCATTCACTGTGCGTAGCCGCAGTTAAGAAGCAAATTCTGTTTACTGTGCAAAGTTTCAGAATAGGAGAACATTCTGTTAAGTGTTCAAACTGTAAAATATCAAAGTCACATATTCCATTCACTGTGCGTAGCCGCAGTTAAGAAGCAAATTCTGTTTACTGTGCAAAGTTGCAGATTTGCAGCACATTCTGTTTACTGTGCAAAGTTTCAGAATAGGAGAACATTCTGTTAAGTGTTCAAACTGTAAAATATCAAAGTCACATATTCCATTCACTGTGCGTAGCCGCAGTTAAGAAGCAAATTCTGTTTACTGTGCAAAGTTTCAGAATAGGAGAACATTCTGTTAAGTGTTCAAACTGTAAAATATCAAAGTCACATAATCCATTCACTGTGCGTAGCCGCAGTTAAGAAGCAAATTCTGTTTACTGTGCAAAGTTTCAGAATAGGAGAACATTCTGTTAAGTGTTCAAACTGTAAAATATCAAAGTCACATATTCCATTCACTGTGCGTAGCCGCAGTTAAGAAGCAAATTCTGTTTACTGTGCAAAGTTGCAGATTAGCAGCACATTCTGTTTACTGTGCAAAGTTTCAGAATAGGAGAACATTCTGTTAAGTGTTCAAACTGTAAAATATCAAAGTCACATATTCCATTCACTGTGCGTAGCCGCAGTTAAGAAGCAAATTCTGTTTACTGTGCAAAGTTTCAGAATAGGAGAACATTCTGTTAAGTGTTCAAACTGTAAAATATCAAAGTCACATAATCCATTCACTGTGCGTAGCCGCAGTTAAGAAGCAAATTCTGTTTACTGTGCAAAGTTTCAGAATAGGAGAACATTCTGTTAAGTGTTCAAACTGTAAAATATCAAAGTCACATATTCCATTCACTGTGCGTAGCCGCAGTTAAGAAGCAAATTCTGTTTACTGTGCAAAGTTGCAGATTTGCAGCACATTCTGTTTACTGTGCAAAGTTTCAGAATAGGAGAACATTCTGTTAAGTGTTCAAACTGTAAAATATCAAAGTCACATATTCCATTCACTGTGCGTAGCCGCAGTTAAGAAGCAAATTCTGTTTACTGTGCAAAGTTTCAGAATAGGAGAACATTCTGTTAAGTGTTCAAACTGTAAAATATCAAAGTCACATAATCCATTCACTGTGCGTAGCCGCAGTTAAGAAGCAAATTCTGTTTACTGTGCAAAGTTTCAGAATAGGAGAACATTCTGTTAAGTGTTCAAACTGTAAAATATCAAAGTCACATATTCCATTCACTGTGCGTAGCCGCAGTTAAGAAGCAAATTCTGTTTACTGTGCAAAGTTGCAGATTAGCAGCACATTCTGTTTACTGTGCAAAGTTTCAGAATAGGAGAACATTCTGTTAAGTGTTCAAACTGTAAAATATCAAAGTCACATATTCCATTCACTGTGCGTAGCCGCAGTTAAGAAGCAAATTCTGTTTACTGTGCAAAGTTTCAGAATAGGAGAACATTCTGTTAAGTGTTCAAACTGTAAAATATCAAAGTCACATAATCCATTCACTGTGCGTAGCCGCAGTTAAGAAGCAAATTCTGTTTACTGTGCAAAGTTTCAGAATAGGAGAACATTCTGTTAAGTGTTCAAACTGTAAAATATCAAAGTCACATATTCCATTCACTGTGCGTAGCCGCAGTTAAGAAGCAAATTCTGTTTACTGTGCAAAGTTGCAGATTTGCAGCACATATTCCGTGTAATATGAAGAAGGCGGGTAAAAAGGGACGGGGAAGTGGACGTGATCCTGTCGCAGGACATCACTCTCGAGGTCCGACCACTGCGAACAGGTGGTCGGTTGGATGTCAGCTGATACTGCTTCCAGTTGGTTAAGCACCACCCTGTCTTCCACCAAGTCCACTCTCAGTAGCCAAGAGTCTGGTCAACATAATCCTCACTCTGATCATCCTTCCTCCCACCATAGAGGATCTGGTCAAAGAAGTGATCCCACACTGGGATATAGTGAGGAGCTCGTCTCATCACCAATCCTTAATTTGAACCTCTCTCCAAGCACGCTTGCAGAGGAACATGACATCTTGTGCCCTGATTCACAACCTCTAGAGGGTACCCAATCACAAGAAGATGACAGAGGTGAACAGCATTTAAGGTCAAAGGAAGTGGATGATGATGATGATGAGACACAGTTGCCATTAAATCAACCACTATTACTGTCTCAAGACCTTGATGAGGAGGATGATATACAGTTGTCAATGACTGAGTATGTGGTGGGATCAAGACATGAGGAGGATGATCAGAGTGAGGAAGTGGAGGAGGACTTGGTGGACGATGAGGTGACTGACCCCACCTGGGAAGGTGTAGAGCCGAGCGATGACAGCAGTCCTGAGGGTGAGCCATCTGCAGCACCGCAACAGGCTGGAAGAGGCAGTGGTGTGGCTACAGAAAGAAGGCGGACCGCACCAAACCGGCCCGCAAATGTTCCACGGAGCACCCCCTTGCGTAAATCTCCCTTGCCAAGGGGTAGGTGTTCCGCGGTATGGCGTTTTTTTAAGGAAAGTGCGGACGACAAAAGAATTGTAGTTTGCAACCTGTGCAACACCAGAATGAGCCGAGGCATGAACACTAGAAACCTCACCACCACCAGCATGATCCGATACATGGCATCCAAGCACCGTAATAAGTGGGAGGAACGCCCGGATCGCCAATGTGTGTCTGCAGGCCACACCACTGCCTCCTCTTCCCCTGTTTTCGGTGCTGGCCAATCGCCTGTTGAAGGCGCAGGCCCGCATACCTCCCGCCCTGCACCTGTACCATCTGAAGCACCATCAGCGACCACATCCACTTCCCTGTCCCAGCACAGCGTCCAAATGTCGTTACCCCAGGCATTTGAGCGCAAGCGAAAATACCCAGCCACCCACCCACAGGCCATAGCACTAACCTCACACCTTTCCAAATTACTGGCCATCGAAATGCTGCCATTTAGGCTTGTGGAGACTGAGTCCTTCCGCAGCCTGATGGCAGCAGCTGTCCCTCGGTACGCAGTCCCCAGCCGCCACTACTTTTCCCGGTGTGCCGTCCCCGCCTTACACCACCATGTGTCCCGTAACATCACCCGTGCCCTGACCAACGCAGTTACTGGGAAGGTCCACTTAACGACTGACACATGGACAAGTGCTTGTGGCCAGGGACGCTACATTTCCCTGACGGCACACTGGGTGAATGTCGTGGAGGCTGGGAGCGACTCGGTCCCTGGGATGGCACAGGTGCTACCCACGCCGAGGATTGCGGGCCCTACCTCCATCAGGGTTTCCGCCAGCACCTACGTTATTGGCTCCTACTCCTCCGTTTCCACCTCCGAATTCTCTGCGCGCAGCGCCACTCACCCATCAGCCGGTAGCTGGAAGCAGTGTAGCACTGCAGTGGGGAAGCGTCAACAGGCCGTGCTGAAGCTGATCTGCCTTGGGGACAAACAGCACACGGCCTCAGAGCTGTTGCAGGGGATTAGTCACCAGACCGAGCAATGGCTCTCGCCACTCAACCTGCAACCAGGCATGGTTGTGTGTGATAATGGGCGTAACTTGGTGGCGGCTTTGGAGCTCGGCAAGCTCACACACGTACCATGCCTAGCGCATGTATTTAATTTAGTGGTTCAGCGATTTCTAAAAATCTACCCCAATGTGCATGATCTCTTGACCAAGGTGCGCCGCGTGTGTGCACATTTCCGTAAGTCATCTACAGCTTCAGCCGGCCTGTTGAAGCTGCAGCAGCGCTTACAATTGCCAGCTCATCGGCTGCTGTGTGACGTGAGCACGTGCTGGAACTCCACCTTCCACATGTTGGCCCGGCTTTGTGAGCAGCAGAGGGCAGTAGTGGAGTACCAGCTGTTACACGGTCGTCGCCTCTCCGTTCAACTTCCTGTAATCAGAAGTGAGGAGTGGGAATGGATGTCAGACCTCTGTGAGGTTTTACGCAATTTTGAGGAATCGACACAGATGGTGAGCGGCGATAACGCTATTATCAGTGTAACCATCCCACTTCTGTGTCTACTGAAACGCTCGCTGCTCACAATTAAAACTGACGCTTTGCATGTGGAAGAGGTGGAAATGCGGGAGGAAGAGCTTACACAAGGTGATAGCCAGAGCACCTTCACTTCGTCTTCTCAGCGACAATTGGAGGAGGCGGAGGAGGAGGAGGAAGACACGGTTGCCTCCGCTACAGAGGGTAGCCATGGAACTTTAGTTCCATCTCTTCAGCGTAGGTGGGCAGAAGAGGAGGAAGAGGATGAGGAGATTGAGAGTCATCCTCCTGGTGAGGACAGCGAAATCTTGCCTGTTGGTACTCTGGCACACATGGCTGACTTTATGTTAGGCTGCCTTTCCCGTGACCCACGTGTTATACGCATTTTAGACAACACGGATTACTGGGTGTTCACCCTTCTGGACCCCCGCTACAAAGAGAATTTCTCATCTCTCATTCCTCCGGTGGAGAGGACAAGCAAAATGGTGCAATACCAGAAGGTTCTTGTTGAAAAATTGCTCCAAAATTTTCCATCTGACAACGCTGGCGGCAGAGTACGTGCTACCTTGGCCAACAGAGAAGGGGAGAAAAGGGGAGCACACAGCAGTTCCGACAAAGGCAGGGCAACACTCTCCAAGGCGTGGGACACCTTCATGACACCCCGCCAGCACCCTCACCCTGATGCGCAGCCTAGTGTCACAAGGAGGGAAAAGTTTTGGAAGATGGTGAAGGAGTACGTAGCAGACCGTGTCAGCGTCCTCAATGATCCCTCTGTGCCTTACAACTACTGGGTGTCCAAGCTGGACACGTGGTATGAACTGGCACTCTACGCCTTGGAGGTGCTGGCCTGCCCTGCCGCCAGCGTTCTGTCTGAGCGGGTATTTAGTGCTGCTGGTGGCATCATAACAGATAAGCGTATCCGCCTTTCCACCGAAAATGATGATAGGTTGACACTTATAAAAATGAACAAGGCATGGATTTCCCCTGACTTCTCCACTCCACTGGAGGAAAGCCCCGGGGGAACATAAACTCACTTTATATATGTTATTTACAATGATGGGAATACTCTGTATTCCCATTCACCCCTTCCACCCAAAAAACGGGTATATGGTTGACTCTCTTCCATATGCCCAGTGATATAATTTTTATATAGGGCCAGCTCACCAGCGGGCCCAGTGATATAATTTTTATATAGGGCCAGCTCACCAGCGGGCCTTCTCATATAATGTTTTATTGGGTCAGCTCTCTAGCGGGCCCTCTCATATAATGTTTTATAGCGTCAGCTCACTAGCGGGCCTTCGCATATAATGTTTAGGATGGTCAGCTCCGCAGCAGACCCTCACCCATAATGTTTTAGATGGTCGGCTCAGCGCACGTTTCCCTCTTAATCATGGCCCCAGTTCAGAAAAATCGAGGAAATTTTTGGGAGAATTTGCCTTTGCGCACGATTCCCTCTTAATCATGGCCTCAGTTCAGAAAAATCAAGGACATTTTTGGGAGAATTTGCCTCTGCGCACGTTTCCCTCTTAATCATGGCCTCAGTTCAGAAAAATCAAGGAAATTTTTGGGAGAATTTGCCTCTGCGCACGTTTCCCTCTTAATCATGGCCTCAGTTCAGAAAAATCAAGGAAATTTTTGGGAGAATTTGCCTCTGCGCACATTTCCCTCTTAATCATGGCCTCAGTTCCGAAAAATCGATGAAATTTTTGGCAGAATTTGCAGATGATATACAAGTAAATATACAGCAAATACTGTTTGGTAACAATTTTTCGCCTAAAGTCGTTTTTATCTTCCTTTTTGTGTGTTTTACGGTCAGTCTGTAAAAATGGCGTACTACGGGCGAAAGATCGTTCCCAGCAGCGATGTTGGAGTCCAAGATGCATCCAGACATCCTCCCTATGCTGTCCCTGAACCATTTCTGTGGTGTTTCCATCATTTTCTGCCCTTTTCCTATGGACCAGGCACCCTCCCCTCATCAGAGCAGGGGGTGCCTGGTGTAATGCTCGAGTCCTCCCATTGACTTCAATGGGGCTCGGGTGCTCGGCCGAGCACTCGAGCCTCCGGGGGCGCTCGGTCAGAGCACCCGAAAATCCGAGCATTGGGGTGCTCGCTCATCACTAATAGTAATAGCTAAATGTAAGACTAGATAAAATGACTATTATTGTTTTATATTTGCCTATTCCTAGAATCCCTAGGCTATGACCTAATTTGTGTGAGTGGTAAGGCATGTTTGTAAATCAGGGATGGTAGGCCTGAGGTCCTTCCGCTTATGAGGACTACAATTCCCTTCATTCCCAGCCAGCAAACAAAAATGAACTGGAGTTATACACACACTTAATGGGATAGTAATACTTAAAATATAAAAAAATATATGTTGTAGGGTTTATCCCCCTGAGTAAAACAAGAGTACTCCCACTGCTGAAAGGTGTGTCATTCAAAAGTTATTAATTTTCAAAGTTGAATTTTTTAGGTGCAATATAAGAGTGGCCTGAAATTGTACAGTGGCGCTGTTGCTACACCATCCTGTGGAGATTTATGGTCCCGGGACCAGAGCTGTCCACAGGATGGTGTAGCAACAGCGCCACTGTACAATTACAGGCCACTGTGATATTACACCTAAAAAGTTCAACTTTGAAAATGAACAACTTTTGAATGAAACACCTTTCAGCAGTGGGAATACTCTTGTTTTACTCAGGGGGATAAACCCTACAACATATTTTTTTTTACATTTTAAGTATTATTATCCCTTTAAATGCCCTGTACTCCACTGTAAGCTCTGTAAAGATTACAGATTTGTTTTTCGAGGCCTAACATCTAGTCTTACATGTGCTCTCTGTAGGTGCCTATTTCTGTTTTTTCCAGGGCTTCCATTACCATAGCAATCTTGATGGGGTGCATGGTCTTTAAATGGACTGAAATAAGGTAACAACCCTTCTGAATAGAAGAACATAGGGGCTTATCTCAATACATTGACAGCATCACTGCACAAGCAATTAACCAAATTATGTCTACATAAAAATAAAAATGCAAGTTTATAATTAGATTTTAGAGATCTAACATAAAATAGCTACATTTTACAGATGCCAGCTGGAAGTACATGATAGTTGAACAGGGCTGGATTTACATCGTAGGCGCTCCTAGGAAAGTAATTCTAGGCTCCCTTAGCTCTGCCCATGACCACACCCCTCTCCTCATTTGACCCCACCCCCAGTTCCATCCATTGCATTGGAGATCTGTGTAGCATCCAAGGGGGTTAAATAATAACCTGTAAAAGGGTATAAAACTGGTACAAGGACATTAAAGGAGCAGTAAACTTTTTAAATGAAAATATATATGTTAAAGAGCTTTTCCTGCTGAGTAAAATAAGGTCACTCCCACTGCTGCCAGTTGTTTTATTTATTTACTGTGCATTTACTTCCTGATAGTTCTAACTGACAGGAAATGACAGTTTATATCACATTCTATGGAGAACTGTAAGTCACTGACTTTCCTCTCCATTAGAATGTAACTGGAGAACCAATTGGAATTTGACCACTATAGAGGGCACTGCTAATGTAAATAAACACAGGTTTCAACTGTAATAACTCTGGAAATATGCATCTGTCAGCAGTGGACGCACCATTATGTTACCTAACAGGAAATGCCCTACAATATATATGTTTACTGCTCCTCTAAGATTGCTTTGGCAACAACCACAATACAGAATAGGAGTGTGGCCAGCACATCTGAGGAGACCTTCAAAATTTGGAGTTCAAGGCAGTTACCTGCTCTGCCTATTGCCCTGTATTTGAAATTATATAACCCAAATTTTCATTTTCAGTTGTTAGTGTTCCTTTAAAGTGATAGTAATGTTTCACAAAAACAGCAGCTCCAATTAATCTTCATAGTATTTGAACCATAGAGAGTGTTATTTCAATACTGTGAGCATTGTAGTTCAAGAGTAATTGAATGTTAAAGTTTCCCCCTCCCGCCCCTTTTACCTAGTGTAAGCTCCCACTCCTCAGATGTGGAATCCAGTCCATAGACCAGACAGCTCACAGCAAAGGTCAATATTCTTACTGTGAGAACAATGAAAACCCTGCCCTCCTTGACAGGTTTTTCAGCTTTTTCCCTTATCTTAATTGAAGATTGTCCCTCTCTGCAATCTACCTGGACACTCCCTGCTGTTCTAAGCTGAGCAGTGTTACATCAGTAAAAGGGGGGGTAGGGGGATACTTTATCATTCAATTACTCCTGAACTACAACTCTGACAGTATTGAAATAACACTCTCCAAAGTCCAAATACTATGAAGATTAGTTGGAGCTGCTGTTTTTGTGAAACATTACTATCCCTTTAAAACAAGAACAAAATTAATTGTGGCCACAAGGATTTTTTTGCCATATTAAAGGTAAGAGCTGTTAGTTCTTCTTTAATCAATTAATATTAATGGTGACTGATGGTCTATCAAAACGCATTTTTGTATTTTCTGATATACTTGTGTGTGTGTGTGGGGGGGGTGGATTATAGTTCATTCCACACTGGTACAGAGCTCCAAATCCACAGTTATACTATTTCTGCCTAAGGGTCCCTAGAGAGGGGTGCAAATATACAAAGGAGATCCAAGATGAATGGAGGTCAGCAGTTAGAGCCATTTTTAACCCTCTGAGTGCAAAAGAGGTATCCAAAGCATACCTTTTGGCACTCAAACGGTTAAGACTTTTTCACACAGGTAGAAATAGGGCAGTGATATATCTCAGAGTGAACAGCAAAACAAAGAAAAAAAAATGGAACCGATAAGCCTTTGGCTGCAGATTGCAATCCTCATTGCAACTTTTAATGAAAGGCAAACATGGACATCAGCCAGTCATGTTTACCTGATGCTGACATGGGCCAGTCATAAGTCACATTCCCACTGCAGTGACAAGATTGCATTGGAAATGCAAGTGCGTAATGCAGATAGGCTTGAACTAAGCAGCATCAATGATGACTTCAAGTAACTCATTATTTTGATTTTTTTCATATTCTGCAAGAACGTAATATGCCTTATGTTTTTTACATCATTATATATTCGTTTTATGCCCCTGACAATAAGCTCTCTGGATCTGTTTGCAGAGAGCTTTCTGCCAGGAAAGCTGATCTAGTGATACAATGTCAAAAAGATACAATGTAAAAAATAGTACACAGAGTATTCAGGGTTCTGCAAAGAGACTGTAACACTGTATTACATCCTGCTTTCATGGTCTACTGACCAGACAAAAACTCTGGAAACAGAAATTCAGTGAGCTTACGGTCAAGGACAGAAGTGTAAAAAAAATAAAAATAAAAAAATAAAGGGTTACGATTCAGTATATATATGTGAGACCCACCATCCAGGAATCATTGTCTTTGAAAAAAAAACTAAAATAGAAAACATTATATACATACACACTGTGTTTAAACCGCAAAGGGTTAATGGTATTTGCTAGCAAGTAAAGCCTATTTTTATTACACAAATATATGTTCACTTCATGCCCTATTCCCGTAAGAAGGTCTTGTTTTTCAGATTCATTAATTTTCCTGTAAATTGTTATGAATTGCATAATTACCCCCATGAACATTTACATCATTTTTTAGTCTAAGTGTACTCTCATTTATTTCTTAAGTGCAGATATATTTCACAACATTGTAATTATTACTCACAAATGCACAAACAAACAACAGAGAGGCATAAACGGATACAAATTGCGGTGAGGCCCATGTTAATGGAAACTTACATTTTACAAGGCGTAGAGGAAAGATATAAAACATAAAGGACATTAGTAATTCTGGAGCAAACCTACTGTACCATATAGGTTAAACACCATTTCACTTTAATTTAAATGGGTAACTTAAAGGGACAATTATGTTTTATATTAACATCGTTTAATATTAAAGATATAAAAAAAAAGAAATCAACTGCTGTAAATCCAATCTCTCAAATCTTTATAGTTTGAGAGATACAACCTGCTAACGTTTCCATCTCCAGGCCGTTTCATAGAAGTCAGTGCTCTAGCTGACAGAAGCGGATTGTGGTAATTTAACCCGTTGGCGGCTCGTCAGCAGTGCCAAAATAGCGCTATTAAGAAATAAATACTTCACTGGAACGATCTACAAAGTGTGCTTGCAAACCAGACACACTTTGTAGACCATTTCAATTAAGTATTTATTTCTAGATAGAGCTATTTCGGCTCTGCTGAAGAGCCGCCGGTCGGTCAAATGACCAGATTCTGCTTCTGTCAGCTACAGCACTGTCACTGGTCCTTAAGTGCCGGACCAGCGTGACGGTCCGGGTACGTCATCGGACGCAAAAGGGTTAAAGGAATGGAGGACTTGACATATGAGCAATAACTAGACAAACTTGGTCTATTTACTCTAGAGTAAAGATGACTATGAGGAGATATTATCACAATGTACAAGTATATATGAGAGGTCAAAACAAGGATCTCTCTGGTGAGCTATTCATTCCAAGGCCTGATCAAATAACCAGGGGCCACCCCTTGAGATTAGAGGAAAGGAGGTTTCGACTTCAGCATGAGGATTTTTTTTATAGGGAGGTCTGTTAAATTGTGTAATTCCTTGCCCAAGAAAGTGGTTAATGCAGATAAAATGGATACATTTAAGCAAAGATTTGATACATTTTTTTCAAAATGGAACATACAGAGTTATACTGTGTATTAGTAGGCAAACCAGGAAGGTCTGATAAAGACTAACTTATTTGGCATCAGGAAAGCTATATAATTCTCAGGTCTCTGTGTTATGAGGAAAAGGTTGAACTTGATGGACTTGTGTCTTTTTTTGGCCTAATTTACTATATTACTATAGTTAAACTCTTGAATTCTCAAGACATTAGTTAAGAAGCTCTTATACTTAAACTATAATTCCAATTTAAATGGGGATTTTAACATCCTGAATGTCAGAGAGGTCTCCAATGCAAAAGACTCCTAAACCTATAGGATTTAAACCTTTGAGTGCCAGCGGGCTATCCAACTTAACTATCTGGCACTCACAGGTTTAATATGTTAAATATTATATTTAAATCCATTGGGAATGGTGAATTTTCATGTAGACCCTGTGGTGCAGTTGATTTGCTCCAGAATTGCTACAAATATTTAATCAGTCTTACGGCTGTATTTATATCACAGGCACCCCAAGGCAAGGCACTCTAGGAGTCCTTAGCTCCACCTGTGACCACACCCCCACTCTTCACATGACCCTGCCCCCAGTCACATCCACTGTTTCCTGGTACAGAAAATGCACTTGGCCTATAACAACCAAAAACGATACAACTTTAACCACTTGGTTGCTAGAGAGATCTCCAACGCATTGTTGAGATCTCTCTATCAGCTAAGGGGTTAAATAGTAGACTATAAAGGGGTATATAACGGGTGCAGCGACACTGAGATTGTGTTGGCCACACCGATAACTCAGAATGGGGCGTGGCCAGGAAAGCTGATGCACCATCCCTCAAAACCTGGAACTGTAGGCAGTTTCCTACTCTGCCTATTGGGGAATCCAATCCTTATCAGTCTGGTTGCGTATATCAGTTACCAGTTATAATAACTGGTAAATCCTTCCCGTAAAGTATATTATCCATGTCTGAATTCACTGTAGCAGGAACTTTGTGTTGAGCATTTCCTCCTGCATCCTGCCTCTATGAGATAAGCATCACTGCAGTGCCAACACCAGATATATTAAATGCCCAGAGCATTGTACCCAACATTTCAAAACATTTTTCATTGACATAATAGTCAGATAAAGAAAGTTTCAAAAAACAGATACAGGATCTAGAAGATTTTTGTCAGAACTCATCACAGATTAATTTAAGTGACTAAGCCACTGATTCATTAACCTATGCTTAAACAGAGATATCTAAAAAAAACATTCACTCTTAGTAGCTCTTGATGATCGCGGTTGGCTACCCTTGCTTTTGAAACGCAACACCGAATGTCTGCCTCAGTTCTAATATAAAGATTATAATGTTTTACAGCAGGTCACTTATTGGGAAAGTTGAACAAGGCTTGTGTGTCACACAATGCGTAAGTAACTACCAATGGACAGTAGAATGTCTCTCCCTTTCCCTTGCATGCGCAACACTGTGCTTCATTTGAAGTTCATCACAAAACTGAATCAAGCAAGCTATCCCCTTTGCTCTCCTAATTTTACCTAAATGGTTCATATTCTTGCATTTAATTTAAACTGGGGTGGACAACCCTGGACATCAAGTGCAACTAACAGTGCACGTTTTCATGATATGCTTGGATGAGAACAGGTAACCCAATTAAAGTGACTGAGCCTCTATTAAGTCCACTTGCCCTCCAGCTGGGATATCCAGAAAACATTGTAGATCTTGAAGACCAGGGTTGGCTATCCCTGATTTAAACTAACGAAGATATATGACAATCAAATTTACTTAAATACTTTTTTGAGAAAACTAATAAAACGGTTAAAATAAAAAGTGAGTGAATAGGTGTATATGGGTGTGTGAAACAGGGATGTTCTAATATCATATTGTAGTCTTTAAAAAGTTGACCACAGCACAAAAAAACGTATCTCTCAAACCACTATGGCATGCAAACCAAGCACACTTTTTAGACCATTCCAATGAAGTAATTCATTGTAAATAACGCGATTGCAGCTCTGCTGCAGAGCCTCCGTGTCGGCCGACACAGATCTCCTGCTGACAGCTTTACAGCTGACAGCAGGAAATCACGAACTTTAAATGCCTGTATCTCTCAAACCGCTATACATTTTTTTGTGCTGTGCTCAACTTTTTAAGGATTACAATATGAAAATTATTTTTTGTGGGACATTACTATCCCTTTAATTTTTATTGGGTATTGAGGGTATTAAATTAGGAGACCTTCAGGAGAACTTGTTATCGAAAAGGTTGAGAAACCATGTTCTAATTTACCCACATACTGTATTTATCCTACAAAATTAAAGGGAAAATAACACTTCAAATTATCTTTAATTATTCTTGTAGCACTTGAAAATCCAAATTCAATAAGCCCAGCGGCATCTCTCAAACCTTTATGGTTTGAGAGATAGCCGCTTTCAAAGTTCCCACTCCCCTGACGTCAGCGTTCTAGTTGACTGCAGAGGAATCCGTTCCCGGCACCGGAGGATGCTCTTCAGCAGAGCCGAGATTGTGTTATAGAAACAGAAATCCTTCACTGAAATTTTCTTCTACGTGTGCTTGGTTTGCAAACACACGTAGAAGACTGTTTCAGATTTGGAATCCGGTCCGCAGATCAACCAGTGGCTGTTCAGCAGAGCCGAGATTGCAAGATATAAAAATAACTATTTCATTGGAAGGGTCTAAAAAGTGTGCTTGCAAAGCAGGCACACTTTGTAGACTATTCAAATGAAGTAGTTCTTCTTATATCTCGCGATCTCGGCAATGCTGCAGAGCCATGGCAGGTCCACGGACCGGATTCCAAATCTGACCGCTAGATTGCAGACTTGACCGTTTTGGTCAGTGAGTGGAAACTTTGCTTGTGAATCTCTCTCAAACCATTAAGCTTTGAGAGATAAGACTTATGTTGTTCTTCATGTTTTTTTAATGCCTACAAAATAAAATAAAGATAAAACGAAGTATTACTATCCCTTTAATGGCTATGCAATTAGCAATGCATTGCTAATGTGTTGCACATCTCTCTGGTCCTTACAGGCTGCTAGAGGGATGACCTGGCAACATTTTACTGAATTTTAAAACCAGGGACAGAAGAAGAGACCGCAGGATCAGGGGACAGGTAGATATAAACAGTGATTGTCCCTGCAAATATGGGACAGTTGGTAGTTATGGTACATCTCAAAATATCACCTAGTATTCCATACTCTGCAAATTAAAAAAATTCAAGGACACTTTTCACCAAGAAGTCACATGATAGAGCGTCACTAATGATCCATAATACCTCACAGCATGATGTCAACAGAAATCTCTGTGCATCAGACTCAACCCTCTGAGTGCCCGAGGGGTTTAATTGCTATGAAATGCATTGGTCACCCCTCCGGCACTCAAAGGGTTAAACGGCACTTGTACACAACAACCAACATTCAAAAACTACATTAAATCATGTAAATAAGGCAGCAGATTTAAGCTTATAACACATTCAACGTTTAATGACAGAATATAGGTTTCAGATTCAATTTTAAACCAGGGACAACAGGACCCAAGGACAGGGAGACAGAACCAGGGACAGTCCTTGGAAATCAGTAACAGTTGGATGGTATGAAATTCATGGAGTTAATACAGCTCCTTATTAAACTGAAAACTAACTAAACATAGCTGCCTTCAAAATCTAAAGGCTCTTTCCCATCAATAAATATGGAATAAGTGCTAACCTCCTCCCCACTAAAATGTATCCCCTGTGGTCCCATACCAGCCTATGATTGTCTTACCTGGCAGCAGTCAGTAATGAGGAATCTTGGAGATTGTTTAGGTGCCTCTGTATAAAACTACAAGGCCTTGCTGTATTACAAGGCCCTGTTGCTAAGGACTACTGTTACATAGCAACGTGCAAATAAAAGACTTTAATTAGCATAACTAAATATTCATACACTTAGGTAATTGGAAACTGGGTTGTGACTGAAAAAGGAAGCAGGGAATGTTAAACCCTTCACTCCCAATGCAGAACAGGTACAAAAAAGAAGTTTAATTTAAATGTAGATTTAAAAAAACAAGACTATAGAAACACATTCAGTAACTGCAGTTATATGTCTATATAAAATGCTCTGGTGTGTTTTTAATTATTTTTTGGGTTAACTCAGAAATTTTAAGACGAATATTGTGGTTAGATTTAACAGATTTTTACAGCAGCATAAATATATATGAACCAATGCAGCCAGGCAGTATGCATTTTCCATAATGTACCGCATTTAAATTACTATTAGGCCTAACTTAGGAAGAGCACAGTGAAAATATATTGTATTATATATAGTAAAGAAATATAGAAAGAATACAGTTATTTCAAACAACTTCCATATACTTATTTGCCTTCAAAAATATTTTTTTTGAAAAATTGGAATAAATGCTTTGGAGTTGTTTCTAGGATCCAATGAGTTAATTACTCTCTAAACCGAGAGTCAGACATCAGTGATACTGGACCAGATTTAGGAAGATTAGCAATTCTGGAGCAAACCAAATGCACCACAGAGGGAAATAGGAATCCCCTCTCATACACATGGAATTTTCATCCTCTTGAATGCTATTTCAATGCATTGGAGACCTCTCTAGCATTCAAGAGGTTAAAAGCCCCACTTAAATTTGGTGAATTTTTATCTGTCCCCTACAGTGCAGTTGGTTTAATTCTTAACCCTTTGAGTGCCAAAGAGGTATGCAACGCATTACTCTGCAATGCGTTGTGTACCCCTCCGACACTCAAAGGGTTAAATGTTTCCCTTTAGCTTCCTAAATGGTCCATTGTCTTGTAAGGGAATATTAAGAAAGCTATTGAGGTCAATTGTGGTGCAAACCAACAATATCATAGGATACATATGAAAATGCCCTTTGATTTAAAGGGATAGTAATACTTAAAGGGAAAATAATGTAGTAATGTAAAAACACAAATCATACCGTTTGCACCCCTGGCTCAGTTATGAGCATACCTGGGAACTTCCAATTAAGGTCTGCCCGGAGGGGAGTCCTCTGGTGCAGCAGGGGGTGACAATCATACCTGGGAACTCTCCGGTTTTGCCCCGGAGACTCCGGATTTCAGACTGAATTACAGGGTCTCCGGGGCAATGTGTGGATCACCGGGTGGGCAGAGTTTAAACAGAAACTCTGCCCACTTGTGCTACGTCCCGCCTGGTTCCTCCCACTCCCCGCCCTCTTAGATACATTTTGCAGGTTTTTTGTTTTTTTTTTGTCCTGCCCCCCTCAGCGACTAAGCCCCGCCCCTTTTATGACGCGAATCGCGTAATTTTCCTCCCAGGTTGGCACTGACAGGGTTACCCTCTGGGTAGCCCTGTTTCAAAAGTTCCCAGGTATAGTGACAATAAAGACGCGGATCACATCAAAAAGGGGCGGGCTTGACGCAAGTTGGGGGGGCAGGGCTTAAAGGTGAAGGAGGAACACCAGGAGAAACAGCAGATGTGGACAGAGTTTCAACAGAAACTCCCCACATCCGGAGGAATCTGCCGGTAAAGCTCTGTTAAAACCGGAGTCTCCGGGGCAAATCCGGAGAGTTCCCAGGTATGGTTATGAGCAAAAGGTGGCTGAAAGCTAATTCCAGTCTAGTACAGGCTCGTGGGCGCCAGGTGATGTGTCACATAACGGCAGGACAAGGAGGACGCAGGCAGGATAACAGAGAACGATGGGAGTGACTAAGTAACCGAACGGTAACCAGATTGACATGTGCCGTAGCGCTCACAATGCTCTACATATCACAAAGTTAAACTTTAATCTTCTTTTGTGCCTTATCGATCAGTTTTCTGATTTTTAAAATTACACAGCCCTTATATCTACATTAATGCTACACACACAGATAAGGTCATGGTGGGGTGAAAGTTCCACTTTAAATTAGGGTTGCCACATTAAGTCTGAATATAAATGAACCATTTCCATACCTGGGAAGTTTTTCTTTAGGCCTCCCTGGAGGGGTAGGCCTCTGGTACCATTGAGGGAAACAAATAACGCAATTTGCGTCAAAAGGGGCGGACTTTAATCACAACTGGTGGTGGGGCTTCAGAAACATTAAAATTATACACAATTGGCTGGGGAAGGAGGAGAAGTAGGGTTGCCACCTTTTCTTCAAAAAAATACCGGCCATGGCATTCCCTCCATAGACTTAACATTGGACAGAAGCCAATTTTTTACCGGCCTGCCGGTAAAATACCGGCTGGATGGCAACCCTAAGGAGAAGTGGGTGGGGAGTGGGTGAACCTGACAGGGAAGGGGCACCAATGGGCAGAGTTTCTTAAAGGGGATGTATCACCTTCTAAAAAGAAGTTCCCATATGCTTTGTTAATACAAGTAATACTATAAACGCTGTATGTTTGTTTTTTGATTTAAATACTTTAAAAGATATGTTATCTTCTGTGCTGTGCACTTCTGCATTATGTGCACAGAACAGATCTTCAGTCTGTCCTATTTCTCCTCCCACCTCCCTCCCAGCTGCCCCAGGAAGCGCGTTCACTCTTCCCTTCGGTGTGCTGTGAACGGCTCGTAGCGTTACAGCAAGCTGCGATTAGCATTATACTGAGGCTGCAACCTCAGTATAATGCTAATCACAGCTTCCTGTAACTCTATGAGCCGTTCACAGCACACCGAAGGGAAGCATGAACGCACTCCCTGGGGCAGCTGGGAGGGAAGTGGGAGGAGAAATAGGATGCGCAGAAGAACTGTCCCGGTCAGCATAATGGGACATGCTGATTCTTCGGCACAGCTCTTCTGCACTTGAAGATAAAATATCTTTTAAAGTATTTAAATCAAAAAACAAACATACAGCATTTATAGTATAACTTGTATTAACAAAGCATATGGGATCTTCTTTTTAGAAGTTGATACATCCCCTTTAAGAAACTGCCCATACCCTGGAGAATCAGACTCTGCCCCGGAGACCCATTAATGCAGTGCCAAAACCAGAGTCTCTGGGACAAATCCGGGGAGTTCCCAGCTGTGACCATTTCAGCCCACTAATAATCATTGCAGCCAAGCAACATGCATGGTTTGATCTGGCAACCCTAATTTACATCAGGATTTGGGAAATTTAATTTGTCCCATACGCAGCTGATTTGCCCCAGAAATGGACTTCTTTTCCATTCTGAATAGGGACCGTAGCCATTTAAGGGCCAAAGAGTTTTGCCAACAGCTGGCTGAGAATGATGGGAATTTTAGGACAACAATAGCTGAAGAGATGCAGATTGCTGCTCTGCTTCCCAGGTACAGTCATATGCCAAACAGGAACAATATTTTCTCATTATTGGGGTACTAAAGTTTGGCATATCTCTGATCTAACAAGGACAAAATAGCAGATGTAAACCCCCTTCTAGGTTTGCCATTGCATTGATCTGAATCATTGTTCTTGGCTTATTAAATTGAATATATTTTTTTAATTGTATTTCTTCTAGACATTAAAGGGATAGTAATGCCTCTTTAAAATACTTTATCCAAGTCTTCTGTATATTAATAGCAAAACTATGCGCTATGTCAAATATCTTACTTCTTTGTAGTTCAAAGGTTAATCAGCTCTAAAGATCCTCCACCTGCCCCTTTCTGGCCGTCTCCCCCTGATTCTCAGATCGGTCATGCGACTCTACTGCTGCAGCAAGGGACATACTTTAGTAAGTATAAGGGAATCCTGCCCCCCTTGACGAAGGAGGGAAGGATTTCCCTTTGCTTATTGAAGTGTGAACCTCACTGCAACTGTACTGACCAAACTGCAGCTTCTTCTTGATGTCTTAATAAGGGGCGGGCAGGGGATCTTTACAGCTGAATAACTTTTGAACTACAAGGAAGTAAGATAGAACAAAAGACAACAACTAGCAGGGGCGCAATCCTCCAATGATACAAAACAAAAAACATATAAAAATAATAATACTTACTTATTAGACCCAACCGGCCTATAATAATAGAACTGGTCAGTATAGTGTGCAAGGAGTGAACTATCCGCCCTGCTCGGAGTTCCACCTCCAGTTCAATAAAATAGATCCACTTGTATAAAAATACAAATTTATTGCTAAAAGTTCATTAAAACAATTCAATACAGAAAAATAAAACCAGTCAAATCATGTTTCAAAGTCAGATCCACGAGATCATTTAGAAAATTTAACCTTCAGTCCTTCCTAAATGATTTAAAAAATTGCTCATGGCATAGATTACATCTAATACCTGACCTTGATTCAGCGATTTACTTTTTAAACTCAGAATTCCTATAGGTCTGTAATACCCATAACCCCACTAAGAAAGTCAGGGTTAGGGGGGCACATCTGCCATGGGTCTCAGCTGACTTGATTCAATTATTCAGTTTCAGAGATTCTTTATGGACAAAATTTAAACAAACTGGATCCCCTCATGATCACACTATATATAGGCAAGTAAGGAATACATGTACAAAACAAACAAAACTAGCAAAAGCACAATATTTTACTGTTGACTTGGACAATAACATTTCAAAGCCAGACAACTTTTGGAAGGTTATTAAAACATCTACAACCCACCTAACCATTCTCACCCATCAAATATAAAACAACAAAGAAACAATACAGTGCCCCTTAGCCATAGCCAATGCATTTAACAGCTACTTTGTTGGATGTGCCACCACACTGATTAAACAAAACAAACGCCACTCTGAAGTTCTACCATGTACAGAACATGTTGCCTGGTCCAACAGTGCAAATGAATTCAATTTCATGCCAGTAAATGAAAGTGAAGTATATGATCATCTCCTTAACCCAAAACTGAAATAGCAATTGGGCCCTGACCAACTACCAGCAATTTTATTAAAGCTCAGTGCTATGGTCACAGCCAAACCGATAGCAACTTTAATTAATGCCTTTTTGACATCAGGGTATATGCCAAAATCCTGGAAGGTGGCAAGAGTTGTGCCTATCCACAAAAGTGGGGATAAAAATGTAGTATCAAATTACAGACCAATATCTCTCCTCCCCACTTTATCTAAAATCCTAGAGAAATGTGTACACGTGCAACTACATGAATATTACCAACAGACCAGTTTCTTCACCCCTCTTCAATCAGGCTTTAGACCAAACCACTCAACAGTCACGTCTCTTCTAAAAGTAACCAATGATATCCAGATTGGCATGGAAAATGGTGAACACACTGGAGCTATTTTCCTAGATTTCGCTAAGGCCTTTGACGCAGTAGACCATAACATTCTTATCAGCAAACACCAAAACTCAGGATTGGGTAATAATTCTCTAAACTGGTTCCGATCCTATTTATCCGACAGAATGCAGTATGTGTTAGTTGCAAACAATGACTCCCTTCCGCTCAAAGTAACAAGTGGAGTTCCCCAAGGCTCCATTCTTGGCCCACTTCTATTTTCTCTTTTTATAAATGATCTGGCCACGGTTTGCAAATCATCTTCAGTACACATGTATGCAGATGACACCATAATCTATGCTAAAAACTCAAGCATATCACAACTTGAAACCATATTACAACATGATTTCTATGAAGTTGAAAGATGGATAACAAAGAACAAACTTTTCTTAAATGCAGACAAAACGGTCACAATGATATTTGGCACAAAGCACAAACTGCGTAATCTCGACAATATCCACCTATGCGTTGTAACAGAGTATAATCGTAAATTGGCCCCAGTGGACTCCTACAAATATCTTGGTATGTGGCTTTACCCTAACCTCAATTTTGGTCATCATATTGACAAATTAACCTCCAAACTTTATTCCAAAATAAGTACTCTTTTTAGAAACAAATCAAGTTTAAGTACCCTGGTGAGAGAACGTATTGTACAACAGATGCTGCTGCCAGTCATAGACTATGGTTATGTTGTATATGCTCCAGCACCAGAAATCCATCTCAGTAAACTTGACACTCTATATAATTCATTATGCCGCTTTATCCTCCAGTGTGACTACACTACCCATCATTGTGACATGCTTAAAGAACTAAATTGGCTAACACTCAAATCTAGACATAACCTTCATCTTTCTTGCTTAGTACACAACCACTTCTCTGGAAAACTACCACAGTACCTGAGCAGTATGCTCACTCCAGCTCTCCATACTAACTATAACCTCAGCTCCACTACTAACAACTCACTGCGTATACCACAATACAAGAAAGAAGCAGGACGATCTGCCTTCTCCTTCAGAGCTCCACAAATCTGGAACAATCTGCTGGAAATAATCACATCGGCTCTCAGTCTAAAATCCTTAAAAGCAAATGTTTCTTTATATCTAAAAACAGTGTGTAACTGTATATAATTTCAATATTTAATAAGTGTGTATATTAATTTTTATGTATGTTTGTATATAATGTTTCACAATTAGTGTAAATATACATAGTAACATAGTAGATAAGGCTGAAAAAAGACATGCGTCCATCAAGTCCAGCCCATGCCAATAACACCCCTGTTGATCCAGAGGAAGGCAACAAAAAAGCCCTCTGGAGCAATTTCCAATGTAGGTGTGTGTGTGAGTGTGTCAAATAGTTCCCCGGCTCAATATCCTATTTGCTTTGAAGCCATCTGTCATAACTGTCAATATTGTTCTGTGCTAGATAGGCATCCATTGCTTTTTTGAATGCAGTTACATTATCTGCAAGCACAGCATCCCGAGGCAAAGAATTCCATAGCCTTACCGCCCTTACTGTAAAGAATCCCTGCCTGTGTTTTAGTCGAAAGCGCCTTTCCTCAAGTCTTAATGGATGACCTCTTGTTCTTAGCTCAGCTCTTTGCATAAATAATTCATTGGATAGTTCTTTGTATTGGCCTTGAATGTATTTGTAAATGGTAATCATATCACCCCTTAGACGTCTCTTTTCTAATGTAAACAAACCCAGTTTGGCTAGTCTCTCTTTGTAACTCAGATCCTCCAATCCCTTTATCAGTTTTGTTGCACGTCTCTGCACCTTTTCCAGTTCAGTAATGTCTTTTTTTAGAACAGGCGCCCAAAATTGTACTCCATATTCTAGATGAGGCCTAACCAAGGATTTATACAGAGGTAGGATAATGTTAGCATCCCTTGCTTCTACACCTCTTTTTATGCAGGCTAGTACTCTATTTGCTCTTGCAGCAGCTGAGTGACTCTGCACACTGCTGTGAAGACTATTGTCTATCAGTACACCTAAATCTTTCTCTAATGAGGATTTCCCAAGTTGTTTCCCATTTAGAGTATATGTAGCAAGTTTGTTTCTACAACCCAAATGCATAACCTTACATTTATCTACATTAAATGACATCTGCCACTTTTCTGCCCATTCACTTAGTTTATCTAAATCCTTCTGTAGGGAAAAAACATCAAGCTCTGTATGTATTTCCTTACATAGCTTAGTGTCATCAGCAAAGATTGAGATGCTACTTTCAATTCCCACTTCTAGATCATTAATAAACAAATTAAAAAGCATTGGGCCCAGGACTGAACCCTGCGGTACCCCACTTATAACCCTAGACCAATTTGAAAAAGTTCCATTTACAACAACTCTCTGCCATCTATCATTTAACCAGTTCTCAATCCATGTACAGATACCACCACCCAAACCGAAGCCTTTTAATTTATGCAGTAACCTGTTGTGAGGCACTGTGTCAAAGGCTTTTGCAAAATCCAAGTATACTACATCAACAGCAATATGTAACCCTTTACTGAAAACTATCCAGGACATACTGGAAAACGAGAGAAATCTCAATGTATTCTTCCTGGTAAAACATTTTCTAAATAAATAAATACAATATAACAATAAATGCAAGCCAGAAAAACACTCAACGCGTTTCAAAGCAAACAGCTTCTTTATCAAGAGCAATGGCTGTAATTGCATAAAAAGAGTATATATAATAATAATAAAGCATCACCTTACCCGTTAACAAATGGCCCCTTTATAGTACCGAAATCCGTTATAATCCGGAAATGAATCATGGCTACAGCCCGCATCCTGTGTAAACACCACAAGCGCACGCAAAAAAAGAAACAAAATCACGTGTAAAGACACGGAAGTAAAAATAAACATCTGATGTGAATGATGTCTTGTGTGACCACAGCACGTATAATGTTCCGGGTTTGAAAATACGCATAGGAAGTAAGATGTTTGACATAGTGCATTGTGTTACTATTATTATACAGAAGACCGGGCAAAAGTATTTTAAAGAGGCATTACTAACACTTTAAGCTTCACAGAATCAATATAATTGTTTGCTATGGGATAGTTCACTTGGGAAAAATTGGCATCTACAACAATTTTCAATTGTAGTTTTGATTTTCTGCAACATCTTGTAAAAATGTTGCTGCAACAAAGTTGCCAGGTTGAACTAGGCCTAGTTCAAACTGGCCCTTTGTTGCAGCAACTTTATTGCAAGATGTTGCACCAACATAAAAATGCCACTGAAAATTATTGTAGCTGAAAAATGTCCTATGTGAAGTGTCCCATACAAACAATCATAAATATCCAATATAATAATTCACTAAAACACGTGTAACAACGCAGTCATGCGCAGTAGAGACTGCCCGTGACGAGGCTGATACAGAGCTGGACACTGCGAAGGAGTGTCCAGCTCTGTATCAGCCGCGGCGTGGGCAGTCTCTACTGCGCATGACTGCCCCACAACCGGCTGGCAGTGGCACTGTGTCCCGTGTAATGGGGTCTTCAACTAGTATGTATATATTAGGTAAAACTTGTTGCTGCAAGAAAGTTGCTATAGTGATCTAGAACAAATGTAGCTAGTTACATTGGCCTTCAAAACTCACTATGGTTGTCCACCAGTGTGAACTACCTCATATGGACTTGTTTGTGTGTTAGTGTTTCTGATGCTTTGGGATCACAATTGCAATACTGCCCAATGCTTGCTAAATTCAGTATAATGTATTTATAAATTAGTGTGTATAAATGAAATGATTTGGCCTTGTTCCAAATCATGTATTCAATTACATAAAAAGCATAAATAAGTCAAGCTGTAACTTAAAGGGATAGTAATACTTAAATGTAAAAAAAAATATGTTGTAGAGTTTATCCCCTTGAGTATAACAAGGATACTCCCACTGCTGAAAGGTGTTTTATTCAAAAGTTATTACAGCTCAAAGTTGAATTTTTAGGTGCAGTATCACAGTCGCCTGAAATTATACAATGGATCTGTTGCTACACCATCCTATGGACAGCTCTGGTCCCAGCGCTATAAATCTCCATAGGATGGTGTAGCAACAGTGCCACTGTACAATTTCAGGCAACTGTGATATTGCACCTAAAACAAACATTCAGCTTTGAGCTGAAATAACTTTTGAATAAAACACCTTTCAGCAGTGGGAGTACCCTTGTTTTACTCAGGGGGATAAACCCTACAACATATTTTTTTTACATTTTAAGTATCACTATTCCTTTAAAATTTCTCAGTAATTCCCAACCCCACCAGCTGAACCCCAGCTAAACACCACCTATAAAAAAGTGTCTCTGTTTGACCTTTGAATTGTCGGGAAGGATGGGCTAGAGGCTTTCCTGGGTGCACAATACACCAGGAAGTAGTGATATTGTGCTAAGTTCTCCCTCTATGCAGAGGGCAGTTTTACCACTTCCTGGCACCAGCACTCAATACCCAGTTCTCCCCCTAGTGAATAGAAAGTCTTAACCCTTTGAGTGCCAGGGAGGTATCCAACGCATAACAGTACTGATTATTGTCCCAGATGGGGTCTGACCATAACCAGTACATAGGACACGTACTTTCCAGGGAGATCCTGAAAATGGCGGGAGAACTATTAGGGACAAGCTTGGACAGCTATTGCTTGTATCCAGTGGTGTAACTACAGGGGTCACACCTGCGACTGGGCCTGTGCACTCCAGGGGCCCGGCCTCCCCCTGCGACCCCTCCGTTTGGCACCGCAATCTCCCGCTGGGGCTCTAGTAATGCAGAGCGCTGGGAGATGACATCATCTCCCAGTGCATTGCATTACTAGGAGGACAGAGTGGGAGCTTCAGGTAGGAGATGGGGGCATTGTGGAGATTGAGGGGCATTTTGGAGGGGGTCAATGTGGTTGAGGGGGGCCAATGTGGTGGTGGCCCATCGCACTTCTTGTACCAGGGCCTGGAGGCTTCTAGTTACGCCTGTACTTGTATCCAGTGGTGAAACAATAGGGATCGCACCTTCGACAGGGCCCTTGCACTCCAGGGGCCCGTCCTACCCCTACGACCCCTCCGCCTGGCGCCCGCAATCTCCCGCCGGCACTCTAGTAATGCAGAGCACTGGGAGAGGACATCATCTCCCAGCGCTTTGCATTACTAAGAGGACCGCGAGGGAGCTCCAGGTAGGAGATGGGGGCATTGTGGAGGGGGTCAGTGTGGTCGAGGGGGCTTTGGCACTTCTTGTACCAGGGCCCGGAGGCTTCTAGTTAAGCCTCTGCTTGTATCTATATAATGCATGGGCAGGCAACTTGCTTCACACCAGCTACGGTTTTTATTACCACCCATGTCATCCTCAGCTGATCATCATGGGAATGGTAGTTCTAAACAACTGGAGCGCCACACACTATACCGTTACATCATTTGTATGATCACTTGACAGGCTCACTGCATACCTCCCAACATTTCAAATGGCAAAAGAGGGACACTTCTGTTTTAGGTGGTGTTTCTGGGGGCGTGGCTGGTAGGCGGGGCATTTCCAAGAATTTTTAGGTTATTTCATGACCCATCTACACCTCTTTGTGTAACTGATAAATGATTTAGAGCAAGACCAAAGTATTTTAATTACCCCTATTAATGTATAAACACATATCCTGACAATTAACAACACATTTATTTATGTTTTATTGCTGTGGAGCAATGTAATACACATCGCTCATTCTGATGTCCTAAAAAGAGGGACAACAGGGTAGAAAAGAGGGACAGAGGGGTTTGGGTCTCAAAGAGGGACACTTGGGAGGTATGTCACTATCAAATCATTACAGTTCTAAACAACTGGAGAGCCACACACTATACCGTTACATCATTTGTATGATCACTTGACAGGCTCAAACTGTAATGATTTATGTCTAAAAAAGATATTTTTATACGTGCACATTATGCTAAAGATAACCGGGCTATATTAATTACTAGTTTATATCTATAGAGCAGCATTCTTTCTGCAGGTTGTTAGGATAAACCTGGTTTACATTTAACCCTTTCGGTTACAGATTATTGTGCAAAACGTTGAGAAGAAATAAATTATGCACCCTTTGGCGTTCAGAGAGTTTCTACAGATTATATCAGGGACCTAATCAGACAGACAGTTAATGATGGGAAGGCTTGGACAGTGCTGGATTTCGAGCTAATATCCAGTTATCTCCAGACTGAATTAACAGGACAGGTTGAAGCAGTCATAGCTTCCAATCTTATGACTGCAGATTATCAGGACATGAGACACCATTTTTATTCCTCTGTAATGTATGAGTGACGCTTTCCTTGCAGATTATTACTCACAGGTTTCCTCGCATCACTTTTGTATTATTTTATTCTATATACAGCACACGATGTAACAGCTCCAATGAACACATACTAAACATCATCACTATAAGATTACACACTGCAGTGCTACTGCAGACCTATCGGCACTAAAAACAGCTTCAGTCTAGGAAAAGGTGTGGTTCCCAGTGATAACCCTCCCCTCAGCCAATCAAAGGCCAGAAGAAGCTTATAAATACCTCCCTTGATGGGCGTGGCTTGTATTAGCTCCCTGGGCGTGGGCTGCACACATTGTTCCAGAGCTGAGAGAAGTCTATGCAGTAGCTGCATAGGCAGCAACGCCCAGTTCTCCCATTCATCTGCACACTGTAGGATCCTGTTTTCTAGGATTACTTCGATGGAGTTAATGCAGTGCAGACTATAGGGAGTCCACCAAATCTGCTGCACCGGTAAAACTGCCCCTTCTGCTCTTATGTATGACATATCCATTATCTTCAATGCCAAGGACTGCATCGGCTTTTAATGTGGGGGTTTATCAGCTGCTATTCTGTGGTAAGTGGGCATGTTGCTTGTACGTATAGTTTATCTGAACTGATTGCTTATTTAATGTTAATACATTTGCTCGTCATTTAAAGAACGATGTGTATGTTTGTAAACACAAGACTGTTCCATCAGATCCACCCTACTGCACACGTAGAAATTGACTTAGTAGGTTTATTTGCTGTTAAGGTGATCTGATATATATATATATATATATATATATATATATATATATATATATATATATTGCAAGCTCTTTGGGACGGTGCTTGCCTTCTCCTTATTTTAGTAATCAGTGCACTATTTGATTGACAGAATGGTGCCTGGCACTCAAAGGGTTAATCTCTTACTCCCTTTTCAGCATTGAAAGCTTGCACACAGCACTTTACATTTAATACAATGCATATAGCTATACAGACGTGTAATTTAATGCAACATTGGTGTGATGAACCCCACTGTGAAGGTAAATGGGCATTGCAGGGTTCCGTTGGGATCAGACACTGTGCTAGAAAGGATGCAAGCTCCTGTTGTCCTGGGTTGACCCCAAGTGCATTCTCCTACAACAAATCATCACAGAGCTTGGGTGTAAGGGTCTGATCAATTTCAGCATCAGTTGGATGTTACAACCAATCAATGAGCCCACTGATCCTATATTAAAATCATGTAGGATATGATGTGTTTCGATGTTTAAAAGGCATTGGACTGACTGGCATGGTTTGGTGCTATGTTAATTTAATGTTTTTGATCACAGTGAGACCTCAGTGTTTTTCACAGAGGCTAGTACAATAAAGCCTTCAGCTGCTGCAGAACATCTTGGAAAGCAGAGCTAGCAATCAGTATTTTTTGCTTCATTGGGTTAACTTTATGAAACAGGAAAGGTCCAGCAACTGTCCTTTTATTTAAACAAATTTCTTTTGCTAGTAGGGCATTAGCGCTGTCATTCCCTGCTTATATAGATGCAGTGAAAGTTCGATGGCGACTGAGTGGAAAGGAGCTTTCGACTAAAACAAAGGCAGGGATTCTTTACAGTAAGGGCGATAAGGTTATGGAATTCTTTGCCTCGGGATGTTGTGCTTGCAGATAATGCAGCTGCATTCAAAAAAGCAATGGATGCCTATCTAGCACAGAACAATATTGACAATTATGACAGATGACTTCAAAGCAGATAGGATATTGATCCGGGGAACTATTTGACTACCAGTTGGAGTCAGGAAGGAATAATTTCCCCCACACACACTTGGGGCTAGATTGGAAATGGCTCCAGAGGGCTTTTTTGCCTTCCTCTGGATCAGCAGGGGTGTTTTTGGCATGGGCTGGACTTGATGGAGGCATGTATTTTTTCAGCCTTATCTACTATGTTACTATGTAAAAGGATTCCTCAAAATGTCTTATTCTGTTAGTCAGTTTTACTTGCCATTGATGAGTTTAAAGAGATAGTAACACTTAATATGTAGAAAAAATGTATTTTGTAGGGTTTATCATCCCGAGTAAAAAAAAGGGTACCCCCTCTGCTGAGAGGCATTTTACTCAAAAGTTATTGTAGGTAAGACTTGTTTTTTTAGGTGCTGTATCTCAATGGCCTGAAAATTTACAGTGGTGCTGTTTCTACACTATCCTATGGGTAGCTCTGGTCATTCGACCATAAACCTCCATAGGATGGTGTAGCAACAGCACCACTGTACAATTTCAGGCCATTGAAATATTGCATAAAAAAAAAAAAAATCAAGTATAAGCTGCAATAACTTTTGTATAAAACACCTCTCAGCAGGGGGAGTACCATTCTTTTACTCAGGAGGATAAATCATACAGTTACATTTTTACATATCAAGTGTAACTATCCCTTTATAGGAACATTAACACCAATCGTGAAATTGGGTTATATCATTTTAATATCCTGTTCTTCCATAGCGTCAGTAAAATGTAATTATCTTATGTTAGTGTAAATCCCAAAAATCTGATTCCAAACGTGCAATTTGTTTTATCCTGTATAGACTAACTGTGTCCTGTTTATGTGTTGAGATTAGTAGCCAAAGCTCTTCTATTCATAAAGGCTGGTATCTTATCTCAGGCCCATTAACATACAATAAATACTAGCTTCTCTGAGAATCAAGATAGATATTGTAATGGGAGAAATGACAGCCCCAACAGAGCATAAGTAACACTGTTTACATAGGCTAGCATGGAGTACAAGATATATAAGTGCGTCTACTAACCCTAGGTGTTAGTGTTATTTTAAAGGGATAGTAATACTGCGTTTTATCTTTATTTTATTTTGTAGGCATTAAAAAAACATGAAGAACGAAATAAGTCTTATCTCCCAAACCTTAATGGTTTGAGAGATATTCACAAGCAAAGTTTCTCCTTACTGACCAAAACTGTCAAGTCTGCCATCTAGCTGTCAGATTTGGAATTCGGTCCGCAGATCAGCCGGTGGCGCTTCAGCCGAGCCGAGATCGCAAGATATAAAAATAACTTTTTCATTGGAAGGGTCTAAAAAGTGTGCTTGTAAACCAGGCACACTTTGTAGACTATTCAAATTAAGTAGTTCTTCTTATATCTCGCGATCTGGGCTCTGCTGTAGAGCCGCGGCCAGTCCACAGACCAGATTCCAAATCTGACAGCTAGATGGCAGACTTGACCGTTTTGGTCAGTGAGGGGAAACTTTGCTTGTGAATATCTCTCAAACCATAAAGGGTTGAGATATAAGACTTCTATTGTTCTTAATGTTTTTTTAATGCCTACAAAATAAAATAAAGATAAAACGAAGTATTACTATCCCTGTAATATACCTCAACTAGTGTAAAAGCCCATGTACATGGGCCAAGGTCTGGGTAATGTTAACCCTTTGAGTGCCGGAGGGATGCAAAGCAATGCGTTGCATACTCCTCTGGCACTCAAATAGTTAAGAGGCCGCTACCTCACTGCTCCACGCGATGCAGTCTTGCGTCGCCTCACTCACGCAATGCAATCATGCACAGTAGAGACTGCCCAAACGCTGGCATTCTCTACTGTGCATGACTGCATCGTGACAAACATCCTAGTGAATTATTATATAGGATATATATCCTATATATTGACAAAAAATTGCTTATGTTTACTCAGATGCTTTTGATATGCACTACTGTGACATCTACCTGTCAGAAACCAGACATGTGACTGGCAGGAAAACCCAGGGACTTCGTTGTCAGATTTGATCTCCATCTATAGTTTTTTTCCCATATAAATAATAAAAAAAAATGAATTAATGTAGCTCCAGCCTTACTTGTTTGATAACCCTATTATCCCTTAGATGCCAAGGACACCTTTAACCTTCTGTGTGCCAAAGGGGGTATCCAAAGCATTGCTTTGCAGTTCGTTAGATACCCCTTTGGCACTAAAAGGGTTAACGGGTTGGAGAAATCTCTAGCATCTCAGAGGATAAGGTTATCAACTACTAATTGTTATGACAATATTTGTTATATACAATTTATGCTCCTAAAAGTTTGTAAAATGCTCTGGATTGGGTAAAACATATTGTTTTATTTGTTTAGTTGGTATATGTAAGTGAGAATATCATAATACGTATCCCAATTCCCTTTTAACCCCTTGAGTGAAAGAGGGGGTATGCAATGCATTGCAAAGCAATGTGTTGCGTACCCCACTGGCAGTCAAAGGGTTAACAAAGCCTTTAAGAGGAATCTGACCAAAGAAATAAGTGGCCCTTAAAGCGGAACTACCACATTAGCTAAAGTCGCCCTGCAATACTTATGCAGGTGGCAACTAGCTTAAAAGGATAGTAACGTTTCACAAAAACAGCAGCTCCAATAAATCTTCATAGTATTTGGGCCATGGTATCACGGTTCCCGTGATTCCCTGTCAATCTGTGACTGTGTTACCTTTGCATTGGAGGAGGCTGATTGGCCCGCCCAGGATATTCCTTTTTATACTGGCTCTTGGGCACTTGTCAGTTGCCCTTTTGTGGTGTTCCTGTGTACCGATCCGGCTTGGCTGACTCCTCTTCTGACCCTGCTCCGTGATTGACCCGGTTCTGGCTGACGACCCTGCTCCGTGATTGACCCGGTTCTGGCTGACGACCCTGCTCCGTGATTGACCCGGTTCTGGCTGACGACCCTGCTCCGTGATTGACCCGGTTCTGGCTGACGACCCAGCTCCGTGATTGACCCGGTTCTGGCTGACAACCCAGCTCTGTGATTGGCCCGGTTCTGGCTGACAACCCAGCTCTGTGATTGACCCGGTTCTGGCTGACAACCCAGCTCTGTGATTGACCCGGTTCTGGCTGACAACCCTGCTCTGTGATTGACCCGGTTCTGGCTGACAACCCTGCTCCATGATTGCTCCGTTCTCCGGTTGATGTTCCTGCTGCTGTATCCATCCGGTTCCGGTTGTCGCTCCTGTCCGGTTCCAGTGTCCTCCGGTCGCTCTGGCGACATTCTGAACTGTTTAGTATCTTGCTGATCCTCTCTCGCCCTTTCAGCTGTAGCCTGAGGTTGCTTTGCCATCTGCATTCCTGAGCTGTGCTCTCCTGTGTGTACCAGATTAACCCGTGCAGTGCCAGTAGTCTCCGGTTACGTGCCACTTGTATAGCTTGCCAAGCCTCTGTTTGCCCTTTGAGCCGCTACCCTCTGAGCCTTCTATACACGCCATACTATTCCTTGCAGAGCTCCACCTGTCCGGTGTTTGGGGTGCACCGTGACCACGCCGGCTGGCGCCGGTAGTCTGTTCGCTCTTGCTGTAAGGATTCCGTGCGACACCGGAATGGTGTCCTGGCTCCGGCTCACATTCACTCAGAGTGTACGTTTCCACCTGTACTTCCTAGTGCATCGGCTCCTTGTAGCTTGTGCAGCAACCATCTATCGTGGCATCCCAAGGGTGTCTTGGCACAATCCAGTTGGCATACGCAGGGTTACTAACTAGTCTCGTTGAGGGCGATTCCTATTTTGGTTCCTTCAGCTCTGGCAGTAGCATTCCTCCTAGCCCACGGTGGTGGTATTGGCTCAGCTCAGCGCAATAGGGGCGCTCCCTGTTTCTACCTAGAGAGTGATTCAGTGCAGACACTTTACTCCTTTCTCTACATTCAGAGACTGTTATCCAGAGACTGTTATCTCATCCTGGGCGTTGGCCAATCTAAGACTGAGTTTCTCCAGTTGCTCCTGTTAACCCTTTGGGGTTACTCCAGTCTATATTTGTACTTATACTCCTGCTTGTATTACACATACTTTGTCTGCATTTGTCAATACTGTTTTTACCTGTGCTTGCCCCTAGGGGCACTGTTTATCATCCTGATTCAATAAAACTGTGTTTTTACTTCATACCCTGGTCTGAGTGTCAGAAAACCGTAACACATGGAGAGTGATATTTCAATACTGTCAGAGTTGTGGTACAAGAGTAATTGAAGGATAAAGTTTCCCCCTCCCGCCCCTTTTACCTAGTGTAAGCCATCTCTCCTCAGATGTGGACTCTGGTTGCTAGACCAGACAGATAACAGCAGGGGACAATCTTCTTCCTATGAGAATAATGAAAGCCCTGCCGCCCTTGACAAGTTTTTCAGGTTTTTCCCCTTATCTTAATTGAAGATTGTCCCTCTCTGCAGTCTACCTGGGCACCTCCCTTCTGATCTGGCTGAACAGTGTTACATCAGTAAAAAGGGCGGGAGGGGGATACTTTGTCATTGAATTACTCTTGAAGTACAACTCTGACAGAATTGAAATAAATCTCTCCAAAGTCCAAATACTATGAAGATTAATTAGAGATGCTTTTATTATGAAACATTACTATCCCTTTAATAATAGTTATTTTACCTCTCAAAAGTGCCCCCCTTATAAAGTAATCATTAGTCTTCGGAGACTGACAGCCAGGTTAGTGCAGTCTGCGCGCCTGCACTGTCAGTCCCTTCCAGTGCTGTTCGGGCCAGTGCAATGCTGCTGAAGGGAGACCAGGACTGACAGCACATGTGCGCAGACCGGATGTCTGCACTGATGCCTGGCTTCTGGTCTCAGAAGATTAAAGGGATAGTAATACTTAAAATGTAAAAAAAAATATGTTGTAGGGTTTACTCCCACTGCTGAAAGGTGTTTCATTCAAAAGTTATTAATTTTCAAAGTTGAATTTTTTAGGTGCAATATCACAGTGGCCTGAAATTGTACAGTGGCACTGTTGCTACACCATCCTATGGAGATTTATGGTCCTGGGACCATAAATCTACAACATATTTTTCTTACATTTTAAGTATTACTATCCCTTTAAGGATTACTTTCCAAGGGGGTACTTTTGAGAGGTAAAATAACTATTATTAAGCTAGTTGCTAGTATTGCAGGGCAACTTTAGCTAATGTGGTAGTTCCCCTTTAAAGCAGAACTATCACCCCAAATAAAGTCTCACCCCAACAATTAGGCATCTAGTGGTAAGCGTAACAGTAGTGTTATTAGCCAGCACAATTACTGCGTTACAGAGAAATCCTACTTGTGCTGAAACTGATGACCAGGCAACAGCACTTTAGAGGAATTTGCATGCCTGCGCCGTCAGTCCCTTTGGATACCTAAAGGTACCATGCAACTCCTCCTAGAGGAGACCGGGACTGACAGTGCAGACACGTAGATGTCTGGAAGAAAAGACGTCTGAGCTGTTGCCTGGCCGTCAGTCTCGGCAGAAGTAGTATTTCTCACTAACACAGTAATTATGCTGGCTAATGCTACTATTGTTAAAGGGATAGTAATACTTTGTTTTAACTTTATTTTATTTTGTAGGCATTAAAAAAACATGAAGAATGATATAAGTCTTATCTCTCAAACCTTTATGGTTTATGAGATATTCACAAGCAAAGTTTCCCCCTCCCGCCCCTTTTACCTACTGTAAACAATCTCTTCTCAGATGTGGAATGCAGTCCATAGACTGGACAGATAACAGAAGGGGACACTCTTATTCCTATGAAAACAATGAAATCCCTGCCCCCCTTGACAAGTTTTTCAGGGTTTTCCCTTATCTTGATTGAAGATTGTCCCTCTCTGCAGTCTACCTGGACACTCCCTTCTGCCCTGGCTGAAAAGTGTTACATCAGTAAAAGGGGCGGGAGGGGGATACTTTGCTTGTGAATATCTCTTAAACCATAAAGGTTTGAGAGATAAGACTTATATCATTCTTCATGTGTTTTTAATGCCTACAAAATAAAATAAAGTGAAAACGAAGTATTACTATCCCTTTAAAGGGGATCTATGACCCCTATACAAGTTAGTCGTAATAGGTAGGTTATATAGCGAATAGGTGTAATATTGTAGTACTAGTTGAAGAGCCCGTTACACGGGCCACAGTGCCAATGCCAGCCGGTCGCGGGGCAGTCATGCACAGTAGAGACCGCCCACGCCGCGGCTGATACAGTGCCAGCTGGTCGCGGTGCAGTCATGCTCAGTAGAGACTGCCCGCTCTGCGGCTGATACAGAGCGGGATGCTCCTTCGGAACGCCCCGCTCTGTATCAGCTTGTCACTGGCAGTCTCTACTGCGCATGACTGCGTTTTTACAAAATTTCTAGCGAATTATTATATAGGATTTTCTTTTTTTAAATTGCTGTTTGGCTGAAATCTAATGAGTAAATACTGCCCTGCGCCCTACTTCTAGACAGACTGCGGTTTCCAGCTTTGTACCACAGTCTGCCACTCTTCCTCTGCTCCTCTGGGGCGGGAGGGGGATACTTTATCCATACCTCCCAAGTGCCCCTTTTTTTAGTCTCAAATCCTTCTGTCCCTCTTTCCTACCCTTATGTCCCTCTTTTTAGGAGATCAGACTGTGTGGTGCATATATAAGTGTATCAATTTCTCCACAGCAATAAAACTCACATAAATGTCAGTATATGTGTTTATAAATTAGTTTGTGTAAATAAAACATTATGGTCTTGTTATAAATTTATTCAGTTACATAAAGAGATGTCAATAGGTCATGAAATAGCCTAAAAATGATCAGTCACGCCCCCAGCAACACTCCCTAAAACACAAGTGTCCCTCTTTGGCAATTTGAAATGTTGAGAGGTATGCTTTATAATTCAATTACTTTTGAACTACAACTCTAACAGTATTGAAATAAGACTCTCCATGGCCAAATACTATGAAGATTAAATGGAGCTGCTGTTTTTGTGAAACATTACTATCCCTTTAAAGGGATAGTAATACTTAATTATTACTAATACCTATAGCAAAGTACTAGTTAAAAAAAAGTATTGCCCCCAGTGTCATCTCTCAAACCTTTATGGTTTGAGAGATGAACGCTTCTAAAGTTGCCCTCTCCCTCCCCCTTCCCCGTAGTCAGCATTTTAGCTGACTGCAGGGAAGAGAGTCGTACGACTTTCAGGTGGCTCTCCAGCACAGCCGGATCGCATTACTAAAAAAGAAAACTTTCACTGAAATGGTCTTCTGCGTGTGCTTGGCTTGCAAGCACACGTAGAAGACCGTTTTAGTGAAAGTTTATTTTTTTTAGTTAACATGATCGCGGGTCTGCTGCAGAGCCGCCTGAAGATCTCTGACCTGATTTCCCTGAGTCAGCTAGAATGCTGACTACGGGGAAGGGGGAGGGAGAGGGCAACTTTAGAAGCGTTCATCTCTCAAACCATAAAGGTTTGAGAGATGACACTGGGGGCAATACGTTTTTTTTAAGTAGTACTTTGCTATAGGGATTAGTAATACTAAAGTATTACTATCCCTGTAAAGCTCAAGCACCAACAATATAATTTCTATATACTCTGTCTGTCTTTAATGGGGCAGTAAAGGGTCAGTGAAACACTTTCTAAACCATGGCCATTGCCCTTAGAAGAATGGGAACAAAGTTCCCATAGCTTATAACTTACTGGTTCTCTCTGTTTGCTGGCAGATCACCGATCTCTGCAAAGACTGGTGATTTCATACCTTACTCCGGTGCCTTGTGCTGACGAATCCTCCATTAGTGAGCGTCTGTGGGGAGGCAGAAGCTCCAATGAGAGCAGATTAAAGGGATAGTAATACTTCGTTTTAACTTTATTTTATTTTGTAGGCATTAAAAAAACATGAAGAATGATATAAGTCTTATTGCTCAAACCTTTATGGTTTAAGAGATATTCACAAACAAAGTATCCCCCCCCCTGTTCAACCAGATCAGAAGGGAGGTGCCCAGGTAGACTGCAGAGAGGGACAATCTTCAATTAAGATAAGGGAAAAAGCTGAAAAACTTGTCAAGGGGGGAAGGGCTTTCATTGTTTTCATACAAAGAAAACTGTCCCCTTCGGTTATCTGTCCTGTCATACAACCAGATTCACATCTGAGAAGAGATGGCTTACACTAGGTAAAAGGGGCAGGAGGGGAAACTTTCCTTGTGAATATCTCATAAACCATAAAGGTTTGAGAGATAAGACATATCATTCTTCATGTTTTTTTAATGCCTACAAAATAAAATAAAGTTAAAACGAAGTATTACTATCCCTTTAAGAAGCTAACATAACCCAGCTGTGTAGCTATCTGCACATCAAATTGGAACAGAACTGGTGAGCTATAGGCTACAGGTACTCTGTTCCAATAACTCTGACACACTGGCAGTGGTTTTAAAGGGATAGTAATACTTTAATATTAATATTCCCCATATTGTAGCTATTTGAAAAATAATTGAATTGCCCCCAGGTTAATCTCTCTAACCTTTACGGTTTGAGAGATAACAAAACGCAAAGTTGCCCCCTCCTTCCCCTTTCCCTGAAGTCAGCATTGTGCTGTCTGCAGGGATATCCGGTCTTATTTTCATCAGGTGGCTCTGCAGCAGAGCCGAGATCGTGTTAGTGATAAAAAATTATTTCACTGAAACATGTGCTTGGTTTACAAGCAAACGTAAAGACTGTTTCAGTGAAATAATTATTTTTTACTAACACGATCTCGGCTCTGCTGCAGAGCCGCCTGACAAAAGTCAGACCCGATATCCCTGCAGTCAGTACAACGCTGACTTCAGGGAAGGGGGAGGGAGGGGGCAACTTTGAGTACAGTTATCTCTTAAACCATAAAGGTTTGAGAAATGAACCTGGAGGCAATTCAATTATTTTTCAAATAGCTACAATATGTGGAATAGTAATATTAAAGTATTACTATCCCTTTAAGGAAAGCTAACACATAAATTAACATGGGTTTTATACACTTAATTACCTTGTACGTCATGCTATTATTATCTGTTAAAAGTTTCTATTTGTTTTCTGTGGCCTAAAATCTAGTCTTTGCATAAGCTCGGAGGGAGCAGGCATTCCTGCTTTTTTCAGGACTCCCATTTGTTTGTCCAGGATTATATTTAAATGGGCTGAGATAAGATTGCAACCTTTGTTAATACAAGAGCAGTGGGAACTAATCATTAGCTTTTTTCTCCAAATACAAACAGAGCAAACAGCATTAAATAAATCCTCTCTGAAGAGGACAATTCACATTTGTAATAAAAATCAAGTTTAAAATTATATATTAGGGGTGCAGCATGAAAAATAAATCTTTACAAATGCTAGCTAAGTAATTACTTGATATATAAAGTTATGTAAACCTATTTCATTGTTATTATACATTTAAAAGGGTCTTTAATTGACCCTATACTGCCCCTTTAACCCCTTATGGACCAGCACCTACATGTGCGGCCGGCACTTAAAGGGATAGTAATACTTCAGTATTACAAATCCCTATATTAAAGCCCTAGTAAAAAAAAACATATTGCCCCCAGTGTCATCTCTCAAACCTTTATGGTTTGAGAGATGAACGCTTCTAAAGTTGCCCTCTCCCTCCCCATTCCCCGTAGTCAGCATTTTAGCTGACTCAGGGAAATCTGGTCAGAGATCATCAGGCAGCTCTGCAGCAGAGCCGCGATCTCGTTAACTAAGCCAAGCACACGTAGAAGACCATTTCAGTGAAAGTTTTTTTTTTTTAGTTAAAGCGATCAGGCTGTGCTGGAGAGCCGCCTGAAAGCCGTACGACTCTCTTCCCTGCAGTCAGCTAGAATGCTGACTACGGGGAAGGGGGAGGGAGAGGGCAACTTTAGAAGCGTTCATCTCTCAAACCATAAAGGTTTGAGAGATGACACTGGGGGCAATATGTTTTTTTTTTTACTAGGGCTTTAATATAGGGATTTGTAATACTGAAGTATTACTATCCCTTTAAGGACCAAGGAGCATTTTTTTTTTTTTTGCTATTGTAGCCCCACAGGGAGCCCTGAAATCCATGACGTACTTGTACGGCATTGGTCCTTATCGTGTATATGTACGTCTTTGCATGTTAAGGGGTTAAAATCTTTAGTAAACTTTTTCTTTCTATGGATATGCTGGCTGCAGTGGATGACCATTTGATGCCTTCTTGCTTATATAAGCTTTTAATGAGCCACAAGTTCAGTGCATGTCAAAACTGAGGTAAAGTGACAAATATCAGATAAAGGTCTCAGTGAATATAAAAAGCTAGTGTTGCAAACTGAGGTAATAATCTGTTTTAGCATTTAGTACTTTGAAAAAAAAAATCACAATAATCAGTAACTGCAGGTGTTGCAATTGAGATGGGTCCCAGCAACCAGGGGGACTGGTCACTCTGCACTATCCTTCAGTGGCCTTGGTTGCCATTTTCCTATCTTGCTGTTGGCTGATATCATCACACAAGGCCGCTTCTTGCTAGTAAGGTAAAAATAGCATGGGTGAGCATCTTTTTTCTTTATTAATCCTTTGAGCACCAGATAGTTCTCTAACGTATTGCGAAGCAATGAACACTGCTCTGGAAATAAAAGGTTTAACTGTCAGCATGTGGATCATGAATCGCAATGCATTATGTCCCTGGCTTTTTAAACTAATTGCATTTCCTTGCTGTGTTTCCCTGTCACATGAAGACTTTCTGAGGAGATGTTTCAGTGGTGAATTGGAATGTGGGTCTGTGTCAGCAAGTAATTAAACTTGCCCTGGATTTTAACTCGTTAATGACCACAGTGGAGATGCACTGAAGTTTGATGAGGGCTCAGGATGGTGATGTTGTCAGATTTGTGTCGAAGGCACATCACCAGTATGCTCTAACGTGTCTTCTGTACCATATCCCCTTCAATCCACCAACATAGCCACTAGTCCCCCATGATTTTGACAGGTTTACAATTCTGGACTGAACACATGACCGTGTGTCATTTCCATATGGTAATGCAGGCTTATGGGCCATTGACTTATTCATATGGGTGTGTTTATATGTTATTACGGAGGTTTGCATGCCCCTGCTGTTGGAGATCACAGCATCATCATCGCCTACCTGAGGCTGGTGATGTTGGGATGTCCCTGCAGGTTCTTATGCAGTAACAGACATCAATCATAAGCATGTAGGGTTGTCATACTGTTGGCCATGTGGAAGGGATGCCCTCCATTACACATCATCAACAGTAGACAAGAAGTTTGAGAACATCATCTCTGCTTCCTCGGTGGGTAGAGGGAAGAGGATCTTCTCAGGCTTCAGCACCTCAAACAGCATCACTCCCTTAACCCTTTGAGTGCCTTAGGAATGTGAGTTACACACCCCTCTGGTACTCAGAGGGTTAGAAAAGTACACCAATACACAAACATTCTCTCAGATGTATTTTAGTTTAAGTGTGAACAATGTTATTACCACTACTGGGGAATGCTTCATTCAAACAATACGGCTCAAAATTATTTTTTAAACCTTTGAGGGCTAGAGGGATGTGCCACACATTGCAAAGCACTCAAAGGGTAAATATGCTTTAACAACAGTGCCTTTCTTTTTTAACCCTTTGGTTGCTAGAAGTGACTTCATAACATTACAAATCAATGCATTGGAGGCATCTCTACCAGTCAATTGATTAATTTTGTGTGTGCAGTACAAATATTAAAAATAAATAAAATAGAGCTAAAAAGATGTTTATACATTGGTATAGTGTACTTTTCTAACCCTTTGGGTGTCACAGGGGTGTGCAATGCACATCTCTGTCACTCAAAGGGTTAATGGAGTGATGCTATTTGTGGTGCTGACAGGATCCTCTCCGATCCCCCACTGAGCAAGTGGGGAAGTAGAGAGCATGTTCTCAGACGTCAGGTTTGTCTACTGCTTGCAATGTGCAAGGGTGGTCATCCCTTCCACATCGGCAGCAGTTTGACTACCCTATATGCTAATAGGAAACTTCGCCTTCCCTTGCATATCTGTTGCTAAGTACATGTGGCAATGTATGTCTCCATCTCCAAGGCATGTGCTCTCCACACATCCCCAGACACACATTGCCACAGCATCAAACCTTAGAGCATCTCCCTATTGTTTTGCAATCCAGTTCACATCATACCGGTCCATACCTAGTGAAAGCCACCTGCCCTGAGATGTGGAATCTGGTCCTGGGACCAGACAGCTCACAGCAAGAGACGATCTTCTTCTTGTGCGCATAAGGAAAACCCTGCCCCCTTGATGTTTTTTTTTCAGTCTTTCCTTATGCTCACTGAAGATTGTCCCTCTCTGTGATCCATCTGGACAGTCTTGCTGCTCTGAGGTGAGCAGTGCTACAATAGTAAAAGGGGTGGGAGGGGGATACTTTATCATTCAAATACTGCTGAACTACAACTCTGACAGTATTGGAATAACACTCTCCATGTCCCAAATACTATGAAGAATAATTGCAGCTGCTTTTATTGTGAAACATTACTATTCCTTTATAAGGATAGTAATGTTTCATAATAAAAACAGCTCTAATTAATCATCATAGTATTTGGACTTTGGAGAGTTTTATTTCAGTTCTGTCAGAGTTGTAGATCAGGAGTTATTCAATGACAAAGTGTCCCCCTCCCGCCCCTTTTACAGATGTAACACTGTTCAGCCAAACCAGAAGGGAGGTGCCCAGGTAGATTGCACAGATGGACAATCTTCAATTAAGATAAGGGAAAAACCTGAAAAGCTTGTCAAGGGGGGCAGGGCTTTCATTGTTTTCATATAAAGAAGATTGTCCCCTGCTGTTATGTGTCTGGTCTTACAACCAGATTCACATCTGAGAAGAGATGGCTTACACTAGGTAAAAGGGGCGGGGAGGGGAAACTTTGCTTGTGAATATCTCTCAAACCATAAAGGTTTGAGAGATAAGACTTATATCGTTCTTCATGTTTATTTAATGCCTACAAAATAAAATAAAGTTAAAACAAAGTATTACTATCCCTTTTTAAATAGGGTCTGTGTCAGCATGTGTCATTCAGACTTTCACCATACCATGTTATGGGGTGAGTGGGGTCCAGCTTCAGATTTCACACTGGTAGATTCTAGTTGTACCCCTGTTTTTATCTTGTAAAATTCTCACCTCATTGGGAGCATCCATGTTGATAGAATTTGCATTCCATCCCTTTGGTGGAAGCTGATTTGTTCTTGTGGCCTCAGGAGAAGGAGTGAGCAGGAACAAGACAGTTCTAAAACATGTGGGTAGTTAACACATAAAGACCAGAGGGGTGTTCACAACCCTCTGGTCTTTAAGGGTGTAGGTATGCAGGCTATGGCACACATTTGTGTCACATATGTGGATAGCAATAATAACTGTGTAAATGCTCCCTAACATCACAAAAAATTATGGAAATCCTCCCTATCCCAGCTTTCAGTGACTATAGCCTTTGTCATATATCTTCCCTATGAGTGTCAAAGTGGTGAGCTAAGCACTGCTTTGAGATCAGGGGATTAGCATGCAATTATCATGTTTTATTAAGTTTGCTCCAACTGGAGCAGATTTAGTAAATAGCTTGGGGCTGCATCATGCAGCTCCAAAACTGCTGATGTTAGCCTTCCTGGGGCAGTCAGAAAACTGAGCCCCCTGGTTATCTCCGGGCAGGAAAACAACCATCAAGTATGTGGTTCTCACCACACGCAGTCTCTCCATAGGCCCTCAGTGTTGAGCTTGGAAGTCCTTCACTAGAAACTGTCTGTGATGTGTGTACAGCTAGAGACTGAACTGTAAGGCTTTAGTCTTGCAGTTCAGCCTCTTTTTGTTGGGCCAAAGAGGGAGCCCCAGTGGTCTCTTTTCTGTTTTCCCACTGGTCTCCTAATGCTCACAATACAACATAGGGCTTCATCGGCAGATTGTCTAAGTGGTGAAGATCTACTGGTAAGGCAATATTTGTGTGATAGTTGGTCTGTAAGGTTGACATTGAGCTTTTTATTGATAGAAATAGTTTTACTTAATTATGTTACTGATTTTAGTGTATATTAAAGACGGAGGTGGAAAACCTGAGGCCCTCTAACTGTTCAGGGCTACAATTCCCATTATCTCACTGGGGATTATGGGAATTGTAGTGCTGAGCAGGTTGGGTGCCTTAGGTTGCTCAAAGGGCTTGTTCACATGATCAACCTTACCACAGTGCTATTAGCCCATATTAACCCTTTGCATGCCAGAATGGTATGCATCACATTGCTTTGCAATATGTTGCGTACCCCTTATGTGTGGAACAGGGTGTCAAGTGTTTTGCAATGCATTGGACACCCCTGTGGCATGCACACATAATGCGTCCAGTCCCCCCCCCCACGTACCCTATCCACCAGCCTAGTTCTACAGCCCACTGGCAGACCCATTCCCCCAGTCTGACCCCCCAGCCTGGTTCCACTGCTTACTGGTAGACCCAAGTGCCATTACACACTGGATTCAGGCTGGGAATCAAGCAGTGTATGTGGGGGACTTACAGTGAACACTGGTAACTACAGATCCCCCATATGCATTTACCTCCCCACCACCACTACCGCCATACTTGCTCACTGCCCACTGGCAGATATACCCACTTACATAGCCTGACCCCTCGTCCTTTCCCCCGACCTGGTTTCACTGGCAGTCACAAGTCCTCGCGTACACTAACTGACCACTGGTAGCCATAGAATCACACATACACTGTCTGCTTCCCCAACCTTGTTCCACTGGTAGCCACACTCCTGGCGCTCAATATGGTATGTCAACCCACAGCAGTGGGGTACCATTTTTTTAGGCTGGCAGGAGGTCCTCCTAGCAAATCCCATGATGTTGAACCATTTCCGTATCTTTGAAGTGACTGATTTGTAGGAAAAACAACATTTTTTTTCTGTACCACCACATTCTGGAAATAGTTGTGCACTCTGACTTAGGGGTAGAAAGGCAAGTGACACCTCATTAGATGCGAAAGGTTATCTTCTTTCCAAAATGGCATGGTTTCTGTACCCTTACTTCACATCTGTAGTTGATATAACCATTTTTGTACAGACAAGTATTATTTGATAAAATATTAGAAAAATCAGAGGTTGTAGTAGGTGTCGTTTTGCACTTCTAGCACCCCCTACGGTATGTCAGCTCATACCAATGGGGTGCTATTCTTCTCCTAAGAGCACTAGCTAACAAATACAGTTGGAAATGCCGTAGTTTTGTGTAGACCTCATTGGATGGATCAGAACTGACTCCCTACTATGAGATCTGAATAAATAATGGGGGATAAAAAAAGGAAAAATCCTTTGTCTGCCACAGGGGGTGTTCAATGCATTGCAAAGCACTGGACCTCTGTGCCATACAGAGGGTTAATTTTTTTTTTTCTTTTATGATTTTTTATTCTTACCTTGTTGTGGCATCAGGTCTACTCATAATGACCCCCCAACAAGGGCAGAATAAAAAATAAATAAATGCGTGTGCCACAGGGGGGTCCAACACATTGCAGAGCACTGTATTATACCCCCCCATGGTGCACGCATGGTTTTCCAATTTTTTTAACACCTTGTTGGGGGGCTTCAGGAGCCCTGATGTTCCTCAATGAGGTCTAAATAAAGAAAAATGAAAACCCAACTATTTTTTATTCATAGCTTGTTGGGGGACATCAGGGCCCCCCAACAAGCTTTGAATACAAAGCAATGCAAACCAAACTCCTGTGTGTGCCACGGGGGAGGGGGGGGGTCTGCATTGGACCCCCCCGTGGCACACACAGGGTTAATTTTTCTCTCTCTTTTTTTTTTTTTTTGTTATAGACCTCATTGGGGGGCATCGGGACCTCTCCGGTCCCCCCCCCCCAATACCCCCCAAACCTTTATGGTTTGGGAGATCGAAAACGGCGCAATTTATTTGAATATCTACCAAATTAAATGTATTTAATTTCAAGTATTACTATCACTTTAAATATCACTATTTTGGTCTCTGCTGAAGAGCGGCCGGCAGGTCCTGGGACCAGAATTTCCTGCTGTTAGCTAGAGTGCTGATGTCAGTGCAAGAGGAGGGAGGGGGGAACTTTAGCTGTGAATATCTCTCAAACTATAAAGGTCTGAGAGATCAGACTGCCATCATTTGATTTATTTGTTCAATATCTACAAGATTAAATTTTGTTAAAATAATCCAATGCTATCTCTTTAAGAGTTTTTTGCAATATGTTGTTATCTTGATGAAGATCTTATGGGGGATTGAAACATGGGCCTTCAATTAAAGCTATATTTTTATATTTAAAAAGTATTTTGAGTGCTGGATTTAAATTTATATTATGAACTTATCTCCGTGGCACCCAGGCATAAGCTTTGGTATAGTGAGTGCTGCTCTTCTCTCCTTTACACACACATAAAATATTTTTCATAAACAAATTTACTGCTTCTTTAACACCTTAAAGGGATAGTAATGTTTCATAATAAAAGCAGCTCTAATTAATCATCATAGTATTTGGGCCTTGGAGAGTAGAACTTCAATTCTGTCAGAGTTGTAGTTCAAGAGTAATTGATAAAGTATCCCCCTCCCACCCCTTTTATGTATGCAACACTGCTCAGTTCAGAGCAGCAGGGAGGTGCCCAGATAGATTGCAGAGAGGAACAATCTTCAATTAAGATAAGGGAAAAAGCTGAAAAACCTGTAACGGGGGGCAGGGTTTTCATTGTTCTCACAGTAAGAAGATTGTCTATTGCTGTTATCAGTCTGGTCAAGCAACCAAATTCCACATCTGAGGTGAGCAGTGTTGCACTAGGTAAAAGGGGCGGGAGGGGGATACTGTATCATTCAATTACTCTTGAACTACAACTCTGACAGTATTGAAATTGAAATAACACACTCTATGGCTCAAATACTATGAAGATTAATTGGAGCTGCTGTTTTTGTGAAACATTACTATTCCTTTAATGACCAAGTCATTGGTGGTGGGTGGCTCTAGAGGAACACTGCACTTTTTTTTATCTCAGTGTATTCTGGGTTCACAGAGTGGCGTGCAGCTGCACTGCAATTCCAGAATTCCATGACTTGCCAGAACCATCACTGGTCCTTAACCCTTTAAGGACCGGCGGTCATGGGACATTTCCGTCCCATAATGACCGCATAGGGGCACTTGGACGCGCCGGTACACGTGACCTGTCGCGTGTATCGGCGCGTCATTATGGGGCCTGATAGAGATCGCTCTGATCTTGGAGCGGTCAATTTCAGGCCCTATTTTTACTTACAGCACTCCCGGTAAAGCGCTGTAAGTAAAAAGTACGTGGCGTACTATGACCGTCATCGGTCCTTGAGTAGTTCAAGGACCGTGACGGTCCTGGTACGTCAAGGGTCCTTAAGGGGTTAATGCACATTCACTGATGATGGTCCTGGCAACTCATTGGTTGTTAAGGATTAACAAGCTTCATAACAAATGCAAGCAAACTGTAGCCTTTCAGTTCCCAGCATATTCATTTGACAGACTTTAGAAGTTTAATACCAAAGACAAAAGCACTGGCAAAGAGTCCATAATGTTTCATAGTTGCATATATGTATATAGTTTGATTTTTAAAAGGGTAGTAATGTTTTTTTTGTTGTTGTTTTTTAAGGGTAACTATGACCTAAGAATATGTGTCTCTTTAGGTTTATCAGAAAGACTTATCAAGGCAGGTCTCCTTCAAACATCAGTCAGTTATTTTTGTTTACTTGCATTTGATCAATGTGTTAACCCCTTAACGACTGGCCAATCGGCGTGGTCAGTTAAGGACCACGGAGCATTTTTTTTTTCTCTCAAGATTCCAGTTCCAGACTCCCCAAACGGCGTGCAGCCGCTGGGGGAGCCCGGAGTTCCATGACGGTCATAGTACGTCATGGGTCGTTATCTCAGATCGACCCATGACGTACTATGACTGTCAAGGGTCGTTAAGGGGTTAAACAAATCAAGAGACACTTATTCCTAGTGTACAGTTCCACTTTAAGTGCATTCCAGAGTTTTAAAGGGATAGTAATGTTTCACAAAAAAACAGCTCCAATTAATCTTCATAGTATTTGGGCCATGAGGAGTGTTATTTCAATACTGTCAGAGTTGTAGTTCAGGAGTAATTAAATGTTAAATGTATCCACTCCCACCCATTTTATTGATATAACACTGCTCACCTCAGATCAGCAAGACTATCTGGATGGATTGCAAGGAGGGACAATCTTCAGCGAGCATAAGGAAAAAAAATGTCAATGGGGGGGCAGGGTTTTCCTTATGATCACAGTAAGAAGATTGTCCCTTGCTTTTGACTTGTCTGGTCAATAGACCAGATTCCATATCTGAGGGGAGGTGCCTTACACTAGGTAAAATGGGAAGGAGGGGGATACTTTATCATATAATTACTCTTGAACTACAACTCTGACAGTATTGAAATAACACTCTCCATGGCCCAAATACTATGAAGATTAATCGTAGCTGCTTTTTTGTGAAACATTAGTATCATTTTGAAAACATTCCATGAGGATTTGTTATAAACGAACTGGAAATCACATTGCTATATGGCTACAGTGATTGTACATTTAAAAAGATGAGACATACAGCTAGTTAAAATAGTGTAGTGACATACCTGGTATGAAACTACGTGGGCCTGCAACGAGTGGGCACTAGCCCAAGAGGACTGTGGATCCACCAGCCCTCCTTAGACGCCTAAAGTACCCCACCCCCACAGGCCACATGAGGTGTGAGTACCACCTTAATTGCAAAGAGACCTCTTATATGCAATCTGAAAAGGCCAATACCTTTGAAATCCTTTAAACAGAACAAAGGAAAAAAGGGAAAGATAATAGTAGTTTCCGAAGTGAACTTTTATGTGTTACTCGCTGCAGGCCCACCAAGTTTCATACCAGATAAGTCACTACACTTTTTTAACTAGTTGTATATGTCATGTTTTTAAAGAGGAACTACCATCCGCAAAAACGTAATCTTATTTGTCTTCCTCTGGCGACTAGCTGTTTAGTAGCGCTAGTCGCCAGAAATATTACCAAGTTTACAAGATTTTCTACTTACTCTGAGGCGGACAGTAGCAGGAAGCACGGACATCTTGCCATAGTGACGTCCGTGCGCCTGCCGGCCGGCTCCAAAAGGAACTGACAGCGCAGGCGCACGGACGTCACTATGGCAAGATGTCCGTGCTTCCTGCTACTGTCCACCTCAGAGTAAGTAGAAAATCTTGTAAACCGGGTAATATTTCTGGCGACTAGCGCTACTAAGCAGCTAGTTGCCAGATGAAGACTTAAATAAGATTACGTTTTTGCGGGGTGGTAGTTCCCCTTTAAATGTACAATCATTGTTGTAGTATAGCAATATTATTTCCAATGTGTTCATTTAAAACAAATCCTCAGAATATTTTTAATTTAGATAGGGTTAAATATGTGTACTAGAATAAGACTTGCCAGATATTGAGGTACCTTGATGGGGTTGGCAAGCTTTGACATACTTTCACTGCCTTATTCTCCCAGCTGCCCCAGGGAGCGCTTTCACCCTTTCGTCTGTGTTGTGTGAATGGCTTCTGTCATTATATCAAACTCCAGTTAGCATTATACTGAAGTTGCAACCTCAGTATAATGCTAACTTGAGCCATTCACACCACATTGAAGGGAAGCAAGAACACACACTCTGGGGCAGCTGGGAGGGAGGTGGGAGGAGAATTAGGCAGTGAACAAGAGATTTGCCGGTGATTCAGCGTGCTACTTATGCTGACTGGCACAGCTTGAAGATACTTACATTTAAAAAAACAGTTTTCCCATTACTACTTTATTAACAAAACGTATGGTAAAAAACAAATTATAAGGTGATACATCCCCTTTAATAAATATGAGGATTTTATTATCCATTATATCCAAAATATGTTAAAGCGTGGGAGGAGAAGAACAGCTGTGCTGTGCCCATTATGCAGAAGTGCACAGCACAGAAGATAGAATATCTTTAAAAATACATACATTTAGAAAAAAAAAACAACTTTCCTAATACCACTTTGTTAACAAAACCTATGGTAAACAAAATGTATAAGGTGATACATCCCGTTTAATACAGTGGTATGATATATGCCCAATACAGGACACACAATTGCAAATTTTGTATGGAGCAGCGCAGGGTTGTTTTCTGTTTTAGTTTTTAATAAAGTTTTCAAATCTGCAAACATGAAACTTACACGTTAAAGGGATAGTAATGTTTAATAATAAAAGCAGCTCTAATTAATCATCATAGTATTTGGACTTTGGAGAGTGTTATTTATATTCTGTCAGAGTTGTAGTTCAAGAGTAATTGAATGACAAAGTCTCCCCCTCCCGTCCATTTTACTGATGTAACACTGTTCAGCCAGATCAGAAGGGAGGTGCCCAGGTAGATTGCACAGAGGGACAATCTTCAATTAAGATAAGGGTAAAACCCGAAAAACTTGTCAAGGGGGGTAGGGTTTTCATTGTTTTCATAGAAAGAAGATTGTCCCCTGCTGTTATCTGTCTGGTCTTACAACCAGATTCTGAGAAGAAGAGATGGCTTACACTAGGTAAAAGGGGCAGGAGGGGAAACTTTGCTTGTGAATACCTCTCAAACCATAAAGGTTTGAGAAATAAGACTTGTATCGTTCTTCATGTTTTTTAATGCCTACAAAATAAAATAAAGATAAAACGAAGTATTACTATCCCTTTAATGTATAAAATTAAACCCATTCATAAGTACAAAATTGTGTTCAAGCTGTGTGCAGGGTTTCAGTAATATGATATGACCTCTAATTTATTTATTAGTACCCATCGTTTTCTATCCAGAAGTGTCTTTTTCTGCCTCTTTACAGACATTAATGTATTATCAGTCCTGAGGCGTATCTCAAGCTTGCTTAAACAAACAGGAGGCCCTGCAAATAGTATGTTAATACATTTTTAAATATGCTAACAGGATATTTAAATTCATATAACCAATTTAATTTTAGTTGTTGATGTTCATATAAATATGTTCCTTCCATTAATATACTTGGTTTTAACCTTTTCAGTGACAGTAATATATTTGACACCTCTCTGGCACTCAAAATGTTAACAGGAGACTGTCTCTCTCTCAACTCTTATGCAGATTCTTGAGAGCCATCTTGAAAGTTAACCCTTCGAGTGCCAGAAGGGTACAGAATACATTGCTTTGCAATGCATTCCATACCCCTCTGGTACTCAAAGGGTTAAACTGGACCCTCTAGGTCTGCATTTCAAACTCATTCATAGTGAGGGCCCAATTCTCAACCTATTTGTCTAAGGAGGGCCCTGACAATTAATTGTTTGTACCTTTTAAACCAATTTTTTCTCTTATATACAATATACACACAGCTCCTTTTTATTCAGTGTTTTGGGAGTATGAAACATTTTCGTATTAGGCTTCTTTGTACTGGTGACAGAACTGAGGCAACCTCCGTGCTACATTTCCATTGCTTACTCATCTTTTGCTGTGTGCCTTCCAGCAATCCTATCATGTGTTGGAAAGAGGAGATTGGCTAATGGCCTGCCCACATGAACCTCACCAAAACATAACTGTCTCACACCCATGTGGTTTGGCCATTCATTGAAAATTGAGTGGACCATCAAAACCACCATAGTAGCTTATGTGAAGTATCTGCTGGTGGCCCCATGGGTCACAGTGCTTTCAACAATGCAGCAACTTTACTGAAATTCTGTGTGAAAGCAGTAAAGATTTGATATGAACTGCCTGTGTTGTAGTTTTGCACTTACTTGTTGAAAGTACTTGTACGCAGAAAAGTGTCTCGCTCATAAGATGGTTTACTTGAATGTCTCTGGCAACCCTACTCTGGTGTTTGGATGATTGTGTCAGCCCCTTCAGAGCAGGGGCAGACATCAGGTATTGTGGAGGGAGAGGGGATAATCCTATATAATAATTTGCTAAGGATGTTTGTCAGACGCCGTCATGTGCAGTAGAGACGGCTGCGAGCTGCAGTCATGCTCAGTACAGACTGCCTACACCCTGGCTGATACAGTTTGCGCAGAGAGGACTATGGTCTGAATTCGGAGCGCCCCGCTCCGTATCAGCAGCAGCGCGGGCAGTCTCTATTTCGCATGACCAGTGCAACCAGTCACAACAGACGATCCGGCCACCAGCTGAGGTTGCTGGGTGGCGCTGAGGCCCGTGTACACGGACTTTTCAACTAGTAAAACATAAAGGATAATTATCTTGTTTTACTAAGTCTCCTTATATGGGAGAAGACTTAGTAGAAAAGCCTGGGTCTTCACTTTGGCTTCTATCAGCAGTTCTCAGGTATCAGGAAACTGACCCTCTTGGGTTGACTGCTCTAAGCCACAAACTCTTGGGTTTCATATGCAGTCCTCATATACCTGCTGTGCTGGGCTTAAAGGGATAGTAATACTTCGTTTTAACTTTATTTTATTTTGTAGGCATTAAAAAAACATGAAGAATGATATAAGTCTTATCTCTCAAACCTTTATGGTTTATGAGATATTCACAAGCAAAGTTCCCCTCCCGCCCCTTTTTCCTAGTGTAAGCCATCTCTTCTCAGATGTGAGTCTGGTTGTATGACCAGACAGGTAACAGAAGGGGACAATTTTCTTTGTATGAAAACAATGAAAGCCCTTCCCCCCTAGACAAGTTTTTCAGCTTTTTCCCCTTATCTTAATTGAAGATTGTCCCTCTCTGCAGTCTACCTGGGCACCTCCCTTCTGATCTGGTTGAACAGGGGGGGGGATACTTTGTGAATATCTCTTAAACCATAAAGGTTTGAGCGATAAGACTTATATCGTTCTTCGTGTTTTTTTAATGCCTACAAAATAAAATAAAGTTAAAACGAAGTATTACTATCCCTTTAAAGCCCAACACAGTGCGTCTAAGTGGACTTACTTATTGCAGGACAAGAAGCTGAACTGCAAGACTACAGACCATTTTTTTCCCCTCAGGCACACTGAAGGCCATTTTCAGATGTCCATTGTGCTTTTCCATTGCTCCTCTAGTCCTGGCGATAGGGCACTATCCTGGAGGTAGCTGCACTTTAAAAATGTTTCTAAACACAACATTTTCAAAAGTGTGACTGAGATAAGTCACACTTTTACATGCCAAATAATAGATTTAAACTATACTTAATTAAATTATTACAATCTCTTAAAATGTGTGTACATCTGCTTATCTATAAATACATTGGCACTGGATAGTTGATAGTTCTGCAAGTACAAAGAAGCATTTGTTAAAGAGAGTGTGTGCCAGGCTTCTATACAGGGGTTTATCATCTAGATTATATAATCTATGCAAGTTGGGATGTTCAGAGAACAAACTTCCTTCCAAGCCAAAGACCTAGTTTTTTATTGTGTAGCCAAAGTGTGTTTTTAAGTGTGTTTTAAAGGGATAGTAATACTTTGTTTTATCTTTATTTTATTTTGTAGGCATAAAAAAACATGAAGAATGATATAAGTCTTATCTCTCAAACCTTTATGGTTTATGAGATATTCACAAGCAAAGTTTCCCCCTCCCGCCCCTTTTACCTAGTGTAAGCCATCTCTTCTCAGATGTGGAATGCAGTCCATAGACCAAACAGATAACAGCAGGGGACAATCTTCTTCCTGTGAGAACAATGAAAGCCCTGCCCCCCTTGACAAGTTTTTCAGGTTTTTCCCTTATCTTAATTGAAGATTGTCCCTCTCTGCAATCTACCTGGGCACCTCCCTTCTGCTCTGGCTGAACAGTGTTACATCAGTAAATGGTGGGAGGGGGATACTTTGTCACTGAATTACTCTTGAACTACAACTCTGACAGAATTGAAATAACACTCCCCAAAGTCCAAATACTATGATGATTAACTGGAGCTGCTTTTATTATGAAACATTACTAACCCTTTAAGGGACTTCGTGCAGATTATGTAAACTTCATGTTTTTTCTCAAACAGTAGATATTTGTACATATTTGTATAATTTCATTTATTATTGTTTATTTGCTGGCTGCCAACACTAACCAGCAGTGACCAATTATTATATTGTGATATGCAAAGAGTCATATGATTATGGTAAGAGCAATTCTAGAGTGAACCAATGTTCATAGGGGACATATTCAAATTTAATTTGCTTTTGATTAGGTTTTTAAAGTGGAACTACCACCTACAAATAAATCTGGCCCAAATAAATACCCACCTGGCGACTAGATGCTCAATAGCGCTAGTCGCCAGAAATATTACCTGGTGTTTGAGAAATGTACACTGTTCCAGGCCGACAGGCAGGAAACATCGCAGACATCTTTCCATAGTGACGTCTGAGCGTCTGCGCTGTCAGTCCCTTTTGGACCCAAACGGCTCCTAGCAACGCCTCCTAGAGCCGTCTGGGACTGACAGTGCAGATGTAACTATGGAAAGACGTCTGTGCTGTTTCCTGCCTATCGGTCCGGGAACAGTGTACATTTCTCAAACACCAGGTAATATTTCTGGCGACTCGCGCTATTGAGCAGCTAGTCGCCAGGTGGTAGTTCCGCTTTAACCCCTGAAATGGGAGAGGAGTAAAAAACCCAATTTCACTGTCGTCCAATACAGGTCACTGGTACTCTGGGAGGCGTAAGTCCCCTTTAATAGGCAGGAACAACTATGCAAATAATTTGCAAGGGGCGGAGCCTCCCCTCTTACTTAAGCCACCTTCTGGCCAGAGCCACTTTAGATTGATTTGTTCCTGGTGTGCTTCCACACCAGGTAGAGAACATCTATGCATCTTAGTATTTTATTATTTTTTATTCAAATATGGAATACCACCATTAGGAGGGTGACCATGGCTGTGAATTGCCCTCTTTAAAGTGGCTGGTGCAGCTTCCAGGGATTTTCTGTGGACCTATGCCCTGAAGAGGGGACAGCTTGTGTTAAGCAGCTCCCCTGTTGGGGAATTTACCTCTGGTTCTTTCCCTCCTTATCATGGTCACCTGAAGACAGAAGTCAGCAAGGAAGGTGAGTCACCCATTGAGTGCTGAAGGTCCACTTGTCCCCACAGTGTCCCTTTGATGGGCTTGTATTTGGGAGTTTTAATACACTCCAGCACTCATAGGGTGTTTTTATTGCATTATTACTGTTTATGCAATTTCTGTGTTATTCTCTGAGTTTTGGAGCATTGGGTATTCATTTATTTATGTTTCTCATGTGTTTCATGCTTGTTTGGGCACTTTTTAATGTTTTACTAAACTTTATTAAAAATGGTGTTCCGCGCCTTTAAGCGCGGCTTTTTCCCGCTCAGACGCAAGGGCTCCTTTACTCTCTATGGGAATTCACAGTATGGGACATATCTCTGGAACCGCTTGTCACAGCAACTTCAGAGAGGGCTCATTTTAATTCTAGGCTCCTGATCTATCATCCGGAATGTGTTTTATTCATGTGGGGTGTTCAGGGGGGCTTCGGGCAATGTTTGGGGTACTTGGACAGGAAAACTACATTTCCCATGAGCGCTTGGTTCGCGCTCGTTTCTGATTGGCTGTCATGACGGCCGCCATTTTGTGGTACTTTTCCTAGGCGAGTACACTACGCAGGGACCGAGCCTTCTCTCTCCTCAACAGATTAACCCTTCGCTGGCCAGATAAGTCCGTTTTTAGAACATTTCTGGGGTGAAACTTTAATCTTAACACTTTTTCTGGGTGATAGTGTTATTAGTGGGGTATATTGACGCTGTGAGCATGTCTACTTCACTGGAGCTAGGGGCTAGACCCAAGTCTAAGGAGGATGGGGGGTCCGCTACCCCCATGGCGTTTTGCTCCTCTTGCCACATTGGGCTGGATGGCGATAATGTGGGGGATCTATGCCCTAATTGTACTGGTCAAGATAGCAACCCTGGGCTTCCCAGCCATGCTATTGAGCCATCTTGGGTGAGGGAGTTTAAAGCTGCCACTAGGGATCTCAGATCCATGCTTCAACTCTTTCCCTCTCAGGTACAGGGGGCTCTCCAGGTCTGGCAGACCCCCTCTACTATCAGGACCTCCCTGCCTAAGCCACAGGGAGCTCCTGATATCACTGATTCTTCTGAAGAAGAACTTTTACAGGATTCTGATGCTGAGGAACGTACTGTTATTGAATCTAACAGGTCCATTGGGGACCCCTATGAGTGTGACCCTGAAGTTTCGGCTGAGGGTCTGATCAGAGCGGTTCTGAATACGCTCAACCTTCCTCTGACTCAGGAATCCACTTATGATCCTACTGATGTTTTTCAGAAAAAGCCATCTAAACCAGTTGTTTGTTTTCCAACTAACCCTACTCTTGCCCGTCTGGTCTCTGAGGCATGGAAGAATCCTGATAGATCTTCCTCTGTCTCCAAAAAGTTTGCTAAACTTTACCCTTTTCCTGAGGCGGAGCTGGCAAAATGGGTTCATCCTCCCAAAGTGGATGCTCCTGTGTCTAGACTATCCAAATCTACTGCTTTGGCTGTCTCAGATGCCTCTGCCTTGCAGGACTGGACGGATAAGAAACTAGAGCTCTCTCTTAAGTCTATTTTTGCCTCCATTGGCACAGCCATGCGTCCCACTTTTGCTGTGGCATGGGTTAATAGAGCTATTGCGGCCTGGACTGAACGACTGACTGAAGCGGTTCGCCAGGATGCGCCTGTATCTGAACAGTTGCAGCTTCTTGCTAATATCACTGAAGCTCAGAACTATGTTGCTGACGCTGCTTTTGATGCTGTGCGCATGATGGCGAGGGCCTCCACTTCTTCTGTGGTGGCTAGACGCGCTCTTTGGCTGAAAATTTGGTCTGCTGATACAGCCTCTAAGAAAGCCTTGCTTTCCTTGCCCTTTCAGGGGAATTTGCTTTTTGGGTCTGAACTCAAAGAAATGATCAGTGAGGCTACTGGCGGTAAAAGTACTCTTCTACCCTCAGTCTTTAAGAAAAAGTTTCCAGCCAAACGCAATCGGTCCTTTCGTTCCTTTCAGACTGAGACACGCTCCTCGGCCCAAACGGGTCCTCCCACTACGCGCTCCTCCTCCAAGCCCAAACAGTCCTGGAGGCCCAAAGTTGCCTCCAAGGCCAAGACCTCCAAGACTGCTTCGGCATGACTCGCCGAACCCGGGTCCGCATCCGGCTGTAGGCGGTCGTCTCCGCATCTTTCGCCGGACTTCGGAGGAGTCAGTGGCGGACCCATGGGTTCTTCAGGTGGTGTCAGAGGGATACAGGATCCCTTTCTCTTCCCTTCCTCCTTTTCGGTTCCATTTTACTCGTCCTTCTCAGGAACCCACAAAAAGGCGTCTGTTCGACGACGCTATTCAGGATCTCTTGGACAAAGAGGTCCTGGAGGCGGTTCCTCAGGGGGACACAGGTTCAGGATTTTATTCCAACCTGTTTGTGGTAGCCAAAAAGGACGGAGGAGCCCGTCCCATCTTGGATCTCAAAGATCTCAATGCCTATGTGGTGACTTCCCACTTCCGCCAGGAGTCCCTGCGCTCTGTGATTGCAGCAATGTCTCCAGGGGAGTTTCTTGCCTCCCTGGACCTTCAGGATGCTTATCTTCACATCCCTATTCATCCAGAGAGCAGGCGGTATCTCAGGATTGCCTGCCACAGGGGACACTTTCAGTTTGCAGCGCTCCCCTTTGGGCTGACTTCAGCCCCTCAGGTCTTCCAGAGGGTGTTGGGCTCATTGATAGCGGTGCTCCATCAGGATGGGATCAGAGTGACCCCCTACATGGACGATCTCCTTCTGAAGGCCTCCTCAGCGGAGCTTCTCCTTCAGCAATTACAGATGTGCATGCACACCCTGAACCGTCATGGCTGGATCCTGAATCTGGACAAGTCGGACTTGATTCCATCTCAGAGGCTTCTGTTCCTGGGTCTCCTGTTCGACACTCGCCAATGCATGGTGTTTCTTCCAGAGGACGTGGCTCACCAGATAGCTGTCAGAGTGGCTGGAATTCTGGACATGGACGAGATTCCAGTTCCGAAGTTGTCGTCCTTAGTGGGGAAGTTCATTTCCACAATCGAAGCAGTACCATTTGCCATGGCCCACTCCCGGGATCTTCAGAGGTTTGTGATCCAGACGTGCAAGACTCATCCAGATCATCAACATCTGTCTGTTTCTCTTCCTCCTCATGTCGAGTCGAGTCTGCACTGGTGGTTAGATCTCTCCCATCTCCTGAAAGGGAAATCCTTTCTAGTTCCTCCTTGGACCACGGTCACTACGGATGCCAGCCTTCGGGGCTGGGGTGCAGTCTGGGGTCGCTTCAGTGCTCAGGGGAAATGGGGTCTGGAGGAATCCATGCTCTCCATCAATGTTCTGGAACTTCGAGCTGTCCGGCTGGCCCTGAGGCACTGGGAGTCTCAATTGACCGGTCTTCCAGTCAGAGTGGAGTCCGACAACGCCACGGCGGTGGCTTACATCAACAGGCAAGGCGGCACAAGAAGCGGTTCCGCCTGGTGGGAGGTCAAGGATATTTTGTCTTGGGCAGAAGATCACGTGCCTGTCATCTCTGCGGTTCATATTCCAGGCGTGGACAACGTCATGGCAGACTTCCTCAGTCGTCATACCGTCGACAGCGGAGAATGGGCTCTTCACCCAGAGGTGTTTCACATGCTCACTCAACGGTGGGGGATGCCTGTGGTGGATCTGATGGCTACCAGACACAACAGGAAGGTTCCGGTGTTTTGCTCCCGGTTGAGGGACTCCCTTGCTCTAGCAGTGGATGCCTTGTCGATCCCTTGGGACTTCCCCCTGGCTTACATCTTCCCTCCTCTTCCTCTATTGGTCAGAGTTATCCAGAAGTTGAAGAGGGAACGTTGTCCTGTCATCCTGATTGCTCCAAACTGGCCTCGCCAGTCCTGGTTTCCGGAATTGATGGCCATGTCAGTGAAGGATCCAATCCCACTTCCAGCCCGTCCGGACCTGCTTCTTCAGGGGTATCTGTGGAAAGAGGATGTTCACTCTCTCCATTTGATGGCATGGCGGTTGAATCCTCGATTCTAGCAAAGAAAGGCTTTTCTCCTTCTGTGGTTTCGACGATGCTCAGTGCTCGTAAGCCTGTGTCTTCCAAGATCTATCATCGCATATGGTCAACTTTCGTGACATGGTGCTCTGACAAGAAGTTGTCACTTGACTTCCATCTTCCCACTGTCCTGGCCTTCTTGCAGGACGGTGTGGATAAGGGGCTCAGTCTGAGTTCCCTCAAAGTTCAGACTTCTGCCTTGTCTGTGTTTTTCCAGGAACGGATTGCTGTCCTTCGTGATGTGAAAGTCTTCTTCCAGGGTGTGACTCATGTTCGACCTGCCTTTAAGAGTCCTGCTCCCCAGTGGGATCTCAATTTGGTGCTGGGAGTTCTACAGCGACCACCGTTTAAATCCTTGGCTTCCATTCCATTACGTCTTGTGACTTGGAAGATGGCCTTCCTCTTGGCTGTGGTGTCAGTGCGACGGGTAGCAGAGTTACAGGCCTTGTCTTGTAAACCTCCTTACCTGGTGTTCCACAAGGATAAGGCTGTGCTTCGCACTACCAAGGAATTCTTACCCAAGGTTGTGTCGGAGTTTCACATCAATCAGGAGATTGTGGTTCCCTCTTTCTGCCCTAATCCTTCATCTGACAAGGAAAGAGATCTCCATCTGTTGGATGTGGTGCGTTGCCTCAAGTTTTATGTTCATCGCACCGAGTCTATCAGGAAGTCTGACGCTCTATTCGTCATTCCTGAGGGGCCTAGGGCAGGGAGACCGGCTTCCAAAGTTACCATTGCCTCTTGGATTAAGGCTACCATCCGTGAAGCCTATAAGTTGAGGAATAAGCATGTTCCCTTCCGGGTGACTGCCCATTCCACCAGATCTATTGGGGCCTCTTGGGCCTACAAGAATCAAGCTTCTGCTGATCAACTGTGCAGAGCGGCCACTTGGTCCTCTGTGCACACCTTTTCTAAGCACTGTCGAGTTGATGTACTGGCTTCGGCTGATGCCAGTTTTGGAAGGAAGGTCCTGGAGGCAGTCTTGCCTGTGTAGGTCTTCCGCTCTGTGATCCTTAGTGCTTCTTTACTGTTGAGCCCGGTTGGCTCTAGTTCCGTGTGCTGTGTTAGTTCAGGGATTGTTCCCTTGGTTGGTGTCCGTTGACACTTACAGTTTGGGCTATGTTATCAACTGGTCATAGCAGTTCTAGTGACTTGGGCCTTGCGCCTGGTCCTTGCCTTACTTCCCGCCTCTGGATCAGCTCAATGTTTGTACATCCCAGAGTACCAGTGACCTGTATTGGACGACAGTGAAAATAGGATTTTAGTCTTACCTGTTAAATCCTTTTCACTTAGTCCATACAGGTCACTGGTCTCCCACCCTGTCAAGGGACCAGTCTTGGCTCTCCTGTGGCATTCAGTGGGAGACCGTTCGGGCATGCTCACAGGAGTCTTTCTTTTTGCTTACCTGAGGTCAGTTTTAGGGTCTCAAATCAATCTAAAGTGGCTCTGGCCAGAAGGTGGCTTAAGTAAGAGGGGAGGCTCCGCCCCTTGCAAATTATTTGCATAGTTGTTCCTGCCTATTAAAGGGGACTTACGCCTCCCAGAGTACCAGTGACCTGTATGGACTAAGTGAAAAGGATTTAACAGGTAAGACTAAAATCCTATTTTAAAACAAAGGAATCTGAATAATGTTTATTTTCTCCTCTCTTCATTCTGCTTATAACCCTGCCTAAAAATAGTTTACAGTTCTAGAAGTCGCAGGGAGTTTAAAGAGGCAGTCCACCTATTTTTCATATTCTGCAAGTGCATACCATGTAAAGCCAAATTTCTCATAATTTTTATTATTTATTTTAGTTTCACCTATTTTTTCTACACTTTCATGTCCCAGACATTGACCTCCTGGATCTCTATTTACAATGAGCTTTCAGTAGGGGACTATGAAAGCAGAGATATTTATCCATGTTGCAGTCTTTCTGTTTAAAAGTTAGGCAAAGATAAAGATCCCTCGCCCGCCCTTTTCTTCCACTTCACTGCTGAATCTGCAGTCTGTTCCGGACGGCTGCAGCAAATGACAAACCTCTGGTAATATGGGCGTGTTTTGGTGGGTGTAGTGTGCGGGGGGTAGCATTTCATCCTTGGACCCAGGCAGCACAATGTGTTGGGCCGGCCCTGAATTAGACACACCGAATGCATTGCACATTTTGTGAAATGAACCACCACATACCTCCCAATCTTTCACATGGCCAAAGAGGGACACTTTTTGTTTTAGTGGGTGTTGCTGGGGGCGTGGCTGGTGGATGGGGCATTGCAGATACTTTTTAGGCTATTTTATGACCTATTGACACCTCCTTGTGTAACCTAATAAATGATTTATAACACGATCAAAGTATTTTATTTATACAGACTAATTTATAAACACAAATACTGACATTTATACAGACATTATTGTAAGTTGTGTGACTGTGGAGCAGTGTGGTACACATGTATGTACAGCACACAGTCTGATCTCCTAAAAAGAGTAATACTAGGGTGAGAGAGGGATCTGGGTCAAAGAGGAACACTTGGGAGGTATGCCACGGTTTTAGAAATGCTTTATGTTCTGTTATATGCAGAATGTGGAGAATCACAAAAAAGGTAGAAATAACATTTGCCGCAACTGTACAACCACCAGGTAACTGTTATTTGATGAGTTTTAACCCTATGAGTGCCACATGGGGATCTAACACATTAGATTACCGGTTGCAGCAAAACACATTAAATATCACTATTGTATTAATGTCTTGGTGACCTCTCAAGAATCCAAGGTAAAGGCAGACGGGGGAGGTTTAAAGTTGCTCCGGTCCCCTGGTTTACAATCTGACTTAGATTTATCAAGGGGAAAGAAGATCAAAATATCTGATCTGTTGCTTTTCTCTTTAGGTGCTCAGCATTGACAATCCTATTTTATTGCCTTGATCAGGCACGGTAGCGGACTTGGATGAACATCTGGTGAAATTGCTGCCATTTTGGTGGTTCACAAACCTATACGGTTATACCATACCTCCCAACATTTCAAATTGCCAAAGAGGGACACATGTGTTTTAGGGGGTGTTGCTGTGGGCGTGGCTGGTGGGTGGGGCATTACCAATCATTTTTAGGCTATTTCATGACCTATTGATACCTCCTTGTGTAACCTAATAAATTATTTCTAACAAGACCAAAGGTTTTCTATTTACACAGACTAATTTATAAACCCATGTAATGAAGATTAATTATTTCTGTGGAGCAATGTGATACACTTATATACACACCACACAGTCTGATTTCCTAAAAAGAGGGACATCAGGGTGGGAAAGAGGGACAGAGGGATTTGGGTCTAAAAGAGGGACTGTCCCTCCTAAAGAGGGACACTTGGGAGGTATGTTATACTGATTTACAATGTAATCCACCAGCCTCCCAGATAGTATCTGTGAATCTATCTAGCTAGCCATTACTCATTGATGAATGAGTAGCTTTAGACAAAACTTTATATAGATCAGAAACAAAAACATTTAGAGCAAGACAAAATGGTTAAGAGACAGCTGTTAGTTTTAGGAGGAAGTAAGGGGGCCCATATTCCTATGATCCTGGGATTTTTAATCTCTTAATGATAGATTATTATGGTGATAAGTATATGACCTTTTTATAGATGAGGTACAACATCATTTCTGTATCCACTCCATGTTATGTTTCTTTAAAGAGTGTCAGTGAAAGAAATGAATACTATACACCTCAGGAAGTGCAATAGTTCTGCTGGGAATAGCAGGAGGGGCTGGGAGGAAGGAATAGGCTTCCCCGTTACACTTCCCATCACACACTGGAGACTCCAAAACATGCAGGCAAACACATATATCTCATTTGTATATATACATACTCCAGTGGTCCTGAGCCTTTGTGCTGTGGTAGAACACTTCAATTACTAATGAAATTCCTGTGGAAACCTGTTAAAGTAATGTTTCATAATAAGAGCAGCTCTAATTAATCTTCATAGTATTTGAGCCATAGAGAGTGTTATTTCAATTCTGTCAGAGTTGTAGTTCAAGAGTAATTGAATGATAAAGTACCTCCCTCCCACCCCTTCTACTGATGTAACACTGCTCAGCTTAGAGCAGCAGGGAGTGTCCGGGTAGATTGCAGAGAGGGACAATCTTCAATTAAGATAAGGGAAAAAGCTGAAAAACCTGTCAAGGGGGGCAGGGCTTTCATTGTTCTCACAGGAAGAATATTGACCCTTGCTGTTCTCTGTCTGGTCTATGGACTGGATTCCACATCTGAGGAGTGGGGGCTTACACTAGGTAAAAGAGGCGGGAGGGGGAAACTTTATCATTCAATTACTCTTGAACTACAACGGTACAGTAATGAAATAACACTCTCTATGGCTCAATACTTTACAATACAACGCAGGATAAAGTGTTAACACATTATCATGCATTGTATTGTAAAGTATTTGTATTGCGAATGTGGTGTCACTAATACTTGTATATTAACATAGGCACTTTGATTCCAAGTCATTTAACTATTCCACTCCCAATGTAATCTGCAATATATTGTACAGTAGTTAAATAGCGAATGTCAGTAACAGTTATATAAAGAAATAAAAAACAATTCTGGAGCAAACTAACTTTAGCATAGGGGAAAAGTATATAGTGCTAGCGAGACGTGCTCGCAGTTCAGTACCATGACCTGAACGTGCTTAGAGGTTAGTGCCCGTCAGGTCATGTGCTAGAGAAGGGGCGGACACAGGCTGGATGGACAGGACCGATGGGAGTGACTAGCTTACCTTAAGGTAAGCAGTAAGATATGCGCAGTCCGTCTCCTTCGGTTCTGACGTCACTGGGTAAGATTTAGATTTACTGTTTTTGCCGAACCTACAAACTTTAATGTAAAAAGGACTACAACATGTTTACAATATAAATAAAGAGTGTCGATTTAGTCCAAATGTTATCCCGACGATAGTTCCACTTTAAAGGTAGACAGCAATGTAACAAAGCAGTGGCTAATGCAAGCAGAGTGCTGGGTTGTATAGCTAGGGGGCATTAGTAGCAGAAAAAGGGAATTGGTCATGCCACTCTACAGATCTCTGGTTAGACCTCACCTAGAGTATTGTGTATAGTACTATAGACCCCATCTCCAGAAAGATATAGATATTCTGGAGAGAATTCAGAGAAGGGCCACTAAAATGGTGAATAGTTTACAGAAATATCAGAATAGACTAAATGATGTACAGCTTGGAGGAGAGAAGGAATATGATAGAAATATTCAAATACATGAAGGGGTTCAACAGAGTAAAGGAGGGAAGTACATTTCAAAGGAGTAGAAATGTTAGGACAAGACGTCATAGTCTACAACTAGAGGGACAGCGGTTTAAATGTAATGTAAGAAAGTTTTACTTCACTGAGAGGGTGGCTGGTAAGTGGAATAGCCTACCAGCAGAAGTGGTAGAGGTTAATAATATAACTTAATGTAAGCATGCATGGGATAGGCATAAGGCTGTCCTGAACATAAGACAAGACCACCGCCCAAATAAGTTTTGAGGTTTTTACAGTAGAAAAAATGGTTAGACTAGATGGGCGAATGGTTCTTATCTGCTCTCAAATTCTTTGTTTTTATGTTTCACTCACAATACATTGGAGGCCTATCTAGCTTTCAGGGGATTAATACAATATCAATTTCATGTATATATGATTGCTAATTGGTACCTGTGATTTATGGCTAAATGAAAAGACAAAAAACGTTGGTTAAAGCCACATTTAAAATTCTCATGAATACGAACCAAAACAGGGAAACTCACTGTTAATGTTCCACAAATATTAAATGGACAGTAACCCTTTATTTTGTCTTTACATGTTCTGCAAGAGCATAATATGTAAATTCAAATTACCTGTATTTTCTTCATCTTAGTGTTAAAGGGGAACTACCACCCGACACAATCTTTAGCTTCACTAAGTCCCCATCTGGCGACTAGCTGCTTAGTAGCGCTAGTCGCCAGAATAATTACCTTATTTAATAGATTTCTGCTCTCTTCCATGGGTGACAGGCAGGACGGAGCGCAGACATCTTGCCATAGTGACGTCTGCGTGCCTGCGCTGTCAGTCCCAGCCAGAGCCAAATGGCTTCTATTAACGCCTCCTAGACCCGGCTAGGACTGACGGTGCAGGCGCACGGACATCACAATGGCAAGATGTCCACGCTCCGTCTTGCCTGTCAGCCGGTGGGAAGAGAGCAGAAATCTATTAAATAAGGTAATTATTCTGGCAACTAGCGCTACTAGGCAACTAGTTTGCAGATGGAGACTTAGTGAAGCTAAAGATTGTGTTGGGTGGTAGTTCCGCTTTAACTATGTCTCTGACTGTAAGCTCCCTAGATCTCTTTTTTCCAACGAGCTTTCTGGTCAGCCGACCATCAAAGCATGCAGTGAAACAATGTTACACTATAATTGTAGCACTAGCTGCTCTGCATGCCTTGTTCACTGGTGATTCCAGCTCAGTGAGATGTAACGTTGCACTATAATTGCCAATGAATTGAACACATTTCTCATATATGTAGTCTCATATTGCAAGGAAGCACAGCTTGCTGCATCTTTCTGCATCTTTGTTGATAGCAGGACTGCTCATAACTGATTTCATGGGGCAAGTACTAGCTTATTTGCATAAATTAAAGGAGCAGTAAACTTTTTTATGAAAAAATATATATTATATGCAGGCCTTAAAACTTGAAGTCCTTTGCTACTAGCCAGACCTGAAAAGTTACTCGCCACTGCAAGCCATAACATACCCACCAGGGCTGAATTTCTACTCGCCAGGGCTAAATTTTCACTTGCCGTTGGCTAGTGGCGAGTGGAAATTTTGAGCCCTGTTATAGGGATTTTCCTTTTGAGTAAAATAAGGGTACTCCCACTGCAGAGAGATTTATATTTCCAGAGTTATTACAGTTTAAACCCATGTTTTTTTACATTAGCAGTGCCCTCTAGTGCTCAAATTCTAATTAGATTCCCTGTTAGATTCTAATGGAGAGGAAAGTCAGAGACGTACAGTTTTCCAGATAATGTGATAGAAGCTGCCTGCCACTTCCTGTGAGTTAGATCTATCAGGAAGTAAACACAGTAAATTCACTTCCTGATTATTTAAACTGCTATAATTTTTGAATAAAACATCTGACAGCAGTGGGGGTGACCTTGTTTTATTCAGCAGGAAATGCTCTGTAAAATATGTGTTTTCATAAACAAAAGTTTACTGCTCCTTTAAAGCTAAATATCTCAAACTATTCTATGTCATAAAAATCACAAAGATAAATATGGATCATTTTGAAAGCTCTTTCAAAATCACATCTTTGTTGCAAAGAGAAAGCTCCATTTAAAATGTATAAGTTTACCAGATCAAAGTTGAATGTCTGTTCTTTTGTCTCATAGGTGAAAGGGGAGGACTCTGGGTCCTGTTGGCTTCATCGCAGTTACGGAATCTAGCCTTTCCAGGTGCTAGGGCACTTTGAGAAAATCACTGTGTTCAAGGTATGGACAGTTTGATATTTTAAACTATGTTAATTTCTTCCTTCTGATAACACTGTCATTTGGCCTATATAAAATACTACCTATGAAATCATGGCATTGCCTGTGCCCCCCCCCCCCCACATGCAGCTTCTTCCTTCCTGTTACTAGCTTCTCCTTAACCCTGCATGCAGCTTTTGCTCCCCCTACAACCAACTTTTCTCCCCTGCTCCTGGGTCCTCCCTTTTACTTGGATCTCATCCCCCCTTGTTTAGAGCCACTCTGTCATCTACTTCCCTCTTGTGCTTCATGTCCCTGCCCATGCTTCTGCGTTGCTTCCCTCAGTGCTTCCTTTTGCCCCAACCCTCCCCTTTATGTGTCGATTCACATGTAGACCTTCTCTAGGTCTCTACTTCTCCATATCTAAGTGGCAATGGCATGAAGCATCCCAGCTCCTGCTATCACTGGAAGGCATGTAAAATTGAGACTGTGTGGACTGTTTTTGGAGTGAGACTCAGAGCAGGGAGTGTTTGTCCTCAAGCATGATGGGAAGGCCAATAATTCCCAGCTTGTGGTTTGTGTATAAGCCTTTTGTATGGAGAGTGTGAGGGGCAGAACGAATACATGAAGGTTAGATGATGTGAAAGAGGAGGGTGTTGGGCAATGTGGTGAGGCAGAGTATGACGGAGGACATAGAGATAGGAAGGCAAGCAAAAAGCCCCTCTGGCTTTTTCCCAGAACACTTACATTGGATGAGAGCCTTGTCCAACTTTAGCAACAGATGTGTCACATCTAGGCGTGTGACAGAACTACTCAGGCGGAGAGTCACCGTGCAAGAGAGAGGGTCAGTGGGTGGTATAACAAAGCGGTTGGAATAGAGCAGACAGAGATGGTCAATTTAGAGAGAAGATGAATAGAAGGGATGGAAAAGTAGTTCTATTACAGCTGATAGAGATGCAACATACAGCGGAGAGAGGGTCAATAGGAGGGATGGGAAAGTCATTGCAGAGATTTTGGAAGGAGTGGCTAGTGGGGCTTTGACTCCTGCCAATATCATGCCTCCTTGTATGTTGTGGGGCAGCAATATACAGGAGAAAATAATATTTCCTCCTTACTACCGCCTCTGGGTGCCAGCTTTGTTTGTTTATTACTATAGCCAAGCATGTGCTATAAATACATACACTTGATGATGTAAACACCTTTGTACATTACAATAATAAATGCACAATCACGTCTATATTAAACGGCAGTTGTAATGTTTTAATGAGTCTAATTTCATGAGTGTAGACTTGGTAAAACACAACCTGAAAGTATGTGGCTTTCAGACAAAACTCCTGGATTGCATGCACAGTGTCCATGGCCCCTTCATGTTGGGTTTTAAAAGCAGAGGAGTTTTGGGGACTGCTTCTCACAGAACTGTTTTGGGCCCCCTAACACAAAAATTAACTAGAACAAATTGTGTCCTGGGGACAATGGGTTGCCTTGGATGCTGGACCTCATCAGTTGCACGTCCCTAATTTGAGAGCTCAATTGAAAAGGACTTTCACTTTTCCTTTTTTCAGAAATACAGTTCACAGTGCATCCTGAACTACACACCTCCAGGTATTTTGGCTAACACCGCATGTAAACAGCATTAAATTAAATTTCCTAGTATGTAAACTTGAATTCAAGGTGACAGATCAACTTTAAGGGTACACTAACATCTCATAATAATAAATGATTACCTTAACCTGGGCTAAAAATCCTAATTGTCACTGTGACTCAATTCTGTTTGAATTGGTTCCCTGAAATTAATCTTTAATTAACCCCTTGATGACCTAAAGGGTGTGCAACACATTTCTTCACAGATCTTAGTGCACTGCTCTAGTCGTTAAAGGGATACTAATGTTTCACAAAAAAAGCAGCTCCAATTAATTTTCACAGTATTTGAGCCATGGAGAGTGTTATTTCAATACTGTCAGAGTTGTAGTTCAAGAGTAATTGAATGATAAAATATCCCCCTCCCGCCCCTTTTACCTAGTGTAAGCTACCTCCCCTCAGATGTGGAATTTGGTCACTTGACCTGACAGCTCGCAGCAAGGGACATTCTTCTTACTGTGAGCATAAGGAAAACCCTGCACCCCTTGACAGGTTTTTCGGGCTTTTCCTTATGCTCACTGAAGATTGTCCCTCTCTATGATCCATCCGGACAGTATTGCTGCTCTGAGGTGAGCATTGTTACATCAGTAAAAGGGGCTGGAGGGGGATACTTTATCATTCAATTACTCTTGAACTACAACTCGGACAGTATTAAAGTAACACTCTCCATGGTCCAAATACTATGAAGATTGATTAGAGCTGCTTTTGTTGTGAAATATTACTATGCCTTTAAAGGGATAGTAATATTTCATAATAAAAGCAGCTCTAATTAATCATTATAGAATTTGGGCCTTGGAGAGTGTTATTTCAATACTGTCCGAGTTGTAGTTCAAGAGTAACTGAATGATAAAGTATCCCCCTCCAGCCCCTTTTACTGATGTAACAATGCTCAGCCAGATCAGAAGGGAGGTGCCCAGGTAGACTGCAGAGAGGGGCAATCTTCAATTAAGATAAGGGAAAAACGTGTCAAGGTGGGTAGGGCTTTCATTGTTCTCATAGGAAGAAGATTGTCCCCTGCTGTTATCTGTCTGGTCTATGGACTGGATTCCACATCTGAGAAGAGGTGGCTTACACTAGGTAAAAGGGGCGGGAGGGAAAACTTTGCTTGTGAGATAAGACTTATATTGTTCATGTTTTTTTAATGCCTACAAAATAAAATAAAGATAAAATGAAGTATAAATATCCCTTTAAGGAGCTAAGTCATTATCAGGCTTTTACCAATAATTCAGATCTGCTTCTACCAGCCTGGTAAAAGAAAAACAGCACATGCTCTATTTATATATCAGGGCTTCCAAGTTTTTTTTCATATATAATAAGACATTTTGCTGTTAGCTATTCATTTATTTAATAGCAATACAAAAGCAGTATAAAAATTGAATCAACCTTATTGTTAGTAGACAGTTATTGAACTAATGCTAGTCATTGATTGATTTTGATAAAGGCATTGAGAATACTGATATTTCACAGACTGAAGTATTCTTAAAGGAACAGTAATTCTTCATTTTATGAAAGTTTAAAATTGGACATATTAAAAAAAATAAATGAAGTGAAGTTTGCAGGCACACTTTGTAGACCATTCTAATGAAGTATTTCTTTGTAGACAATGCTATTTCGGCTCTGCTGAAGAGCCTTCCGGTCCCAGGACCAGGATCAGTCTGTCAATTAGAGCGCTGACATCTGTAAAAGGGGCGGGAGGGGGGAACTTTAGAAGCTTATAACTCTTAGACAAGTTTGAGAGACAGGACTTACATCATTTCATTTATTTTTTTAATAAGTACAATTTTAGACTTTCATAAAATGAAGTATTACTGTTCCTTTAAGAACGGAAGGACGTTTGTTACACAATGGTAGAAACTAGTAGGTGGTTCAGACCTACTGGCCTATTCGTTAACATGTGCTAGCTCAGAGGTTCTCAACCCGTGCCCTCAGTGTCCACTAACAGGCCAGGACTTAGGAATTTCCCTGCTAGAACACAAGTGTGTTGATCAGAGGCTCAGTCGTATTGATTAACTCACCTGTGCTCTTAAAAGGAAATTCTCAAGTCCTGGCCTATTAGTAGCCACTGAGGGCACGGGTTGAGAACCACTGTGCTAGCTAATTAGGTGAATAAAGGTTTTCCTAAAATGCATATGTGCTCAGAAAAGCAAATCTTCATTGTAATTAGTTTTCAATGAAGCATCTAACAGCAGTGGGGTACCCATGTTTCACTCAGCTGAAAAACCTCTATGCATTTTTTCATAATAATTATTTGCTCGATGTTCTGGAAAATTTGGCACTGGGGCATTGCCCCCCATCATCTCCATATTTCCCCATCAGCTCCATATTGCCCCTTCAGCTCCAACTTACCCTCACATTGCCCCCTTCATCTTTATATTGCCCCCCATCAGCTCCATATTGCCATCAGCTCCAACTTACCCTCACATACATTGTCCCATCATCTGTACATTGCCATCATCTCCATCTTGCCCCCCATCAGATCCATATTGCCCCATCATTTCCACATTGCTCCCCAGTGTCTGTTTCCTACCTCTTCCCTAGTGGTCCAGCGGCAGGAGAGGTCTGTATGCGCCTCCTTTGGCACAGACCTGTAGCTGCTGGAGCTCCCGCGCAGTCTTCTCTTCATGCAGAGCCCTGGGAGATGATGTCATTTCCCAGCGCATTGTAATACTAAAGCGCCAATTAGGGAGCGCAGCGTCTTCAGGTTTGTCCTGAAGGGGGCACAGACGTGACTGGGAGGTGGGGGGGGGTTAGTGTGGGTGTCGAGGCAACTTTTTTTGTTCTTTTTTTTTGTTAAAAGGGCACGAGGGCACTTTGGACAAAAAAGACAGGTGCTCAAGCCCCCTTGGTGTCTATGTGTGCACGTGCCTGTCTGTACCCCTGGGGGAGGGAAGCTAAGTTGCAAGGCCATAGGTCATCTCCAAGCCATGTCCCACTCTCTCATGGCTCATCATCAGCATAGTATTGGTGGGTTTTGTTCTTAGAGAAATTAAATAGATCAACTAAGACCTTTTCTGTATGACAGTGCAGTAGTAGAGAACAGAAACAGGCAGTGATAACAGAAGGAGAGGAAAAAAATATTTAATTACTATGATCCATGCAGTCATGCTGCATTGAACTGGGAAAGAGAGAAAATGATTCTCAGGAGGTCCATTTGATTATGAAGCATACTAGTGTAAAAGCCTGTGTACAGGGGCCAAGGTCTGGGTGATGTTAACCCTTTGAGTGCCAGAGGGGTACGCAACGCATTGCTTTGCAGCTTTCTGTGAGTTTGGGCAGTCCCTACTGCTCATTATAGCTTCTGACAAACATCCTAGCGAATTATTATATAGGATGAGGAGAGAGTGCAAAACATTTCTCCTTCATATATGCCTCCCTCAACCTTTGCTTCCAGTTAAGGGCATTTTGGGATCTAGCAATTCCCATTTGGAAGGGATACAAGCTTTGGCTTCGACAGAGTCTGACAAAGCACGTGATCTTTCATTTTGAAATTTGTAGGCATGAGATTCAGAATAAATGCTTTATGAGTCTGCAAATCCTGCAACAAATGTTCAAGAAAGCGTCTGTTGAGTTCCAGGAAGATATCTCTCCAAAAAGGTTTAATTTCATTGATTGTCTGCCAGATATGGTAAAGAGTATCCAGATACAGGAGAAAATATCCTATATAATAATTCACTAAAACGTGTGTAACGCCTCATCATACGCAGTAGACACTGCTGCGCGTTCTGCAGTCATGCGCAGTAGAGACTGCCCTCGCATCAGCCATGGCGCGGGCAGTCTCCACTGCGCATGACTGCCCCGCGACACGGTGGCAGTGGCACTGTGGCCCGTGTAACGTGCTCTTCAACTAGTATTAAATAATTTAAAAGGGGTTAAATACCATTGTGTCACCAGTTTGTATTTGTTTTCATGAAAAGGGATGCAGAGTATACCAGAGTTATTGAGGGCAGTGAAACAATCCTACTGTCCAGAGCAAACATAAGTTCCAGAAAAGCCTCCCAGTACCATTGGAAAGACAGATTTCTCATAGAGCTTCTACTGTTCTTTAGAAAAGAGCTTGGAGATAGGCTTATGAAGAAAGTAACACTTCTGAAGGTCCGACTCAAAGTTCATGAGTGATCTATAGGTGTAACCCTGAGTTAGCAGACTTTGCAAGAAATGATAGACATGTCTATCTCCAGAACTCATGAAAGGTAGAAGATAGTTACAGGAAACCTCCTCACACTGTATTTTATCATGACATGGAATCATGGCCTCAATGGTAGTGACCTTAGCTAACTACCACTGCTGAAATTATGTGTTCTTGAAACCCAGGCAGAATCTGAGGTTGCCTAATATAGTGACCAAGGGTGAAGGCGAAACTAGAATTATACTGAGACCAAGGGAGAATCTTATTACACAGTTTCTATGTGGCCAGGTATGTTAATGCCCATAATGCCCAAGATTTTTGATTTATGAAAATTAATTTTCACACCAGAAAGGCAGCAAAATTGCTCCAATATTATGACCAGGGCTGGAAGGGATTTCAATGGGTGAATAAAGAAAAATAGGATGTAATCTGCAAAGTCAGCAAATTTAAATTCTATGGATCCAATTTTAACATTGGATATCAATTAGGAGTACCTGATGAGAAGTCTCTAAGGTAAGAACAAATATAATTGGGGAGATAGGGAATGCTTGTCTTGTGCCTTTTTAGATTGGTAAAGTTTCAGATAGGGAGCCATTAGCGTTAACTCTGGCTAAGGGAGGGATTGGAGTACACAGACAAAACAGAGGAAATTGCTCTGGGCCCTAGACCTAACCATTTTAGTACCACATCAGTCCATTGAAGCCTGTTTAACCCCTCGTCCACATCCATAGATAAGAATAGTAGGGGTTGCCGTGGATGAGGGGCCCAGGATATGAGCAATGACCATAATGGTGTTATCCCTCAACTCCCTACTATGAACAAAACTTGTCTTAACAGCTGTAGATGTACCCATATTGCACAAGAGTGTCTTAAAGGGATAGTAATGCTTCGTTTTAACTTTATTTTATTTTGTAGGCATTAAAAAACATGAAGAATTAGATAAGTCTTATATCTCAAACCTTTATAGTTTAAGATATATTCACAAGCAAAGTTTCCCCTCCCGCCCCTTTTACCTAGTGTAAGCAATCTCTTCTCAGATGTGGAATCCAGTCCATAGACCAGACAGATAACAGAAGGGGACACTCTTATTCCTATGAAAACAATGAAATCCCTGCCCCCCTTGACAAGCTTTTCAGGTTTTTCCCTTATCTTAATTGAAGATTGTCCCTCTGTGCAATCTACCTGGGCACCTCCCTTCTGCTTTGGCTGAGCAGTGTTACATCAGTAAAAGGGGCAGGAGGAGGACATTTTGCTTGTGAATATCTCTTAAACCATAAAGGTTTGAGAGATAAGACTTATATCATTCTTCATGTTTTTTTAATGCATACAAAATAAAATAAAGTTAAAACGAAGTATTACTATCCCTTTAACGCTCTCCTTTACTATGTAGCCACAGGACAACACCTGTAAAATACCCTGAAAGTACTTATAGGAGCATAAGACAAAAGTGGAGAAAAACAGCTGTTTCTTATTTATCAAAGAAACATTACCATCATGCTCAAAACTGGCTGTCACAGAGATATTCATGGAAGCAGCATATTGTATGACCCCTACACACACGCACACTAATATATATATATACATACACTCATATACTGTAACTTAATAGCACTCACTGGGCTTCATAAAAGGGGAAAATGCTATGAGCTGTGTTTATTGGAATTAAAAGATTTCAGTGGCACAGTCACAGCTATGATGATGTCTGTGAATCACATTTTTCGACATTGAAGTGGATACATTCTGAGCAAACCAACTGCACCATATTTTTCAAAGAAAAAGTTGCTTTGAACATAATGGGAGTGTTTCTTTGCTAAATAAGTTGCAGCTGTTTTTCTCCACTTTTGGTTTGATAAATATGCCCCTACAAGTAAGATCAAAGTATTTTATAGATGCTGTCCTGTGGCTGCATCATGATGTAACCTACGTTAGTATCAGTTAATAATAATCGGCTGGCTCTCATGTTTACTTTGAAAATGTTGCATGCAAAAGAGCGTGTGACATAAAGGCACAATAACCAGGTCGCCTTGATGAAAAGGGCGACATGAGAATCTCTCCTTTATAAAAAGTGCAAGATTCTCATGTTGCAGCATTAAATGTCGCTTCAAATCAGAACCCTCCATCTCTCTATGCATTAAAGTGATAGTAATAATTTGAAACAAGTATATTTGCAAACCAGGCACCTGTTGTAGACTGTTCAAAAGAAGTATTTCTTCCTAACTAGTGTGTTCACGGCGCTGCTGAAGAGTGCAGGACGGTCTGTTGAATGGGATCTCCTTCTTGAACTCAGAAAGCTGACATACGTGCAAGGGGAGGGAAAGGGGAACTTTGACAACTTATATCTCTCAAACCATAGAGGTTTGAGAGATAGGACTTGGTGCAAGTAATTTAGTTTTTGAATACCTACAGAATTAAATATATTGTTTCAAAGTATTACTATCCCTTTAATGTTTTATTTCCTTCTTAAATTAATTACAAGCACTGCACAAGCACATGCACCGTATAAACCTCTATCACATGTAGGTTATCTCGCCCATCTCATTAGAAGTAGTCTCCCCTCAATGTATATCTGAGCACTGCGCCGGGGATAATGGAAGTTGTAGTCAGCTGTCATTCTGCACGCAGAGAAGGGGAGAGAGAGACCCATATCTGAGCGCTATGCCGGGGTCTCCCTCTGCTTCTCTGCATGCAGAATGACAGCTGACTACAACTCCCATCGTCCCCAGCCCTGCACAGCGCTCAGATATGTATGTGTACTAATACTTCTAATGAGATGGGAGAGGTAACCTACATCTGATAGAGGTTTATACAGTGTGAGTGCTTGTACAGTACTTGTAATTAATTTAACAAGGACAGAAAACATAAATGCGAAGAGAGATGAAGGTTTCTGGGTTGAAGCAATGTTTAATGCGTCGACATGAGAATCTCAGAATTAATCATGCAGGGCAAGATTCTTATGTCGCCCTTTTCATCAAGGGACCTGGTTATTGTGCCTTTATGTCGCACATTTTTTTGCATGCAACATTTTCAAAGGATGCCCTGGCTGTCTGCCACAACTCCCCCACCCCCCAATGACTGATTGTCAGGAGAAAAACAGAAGATAGGTGAGTTTAGAACAAAGGGGGTTTATACATTTTTGTTGCCAGTGTAGTAGAACCCTAACACGTTTCATAATGCTAACCCTTGTGTTGAAAAGTAAAATATACCTCAACAAGAGAGAGAGAGAGAATCTATCTAATCTGTCAGTTCTGTCACCTCTTTCTCCTTCCCATTGTTTTCTCTTGGCCAGTCTGTCTGTCTGTGCTTTCAGTAAGCAGAGTGAAAATATGAGACCATCAGATGCATTTTTTTCTTGACACTGTTAATGGAAGCATCTCTCTAAATCAATACTCTCTCCGCAGGCCTAGCCATTTAATGGCACCATGCCTGTTGTTTTTAGCTCAAGTGCCCCTATTTTCCCTGCCTATTCTAATTGAAAATTCTTCGATCGGTCCAGGAGAAATTGGAGCACAGAAGAGACCGCTGACAGGCTTAGAGATGGTATACGATATGCCCGCTGTGTCAGATCCTGCTGACCTTGAACAAGTCAGCATGTCTCTCTGAAAAACAAAATATTGCATTGTCAATTCAGGAACATAAGATAGGTGATGCAACTGGTAGTTACAGAAAAGTGTATTTGAAACAACAGAGGAAGTTGTCCAGTCTTAAACAGTAATGGGGGGGGGGGGTTGCAGTGGCACAAAGAGCAAAAAAGGCTAGATCAGTGATTCAGAAGGGGGAGGTATAGGACATTATGAGCAATAAGGATAGGATTTTTGAGAAATGTGGGGGTCTGTATAGGGACTCTTACCTCCTGGCTCTTAAATTTTGGGGAATATTATGTTAAAGTATGTACATACATCACTTCAATTACATCTAAACCCCTTAGCTCCTAGAATCATGTCTGACTTTAATGTTGTTTATCTTTCTGTCTACCCTTGGTCTATACAGACAGTAAGTTATAGGAAACATTTTTTTTCTGTGTGCCCTGACTGTCTATTTCTCTTACGTCCATTATGGAACACAGTTACCATGGGGCTGAATCCCTCCTCTACAGGGCAGGGCACATCTCAAAAGACAGTCTTGTGGGTGGAGACTGCCAGCTACTTCTCCAGCTCTGCCCTAGCCTGGCCTCCAGTATGAATGTGTCCCCTGAAGAATACAGATGGAGCAGTGACACTTCTTAGTTTTTAGCTTTTTTATTTTTTTCCTGTTAGATATAGGGCTGTCAGAATTCCCCCATTAGTAAGGTTACAATTACTGGGCTTCCCCTGGAGTGGATTGACCAGTTTACAGGGCTGTGTGGACCCTTGCAGCCCTGTGGAGGGAATCTTGCAGGCCAGGTTTTCTCTCCCAGCAGAGTCTCTCTGAGGCTCTGTGTTCTTTCACAGTGGTAACCAGAAGATTGGTGAGTAACCCTTTGAGTGCGTTGGTCCACGTTTTCCCAGTTCTGTGGCTCTCCACACAGAGGCTGTTCTAAGTCCTTGTTGGCTCCTGCACTCATGTTGGGTAATTTTATTATCTTTTTCTATACTGTCCCTGAGCTTAGGGGTTTTCCAATTCTGGAAGCCCCCCACAACTTTTAAATATGTGGCCTTTATTTATCACACTGTTCCTCAAGTCTTAGGGCCTTCCTCAGAAGAGGAATTATCTGAAGGGGAGGATGAGGAGGGGGGATATGAAGGTATTGATTCTTCCTACTCCCATGGGGGTTCCTATGAGACTGACTCTCTTCTCTCGGCTGAGGGACTCATCAGAGTTGTTTTGGAGACTCTTCAGGTCACTGACACCTGTGGTGAGGGGCCTTCTTCTACGGATGTCATCCAGAGGCATAAGAAATTCCCGCCATGTTTTCCCCCTAATGCTACTGTGAACCAGATCCTTCCATATGAGTGGAAAACTCCAGACAAACAGCTGTCTATTACCAAAAGTTTCTCTAAACTGTACCCTTTGTCAGAGGGCCTCTCCTCCCAACTGTAGATCCACCTGTCTCCAAGTTGGCTAAATCTACTGCATTGCCTTTGGCAGATGCAGCTGAACTTAAAGATGCAGCAGACATGAGACTGGACTCTATTCTCAGGGCCAATTTTGCTTCCACTGGTGTGGCACTTAGATCTATCTTCGCTTCTGCCTGGGTCAGTAAAGCAGTTGCTGTTTAGGGTGAACAGTTTATGGAGGCTGTATGTGCCAGGGTTTCCAGGGATAACTTTTTGGTTATTTTGGCCAACATTACAGGGATACTAATGTTTCACATAAAATGCAGCTCCAATTAATCTTCATGGTATTTGAGCTAGTAAAGTATCCCCCTCCCACCCCTGTTACCTAGTGTAAGCCACCTCCCCTCAGATGTGGTATTGAGACCAGACAGCTCACAGCAAGGGACAATCTTCTTACTGTGAACGTAATGAAAAGCCTTCCACCGTTGACAGGTTTTTCAGCTTTTTTCCTATGCTCACTGAAGATTGTTCTTCTCTGCAATCCATCCAGACTCTGAGGTGAGCAGTGTTACATCAGTAAAAGGGGCTGGAGTGGGATACTTTATTGTTCAATTACTCTTGAACTACAGCTCGTACAGTATTGAAATAACACTCTCCATGGCCCATATACTATGAAGATTAATTGGAGCTGCTTTTATTGTGAAACATTATTATGCCTTTAAAGAGGCCAACACTTATGTGTCTGATGCTCTTTTTGAGGTGGTCAGGTTGTCTGCCAAGGCCTCTGCTTTTTCTGTTGTTGCGTGATGCACCATGTGGCTTAAGATTTGGTCAGAAGATCAAACCTCCAAAAAGTAATTGGTTTCCTTGCCTTTTCAGGGCAAGTTCCTGTTTGGACCTGAATTAAAGCAGATCTTTAGTGATGCTACTGGGGGCAAGAGCACTTTATTGCCTCAGTTATCCTCCAAAAGTCTAACTATGGTGTGGAAACTGTGTCTTTTTTGTTCCCGCCAAACAGAGGTGCAAAGGTCACAAGTTTCACAGGCCTTCCACGAGCAATTTCCCTGTGAAATGGAGGCACAAAGGCCCCAAGCTTCACTGTCCTCTCTCACGCGCTTCTGTGCCAAGCCTAGACAGCAGTGGCAGCCGAAGTGAGCAGCTCCAAGGGCTAAGTCTGTCAAGATATCTGCCACATTATTCGTGGAATCCTGGTCCACATTTACCAGTAGGGGGCATCTTAACAAAAACAAACAAATTGCACAGAAGATTCTTCTAAGTGCAATATTTAAGGGCTACAAAAGGGACTGACAGCGCAGGCGCACGGACGTCACTATGGCAAGATGTCCATGCTTCCTGCTACTGTCAGCCTCCGAATAAGTTGAAAATCTTTTAAACCAGGTAATATTTCTGGCTACTAGCGCTACTAAGCAGCTAGTCGCCAGATGAAGACTTAAGATAATGTTTTTGCGGGGTGGTAGTTCCCCTTTAAACCCACATCTTCTTTTTTCAGTTCTAAACCTACTCATCCGGTATGTCTAGGGTCAATCTATACAACACAGAAGTGTATGGTAACTTTTAAAGGGATAGTAATGTTTCATAATAAAAGCAGCTCTAATTAATGTTCATAGTATTTGAGCCTTGGAGAGTGTAATTTCAATTCTGTCAGAGTTGTAGTTCAAGAGTAATTGAATGATAAAGTATCCCCCTCCCGCCCCTTTTACTAATATAACACTGCTTACCTCAGAGCAGCAGGGAGTGTGTAGGTAGATTGCCGAGAGGGACAATCTTCAGTTAAGATAAGGGAAAAACCTGTCAAAGGGGGCAGGGTTTTCATTGTTCTCACAGTAGAATATTGACCCTTGATGTGAGCTGTCTGGTCTATGGACTGAATTCCACATCTGAGAAGAGATGGTTTACACTAGGTAAAAGGGGCGGGAGGGGAAAATGTTTTGTTCAATTACTCTTGAACTACAACTCTCACACTATTGAAATAACACTGTCTATGGCTCAATTGCTATGAAGATTAATTGGAGCTGCTGTTTTTGTGAAACATTACTATCACTTTAAGGAGCAATTGCACTACTAGGATTTATTAGGAGTGGCTATAGATAGGTTATATGAAGCTGGTAAGTTGGAATTATCCTGGAGCACTTGGAAGAGTTGTAGGGGTTGCTATATGGAACATAGAAGGTGATTCAGTTTCTCTTCTGTCTTATTTGAAGGGTGAGACACTTTGCCCTCTGAATACTTTCTTTTGCTTTGTCTGAATTCCTCTCTCATCTTTATATAGTTTCAGCATCCACAAGACAGAGCTGGTGTACAAAGGAAGTATTGTATGCTGCCTTAACTCTACAATGTTCAAGCGGAATTTAAAACTTGTAGGGGAGATATAGGATAACCATAGGGAATTTAGGATCTGCTTCTACTGAAAATATGTGCATTAACCCATTGAGTACTGGTCGGTGTGCAGCACATTGCTCTGAATTGCACACCTCTGATTCTTAAAGGAATAGTAATACTTAAATTTAACTTTAATTAAACTTGTAGCCCTTAAAAAAAAACAAATTAAATGACCCCAGCGACATCTCTCAAACCTTTATGGTTTGAGAGATATCCACTTTCAAAGTTTCCCCTCCCCTGACGTCAGTGCTCTAACTGACTGCAGGGGAACCCTGTCCCGGGACCGGTGGAAGCTCTTCAGCAGAGCCAAGATCGCGTTATGGAAAAAGAAATCCTTCACTGGAACGGTCTTCTACGTGTGCTTGATTTGCAAGCACACGTAGAACACTGTTTCAGAGAAGGATTTCTTTTTCATTAACGCGATCTCATCTCTGCTGCAGAGCCGCCGCTTGTTCAGGGACAGGATTCCCCTGCAGTCAGCTAGAGCACTGATGTCATGGGGAGGGGGAACTTTGAAAGTGGATATCTCTCAAACCATAAAGGTTTGAGAGATGCCACTGGGGTCATTTAATTTGTTTTTTAAGGGCTACAAGATGAATTAAAGTTAAATTTAAGTACTACTATCCCTTTAAGGGTTTACTTTTGAAAGGTTGCACGCGAAAGAGCGTGCAACCTTTTAACTAAATCACCACGTTGCCATGATCAAAATAGCGACATGACAGTCTCGCACTGCATGACAGCGCAAGGTTGTCATGTCACCTACTTAATGGTCACATACATTTTAACTTGTTCACGGGAGATCATCATACACCGATATATGGATTCTTATTTCTTATTGCAGCGCTATAGTAGTCTGCAGTTATATATACAAAACGACCTATTTACCCTCACAGCTTAAAGCCACATTCTAGAAATTATAAATGATATCACAAAAAAAAAAACTACTACTCCCTCGCTCAGTGTTTGTAACATCAGATAATAAATCAATCTACCCGGATTCCTCAGAGGCTAAAAATTATTTATAAATATTAATATTTATTACTATATCATATTACCCCACTTGGGATCCCCAATACCTTAATTTTAACAGCTGGAGCGCCTCCTTTTGTTGCTGATCGCGCGCCTTGAAAGGGACCCCACTTAATTTTAACAGCTGGAGTACCTCCATGTGCGGCTGATCTCACTCCTTGAATGGGATCCCCTCAATCTGCAGTTAATTGACAAAGTAGCGGCCTGAGGACACATGAGTTACATAAGGACACAGGTCGCAACGTTGTCAATTAAGAGCAGATTGGGGGGATCCCATTCAAGGAGCGCGATCAGCAGCACACGGAGGCGCTCCAGCTGTAGTGAAAGAGGCAGTGAAAGGTAATTCATTTGAGTAAGTTGGTATACATTTCTACTATACCCAAACTTTGCATGTTGGTTGTTAAGTTTCACAAGATAACTTTTCATGTCCCCCTATGGCTTGTTCACAGATGCAGGGATCCACATTATCGAGATCCACATTAGTCAGGTAGCTGCTCTTGGAATTTCAATGCAGAGTGTGGGCAGTGGCGACGTTTACAAGAATCTCGTCCTTTTGATAAATGAGATTCTTATATGGCGATCTTGAAGCCAGCGACATGGTTATAGTGGCTAAATGTTGCACACTCTTAAGCATGCAACATTTCAAATGTATACCATTCTTAAGTAGTTAAATATCCTCCCCTTTAGGGACCTTTTACATCACAATGATACTTAACTTCAAGACTTCATTTTTTTTTTCCACAGAAAGGGTATCCACCAAAACAATAGTTATAGGGAGAGACTAAATAAGGGGCAGATGCATGGGGAAACTATTTTGTCAAATGTAATTATACATGTAGGGCGAATGCACTAAGGTGTGATAAAGAGGAAATTACTTCTCCAGTAATATCTCTTCTCCAAGTCCTAGGTTATTCTATGGAACCTATGCATTAAGATTTATCCAGCTTTGGAGATCTTAGTGCATAGGCTGTGTAGAATAACATAGGAACTGGAGAAGTGATATCACTGAAGAAGTCATCTCCACATTATCACCTCTTTATCACACCTTAGTGAATAACCCCCCTGAGGTTTTAGGGAGTGATGCATAGAGCAATAAGAAATCACAGTTCTTTATGGACAATTAGAGACTGCACATGTTTAATGCAACAAGCATATTAAAATTGAATAGCATATGCGCCAAACTCAATAGCACTTTCAGCTATGCCACCCTATTGTCCATATGCAGAAAGCAAACCAACTTCGTCATTAGGAACAAATACAAATTCACCAAATTCTCAATGTTATAACCAGTGCTGGATTTCCCAGTAGGCAGAGTAGGCACCTGCCTAGAGCTCCAGATTTTGAGGGGCACCTCTGCTCTGCTGGCCACATCCACATTCTAAATTGTGGGTGTGGTCAGAGCAATCTTACTGTCTCTGAACCAGTTATATATACCTCTTTACAGTCTGTTATTTAACCTGGATACTAGAGAGATCTCCAATGAATAATATAGGATTTTGTGCATTGGCTTGATAGACTAAAGAAATATCTCTGTCTTATTCTATGGAGCCAGTTAAGATTTCTCCAAAATGGAGCAAGAAGAAATTGGAGCAAAAAGTGTAGCAAGAAGAAAACGGAGCAAAAAGTAGAGCAAGAAGAAAATGGAGCAAAAAGTGGAGCAAGAAGAAAATTGAGCAGGAAGAAAACGGAGCAAAAAAGTGGAGCACGAAGAAAATGGAGCATAAAGAAAATGGAGCAAGAAGAAAACAGAGAAAGAAGAAAATATAGAAAGTGCTGCAAGAAAGTGGAGCAAAAATGGAGCTTCAAGTCCATGTTATTCTATGGAACCAATGTCCACAGATTTCTACAACTTTAGAGGTCTTGGTGCATTGGCTCCCTAGAGCATAGCCTGGAGCACCGAACCTGGACACCTAACCGGCCAGGATTTAAGACCTCTAATGTTTGAGGCATCTGGAGTTTTTTTTTTTTGTTGCATCATTGTATTGCTCCATTTTTTACACAGTTTTCTTGCTCAATTTTTGATATATTTTGTACTTTTGTTGCTCCATTTTCCTGCTCTGTTTTCGAGAAATCTTAATACATTGGATCCATGGAAAACATAGGACTTAGTGCATTGAGTACATAGAGTAAAGAAAAGATCTCCAAGTCCAATGTTATTCTGTGCAGCCAATGTATTATGATTTCTCCAAAATGGAACAAAAACAGAGCATTTTCATCTGCTTCTGGAAAATTTCACATTACTGTGAAGAACAAAAAATGGGGTTGTCCACAAAAGAGTGTGTGGTTGGTAGTGAGACCAAGACAGGGCTAAGGGCACCAGAGGGTGTATGCCTTGAAGTGCTTGAGATGTAAATCCGGCCATGGTTATAACTCAGGCTTTTAATCACTTAAATGTTATGGAGGTCTCCAATCCATTGATTTGCATGTATTTATTTATGTAGGTACTAGTGTAAAAGCCTGTGTACATGGGCCAAGGTCTGAGTGATGTTAAGATTTTGAGTGCCAGAGGGGTACGCAAAGCATTGCTTTGCAATGTGTTTCGTACCCCTCTGGCACTCAAAGGGTTAAGAGGCTGGTCCTGCTCTGCGTCCTGCCGCCGACGCAGTCATACACTGTAGAGACTTCCCGAAAGCACAATGTGTTCGGGCAGTCTCTACTGCACATGATGGCTTCTGACAAACATCCAAGCGAATTATTATATAGGATGTTTGTTTGCATGCATGAAAACATGTGGTGCACACACAGTTGTGTGTGAGTTGTAGTCCACGAAAGGTAGAGGTGCTTAGGTTGGCCACCCCTGGTTTAGAACAAATCCTTCAAGCTTGTGAGAAGTTGTTCTCCTTGTGTTAGAATATCAGTCTCTGACAACCATATACAGATGTAACAACACAGTCTATAAATCTGGAACAGGCAAGAGAAATGATCTGGCATTTATCAGACCAGACAGACAGTGGTGCAGGGTTAGTTTTCCCTGCTTGGAGAAGTGTGCACAGTAAAATAAGCAGTTATTCAGCAGGAGAGGAAACTTCTGGTCTAGCTTCCTCCTCGGAGAGTGTTTATAAGGAAATGACCTTTTAGTAGGGGTCAGAGACAGGTCTACAGAGACTGCTCCAGAGGCACAGGAATGTGGCTCATACAGGAAGGATTTAATAACCAAGTACACTAAATTTACAAGGATTACTGGTTAAGGAATGGCGTTTTATGTGGGTTTTTTATGTATCCGTAATATATAATTGCATATTTTTCTGCTCTAGTGAAAGCCAGATGAAAACCATAGTACAATTAAACACAGATTTAAAGAGGACCTGTTACCTGCACAGCATTTAGTCTTATTAAATGTATTTATCCACACTGTGTATACCCATCGTGTTTTCTTTTTCAGTCAGTTTCATGGTTTTGAAGAATTTTGGTTTAGTTGTCAGAGAATATAATATCAGCAGGGCTTTGTTCTCGGTGTCTGATAAAACCTGCATAATTTACTACTCTTGTCCATAAAATCACCTCTTTTCACCTTCTTATGCTGCTAGATCATTTCATTTTCCACCAGAGCTGTGGGCTAAATTGATGAGGATGAATAATCCTATATATCCTTTAAAGATGTAGTTCCCATGAGGAGATTGTTTAGAAAGGTTACAGGTCTTCTTTACTGCAAAATCAAGCAGTTTTCTATTTTGTAAGGTTATGACAGAACTATATCAGGGATGGCCAAGTTACAGCCTCCAGCTGTGGAGGACTACATTTCCCATCATCTCCAGGCAGCCGACTGCTGGCTGGGGATGATGGGAATTTAAAGGGATAGTAATACTTTGTTTTATCTTTATTTTATTTTGTAGGCATTAAAAAAACATGAAGAACGATATAAGTCTTATCTCTCAAACCTTTATGGTTTGAGAGATATTCACAAGCAAAGTTTCCCCTCCCGCCCCTTTTACCTAGTGTAAGCCATCTCTTCTCAGATGTGGAATCTGGTTGTAAGACCAGACAGATAACAGAAGGGGACAATCTTCTTCCTATGAGAACAATGAAGGCCCTGCCCCCCTTGACAGGTTTTTAAGGTTTTTCCCTTATCTTAATTGAAGATTGTCCCTCTCTGCAATCTACCTGGGCACCTCCCTTCTGCTCTGGCTGAACAGTGTTACATCAGTAAAAGGGGCGGGAGGGGGATACTTTGTCATTGAATTACTCTTGAACTACAACTCTGACAGAATTGAAATAACACTTTCCAAAGTCCAAATATTATGATGATCAATTGGAGCTGCTTTTATTATGAAACATTACTAACCCTTTAAGGGACTTCTTGCAGATTATGTAAACTTCATGTTTTTTCTCAAACAGTAGATATCTGTACATATTTGTATAATTTAATTTATTATTATTTATTTGCTGGCTGCCAACACTAACCAGCAGTGGCCAATTATTATTATTATTATTATTATGACACATTACTATCCCTTTAAGTCCTTTACAGCTGGATGACCACAGGCTCCCCATCCCTGATTTCTTTACATTGAATCGGTGCTTTGTACCTTGTGAGCCACAGCTGTTATTGTTGTACTACAGCTTCTACCATCCTCCGCCATTGAGAATAGGACAGTGTAGTAAAGTGTTAGATGGAGAGCCCTGTATTAACCTGTTGATGATTAGGAGGGGGGAATGCATAGTGCATTATTGTGCAATGTTTTGTACACAACTAGGATGAATGGATTGCATTGTGTAAATTGTATGTTTGTAGGGCTCTATGTTCAAAAGAAAAGAGTAGTAATTCTGGGGCAAACAAATTACTCCATAGGGGACAAATACAAATTCATGTTTAGATGGTCTGCCTACGAATACAGTTATTTTATTTTTTTAAAGGGATAGTAATACTTGCAAATTACTTATCCCCATATTGTAACTTTGTTAAAAAGAAACTTATTGCCCCCAGTGTCATCTCTCAAACCCTTATGATTTGAGAGATGATAGCTTTCAAAGTTCCCCCCTCCCTCCCCCTTCCCTGAAAGAACGCTGACTGCAGGGGAAGCTGTCGTACGACAGTCTTATGTGCATCAGGCGGCTCTGCAGCCGAGATCATGTTTATAAAAAAATAATTCTTTCATTGAAACGGTCTTCTATGTGTGCTTGGTTTGCAAGCACACGTAGAAGACCCGTTTTAGTGAAATATTTATTTTTTATAAATGCAATCTCGGCAATGCTGCAGAGCCGCCTGATGCAAGTAATTCCGGATATCCCTGCAGTCAGCGTTCCATGTTCAGTCAGGGAAGGGGGAGGGAGGGGGGAACTTTGAGTGCTATCATCTCTCAAACCATAAGGGTTTGAGAGATGACACTGGGGGCAATAAGTTTCTTTTTAACAAAGCTACAATATGGGGATTAGTAATTTGCAAGTATTACTATCCCTTTAAATATAGGACCCTTTTACGTCACAGTTGATTGCCTCATTTGTTAAATGGAAAATCCCACTGTTTTGTAAAATTAATATGACTAACATGAAGGTGTTCTCCATTTGTATCTCCTGCAGGGGGACTGGACAATGACGGAGTACAAGCTGGTGGTGGTGGGCGCAGGAGGCGTGGGGAAGAGTGCTTTAACTATTCAGCTTATACAGAACCACTTTGTGGATGAATATGATCCCACCATTGAGGTAAGGCTCTGCACGACTTGGAGTGGAAACATGTCTACGTATAGTATAGGTCCCAATATTCATAATTGTCATGCTTGGCCACGTAGTCACAGAACACAACGAATGTTCCCACATCCTGCACATGCAGTCACCTTTCAGCCCTCATGGTGGTCTGAAAAGGGACTCCCTCAGTAGCTGTGGCTATAGTTGCTGATTCACAACTACGCATTGCATCTGTACTTGCTTCCAGTTACTGGTATTCCCATTTCTCAACTGTGATATCTAAAATGTCAGTCAATTAAAAGTGCCGAGGGACAATTCAATGACATAACTGACCTGATCCCACCTTCCCCTCCAAGCCACCTCTGTAAGAGGAGCCATAGCAACAAAGAGCAACAGAGCAGGACTGGCAGAAACAGCCAACAAGTGAGAATTAATATTAAAGTAAACCATCACATAAAAACAGAAAAAAATTGAGAGTATTAAAAATTAAGCTAAAATTGTATTGGTTCCTACTAAATGCATGTAAGAAAATTGTCAGATTTCCAACTCAAGGAGAACACACTGATCAGCTGTTGAGAATGAGAACCACTGTTCTCAATGGTTCTTATTTAAGCTTTATAGACAGGGAGCGAATGAGGTAGGCCTTAGTAAATAGCATTACTAAGTAATATTGATGCGCAAAACATTTCCAACAAGGGAACAGGATTTTAAAGGGATAGTAATACTTCGTTTTATCTTTATTTTATTTTTTTAGGCATTAAAAAAGCTGAAGAACGATATAAGTCATATCTCTCAAACCTTTATGGTTTGAGAGATATTCACAAGCAAAGTTTCCCCTCCCGCCCCTTTTACCTAGTGTAAGCCATCTCTTCTCAGATGTGGAATGCAGTCCATAGACCAGACAGATAACGGCAGGGGACAATCTTCTTCCTATGAGAACAATGAAAGCCCTGCCCCCCTTGATAGGTTTTCAGGTTTTTCCTTTATCTTAATTGAAGATTGTCCCTCTCTGCAGTGTACCTGGGCACCTCCCTTCTGCTCTGGCTGAACAGTGTTACATCAGTAAAAAGGGCGGGAGGGGGATACTTTATCATTGAATTACTCTTGAACTACAATTCTTGACAGAATTGAAATAACACTCTCCAAAGTCCAAATACTATGATGATTAATTAGAGCTGCTTTTATTATGAAACATTACTATCCCTTTAAAGGGATAGTAATGTTTCAAAATAAATGCAGCTGCTATTATTCTTTATAGGTTTTGGGCCATGTAGAGCAGTATTATCATTTCTATGATGTGTAGTTCAAAAGTAATTGAATTTTAAAGTGTTCCCCTCCCACCCCTCAGATGTGGAATCTGGTCGCTTGACTGGACAGCTTGCAGCAAGGGACAATCTTCTGGGTGTGAACATAAGGAAAACCCTGCCCCCTTGAAGGCAGGTTTTTCCTTATGCTAAAAGAAAATTGTCCCTTAATGCAATTCATTAGGACTGTGTTGCTGTGCAGCTTTAGATAGGTAAAAGGGGCCAGAGGTGGACATTTTGTGATTCAATTACTCTGGAACTACACATCATAGAGAATGATAATACTCTACATGGGCCAAAAACTATAAAGAATATATGTGATACGTCACATACTTTTACTCCTGCAGGAGCACGGTGAGTAATACCGGGGACTGAAGTTGATCGATCCAAGACTGGAACGATCTCTTTCAGTCCCTCGTTCGGTGTGCCGGCACACATGATCAGTCACTTGGGGCGGCACATCAAACTTCCCTATCTGGTCCTTAAAGGACCACACACCACAGGACCACTGGTCCTTAAGGGGTTAAAGTGCATGGAAGTAGATATATATGTATTTTATCAGCCTTTCCCATTGCTTACTTGATTATTGCTTCCTATGTTGATGCAATTCTGTTTCAGCACGGCTGGTCCATTGGAGTTCTTCTTTGCACATCTTTATAGATACATAATATTATTCGTGTTTTTATGTTTGTTTTAGATAGTCTTTCTTTTTATTATATTTATATCCTAGTTACAAAGCCCGGGTGACTCACAGCCTGTCTGTGGTCCCGGCTCCGGGGCAGCAGTGGAGGTGCTGGGTGACAGTTTGTCACTCAGCCGCCTCCACTGCTGCTCCGGAGCCGGGAGCACAGACAGGCTGTCAGCCTACCGGAGCTCTCCACTCCGTATCAGCCCCTTCTGCAAGTCCCTACTGTGCATGTGCGGTTACGCACACAGTGAGTGATGCATTCCAGGACTTAATGTTATAGGAGGATACTACTGTGACTTTTTATTTAAGGGTCAGTTGCACTTTCATACTTCCTTAACATAGCAGTTCTCAGACAATTAAAATAGAAAGTAATTTGTTAACAAGAGCAGGGAGGCATTATTAACACTTTTGAGCGCCAAAGGGGTGTCTATTCTGCAACCATCTGGCACTCAAAGTTTGAAAGAAAAAAAAAACATAGGCTGGAAATTAGGGTTGCACCGATACCGATACTAGTATCGGTATCGGTGCCGATACCAGCATTTGCGCGAGTACATGTACTCACGCAAATGCGGCCGATGCCAGCACCGATACCCTGTGTCAGGGTCGGTGCTGCAGAGAGGGAGCCCGGGGAGCTGCTCACAATGCTCCCCGGTCACCTCTCTCACCCCTGCAGCGTCGGAGCATTGCCGCGGGTTACCATGGCAACGCTCCGACGCTAACCTCTGCCGGGGCTCGCAAGAGAACAGCGAGCACCCGGCAGAGGAGAGTAAAGGAGGCAGGATGGGGCAGAGAGTGGGGTGAAGAGGGAGAAAGAGGCAAAGGAGGAAGGATCATGAGACAAAAGGAGGGGGGCAAGAAGAGGCAAAAGGAGGGGGGATCAACAGAGAGAGGCAAAAGGGTGGGATCAAGAGTCAAGGAGGGGGAGAAAGGGGGATCAAAACAGAGAAAAAGCCAAGGCAAAAGAAGGGGGCGCAAGAGGGGGAGAATGAAGCAAAAGGTGGGAATCAAGTAGGGGAGAAAGAATCAAGAGGTGTGTGTGTGTGTGTGTATATATTTATTTTTCAAGTACTCACAGATACCAATTACCTATACTTTTTTTGCGGTCATTTGCCAGTTTTCCAAGTACCTAAAGCATATAGGTACTTGGAATACTGGCAAACGACCGCAAAAAAAGTATCGTTAATTGGTATCGGTGAGTATTTGAAAAAAGTATCGGTACTCGTACTCGGTCTTCAAAAATTGGTATCGGTGCATCTCTACTGGAAATCCTCAAACTGAGGGAAAAGCAGCAAATCAAATACGCTTCTCTTCGCCAGCACTTTTCTGCGATCATTTATGTATACCTTCGGGTATTCATCAATAATCTATCATGTTTCCCTGCTTTTGGGAAGCAGGGAAAATTGCGTAAATAGGGTAAACAGGCCATACACATAGCTGAGAACTCTCCGGATTTGCCCCAGAGACACGGTAATCAGCAGCAAAAACCGGAGTCTCTGGGGCAAATCATGAAACTCTACCCACTTCTGCTCCTTCCCAGTCTGTTCCTCCCACTCCCCGCCCACTTCTCCTTCTTCCCCAGCCTACTTTTTCCACATTTATAAGCCCTGCCCCGCTCACGATTAAGCCACTCCCCTTTTGAAACAAATCGCATCATTTAGTCATCACAGGAATCCCCTCAAGGGAGTCCACAAGACAAAGTTCTCAGGTATGGAGATAAATCCATGTATACGCATACGTGAAATGTGTATTCGTGTGTTTGCTGCATACATTGTAAGGGGATCCGCCAGCTTGAAGTTAGCATATCAGATTGGCGGATCTATCTGGACATCTCTTACTGCTGAATAAGCAATGGCCAGATATAATCCGTCAATTGCTGAATGGGCGAATGGTTAATGCTCAAGAAATCCTCAGATTTTCTTGTACATTGAGCCATTTGCACCTTGATGAATCCTGCCCATAATGTTCTGATATATACTATTGCATTGGACACTATATAGTATGGAACACTACCCAAGTGTAGCATTTTACTGTATATCATTTAAGGGTTTAAAAGCCCAATTTAAAGGGATAGTAATACTTTGTTTTAACTTTATTTTGTAGGCATTAAAAAAACATGAAGAATGATATAAGTCTTATTTCTCAAACCTTTATGGTTTAAGAGATATTCACAAGCAAAGTATCCCCCTCCAGCCCCTTTTACTGATGTAACACTTCTCAGCCAGAGCAGAAGGGAGGTGCCCAGGTAGACTGCAGAGAGGGACAATCTTCAATTAAGATAAAGGAAAAACCTGAAAAACTTGTCAAGGGGGGCAAGGTTTTCATTGTTTTCATAGGAATAAGAGTGTCCCCTTCTGTTATCTGTCCAGTCTATGGACTGCATTCCACATCTGAAAAGAGATTGTTTACAGTAGGTAAAAGGGGCTGGAGGGAAAACTTTGCTTGTGAATATCTCTTAAACCATAAAGGTTTGAGAGATAAGACTTATATCATTCTTCATGTTTTTTTAATGCCTACAAAATAAAATAAAGTTAAAACGAAGTATTACTATCCCTTTAAATCAATACAAATTTTTATTTGTTCATTTTCCCTTCACTGTTTTCATCAAATGGCCCTTAGGGGAAAGCTAAAATTCCTATTGGTTTAAAAGGGTCTTTTACCCACTTGAATTCTAGTGAGGACTCCAGTGCTTTGCAAAGCAATGTTCTTGTTGACTCCTCCAGAATTCAAAGGGCTATTAGGCTAGTTTAAATAAATTGCACATTATATTTCTATCAGTAGCATGCTCCATGCTCAGAGTGATGCACTAATAAAATAAGTGTCCTCCTTTGGAAAATATGAAGTGATGTGTGGATGTATGAACCACACGTACACTGTCTGACACCCCCATCCTTGTTCCACTATTCCTCTAGTAGTCATAGACCCATGCATATAGGGATGGTCAATGTGAGGCCCTCCAGCTGCTGCTAGACTATAAATCCTGCAGCGCCATAAAATACTGAGGAGAGATGGATCTTTCTTTTCAGGAGACTTCAGCTTCAGCTCCTGAAGTCCCTGTTAATCTGAATATACAACTGCCCACCCACTTTCTATACCTTATTTTTCTTTTCTATTATTTTCTGGAGGTACCGGAGTGCACCATATCGTCCTACGTTTCATGTAGCATGGTGGCCAGTACACAGGGTCCACTCTACCTGATACTTCTAGATTGCACTGAAGTCACATCAGTGCAAACAGGAAGTATCAGGCAGAGACAAGAGCACTCTGTGCTACATGAGGACAGCAAGGTGCTATTCCACAGTATCCGTTAGAAATGTTGCACGCAAAAGAGTGTGCGACTACATGGCGCATTAACCATGTCTTCATGATTAACCCCTTAATGACCCTTGACGGTCATAGTATTTCATGGGTCGATCTGAGCTAATGACCCATGACGTACTATGACTGTCATGGAATGCCGGGCTCCCTCCGCGGCTGCACGCTGTTCAGGGAGTCTGTAACCGGATTTTGAAAAAAAACAAAAAAAACACCTCTCCGTGGTCCTTAAGTGACCGCGACGCGCCTATCGGCTGGTCGTTAAGGGGTTAAAAAGGCAACATGAGAATCTTGCACTGTAGGAAAGAGTGAGATTCTCAAGTTGCAGCATGAAACATCACCTTCAAGTCCCGTAATCCTAGGCCTTCTGGTGGCCGCTGAGGATGATGAGAGTTGTATGCTGTATGCAGTTTCTGACATAAAAATGAGGTGTCTATTCATCTTATATCTTAATTTTGTAAATTGCTGGAGACACATTGTGGGAGCGAGGTATGCTTTGTCATAAGGTGTATACTAATAATTGTTTTATAGCAATAACCTTATCCCAATGTTGCTGAGCTCTGCTCCGGGCTCCGCCCTGCCATTCTGCACACCCTTTTAATCATGACGACATGGTTAATGCTCCATGTAGTCGCCAGCCCTTTTGCGTGCAACATTTTTAAAGTAAACCCTATTCCACTACCTCCAGAAATATACCCCTGTTACCATGGTATCAAAGATAAGATAGGATCAATTTGAGGAGATTCAGCTGGGGATTACTCTTCTGGTAACAGTAGCTCAGGTAGTGGACCTGCTGTGAGGGTACGTGTAGAGATCACTAACAAGTTTGGGTGCTGCCTTTCAGTAGCACTCTCATACAGGAAATAGAAGGATATGGAGGGACACAATTGAACAGACAAGGGACAAGAGAACAAAGGGAGGATATGTGACTATATTTGTGCCTATATATAGAAAAAAAATGTAACTTCACAGTATCTACACAAATACCAAAACCTTTATATTTAGTGAGTAGTAGATACAATGTTAAACATTTGACACACCAGTCAAGCCATAAGACTTGCTTTTCCCACAGAAATCTCACATTTGCAGTGTTACTACTGCAAGGGATTCTGGGTAGGCATATGCAAATAAGTTTAACAAGGAGTCACCTTTTTTCCCCACCATAACCTTTTCAGTTTGTGCTCCATAATAACCTTTATAGATAGATATGAATAAATTAACAGTTTTGCATAGAATGTGCTTAAACCTATTACACGTTGCACACGTACATCTGGAAACCCTCACTTCCCCTTTAATTTCTCCATTTAACCCTTGGATGCCAGAGATGCCACTAAGGCATTCTGAAGCAATGCTTTGGAGACATCTCAGCCATCCAAGGAGATAAGGAAATGGTTTGTTTAAATGAAATAATATATATTGTAATTATTTTCCTGCTAAACCAAGGGTACTTTTTTCAATAATTACTTTTATGATCACTAGGTGGTGTCCCTTTCATTTACTATAGAGAGCTGTATTAAATGGATAGTAATGTTTTACAATAAAAGCAGCTCCAATTAATCTTCATAGTATTTGGGCCATGGAGAGCTTTATTTCAATATTGTCAGTTGTAGTTCAAGAGTAGTTGAATGATAAAGTATCCCCCTCCCACCCCTTTTTACTTATGTAACACTGCTCACTTCAGAGCAGCGAGACTGTCCGGATGGATCGCAGAGAGGGACAATCTTCAATGAGCATAAGGAAAGACCTGAAAAAACCTGTGAAGTGGGAAGGGTTTTCCTTATGCTCACAGTAAGAAGATTGTCCCTTGCTGTGAGCTGTCTGATCTATGGACCAGATTCTGCGTCTGACGAGAGGGGGCTTACACTAGGTATAAAGGGCAGGAGGGGAATACTTTATCATTGAATTAATCTTGAACTGCAACTCTGCCAGTATTGAAATAACACTCTCCATGGCCCAAATACTACAAAGATTAATTGGAGCTGCTGTTTCTATGAACCATTACTATCCCTTTAAAGGGACAGTAATGTCCCATAAAAACTTTTTATAGTTTTTATAGAGCCTTAGAAAATAAGCAGAATGGTGCAAACCCTATCTCTCAAACCGCTATGGTTTGAGAGGTCTAGGGATTCAAAGTTCCCCCCTCCCTCCCCTTCTCCTGATGTCAGTTGTAAAGCTGACAGCAGGAGAATCGAGTCGTACGACTCGAGGAGGCTCTGCAGCAGAGCTGAGATTGCGTTATCTATAAAGAATTCATTCATTGGAAACATCTAAAAATGTGCCTGGTTTGCAAGCACACTTTGTAGACATTTCCAATGAATGAATTCTTTATAGATAATGCGATCTCTGCTCTGCTGCAGAGCCGCCTGCTGGTCACCGGACCGGAATCTCCTGCTGTCAGCTAAACACTGACGTCAGGAGGAGGGAGAGGAGCTATATTTCAATGCCTATATCTCTCAAACCGTAGCAGTTTGAGAGATAGGGTTTGCACCATTCAGCTTATTTTCTAAGGCTCTATAAAACTATACAAAGTTTTTATGGGACATTACAGTCCCTTTAAGCTCATTCAGACTTTGATTTTTGGACATCAGTTCACACTGTCATTAAGTCTGAGTAACCCTTTAAGAAACAGAGATAAGTGCAATGTATTACTTTGCAAAGGGCGAAAAATATGTTTGAGCTGTATAAACCTTTGCAGTAAAAACCTGTTTTACTCTGCAGGAAAAGCCCTGTAATATATATTTTTTAATATGGTTTTCTTAAAATAGTTTACTACTCCTTTACACTTAAGGCTTACAGTGTGAGGTTATGTGGAGGAGGAAGTTTGTTATCAAATTCTGATAAAGATACTTTCTTATAGAATACTTACAACATTTTTAAAAACCCATTCAGAGAGACAATTTTAGGGACTGTTTCCCTTTAAATACAGCCCACCTTATTTTTGTGTTTTGGGAGCATATATGTGGAAACTCTAAACTGCTGCTAATTGCAAAAACATTCCCTGCAGACAGAAGGTTTCATGCAGGAGGCGGTGGAGGGGGGTGGAGGTTAAGTGATGGAAAAAGCAGACAGACAAAAATCCATATCTTCCTAGTGAACGACCCCCCCCCCCAACAATAAAATAAATTGTAGAGTCACTAAGCCTCATAGGGATATAAATAATCGCCAGTGAGGTGTGCAACTCATGGTGAGTTAATGTGTTGCCCACCCTTCAGGTGCTCAGAGGGCTGATTTGCTTATTTAGACACTTGTGTAGGTGTATATACACATATTTCTAAACCGTTTAACCTCTTAACGACCGGGGAATCCGGAAGCGGAAGTGACTTGACGACCACGGAGCAATTTTTTTTTATTGCTCCGTTGGGTTCCGGACTCCCCGAACGGCGTGCAGCCGCGGGGGGAGCCCGGAACTCGATGACGGTCATAGTACGTCATCGGTCGTTAAGTCAAATCGACCCATGACGTACTATGACCGTCAAGGGTCGTTAAGGGGTTAATGTGGAGCTGGAAAAATTCCCAGGAACCTAGAAGTTTTCGCTTCTAAAATGGATCCATTATTTTTGGAGTATTTCATATCCACCTGTGTAAATGCACCCGTCCCCTATCCACTTTAACGACCGGGTGATCGTCGCGGCGACGCGACTGAACGACCTCGGAGCATTTTTTTTTTCTTTTTCTGGTTCCGGACTCCCCGATCGGCGTGCAGCCGCGGGAGGAGCCCGGAACTCCATGACAGTCATAGTACGTCATGGATCGTTCAGTCAGATCAAGGATCGTTAAGGGGTTAAGCCAGCTCCTAAAATGTTATTGATTCCAAAGTTCTTTAAAGGGATAGTATTACTTCAAAATTACTATCCCTCATATTGTAGCCCTTAATAAACGGAGTTAAATGACACCAGCGGCATCTCTCAAACCTTTATGGTTTAAGAGATAGCCGCTTTCAAAGTTTCCTCTCTCCTGCTGCCAGCGTTCTACTGCCAGCAGGAGAATCCGGTCTCTGAATGAAGCGGAGGCTCTTCAGCAGAGCCGATATTTCGTTATGGAAGGAAAAATTATTCATTGAAACAGTCTTGTATGCGTGCTTGGTAACCAAGCACACGTATAAGACTGTTTCAATGAATCATTTTTCCTTCCATAACGAGATATCGGCTCTGTTTAAGAGCCTCTGCCTGTCCCGGGACCGGATTCCCCTGCTGGCAGCAGAACGCTGGCAGCAGGAGAGAGGAAACTTTGAAAGCGGCTATCTCTTAAACCATAAAGGTTTGAGAGATGCCGCCGGTGTCATTTAACTCAGTTTATTAAGGGCTACAATATGAGGGATAGTAATTTTGAAGTAATACTATCCCTTTAAAGGGATAGTAATGTTTCATAATAAAAACAGCTTCATAGTATTTGGGCCTTGGAGAGTGTTATTTCAATATTGTCAGAGTTGTAGTTCAAGAGTAATTGAATAATAAAGTATCCCCCTCCCACCCCTTTTACTGATGTAACACTGCTCATCTTAGAGCAGCAGGGAGTGTCCAGGTAGATTGCAGAGATGGACAATCTTCAATTAAGATAAGGGAAAAAGTTGAAAAGCCTGTGTAGGGGGGCAGGGTTTTCATTGTTCTCACAGTAAGAATTTTGACTGTTTATGTGAGCTGTCTTGTCTATGGATTGGACTCCACATATGAGGAGTGGGGGCTTACACTAGGTAAAAGGGGCGGGAGGGGGAAACTTTAACATTCAATTATTCTTGAACTACAATGCTCACAGTAATGAAATAACACTCTCTATGGTTCAAATACTATGAAGAATAATTGGGGCTGTTTTTGTGAAACATTACTATCACTTTAAACCTTTGTCCACCCCGGATTTAGTGTAACCCTGTCACATGTGAAAAAAAAGCCATCCATACTTTTAAACTAGATTAAAAACTGCTTATAATGCTTTTAGAATATTAAATACCAATATCTTTAAAGGGATAATATCACATTAAGAACAAGTTTGGTGGTTTTGAAAGAGCTTTTGCATGTTTTATGTTTAAAAAAAAAAAATTTTTTTTGAGTTACTTATAGATTATGCTAATTAACGCATGCTATGTAGGTACTTCCTGTTTCAATTCTTCATTACATTTCCTGCTCATTGACACTGCACAGCTATGCATTTCCAACCTTTTTACGAATAGGTTTTGTGTCAGTGAGTAGCAGAGGTAATGCAGTACTAAGACAGGAAGTGTATGCACAGCATGAATTAATTAGTTTAACCCTCTGAGTGCCAGAGGGGAACACAACACATTGCTTTGCAATGCGTTGCGTACGCCTCTGGCACTCAAAGGGATAATCTATCAATCTAAGTAAGTCAAAAACTAGTTTCATAAATAAAAAAAAAAAACTAACACATCATATAGGTGATTTTGGATGCTCTTTCAAAATCACCAAAGTTGTTTTCAGGTGAAAATGTGCCTTTTTGGTGATGTCACCTCTACACTGTGCATGGAACTTTATGCAAAGTAGTTTACTTATCCTTTTAAGGACCAGAGAGGTGACGACACGATGAATGAGATGGTTTAAGGGGTAATAAATTGGAGATAACACGATGATAATGCAGAGATGACTTCTCCAGTGATATCACTTCTCCACGTCCTATGTTATTCTGTGGAGCCTATGCTCAGCTTTGGAGAGCTTAGTGCATAGGCATTCCATAACATAAAGTCCTAGAATGCGTCGCTTAGTGTGTGCGTAACCGCACATGCGCAGTACGGACTCGCAGATCGGGCTGATCCGCAGAGGAGAGTTCCAGAAGGAACTGTCACCTAGTGCCTCCGCTGCTGCTGCCCTGAAGCCGGGAGCACAGACAGGCTGTCACCCGTCCGGATCTCCTCGCTCCGGATCAACCCGTGTATACGGGCTTTGTAACTAGTCATCCTATATAATAATTCGCTAAGTTGTAACGCCCGACATGCGCAGTAGACACTGCTGCGCGTTCGGCAGTCATGTGCAGTACAGACTGGCTGCGCCACGGCTAATACAGAGCTGGGCTGTACGAAGGAGCGTCCAGCTCTGTATCAGCAGTGGCGCGGGCAGTCTCTACTGCGCGTGACTGCCCCGTGACCAGCTGACAGAGGCATTGTGGCCAGTGTAACGGGCTGTTCAACTAGTAGAATAATATAGCAGCTATAGATGTGATATCACTGGATAAGTCATCTCCACATTATCACACCTTAGTACACAACCCCAATGTGTTTCCCACCATTCTGGCCCTTAAAGGATTAATCTGAATAATAATAAGTTTGCTTTTACTTAAAAGTGAACTATACCCCAAGAATAAGTTGCTGTTAAAGCGGAACTACCACCATAGGTAAAGTAGCCCTGCAATAATTAGGCAGGTGGAGACTATATTATATTACATCTCAGAACGGCACAATTCTATAGAAATCCTTAATCTTCCGAGACCGGAAGGCAGGCATCAGTGCAGACATCTTGTCTGAGTGCCTGCGATGTCAGTCCCGGTCTCCTTTCAGAATCATTGCACTGTCCCGAAAGGCACTGGAAGGGACTGACAGCGCAGGCGCCAAGACTGCACTAACCAGACCATCAGCCTCAGAAGAGTAAGAATTACAAGTCATTCATGACGATTGAAAGCCATTATTTGCTGTGAGGAAGAATGATCTAGAGGCAGATTTCAACAGAGACCACAATATACAGGTCACTGCAAATATAATGCAAAATATGTGAATCAAATGGCTCCATGTGAGATAAAGATCGCTCATTTGTCACCTATTGTGATCCAGAACTGGATTTGTTTAGCTTTCTAATTCAGTTCAAGTACATACCCATCTGTACACCCAGTCCCTCAACAAACTTGGGGAGTGGGGGTGGTTTGGGAATTTGGGCACTGGCAACGTCTGCTTCCTGTTGATCTCTAATCACTGATATGTGATCTAAGCTGGGACAAACTTCCTCCTTGCTCAAACAATGTATTACTACAGGGAATGCATAAGTATGATCACTCCATGTAGGCGATAAGCTCTGCAGGGCAGTGGGGAAAACAAATGTGCTTTAAAATGCTTTTCATCTCATTGGAGACCTCTCTAGTATTCAAAGGGTTACAAATCCCACTTATTGGTAATTTTTATCGGTCCCTATGGTGCAGTTGTTTTAACGGGATTGAAACACTTAATATGTTAAAAAATATTGTAGGGTTTATCATCCTGAGTAAAACAAGAGTACCCCCATTGCTGAGAGGTGTTTTATTCAAAAGCTATTGCAGCTCATACTTGATTTTTTTGAGGTGCAGTATCTCAATGGCCTGAAATTTCACAGTGGCATTGTTTCTACACCATCCTATGGATAACACTGGTCAATTGACCAGAAACCTTTGTAGGGTGGTGTAGCAACAGCACCACTGTGTAATTTCAGGCCACTGAGATACTGCACCTAAAACAAATCAAGTTTGAGCTGCAATAACTTTTGAATAAAACACTTGCCAGCAGTAGGTGTACTGCAGGATAAACCCTACAATAAATATATATATATATATATATACTAGATTTAAAGCCCATGTACACGGGCCAACACTGGCAGCGCTGTAGTCATGTGCTGTACTGACTGCCAGTGCCGTGGCTGATCCGGATCGGGGCTCTCAGAATTCGGAGCTCCCCGCTCCGGATCAGCTGCGGCGCAGGAAGTCTGTACTGCGCATGACTGTAGAATGCGCAGCCATCTCTACTGCGCACGATGGCTTCTGACAAACATCCTTAGCCAATTATAATATAGGATTTCCATATTAAATGTTACTAACCCACCCTACAGTTCTTAGTACATCAACCTCAATGTGTTAAATTAAAAGATACTTATTCCTACGACAGTTTCCATTTAAACTATGCTGTACCAAAATAAGATCTAGTTACACTACTATGTTCTATTACAAATGAAAAGAAGATGCCTTATACGTCTTCCTAAACCATTTTCTTTCCCACTCTTATACAGGACTCCTATAGAAAACAGGTGGTCATAGATGGAGAAACTTGCCTTTTGGACATCTTAGACACCGCTGGTCAGGAAGAATACAGTGCAATGAGGGATCAGTACATGAGGACAGGAGAAGGCTTCCTATGTGTATTTGCCATCAATAACACCAAATCCTTTGAGGACATCCACCAGTACAGGTGTGTGTGTGTTTGTGTGTGTGTGTTTGTATACAGGGCAGTCATCTGATCTGTGCTCATTGAAGCTTTGCCACTCACTACCCCCCTCCAATGCCTTGTGATATGTATCCCTCACCAAGAGCATTTCTAGGTACTGATTGAGGGGGCACAAGCCTGATGTCTACCAGGTCTTGTTGCCAGCTTGTGGTTATCTGACCCCCTTAATTGCTGATATGAGCAAGCCTAGATATTTGTAACCATGGAATCCACTAGCCAAGGGAACCTAGCCACCCTTAATCTAACCCTGGCAAAATCTCCACTTATGTGGTCCTGTCCCCAGCTCCAGCCACTGTTTCCTAGTATAGTTAACACTTTGAGTACCAGATGAGTATCTAGTGCATTGCAACACAATGAATGGGATATCTCTCTGACACTCAAAGGGTTAAAGGGACAATAGTGTCCCATAATTTTGTTATAGTTTTGTAGAGGTTAAAAACATTAACTATATGCCATAAATCCTATCTCTCAAACTGCTATGGTTTGAGAGATATTTACATTCAAAGTTCCCCCTTCCTCCCCTTCTCCTGACGTCAGCGATGTGCTGACAGCAGTAGATCCCAGTCTGGGGAACAGCCGGCGGCTCTGCAGCAGAGCCGAAATTGCGTTATTAGAAAAGAATTACTTCATCGGAAAGGTCTTCAAAATGTGCCTGGTTTTCAAGCACACTTTGTAGACTGTTCCAATGAAGTAATTCTTTTTAAATAACACAATTTCTGCTCTGCTGAAGAGCCTCCTCGAGTCGCACAACTTGAATCTCCTGCTGTCAGCTTTACAGCTGACCTCAGGAGAAGGGGAGAGTGGGTGGAGCTTAGAATGTGAATATCTCTCAAACCATAGCAGTTTGAGAGATAGGATTTGTGGCATATAGTTTATTTTTGTAACCTCTACAAAACTATAAGCATTTTATATGGGACATTACTGTCACTTTAACACCCTAAAGGAGAAGTGAACCTGTGCAAAGCCCTGTGTTATTACTATGTGTCTAGATAGGCAACCTTTTAGTTCAAATTATGGTCCTTATTATGTACCTTTTTTCTTAAGTCCCAGACAAGAATCTTAACTTTCCATTTTACTTGCACAGGGAGCAGATTAAAAGAGTCAAGGACTCAGAAGATGTCCCTATGGTATTAGTGGGGAACAAATGTGACCTTCCTGCCCGGACAGTCGAGACACGTCAAGCTCATGACCTGGCCAGAAGTTATGGAATCCCTTATATTGAAACCTCGGCCAAAACTAGACAGGTAATAACAGGACTTGTTCATGAGTTATGGTGTCCAGTGAAAGAATGAAATTGCATGGTGGTATAATTAAAACATATCTCGGATTTAGAGGATTTTCTTTTTGAAAAGGGATGTTTGTGTATTGTTTTAAACCTGAGGGACATATCTCTGGTTAAAAAAGGTTTTCAGAGTTCTATAGTTATATACATATCCAAACAAGTGCAGAACAAAGCAGTCTTTGTGTGAGGTGCATGAAAAAGAAAGATATGAGTTGTTGGTGAGAGTGTTATGGAGGCTGTTCATTTTGCTTTTGAGCAAAACACTTCATTTACAGTTGCACTGTAACATAGACAAAGAACCCTATCACTTCTGTTTTTGTGTGCACAGGAAGTGATCAAATCGAACAGCTTTGTGTACCATAAATAAATCGCTATTCTTGTGCAGGCCATTGCAGAAGCAATCATGATAATTCTTATTGAGCATCTTAAAGGGATAGTAATACTTTGTTTTAACTTTATTTTATTTTGTAGGCATTAAAAAAACATGAATAATGATATAAGTCTTATCTCTCAAACCTTTATGGTTTATGAGATATTCACAAGCAAAGTTTCCCCTCCCGCCCCTTTTACCTAGTGTAAGCCATCTCTTCTCAGATGTGAATCTGGTTGTATGACCAGACAGATAACGGAAGGGGACATTCTTTGTATGAAAACAATGAAAGCCCTTCCCCCCTTGACAAGTTTTTCAGCTTTTTCCCTTATCTTAATTGAAGATTGTCCCTCTCTGCAGTCTACCTGGGCACCTCCCTTCTGATCTGGTTGAACGGGGGGGGGATACTTTGTTTGTGAATATCTCTTAAACCATAAAGGTTTGAGAGATAAGACTTATATCAGTCTTCATTTTTTTTAATGCCTACAAAATAAAATAAAGTTAAAACGAAGTATTACTATCCCTTTAACTGTAACTGTAGTGTGAGCTCAGATGCACAAGTGATGGGCTATGGCAGGTTGAAGAGAGAGAGGAAAAAGTGAGAAAAGTGATAAACTGGCTGGATCAAATGAGTCAGGGAGCTGGTTCTAGCCTATGTCTGGTCAACTTTGATGAGGACATCAATGATAAAGGATTTGTGCTCAAAAAAGTGGAGCATTCTGATATGGGCCAACTGCATTATGGGGAGAAAACAGAAAATTCCATTGATTTAAATGTAGCTTTTTTATGCAGATGGGGATTTTAACCCCTCGAACACTATAGGTAGGGTGACCACACTTCCCGGAATGCCCAGGACTGTCCCTTATTGGGGACACCAGGACAACAAAGAGTCCTGGAATTGAGCAACACGCACCAGTCCAGCCAGCCAGCCAATGAAATGTATTTGCTATATGCTCCTCATTGGCTGACTGAGTCAGCAAATGAAGACCATATAGCAAATACATTTCATTGGCTGGCTGGACTGGTGCATGCAAGACAGCTGGGATGGAGCAGGTATGCTGGTGCTGCAAGTGAGACCCACGGCTGAGACTCCCGCCGGCGCTGACCATCTTTCTGAGGCTGACACAGAGAAAGAGTTCCCACTGGGAACTTTTACTCTGTGTCAGCCTCAGAAAGATGGTCAGCGCCGACGGGAGCCTCAGCCGCGGGACTAGGGGGACCACATGTCCCGGAATGACAGAACGGAAATGTGGTCACCCTAGCTATAGGGGTCTCTGACTAGTTTGCTTTGCAATATATTGACATCATTTCCTGCATTCAAGGTGTTAAAATCCTCATCTACATCAATTGGTTTTTTGGAAATGTTTATCACCAACTATGCAAAATTTACTCCACTCTTTTTTGATGCATACATACTTTTATCTTAAAAGTGTAGTAATGTATTATTACAAAATACAAATATATTGTAGAGATTTTCCTTTTGGCTGAAACAAGTGTACTCCTACTACCTGGATATGCTTCATCCAAGGTTATAGTAGCTCAAATGTATGTAAAAGAAAACTGAGCACTTCTTGATGCTATTTCATTATTCTGTATGGATAATTTCTGTCAATGACAGTAAAGTTCTAAAGGCACAAAACATGTTAATGGTTAAACTTGTTTTTTCATAAATTAGTATGTTCCGCTTTATAATCATTCTCCATATGTATGTCTTTGTTGTAAGATTTGGGCAAAAATCAACCAAAATGTGCTTCTCTACTGATGTCATTGCAGTTAGATACGCTTTGTGTCTGATCATTAAAGGGACAGTAATGTTTAAATTTAACTTTATTTAATATTGCAGGCATTAAAAAATAAGTACATCTGTGTAAGTCTTATCTCTCAAACCTTTACTGTTTGAGAGATATAACTCTCTAAAGTTCCCCCCTCCAGACTGCTTCAGCATCTATGAGACAGCAGCAGATTCCGGTCATTTGACTGGCCCGTGGCTCTTCAGCAGAGACAAAATTGCACTATTTTGAAATAAATAATTAATTGGAATGATCTACAAATTGTGCCTGGTTTGTAAGCACATTTTGTAGACCTCTCTGCTGAAAAGCTGCACTCTGATCCCGGGACCGGAATCTCCTGCTGTCAGCTAGATGGTAGACTTTTGTGAAGCAGCCTGGAGTGGGGAACTTTAGTGAGTTATATCTCTCAAACAGTAAAGGTTTGCGAGATAAGAATTACACAGATGTACTTATTTTTTTTATTGCCTACAATAATAAATAAAGTTACATTTAAACATTACTATCCCTTTAAAGGAAGTGAAAAATGTAATCATATATATCATCATCAACAGCAGCTGTTGCTGATCCACTGCAGGATGAAGGCCTCCTCAGCAAGTTTCCAACAATTTTTGTCTTGTGCTTTCTGTTGCCACTGTGTACCAACAAATTTGGTAATTTCATCTACCCATCATGTCTTTGGTCTTCTTCTTGGGCATTTATTATCAACTAATTGAAGAGCCCATTGCACGGGCCACAGTGCCACTGCCAGCCTGTCACGGGGCAGTCATGCACAGTAGAGACTGCCCATGCCGCGGCTGATACAGTGCCAGACGGTTGCGGTGCAGCCATGCTCAGTAGAGACTGCCCATGCCGCATGCCTTCTGAGCGCCCCGCTCTGTATCAGCTTCGTCACTGGCAGTCTCTACTGTTCATGACTGCGTCGTTACATACGTTTTAGCGAATTATTATATAGGATTGGAATCCATTGCAAATTAATTTTGTTCATCTGCTGTCAAGTGTTCTGGCTTTGTGACCTGCCCATTTCCATTTTAGGTACTTTACTCTTTCAGTGATGTCATAAACCTTTGTTTGCTGACGAATCCATGCACACGTGTTTTGGTCTCTTTTTGTTATGTTCAGAATTTGATGTTCCATACTTCTCTATGTAATCTTAATGCATGGCTTTGGCATTCAGTGTCAATTTCATAGCCATACATATGAACTGGGAGTAAACATTGGTCAAAAAGCTTTTGCAATGGTAAATTTATCTTAAAGACAATACTACTAAGTTTCCCAAATGTTTGCCATTCCAATTTTATTCATTGTTCAATTTCCATTGTGGTGTTTCCATCTGTTGACATGTCCTGTCCAACGTAAACATATCTGTCCACCTCTTTTGGTTCTTGCCCATCTACTGTGATTTTCCTTGCTATGGTAAATTGGTTAAACATGAATTGTGTTTTCTTGATTCATATTCAGACCAACATTTTTTGCTTTCCTGATGTAACTCTACAATGTATTCTTGCAGTTTTTCAGGACTACTAGCAAAGAGTATGATATTGTCTGTATATGTAAGTGATATAGGGAATCTACATTGATCTTAAGTCTTTTTTGTTCCAATTTAGTTAGTGGAAAATTTCTTTTAAACAAGCAGAAAAAGTTTGTGGGAAAGTGTGTCTCCTTGTTGGACACCTTTTTCTATATTGACTTGTAATTGACCTGTATTGACGCAGTTGCATTTTCATATATTGACTGGAGAATATTGATGTAAGCTCTATCTATTCCTTGGTTGATCAGGGCATAGATTATTGTTTGCTTTTTCACTGAGTCAAAGGCCTTTTTCGTAATCCAATGAAGGCTATGCATAATGGAATGTTGCATTCATTATGCCACTCTACAATTTGTTGCACTGTCTGTACATTGTCCATTGTACTGAAACTACTTCTGAAGCCTGCTTGTTCTTTAGGTTGTGCTTCATTAAGCATTGTGTCCATTCTTCTTGATAGCACCTTTGCGAGAACTTTGCAGATCCACCTTATCACCTTTTTTGTGCAGTAGGATAACGTGTGCATTTTTACATGTTTCAGGCACTTTACCGAGTAGTAGGTACTTCGAAATTAGTTTATCTAGGGCTTTGATTAAGGGTTGACCCCCGGCTTTCAACATTACAGTAGTGACTATCAGATCCAGCTGCATTTTTCATTGATTTTATTGCAGCTTCTACCCCTTCTACCAAAACTTCTCTAACAGCTTCAGCCCCTGGCACTGCATTTATTTGTTGTCCTTCATCCTTAGAAAGATTTGAATAAACATTCTTCAACTCGCTTTACTATTTATTGTTGAGTTTTTGCTGCTCCTGTGTGTGGCCATCTTTAGTTTTGCTTTCTTTAGCACTTGATTTTCTTACAGTGTCCTTTTGATCAGCTCAACATTGAACGTGCCTATTTTTCCTTTTATGCACTTCCTTGTGGTTTTGCACATTTATACATATTCTGCCATGTTCCTAACATTACCGTTTTGCTTAAAGCGGATCTATCACCGCAGTACAAATGTTTGTTAAACTTTAGATTACCTAGCCATTAGGTGGAATTCTTTAATATTTTTTTTAAATGTCTGTTGCTGAAAATTAACGTTTAAAGACTGCACTTTATTTTTCTGTTAGAAATGGAATACCACCATTAGGCGGATTACCATAACTGACAATGCACTTAGATGTGGTTAGCTCAGTAACCAGATGCTTTTGTGGACCTGGGAGGAAAATCTTGGGTCCAAGATCTTTCCTCAGGAGTTGCCCACCATGGCTTCTTCTTAATACATGGTAGTCTGAAGACTGCATGTCCACATGTCCAACCATGCCCCTTCGCACAGGGGTTTTCTTTTGGAGCTCCTATTGCACACTCCTGCACTCATTGGGTCTATCTGTGTGTCTGTTGGGTGTTTTGGAGCAGGTTTATGTAGTTCTTTAGCTGCTGGTTTTTCATCTTTTGGGAGGGGTTTCTGGTACTTTTTTTGGGGTATCCTAACATGTTCTAGTGATGTTTCATGCATTTTTATCAATTTTGTAGGCGCACTTTACCGCATAGGCGCCATTGCTCCATTCCTATGGGATTGTACAGTTTGGGACATATCTCTGCAACCGCTTAACCTAGCGACTTCAGAGATGGCTCATTTTTCTTGTCTGCCCTTGCTCTGTCATCCGGTTCATGTTTCTAGTGTGTTGGGGGACTCAGGGGGCTTCGGGCACTGTTTGGGTACTTTCTCAGGGAAAACTACATTTCCTATGAGCGCTTGCTTCTCATGCTCGTTTCTGATTGGCTCCTGTCGTGGCAGCCATTTTGTGCCATTTTACAGAATAAGTATCCTATGCAGAGCTTGGACTCTCCTTCTCTCTTTTGTTGATTAACCCTTCGCCTGCCAGATAAGTCTAGTTTAGCTATTTCTGGGGTGAAACTTTAATCCTACACACTGTACTTGGGTGATTTCATTTTATTGTAAGTTTATTTGACACTGTTAGAATCTCTATACCGTTGGAGCTTGGGGACAGAACTAAGACTAAGGATGCTGGGGTCTCTGTATACCCTATTGCGCATTGCTCTTCCTGTCATTCAGGGTTACCTAGAGAATTCTCAGGTCATGTATGCCCAGCATCTTCTGATGTTCCTTAGAGTCTCCCAGGGACCTCCAGCCATGCATTAGAGCCATCTTGGGTGCAAGAGTTCAAGGCTGTTACTAGATACCTTAGGTCTACATTGCAACTCTTTCCATCCCAGTTACAGGGGGTCTACCATTCTTGGCAGACCCCCTCCTCTGTCATGCCATCCCTGCCAACACCACAGGGAGTACCTGACATATCAGATTCCTCTGAGGAGGAAGTGCTGGTAGATTCAGATGTTGAGGAATGTTCTGCTGTGGGCTCCTCTCTGTTTTTTGGGTATCCTTTTGAGGCTGATCCTGAACCCTCGGCTGAGGGCCTGATCAGGGCTGTTTTGAATACCGTTAATATTCCATTAGTTCAGGAGGTTCCTTCTGATCCCTCTGATGTTTTTCAGGAGCCTAAAAAGCCCCTTACTTGCTTTCCACCTAACCCCACTCTTGACCGCCTTGTGTCTGAAGCAAATCTCCGGACAGGAAACCTTCTGTGTCCAAGAAATTTGCAAAGCTTTATCCTTTCTCTGAGGCAGCACTTCCTCAGTGGGTTCATCCTCCCAAAGTGAATGCTCATATCTCCAGGCTATCTAAGCCTATTGCCTTGCCAGTTTCTGATCCGTCTGCTCTGAAGGACTGGACTGACAAGAAACTTGAGGTCTCCCTCAAGTCCATTTTTGCCACTACTGTATCACAGTGCCTGTGATTCCTGTCACTCTCAGTTGTGGCTGTCACTGATTTGCTGACTGAGTTTGACCCGCCTCCTGATGACCTTTTTATACCTGGCCATCACATCTGTCAGATGCCCTTTCGTGGTGTTCCTGAGCCAGTAGTGCTGTTGCTGTGTTCCTGTATTCTGAGTTCCTGTGTACCGATTCGGCTTGTCCTGACCATTCTCCAGTGTACCTGCTTGTGTATGACCCGGCTCGTCTGTGTACCACCCTTGGATCCTGACCCGGCTAGACTGACGTTCCTGCTTGTGTATGACCCGGCTTGTATGACTGCCTCCTACGTGCTCCGACCCGGCCCGGCTGACTTCCTGCTCCGAAGATCGACTTCCAGCTTGTTCCAGTGACCTGCGTTCCAGTTGTCGCCGCTGCGACATTTCCAGTCTCTGCTGCCCGCGTCAGTGTGACTGCCTTGCCTGGTGCTTTCCTCGATTTAGTGCTGTGCCTCGTTACTTGTGCAGAGCTGTGTGTATTCTGTGGGCCTTCCTCTCCGTGCAGAGCCTTGCAGTAGCGCTGAAGCCTCGAGTAAACGTGCATTTTAACTCTTGCAGTGCTGCCTCAAATTCACTCTCTCTATCTCCTATCCGAGCCTCGTTACCCGTGATACTGCTGCTGAGTTGGCCGCTCTCCGTCGGCAACTCTAGTCTACCATTGCAGAGTATTCACATAGTTTGGGCCGTTTGGGCGCTTAAGGCTCTCCGGTATTGGTTACCGACGATATCATTGACACAGAGTGTTGGCAGAAAGGCTTCAGTGTTGGCTTATCCGTTACTACGCCCGAGGGGGCTAGTGGCTCTTGCTTTATTATTACTGCATTCGATTACACCTGAGGAGGCTGTTAGCTCTTGCATTGCCGGACGGTTTCCGTTACGCCCGGAGGGGCTATTTGCACTTGCACAAACGAAAGCAGTTCCTGTAACTACGCCCGTGGGGGCTAAGTTGTTTCCCATTCTGCTTATTATCCAACACCTTGGCAAGGCAGCTCGATCCTCAGCACTTGATGAACATTGTCTATACAGCACAGCCTTTTTAACATCCAGGGCGTGTCTAACCTCCACATCTGAGACAGACTGTTATTTGGACATTAACCCCTTGGGGGTCAATATCATCCTAGTGCATACTGTTTTGCATTTATGTCTATTGTGCTATTACCCTTGTAATATCTCAGTTTACTTTATCTGTGTATTACCTACTGCCTCTAGAGGGCGTACTTGTGCATTATTCACTTTAATAAAGTGTGTTTTATTTTCACTTATTGGTCTGAGAGTCCTAAAAAACCGTAACAGTACGAAAGGGCCATGACCTCAGACGGTAAGGGTGAAAGTAATACTCAGAACATCCACTGGAGAATGGATGTCCATGAGCAGCGCCTGGACCAATTGGCACTGGCTCTACAAACGTTACTTGAACGTACAGTACATTTGGAGAAGTCTGGTCCTAATCCGGTGGTCCCCCCAGTCGTGACACCGGGTAATCCCTCTGTATCTCCCAGTGCTAACACAAGAGGGTTAACGGCAGCAGTACCGTTACCCCTAAGATATGATGGCGAACCCTCCCTATGCAGAGGTTTTATTAACCAGTTGGAGATATTTTTGGAATTGGCACCCCAGGCCTTTCCTAACAACCGTAGCAAGGTGGGCTTTATGATATCTCTGTATCACAGTGCCTGTGATTCCTGTCACTCTCAGTTGTGGCTGGCACTGATTTGCTATCTGAGTTTGACCCGCCCCCTGATGACCTTTTTATACCTGGCCATCACATCTGTCAGATGCCCTTTCGTGGTGTTCCTGAGCCAGTAGTGCTGTTGCTGTGTTCCAGTATTCTGAGTTCCTGTGTACCGATTCGGCTTGTCCTGACCATTCTCCAGTGTACATGCTTGTGTATGACCCGGCTCGTCTGCGTACCTCCCTTGGATCCTGACCCGGCTAGACTGACGTTCCTGCTCGTGTATGACGCGGCTTGTATGACTGCCTCCTACGTGCTCCGACCCGGCCCGGCTGACTTCCTGCTCCGAAGATCGACTTCCAGCTTGTTCCAGTGACCTGCGTTTCAGTTGTCGCCGCCGCGACATTTCCAGTCTCTGCTGGCCGTGTCAGAGTGACTGCCTTGCCTGGTGTTTCACTCGATTTAGTGCTGTGCCTCATTCTTTGTGCAGAGTTGTGTGTATGCTGTGGGCCTTCCTCCCTGTGCAGAGCCTTGCAGTAGCGCTGAAGCCTCGAGTAAACGTGCATTTTAACTCTTGCAGTGCTGCCTCGAATTCACTCTCGTACGAGCCTCGTTACCCGTGATACTGCTGCTGAGTTGGCCGCTCTCCGTCGGCAACTCTAGTCTACCAGTGCAGAGTGTTCACATAGTTGGGCCGTTTGGGCGCTTAAGGCTCTCCGGCATTGGCTACCGACGATATCACTTGACACAGAGTGTTGGCAGAAAGGCTTCAGTGTTGGTTCATCCGGTACTACGCCCGAGGGGGCTAGTGGCTCTTGCTGTCTTATTACAGCATTCGATCACACTTCTGAGGCTGTTAGCTCTTGCACCGCCGGCCGGTTTCCATTACGCCCGTGGGGGCTATTGGCACTTGCACAAACGAAAGCAGTTCCTGTAACTACGCCCGTTTGGGGCTAAGTTGTTTCCCTTTCTGCTTACTATCCAACACCTTGGCAAGGCAGCTCTATCCTCAGCACTTGATGAACTTTGTCTATACAGCACAGCCTTTTAACATCCAGGGCGTGTCAAACCTCCACATCTGAGACAGACTGTTATATGGACATTAACCCCTTGGGGGTCAATATCACTCTAGTGCATACTGTTTTGCATTTATGTCTTTTGTGCTATTACCATTGTAAATATATCAGTTTACTTTCCTGTGTATTACCTACCGCCCCTAGAGGGCGTACTTGTGCTTTATTCACTTTAATAAAGTGTGTTTTATTTTCACTTATTTGGTCTGAGAGTCCTAAAAAACCGTGACAGTACGAAAGGGCCATGACCTCAGACGGTAAGGGTGAAAGTAATACTCAGAACATCCACTGGAGAATGGATGTCCATGAGCAGCGCCTGGACCAATTGGCACTGGCTCTACAAACGTTGCTTGAACGTACAGTACATTTGGACAGGTTTGGTCCTAATCCGGTGGTCCCCCCAGTCGTGACACCGGGTAATCCCTCTGTATCTCCCAGTGCTAACACTAGAGGGTTAACGGCAGCGGTACCATTAGCCCTAAGATATGATGGCGAACCCTCCCTATGCAGAGGTTTTATTAACCAGTTGGAGATATTTTTGGAGTTGGCACCCCAGGCATTTCCGAATGACCGTAGCAAGGTCGGCTTTATGATATCTCTGTTGACGGGCAAAGCTTTGGCATGGGCAAATCCGTTATGGGAGAATGCCAGACCCTGCACACTGAACTTTAGAGATTTCGTGGTTAAGTTCAGACGTGTGTTTGAGGTTCCTGGCAGGTCTGCCTCTGCTGCCAAAAGGCTGATGGAGATTCAGCAGGGCGAGCACACTCTGAGCGAGTGTGCTATTGAATTCCGGACCTTGGCAGCAGAGGTAGGCTGGAACGATGAGGCCTTACTTGCTGCCTTTACTCAGGGTCTTGCTGAACAGATCAAGGACGAGATAGCAGCTCGAGATGTACCCAGCGAGCTGGATGAGTACATTGACTATGTCATGTTGATAGACTCTCGCATCCGGGAGAGACGCTTGGCTAAGAGGGCCAAAGCAAAGAGTTATGGCCAGAACCAGTTCCTTAACCCACCCACACCACCCGTTCTACCTGAGCGAACAGATGACAGCACTGAACCTATGCAAATAGGTTTTACTAAGCTCACGAAGGAGGAGAAGCTGTATCATAGAAGGCAAGGCTTATGCCTATACTGTGGCAAACCGGGTCATGTATTACGCAATTGTCCTGTAAGGCCAGGAAACGAACGCACCTAGGGTACCTTGGGGGACAGGCCCTAGGTGGTGTCGAACAGTCCCTAGATACTTGCACCACTAAACCCACCATCCAGGTGGCATTTGCTTGGACTGATAAGGTCATAGAAGTCATAGCATTGGTGGACTCCGGGGCAGCCGGATACTTCATGGATCAGTCCTTTGCTGAGTGGCAGGGCATTCCGTTATGTAAAAAGGATTCTCCTATGGCTATAGAGGCCATTGATGGCAGACCCCTGGATCCTGCTTTCATTACGTTCGAGACAATCCCAGTGACAATGACCGTGGGGGCTTGTCACAGGGAGCAGATACAATTTCAGATTATTCGTTCCCCGCATCATTCAGTTATTTTGGGGTTCCCATGGTTGCAAACACACAATCCCCAATTCGACTAGCAAAGGTGTGAAGTTAACTCTTGGTCTGAGTACTGTAACAAGAATTGTCTCTCCCTTCCTGTTAAGATTATGTGTACCTCTCAAGCTGTGCCAACAGAATATGGGCAGTTCAGTGACGTGTTTAGCAAAGGAGAGGCCAGCGCAATACCTGACCATAGGCCATACGATTGCGCCATTGATTTGCCTCCAGGTGCGGTGCCCCCCAGGGGACGTACTTACCCCCTGTCATGTGAGGAAAATAAGGCTATGGAGGAGTATATCACAGATGCCCTGGAAAGGGGAATTATTCGTAAATCTACATCTCCAGCTGGTGCCGGATTTTTTTTTGTCAAAAAGAAGAATGGGGAACTCAGGCCTTGCATTGACTACCGTGGGCTGAATAAGCTAATGCCCAAGAACGCCTACCCCATTCCACTTATTACAGAATTATTCGACAGATTAAAGGGCTCTTCGATCTTTACTAAACTTGATTTGCGAGCCGCCTATAATCTAGTCAGAATTAAAGAGGGTGACGAGTGGAAAACGGCGTTTAATACCAGAACAGGGCATTATGAATATCTGGTGATGCCATTCGGCTTATGCAATGCGCCTGCAGTATTTCAGGAATTGATTAACGATATTTTACGTTACTTGCTCCAGTCCTGTGTGGTAGTATATCTAGACGATATACTGATTCACTCTGCTAACCTTGCTCAACATATTAAAGATGTCTCTGAAGTCCTGCTCCGACTTCGTAAGCACAAGTTATTCTGTAAACTAGAAAAATGCGAATTCCATACATCTCAAGTACCGTTCCTGGGGTTCGTAATATCCAAAAGTGGCATTGCCATGGATCAGGAAAAGTTGGCAGCGGTTCTGCATTGGCCTCGGCCTAAGGGGTTAAAGGCCATTCAACGATTCCTAGGTTTTGCGAACTATTATAGGAAGTTCATCAAGAACTTTTCTACGATTGTAAAACCACTGTCAGATTTGACTCATAAGGGCGCTTCTCCCTCTCAGTGGTCTGAGGCAGCTGAAGACGCATTTGTTACCCTGAAATCTGCCTTTGCATCTGCTCCTATACTGTCCCACCCTAATCCCTCCCTGCCGTTTACTTTGGAAGTGGACGCTTCAGAGGTTGGGGTTGGGGCGGTGCTCTCCCAACGTCCTGTGGGAGGTGGCACTTTAATGCCTTGTGGGTTCTTCTCTAAGAAATTGTCCAGTTCCCAGAGTCATTACGAGATTGGCGACAGAGAACTTTTGGCCATCATACTAGCACTTAAGGAATGGCGACACCTCTTGGAGGGCACTCAGACTCCAGTACTAATTCTTACTGACCACAAGAATTTAACCTATCTCTCTGAGGCCAAAAGGCTGTCGTCTAGACAGGCCAGGTGGGCGCTGTTTTTGTCCCGGTTCAATTTCCTAGTATCCTATCTTCCTGGTTCAAAGAATATCAAGGCTGATGCGTTGTCACGTCAGTTCGCCTCTGACACTGAGAGGGAGGAAGTACCGGTACCCATCATTCAGCCAGATCAGATCCTGGCTACTATTCGTACCACCATAACCTCGCCACTAGGGGAAGAGATACTGGCATCACAATCACGGGCACCTCCTGAAACCCCAGTGGGGAAGTGTTTCGTAGATGAGTCTTTCCGTGTCCGTCTGTTGGAGACTTATCACGCCTCTAAAGCGGCTGGGCATATTGGTAGGGATCAACTAGTATGGTCCCTCTCGCGGTTATTTTGGTGGCCTACGTTGAGAGCTGACTGCGCCGCTTTTACGGCAGCTTGTACCACTTGTGCCCGTGCCAAGACCCCTAGGCATCTCCCTGTGGGCTTATTGCAACCGGTGCCTAACGGAGACCGTCCGTGGTCTCATATATCCATTGACTTCTTGGGAGAACTACCGGCATCTAGAGGTTACACGTTCATTCTTATGGTGGTCGATAGATTCTCTAAGATGGCACATTTTGTGCCTCTGACTGGCCTTCCATCGGCTCAGGAATTGGCTATAGTTTTTGCCAGAGAGGTGTTCCGTCTGCACGGAGTGCCCAGAGTGATTGTCTCCGACCGTGGGAGCCAGTTCGTGTCTAGGTTCTGGAGGGTATTTTGTGGTCAGATGGGCATCCAATTGTCATTTTCCTCTGCCTACCATCCCCAGACGAATGGGGCCGCTGAGTGTGCCAATCAGGGACTGGAACAGTTCCTGCGCTGCTTTGTCACCGATCATCATGATAATTGGGCTGACCTGTTGCCATGGGCAGAGTTTGCCAGAAACTGTGCGGTTAACTCATCATCCGGGAGCTCCCCGTTTCTTGTGAATTATGGTTTCCAGCCTTGTCTGCTCCCGGACTCCTTTCAGGCGCAGCAGATTCCTGCTCTAGACGAGCATTTGGCACGACTCCGTTCCACTTGGGCACAGGTTCAAAGGTCCCTCAGTCAGTCTTTCAGGCGGCAGCAAAGGCACGCTAATCGCAGACGCCTTCCAGCGGTCTCATTTCAGGTTGGGGACAGGGTATGGCTGTCATCCAGAAACCTCAATTTACAAGTGCCATCCAATAAACTGGCTCCCCGGTTCATTGGTCCTTTTAAGATTATCCGCAAGATTAATCCGGTTTCTTATGCTCTGGAGCTTCCACCCTCTATGCACATTCATAATGTGTTCCACGTGTCTCTCCTGAAACCCTTGGTGTGCAATCGTTATACTTCTACGCCAGTGATTCCTGGGCCGGTGGACGTCCAGGGCCAGGAGGAATATGAAGTCCAGAGTATTATTGATTCCAGGAGATTTAGAGGAAAGCTGCAATATTTGGTTCATTGGAAGGGCTATGGCCCTGAGGAACGTTCTTGGGTTGATCAGGGGGATCTCCATGCTCCGAGATTGGTACGCAGCTTTCACTCTAAATATCCTTTGAAACCCAGACCTCAGGCCGGGAGAGGGGGTCTTTGAGAGGGGGATACTATCACAGTGCCTGTGATTCCTGTCACTCTCAGTTGTGGCTGGCACTGATTTGCTATCTGAGTTTGACCCACCCCCTGATGACCTTTTTATACCTGGCTATCACATCTGTCAGATGCCCTTTCGTGGTGTTCCTGAGCCAGAAGTGCTGTTGCTGTGTTCCAGTATTCTGAGTTCCTGTGTACCGATTCGGCTTGTCCTGACCATTCTCCAGTGTACCTGCTTGTGTATGACCCGGCTCGTCTGCGTACCTCCCTTGGATCCTGACCCGGCTAGACTGACGTTCCTGCTCGTGTATGACCTGCCTTGTATGACTGCCTCCTACGTGCTCCGATCCGGCCCGGCTGACTTCCTGCTCCGAAGATCGACTTCCAGCTTGTTCCAGTGACCTGCGTTCCAGTTGTCGCCGCCGCGACATTTCCAGTCTCTGCTGGCCGTGTCAGAGTGACTGCCTTGCCTGGTGTTTCACTCGATTTAGTGCTGTGCCTCATTCTTTGTGCAGAGTTGTGTATATGCTGTGGGCCTTCCTCCCTGTGCAGAGCCTTGCAGTAGCGCTGAAGCCTCGAGTAAACGTGCATTTTAACTCTTGCAGTGCTGCCTCGAATTCACTCTCGTACGAGCCTCGTTACCCGTGATACTTCTGCTGAGTTGGCCGCTCTCCGTCGGCAACTCTAGTCCACCAGTGCAGAGTGTTCACATAGTTGGGCCGTTTGGGCGCTTGAGGCGCTCCGGTATTGGCTACCGACGATATCACTTGACACAGAGTGTTGGCAGAAAGGCTTCAGTGTTGGTTCATCCGGTACTACGCCCGAGGGGGCTAGTGGCTCTTGCTGTCTTATTACAGCATTCGATCACACTTCTGAGGCTGTTAGCTCTTGCACCGCCGGCCAGTTTCCGTTACGCCCGTGGGGGCTATTGGCACTTGCACAAACGAAAGCAGTTCCTGTAACTACGCCCGTGGGGGCTAAGTTGTTTCCCTTTCTGCTTACTATCCAACACCTTGGCAAGGCAGCTCTATCCTCAGCACTTGATGAACTTTGTCTATACAGCACAGCCTTTTAACATCCAGGGCGTGTCAAACCTCCACATCTGAGACAGACTGTTATATGGACATTAACCCCTTGGGGGTCAATATCACTCTAGTGCATACTGTTTTGCATTTATGTCTTTTGTGCTATTACCATTGTAAATATATCAGTTTACTTTCCTGTGTATTACCTACCGCCCCTAGAGGGCGTACTTGTGCTTTATTCACTTTAATAAAGTGTGTTTTATTTTCACTTATTTGGTCTGAGAGTCCTAAAAAACCGTGACACTCTGTTGACGGGCAAAGCTTTGGCATGGGCAAATCCGTTATGGGAGAATGCCAGACCCTGCACACTGAACTTTAGAGATTTCGTGATGAAGTTCAGACGTGTGTTTGAGGTTCCTGGCAGGTCTGCCTCTGCTGCCAAAAGGCTGATGGAGATTCAGCAGGGCGAACGCACTCTGGGCGAGTATGCTATCGAATTCCGGACCTTGGCAGCAGAGGTAGGCTGGAACGATGAGGCCTTACTTGCTGCCGTTACTCAGGGTCTCGCTGAACAGATTAAGGACGAGATAGCAGCTCGAGATGTACCCAGCGAGCTGGATGAGTACATTGACTATGTCATGTTAATAGACTCCCGCATCCGGGAGAGACGCTTGGCTAAGAGGACCAAAGCAAAGAGTTATGGCCAGAACCAGTTCCTTAACCCACCCACTCCACCCGTTCTACCTGAGCGAACAGCTGACAGCACTGAACCTATGCAAGTAGGTTTTACTAGGCTCACTAAGGAGGAGAAGCTGTATCGTAGAAGGCAAGGCTTATGCCTATATTGTGGCAAACCGGGTCATTTATTACGCAATTGTCCTGTAAGGCCGGGAAACGAACGCACCTAGGGTACCTTGGGGGACAGGCCCTAGGTGGTGTTGAACAGTCCCTAGATACTTGCACCACTAAACCCACCATCCAGGTGGCATTTGCTTGGACTGATAAGGTCATAGAAGTCCTAGCGTTGGTGGACTCCGGGGCAGCCGGATACTTCATGGATCAGTCCTTTGCTGAGTTACAGGGCATTCCGTTATGTAAAAAGGACTCTCCTGTGGCAATAGAGGCCATTGATGGCAGACCCCTGGATCCTGCTTTCATTACGTTCGAGACAATCCCAGTGACAATGACTGTGGGGGCTTGTCACAGGGAGCAGATACAATTTCAGATCATTCGTTCCCCACATCATTCAGTTATTTTGGGGTTCCCATGGTTACAAACACACAATCCCCAATTTGACTGGCAAAGGTGTGAAGTTAACTCTTGGTCTGAGTACTGTAACAAGAATTGTCTCTCCCTTCCTGTTAAGATTATGTGTACCTCTCCAGCTGTGCCAACAGAATATGGGCAATTCAGTGACGTGTTTAGCAAAGGAGAGGCCAGCGCATTACCTGACCATAGGCCATACGATTGCGCCATTGATTTGCCTCCAGGTGCCGTGCCCCCCAGGGGATGTACTTACCCACTGTCTTGTGAGGAAAATAAGGCGATGGAGGAGTATATCGCAGATGCCCTGGAGAGGGGAATCATTCGTAAATCTAGGTCTCCGGCTGGTGCCGGATTTTTTTTTGTCAAAAAGAAAAATGTGGAACTCAGGCCTTGCATTGACTACCGTGGGCTGAATAAGCTGATGCCCAAGAACGCCTATCCCATTACACTTATTACAGAATTATTCGACAGATTAAAGGGCTCTTCGATCTTTACTAAACTTGATTTGCAAGCCGCCTATAATCTAGTCAGAATTAAAGAGGGTGACGAGTGGAAAACGGCGTTTAATACCAGAACAGGGCATTATGAATATCTGGTGATGCCGTTCGGCTTATGCAATGCGCCTGCAGTATTTCAGGAATTGATTAACGATATTCTACGTGACCTGCTCCAGTCCTGTGTGGTAGTATATCTAGATGATATATTGATTCACACTGCTAACCTTGCCCAACACATTAAAGATGTCTCAGAAGTCTTGCTCCGACTTCGTAAGCACAAGTTATTCTGTAAACTAGAAAAATGCGAATTCCATACATCTCAAGTACCGTTCCTGGGGTTCGTAATATCCAAAAGTGGCATTGCCATGGATCAGGAAAAGTTGGCAGCGGTTCTGCATTGGCCTCTGCCTAAGGGGTTAAAGGCCATTCAACGATTCCTAGGTTTTGCGAACTATTATAGGAAGTTCATCAAGAACTTTTCTACGATTGTAAAACCACTGTCAGATTTGACTCATAAGGGCGCTTCTCCCTCTCAGTGGTCTGAGGCAGCTGAAGACGCATTTGTTACCCTGAAATCTGCCTTTGCATCTGCTCCTATACTGTCCCACCCTAATCCCTCCCTGCCGTTTACTTTGGAAGTGGACGCTTCAGAGGTTGGGGTTGGGGCGGTGCTCTCCCAACGTCCTGTGGGAGGTGGCACTTTAATGCCTTGTGGGTTCTTCTCTAAGAAATTGTCCAGTTCCCAGAGTCATTACGAGATTGGCGACAGAGAACTTTTGGCCATCATACTAGCACTTAAGGAATGGCGACACCTCTTGGAGGGCACTCAGACTCCAGTACTAATTCTTACTGACCACAAGAATTTAACCTATCTCTCTGAGGCCAAAAGGCTGTCGTCTAGACAGGCCAGGTGGGCGCTGTTTTTGTCCCGGTTCAATTTCCTAGTATCCTATCTTCCTGGTTCAAAGAATATCAAGGCTGATGCGTTGTCACGTCAGTTCGCTTCTGACACTGAGAGGGAGGAAGTCCCGGTACCCATCATTCAGCCAGATCAGATCCTGGCTACTATTCGTACCACCATAACCTCGCCACTAGGGGAGGAGATACTGGCATCACAATCACGGGCACCTCCTGAAACCCCAGTGGGGAAGTGTTTCATAGATGAGTCATTCCGTGTCCGTCTGTTGGAGACTTATCACGCCTCTAAAGCGGCGGGGCATATTGGTAGGGACCAACTAGTATGGTCCCTCTCGCAACTATTTTGGTGGCCTACTTTGAGAGCTGACTGCGCCGCTTTTACGGCAGCTTGTACCACTTGTGCCCGTGCCAAGACCCCTAGGCATCTCCCTGTGGGCTTATTGCAACCGGTGCCTAACGGAGACCGTCCGTGGTCTCATATATCCATTGACTTCTTGGGAGAACTACCGGCATCTAGAGGTTACACGTTCATTCTTATGGTGGTCGATAGATTCTCTAAGATGGCACATTTTGTGCCTCTGACTGGCCTTCCATCGGCTCAGGAATTGGCTATAGTTTTTGCCAGAGAGGTGTTCCGTCTGCACGGAGTGCCCAGAGTGATTGTCTCCGACCGTGGGAGCCAGTTCGTTTCTAGGTTCTGGAGGGCATTTTGTGGTCAGATGGGCATCCAATTGTCGTTTTCCTCCGCCTACCATCCCCAGACGAATGGGGCCGCTGAGCGTGCCAATCAGGGACTGGAACAGTTCCTGCGCTGCTTTGTCACCGATCATCATGATAATTGGGCTGACCTGTTGCCATGGGCGGAGTTTGCCAGAAACTGTGCGGTTAACTCATCGTCCGGGAGCTCCCCGTTTCTCGTGAATTATGGTTTCCAGCCTTGTCTGCTCCCGGACTCCTTTCAGGCGCAGCAGATTCCTGCTTTAGACAAGCATTTGGCACGACTTCGTTCCACTTGGGCACAGGTTCAGAGGTCCCTCAGTCAGTCTTTCAGGCGGCAGCAACGGCACGCTAATCGTAGACGCCTTCCAGCGGTCTCATTTCAAGTTGGGGACAGGGTATGGCTGTCATCCAGAAACCTCAATTTACAAGTGCCGTCCAATAAACTGGCTCCCCGGTTCATTGGTCCATTTAAGATTATCCGCAAGATTAATCCGGTTTCTTATGCTCTGGAGCTTCCACCCTCTATGCACATTCATAATGTGTTCCATGTGTCACTCCTGAAACCCTTGGTGTGCAATCGTTATACTACTACTCCAGTGATTCCTGGGCCGGTGGACGTCCAGGGCCAAGAAGAATATGAAGTCCAGAGTATTATTGATTCCAGGAGATTTAGAGGAAAGCTGCAATATTTGGTTCATTGGAAGGGCTATGGCCCTGAAGAACGTTCTTGGGTTGATCAGGGGGATCTCCATGCACCGAGATTAGTACGCAGCTTTCACTCTAAATATCCTTTGAAACCTAGACCTCAGGCTGGGAGAGGGGGTCTTTGAGAGGGGGGTACTATCACAGTGCCTGTGATTCCTGTCACTCTCAGTTGTGGCTGTCACTGATTTGCTATCTGAGTTTGACCCGCCTCCTGGTGACCTTTTTATACCTGGCCATCACATCTGTCAGATGCCCTTTCGTGGTGTTCCTGAGCCAGTAGTGCTGTTGCTGTGTTCCTGTATTCTGAGTACCGATTCGGCTTGTCCTGACCATTCTCCAGTGTACCTGCTTGTGTATGACCCGGCTCGTCTGCGTACCACCCTTGGATCCTGACCCGGCTAGACTGACGTTCCTGCTTGTGTATGACCCGGCTTGTATGACTGCCTCCTACGTGCTCCGAACCGGCCAGGCTGACTTCCTGCTCCGAAGATCGACTTCCAGCTTGTTCCAGTGACCTGCGTTCCAGTTGTCGCCGCCGCGCCATTTCCAGTCTCTGCTGCCCGCGTCAGTGTGACTGCCTTGCCTGGTGCTTTCCTCGATTTAGTGCTGTGCCTCGTTACTTGTGCAGAGCTGTGTGTATTCTGTGGGCCTTCCTCTCCGTGCAGAGCCTTGCAGTAGCGCTGAAGCCTCGAGTAAACGTGCATTTTAACTCTTGCAGTGCTGCCTCAAATTCACTCTCTCTATCTCCTATACGAGCCTCGTTACCCGTGATACTGCTGCTGAGTTGGCCGCTCTCCGTCGGCAACTCTAGTCTACTATTGCAGAGTATTCACATAGTTTGGGCCGTTTGGGCGCTTAAGGCTCTCCGGTATTGGTTACCGACGATATCATTGACACAGAGTGTTGGCAGAAAGGCTTCAGTGTTGGCTTATCCGGTACTACGCCCGAGGGGGCTAGTGGCTCTTTCTTTATTATTACTGCATTCGATTACACCTGAGGAGGCTGTTAGCTCTTGCATTGCCGGACGGTTTCCGTTACGCCCGGAGGGGCTATTTGCACTTGCACAAACGAAAGCAGTTCCTGTAACTACGCCCATGGGGGCTAAGTTGTTTCCCATTCTGCTTATTATCCAACACCTTGGCAAGGCAGCTCGATCCTCAGCACTTGATGAACATTGTCTATACAGCACAGCCTTTTAACATCCAGGGCGTGTCTAACCTCCACATCTGAGACAGACTGTTATTTGGACATTAACCCCTTGGGGGTCAATATCATCCTAGTGCATACTGTTTTGCATTTATGTCTATTGTGCTATTACCCTTGTAATATCTCAGTTTACTTTATCTGTGTATTACCTACCGCCTCCAGAGGGCGTACTTGTGCATTATTCATTTTAATAAAGTGTGTTTTATTTTCACTTATTGGTCTGAGAGTCCTAAAAAACCGTAACATACTGGTACTGCCATGCGTCCAGCATTCACTGCAGCATGGGTGAACCGGGCCATTGCGGTCTGGACTGAACAGCTCACCCTTCGGATGTGTTGCACCTTCTTGCCGACATTTCTGAGGCACAGCACTATGTTTCTGCTGCCTTATTTGATGCCATCTGTTTGGTGGCTAGGGTTTCCACCATGTCTGTGGTTGTCAGATGGGCTCTTTGGCTCAAGATCTGGTCCGCTGACACTGCTTACAAGAAAGCTTTGCTCTCCTTACCTTTTCAAGGTACTTCTTTGTTTGGGCCAGATCTTAAAGATCTGATCAGTGAGGCCACAGGGGGTAAGAGTACCCTCCTAGCTTTGGTCCCCAGGAAGAAAACTGTGCTTAAGCGTAATCAGTATTTTCGTTCCTTTCATACTGAGACACGTCCGGCGAACCAGACGGTTCCCTCAGCTCTGCGTGCCTCCTCCAAGCCCAAACAGCAATGGAAGCCCAAGATCTCCTCCAAGCCCAAGTCTTCCAAGCCTTCCTCGCCATGACTCACCAAACCCAGGTCCCCACTCTGCTGTGGGTGGTCGTCTGCATCACTACCACAGCATCTGGGAGGATTCAGTGGTGGACCCTTGGGTTTTACAGGTGGTGACAGAAGGGTACAGGATCCTTTTTTTTTCTCTTCCTCCCTTTCGCTTCCTTCATTCTCATACGCCTCAGGGCGAGGAGAAACGCCGGCTGCTCAACGGCGCTATTCAGGCTCTTCTGGACAAGGATGATCTAGAGCCGGTTCCAGTTCAGGACAGAGGTATGGGGTTTTACTCGAACCTCTTTGTGGTCTCAAAAAAGGACGACGGTTGTAGCTCAATTCCTTTGTGATCCGGACTCATTCTCACCAGGAATCTCTGCGGATGGTGATTGCTATGTCCCCTGGGGAATTCCTTGCATCTTTGGATCTTCATGATACGTATTTACACATCGCCATTCATCCAGAGAGCCGGCAGTATCTCAGATTTGCCTGCGACCAAGGCGTTTTCAGTTTTCAGCTCTTCCCTTTGGCCTGACTACAACTCCTCAAGTTTTCAACCGTGTCCTGGGAGCCTTAGTGTCCGTCCTCCACAGGGACGGCATCAGAGTTACCCCATACATGGATGACCTGCTTCTGAAAGCACCCTCTGCGGAACTGTGGCCCGTGTACATGGGCCACAATGCCACCTAGCAATGGCCGCAGTGCAGTCATGCACAGTAGAGACTGCCACTGCAGCATCACGGGCAGTCTGTACTGTGCATGACTGCAGCACGCGCAGCCAATTGTACTGTGCACGACAGCTTCTGACAAACATACATTTAGCGAATTATTATATAGGATTATTTCTGCACTTCTTTGAGTGATAAGGCACTATTTTGGCACCCTCTGTTCTTGTTTTGTTGTCTTATATACATCATAACCTGAGAACGATCTGCACAGCTGTCCCATACACCACAGTACAAGCACGCTGCAACTTGAATGCATTTGAGATAAATGCACCAAAGTTGCAGCTTGCTGCATTCTCTCTGCAGGCATTTTGTTAGTGGTCCTGTGAACAGGCCTAGAGACAACATGTTAGATTTTAGTAATATGTTTAATCTTAATTCTTAATGTGAGAACACTGTGTTTCTGACAATTGGGCACTAAGGCTTATAGAACTGTCTGTGTAGTCAGAACCCATAATATTCAAAACAAGCTTTCAGTGACTCCCTAAGCAGGCAATTAATATATTTGGTACTAGGATGGGATGTACAATGCCATTAAATATACAAAGTGTCTATAGACGTTCCTGATTATGAAGCAGATGTGTCCCTAGCGTATACACTTATATGTCTGTGTTTCCCTTCTGCAGGGGGTGGAAGATGCCTTTTACACGTTGGTGAGAGAGATCCGGCAGCACAAGCTACGGAAGCTGAATCCTCCTGATGAGAGTGAGAAAGGATGTCTGAACTGCAAGTGTGTAGTGTCCTGACCAAGGCTGGTAAGGTTCTGTTCATATTAGACACACATTGGTAAAAGTTCACCATGGAAGGAATGTACAAATCTTCCAAGGCAGCTTGTTTTCTAAGTTTATACATAAGCTGAAAATTCTTGCACCTGCACCCATTAGTATATACCAGAGCTTTAACCCTTTGAGTGCCAGTGGGTATGCAATGCACTGCAGTTGTCCCATCTGACACTCAAAGCCTCAGTACATACACATGATGCCAGCATTAAGACTTTAAAGTTGAACTGTCACCTTAATTTAAGTTTGCATATTTGAAAACTGCATTAAAAACTGGCTATATGTCATGTTAACCAAAAGGCCAGCAAACATTCAGTTCAGGAGATATTCACATATCTTTCATATGCTAATGTATGCTAACTGCGGCATTGTGCGGCATCAATGACATTTTCATATGCTAATTAAGCTAATGAATTATGTGTCATATTTTAATGAATCCTTTTCAGTGATGTATCACATGCTAATGAAAGTTTCAATGAGGTAAGTTTCAATGAGGTGTCATATGCTAATGTAGCATTGTGCAGTGCCAAGAAGTGTTTCGTTTCCCAAAAATAAAAGTGTGAATATTTCCTAAACTATGCATCTGCTGGACTTTTGGCTAACATGACACATAGGCTGTTTTTAAAGGGACAGTAATGTCCCATAAAAAATGCTTAGAGTTTTGTAGAGGTTAGAAAACTAAACAATATGACACAAATCCTATCTCTCAAACTGCTATGGGTTGAGAGATATCCTCCACTAAAGTTCCTCTTCTCCTGATGTCAGCTGTAAAGCTGACAGAAGGAGATCCGTGTCGGCCAACACGAGGAGGTTCTTCAGCAGAGCTGCAATAGTGAGATTTAAAAATAATTACTTCTTTGGAATGGTCTAAAAACTGTGCTTGCAAACCAGGAACACTTTGTAGACCGTTCCAAAGAAGTATTTCATTTTAAATCACACTATTGCTGCTCTGCTGAAGAGCTGCTTGTCGGTTCCCGGTCCAGGAACTCCCGCAGTCTGCTTACAGCTGACGTCAGGAGAAGGGGAGGGAGAGGGTAACTTAAACGGAGGATATCTCTCAAACCATAGCGGTTTGAGAGAGGATTTGTTTCATGTTGTTCATTTTTTTAACCTTCTAAAACTCTAAGCATTTTTTATAGGACATTACTGTCCCTTTAATGAAGCTTGGAAATATGCAATCTTGAATTATGGTGAAAGTTACACTTTAATGAGAGCAATCAGAACCACCACCTCTAACATTAGCAGGAAAATATACTAACTTCCTCTGTGACTTAATACATGAAACAATGTGCAGGGGAATAGAATGCTCATAGACTCCCACACTGCTCACCCCATGGCCCAGGCGGTGTGAAAATGAGAATTTTCAGCATAAGTGCCTTAGTAAATAGGTATTACACAACTGCACCACCAAAAATTGGTTCTCTCTATTCATTTTGTGCAAATTATATTTGTACAATCCCCCCACTGTCTGGTTGGAGCATTTGCAAACTGAGGCTGATGTTCTGAGAAGAACTTGAGCAAATCACCTGCTCCATAAGGGGGAAATAAAAATACCCATTGATTTAAATGCTGCTTGTAACCCATTGAATGTCTCATCTCAGTGTATTAAATTGGTTAAAACCCAATTGAATGCATGGAATTTTGGGTGATTTTTATCCCACTCCTCAGTGTAATTGATTCAGTAATTCATTGTACTGCAAGACCTTCCAAACACAGACATTTCAACCCACGATCAAAGGTTCTTGAGATTATCATAGACACTGCCCATGTCCTTGTGAAACAAGAAAAATCAACCCAAATACCAGAAGAGACAGTTGCCATGATGAAAAAGCAATGAGAAATGAAGCAAAACTGTAATATTAGAAACAGGGTATAATATGAAGCAAGTGCAGAGAAGAAGAAATGCACAGGTACACTGCTAAGCGCATCAAAAGGACACTTGATGAAAATCAAGGGCTAAAGAAAGCGAAACAAAAAATGGCCACACATAGGAGGCAAATGCTTGCATTAAAGGAACAGTAATGTCCCAAAAAAAAAGTTCCAGTTTTGTAGAGTTTAAAATCTTAATTAATACACTCCAAACCCTATCTCTCAACCCGCAATGGTTTGAGAGATATAGGGATTCAAAGTTCCGACCTCCCTCCCCTTCTCCTGATGTCAGCTGTAAAGCTGACAGCAAGAGAATCGAGTCGTACGATTCGATGAGGCTCTGCAGCAGAGCCGAAATCACATTATTGCTAAAGAATTAATTCATTGGAAAGGTCTAAAAAGTGTGCCTGTTTTGCAAGCACACTGTGTAGACTTTTCCAATGAATGAATTCTGTTTAAAGGGATAGTAATACCTGAAAATAAGTTTATTTTATATTGTAGCCCTTAAAAAATCATGAAAGATGATATAAGTCTTATCTCCCAAACCTTTATGGTTTGGGAGATATTCATATGTAAAATATAGTATAGTTCACTTTTCCTTGCTGTTTCAGCCAAGTCTGCCATCTAGTGGACAGATTTGGAATTCGGTCCACATAGCAACTGGCAGCTCTTTAGCAGTGCTGAGATCACGATCTTTGAAAAGAACTACTTAATTGGAACTGTGTACAAAGTGTGCCTGGCTTGAAAGCACACTTTTTAGACCATTCCAATTAAGAAATTCTTTTTAAAGATCATGATCTCAGCACTTCTGGAGAGGCACAGCTGGTCGGGCGACCACATTCCAAATCTGAAGGGTGGAGCAATGACATCACTCCAGGGGAAACTTTACTTCTGGATATCTCCCAAACCATAAAGGTTTGGGAGATAAGACTTATATCATTTTTCATGGTGTTTTAAGGGCTACAATATAAAATAAACTTATTTTCAGGTATTACTATCCCTTTAAGTAACGTGATTTCGGCTCTGCTGCAGAGCCACCTGCTGGTCCCTGGACCGGCATCTCCTGCTGTCAGCTAGACTCTGACATCAGGAGAAGGGGAGGGAAGGGGGAACTTTGAATCCATATATCTCTCAAACCAAGTGGTTTGAGAGATAGGGTTTGGAGCGTATTAATTAATATTTTAAACTCTACATAACTGGAAACATTTTTCTTGGGACATTACTGTCCCTTTAAATCAATAGTAATATATAATTTCAACTTTAGCTCAGAGTATTAAGTACATGTTTTTTAACATATTGCGCAATGTATACTTGCTTATATATTTATAGTTCAAAAGCAAATGAAGAGGAAAGGATCCCCAGCCCACCCCTTCTGGCCGACTCCCCTTAGAGCTGCAGTCCGGTCCCAGGACCGGACGGATGCAGTGAGGGACAAACTTAAGTTAGTAAGTAAACGGAAAACCCTGCCCCCTTGATGAAGGAGTGCAGGATTTTCCTTTGCATACTGAAGTTTGTCCCTCTCCGCTCTCCATCAGGACCTGTATGAGAGGACCAGCGATGAGGCAAGAAGGGACGAGAGGGGGATTCTTTCCACATCAATTGCTTTTGAAGTACAAATACTTAAGTAAATATACATGATGCAATGTTAAAACACTTTTACCTAATACTCCAGAGCTAAAGTTGAAATTATATATTACTATCCCTTTAAAGGGATAGTAATGTCCCACAAAAAATATTTTTCAAATTGTAGTCCTTAAAAAGTTGAGCACAGCACAAAAACATATCTCTCAATCCGCTATGATTTGAGAGATACAGGCATTTAAAGTTCGTGATTTCCTGCTGTCAGCAGTAAAGCTGTCAGAAGGAGATCCATGTCGGCCAACACGAAGGCTCTGCAGCAGAGCCGCAATTGTGTTATTTACAATGAATTACTTCATTGGAATGGTCTAAAAACTGTGCTTGGTTTGCATGCCATAGCGATCTGAGACATACATTTTTTGTGCTGTGCTCAACTTTTTAAGGACTACAATATGAAAAACATTTTTTGTGGGACATTACTATCCCTTTAAAGCTTGAATATGGTACTACAGCAAAAACTCAACAACAAATACTAAAACGAGCTGAAGAATTTTATTCAAATCTTTATATGGATGAAGGACAATAGCTGAAGCTGTTCCAGACGTTTTGAAAGCTGCAATAAAATCAATGAAAAATGTCAAAGCAGCTGGACCTGATAAAATCATTATTGAAATGTTGAAAGCTGGAGGTCAACCCCTTTTTCAAAGCCCTAGTTAAACTATTTTCAAAATGCCTACTACTCAGTAAAGTGCCTGAAACATGGAAAGATACAGAAGTCATCCTACTAAACAAAACAGCCTATTGCCAGTAATTTGCAAGGTTTTCATAAAGGTACTATCAAGAGGAATGGATACAATACTTAATGCGGCACAACCTAAAGAACAAGTAGGCTTCAGGAGTTGTTTCAGTACAATAGGCCATATCCAGACATTGCAACAATTAATAGAGCAGCATAATGATTACAACATTCCATTATGCATAGTCTTCATTGATTACGAAAAGGCCTTTGACTCAGTGAAAAAGCAGCAATAATCAATGCCCTGATCAAGTCAAAGAAAAGATAGATTTTACATCAATATCCTCCAATCAATATGTGAAAATACAACTGTATCAATACAGGACAATGATAAAGCCCAGATCAACATAGACAAAGGTGTCCAACAAGGAGACAAAATCTCCCCAAAAGTATTTTCTGCCTGTTTAGAAGAAATGTTCCGCAAACTGAATTGAGACAAAAAAGGACCTAAGCTCAATGGAGACCATCTGCATCACTTACATTTTGCAGAAGATATCATTTCCAGTAGTCCTGAAGAACTGCAAGAACTCATTGAAGAGCTACAACAGGAAACCAAAAAAGTTGGTCTGAAGATGAATATCAACAAAATGCCAGTCATTTACCATACCAAGGAAAATCACAGATGGACAATGACTAGAAGAAGTAGACAAGTATGTTTACCTCAGACAGGGAATGTCTACAGTTGGAAACACGTTTTGGAAACTGAGCAAAACAGTTGGGATGGCAAGCATTTGGAAAACATAGCAGTACTGTCTTTAAAGAGATAGTAATGTTTCATAATAAAAGCAGCTCTAATTAATCTTCATAGTATTTGGACTTTGGAGAATGTTATTTCAATTCTATCAGAGTTATAGTTCAGGAGTAATTCAATGACAAAGTATCCCCTCCCGCCCCTTTTACTGATGTAACATTGGTCAGCCAGAGCAGAAGGGAGGTGCCCAGGTAGATTGCAGAGAGGGACAATCTTCAATTGAGATAAGGGAAAAACCTGAAAAACTTGTCAAGGGGGCAAGGCTTCCATTGTTCTCATAGAATAAGATTGTCCCCTTCTGTTATATGTCTGGTCTATGGACTGCATTCCACATCTGAGAAGAGATGGCTTACACTAGGTAAAAGGGGCGGGAGGGGAAACTTTGCTTGTGAATATCTCTCAAACCATAAAGGTTTGAGAGATAAGACTTAAATCGTTATTCATGTTTTTTTAATGTCTACAAAATAAAATAAAGATAAAATGAAGTATTACTATCCCTTTAAGACAAATTTACCACTCTGCCTCAAGTGAAAGGTTTTGTGTGTCCTCCCAGTTCTTATGTATGGCTGTGAAACAACCTTCTGACAAAGTGAACTGAATTCACAAAAATGCATTTGGAAATTAAAGATTGTTTAAGTGGGTGGGAAGTGGAAGGAACAAGGTGGGAAGGAGGAGAAGTGGGCAGAGTTTCATAAGAAAGTCACCACAACTGGAGAAACACCCTGCGTCCCGGTAATGAACATTGAAAACTGGAGTCTCCAGGGCAGAGTGTTCCCAGATATGATAACAAATGATTAGCTACTAGCCCCTTCTAGTACTGATGCCTGCCTAGTGATCCACCCAAATATTACTATAAGTAGATGTATTTCTGTAAGCATCTGTGTATTGTGAAGGGAATCAGTCTATAGAAGTCATGATTCAAATATGCTGAATGTCAATGACTTCAGCCGTTGAGTGCCAGAGAGCTATTCAACACTTTGCATAGCAATGTATGGGATAACTCTCTGGCATTGAATGGGTTAATCCGTTGATTATTAGGGAACATGGAGCAATATGCAGAAAACTAAACAGGAGTAATTATGGAGCAATGCAATTGAACTATAGAAGACAAATTAAAAAATTAAAATAATAATCCTTTTCATGCTGTAGAGCAATGCATTGGAGAACTTTCCTGCATTCAATATCATATCTGATATTATGACCTGTGGGTTATTAATTTATTTACAGATATTTCACAGTACTAAGGACAAGAGGGTCATGATTAAAGGGATAGTAATACTTCGTTTTATCTTTATTTTATTTTGTAGGCATTAAAAAAAACATGAAGAACGATATGTCTTATCTCTCAAACCTTTATGTTTTTAGAGAGATTCACAAGCAAAGTTTCCCCTTCCTGCCCCTTTTACCTAGTGTAAGCCATCTCTTCTCAGATGTGGAATGCAGTCCATAGACCAGACAGATAACATAAGGGGACAATCTTCTTCCTATGAGAACAATGAAAGCCCTGCCCCCCCTTCACAAGTTTTTCAGGTTTTTCCCTTATCTTAATTGAAGATTGTCTCTCTCTGCAATCTACCTGGGCTCCTCCCTTCTGCTGTAGCTGAACAGTGTGACATCAGTAAAAGGGGCGGGAGGGGGACACTTTGTCATTGAATTACTCTTGAACTACAACTCTGACAGAATTGAAATAACACTCTCCAAATACTATGATGATTAATTAGAGCTGCTTTTATTATGAAACATTACTATCCCTTTAATAGCATTTTCAGTCATTACTGTAAAATCTCAGGTATAATACGCACCTGTGTATAATACGCAGGTGTAATATTATACACAAGATTTCAGGGGAAAACAAGAGTGCCTATGTATAATACGCACCCTTATTTTCCCCTGTTACACACACAAAACAAAATTGCCAAGTTTCCCTCCCTCCCTTCTTACCCATGGCCGCCTATGCCCCTCCGGAGTCCAGATTCCGTATCCTGACAGGGCCCCAGCGGGTGGCATGCTTGCATCCGCCACCCGCTTCCAGCTTGGCCTTGTCAGGACCTCCTCTACCCAGCCAATGCGGTCCTCGGGGGGGCAATACCATAGATCCAATGCGCATAGCTATAGCAATAGCAAGACACTACCATAGCTATAGCATAGCAAGACACTACCATTGACTGGGCATGGGAGGTCCTGACAGGACCATGCTGGAAGCGGGCGGCGGATGCAAGTATGCCACCCGCTGGGACCTTGTCAGGATGCGGAATCTGGACTCCGCAGGGGCAGAGGCAGCCATGGGTAAGCGAGGAGGGAGGGAAACTTGTCATTTTTTTTTTTTTTTTTTTGTTAATAAAATTCTTGTGTATAATACACTCCCTCCACTTCACATAAGGTGAAGAGGGGCAAAAATGTGCATATTATAAGCGAGATTTTACGGTAGATAGTTATTGCAAATGATGGTGCTGGAAAGATCAGTTTGACATCTGTGATGTATTAATATGGAATTCAATGGTGTATGCCAAAAATGGCATGTTATCTGCCATTCCTCTAGCAAGGAATCATAAAGCTATTGGTCAGTGCTTTGAATATCTTGTGTTGTAGACCAATAGGTAAGTTACTCTTTACCTCCGTGATTTGGCTGTCATAACAGTTGGTAATTAATTTGTATACTACATCTCTTTTTGGGCTCTACCTACCTAATTCGCTATGTAATTATGGGTGGCTGCATCTTAATAAAATAGATTATATTTCATTGCTATTTGTTGAACTTTTCCTGCACATGTACCAGATGTTAGCTGTATATATATGCTTGTTATTCTTGTCATCTCCTGTAGGTTTAAGATCAGTTTTTCTTGTGTTAGCACTGATCATCTGCTGCCATGCTGCATGTATATAAAGGATGATCTTGCATTAATCTAAATCCTAGAAGCATCCCCATTATTAAGACACTAGGTGGCAGTGTTGCAACACATTACTTTCACTGAAAATGATTGTCTCTACATTGTATCTTGTTTTGGATACTCCCAAGCAAGTGAGCTGCTATGATCCCCAGCTTAAAGAGATAGTAATGTCCCAACAAAAGTATGCCCACACTTGTAGATGCAATTAAAAAAATATGTAATACCCTTACTCATATTTCTCAAACCTTTATGGTTTGAGAGATATAATAAAATAAAGTTCTCCGTTCCCTCCCGTTTCTGCCGGACAAGCTGTAAAGCTGTCAGAGGCAGAATCTAGTTGCGAGGCCAGACGCGGTTCTTCAGGAGCACTGACATAGCGATATCTAACTATAAATAGTTCATCGGTCTACTAATTATTTATGCAAAGAGCTGAGCTAAGAACAAGAGGTCATCCATTAAGACTTGAAGAAAGGCACTTTTGACTAAAACATAGGCAGGGATTCTTTACAGTAAGGGCGGTAAGGCTATGGAATTATTTGCCTCGGGATGTTGTGCTTGCAGATAATGCAACTGCATTAAAAAAAGCAATGGATGCCTATCTAGCACAGAACAATATTGACAATTATGACAGATGGCTTCAAAGCAAATAGGATATTGATCCGGGGAACTATTTGACTACCAGTTGGAGTCAGGAAGGTATAGTTTCCCCCCCACACACACACACATACACATACACACACACACACTTGGGACTACATTGGAAATTGCTCCAGAGGGCTCTTTTGTTGCCTTCCTCTGGATCAACAGGGGTGTTATTGGCATGGGCTGGACTTAATGGACGCATGTCTTTTTTCAGCCTTATCTACTGTGTTACTATGTTACAACGTGTGCTTGCAAACCAGGCACACGTTGTAGACGATTCAGATGAAGTATTTATAGTTAGATATCTCGATGTCGGCACTCCTGAAGAGCCGCTGTCTGATCCCAGAACCAGTATCTCATGCCGTCCGCTATAAAGCTGAGGCATGAGAAGGGGGAGGGAGCGGGGAACTTTATTTTCTTATATCTCTCAAACCATAAAGGTTTGAGGGATACGAGTAAGGTCATTATGTTTTTTTATGGCGTCTACAATTTTGTGCGTACATATTTTGGGACATTACAATCCCTTTAACCCCTTAACAACCGGCGGTCCTGGGACGTTTCCGTCCCATAAGGACCGCATTGAACCACGTGGACGCGCCGGTACACGTGACCTGTTGTGTGTATCTGCGCGTCACTATGGGGCCTGATAGAGATCGTTCCGATCTTGGAGCGGTCAATTGCAGGCCCTGTTTTTACTTACATCGCTCCCGGTAGAGCACTGCAAGTAAAAAGTACGTGACGTACTATGACCGTCATCGGTCCTTGAGTATTTCAAGGACCGTGACGGTCATAGTACGGCACATGTCGTTAAGGGGTTAATGCATTATTAGTGCATTGTCCAGCCCAGCTGCAGCATTACTAGTAGGGGGATTAATTTCAGTACATGTTTCAATCTAGCAACCCAAGTCTTTAACATGAGACCTGAGGCTTCACCAGAACAAATTAACTTGCTGGATACAATAGTATTAGAAACAGCTCCATCCAGACATATCTGTACCTCAAACCAATAGACAGACCTAAATATCTCAGAAATTACAGTTTTCATCTCTGACACACAAAAACTCTGTTGTTTACAGCCAGGCCCTAAGGCATAAACGCATGTGCTCTGAGACATCTGACAGTGATAAACTTCTTAAAAATCTTGGGAGAGATTTTATCAGTCACAGATATAATGCCAAGGTCACAGACATCCAAATTCAGAGAGCTACCAGTGCCATTAGTGATCACTAACCCCCAGCTTGAAGTACTGTGCAAAAAGCGAGTTTAAAATATTGCCTCAGTCAAAAGCTCGACATCAGAATGTTGATTGAATCAAAAGAGCAACATTCTGATGTCGAATTCTTAAAGGTCGACATATGCACTTTACCAATCTGGGCTCACAGCCCCTAGTGTTCCTGCTGACACATCTAGGCTCACAGCTCCTATCGAGAGACAGCACTTTCCACCCAGCACTTGCCACTGCCACCCCTTCCAGCAAGACAGTGCTTTCCTCCCAGCAATTGGCACTACCACCCCTTCATATGAAGTATTATAGTTAGATATCTCGATGTCACCGCTCCTGAAGAGCCGCCGTCTGATTCCGGAACCAGTATCTCATGCCGTCAGCTGTACAACTGAGGCATGAGAAGGGGAGGGAGCGGGGAACTTTATTTTCTTATATCTCTCAAACCATAAAGGTTTGAGAGATACAAGTAAGGTCATTAAGTATTTTTTATGGCGTCTACAAAGTTGTGCATACTTATTTTGGGACATTACAATCCCTTTAAGTCTTCTTCTCTAAGCTTCTTTCTTCTTCTTCTTTTTCCTTCTGTAAAGTTACTTCTCTCTATATATAAAACAGTAATAATAAATGAAATCCAGTGCACCCATAAACTGTTGCCATTGCTGTGGGAATAAAAAAAATCCCCATTTCTGTAGTTTTGAGGCCATTGCCCAAGCCAAACGGAGGCAAATTTGAACAGGGACTGGCTTTTATAAGATCAAAATTGTTCGCACACTCCCATTGGCTGGGATGTGGGGATACCCAGGCCATGGAACGTGCCCTGTAGTAATAACACCTCCCAGCCAATCAGCTTCCAACTAGACGGGTCACTATTGCACATTTTATTATCCCTCCAGCTAGCCAATCATTGAATAGCTGGAGGGATGATGAAACACGCATTCGTGACCCCTCCAGCTAGAAGCTGATTAGCTGGAAGGTGTGGTTACTGCAAGGCACCTTCCTTGCCCTGCGTAACCCGATACCCCAACCAGTTTTGAACAGAGACTGGCTATATGTAGGGCCACAGGGTAGAGTTAGTGTTTGGGAGGTGGGGGGGGAGGGTGACTTTAGTTAGCTCACTCTCAGTGTTTGACACTGATGTTTCCATTATTCACACTATTTGGTGTGCGTTGTGGGAACATAAAGCTACAATGAACATTGGTCTGCAAGTCATGTTCTGGAGGCCAGCACTCATTGTAGTTCATGTTGGTACTATTGAATTCTGATGGTACAACTGTGCGTGTACCAACCGGAACTCATTTTGACCCTACCATTGCTCTTACCAGCTCAAATTGAATCAAGCCCTAGGTCTCTTCTTCAGGCATAGTAAGGATAAAGGCTGAATGCATAATACATCACTTTAAAATTCATGCACATTATTTTAACATTTAAATTCTACTGCCAGTAACATCTTATTGGCATGATCCATAAATCCTTCTCTAGCCTCTAGTAAAGTTGCTTTGAAGTGGACTAGAAGATACAAACAAGATTAATTACCTTTTTCATTCTCCAGTGAATTCCAGTTTTTGGAAGAGATGGCTAAGTTTGATGAATGAATGGGTTATCACTCCAAGCGCCAGAAGTGTGCACAGCCCATCGCGTATAATGAGCTGCACAGCCCCCTGACACCCAAAGAGAACAAAATATGTTTATTTTGTGGGATAATGTGACAAATTCCTTGTCACAGATCAAGCCACAGTTCAGAATGTTAAACTTAGTTATCAGTTTATACTCCCAGATCTGTCTATCTGTGTCTTAAACTTTCCCATCAGTATAGTCACTTTGAGATCTTAAAGGGATAGTAATGTTTCATGATAAAAGCAATTCTAATTAATCTTCATAGTATTTGGGCCATGGAGAGTGTTATTTCAATACTGTCAGAGTTGTAGTTCAAGAGTAATTGAATGATAAATTATCCCTCTCCTGCCCCTTTTACTGATGTAACACTGCTCAGCTCAGAGCAGCAGGGTGGTGTCCAAGTGGATTGCAGAGAGGGACAATCTTCAATTAACATAAGGGAAAAACCTGTCAATGGGGGCAGGGCTTTCATGGTTCTCACATTAGGAAGATTGTCCCTTGCTGTGAGCTGTCTGGTCTGTGGACCAGATTCCACATCTGAGGAGAGGCGGCTTACACTAGGTAAAAGGGGGGGAGGGGGAAACTATATCACTCAATTACTCTTGAACCACAACTCTGACAGTATTGAAATAACACTCTCTATGGCTCAAATACTATGAAGATTTATTGGAGCTGCTGTTTTTGTGAAACATTACTATCCCTTTAAATGCCAATCAGTTGTTTCAGGTTGGGGGGCTGTTTATTGGTTAAGGAGTGGAGGTCTTGGAAACATTCTTTTTAATCTGTCATCAGTATATAATATTATTTGTAGCTATTTTTTAGATTTTGGACACTAGCTGGCACTGTAGATTTAAACATTTTTTTAAATAACCTCTGAATGAACAATCTCCCAGCAGTGGGGTTACCCTTGTATTACACAGCAGGTAAAACGCTACATCATATGTTTTTCTATAGAAAATGTTTACTGCTTGTTTTAACCCTTTGGATTCTAGAGATTATTGTAGATATCTCTAGCATAACAAGAGTTTTAAAGTGGAACTATCACTGAAAATAAAGTGCTCCCCAAATCATTATGCATATAGAGATACGCATATCCATACTAGTATTACCCTGAATAAGCTTTATTGATAAATCCAACTCGTTCCCAGATGCACAGGCAGGCATCAGCACAGACAGCTTGCCAAAGAGACATCTGTGCATCTGCGCTGTCCATCCCTGACTCCTCTATGATTGGTGAGGGGGAGTTGCATTGTACCTTAAAGGGATAGTAATACTTGCAAATTACTAATCCCCATATTGTAGCTTTGTTAAAAAGAAACTTATTGCCCCCAGTGTCATCTCTCAAACCCTTATAGTTTGAAAGATGATAGCGCTCAAAGTCCCCCCTTCCCCCTTCCCTGACTGAACGCTGACTGCAGGGATATCCAGTATTACTTGCATCAGGTGGCTCTGCAGCATTGCCTATATCGCGTTTATAAAAAATAAATCTTTCACTAAAACGTTCTTCTACGTGTGCTTGCAAACCAAGCACACGTAGAAGACCGTTTCAGTGAAAGAATTCTCTTTTATAAACGTGATCTCAGCTCAGCTGCAGAGCCGACTAATGCACATAAGACTGTCGTACGACAGCTTACCCTGAAGTCAGCGTTCAGTCAGGGAAGGGGGAGGGAGGGGGGAACTTTGAGTGCTATCATCTCTCAAACCATAAGGGTTTGAGAGATGACACTGGGGGCAATAAGTTTATTTTTAACAAAGCTACAATATGGGGATTAGTAATTTGCAAGTATTACTATCCCTTTAAGGTACAGAAAGGTACTGACAGTGCAGGCTCAGAGATGCCGGTACAGCAAGATGCCTGCCTGTGCATCTGGGACCGAGTTGGATTTACCAATAATGCCAGACTTATTCAGGGTAATACTAGTGTGGATATGTATATCTCTATGTACATAATGATTTGGGGGGCAATTTATTTTCATTGATAGTTCCACATTAAAAAATGCTTTTTGGGATCCTTGCATCAACATTTTAATCTTTTTTTCTGCCCTTCAGGATCATGGGTCATAGCCTGACCTGAAAGTATTTTCCTGCTCAGTTCCCCAGACAAAAGTGGCAGATACTCAAGTGGATATTGGAAGACACCAACAGGCTGTAAAGTGTGGGCAGAGAGCAACTCCCAAGAATGAAACAGGATCAGCCTGGGGAATTATATGTTGATATCCAGTAATTTATTATCCTCAGGATTTGTTGACTTTACACCAAGGGTATCATTCTGCCAGCAAAGGGGTTAATGACACTACAGTGGGAAGCAGATGAACGAGTCTGTCCCTCCAAAGTGGTACTTGTGACTGTTACCTTTTCAAAGGCTCATATTTGAATGATATGTTTTATGAAATCTAATGCAAGTAGAGATATAAGAATTTCTTGCAAACTGCTCGGGAAGAACCACATGTGTAAATGCTATGTCACTTATGTCCCCTGAAATACATTGTGCCCAATTCCATTAATCCAAACAGATATGAATCACATAACATTACTGCTCCCACAATTCTAAACACTAGAAGGAAAATGAAGCCCCACCAAACAAGATATGTAGCACCATTTTATTGTAGAGTAAGGCTAAGCTAAGTGCTGTATCTTGGCAGCCATATTCTTGTAGCCCAGCACAGGTGTCATACTGTGTCACAGCAGTCAATGGGCAGTCCTTCATCTAGTGTTCAGAACACTTTGGTTATACCTGGTACCTGTGTGAATATTTCTACTCTGGCAACTACCAGTTGGTGAACTTGGAGATAAAATCAGTTATTGCTTTATCACCTGCAATGTGGTCAGCCCTTAGCAGACTGCATTTTTAAAGGGATAGTAATACTTAAAATGTAAAAAGAAAATGTTGTAGGGTTTATCCCCCTGAGTAAAACAAGAGTACCCCCACTGCTGAAAGGTGTTTCATTCAAAAGTTATTAATTTTCAAAGTTGAATTTTTTAGGTGCAATATCACAGTGGCCTGAAATTGTATAGTGGCGCTGTTGCTACACCATCCTATGGAGATTTATGGTCCCAGGACCAGAGCTGTCCATAGGATTGTGCAGCAACAACGCCACTGTACAATTTCAGGCCACTGTGATATTGCACCTAAAAAATTCAACTTTGAAAATTAATAACTTTTGAATGAAACACCTTTCAGCAGTGGGAGTACTCTTGTTTTACTCAGGGGGATAAACCCTACTACATATATTTATTTTTACATTTTAAGTATTACCCTTTATCTTATTTGACCCCTTGAATCCCAGAGAGCTAAGCAATGTGTTGGACACCCTTCTGGAATTCAAATGGCTAAGACATGCAGGAAAAAATACTTCAGAGAAGCAAGATACCAGCATAAGAGATTATGTTCAAAATCAGTGACAGGCCGCTCTTGGGAAGAATTAAGTTCTACATTATATAACCAGAGCAGAGATGGTTGCAAGTGAATTCTAAGGAAATGCCAAATCAATTACAATAAGTCTATCCTGAATATTGGAGACCATATAGTAAATGAAAAATGACGTTTGTAACCAGGTATGTGAAAATTCAAATGCTTTCCAGAAGGATTTGGTAATGTGCTTTAAAGCGGAATTATCACCTTAAATAAAGTCCCACCCCAAGAATTAGGCATATGGCAATATGCTTAGAAACACTGCTGTTATCGCTCATAAGTATCTCGTTATGAAGAAATCCTTCTTCTTCTGAGACTGACAGGTCAGGCTTCTTGCTTTAGAGGTATCTGCACACCTGCACCGTCTGTCCCTTCCTGTTACCTTAAAGAGGAACTACCACCTCAACTGAAGTCACCCTGCAATACTTAGGCAGGTGACGACTAGCTTAATAATCATTATTTTACCTCTCGAAATTTCCCCCGAATAAAGTTATCCTTAACCTTCCAAGACTGGAAGCCAGGCATCACCGTGGACATCTTGAATGCGTGCCTGCGCTGTCAGTCCCCGTCACCCTTCATAGGCATTGCACTGGCCCAAACAACTCCAGAAGAGACTGATGGCTCAGGCGCACAGGCTGAGGTGGTAGTTCCACTTTAAGGTACCATGAAGGAGACCGGGAAGGACAGACCAGGTGTGCAGATGTCTCTAAGCCAAGATGTCTGCCCGCAAGCCTGGCCACCAGAAGAAGAAGGATTTTTTCATAACGCGGTATTTGTGCACAATAATAGCACTGTTTCTAAGCATATCTCCGTATGCCTAATTATTGGGGGTACTTTATTTAGGGTGAAAGTTCTTCTTTAACCCCTTGAATTCTAAAGAAGTCTCCAACAAATTGCTTCACAAAGAGTTGGGGACCTCTGTAATGTCCATTAAGTTAAAATCAAGGTCCTTCCTGATTTTTTTTTTTTTTTGTAGTTTCCTCCTTAAAGGCACCCTATCCCCAAGAAAAACTGGTGATTTTTTGGAAGATTTAAAAATAACATGATGTTGTTTTTGAGTTATTTAGATTTATACATTGTTCGTTAAGGCACATCATATTCCTGTCTTAACTCTACACTGCCTCCCCCACTCACTGACACTGCTTAACAATACATTGTCCATGTTCACTAGTACTGAAAGGGTGACGTGTCAGTGAGTGATGGAAGTAATGTAGGTCTGTGACAGGAAGTGCTGAGGCTGCATGCCATGATTAGCATAATCTGTAAATCTATCTCAAATAGAAAATTTTGAGATAGAAATGGCTAATACAACATGTAGGTGATTTTGTAAGTTACTTCAAAATCACCAAAGTTGCTATTTTGTCCCTTAACCCCTTGAATGCCAGAGGGCATTTCTTACATACCCCCTTTGGCATTCAAAGAGTTAATCCTTTGGATGCGACAGCGGTCTCCCACACAGAGTGAAGCAATATGTTGGAAAAGTTTCAAGCAGCTAAGGGGTTAAATATCTGAAGGTATCGTATGAGACCAGGGGCGGGCACTGTGAGTGACTACAGCTTCTGTCATCTCCCTGACAGCAGCTGGAGGTCCTCATGTTGCTCACCCCGTATTATATTAAAATGAACCTATCACCTTAATTCAAGTTTGCATGTTTGAAAACTGCATTAAAAACTGCCTATATGTCATGTTATCCCAAAGTCCAGCAAAAGTACAGTTCAGGAGATATTCACACTTTTATTTCTGGGAAAAGTGAAAGTAAACACTTCCTGGTACTGTACAAAGCTGTATTAGCATATTAAATGTCATTGAAACCTCTATCAGCATATGACACATCACTGAAAAGGCTTAATTAGCATATGAAAACATCACTCATGCCGCAGTGTGCTGCAATTAGCATACATTAGCATTTGAAAGGCGTGTGAATATCTCCTGCACTGTACGTTTGGTTAACATGACATATAGGTAGGTTTTAATGCAGTTTTTAAATATGCAAACTTGAATTAAGGCGATAGATCCACTTTAAGCACACATTTGCACAATAAGGGACAAATATACATCACTAAAATATCCAATGATTAATGGGGGCTAGAATGATAGAGAGTTTTCCACCAAATTGTGGAACAATAAATTTGAAATCTCTGTAGCATTAAATGCTCATTAGTTAGAGCATTTAGTGAAAACATTTAAAACATTTAAAAAAAAACAAAAACAAAAAAACGTTATCTGTGCAATACTTAATGTTTAAAAAGTGCCCGGCAGCCTACTTCCTGCTTGCAGTACTGCCTCTGCTCCCTGTCCCATTACCCAGCATCCTCCGAAGACGGATGCTTTCTTTCTCTAATCTGGAGCGATCTCATTGGCAGAGATCGATATCTAGCCAATGAGATTGCTCCAGCTTAGAGACAGAAAGCCTCCGTCATCGGAGGAGGGAGGGGAGCAGACGCAGTTCTGCAAGCTTCGGCAAACCGGAAGTAGGCTGACAGGCACTTTTATACATTAATTTTTGTGCAGATAAAGTTGTTTTTTTTTGTTTTTTTTAAATGAACGTTGTAAATGTTTTCCCTAAATGCTCTAACTAATGAGCATTACTTATATCTATGTGAGAGATCCACTTTAACCCTTTGAGTGCCAGTGGGGTGCAGAAAGCATTGCTTTGTAATGTGTTCTGTACCCTTCTGGCACTCAAAGGGTTAAAAGCCCCATTGAAAAGAATACTCACACCTCCTAATAATCATATTATTGCCTTAAAATGGCCACTATGTATCAGTCATGCGTGATGTTTCCCTTAAATTAGTACTGGATATCATGTTCACATAGGTTAACCCTTTGAGTGCCTGAGGGGTATGCAATACATTGCTCTGCAATGCGTCGCGTAGACCTCTGGCTCTCAAAGAGTTAACGTGATCCTTTTTTTTACTTCTGGAAACCAAACTTTCCAAATGGTTTTCCTTGTAAAAGAAGATTTTAGTGTGAGACGTGTAGGGCTTAGAGTCCTGCAAATAATATTTGTATCCACCACTTTGGATATGATACCCACATACTTGGGAATCTTCATGTCCCAACCCTATGGAGTTCCAGTCAGGACTGGTGGTGAGAGTGTCCAAATTATGTGACTTGCATCATAAAGGGGTGGGGGCTTGATTGGAGTGGGTGGGGAGTAGAAAGAACAGGGAGGAGAGTGACCAGCATTGGAGGTGACATGGGCGGAGTTGCATGGGTATAAACTTAGCCCTGAAAATCAGCTTCTGTCCCCCTAGACCTGGTAATTAATTCAGAAAGCTGGAAACTCCATACCGGATCTGGAGAGTTCTCTGGTATGAATATCTACTGTTCATTACGGATTCATTAGGAGAGCCATTCCACGCAGATTTGATTCACAATAGCTAATAGAAGATTGTGCTCAGATTTAGGTAAATGGGGATTATTAGGAGATGTAAGTTTTCCTTTAAATGATTGTACATTTTTCTTTGTCTCCTGTGATGTGGTGGTTTGTTCCAGAATTGCTCCACTTTTTACGTTGTGCACCTGGTTTATGGAATGTAAACATAATAACCCTTGGAGTGCCAGAGAGATGTGGATAGGAGTGCTCTGCAATGCATTGCATACCCCTCTGACGCTCAGAGGGTAAAATCTAAAGCAAAATGGCAAATGCTCCAGTCTAAATATTAACTCCTTTGCTGCCACTTGGTCCTAGATTGGGAAGGTATATGTTTCTCATGTATTCTGCTGAAACAATTCCTTTCAGTTCAAAACCGGTATGTAAATTGTATTATACATATATATTCTGAGACCTGTTCCAGATTGTATTGAATTCCTGGAAGTTTGTTTTTTATTTATTGTAGATATTACACTGCAGGTTTACATTAAAGTTCTGGTTATTGAACTCTTACATTCTGGCTTATATATATATATTTCTTTTTAGAGGCTCTATAATTTTGATAATTTTATGGTGAAATCACATAGTATAAAAATTTATGAAGTGAATGTTTGGCTTCATAGAGAACGAGAGAGGTGATCTGCAATGAGGGACATTATTTCATTTCTTTTTCTCCTTGTAATATTTAAAGGGACAGTAATGTCCCCTAAAAATATTTGTTTTGTAGATCAAAGAAAAATACATTCTGTGCAGCAAATCCTATCTCTCAAACTTTTACGGTTTGAGAGATATTCGCCGATAAAGTTCTCTCTCTCCTAATGTCAGCTGTAAAGCTGACAGCAGGAGATCCGTGTCAGATGACACGAGGAGGCTCTTCAGCAGAGCCGCAATAGCATAATTTAAAAAAAAAAAAAAAATACTTCTTTGGAACGGTCTAAAAAGTGTGCTTTCAAACCAAGCACACTTTGTAGACTGTTCCAGTGAAGTATTTCTTATAAAATAACGCTATTGTGGCTCTGCTGAAGAGCCGCCTGTTGGTCCCCAGACCGGTAACTCCTGCTGTCAGCTTACAGGGAGGGGGGAACTTTAGGACCGAATACGTCTCAAACCGTAATGGTTTGAGAGATGGAACTTGCTGCCTAGAATTTACATTTTTTTAGTCTACAAAACAAACATTTTTATAGGACATTACTGTTTTTTGATAGAAGTTAGTTTTACAACTAAGTTCAAATACAGAACAAATGTAGAATACAATGTATAAAAATTCACCGTCAATCAGAAATAGTAAGAACACATTGTTCAGTACATAAATATGTAATGCTAAAGTATATCTTAAGTAAGATATCTTAACCATGTCACAAAAAAAGAGTTTAATATAGCAGTTATCAGGGATCCCGAGAACGTCAGGAAAGTTGAGGAGAATTGTAATAAGTTTATGGATAATGCTGAGTATAAGTATTAGCTGTATGAGGTGGAAAAAAAAAGGGGGGGGGGACATGGGAATTGTTGTAACATCTGAATGGTAGAGCGAGATCAGACAGATGGATGGCAGGCATCTTATTGGCAAACAAGAGTCAGATCCAAGAAGAGGTTTATGGACTCTCAGTGTCAATATGAAATTATGGGGGGTTCCAGACATGACCCGGCTGCTCAGCAAGGTGGATCTGGGGAAGAGGGTTTGCGATGGGATCGAGATGGGGTAAAAAAAGACCCATTCCTGGAGGTCGCTATGGCATGATGGTGTTCCATTATCAGATCATTCATGAAGGAATGCCATACTGAAACTGGAGGACTATGTGTGGATAGCCAGCAGTGCTGGATAACAGATTTTGCTACAACTAACATGGTGTGGATTTGATATAAGAATTTGCAGTTGTGTCGGGTGTAAGAGATTCCTCAAATTAAAGGGATAGTAATACCTGGATTTAAGAAGTTTTAAAGGGATAGTAATATTTTGTTTTATCTATATTTTATTTTGTAGGCATTAAAAAAACATGAAGAACCATATGTCTTTTCTCTCAAACCTTTATGATTTGAGAGATATTCACAAGCAAAGTTTCACCTCCCACCCCTTTTACCTAGTGTAAGCCATCTCTTCTCAGATGTGGAATGCAGTCCATAGACCAGACAGATAACAGCAGGGGACAAGTTTCTTCCTATGAGAACAATGAAGGCCCTGCCCCCCTTGACAAGTTTTCAGGTTTTTCCCTTATCATAAAGGGATAGTAATACTTCGTTTTAACTTTATTTTAATTTGTAGGCATTAAAAAAACATGAAGAATGATTTAAGTCTTATCTCTAAACCCTTTATGGTTTAAGAGATATTCACAAGCAAAGTTTCCCCTCCCCGCCCCTTTTTCCTAGTGTAAGCCATCTCTTCTGAGATGTGAATCTAGTTGTAAGACCAGACAGATAACAGCAGGGGACAATCTTCTTTGTATGAAAAGAATGAAAGCCCTTCCCCCCTTAACAAGTTTTTCAGCTTTTTCCCTTATCTTAATTGAAGATTGTCCCTCTCTGCAGTCTACCTGGGCACCTCCCTTCTGATCTTGCTGAACAGGGGGGGAAAACTTTGCTTGTGAATATCTCTTAAACCATAAAGGTTTGAGAGATAAGACTTATATCGTTCTTCATGTTTTTTTAATGCCTACAAAATAAAATAAAGATAAAACGAAGTATAACTATCCCTTTGATTGAAGATTGTCCCTCTCTGCAATCTACCTGGGCACCTCCCTTCTGCTCTGGCTGAGCAGTGTTACATCAGTAAAAGGGGCGGGAGGGGGATACTTTGTCATTGAATTACTCTTGAACTACAACTCTGACAGAATTAAAATAACACTCTCCAAAGTCCAAATACTATGCTGCTTTTATTATGAAACATTACTATCCCTTTAAGGACCACGGACCTTTTTTTTTTTTTTTTTTTTTTTTTGCGGCATCTGGTTCCGGGTTCCCTGAACGGCGTGCAGCCATGCAGGAAGAGCGGAATTTTTTGATGGTTCTGGCATGTCATGGGTCCTTAACGCAAAACATGCCAGGACCATGATGGGAAAAGTTGAAGACAACTGGAAGGGAGAGCTCACAGATCCATGAAAACACAAGGAGCCAGTCAGGATAAACGTAGTAAAAACTTCAAAGTTTATTTGAAAAATAATAATAAAAAATTTCTCCATGCATTAAGCTCGGATAATGCTATAAAGGTGGAAACACATAGACAATCGTGTATGTGTTTCGACCTTTATACCATCGGAGAAATGTTATTATTATTATACCATGGAGAAATTTTATTATTGTTTTTCAAATAAACATTGACATTTTTAATAAATTTATCCTGACTGGCTCCTTGTGTTTTCGTGGATCCATGAGTGCTCCCTTCCAGTTGTCTTCAAGTTTGTCGAAACCCTGTCCGAGGTTGTGGGGGCAGCCCCGGATGCACAGGAGCCATTTGACCGGGTGAGTTTGTTGCTTATTGAAGCCTTTACCTGTATTTTTTAAGCCGCCTTATTTATTATATATGTTGTTTATCTCTGCCATCATGGGAAAACCTCCCTTAATGGCCTTTGACGGTCCTGGCACGTCATGGAGTTCAGGGGTCCCTGTACGGCAGCATGCCGTTTGGGGACCCGTGATTCCATCGGGCAAAAAAAAAAAAAACCCTTTGGTCCTTAATGGCCGGACTGCCGGACGTGCAGCCAGTCCTTAAGGGGTTAATCTGTGTATGAATTTAACATATTATGTCATCATCAGGGATTGAGATGTTACTTCATTAAAAACACATTAGTATACAACATTAAAAATCACTGGATAAGGTCTGAGGACCTTCAAGGGTCCTTAAGGGGTTAAACTGAACCTGTTCGGGATAACCTAGAGCTGTATGTAGACTGCCTCGTGCTTCAGACCTTATCCAGTGATTTTTAAGGTTGTTTATTAATGTGTTTTTAATGAAGTAACATCTCAATCCCTAATGATGACATAATAATATGTTAAATTCATACACAGATTAACCCCTTAAAGGGATAGTAATACTTCGTTTTAACTTTATTTTATTTTGTAGGCATTAAAAAAACATGAAGAATGATATAAGTCTTATCTCTCAAACCTTTATGGTTTATGAGATATTCACAAGCAAAGTTCCCCTCCCCGCCCCTTTTACCTAGTGTAAGCAATCTCTTCTCAGATGTGGATCAGGTTGTATGACAGTACAGATAACAGAAGGGGACAATTTTCTTTGTATGAAAACAATGAAAGTCCTTCCCCCCTTGACAAGTTTTTCAGCTTTTTCCATTATCTTAATTGAAGATTGTCCCTCTCTGCAGTCTACCTGGGCACCTCCCTTCTGATCTGGTTGAACAGGGGGGGGATACTTTGTTTGTGAATATCTCTTAAACCATAAAGGTTTCAGAGATAAGACTTATATCATTCTTCATGTTTTTTTAATGCCTACAAAATAAAATAAAGTTAAAATGAAGTATTACTATCCCTTTAAGGACCCTTGACAGTTCTGGTACGTTATGGCTGGATTTGCTTTAACCCCTTAGTGACAGACGACTTACCTGGTAAGTACAGGAAGTCATTCACTATAATGGAAAAAAAAGCCCCTGTCATTAAGGGGTTAATGATCGATCACGTACCAGGACCATCATGGAATTCTGGGCTCCCCGCGCGGCTGCACCCCGTTCGGGGAGTCCGGAATCGAATTCACACACAAAAAAAAAAACACTCCGTGGTCCTTAAGTGATGGCCTCGTGCGTGGCTGGTCCTTAAGGGGTTAAAAAAGTTTTCTGCATTCCATCATTCAACCACTTTTTTCTCATATACACATTTTCTTTCAATCCTGTAACCCTGAATTTATGGGATGTACACTTTCAACATAAAATTCAATTTTAAATGAAATATATAAAAAATGAATATTCCCAAATTAAGAGGTTTTTTTTTTAATGTTATTTGTACCACTTTGCAATGCTTTTAATAGTCCGATAAGCTGGAGCTTCTTTCAATGCTTTGCATATTTTACAATACAATGTAAAAAAATCTGTGTTTATCACTGGCTGTAGTGTGGACCTCCATCTGAAATACTGCTTGTATCTTGTATCATTTTTGTCCAGTTCCTGGAGATACAAAGCTAAATCCTGAGCAGTGGAAAAGTCATCTACGTGAATAAATGAGTCACTAGGTATGAAACGCTCATAGTTCTCACGAGGTGGTCCCATTACTACTGGCACTGTCCCAGAACTTAGTGCATTGTACCAGAGCTTCTCAGTGATATAATCTTCATGTATGGAATTTTCAAATGCCAGGTAGAACTTGTACATTGAAATGATTTTGGTGTGATTTTCTGGAGGGAGTTTCTTGTAATTTTTTCCATACAAATCAATCTGAATATATTTTTTCAGCTCCTCATAATATTGAATCCTGCGAGAATATGGTTCCCAGTTACTCACCACCCAGGCCAGAAGGTTTGTCTTTACTGGTATTACAAATTGTTGTGCTCCATTATATTTCTCCAGGAATCCATAAGGAGTGAAAATGTCAGAATCTGCCCTGTAAGACATGGTAAGATTAATTACATTGTCCATTAAGTTCAGATTAGGGCTGTATGTCGGAGACTCCATGTTGAACCAAACCCAGTATTGTTTAGATGGTCTTGGGATCTCAGGTAACTTTTCACTTAATAAGCACAATTCTCTGTGATGTAAAACAACAGCATCTGCCATAGAATAGAAGCTTCTGTTATCTGTATAGAAACATCCCGGACTATCATGGTAACGTGGGCATTTGTTGAGTGGCAAATTATAACCAAATGGCCAAGTCCATATTAAGATTATAGGTGAAGGCTCACCTGAGGTCCCTTCTGGTGTCACTTTGGACTCAAAAAGTTGTGTATCCTGCACATTGATTCCTCTGCTCCAGTGCAAAGAAAACAAAATTAAAGAGACTGCACACTGAACGATAAAAAACAAAAAAACTCTTTTGAAGACTGAGGTCTTCTTGCTGAACTCCATGGAGAAGATGAAAACGTTACTCTGTAAGTGTTTAGTTTACAGTCATCGGAGTCCTCTGTTTGTGTGGCCTTCTATTTTTCTTTCTTCTATCTAATTCATTAATACAGTCTCTAAATGGAAAAAAAATGATCCAGTTACTAACACAAAAATGAAGACATGATTTTTTTATGCTGTGGGTTCTATTTCTAGAGACCCAGATACACAAAATCTACTATTATTATATTATTTGTACTTTAAAGTGTTAGTAATATCTGAAAATAACTTTCTTGCATTTAGAAGAGCTTAAAAAGCTGATTTAAATGCAAAAAACAGTATCTCTCAAACCGCTATGGTTTAAGAGATACGGGCGTTTAAAGTTTGATTTCTCCTACTGACAGCTGTAAAGCTGTCAGCAGGAGATTCATGTCGGTCGACACGCTGGCGCTTGAGAAGTGCCGGGATCTCGTTACTTACACGGAATCCCTTCATTGTAATGGTCTAAAACGTGTGCCTAGTGTTCAGGCACACGTTTTAAACCATTCCAATGAAGGGATTCCATGTAAGTAAAGAGAACTCGGCACTTCTCAAGCGCCAGCGTGTCGACCGACACGGATCTCCTGCTGACAGCTTTACAGCTGTCAGTAGGAGAAATCAAACTTTAAACGCCCGTATCTCTTAAACCATAGTGGTTTGAGAGATACGTTTTTTTGCATTTAGATCAGCTTTTTAAGCTCTTCTAAATGCAAAAAAGTTTTTTTCAGACATTACTAACACTTTAATTGCTAAATAATCCAAAATTGTCAATTACAACTTCACCGTGCCAGAATATTATGCAATAAATTATATTCAGAAAAATATAGAAACAGGAGATGAGGGTTAGATACAGCAGATATATTAGCATAATGAGAGACAAATGTAATGGGTAATGATGCAAAAAGAAGTATGTTGCAATGAACATTTGAAAATCAATTGAAATAAATATTATTTTAAGAAATTACATTTGTAAGCGAGTAATGAAAAAATTTGTTCACACTTAGTCCTTCTGTTCTAACCACAAATTGCCTGCTGAAGATAGCCAGACTAATTCAGTTTATTTGCATGAGTGTCAGAGACTGGTCATCCATCATACATTTGCAAGTCTATGTTCAATCACCAGACAAGCATCTGACAAAGTATATCAGAGACAGACCATCTTTCAAGAACTTTCAATTGAGGGCCTGTTCTACTCTTATCCTGAAACTACCTGTCGGCCCATTCTAGTTCCTGCTACTCTTCCAGTGTCTCTGGGGGAGTCCTCTGTGCAGTATGTACTGTACATGGTTGTTCCTATCCAGCTGCCAGCCCAGGCCGAACTGGAGTAAGACATCTGGCTTCTCATCCAGCAACTTTGGCTGCATCAAGGGAACATCTGTGACAGGCTACACTCACAAGCCTTGTACCTAGCCAGTGCACCCAAGCTACTTGTTGCACAGAGTTTCCCTGGAGCATTACAGATTAACCAACTGATTCAAATGCGGGGGGGGGGAATCATGATCTAATTAAAAACATTTATTAAGGATAAGATCACCGAAAAAACCTAGGATAGTGTTTAGATGACTGAAAACACAGAAGAAATACGTAGCTCCTAGTTATTCCAAAAGAATATTAGGAAAGTGCGTTTATCAATTATACATTTTACTCAGTTATAATTGTGGAACAAGCTGTCACATCATATGTAAATCCATCTCAGATAAGGTTAGAAGATTCAAATTGATGATCTCTAGAGAGGAATTCTGGTTGGATCACATGCTTGTAGGGAATGCTGTATGTAGGGAGGACTATTCAAATCCTTCATACTAGATTTGGTAGGCTCTGTAGGAATGTAGAGCAAGGGTTCCTCCAGCACAGTGTGTCGAAACACTATTTGTTATTTAATGATAAAAATACTAAAGTGTTGACCATGACCTCCCTCCTTCCTTGAACAGATCCATCAATAACTGTGAGGCTTTTTGGATGTTAAACACAATGGCTCCAGGGGGTACTGAATGAGGTTACCAAAACTGTTGTTTGATGGGATGAGATCTATGTGTGTATGTACATAGATATGTCTAGTCGTGTGTGCATATATGTGTTTCTATATATACGCATGCATATATATATATATATATTTTTTATATATATATATTAGTATGTGATTAATAATCATCACTTATTATTGTGTTCATTATAATTACTATGAAGTAATGTTATTGATAATTGAAAAGGAGTTATGTGGGTAGATCATAATATTGGTTTTAACAACATTATTTATTATTATTATTGGTCACACACACTATATATATATATATATATATATATTCTCCCCGGTAGTGTCAAATATCTGCCAACTTACACTGGACCAGCGTGGCAGATTACGGTCCAGACCCTCAGCTTTCTGAGAAGGCCTTCATCCTGTACTGGATTGACCATGGCTGTATCTTTATCTTTTTATATATAACTAGTTGAACAGCCCGTTACGCGGGCCACAGTGCCTCTGGCAGCCGGTCGCGGGGCAGTCACGCGCAGTAGAGTCTGCCCGCGCCACGCCTGATACAGAGGTGGATGCTCCTTCGGAGCGCCCAGCTCTGTATCAGCTGCAACGCGGGCAGACTCTACTGTGCATGACTGCCGCACGCGCAGCAGTGTCTACTGCGCATGTCAGGCGTTACACACGATTTAGCGAATTATTATATAGGATTACAAAATTTCTTGGTACACAGTAGCAACAAAAGGCACAGAACCAAAGTTATTGAAGGCTCGCTGACGAGGCCTTCATCCTGCAGTGGATCGACAATGGTTGAAAAGGATAATGAGATCATATTATAATATACATTTTCTCCCTACTTTATGTGCATGGTAAATTATTCCCAATATATTGGTACATCTAATATGATTAGTACCTCCTAGTGTGTTTAAATATCTTTATTGAGTACTAGTTGAAGAGCCAGTTACACGGGCCACAGTGCCACTGCCCGCCGGTTGCGGGGCAGTCATGCGCAGTGGAGACTGACCGCGCCGTGGCTGTTACACTCTACTGCGCATGACTGCAGTGTTACACGCATTTTAGCGAATTATTATATGGGATAATATGTATATTTAAAATATATGTTTTTTTCATGTGAATGGAGGTATGCCTACTGTCCACTGGAATTTGAGAGGCATGTTTGATATTGAGTAGATATTTGGTTTAATGTGGTAAAGAGAGGGAGTTCTAGGTTTGTGGAAAATATCTATCCTACTACTTTACTGATAAGTATTTGATACTTTGCTACGTGGGAGTTGTTCTCTTGTTAACGGTCGGCATCCTATTGTGAAGGATGGATCTTTTCTCCTATTTAGTATATTTATGCTACTATAATGCAGGATAATAATGAGAGATTCCCTCATGTTTGTTAATGGCTGTTCCAAATTTGAATCTATTGATTAATTGTGGAGTTTGCATGTAATTCCAATTGATTGGCTAATTGCTATGTTTGTCTCACAAAAACATGTTTGCCAGCCGGATTCCATTCTTTTGAACTACTTAAGCCCATAACCCTAAAGAAAAAGGTCTTGTAGACCTTAAGACACTGTTCAGACTTTTTTTTAATGGATTTTGGATTTTAATATCTGCAATATTTTTATTAAATGTGAGAGTATGATCAATGAAGATTGTGACTGAATTATTTTCATCTAAGTTATTACCCTATGAGGCACCCATTTGTATTTTCAATTTGTTTAAATGGGGCTTTTAGCCCCTTCAGGGTTTAAAGGGATAGTAATGTTTCATAATAAAAGCAGCTCCAATTAATCATCATAGTATATGGACTTTGGAGAGTGTTATTTCAATTCTGTCAGAGTTGTAGTTCAAGAGTAATTCAATGACAAAGTATCCCCCTCCCGCCCCTTTTACTGATGTAACATTGCTCAGCCAGAGCAGAAGGGAGGTGCCCAGGTAGATGAGGGACAATCTTCAATTAAGATAAGGGAAAAACCTGAAAAACTTGTCAAGGGAGGCATGGCCTTCATTGTTCTCATAGGAAGAAGATTGTCCCCTGCTGTTATCTGTCTGGTCTATGGACTGCATTCCACATCTGAGAAGAGATGGCTTACACTAGGTAAAAGGGGCGGGAGGGGAAACTTTGCTTGTGAATATCTCTCAAACCATAAAGGTTTGAAAAATAAGACTTATATCGTTCTTCATGTTTTTTTAATGCCTACAAAATAAAATAAAGATAAAATGAAGCATTACTATCCCTTTAAGAGGTCTCCAGTGCATAATAATTCATTATTACAGTCTCTAAATGGAAAAAAAAGATCCAACACAAAAATTAAGATACATGATTTTTTTATGCTGTGGGTTCAATTTCTAGAGATCCAGATACACAAAACCTACTATTATTACATTGTTTGTACTTTAATTGCTAAATAATCCGAGTTGTAAATTACAGCTTCACCGTGCCAGAATATTATGCAATAAATTATATTCAGAAAAAAATATAGAGACAGGAGATGAGGGTTAGTTACAGTAGATATTTAGCATAATAAGAGACAAATGTAATGGCTAATGATGCAAAAAGAAGTATGGTGCACTGAACATTTGAAAATCAATTGAAATTAATAATTATTGTTATTTAAAGAAATTACATTTGTAAGCATACCTCCCAACATTTCAAACTGCCAAAGAGGGACACTTGTGTTTTAGTGGGTGTGGCTGTTGGGTGGGGCATTACCAGGAGTTTTTATGCTATTTCATGACCTATTGATCCCTCCTTGTGTAACCTAATAAATAACTTATAACAAGATCAAATTATTTTATTTACACTACTAATTTATAAACACATATGTGATTTATATTGCTGTAGAGCAATGTGATATACTTATATACACACCACACAATCTGATCTGCTAAAAAGAGGGACATCAGGGTGGGAAAGAGGGACAGAGGGATTTGGGTCTAAAAGAGGGACTGTCCCTTCTAAAGAGGGACACTTGGGAGGTATGTGTAAGCGAGTAATGAAAACATTTGTTCACACTTTTAGTCCTTCTGTTCTAACCACAAAACACGATAGTCTCGCATATAGGAGCTGATCACATTCCCAAAGTGGCTGTGAGCTATGCACTACACAATTTATTTCTTTTTTCCCCTCAGTGAAAAACAGGCTGACATGCTAAGTAAAACTACACCACAGGCGACACGCAAATATTGCAGTTCTTCTTAGTACGTCAACTTCAGATAGGCCTAGGTTAATGCTTTGTTTAGTTGTGGTCTATCACAATATGAAGACACTGAGATATAGAGATATCTTCTGAGAAGAAAAGGGACCAGATTATGTAATTTCTTTGGCTCTGTAGTTACATCTGTGGATAATGCCTCTGACCTGAAGATTGCCATAGTCAGTCACCATTGCTTAAAGGGATAGTAATGTTTCATAATAAAAGCAGCTCTAATTAATCATCATAGTATTTGGACTTTGGAGAGCGTTATTTCAATTCTGTCAGAGTTGTACTTCCAGAGTAATTCAATGACAAAGTGTCCCCCTCCCGCCCCTTTTACAGATGTCACACTGTTCAGCCAGAGCAGAAGGGCGGTGGCCAGGTAGACTGCAGAGAGGGACAATCTTCAATTAAGATAAGGGAAAAACCTGAAAAGCTTGTCAAGGGGGCAGGGATTTCATTGTTTTCATAGGAAGAAGATTGTCCCCTTCTGTTATCTGTCCAGTCTATGAACTGCATTCCACATCTGAAAAGAGATGGCTTACACTAGGTAAAAGGGGCGGGAGGGAGAAACTTTGCTTGTGAATATCTCATAAACCATTAAGGTTTGAGAGATAAGACTTATATCATTCTTCATGTTTTTTTAATGCCTACAAAATAAAATAAAGTTAAAATGAAGTATTACTATCCCTTTAAAGTGATAGTAATGTTTCACAAAAACAGCAGCTCCAATTAATCTTCAATGCAATTGAGCCATAGAGAGCATTATTTCAATACTGTGAGAGCTGTAGTTCAAAAGTAATTGGACGATAACATTTCCCCCCCTCCCCTTTTACCTAGTGTAAGCCCCCACTCCTCAGATGTGGAATCCAGTCCATAGACCAGACAGCTCACATAAAGGGTAAATATTCTACTGTGTGAACGATGAAATCCCTGCCCCTCTTGACAGTTTTTTCAGGTTTTTCCATTATCTTAATTGAAGATTGTCTCTCTCTGCAATCTACCTGGACACTCTCTGCTGCTCTTAGGTGAGTAGTGTTTCATCAGTAAAAGGGGTGGGAAGAGGATCCTTTATCATTCAATTACTCTTGAACTACAGCTCTGACAGAAATGAAATAACACTCTCCAAGGCCCAAATAATATGATGATTAATTATAGCTGCTTTTATTATGAATCATTACTATCCCTTTAAACACCATTTTATATTTACACTAGCAGTGTGGGAAGGCGTTGCCCATCTTTTTTTTTATTCTTGTATTTAGCCAAATAGATAATGTTGTAAGTCAAAATAATTAAGTTGTATTGTATACAGACAAATTTTGGGTTTACAAAAAGATGATAATGAGGAATAAATTGGCATTGAGGTGACTGGCTGCAGATCCTAGGGCTACATACACAATGCCAAAAAGGTCATGGGGTCCTGGGGACAATGTTATTAAACTTCAGGGGATCCCATCTGCAGCCAGTGACAGCAACCAAGTCAAGCGCAGAACATTTACATGAGAAAAAAAAGACATCCTAAAATAATCAGTGAGATAGGACGAATGGGGACGTGTGAATTCATTAGCGTAATCATATGGCCACAATGAATACCTTTCAGTGATTAAGAGATAGTGTATACATACTGGATGGCCTCCTGCCTCCTGTAGGCGAGAGCTCCTGGTGGACTCCGACGCATTACAAAGCATTGTGGGGTGTTCCCCACCAAGGGTACTGCAGGGGATACAGGCAGTCTGTGGGGAAAAAAGTTTCATTTAAAAAGAATAAATTGAGAGAATAAAAAAAGAGAAAAAAATAAAGATATTAAAAAGACCATGTGTATGTCCATAAGGACACAGAACCACCAGTGATGTGAAAAGTTTAAAGGATAATCAGGAACTAATAAGTTAATTGTATGGCACCAGTCTGGTACAGTTGATTTGCTTGATAGATCTGTGGGGACTTATGCATGGGTGCCATTGCTAAATGATCCACTGAAGTGGCTGTGAATGAGGGACTGACCCATAGCAGTTGCTGATTACCCTTTGAACTGTACACATCACTGCTGGTTGTATGTTCTTATGGACATGCACATGGTCTTTTAATTTTTTGTTCTCTTTTTTATTGTCTATTTTATTCTTTCCTAATGGCAAGTTCCTATGTTCCCAAGCCAAGTGTCTCAGTCATAACCCTCACACACACATTATAGTTTGTCTCCTCCACTCACAGGTGACCACGTAGCACACACAGGTGACCAGCATTGCAACCATAACTGTCCCTCTAGTCATACATACTCCATGGATGGAGGGTAGCGGGAGTAACAATGGAAGTGTGTGTATGTGAGGAGTTATATATGGCTAGAGGGACAGTTATGATTGCAATGCTGGTCACCTGTGTGTGCTAGGTGGTCACCTGTGAATGGAGGAGACAAACTTTAATGTGTGGGGAGGGGGGATATGACTTAGACACTTTGCTTGGGAACATAGTGTTTACTTTTAAAGGTTGCACGCGAAAGAACATGCAACCACATAACACATTAACTATGTAGCAAGGATTAAAATGGCGACATAAGAATCTTGCTCTGCGTGACAGCGTGAGATTCTCAAGTCGCCTACTGAAAGGGCACATCCCAGTCTTGCTGGCCAGTTCTGTCTGTCATCGATTCATCAATCCATCTTTCTTTTAGTGCAGTGACAGCGTTGTCATCATCCGTCATATGTTAGAGTTTCGTGCCATGTTCTAGCACTTAAAGGGCTGACTAATCCATCTGCCGTTCTATCTCCCCTTTTATGGTATTTTAATGTAAATCAGCGATTTACCCTTCCATAGTTCAGCACTGGCTCGTGTGTGCCGCAGGGTGCCTTTAATCTCTGTGTATAAAAGAAAACCCTGTGTTCCTGGAGGTGGTGTGCTGCCCCAGCTCTATCTCTCCTTCTCTGCTATTCTCTAGCCTAGTGACAGCTGTGCATGTTGGTATTCTTGGCAGATGCCACTCACATTCTGACATCTATGCAGCAGGAGGATTAGGCTGTTCCATGGGTAATAAAAATACTCCCTGACACCAGCTTTGCATATTCAGTGGGATGGCATGTCTGCAGATGCTCTTTGATCCCCTGTATCCGATTACTCTCCACCATATTGTCAGCCCATGCGTGGTCAGTCCACCACACAAACTGCCTGATCCTCTCATTTACAGACTCACTATCAGCTGGTGGGCAAAGTAACAGAGGTGGTATACCAGAGGAGGTGATAGAGGACCTGCAAGCTGCTGGGGCGGGTATAGCTGGTTCTTCAGAGTTTGGCCCCAGATGCCAAAGGACAATGTTAGGAGATTTGGCATCATTGGGTCTGGAGAATGTGGGTTCCCAGTCACTCTAGCACTAGCAGTGCCACTGCTAGTGTTAATGAATGACTTCTTCTCCTCCGAGACTGAATCACTAGCCTCAGGATCCATTCAGCTCCCCCTTCTTACCTCAGTGATGGTGGTCATAGTGACAGGTAGCATAAGTAACCACTTTATTTTTTTAATTTTTGATTTACTTTTTTTTCTCTCCCTCACTCTGTCTCCTTCCACTCGGCTTTTCTTCTAAAAGACACCATACTACAGTACAGGAAATTATGGGTTTAGATAGCATATGGGCCAGAAGTTTCACCTTATTGAATAATATAGGCAGAAAATGCAACCACTTTCACAAGACTTAGTGAAAAGGTGGAAAATCGATGGGGTTCTCTATGGGCAAAATTTCTGGCGGGAGAAAATGAAAAACGTGAGTTTTTTTGTGAACAATATGGGACTTTTTGTCCATCCCTAGATGTAATATATTGCATGTACTATAGGGCCTGTTAAAAACACATTTTGTTGGTGACATTTAAAAGGGATAGTAATGTTTCATAATAAAAGCAGCTCTAATTAATCATCATAGTATTTGGACTTTGGAGAGTGTTATTTCAATTCTGTCAGAGCTGTAGTTCAAGAGTAATTCAATGACAAAGTATCCCCCTCCCGCCCCTTTTACTGATGTAACACTGTTCATCCAGATCAGAAGGGAGGTGCCCAGTTAGACTGCAGAGAGGGACAATCTTCAATTAAGATAAGGGGAAAAACCTGAAAAACTTGTCAAGGGAGGATGTGCTTTCATTGTTTTCATACAAAGAAGATTGTCCCTTGCTGTTATCTGTTTGGTCTTACAACCAGATTCCACATCTGAGAAGAGATGGCTTACACTAGGTAAAAGGGTTGGGAGGGGGAAACTTTGCTTGTGAATATCTCTAAAACCATAAAGGTTTGAGAGATAAGACTTATATCGTTTATGTTTTTAATGCCTACAAAATAAAATAAAATAAAGAAAAAATGAAGTATTACTATCCCTTTAAAAGGGATAGTAATGTTTCATAATAAAAGCAGCTCTAATTAATCATCATAGTATTTGGACTTTGGAGAGTGTTATTTCAATTCTGTCAGAGTTGTAGTTCAAGAGTAATTCAATGACAAAGTGTTCCCCTCCCACCCCTTTTACGGATGTAACACTGCTCAGCCAGAGCAGAAGGGATGTGCCCAGGTAGACTACAGAGAGGGACAATCTTCAATTAAGATAAGGGGAAACCTGAAAAACTTGTCAAGGGGGGCAGGGCTTTCATTGTTCTTATAGGAAGAAGATTGTCCCCTGCTGTTATCTGTCTTGTCTATGGACTGGATTCCACATCTGAGAAGAGATGGCTTACACTATGTAAAAGGGGCGGGGAGGGGAAACTTTGCTTGTGAATATCTCTCAAACCATAAAGGTTTGAAAGATAAGACTTATATTGTTCTTCATGTTTTTTTAATGCCTACAAAATAAAATAAAGATAAAACGAAGTATTACTATACCTTTAACATTTCTTTCACTTAGAGATTTTGAGGAGAATCAAATATCAGTTTAGATTTAGGACTTGGGTGAAGCAGGGCACATGCATCGTATATGCTGTTCAAGGCAGCTATTGGAACCATTGTCAGTTGACACAAAGCCAGCTTTCTAGTAGGGTAGAAGCCATTCCTCTATGACCTTCTACAGCTCTGAATGTCTCTCAAAGATCTTTTGTATTAAGAGACAATGCTGATAACCTTTACTACTACTGCCAGAGGCAATCCTGGCCATGAGCTAGTATTTCCCACTGATGGGAAAAGGTACAGTACCCAGCGAGCAGTGATAGTGAAATAGTCTATACTCAGGTCTCTTGCCCACACATCTGTTGTCAGGTGAACTTTCTTTCAGTATGTTTCCAGCCCTTTGCCAATGATACTAGCCACCTACTTGTAATACTCTTGTAGAACAACTACATCTTTGGGAACTGCCATGAAGGTGCAACACATGACATCAGATCTCCTTGGGAAAAACAAACAAGCAACTCAAGCTTCTCTTAGCTTGCATAACTAGTCTAGCTGTTATGATCCAACACCTGTCTTGCTAATCTGGGGGGGGTGCCAACATGGAGCTTATCTGCTTCTTTTATCTGGTCACGTCTTCCCAGCTAGATTATTGTTGCTATGAGCCAGAGTTTGTCCAGTTGATTGCTGTTATTTAACATGGCTTGTTTCAAGAATACTCCACTCTAGTATCCCTTACCCTTTTCTAAAGTCACCTGACATGTGCTACCTTGCCTTCCCTCTAATAGAACTCCTGGCTTGTTACCAGCACCAGCTTATTTTACTATGCTCCTACCATCAATTTCATAGCAAAGGTTAACCCATCTGCTGTTTCTAACCTCATAGCCTCTCCAGCCTGTTTACCACTGAAGTGCTGCTCTGTGAAACTATGTCAGCCTGGAAGTCTCTGATAGATCAGGAATCAGGATTCTTGGGACTATTCTAGTTAGCTCAAGGCTTCCTTTTAGTATTCCTCTGCATCACTTCAGTCTACCACTAGAGGGAACCTGTTCATTTTTCTTCACATTCTATATTTTCTCACTTAATGTGTAATTTGTGACTACATTTTTTAACTGTTAAAAGGACTTGTTTATTCACTTAGTTTAGAAGTCACTAGTGGAAAACCTTCTGGCTAAGCAAGACGTTTAAACTTTGGGGGCACCAGTTTGTTATAGACTGAAGAGGTAGCTATCATAAGAGATTGCTATAGGTTTTCCAGCTACAGCATACTTTCTTTTTTAAACCCCCTCTTTAGTCTGTCACTAGCCACTGAAGCCCATTTGTACTCAGACCTATGGATCCCCACAATAGCTAGTGTGAAAATATCAGCAGCTTTCTCTCTCTCTCTCCCAAGCACAGACTGCCATCATGCAGAAAACTGACACCCCTTTGGGGGAAAATTGCATCAGCATTGATTTCAATGCAATGAAAGGGACAAAAATGGCATTTTTTGAAGGAATTCCCATGGAAGGTGCCATTTTTTGCATTTCGCATTATGTGAACCATCCTTTCTAGAACTTCAGACCGGTATCACCTTTTGGCAATAGGACCACAGAACTTTGGAGCCACTCTGGAATCACCTCAGCCCTGAAGGGGCACACCCCCTGGTTTAAGAATAATGGGATTAAACCATAAAATACTCACTAAATATCTTTAAAGTGTGTATTAATGATTTTCATATACACTAAAGGCTTTATGCACCATAGAAAACTACATGAACCATAGGGGGAAAATAATCCTTTGAGTGCCAGAGGGATGCACAACTCACGGGAAAATAGAAAGGTCTCCAAAGCAAGGAGATAGAGACCTGTAGCTGTTGATGGGGGTTAAAAATAATTTAACTCAATGGAAAGATTTAGAACATGTGGGGGAGATTCACTAAGCGCTGATAAAGAGGTGATAAAGTGGAGATGACTTCTCCAGTGATATCACTTCTCCAATTGCTGTGTTATTCTATGGAGCCTATGCATTAAGATCTCTTCAACTTTGGAGATCTTAGTGAATAGGCTCCATAGAACAACAGGAATTGGAGAAGTGATAAACTGGAGAAGTCATCTCCACTTTATCATCTCTTTATCACCGCTTAGTGAATCTTCCCTGGGAATTCCATCTCATGGTGCAGTTGGCTTCACCAGATTTATATTGTGAATACAGCCTTATTTATAAAAGCCAACTGGAGTTACTCTGGAATAAACCAACTGCTCCACAGGGGACAAATAAACATTCCTGTTATATTTATTGGACTTTTAACCCCTTGAATGCTAGAGAGGACTCCAATGCATTGCAATGCAATGCACTGGAGAAATCTCTAGCATTCAAGGGTTAACCCCTTACCGCCTGAGGACATACATGTACCTCCCGTGCGGATGTCCATTATGGACAGAGGACGTACATGTATGTCCCGGAAATCCGGGTCCCCTTGTGGCTGCACGCCGTTCGGGGACTCCAGATTCTTTTTAAAAAATAAAAAAAATGCACAGCGGGCATTAAGTGCCGGTCATGTGTGCACGCGGCCGGTCACTAAGGGGTTAAAAAGTTCTATTCAAGCGAATGGGAATTTAGGAATTTGTATTTGTCCCATATGGTGCAGTTGGTTTACTCCAGAATAACTCCAGTTTTAGAAATATGGGCCAGTGTTTTGACATGCAGAAGGATAAAGGTATAAGGAAATAACCAAACACACATACAATATATGAATGGGTAAGAACATGCCATTTTATTATAAAAATAGAAAACCTTTAATAATGAACCAACATACTGTAGTTCCATTATTACACAATAAATTACATTTTAAGGGGATAGTAATACTTAAAATGTTTAAAAAAATATGTTGTAGGGTTTATCCCCCTGAGTAAAACAATGGTACTCAAAATTTATTACAGCTCAAAGTTTATTTTTTTAGGTGCAATATCACAGTGGCTTGAAATTGTACAGGGGCGCTGTACAGCTTTGGTCCTGGGACCAGAGCTGTCCATAGGATGGTGTAGCAACAACGCCACTGTACAATTTCAGGCCACTAAGACATTGCACCTAAAAAATTCAACTTTGAGCTGTAATTACTTTTGAACAAAACACCTTTCTGGGGTGGGAGTGCCCTTGTTTTACACAGAAGGATAAATCCTACAACATATTTTTTTACATTTTAAAGTATTACTATCCCTTTAACAAACATGTTAACAACATCTTTGCCTCTTATTTAATCATTTCCCATCTTCATTCACCTCTTCCTCCACATGGCCAAATTAAATAGGCTCATGCCACACCAAACCATTATCAACCTTCCCAAACGTTCAGTTTTAATCTGTTACCCCAATTGCGCAAGACCCAGCCAGCTGCAATTGGGTAATGTGACCACCAGCGGCATATGGTCGGGGCAAACCTTCTTAGGGTTCCATCCCTAAGGATCCATCCTGAATTATCTTGTGCACAATCACCATACCCCCACAAGGCAAGGACACCACCGCCTGTCCTGTCGCAACACAAATGTGGTTCCCAAAAGTAAAGCACCTGACTCCTGACTGGCCATAAAGACCATCCCTTTTGTTTCCCCTTTGATTCCCTAACCTAACACCACCCCTTCCAACCTCACTTCGTAACCCTCTACGCCTTTAAAAGGGCCTGGATACTTATTTAAAAGAGCATAACATAAAGGGCTATGTACGTTAGTATTGGGATTAATATTTAGTTAGGGCTTGTTGGTCCAGGGAGAAATCGGATTGCCATTTGGAATCAAGAAGGAATTCCCCCCCCCCCCCCCATTCAGGGTAGAATTTGAAATTGCTATATTGAGGGTTTTTTTTTTTTTTTGTTTGCCTTCTTTTGGATCAACGATGGTAAACAGGAATAGGAAAAGTGTTGAACTAGATGGGCGCAAGTCTTTCCAACCTAAATTACTATGTTACTTAGGGTGACCACATTTCCCTTCTGCCATTCCGGGACGTGGTCACCCTATTGCCTTACCTTGAGTCCCTGGTGGTCTAGCGGCGTGCAAAGTGCTCTGTGCCTCCTCCGGCACAGAGCTGAAGCTCCCGCGCGCTGTGCTCAGTAATGCAGAGCGATGGGAGATGATGTCATCTCCCAGCGCTCTGTATTACTAGAGCGCTTGCCTCCAGATCAGGTAAGTTGCATTGCCGCCCTGGATGTCAGCCTGCAAGCGGCGTCCATGATGTGACACACCGCTTGCAGGCTGACATTCAGGGCGGCTTGGCTTCATTCCGGGACACTTCATTGTCCCGGTTGAAGGGGACCCGGGACGCGGGACATGTCCCTGAAATAAGGGACAGTCCCGGACGTTCCGGGACCCGTGGTCACCCTAATGTTACTATGTATGTTCCCCTTCCTCTAATCGCTCTGGGGGATCTTTTATCCAAGGAATTCAACAAAGTAATACCTGAAAACAAAAGTTTTGTAAGAAAAATCTTAAATTAATTGTATGAAAGAGAAAAATAATAAGTTACTTGTATATGTCATAATATTATAGTGCAAAATGTTTTAAATTACTTGTATGTCATAATATGTATTCTGATAAATAAAAAGTACTAGTATACAATAGTATCCATTACTAAATAAGTATCCTATTATATAATAACAAAGGGAGCAGCTTACCTTTACTTTGCAAACACAGCTCTCTCAGTTTCTGACATTGCAATGACACATTCCAAGTCCAGTAAAGATTTTAGAGACAATGACGTTGTTTAATGTTACCAAAGAGAAAAGTGGTACTGTAGACAAGACTGTCACAGGCTAACAAATTGGATTAGCAGAAGGTGTATTTGTAGGAGGGGATTGTTCAGCTCTGCAGTGATTCATTGCTTATTTGTTTAATTCCTTGGATGCTAAATAGGTTTCCAATGCATGGTTTACCAATTCATTGAGACATCTCTAGCAACCAAGGGGTTAAAAGAAGTATCCTATAGTAAACATGTAATTTTTTGTCTGTAGAAGAATTAAGTAAACATATAATAATCTAACTAGATCTTCACTTTAACTGGAGACACCTAGGAAATAGGCATATTTCAGTAATACACGGAAATCAAAGCAGCCCTGCAGTATGCATTTATCATATCGGTCACCAGTTAAAGGTGAGGTGTAGTCACTGTAACAAAGTGCTGTGATAAGAAGCTAGTTTGCTGTTCTATGTCAGTGATTCTCAATATTAACTCCTTTGAGTGCCTGAGGTGTAAGGGTTAATCCTTTGGACATGCCAACAAGCCACACTTTCAGGATATTCCTTGTTGATCCCAACATGATAATCTGTGACTCAGTCATGTTGATTGATCTACCTGGGCTTAATTAGTGGTATCCTGAAAACTGGTCTTGTTGTTGTGTCTAACACCAGAGGACTGGATTAAAGAATCCCTGTCCTAAGTCAAAATTTCTCAGCAGTGGTCCCCAAGTACCCTTAAAGGGATAGTAATGTTTCACAATAAAAGCAGCTCCAATTAATCTTCCTAGTATTTGGGCCATGGAGAGTGTTATTTCAATACTGTCAGAGTTGTAGTTCAAGAGTAATTGAATGATACATTTTCCCCCTCCCGTCCCTTTTACCTAGTGTAACACTGCTCACCTCAGAGAAGCAAGACTGTCCGGATGGATTGCAGAGAGGGACATTCTTCAGACAGCATAAGGGAAAACCTGTCAAGAGGGAAAAGGTTTTCCATATGCTCACAGTAAGAAGATTATCCTTTGCTGTGATCTGTCCGGTCAAGAGACCAAATTCCACATCTGAGGGGAGGCAGCTTACACTAGGTAAAAGGGGCAGGAGGAGGATACTTTATCATTCAATTACTCTTGAACTACAACTCGGACAGTACTGAAATAAAACTCTCCATGGCCCAAATACTAAGAAGATTAATTGGAGCTGCTGTTTTTGCGAAACATTACTATCCCTTTAATGAGGCAAGTTTTCTGAATTTCTATGTTGGGGCACAGGTATTTAACCTTTTGAGTGCCAGAAAGGTACTCTCTGGCACTCAGAGGGTTAATTAGAGGATCTCTCATCTGTTTAGTTTGCCTGTGCTCAGACATGGAAAAAAAAAACCTGCACAGTTGGGGGTACTTGAGGTTCACAGTTAATAAACTATGTTCTACTCTGGGTTGTCCAAGTTCAGTCCTCAAGGGCCACCAACAGGCCAGGATTTAAGGATTTCCCTGATTAAGCACAAGTGAGTTAATCAGTGGCTCATTCATTGTGACTGACTCACCTGTGCGTAAGCAGGGAAATCCTTAAATCCTGGCCTGTTAGTGACCATTGAGGACCAAAAAAAAAAAAAGTCAGAGCGTCAGACTTCGGAGGTTTTGGCTCCTCCCCTCTTGATTGGTAGTGCTCTGCAACAAGTGGTAACGGTGATTAGGGAACATATAAAAAAAACTCTCTTATTCTCCCCCTACACACAAGGATTTTGTTCACGTTAGAGGTAAGGTGGTATCACTGCTTTTTTAATTGCATTATACTATACACATACTTGCTTCGATTTGAGGCAGATTGGGACTTGCCTAAATCTAGGGTGCCTTGATGGGGCAGGCAAGCTTATCATAGTTTTGGCCAGAAGCATACACCATAAAATCTTGGGTAAGATACACCATTTTTCCCCCCATTTCACCTTATGTGAAATAGGGGTATGTATTATACATGAGTAAAAAAGAATAAAAAAGTTAAACCACTGGTCTCCCCTTGATCTCTCTCCCCCTACACTCCCAAATGTGGGTGTCAGCTTCTTCACACACAGACAAGAAGCAAACAATGGTTCATTATATCAAGTAATTTATTGGACAGAGTTTGTGTACATCAAGGAATGTCTAAAAGGCTCTGAAAAGAGGTGGATCCCCTCAGGCCTTACATAAGTTAAAGCAACATGAGCTAAGATTGGTTTCTAGGGAGATAATGAAATTACCTCTCACCATGGAGATGAACAACATTATACATCATAAGCCCTTTTTTAAAATTGAGCTATACTTTTCCTGTACAATAGGACTTATGACCACAGGCTACGGTGGGTGTCAAGTCAACAGCAACTGTCATCAAAATATGGGGACAAACAAATGCACGCAGTCATACTCTCAAAAGAGGTCAAATAAACAGACAACATGGAGTTAGTAAGAAAGAAAGACAAAATGCGGTCAGTAACACAAATATCCAAAGAGCAACCCAGAGGCCCCTCCAGTCCATAAAATGTTCAAACTCAATACTACATTTTGAGTTCCGCTTGGCCCCTCCACCAACCTTAGTAAAATAATATGAGCCCCCTATTTTCCATCCTTTCGCTCAATGGTCTGCCCATTGAAACTACAGTAGTGCTCTTTTATGACCTAAACAGGGCACCAGTGTGTTTTCCCCAATGGCACAGATTTGCAAAGGATTCAAGAGCAGCTGAGGATGCAGGTGGCAAATGGAAGCATGATGTCTGCTGGATGGAACTCATGGCTGCCTCCTCTGGGGCTCTTAAAGGGATAGTAATACTTAAAATGTAAAAAAATATATGTTGCAGGGTTTATCCCCCTGAGTAAAACAAGGGTACTCCCACTGCTGAGAGATATTTTATTACAAAATTATAACAGCTCAAACTTGAATTTTTTAGATTCAATATCAGTGGCCTGAAAATTTACAGTGGTGCTGTTGCTACAACATCCTATGGAGATTTATGGTCCATGGACCAGAGCAGTCCATAGGATGGTGTAGCAACAGCGCCACTGTAAATTTTCAGGCCACTGTGATATTGCAGCTAAAAAATTCAAGTTTGAGCTGTTCCAATTTTGTAATAAAATATCTCTCAGCAGTGGGAGTACCCTTGTTTTACTCAGGGGGATAAACCCTGTAACATATATTTTTTTTACATTTTAAGTATTACTATTCCTTTAATATTTGTGGTTGAGGTAGAGGGAGGGAAAGTGTGTGTCCATGTGTGTGGTGGGGGGGGCTCAAAAATAAATTATTGAGGTGGGGAGGGAGGGAAGAGTGGCTAAAACTAAACTGAGGTAGAGGGAGGGAATGGGGGCTCAGAATATAGTACTGAGATGGGAGGAAGGGGGGGAGATCAAGGGAGAACAGGTGGTTTCATTTTTCTCTTTTTTTTGGGGGGGTTAGAGGGACAGAAAAGGATTATATGAAAACTATACCTCACAATTTATTATCTATAGTAAGTCACAGGTTGTTTATTGGTAAAGGTTAGCTTTTGATTTGCAGAATTTTTGTTTACTTTGTGTATGCAGCCAAGATACAGTTCCTGCTCCTGACTTCACACATGTAACTGTGTACACTTTTGATAAATGCTAGTCTGAGATCACCAGGAACCTGTATAGTAGTTTCTGTATGTTCTAGGTAATGCTTTCTCTTTTTTCTCCTTGGAGGACTTTACTTAGTTCAGCAGGACTACCAGGATTTCCAGATAGGGGTTTCCCAAAAATGAAAAGTGTAAAATAATCAGAGTTCTTGTTTTGTGTAATCAAAAGTAACTTACAGCTTGTACGTATGTATCTTTATTTATATAGCGCCATGCATGCACACAGCGCTTAACAGAATTTGAAATAATACAATACAAAAATGCAGAACAGGGTTAAGAGCATTAAGCTAAAGTGCGATCATTAAAGTGAAATAAACACTAAACTAATACAGCGCTCACAAACAGGTACACAGTACAGAAAAAATAATAGTATCACAATAATAATACTAGGTAAAATATATGGAGAAAAATAAACATCTGATAAATCTGAAACGAATATAGAAATAGATGTATAACACAATAATAAGGAGGAGATACCAATGAGATATGAGTTAGTGATGATAGATGAACAAATGAAAAAAGTTAATGAAAAAGCTGAAGAATTCCTTGATGGAAGGACCCAGCCAATAAGTGAATGATGATGAGATGAAATGAAAAAGATGAAGAGACTTTTCTCTGATGTTTGCTGCAGGATGAGATACGACAGGTGGCCTTGTCCACCTTACAAGAACTTGGATCCAGTAAACCTCAAAAACAGCGCAAAACACAAGAAAAAAAGGTAATATCTAAGTGTAGTAAAATTTAATAAAAATAGATACAAAGTAAAAGTAATGCACTTACAATAGCCCTTCTTGGGCTGTGAGCGTTTAGACAGATCCTTCCCCTGATAGCCGTCGTGCTGTGTCCTCCGTTGCTCCTATGCACTATGAATCTCCCTTGGGTTCTCCGCAGTGGTCATCCAGATGTTAAGGTGATGGCTCAAACCGGAGTGACAACATAGTGGTATGCGATATGAATTTGTTCGCTTAGTGGTAAGACACTCCGCAAATGATTTAGTTAAGATGAGCAAGTTAAGATGCGTCCAAGCCGCCAGAAACCTCGTGGCGGCTGTTGGGTCTGAACGCCAGTAAATCGGAGGTACGGGAGATGGCCGGAGTGGTGGAACTCACAGGGGGCGTGGGAGGGATCTGAGATGTAAATTAGCCAAAGGAATGAGAGCCCAAACGTTTTCGCAGGCGTACTGTCTGCTTCTTCACGGGGTAACAAACATATTGGGAAAGAATGGGGCTATTTATAGTCTCTAAACCATGATTGGTTCTAGAACATCATCCGTTACAAATTATATTGATATTGTTCATTTGGTGTGAATGTACATAAGAAATGCTTAACATTATACATTTGTTTTATGTAATTTTTTATCACATTATATCAAATATTTTAAAACAACAATAACACCACCTATGTAAAATCCTTAGAGACAATCGATCCCGTTAAATGAAACACTAAATGTGTTGCTAATTAAAGAAACATACACTTTGTAATATATATGATAAAAAGGATGTGGAAAATTGACATAAGAGTTAAATAATGTTGAATGAATGTGAAAATTTGTGGTTGAAACAGTGTAATAGTGGACAAAACAAAAAAACGGATAGAACTAGTTTGAAATGAAATAATATGTGTTAAAGTGTTTGTGTTAATAAGCGAACTTGAAATTGTGAAAATGGTGATATAGGTAACTGAAGGGATGCATTGCAGGAACAACGTATGTGATGTGAAATGTAAATAAAAATGAAAATAAATGTGAGGTGGAGATGAGATAATTATGTTAATGGTATTTATTTTAAGTGAGACGATGAGTGAAGAGTTAAAAACTTTGAAGTGCAAATACTGATACATTTTTAGTATAAACTGTACTAGTAATAATAATCTTAGTGGAAACAATGTTGCATGTTAAAGTTATTGTTGCATTTAAAAGGTAACAATTGTCACAATCTCCTTCAATGTACTTATAAACATCACATATATTTAAAATACAGAAAACTTAAAATGCATAGAAGACCTCAAAGTGATCACATTACATATTATAAAAAGGCTGATAATGATAAAAAATTAGTATTAAATAAAAAATGATGATAAAAGATCTCACATAATAAATAGGTTTTTGTCTTTACCCTGTGTTGATGTAAACCAACACAAAGGAAAGAATTAATTAGAACACTATTGTTGAATTTCCCTCTGATCAACAATATTGTACTTTAAATATACAAGTGTAGGGATTCGTTAAATATGAACATCTTGCCTTTATTCTGGCATGATGAAAGACTGATATGAACCCCCTGAAAGAAGAAAAGACTTTATAGATCGTTTAAATCAACCCAAAATCATAATCATAATTTTCCCCAGTGTTTTTCTTATTATAAGAATGAGGCAAAATCAAAATCCACATTCAGTCCATCTGGATGCAGAGTGTGTAACTCATGTATCCAGTAGGACTCCCTTTGTCTAAGTTTGAGGAGTTTATCCCCACCTCTATGTCCAATTTTTACCTGTTCAATGCCTACGATCTCTATATTATTGTGTTCGCAATTGTGTATTAGTTTGAAGTGTTTTGATAGACTGTGGCTCTCCAAACCTTTTTTTTTATAGTAAAGGTGCTCATTAAATCTGGTTTGTAATTTACGTTTAGTCCGTCCTACATACTGTAGTTTGCAGGAACATGTGATCAAATATACCACATAAGTGCTTGAACATGAGATATGTTGTTTAATGGTATATTGTTTTTCTGTTTTCATAGAACAAAAATGTGTATTTTTTCTTTGTTTTAAACATGAACAGGTCTTACAGTTAGTGGTACCACATTTGTACATGCCTCTTATATCTAGAAAATTGTTCTCTATCGATGTCTTTTTATGGTGTATATCACTAGGGGCTATGTAGCTTGAAATATTTCTATTTTTCTTGTAGATGATTTTAGGATGATCACCCATAAGGGGTTTTAAGCTCTAGAGAGAACTAAACAACTCAATAGAGAGGATTTATTACAATATAAAACCAAGAGAAAGCAATTTAATAATAATATCCCAGCTTTTACCACAGTTTATAATAGCCAATCCAGACAAATAGAGCGCATTCTAAAAAAACATTGGCATGTTTTAAAAGAAGATCTGGTATTAAAACCCCTTATGGGTGATCATCCTAAAATCATCTACAAGAAAAATAGAAATATTTCAAGCTACATAGCCCCTAGTGATATACACCATAAAAAGACATCGATAGAGAACAATTTTCTAGATATAAGAGGCATGTACAAATGTGGTACCACTAACTGTAAGACCTGTTCATGTTTAAAACAAAGAAAAAAATACACATTTTTGTTCTATGAAAACAGAAAAACAATATACCATTAAACAACATATCTCATGTTCAAGCACTTATGTGGTATATTTGATCACATGTTCCTGCAAACTACAGTATGTAGGACGGACTAAACGTAAATTAAAAACCAGATTTAATGAGCACCTTTACAATATAAAAAAAGGTTTGGAGAGCCACAGTCTATCAAAACACTTCAAACTAATACACAATTGCGAACACAATAATATAGAGATCGTAGGCATTGAACAGGTAAAAATTGGACATAGAGGTGGGGATAAACTCCTCAAACTTAGACAAAGGGAGTCCTACTGGATACATGAGTTACACACTCTGCATCCAGATGGACTGAATGTGGATTTTGATTTTGCCTCATTCTTATAATAAGAAAAACACTGGGGAAAATTATGATTATGATTTTGGGTTGATTTAAACGATCTATAAAGTCTTTTCTTCTTTCAGGGGGTTCATATCAGTCTTTCATCATGCCAGAATAAAGGCAAGATGTTCATATTTAACGATTCCCTACACTTGTATATTTAAAGTACAATATTGTTGATCAGAGGGAAATTCAACAATAGTGTTCTAATTAATTCTTTCCTTTGTGTTGGTTTACATCAACACAGGGTAAAGACAAAAACCTATTTATTATGTGAGATCTTTTATCATCATTTTTTATTTAATACTAAATTTTTATCATTATCAGCCTTTTTATAATATGTAATGTGATCACTTTGAGGTCTTCTATGCATTTTAAGTTTTCTGTATTTTAAATATATGTGATGTTTATAAGTACATTGAAGGAGATTGTGACAATTGTTACCTTTTAAATGCAACAATAACTTTAACATGCAACATTGTTTCCACTAAGATTATTATTACTAGTACAGTTTATACTAAAAATGTATCAGTATTTGCACTTCAAAGTTTTTAACTCTTCACTCATCGTCTCACTTAAAATAAATACCATTAACATAATTATCTCATCTCCACCTCACATTTATTTTCATTTTTATTTACATTTCACATCACATACGTTGTTCCTGCAATGCATCCCTTCAGTTACCTATATCACCATTTTCACAATTTCAAGTTCGCTTATTAACACAAACACTTTAACACATATTATTTCATTTCAAACTAGTTCTATCCGTTTTTTTGTTTTGTCCACTATTACACTGTTTCAACCACAAATTTTCACATTCATTCAACATTATTTAACTCTTATGTCAATTTTCCACATCCTTTTTATCATATATATTACAAAGTGTATGTTTCTTTAATTAGCAACACATTTAGTGTTTCATTTAACGGGATCGATTGTCTCTAAGGATTTTACATAGGTGGTGTTATTGTTGTTTTAAAATATTTGATATAATGTGATAACATTATACATTTGTTTTATGTAATTTTTTAAGCATTTCTTATGTACATTCACACCAAATGAACAATATCAATATAATTTGTAACGGATGATGTTCTAGAACCAATCATGGTTTAGAGACTATAAATAGCCCCATTCTTTCCCAATATGTTTGTTACCCCGTGAAGAAGCAGACAGTACGCCTGCGAAAACGTTTGGGCTCTCATTCCTTTGGCTAATTTACATCTCAGATCCCTCCCACGCCCCCTGTGAGTTCCACCACTCCGGCCATCTCCCGTACCTCCGATTTACTGGCGTTCAGACCCAACAGCCGCCACGAGGTTTCTGGCGGCTTGGACGCATCTTAACTTGCTCATCTTAACTAAATCATTTGCGGAGTGTCTTACCACTAAGCGAACAAATTCATATCGCATACCACTATGTTGTCACTCCGGTTTGAGCCATCACCTTAACATCTGGATGACCACTGCGGAGAACCCAAGGGAGATTCATAGTGCATAGGAGCAACGGAGGACACAGCACGACGGCTATCAGGGGAAGGATCTGTCTAAACGCTCACAGCCCAAGAAGGGCTATTGTAAGTGCATTACTTTTACTTTGTATCTATTTTTATTAAATTTTACTACACTTAGATATTACCTTTTTTTCTTGTGTTTTGCGCTGTTTTTGAGGTTTACTGGATCCAAAGTGCGATCATTGCATTAGTTTTTGGGGAAAGTGCAGCAAAGGAAACATACACTGGGAAAGAGACTCTGCCCCAAGGAGCTTACAATCTAATTAGAGTTCATGATGACATAGAGAGACAGTAGGGGGACGATTATAAGTGCAAGTACAAGGTGTGGTGAAGGAAGTGCAGAAAGATTCTGATGTCACTATCGTTGTGCAGGGATGAGGATATTGCTATTGAGATGCTTATATCAGAAGTCGTAACTTATATTCCACCATCTGTTGGACTAAAATTCTCATTATCCTCAGAGGACCACTGCCTGTCTGAGGATGATGGGAGTTGTTGTTCAACAACTGGTAGAATGTAGGTTGCCCAACCTTTGCCTTAGCACGTGCAATTGCAGAAAATGTCATTATTGGAGTGCAAAGCATTGTTTTCCTGACCTGATGCGGGAAAAAGAGGGCAAGGGGGGATGCTAGGCAAGTAGGAATATCCTTCTTTGTTTGATCTCATAGTATATACCTTCTTCTCCCTAATAAGTTGTCTGGTGTTTTGTTGGTGGAAAATTCTCTACTGAAATGGGGTAAGGCTAAAAATTCTTTTCAGTTAAGTATTGTAAGAAATTGCTTTTTTTGAAATGTATTGGGCATAGTTAATTAAAAGTAAACAATGCAGACATACAGCACTCAAATCATGAAACTACATGCTAAGCTAGGGGTGCCAGATCATCCCTTTAAAAGGACACATTCAATTCCCTGCTGCTGGGTGGTTAAATATTAGGTTGCCATGGTTCCCATTTATCAACGCAGCAGGTATTTTGCAGATGTATTTATAAAGGGATGATCTGGCAACCTAGCTCAATCAGTTTTTCTTAATGTTATCCATGGGGGCACACAAACAGCTCAGCTTTTAAGGCTATCCCTGCATAATCATAGGGGAGTAATCAGTGGCTTAGTCATTGTGACTAAGCTGCCTGGGCATAAATAGGGATATTCTGAAAACATGTGTGCCCTGAGAACTGGAGCTAAGACTCACTCACTGTGCCTAATCAGAATTAATAACATTCAGTTGTGTTTAATTGAGGAGATCCTGAAAATATGCACGGGGGTGGGGGTGTCAAGAACAGGTTTGAGTGCCCTGCACTAGACTATTTCAGGTTTCAAATGGCCAGTGGAAAAAACAAGTTTGGGACAGTTCTGGAATAAATCAACTGTGCCATAGGGGACAAATGAAAATTGCCAGTAAATGGGGCATATAACCCCTTGAATGCTATGGAAGTATCCACTGCATTGCTTTTCAATGCACTAGATACATTGTTAGCATTACAGGAGTTAAAGGGATAGTAACACTTCAAAATTACTATCCCTTATATTGAAGCCCTTTAAAAACTGAATTAAATGCCACCAGCGGCATCTCTCAAACCTTTATGGTTTGCGAGATAGCCGCTTTTAAACTTCGCTCCCCCCTGCCTCTCCCTTGACGTCATCGTTCTTGATGCAGCAGGGAAATCCGGTCCCAGGACCATCGGAGGCTCTTTAGCACAGCCGAGATCTCATTATGGAAAACAAGATTCTTCACTAAAATGGTCTTCTACGTGTGCTTGGTTACCACACGTAGAAGACCGTTTTAGTGAAGGATTGTTTCTTCTATAACAAGATCTTGCTCTGCTGAAGAGCCTCCGCTTGATTTAATGAACGGATTCCCCTGCTGCAGCAAGAACGCTGATGTCAGGGTGGCATTTAATTCAATTTTTCAAGGGCTTCAATAGAAGGGATAGTAATGATGAAGTATTACTATCCCTTTAAAAGCTACATTTCTATGAATTAGAATTTGCTGAATTTTTATTTATTTATCTATGGTGCAGTTGGATGGAATTGGACAATGAAATGACACCACAAATAGGCACCCTTAGAAAGCTATATAAATTTCTCTATAGTTAACCCTTTGATTGCCAGAGGGGTACGGAATGCATTGATTTCAATGCATTCCGTACTCCTCTGGCACTCAAAGGGTTAATAACCATTACATTTGATTACAATGTTTCTCAACATTACTCTTCTGGCCACATCAACATGTCAGATTTCAGGATATTGCTACTTAAATGCAATGTGTTGGATACCTCTCTGACAATCAAAGGGTTAATCATATGTGGGTAATCAGCGTATTTTGTGTGCCCAGAGAGCTAAAATAAAGGCAAGAAAAGCTGACTGTCGAAATACTGTATAATAATAGACCAAATGAAAAAGGAAATACATTCTAATCAAATGCCTAAATCCCTAAATTATCAATCATATAGGCAAGCATGCTAATAACATGAACCCAGTGATGCGCTGAATATCTTTTTATCACAGTATTTAATACCGTTGTTTCCAAAAACAGATTAGCAAGATGTTCCGTATACCATACATCAACAGTCTTGAGCTGTCTAACATTTCCCCATACAATAGATGACTGACAATCAAAATGAAGGACCTTATTGTTAATGAATGGAGCGAGCTCACGGTTCCCTTCATAGTGGTGTGAGTCACGTTTATCCTTACAGCAAGCTTCGTTTAACATTAACTTGCAACCTCAAAATATACCACACTACTGTGCAGGAAATTATGGGTTTAGATAGCATATGGATGGGAAGTTTTACCTTACTGAATAACATAGGCAGAAAATGCAACCATTTTCATAACATTTTCTGTGTGCTTAGCGAAAAAGTGGAAAATCTACAGGGTTCTCTATGGACAAAATTTCGGGCGGGAAAAAAATGAAAAACTTGTATATTTTCTGAACTTTCCTGTGAGAACAACATGGGACTTTTTGTCCATCCCTAGTTTTAAAATATTGCATGCACTATAGGGCCTGTTAAAAACACAAAATGTGGGTTAACATTTTTTTCACTTATAGATTTTTAAGGAGTATCAAATATCAATTAGATTTAGGACATGGGTGAAGCAGGGCACATGAATCATATATGCTATTCAAGACAGCTATTGGAACCAGTGTCAGTTTACACAAAGCCAGCTTTCTAGGAGTAGGGTAGAAACCATTCATCTATGACCTGCTACAACTTTGACTGTCTCTCAAAGATCTTTATGTATTAAGAGGCAATGCTGATGGGCTGCCCCGCTGCTAGCCTTTACTACTACTGCCAGAGGCAATCCTGGCAATCAGCTGCTGCTTCCCACTGATGGGAAAAGGTACCCAGTGATGGTGAAATAGTCTGTACTCAGGTCACTTGTCCACACATCTGTTGTTAGGTGAACTTTCTTTCAGTATGATGTTTCCACCCATTGCCAATGACACTAGCCACCTACTTGTAAAACAACTACAGCTTTGGAAATGCCATGAATGTGCAACACATGACAACAGAGGGGAGATTCACTAAGCGGTGATAAAGAGGTGATAAAGTGGAGATGACTTCTCCACTTTATCACTTCTCCAATTCCTATGTTAGTCAATGGAGTCTATTCACTAAGATCTCCAAAGTTGAAGAAATCTTAGTGAATAGGCTCCATAGATTAGCATAGAAATTGGAGAAGTCATCACCACTTTATCACCTTTTCATCACCGCTTCGTGAATCTCCCCGAAGATCTCCATGGGAAAAAAACAACAAAACAAGCAACTCAAGCTTCCTCTTAGCCTGTATAACTACTGTACCTGATAGGATCCAGCACCTGTGTTCTTAACCTCGTGGATGCCTACCTGGATCTTACCTGCTTCTTTTATCTGGTCACGTCTTCTACTTCTCTGCTAGACTAATGTTGCTATGAGCCAGAGTTTGTCCAGCTTGATTCCTGTTATTTAATTTCATAGCAAAGGTTAACCCATCTCCTGTTTCTAACCGCATAGCCTCTCCAGCCTGTTTACCACTAAAGTGCTGCTCTGTGTAACTTTATCTGCATCTACTCCTTCCTCCTCTGCACCATAGATCGGAATTTGTGGGACTACTCTAGTTAGCTCAAGGCTTCCCTTTATCATTCCCCTGCATCACTTCAGTCTACCACTAGATGGAACCTGTTCATTTTTCTTCACAGACTGCATTTTTCACAGTAACTGTATAACTTTTGCGTACGTTTTTTTGACTGTTAAAAGGACTTGTTTCTTCCCTTAGTTTAGAAGTCACTAGTGCAAGACCTTCTGGCTAAGCAAGAGGCTTAAACTCTGGGGGTACCAGTTTGTTACGGACTGAAGAGCTAGCCATCATAAGAGATTACTATAGGTTTTCCAGCTACCGCATACTTTCTTTCTTAAACCCCATCTTTAGTCTGTCACTAGCCACTGAAGCCCCTTCGTACTCAGACCTATGGATCCCCATGATAGCTAATGTGAAAATATCAGCAGCTTTCTCTCTCCCAAGCACAGACTGCCATCATGCAGAAAACTGACACCCCTTTTATATAGTGGTGAATTAGCATGGCAGGTATACGTTGTCGGAATTGGGTATCTGTTTTTGTGGGGGAAATAAGGGGTTTCCAGGTGCCGACACCTTTCAGCTCTGTCTAGGGGTTAAGACTTTCTATACCTGGGTGCGTGGATGATGCAAATGAATCTCCTTTCTCAATAGTTGAAGATTGTTTTATTTCAGTGAAACAGCATTCCTGTATTCATAGGGTTACTCCCATCAGGATCCAAACATCATGTAACACATTGTGAGGGGAACAGAGCAGTCTTAAAGGGGATTTTACACAAGGTGAAAATGACAGAACAATTAGTTTGATGTAGAATGTACAGTAAATAGAAAGGACAATAAGTATCTATTTATATAGACCCTATTTCTAAGGTAGATTAAAAAGGTATCATGCCTTGGGGAATTTAAGCTAGTATCTGTTATTATTGAGAACAATGCTTTAAAGGGATAGTAATACTACATTTCATCTTTATTTTATTTTGTAGGCATTAAAAAAACATGAACGATATAAGTCTTATCTCTCAAACCTTTATGGTTTGAGAGATATTCACAAGCAAAGTTTCCCCCTCCCTGCCCCTTTTACCTAGTGTAAGCCATCTCTTCTCAGATGTGGAATCCAGTCCATAGACCAGACAGATAACAGCAAGGGACAGTATTCTTCCTATCAGAACAATGAAAGCCCTGCCCCCCATGACAAGCTTTTCAGCTTTTTCCCTTCTCTTAATTGAAGATTGTCCCTCTCTGCAGTCTACCTGGGCACCTCCCTTCTGCTCTGGCTGAACAGTGTTACATCAGTAAAAGGGGCGGGATGGGGACACTGTCATTGAATTACTCTTGAACTACAACTCTGACAGAATTGAAATAACACTCTCCAAGGTCCAAATACTATGATGATTAACTAGAGCTGCTTTTATTATGAAACATTACTATCCCTTTAAGATGAAAAGGAACTCTGAGGAATTTGCAGTAGATGAAAAGGGATTCTGCCTTGGGAAAATTAAAAAAAGGGAACAATAACCCAATTAACCAGTATCTGTTAAATTAACAAGTATCTGTTAAATTAACAAGTATCTGTTAGTCTTGAAAACAATACTTTAACCTGTTTTAGGGAATTTAATTACCTCAAAGTGAATTCATAAAGACTGAAGATTCCTGATAATACATGATACATCCAGATTCTGCATGGAATAACTTATATCTACTCCTAACTTAACCTGATTAAATAATATTGTCCTGATTTAACCCCTTAAGGACTACGTGACGTGGTATGACCGTGACGGTCCTTATACCCTTAAGGACCAGTGACGGTCAAAGCACGTCACGTACTCTTTACTTACAGCGCTCTACCGGGAGCACTGTAAGTAAAAACGGGGCCTAAAATTGATCGCTCCAAGACCGGAGCGATCTCTCTTACGTCTCCAAGCGGAGCGCCGGTACGCGTAACAGGTCACGTGTACCGGAGCGTCGGCAAAGATCAAATCTGTCCTTAAGGTAAGGTAACTTCCCTGGACCACTGGTACTTAAGGGGTTAAAAAACCTCCAAGAATGTACAGCCCCAATGAGATCAGCTTCAGTTCAACACCCCACAATCCTTTCATAGCTGCACTGACAGTGTTGCCTCATTGTCTATAGTGCTATATCCACATACGTGTGGGAAAATTACATCAGCATTAATTTCAGTGCAATGAAATGAAAACAAAACTGCACTTTTAGAAGGAATTAACCATGGAAGGTGCCATTTTTTGGCGTTTTTCACTGTTGTGGGGAAAAGGTTCGTCTATCCGTATTCATGGGCATTCTGTAAACCATCCTTTCTAGAACTTCAGACTGGTGTCACCTTTGACAATATGGACAGTTGTTCTATAGGACCACAGAAGTTTGGATTCACTCTGGAATAATCTCAGCCCTGAAGGAGCACACCCCCTGGTTTAGGAATGATAGGATTAAATCATAAACTACTCACTAAATATCTTTAAAGTGAGTATTAACAGTTTTAAAACCATTCATATACACTAAGGGCTTTATGCACCACAAAAAACATAGTGAACACAGGGAATAAATAACCCTTTGAGTGCCAGAGTGCGTTGGCACTCAAGGGGTTAAAAGTTCCAGTTGATTTAAATGGGACTTTTAACACCTGGAAAGCAAGAAAAGTCTCCAAACGATTGCTGTGCAAAGAGATAGAGACCTGTAGCCGTTGAGGGAGTTACAAATAATTTAAATCAACGAGACAATTTAGAACATGTGATTTCCATCTCATGCTGCAGCTGGTTTACAAAAGATTTGTTGTGAATAAGGTAGGCTGACCAGACCTCAAGTTTAACCGGGGACGCATAGGAAAAATACATACTGCAGGACTGCTTTGATTTCAGTGAAGTACTGGGAAATGGCTATTTCCTATGTGTCCCCGGTTAAAGGTGAGATCTGGTCAGCCTAGAATAAGGGCCCCAGTCCTGACAAATAGAAGGAGCAGTAGCCTTTATTTATAAAAGCTAGCTGGAGTTATTCTGGAGTAAACCAATTTATCTATAAGGAACAAATAAACATGTCTGTTAAATTATATTGGACTTTTAACTCCTTGAATGATAGAGAGTTCACCAATGCATTGAAAAGCAATGCTTTGGAGAACTCTGACATTCAAGGGGTTAAAAAGCTCTATTCAAGTGAATGGGAAAGTAGGAATTTGCAGGGCCGGCTCCACCTATAGGCGAGGTAGGTGCCGGCCTAGGGCGCACATTCTCTGAGGGCGCATCGGCCCCCGACGCCGCAGCTGCCGCTCACCACATACTGCCGAACTAAAAAGTTTCGGTGCCCTCCCTTGGCTGTCTATTTTTTTAATGTAGCACAGTGATACCTGTTTCTCTCTCCCCCTCCGCTCCTTTAATCCTGGACCAGGATTGAAGAAGCGGAGAGGGAGAGAGAAATGGGCATCGCTGTGCTACATTAACCCTTTCAGTGCCAGAGGGGTACGCAACGCATAGCTTTGCAATGTGTTGTATACCCCTCTGGCACTGAAAAGGTTAATAAAAAGCCAGCCAAGGGAGAGCACCGAAACATACTCACTGGGGGAGAGATGTGCACCGGGGGAGTAAGTGGAAGGGGGGTCAAGAGGGGATAAATAGACGGGGAGAGAGAGAGTCAAAGGAGGGATGAGCAGTCAAGAGGGGGATCAAGAGTCAGACGGAGAGAGAGTGTCAAAGGGGGGGGAGAGTCACAAATAGAGAACATACACTCTGTCACACTGATACACATATAGAGAAGCACACACATACTTATACACTGATATCCTTACAGAGACTCACACACATTGACACACATATACATATAGGGAACACACACTTATATACATACAGGGGACACATACTGACATACACATATAGAGAACACACTGACACTTAAACACATGCAGATGTGGGGCATAAATGGGTAGAGCCAAGGGGCGTCAAAATTAGGTTTTGCCTAGGGTGGCAAAAATCCTTGCACCAGCCGTGGGAATTTGTATTTGTCTCCCTATGGGGCAGTTGGTTTACTCCAGAACAACAACAGTTTGCTTTTAGAAATATGGGCCATTGTTTTGGACATATCCAGGAAATTCATCAAAGTAATATATGAAGCCAAAAGTTCTGTAAGCAGAATCTTACATTTATTGCGTGATAGAGAAAAAAATAAGTTAATTATATATGTCATAATATTAGAGCAAAATGTTTTAAATTACTTAGATGTCATAATAAGTATTCCGATAAATAAAAAGTACTAGTATACTATAGTATCCATTACTAAATAAGTATCCTATTATGTAATAACAAAGGAAGCAGCTTACCTTGACTTTGCAAACACAGCTCTCATAAGTTTCTGACATTACAATTACACATTCCAAGTCCAGTAAAGATCTTAAAGACAATGAAATTCTTTAATATTACCAAGAAGAAAAGTGGTACTGTAGACAAGACTGTCACAGGCTAACCTGGAAAAAACTGTATTAGCAGAAGGTGTATTTGTAGGAGGAGACTGTTCAGCCCTGCAGTGGTTCAGTGCTTATTTGTTTAACACCTTGGATGCTTAAAGGGATAGTAACGCTTCATAATAAAAGCAGCTCTAATTAATCATCATAGTATTTGGACTTTGGAGAGTGTTATTTCAGTTCTGTCAGAGTTATAGTTCAAGAGTAATTCAATGACAAAGTGTCCCCCTTCTGCCCCTTTTACTGATGTAACACTGTTCAGCCAGATCAGAAGAGAGATGCCCAGGTAGACTGCAGAGAGGGACAATCTTCAATTAAGATAAGGGAAAAACCTGAAAAGCTTGTCAAGGGGGCAGGGCTTTCATTGTTCTCATAGGAAGATTGTCCCCTGCTGTTATCTGTCTGGTCTATGGACTGCATTCCACATCTGAGAAGAGATGGCTTACACTAGGTAAAAGGGGCGGGAGGGGAAACTTTGCTTGTGAATATCTCTTAAACCATAAAGGTTTGAGAGATAAGACTTATATCATTCTTCATGTTTTTTTAATGCCTACAAAATAAAATAAAGTTAAAACGAAGTATTACTATCCCTTTAAGATTTTCCAATGCATGACTAACCAATTCATTGAGTCATCTCTAGCAATCAAGGTGTTAAAAGAAGTGTCGTACAGTAAACATGCCTGTAGAAGAATTAAGTAAACATATAGTAAGTTGACGAGACCTTCCCTTTAACCAGGTACACATAGAAAATAGGCATCATTCAGGACTGCCCTGAAATCAAAGCAGCCCTGCAGTATGCATTTATCATATGTGTCCATGGTTAAAGTTGAGGTGTAGTCATCCTAATATAAAGTGCTGTGATAAGAAACTAGTTTGCTATTCTATGTCAGTGATTCTCAGTAGTAACCCTTTGAGTGCCAGAGGTATATCCAATGCATTGCCATATCTGGGAACTCTCCGGATTTGTCCCTTAGACTCCATCTTTGAGACTGAATTACCGGATCTTTGGGGCAGAGGCTGATTCTCCAGATGTGGGGAGTCTGCCTACTTCTGCTCTTTCCCACCCAGTTCCTCCCACTTTTCTTCCTTCCCCACCCAGTTCCTCCCACTTTTGTGATGCCACCAGAAAGCTCCACCCCATTCATGGGTAAGCCACGCACCATTTTTGCAGAGATTCCCCTCAGTGGGAAAAGTGACAAAGAGTTTGAGGAAAAAGTCATAAGCATACAAATGTGATAGGGATTGAGAATCTGGAGGAGATTATGGTGGTGAAGAAGCAGATGATGATGATGACATAATTATTAATGATAAGGCCGATGATATAGGTGTAGAATATACCTTAGCTTTCCACCAGTGAAGGGATAAGACAGGAGAGAAGATGAACAAACCAGGGTCAAAACCAGTTGGAAAAAGGCAGCACACAAGGAGTAGGCAGAAGAGGAGTCGCCGCGACACAAGGTGCCGGTGCTTGGTAAAGGCTCAGCAAAATGTGATAGGGATGGAGAATCAGGAGGAGATCATGGTGGTGAGGAAGCAGATGATGATGATGACATAATTATTAATGATAATGCTGATGATGTAGTTGTAAAATATATCTTAGTTTTTCACCAGTGAAGAGAAGCAGTAAGCCTGTTCATTATCATGTCAAAAGTCTGGCCAACTAAACAAGCCCAAAAAACCCACAATCTTGGTCATCAGCATCATAGCTCAGAAATGCTATACTTGCCGTCTGTGCTATTAACTAAGTAGCACCACAGGTTAAAGATGTCCCCATCCCCAACTATGTGTGTTTTGCTGAAAGACTGAAATCACCATTATAATATCTAGACCTTCTAGGTGTAGTAGCAGGTTGCCAATCACACCTCCATCTATTAAATCTCCAGTCAGGTTATACATCACTTGCAATTCAAAAGCTAAATATGCTGCTATCTGTTGTCTGTGTAAAAAACATGTAAACAGGGGTAAAGCAGATCCCATCTAACCACCTCTTTGTTGAAATCCCATCTGCCGTACAACCACAGGTCTGAATGGGAGGAACACCAGCCTCAAATCCGGAAGGTCACAACTGCCAGCAGCTGAAGTAATCATAAAAATGGAAAGATCGAGGGGAATCTGTTAGTAGTGTTAGAGAATTGTGAAGTGAGACAACATCTATAACAATAAAACCAATGTCTCAAAGTACTGGTTTTATGCAAGCTCAAAGTATGGAAGAGGTTGACTCAGAGTTAGTAGTAGGAGTCTGACAAGAGTCATAGTGTCTGCTGCCATTACGACCAACATTTCCACAATTGCTAGTTATCTTGTAGTTAAAATAATGAGGTTCTTCTTCCATGTGTGGCCAACCAACAAATATTGTGTTCATATAAAGAAGGCAAAAACTGCAAAAAAATTATTCCAAAGTGCACCTGTGGAATGGCAAAGTAGCCAAATTGTTAGCAGTTTACATGCTGACCTAGTTGTTTACTATATTGCACTTCACTAGCATGTCCTAAGATGGAATTATTTTTCTAGGATGGCCGGCCACAGTTGTACAAACTAGTGATGAATCTAGTGGACAAAGCACTGGAAACCTCTAATGGCAAGAAAGTTCACCGCAACACTGACTACATGACTGTGAATGTTCATTGGGTATCCTTCCCATCAGCAGGCAGCAGCAGTTTACCACCACCATCACCAATACTACCTCTGCTAGTAATTGAAAAGTCCAGCTGCAGAGTCACTCTTACTCTTCGCATGCCACTTTATGATTGGGGAGGTTTGAGAGACAGTCCCACAAGACTGTGGATGCCTTAAGGACACCACAGCAAGTGATTGATGAATGCCTTGTACCCCACTGCTTTAAAGCTGGCTTTGTGTCTGCTGACAACGGCTCCAACTTCATAGCTGAAAATGAGAGATAGGGTGCATGTACTCTGTCCATATCCTCAACCTAATAATCACTCGCCTTCTGTCAGAATCGGGAACCATCATGTAAATGCTGAATATCATGTGCAAACACTGTGCACATTTTAGCCAGTTGAAAATGGAGGTCCATTTGAAAATGGATGTACCTACTAGGTAGAATTATTAAGGTCTGGATATAAATTTATGTAATATTGTAGATTTAACAAAAATAATTTATGTGGAGCAAGTCCCATCTCTCATACCTTTATGGTTTGAGAGATATAAAGGTTTTAAAGTCCCCTCCTCCTTTCCCTTGCGCTGATTTCACACAGAAGGAGATTCTGGTCCTGGGACCAGATGGCGGCTCTTCAGTAGAGTGAAATACTGATATCTAAAAAGAAATACAAAGTGGTCTACTGGTTTGCAGGCACACTTTGTAGACTGTTCCAATGAAGTATTTCTTTAGATATCGGTATTTCGGCTCTGCTGAAGAGCTGCCTTGAGTTGGCTGACACAGATCTCCTTCTGTCAGCTTTACAGCTGACATGAGAACAAGGGGATGGAGGAGGGAACTTTAAAACCTTATATCTCTCAAACCATAAAGGTTTGAGAGATGGGACTTGCCCCAGATAATTTATTTTTGTTAAATCTACAACATTGCACACATTTATATCCGGACATTACTAACACTTTACGAACGGCAACCAAGGAAACTTATTCCAACACCTATGATTTTAGGGTAATGAGACTATGCCTAAAGTAGCTTGTTATGCTGTTGCTGCTGCTGTCTCTCTCCACAGCACTGCCCCTGTCTGTGGTTCTTTCACTGTTCAACTGATCAGATTCAGACATATACTCAATTTCTGTTCTATCACATGAAAACTCTCATTAGAAGAGCTAACATTGAGTTTGTGTAATTTTCTTACATTTGGAAATATCTTTCTCAAATGCACAGAACAGTGCTGGAAATCAGGGACTCAATGCAAATGTTAGAGTTATGAAAAAACAGGCAATGTAGTTTTTCAAGTCAAATTTCTGGATTCACCTTGCTAAAACAAAACTGATGGTATTTCTACACACTGCCAGCCCATAGGAATCAACTAAAAACAACAGGCAAGTGGTATTCAAATCAGTGTGCTCAGTTTAACAGCGTGTTTTGTTGAAACATTTCCAACGGTAATCCTGTGGCTCATAGTTGAGGAGTATAAGCCACAATGATGGTTTTAAAACCATCGTTGTGTCAGCGAAAGCAGCTCAGAATACATTCATGCATGCTCTCTAAGGACAAAACAAATGGAGAAGTGCCAAGTTAACCCCTGAAAATCCCCAAACCAATGGAGAAGTGTCAGGTTTCATATACAAAGAGGGCAATGTATGTTGAATAAAACTAGAGAAAGAAGAATGTTGGATGGAAGCACTATATGTCGAAATACAAATGGAAAAAGTTAGTATGTTCAGTAGGGCACTGCGTGTTGGATTTCTAACATGTTGTGCAGCATGGGGAACACCACCATTGTGTGTTAGCCCCGTATACACTGCCTGACACCCCCAGCCTTCTTCCCTTTCCCAGGCAGTGGTCATGGGGATTTGTGGCTAGCAGTGAGCAAGGGAAAAGGCTGTAGAAGGTCAGATAGTGTACATGGGGATCTATTGTTACCAGTGGTCAGGTCTGGGTGTCAGGCAGTGTATACGGGCAAACACACAATGTTGTTCCCCATGTTGCACAACATGTTAGAAATCCGACATATTAACCCCCCTTAGTAATTCAACACATATTACTTCCATTCGACATACTACATTTCTCCATTTGCATTTCGACATATAGTGCGCCCATCCGACATTCTCTTTCTCCAATTTTATATGACATTCACTGCCCTGAAATGTAGAAGTGTTTCAAACATTGACGTTGAGCACGTTTTTTAGCTGGTAGTTTAAGGCGTAGTTGAGTAGGAGCAGAGAGCGCCATTTTTGTTAGTACTCCAAAATGTGCTGTATACGCCGGTTTTGTTTTACCGTGGTTCAACATTTCAATAGCTGTAAAACCCAGGTTTGCAATTTACACCATGCTAGTTTTTACTGTTTGGCCTGTCTTAAATGGATAGTAATCATCATAGTATTTGGACTTTGGAGAGTGTAATTTCAATTCTGTAAGAGTTGTAGTTCAAGAGTAATTCAATGACAAATTATCCCCCTCCCGCCCCTTTTACTGATGTAACTCTGTTCAGCCAGATCAGCAGGGAGGTGCCCAGGTAGACTGCAGAGAGAGACAATCTTCAATTAAGATAAGGGAAAAACCTGAAAAACTTGTCAAGAGGGGCAGGGCTTTCATTGTTCTCATAGGAAGAAGATTGTCTCCTTCTGTTATCTGTCTGGTCTATGGACAGGATTCCACATCTGAGAAGAGATGGCTTACACTAGGTAAAAGGGGTGGGAGGGGAAACTTTGCTTGTGAATATCTCTAAAACCATAAAGGTTTGAGATATAAGACTTATATAATTATTCATGTTTTTTTAATGCCTACAAAATAAAATAAAGATTAAACGAAGTATTACTATCCCTTTAACTCCAACATTTGCATCAAGGCCCTAGAATTTATTTTGAACATCTTCGGTGATGGGATATGCAATATGGTTTCTAGCTGGGTAGCTATCGCCTTTTCATAAGAAAATATGGGCTTATTTTTACTTTCCTCCAATGTTAATGTGAATTTCAAGTAAGTCTTTTGCCATTTTTCCTCCAATCCTATTTTACTGTAATCATTATTTCTGTTTATTATAAACTGGGTCATCACAGAGCTCTGGGTCATGAAAAATAGTTGTAGTTTTTTTTAGAGAGAAACAAACAAAGGAAACAATCAATGAGAAATGTTGTTATACATAAAAATACCAACCATCCTGCTAGCATTTGTAAAACACCAAAAAATGTATTTGATTGACCCCTTAAAATTTGAACTTGCTTTTCTAAATTGTGTAATCACTGATTTTGTTAAATAAAAAAAGGACCATTTACTAGTGAAAGCATTGTAGGATTACATTTTAGGGCTCCTGTGCTAAAGAGCTTTTATAAATTCTAGTTTGGAGTTTAAAATAGTTCAAACTTCTTTTTAACTTAATTTTAGATGTTGTTTTGTGAAATGGCCATAAAAGTATGAATAATTCAACCATCGACTGGGAAATTGTTTTTCTGAGGTTATGCTTCAGCGTAGTAACATAGTAACATAGTAAATTAGGTTGAAAAAAGACACAAGTCCATCAAGTTCCTGCAGTTTTGGTGTATTTATGTGTGCATATTATTGCTTTGGTGCATACTAATGCATATACTCTGCCAAGACCTTAACCCCTTAATTACTGTGAGGTCAGTAGTTAAGGAGCATGGGGCATTTTTTTTTTTTTTGGCCCAGTGGATTCAGGTGTAAAGCCATGCAGGGACCCCTGAATTCCATGACGTGCCATTACCGTCATTAACACAAGTTTTCCCATGATGGTCCTGGCAGGTTATGGGTCCTTAAGAGGTTAATATGGTGAGAAACAAAGAACAGAGGAACAAAACGACCCAAACTGGCACCCTCACACTGCCCTACCTTTGGCACACACAGTATGAGGAGAATTGTTGGCAGGTTAATAAATTTACATTAGCCAGGATCAGCTTTAGCCCCAACAATAAATAGATTCCAGCTCAGATATTAGAGGAGAATTGTATGAAATCATCCACTAGGAACACTGAAAAGAGAACTATGCCTGAGGAATAAGTGTCTCTTATTTTATGAAGAACTTAGCTAGGTAGGTGTCGTTTGACAGCAGTGAATTATATTTTTATACTTTTTTTTTTTGCACTTTTGTAGTCCGTATCTGGACATACTATTGGAAACTTCCGTACATAATTCTAAAAGGACATGGGTGGGGCGTATCTCTGTGGTTTATCTCATTTATAAAACCTATTATATTTCCACACGTAGTGTTTGCTAAAGGCAAACTAAGATGGATCAGTAATTGCAGATGAAGTAGAAAACATAATAAATATATGTAATGGTTATTTTTTCACATAGGAATGGTTTCCTTTAACTAATTCATTGCTCGGCAGTACTGTCTAGCATAGTACTGATAACAGATCTGCAGCCAAAGGCATAACACAGAGGTAATAGTTACCTTCTTACACATTAACACCAAAGAATCTTTCATCACTTTAAAATATGCAGTATGACAAGTCTCGTAATTTCATGCACTGTATAATGAAAAGGTTTGGATATCATTTCAGACATCCTAGGAGCAATGCGTTTTGTACCTCTTTAGCAACTGAAGGGCTAAACTGTGCACAGATGTCAGAGTTAGATATTTAGAGAATGCCAACAAAATAAATGAATTGTCCCATAAATCCGGTGATAATTAAAATACGTGCTCCCAAGAAAAGTTAAAGTGCCCAAAAAATATTGAAATTCATATGCCCCTATTGTCTTCTCTGCTTTTGGCAGAGAAAGAACAAGTGAGCAAAACACCTCACCCCCTTAGTAATTGATGGGCCAATGCCCATTCCACTGTGAAGGAATTTTGAACAGAGACTGCCTTTTTATATGGGCAGTCTCTGTTCAAAATTACTCACAGCTACTGGCTGGGATGTGTGCTTATGCAGCTCTCAGCCAATTGGCTTCGAGTAGGTTCTGTCAATCCCCCTCTAGAAGCTGATTGGCTGGAAGGTGAGGCCAATAGAGAGGCCAATAGCTGTGAGTCATTTTGAACAGAGACTACCCACATAAAAAGGCAGTCTCTGTTCAAAATGTCTTCATAGTGGAACAGGCATCGGCTTGTCAGCTACTAAGGGGGGGTTGCAGGGGTTCTGCTCACTTGTCCTTTGTCCGCCGCCACCACTGCCACCAACAGTGGCAGAGAAGATAATGGGGACATATGAATTTCAATATTTTTTGTGCATTTAAGTTAACCTTTTTGGGAACATATAGTATAATGATTTATGGGACAATTAATTTATTCTGTTGGTATTATCTGTCTGTCTGTCTATCTATCCATCTATCTGACATCTGTGAATTGTTTAACCCTTTGAGTGCCAGAGAGGTATACAACACATTGCTCAGCAATGCATTGCTTTCCCCTCTGGCACTCAAGGGGTTAAACTATGAACATATGTCAGAGACATGTTTGGGCACATATTTAATATGTCTGTTTTCTTTTTTATAGGAATGACAGAATGGAGAGAAGAAGAGGAAATAGAGAAGATAGGAGATGAAGATTAGAGAAAAAAAGAAGTAACACAGATAAGCTAACGATCTGTGCTTGAAAGTATCTCAGGCACCGATCGTTAGCTTTTTTCTTTGATAATTCCATTATTCATGCTATTTAGTGTGAGTTTTGTGAGCTTATCACACAAAACGGACATTTGATCAAGAGACCTTTTCTGTGTCCGTTGTGCTTTCAGCTGGTAGGACAATTGAATACCAACTGGATGACATATAGGAAGCCAGCAACCTGAGGAAAGGAACAAGACAAGCTGCGGATAGGTGACATGTGTGCCCTTTATACATTAGAATGTCAGCTCTGCAGAACAGAAATCCTTTTCTCTATGTAGATTTTGTCCTAATCCTATATTAGCACCATCTCTGCATTTGTAGGGTGTATGTATTCCTTATGACTTATTTATAAAAGCAGAGGCGTAACTAAAAACCACCGGGCCCTGGTGCAAGAATTGCCATGGGCCCCCCTGACCACATTGGCCCCCCCATAGCTACATTGGCCACCTCCATATTGCCCCTTTCACAATGCCCCCCATCTCCACATTGCCCCTTCCACAATGCCCCTCATTCTCCACAGTGCCCCTTCATCTCCACAATGCCCCTCATTCTCCACATTGCCCCTTCAACAATGCCTCCATCACAATGCCCCTCTTTCTCCACAATGCCCCCATCACAATACCCCTCATTCTCCACAATGCCCCTCTTTCTCCACATTGCCCCTTCCACAATGCCCCCATCTCCATATTGCCCCTCAATCTCCATAATGCCCCTTCCACAATACCCCCCATTCTCCACAATGCCCCTTCCACAATGCCCCCATCACAATGCCCCTCATTCTCCACAATGCCCCTTCCACAATGCCCCTCATTCTCCACAATGCCCCCAACACAATGCCCCTCATTCTCCACAATGCCCCTCATTCTCCACAATGCCCCCATCACAATGCCCCTCATTCTCCACAATGCCCCTCATTCTCCACAATGCCCCCAACACAATGGCCCTCATTCTCCACAATGCCCCTTCCACAATGCCCCCAACACAATGCTCCTTCCACAGTGCCCCTCATTCCCCACAATGCCCCTCCTGACCGCCCCCCTCCTCCTACCTCGAGTCCCTGGTGGTCTAGCAGTGTGTGAGATGACAGATCTGTGCCTCATTCGGCATAGACCTCTGTCTGGAACTCAAGCTCCCGCGCGGTTCTTAGTAATGCAGAGCGCTGGGAGATGATGTCATCTCCCAGCGCTCTGCATTACTAGAGCGCCGGCCGCCAGGAGATCAGATGTGCTGCGGGTGTGTGGCGAGGGGGTCGCAGGGGGCGGCCTGGCCCCTGAGAGTGACGGGCCCGGTCGCAGGTGTGACCCTTATTGTTACGCCACTGTATAAAAGCACTTATATAATTATCTCAGTTCTTATAACCCAGTTATGGTCATATGCCCCAGTCCAGACAAATCAACAGCTAGTAATGGAGTATAGCTAAAGGCCGTAACTATTCCATCTAGACGTAGAAATATAGTTGTTAATATACTTCTGAGAATCAAGGGTATAAATATTAATCTAGACTTAAACATGAGGTTGCTATCATCAGGATAGACACAAGGATTTATATATATATAAAAAAAATGCTCAATTTATATGCCTTGCAAACCAGCCATTATATGGAGCTACATGTGAAAACACCTGTGGTAATAATTTAGTGTGCATATATAATAAATCAAATAATATTTATAATAATACTGACAATATTGGCACAGTGTTACTCGTGCGGTTTAACTCTTTGAGTGCCAAAGGTGTATCCAATGCCTTGATGAATAATGCACTTGGTACCCTTCTGGCACTGAAATGGTTAACTGGGTGGCAAAAACATATCCAGTTCATTGCAAGGTATGTGTTGAGTAGCCCCCTGGTGCACAAAGGCTTAACCCTTTGAGTGACAAAGATGTATGCAACGTAGCTAGCCCTCTGGCACTCACACATTTAACCATGTGAGTGCCAAAGAGGTATATAATGCACTGGATATTTCTGTAGCCCTGAAAGTGTTAAAAACACAGGCATTTATCACATCGGTGGGTCACTTACTGGATCCTTTAACTAAACTTATTTACTCGTTTCCAGATTTGAAATCAAAATATACCTTACCATCAAATCATCTGTTTGCCTTCCTGCAAGCTAAGCACTATGTTCAATCTCTTTTACCGACACTGTCCCCCCAATTTACCGATAACCCATTAGAATGTTTAATTAAAAAACTTTTGGCAGTGTCTTCCAAAGCTTCCTGTATTTATAGCAGGGCTTATAATTTTAAGTCCTTTGCTACTAGCCAGACCTGAAAAGTTACTTGTCACTGCAAGCCATAACATACCCACCAGGGCTGAATTTCTACTCGCCAGGGCTAAATTTTCACTCGCCATTGGCTAGTGGCGAGTGGAAATTTTGAGCCCTGTTTATAGGACTATCTTCTCCATAGCTCATAAGGATAAGAATCCTTTAAGCTCATTGGGCTGGCTCGTTGATATTCCTACGCTGACGGTAGACATGTTGTAATCCAGCTTTTTGCACACATTACGGTGTTCCCCCTCGACTTATTTTCACGACCTTTCCTACAGATTACTGCATAGGGTCTATGTGACTCCCTTAGTGGCTCATCGTATTGGCCTTACCCCAGTCCCCTCTTGCCCTAAATGTCAGTCCCCTGGGGCAACCTTACTTCACATGAAATATTCATGTCCACATGTATACTCCTTCTGGACTAAAGTATTCTTTTATGTCATGACAAAAATTGGGATTCCCATTGACTTTGCTTCTCCAGCCTTTGTTCTTGGGATATATGATTCTTCCTCTCAATTAACTACCTGCCAAATTAAATTAACTGATTTTGCTATTATGGTGGCGGTGAAGTGTATACTGGAGCTCTGGTTATCCCCTCGGCTTCCTCTACTTTGCCACTGGACACTTAAATTGTTCCACTTTACCAGATTACATTGGGCACTTGCCCTTTCAGATAAAGAGGTGCTGGGTGTTCATTTCATCTCTCTTTGGGAACCTTTCATTTTATCCTTGCCTGTTGCCCATCAGAGGGTGTTTTATCATTGTTTTAAATTCACTTCGTGGATGGAGGAGAGACTGTTGACAGATCGTTCCTTAGAACGGTTGCTGGTGGTTGAGGGAGATGACTCTTGGTTGCCTAGTTTAGATGTGTGTGTGTGTGGGGGGGATCCGGGAGTGTCGGACGTTTCGATGTAATCCTAGTCTTTCTTTCTTCATTGCATGAATGGAGGGGGTGATTGGGCCCCTCTGGAGGCGTGCGTTTGTCTTTTGTTTATGTTTTATGTTGTTTTCAGTTCTTTCATACTAGGACATTGATCATATAGCTGCTGTTTAGGTCCTTTTGGGGCTGCAGCATTTCACATCCATTGTTTATTATCTATTCCACCTATGTTCCCTTCCCAAGTACCTTCTTAACACACTAGGTCGGTCAATGTATGACGCACTTTTAATTATGGGGGGAAATCTCTGTATTGTTTACTCAACACGGTGGTGCTGGGCTCTCATTTTACTTGTACTTCATAATGTCCCATGTGTCTTTTCATTGCGACTATGTTTATATTTGTATTTTAAAAATTCAATAAACAGTTTATAAAAAAAAAAAAAGGCATCGGGGACCCCTCTGCCATTGAAAGAGTTAACCTTTTAAGTGGCATGGAAGAATCTACTGCAATGTTTCTCTGGTACAGAGATGGTTAACCCTTTCACTACCATAGAGATATCCAATGCATTCACACCTGGTTATTTTCATCTGTGGGTTGCGACTGGGCATGTCTAAATGACACAGATTGCATCATAAAAAGGGTGTGGCTTAATCATGATTGAGAGTCAAAGTGGGTGGAACAGGGTGGGAAGTAGGCAGAATGTATGAGACGTGGGCATAGTTACCAGGAAACTCAACAAAGCTGAAGAATGAGCATGTCCCAGGCATGAATGTATTGCAATGACATACACATATGCACACACAGTCAAGACACACATACAAACCCCCCCACCTCTTACCAGACTACAGGGCAGTGAGATGCTGAACGGGGAGGCTAGGAGGACAGTGACATGATGAATGGGTGATGGAAGGGAACATGGACATGCTGAATGGAGGATGGAGGGGAACAGGGACATTCTGACCTGGAGGACGGGAAGGGAAAAGGGACATGTTGATCCGAGGATGGAGGAAGGGGAAGAATGGCAAGGTGGATGGGATGGGTAGTAAGGGGAACAGAGACATGGTGAATGGGGAGGGAAGGGAACAGAGACATGGTGAGTGGGAATGGAGGGGAGCACAGACATGATGGACAAGGTCAACAGGGAGACATGGTGAATAGGAAGGGAGAAGGACTTGGCTGGGCCCCTTTCAGGCTATGACAGGAGCAGAGAGACTGGCCATCATCAAAGCAAGAACATGAAACATGCTTGGTAGAAGATGGACGGTGCAGGCATACTATGCCTATCTGCATAAAACTCAAAGAACAGAAAAGCGCCAAGCCACCTCTAAGTGTATTATTATTGGAGACTTCTGAAATCTCCCCTACTTGTGTTTCAGTACTTACTGAATATAGAGGCTTTATCTTGCCTCTGCATGTATGAGCAGGCACTGGTTATGCCCCATGTTAGCAATACTTTAGTACTTTAGATCCATTCCCAGCGTATCAGCATTCAGAAGGAAACAACCACTGATGGAAAATATGCAAAAATGTATTTATTATAACCTAAATATATTCAACACACGATCCAATGCGTTTCTTAATGCTCTAGTTACTTCTTCAGGGATGAGATGATTATGTGTGGGTGACTCTGGACGTGGTCTCCCTCTATATCACTATAGACTCACAGCCGTTAACTGTGTTCTTACTGAATTGGATCGTGTGTTGAATATATTTAAGTTATAATAAGTAAATTTTTGTATATTTTCCATAAGTAGATATGTTTACTTCTGAATGCTGATAAGCTGGGAATGGATCGAAAGCTTTAAAGTATTGCTTGCCTGGGGCATAACCAGTGCCTGCTCATACACGCAGAGGGAAGATAAAGCCTCTATATTCAGTAAGTACCGAAATACAAGTGGGGGAGATTTCAGGAGTTTCTAATAATACACTTAGAGGTGGCTTTGTGCTTCTCTGTTATTTGTGTTTTGTGTCCCAGGAAAACAGTGAGTGGAGGAGTACTGTCCTCACACACTAAGACGCTGCACCTCAACAGTGGTGGTGCTGAGTTTCTTATGAAACTCTACCCACTTCTCCTTTCTACCCTGCTTGGCCACTTCCTCCCCACTTTATGCCACAGTCCATTAAGCCCCACCCTACCCACCATTAAACCCCACTCCTTGAATAATGTCTTGAATAGCCACCTAGTGGCACTACATGAGCCCCTTCCATTATGTTCCTAGATATGCCTGTTTGATTTACATGTGTGATGTGAGACAGCGTGCTGGATCCATCTTACCCTACAGCTCTGACTGTGTCCTCCAACAATCGTCAGCGGGCGTAGGCAGCAGCAAGAATGAACACTGCAGGTGAAGAGAATGATGGGTTGAGAGCTGTGCCTATGTATGGCGGTGGGGACTTGTATATGTAGATGACATGGGGGGAATTCTGCAGTAAGGGAGTCTCTTGTGTATGCAGGGGAGAACCTTGCTGTGGAGGGTGAGTGACCTGGTAAGAAAAATATACATACTTGTAGGGAGTAGGGAGAGCCTGAGTAGAGGAGATGTTGCAAGAAGTAATCTGGATGAGGTGAGAGACCTCAGGAGAAAATAGATTATGTTTGTGTATGTGTGTGTGGGGGGTTACATGGGAGGAGACTGGGGGAAAGACAAACATTGTGCAGAGAGTAAGACCTGTCTATGGTAGGATTAGAGCCCTGTGGGTGGACGGGGTTACTGTAGAGCTAATCATTTTGTATGAATGACAATTACCTAGAAAAGCCTTTCTGTTATAGACAGTAATTATATAGATATACCTGATTGTTGTGGGATGAACTCCTACCTAGATAAGTCCTAGTAATTATATAGATACACCTGACTGCTGTATGATGATGGTCTACTACCAAAGTATGTCCTTCTGTCCCACATAATAATTATATAGGCATACCTGACATATGTATGATGGACTCCTACCTAAGTCATTCTGTTACACAGTGATTATATAGATATACCTGACTTCTGTCTAATGGACTCCTCATTAAGTAGGCCCTCCTGTTACACACAGTAATTATACAGATTATACCTATCTGCTGTATGATGGATTCCTTCCTAAGTAGGCCCTTTTGTTCCACACAGTAATTATATAGATATTAATGAATTCTGTATGATGGGCTCCTACCTAGGAGTTTTTATCCCTAGTTTTTTAAACCCGCATTGTGGAGCAATACGGTGTGTACCTCTCTGGACTTCAAAGGGTTAAACTCCTTATTCAATGTTCCTATTATTAAGGTATTAGCAGGCTGTGAGAGTCCAAATGTGTTAAATTTTTTATTTGCATGAGTTCATGTGATACAAAGTCCTTCTTCTCACCTTTAATGCTCTTCTCACTGATACACACTCCTTACATATCTTCCCTCATCTCCTCTTATGTTCCTGGCCGCCTCCTTTGCTCAGCACACAACACCCTTCTTGTTGCACCTTCCACACTCTCTGTCCTCTCCCATCTCAAACCTTTCTCACTTTCCGCTCCCTACCTATGGAACTCCATACCCCACTCCCTACATCTTGAATAATCCCCCTCTGTCTTTAAATCTACCCCGAAATCTTATCTTCTGGAGCACTATGACCATGCACTACCTTTGGGCAAACTCAGCACTTATAATTTCAGCACTTGACACCCTCTTATCCTGTTGTCTGTTACCTAGTACCCATTAGACTGTAAGCTCTTTGGAGCAGGGACCTCTCTCCTATTGTTTATGTGACACTTATTTTATCCCCCTTTATTTATTGTAACATGCGTCTGTAAGGCGCTGCATACACTGTGTGGTGCCATAAGATATAAATGCATACATACATATCGGTCTGTTCTGCTGCCCAAGTGTAGCTCTCAGTGTGTGGTATGAGGTTCTCTTTGTAATTATTCATATGTTACAACCTTAAATATAACTGTTTGTAACACTCCCCAACCCTCTCTTTCTCTCTCTCTCTCTTTCTATATCCCTCAACCCCTTCTCTAAACTAGCACCAGCCTGCCTCTCTTCCCAGTTTCTCTTGAGTTGATGCTTGGCTTGGTTTGGGTTGGTGAGTGATTGAGGAAACCACATATGCCTTCAGAAGACTATTCTAACAGCATGGCCAAAGGCTGGGGTCAAGGGTGTCAGGTATATATGCAGGTATGGGGTGTGATGGTCCAAATTGGTACCTTGCCTAGGGGCCTAAGGAGTTTTAATTTGGCTCCTGAGGTGATATCTGCAGGCACTGCTGGTGCAGAATACACTAACATCTGTCACCTTACTCACAGTTCCTTCTCTATGTCCTCCCTAGGCAGGTCACTGCTAGCACCAAATAAATGGGGACAGCCAGATTCCCACTGATTTGAATGGGGGTTTTAACCTCTTAATACAAGAGAGTTCTTTAACATTCAAGGTGTTAAAATTCCCATTTAAATGAATGGGAATGTTTATTTTTCCCCAGATCTGCTACACTTTTTAGTGAACAATCAGGTCAACATCTTGACAGGCAGCCTGTCTGCAGCTATAGGGTAGGCTGACCAGATCTCACCTTTAACCAGGGACACATAGGAAATAGCCATTTTGCAGTTCTTCACTGAAATCAAAGCAGTCCTGCAGAATGCACTTCTCCTATGCGTCCTCAGTTAAAGGTGAGGTCTGGTCAGCCTACTATAGGGGATGAGGGTGGGTGACTGGGTGACAGAGGCTGGAAGGTAAAAAAAAATGGAAACATCTAGGCATTGAACTGGCCCAATAAGGACAAACACCTGTTGACCCTGCTACTGTAGAAAGGACTAATGCTGCATACAGAGAGGCTGATTTTATTGAAGCAATTCTGGAGCAAACCAAATGCACCGTAGGGACACATAAAATTACCCAAATTCCAACTGATTTAAATGGGGCTATTTAACCCATTCAATGCTACAGAGGTCTCCAAAATATTGCTTTGCATTGCAATTGTGACCACTAATAATCAAAGGGTTAAATGCTTAATTTAACCCTTTGAGTGCCAGAGGAGTATCCAGCTCATTGCTTTGATGAATCAAAGGGAGTTTTTAGTGAAGTAAGCAAAGACTGGGATTACACGACTGGTAAGTCATCACACTTAAAGGGATAGTAATGTTTCATAATAAAAGCAGCTCCAATTAATCATCATAGCATTTGGACCTTGGAGATTGTTATTTTAATTCTGTCAGAGTTGTAGATCAAGAGTAATTGAATGATAAAGTATCCCCCTCCCGCCCCTTTTACTGATGTAACACTGCTCAGCTTAGAGCAGCAGGGTGGTGTCCAAGTGGATTGCAGAGGGGGGCAATCTTCAGTTTACATAAGGGAAAAACCTGAAAAACCTGTCAGTGGGGACAGGGTTTTCATTGTTCTCACAGTAAGAAGATTGTCCCTTGCTGTGAGCTGTCTGGTCTGTGGACCAGATTCCACATCTGAGGGGAGGTGGCTTACACTAGGTAAAAGGGGCGGGAGTGGGAAACGTTATCATTCAATTACTCTTGAACTACAACTCTGATAATACTAAAATAGCACTCTCTATTAGTGTTGAGCGAGCACCCCGATGCTCGGGTGCTCGGGTGCTCTGACCGAGCACCCCCTGAGGCTCGAGTGCTCGGCCGAGCACCCGAGCCCCATTGACTTCAATGGGGTGACACGAGCATTACACCAGGCACCCCCTGCTCTGATGAGGGGAGGGTGCCTGGTCAATGCCCCCCTTCATCTCCGCTATGCCCCCTTCATCTCTGTATGCCCCCTTCATCTCCGCAATGTCCCCCTTCATCTCCGCAATGTCCCCCTTCATCTCCGCTATGCCCCTCTTCCACAATGTCCCCCTTCATCTCCGCTATGCCCCTCTTCCACAATGTCCCCCTTCATCTCCGCTATGCCCCTCTTCCACAGTGTCCCCCTTCATCTCCTCTATGGCATAGAGGAGATGAAGGGGGACATTGTGGAAGAGGGGCATAGCGGAGATGAAGGGGGACATTGTGGAAGAGGGGCATAGCGGAGATGAAGGGGGACATTGTGGAAGAGGGGCATAGCGGAGATGAAGGGGGACATTGTGGAAGAGGGGCATAGAGTCTATGCCCCTCCTCCACAATGTCCCCCTTCATCTCCGCAATGCCCCCTTCATCTCCGCAATGCCCCCGTACCTCCAGTCCCTGGTGGTCCAGCGGAGCGTCTTCTGATCTGTGCCTCTTCCGGCACAGATCCCCGCCACCCGAACATGGCGGGAGAGCACATGGCGGTACTCGACGAGTACCGCCATGTGCCGAGCAGAGCGATGCTCGAGCCGATCCGAGCATCGGCCGAGCACGCTCGCTCAACACTACTCTCTATGTCTCAAATACTATGAAGATTAACCCCTTCGCGTCCAGTGACATACCCGGACCGTCACGCTAGTCCGGCACTTAAGGACCAGTGACGGTCCTGGTACGTCACGTACTTTTACTCACTGCGCTCCTGCAGGAGCGCGGTGAGTAATACCGGGGACTGAAGTTGATCACTCCAAGACCGGAGCAATCTCTTTCAGTCCCTCGTTTGACGTGCCGGCACACGTGATCAGTCACGTGGGGTGGCACGTCGAACTCACCTATCTGGTCCTTAAAGGACCACACACCCCAGGACCACTGGTCCTTAAGGGGTTAATTGGAGCTGCTGTTTTTGTGAAACATTGCTATCCCTTTAAAACTCATCCATTAAACATACCCTGCCCAGAAATCATGTGCCATCATCATCAATAAAATAATCCCGCACTCACAATTTCAGAGATAGAAAAGTTGGAAAGGGATTGGGCTGTCGATGTTCACCCTGCACAGTCTGAAGAGAGACCTTCAGAAAAAAACCTGTTTTTATGGTACTCAATGGAATATTAAAATAATTTATTTATTTACAATTATATAAAATCAGGAGACCATTTGTGAGGGGAACTGATGTGAATCAAAAGTAGCAATAAGGGGGTATTCTTATCATAAGCACTTGGTTTTTGGGTCATGTGAGACAGGAGCTTTGCAAAAAATCAGAATATTTATTCAAGGTCACTATTACATATCTTTATTGTTATTTCATGGATATGGTTGCTTTATAACAGATTTAATTCCTGGTTATATATAGTTTATTAAAACACTGTGTCTCTCCCTTACAGATACATGCTTCCTCAATGTTCTTATTAATCGGGAAGAGTTAGTGTGAAAATATAAGGTTCTTACTGACTAGTTTATCCATATCGCACCTATCAAGTTCCCAACCTTTATCCAGAATACTTGACTGGTAGCACTAAAAGGGTTAAGACTTTTATGTATAAGTCTTATCAGCCTGATTGTAGCGGGAAAAAACATCAATCAGTATTGAATCTTATGTCTCTCACCGTTAATCTATTTTGCAGTCAAGATTTGTTTATTTTTGTGCCTTTCCTTAGATAAAGTAGTCAAAGGGTTAAGACTACTCGAAATCGCTTTGGTTATGATGAGCTGATTTGAAAGTGATTCAAACTATTTTCTTTTACTTGTAACTTGTAATCTGTATAGCAGGGCTTAAAAGTTGAAGTCCTTTGCTACTAGCCAGACCTGAAAAGTTACTCGCCACTGCAAGCCATAACATACCAACCAGGGCTGAATTTCTACTCGCCAGGGCTAAATTTTCACTCACCATTGGCGAGTGGTGAGTGGAAATTTTGAGGCTTGTGTATAGTATACTAGCAGAAGGACATTGCTAGCAGCAGAGTTTAATACAGTTTATCAGACTTGAGTCATTAAATCACCCAAGAACTGCTTGGCTCCATTACCCTGTATAGCTGGTTATCGGGGTGGCTATGATGTAACAGGGTGTGATTTAAGATAAGCTCACGTTTGCAACAGTTGTATCACCTGACGTAACACGATTCTAAGAGGTATTTTCTGATCTGAGTCATTGAATCAAACAGGTGCTGCTTTCTTTCTATTAAAATAACAGGCATATATTTGTAGCAATTGTAACTCCCGACATTGTGCACTTGCCTTGGGCAAATTTACGTTCTGATAGTTCTACTGTCTATTCATATTTTTGGTAATTTTTCAGCTAGTATTTAAGAGAGAAAGGCATTACTTCTAATCTATAAAGACCCACTACGGAGCATTATTTCTGATTCCCTTTTAATCACTTATAATCACTAACGTGATTCTTGATTATTACAAAGTTGTATGGGGGAGAGAGAGTGCTCCAATCTCTCCCCCTTGACTCGCTCAACCTGTTTTGCCGTTGGCTTTGTCAAGAGTGAATCAGAGATCATGCTCTGTTGGGGGTCTTTTTAGATTAGGAGTAATGCCTCTCTCCCTTAAATACTAGTAGAAAAATTACCAAAAATTGGAATAGACAGTAGAATCAGGGCCACCCCAAGACATTGTGCTGCCTGGGTCCAAGGATGAAATGCTGGCTGCCCTCCACACATCAAAACCACGCCCACCAAAACACGCCACATCCTTAATTATATTAACCCCTCTCCTGCCCCTAAAACCACATAGAACTGTAGTGTTTTTTTTACACCCGTTGTACCTTTCTCCTCCCTTGCCTTTTTACACCCCTTGTACCTCTTTTTTCTCCTCTTTTCACCCCTTGTGCCTATCTTTTCAACCCTTGTGCCTCTCATTTCCCCTCTTTTCACCCCTTATGCCTCTTTTCCCCTCTTTTCACCCCCTCTCTTTTTCCCACTTTTCATCCCATGTGCCTCTTTTCACCCCTTGTGCCCTTTTTCCCCTCTTTTCACCCCTTGTGCCTCTTTTTTCACCACTTGTGCCTCTCTTTTCACCCCTTGTGCCTCTTTCTCCCCCCCTTGCCTGTTTCTCTTCTCCTTCTGGCTCACTTCCTCTCTTCTCTGCTTGTCTTGCTCTTCTCCTGCTTTGTACTCAGTCTCCCCACTGCCCACGCTGATGACAGCCGCGACCGTGTCACATGTGGAGATGCAGCGTGGTGCATGCTGGGATTTTCTTCGTCAGTCTTGGTGCCCGTTTTAAACTTGCACTGGCCTTCGAACAGAGGAAGAAAACCCCGGCAAGCTCTACACGACGTCTCCGCATGTGACACGGTCCCAGCCGTCATCAGTGTGGGCAGTGGGGAGACGCTGCGCACAAAATAACATGCCTTGGGGCGGAAAATTGCCGCCCCTGTCAGAGTGCCACCTGGGTCCATGGCCCCACTGGGAACCATGTAAGGGCTGGCCCTGAGTAGAATTATCAGAACGTGAATTTGCCTAAGGCAACAACACAATGTTTGTGGTAGCAATTTAAACCCTGTACCTGATAACAGACAGATACAATGGATGCGTGATTATCAAGAGACAATAGTGACGGTAATATATAAATCACATTGGATGATAAAACATAAATGAGATTGTTACTATAAGAATGGATCAATACATAAAATTGTTGTAAGAATCCAATAATATTCTATTCCAAATTAAGACCAGCAGAGGGGAGATGTACTAAGCTCGATACTATGGTGATGTGTGTCTGTTCATGCTTGGCAAGAACATTGCCTTGGAGATAGAGATACACATCTCCATTTGCATTAAAGTGGAACTTTCAGCTATTACTATGTCCCCATGCATTCATTAAGCGCATGGCGACTAGCTTGGAAATCCACGTCTTATCTTTAAAAAATCGCAGATTCTAAAGAAATCTTTGTCATTTGGAGACTGATGGGCAGGTTAGTGCGGTCTGTGCGCCTGCTCCGCCAGTCTCTTCTGGTTACCATGTGGTACTCTGCAATGCTACTCAATGGGGACCGGGACTGACAGTGCAGGTGCTCAGACAAGATGTCTGTGCTGTAGCCTGGGTCCCGGTCTCCAAATGGCAAAGATTACTTTAGAATATGCAATTTTTTAAAGGTAAGACATGGATTTCCAAGATAGTCGCCATGCGCTTAATGAATGTATGGCGACTTAGTAATAGCTGGAAGTTCCCCTTTAAAGGGATAGTAATATTTCATAATAAAAGCAGCTCTAATTAATCATCATAGTATTTGGACTTTGGAGAGTGTTATTTCAATTCTGTCAGAGTTGTAGTTCAGGAGTAATTCAATGACAAAGTATCCCCCTCCAGCCCCTTTTACTGATGTAAGACTGCTCAGCCAGAGCAGAAGGGAGGTGCCCAGGTAGATTGCAGAGAGGGACAATCTTCAATTAAGATAAGGGAAAAACCTGAAAAACTTGTCAAGGGGGGAAGGGCTTTCATTGTTTTCATACAAAGAAGATTATCCCCTTCTGTTATCTGTCTGGTCTATGGACTGGATTACACATCTGAGAAGAGATGTCTTACACTAGGTAAAAAGGGGCGGGAAGGGAAACTTTGCTTGTGAATATTTCTTAAACCATAAAGGTTTGAGAGATAAGACTTATATCATTCTTCATGTTTTTTTAATGCCTACAAAATAAAATAAATATAAAACAAAGTATTACTATCCCTTTAAGAATTAGGCATGAAAGGAGAGGGGTTGAGACTGATTATTAGCCTATCAATCTGGCGTACAGGTGTTGATGTGTTGGGCAGGGCGGGAACAGCAGATATACTATATAACCAAGAGCAGCAGCAGCCCCCACTCAACCCAGTAGGGTAAGCAACCCATTGCATTGCAATGCATTGGATGCTTCACTGGCACTCAAACGGTTACCGTTGTAATGGAACAAAAAGAAGGCTATAGAACCAAAGGTCCTCCAAGTGCAGTCAAATTCCCACTAGTGTTATCTTCTACTTCCTCCCAAAGTTACATTATATAACAGCGGTTCTCAACCCATGCCCACGGGCCTTATATATAGGTCAGGACTTCTGAAGTTCCCTGCTAGAGCACAGATGTGTTGAATAGAGGAACAGACAATTTGATTAACTCACCTGTGCTCTGGATAGCCTTGCCAGTGTGAGTGGATGTAAGCAGATGCCAGTGGTGCTTCTTAGCGAAGTCGCATCCGGTCACATCAACAGACACACTGAACAAGTTCACTGGCCTTGAGCAGTTTTCTAGAGACGTTATGTTTTTGTGCCTGCCATGACTCAAATCCTGACACATCTGCACGGCTGACAATGACGTGCAGGCATGAGATGCGGTGACATTTTCATCATCATGGTACCGTACTGCCACTGAGAGTGAGCACTGAGCTCAGCTGAGCACCTAATAGGTTTCCACCAGGCTCCCGGACTCATTTGACCTGGCGGCCAGGCCCAAAGAGAGTCAGTGGCAGTGCACTGATTGCGGCGGCATAATGAACTTAGGGGGAACCGGGAGGCACTCTGGTATCACTGAAATCAACCAGAAGAATAATGTTTTCTGGGCCCCCCTCATTTGGCCGGGCCCTAGGCAGGCGCCTTGTGCGCCTTGCCTGTGATCCGGCTCTGGAAGGCAAAGTTCCCCCCTCCCTCCCCCTTCCCTGAAGTCAGTGTTATACTGACTGCAGTGATATCCGGTGTGACTTTCATCATGCGGCTCGGCAGCAGAGCCGCGATCGCGTTAGTGACAAATAATTATTTCACTGAAACGGTCTTCTACATGACCAGACGCATAGGAAAAATGCATACTGCAGCACTGCTTTGATTTCAGTGAAGTACTGCAAAATGGCTATTTCCTATGTGTCCCCGGTTAAAGGTAAGATCTGGTCAGCCTACATTACAGCCGCCCCTGGGTGTGTGTGGCAGGGGACGCAGGTTTTCTCTCTTATATATATACATTACCAATGTGGGACGGAGTTGCCTTTCATGTTATGACCGTTGGGCGCACGTGTGTGAAATGTAGACACACTGATAAAAACAGACGTATGCAACACACAGGCAGACACATACACACGAGTGGCAGAAATATGCAAAATACAAGCACACACACAGACACAACGGAGATGCACACATGGACACACATATGTAACAGAGATGTACACATGCAACATATATGCGCATAAATACATGTGCGCATGAGTTGTGCACCCCTCTGGCACTCAAAGGGTTAAGGTATAGAGAGGCATGTCAGAGTTAAATAGCAGTGGGAAGTGTATTCATACCAGGGAAGTTTGACTTGGAGCCCCTGGAGGGGGACTTCTCTGGTGCTGATGTGGAGAGACAAATGGAGCAATCTGGGTTAAAAGTGAGTGGGGCTTAAAATAAATGTGGAAAAAGTATTAGTAATAGACTGGGGAAGCAGGAGAAGTGGGAGGGAAATGCAAGTTTACAGTGTGAGGGGTTTGAACACACTCCCTGAGGGGTAAAACTTGATACACAACCCTGTGGCAGTCAGTGGGTTGTGTGTACCTGATGGCTGTCTGTCCTGTGTCTTGCATGGCAAATGATAACAGTCAAGAAATAATTCAGCAATGAGGGCCTACCTTAACCCTTTGAGCGCCATTTTGTTCCCCTGGTGCTGCAGCACCCTTCAGTGGCTGTACTACAGGTCCTGCTGAGGCCACTGGGAGTCAGGGTGAGTGATTGTGTATGTGTGTGTCAGCCATATTTCTTTCTGGCTTTGTGTGTGTGTGTGTTTGGTGCTGTGTGAGTGGGGCATGTGTGTATTTCTGTCACGGTTTATTATGACTCTCAGACACAAGTTTTAGGTAAAAATCAATTTTATTGAAAATTAAATTGATAAAGTAGGATGGCATTCACATACATACAGATATATACAGCATATAACAAAGACAGAAGGCAGACTCTACCGGTCCTGTCAATATACCGGACAGGACAGTCTGAAGTAATAGAATGATAGGCTCTACCGGCCTTGCCAATATCGGGTAAGGCAACCTGCAGATGGAATCGCATAACGGTTCTACCGGCCTTACCAAATTACCGGGCAAGGCAGCCTCAATAGATTCATAATGTAGGCTCTACCGGCCCTGCCAATACCGGGTAAGGCAACCTCAGATGGAATGTGGCAAAAGGTTCTACCGGCCTTACCAATACCGGGCAGGGTAGCCCAGAGATAGTAGCAGCAGTCAGAAGGTAATGGCAAATTGACAGGATCGTAAGCAACCCAGTGTACACACACTGAGACTAACAGGGGAATCGTAAAGCCGCAAGGCTTTGGAGCAAACCAGCGTCCGCACGCTGGGACCAACACAGAATTGGATAGCTGATAGGCTTTGGAGCAAACCAGTGACCGCACACTGGTGTAACAAGCGAGTTTGTATAGCCGTAAGGCTTTGGAGCAAACCAGCGTCCGCACGCTGGGACCAACACAGAATTGTATAGCTGATAGGCTTTGGAGCAAACCAGTGACCGCACACTGGTGTAACAAGCGAGTTTGTATAGCCGCAAGGCTTTGGAGCAAACCAGCGTCCGCACGCTGGGACCAACACAGAATTGTATAGCTGATAGGCTTTGGAGCAAACCAGTGACCGCACACTGGTGTAACAAGCGAGTTGGTATAGCCGCAAGGCTTTGGAGCAAACCAGCGTCCGCACGCTGGGACTAACACAGGATAGTACAGCCGATAGGCTTTGGAGCAAACCAGTGACCGCACACTGGTGTAATAAGCGAGTTTGTCTAGCCGCAAGGCTTTGGAGCAAACCAACGTCCGCACGCTGGGACTAACACAGGATTGTATAGCCGATAGGCATTGGAGCAAACCAGTGACCGCACGCTGGTGTAACAGGCGAGTTTGTCTAGCCGCAAGGCTTTGGAGCAAACCAGCGTCCGCACGCTGGGACCAACACAGGATTGTATAGCTGATAGGCTTTGGAGCAAACCAGTGACCGCACACTGGTGTAACAGGCGAGGTTGTCTAGCCGCAAGGCTTTGGAGCAAACCAGCGTCCGCACGCTGGGACCAACACAGGATTGTATAGCCGACAGGCTGTGGAGCAAACCAGTGACCACACACTGGAGTAACAAGCAATGTCGCCGACGCGACCAGGCAGGAGGTCGCCAGGATACAGGAGACAGGCGATGCGATGACAGGAGCCAGCAACGATCAGTCAGGTCAGGAAACAGCAGAGAAGAAGTTCAGCAGGAACTGCAACACCAGAGACTAGGCCGGAACCAGGACTGGAAGTACTGCAGCATGCAGGAAACACTGGAACAGTAGAGATCAGGAACTCAGGAACACATGAGATCAGGAACTCAGGAACACTGGAACAGAGGCCCAGCTATCACTGGCATAGTGATAGCAAGAAGGTCAGAAACAACACGAAAGGGCACTCAAAGGGTGCCCAATCCAGGTTGAAATAGGCAACAAGAGGCGGGCTATCTGCAGACAGCCAATAGAAGCCCCCTACTGGTGACAGACAGGGAACTGCAGCAATCACGGGCACCGTGATAGTACCCCCCTCTCAAAGACCCCCTCTCCTAGAATAGGGTTTAGGTTTCTGTGGGTACTTGGCATGAAAGATCCTAGTTAGCCTAGGTGCATGAAGGTCCTTACTATCCACCCATGAACGATCCTCAGGACCGTACCCTTTCCAATGTACCAGGTACTGTACCCCTCCTCTAAGCCTACGGGAATCAATAATGCTCTGAACCTCGTACTCCTCCTGGCCCTCGACCTCAACAGGTCCTGGCACCACAGGTGTGGTAGTATAGCGATTGCAAACCAGAGGCTTAAGAAGAGACACATGGAACACATTATGGATACGCATGGATGCAGGTAGGTCTAGTGCATAGGAAACAGGGTTAATTTTGTGAATAACTCTGTATGGACCAATAAACCGGGGAGCCAACTTATTAGACGGAACCTGCAGCTTGAGATTTCTGGAGGAAAGCCATACTCTATCCCCAACCTGAAAGGAAACCGCTGGAAGCCTTCTGCGATTAGCATGGCGCTGATGACGCTGAAATGACTGACCAAGTGCCCTCTGAACTTGTGCCCATGTGGAACGGAGTTGCTCGATATGCTCATGCAGAGCTGGAATCTGTTGCGTCTGAAAAGAATCTGGAAGCAAACAGGGCTGGAACCCATAATTAATCAGAAACGGAGAGCTCCCAGATGAAGAATTGACCGTACAGTTCCTGGCGAACTCTGCCCAAGGCAACAAGTCGGACCAATTATCATGATGGTCAGTAACGAAACAACGGAGAAATTGTTCCAATCCCTGATTAGCTCGTTCAGCGGCTCCATTGGTCTGGGGATGGTAGGCAGAAGAGAAGGACAGCTGTATGCCCATCTGTTGGCAAAATGCCCTCCAAAATCTAGACACAAACTGGCTCCCCCTGTCAGACACCAGTACCCTAGGCACTCCATGCAACCGGAATACTTCTCTGGCGAATACCATTGCCAATTCCTTAGCTGAGGGAAGGCCACGGAGGGGCACGAAATGAGCCATTTTAGAAAACCTGTCCACCACCATGAATATAAAGGAGTACCCCTTAGACATAGGCAATTCTCCCATAAAATCAATTAAAACAAGAGACCAGGGGCGTTCGCCATTAGGCACCGGTTGAAGCAAGCCCACTGGGAGATGTCTCGGGGTCTTAGCGCGGGCGCAGGTGGCACAGGCATTCGTAAATTCGGCACAATTGTTTCTCATGGAAGGCCACCAAAATAACTGAGAAAGGGACCATAACAATTGGTCTCTACCAATATGTCCCGCAGCCTTAGAGGAATGGTAGGTTTCGAGCAGCCTAGTACGAAATGGTTCAGCGACAAAACATTTGCCCACTGGGGTTTCATGGGGAGCGGACCCCTGAGAGGCCAGGATCTCCTCCCCTAAAGGAGAAGTGATACTCGTGCGTATAGTAGCCAGTATTCTATCAGGTTGGATGATAGGTGCTGGTGTTTCCACTCTGTCACTGTCGGCCTCAAATTGTCTTGACAGTGTATCAGCCCTGATATTCTTTGACCCCGGTAAATATGATACAATGAAATTAAATCGAGACAGGAACAGTGCCCACCTGGCCTGACGGGAGGACAATCTCTTGGCCTCCGAGAGATACGTCAGATTTTTATGATCCGTTAGGATTAAGACAGGATTCTTAGTACCTTCAAGCAAATGACGCCATTCCTTAAGAGCGAGGATAATGGCCAATAATTCTCTGTCACCTATCTCATAGTGGCTTTGAGTGACAGTCAACTTTTTAGAGAAAAATCCACAAGGTCTGAGAGTTCCACCTTTATCGTGTCGTTGCGAAAGTACTGCCCCGACCCCAATATCTGAGGCATCAACCTCTAACGTAAATGGAACTAGAGGATTGGGGTGGGATAACACAGGAGCCGCAGCAAATGCCAGCTTCAAATTTTCAAAGGCTTTCTCAGCAGATACCGGCCAACAAGAAGGATTAGCACCCTTGTGCGTAAGATCGGACAGAGGTTTGACAATGGAAGAAAAGTTCTTAATAAACCTCCTATAATAATTAGCGAAACCCAGGAAACGCTGTATGGCTTTAAGACCCTTGGGTTTTGGCCATTGTAGGACAGCTGACAACTTATCTTTGTCCATGGCAATGCCATCATTGCCAATTATGAACCCCAAGAATGGCACACTGGTTCTATGAAACTCACATTTTTCCAATTTACAAAATAATTTGTTCTCACGGAGTCGTAGCAATACTGCAGATACATCCTTGATGTGCTGTGCAATGTCTTGGGAGTAAATCAGTATATCGTCAAGGTAAACCACAACACATGTCTGTAACATATCTCTCAGAACATCGTTTATCAGTTCCTGGAAAACTGCGGGTGCATTACACAGCCCAAATGGCATTACTAGATACTCGTAGTGCCCAGCTCGAGTATTAAAGGCAGTTTTCCACTCATCACCTGCTCGAATGCGAACCAGATTGTAAGCGGCCCGTAGGTCCAATTTGGTAAAAATCGAAGCGCCCTTAAGCCTGTCAAAAAGCTCGGTGATGAGTGGTATTGGGTATGCGTTTTTTGCCATTAGTTTATTCAGGCCCCGGTAGTCAATGCATGGTCTTAATTCGCCATTTTTCCTTTTTACGAAAAACAACCCAGCCCCAGCTGGAGAGGTAGATTTTCGTATGATCCCTCTAGCAAGGGCATCAGAAATGTAATCCTCCATAGCCTTATTTTCTTCACAAGATAATGGATAAGTGCGTCCTTTAGGAGGTACTACTCCAGGCTGCAATTCAATGCAACAATCATAAGGTCTATGCTGGGGTAACATACTAGCCTCTCCTTTGCTAAAAACATTGCCAAACTGTTGGTACACATCCGGTATAGCAGAGGAGGTGCAAAGGACCTTAATAAGTTGGATGACGCACTTGTCCATACAAAACTGGGACCAAGCAGCAATTTCACACTTTTTCCAATCAAATTGTGGGTTATGTAACTGTAACCACGGAAATCCCAATATTACCGCGTGGTGCGGAGAATTAATCAGTTGAAACTGCTGCTCTTCTCTGTGAAGTGCCCCAATAGTCATAGACAGTGGCATAGTTTCAAATATAACCTGAGGCGGTTCTAAAGGTCTACCATCAATCGCTTCAATAGTCAAGGGGTTTTCTCTTTCAATGCGTGGAACTCCGTGCAAGTCAGCAAAGGTATTATCCATAAAATACCCTGCTGCACCAGAGTCAACCAAGGCCAAAACCTCCACAGATCGTTGTGCCCAAGACAATACCACCTGAATGGTGGGTTTCATTATGCCCGATACTGGGGACGATTGTACACCACCTAGGGCCTGTCCCCCAAGGTACCCTAGGTGTGTGCGTTTCCCGGACGTACCGGACAGGAATTTAGCAAGTGCCCTTTTTTACCGCACTATAAACACAACCCTTGCTTCTTGCGATAAAGTCTCTCTGCCTTGGTTAGTCTAGTGAAGCCTATTTGCATAGGTTCACTTGTTTCCCGTACAGGTTCACTAGACTTCAATGCCAAGGGAGGGATGGGTGGGCAAAATATGCTACTAGGCTCATTATTTTTTGACCGTATTTTACGATCTCTGGCAATTGATCTCTCACGTATTCTGGAGTCAATTATCATAACATACTCAATGTAATCATCTAGATCAATAGGTAGATCTTTAGCAGCGATTTCGTCTTTAATGTGGTCATTCAGGCCTTGAGAAAAAGCTGCCAATAATGCCTCATTATTCCAACCTACCTCTGCTGCCAATGTGCGGAATTCGATGGCATAGTCGCCCACTGTACGCCTGCCCTGTTGTATCTCCATAAGGCGTTTGGCAGCAGAGTTGGTTCTACCAGGAGGCTCAAACACTCTTCGAAAGGATTGCACAAATTCTCTGAAGTTCTTAGTACAAGGTTTAGCATTCTCCCACAAGGGGTTAGCCCAGGCCAATGCTCTGCCAGTGAGCAGTGATATCGTGAACCCCACTTTACTACGATCATTGGGAAATGCGTGTGCCGTCAATTCCATAAAGATTTCAAGTTGGTTGATGAACCCTCTGCAGAGACTAGGGTCACCATCATATCTTAGCGTCAAGGGTGCAGAAGCCGTTAACCCTTTAACAGTACCCTCTAGGGGCCTGGTATCACTTTCCGGTGTCTGACTTGGCGAGACCACCGGGCTAGAGCTCGATTTGTCAGCGAGTACCGTGCGTTCAAGGATCGTTTGAATTGCAACTGCCAACTGATCCAAACGTTGCTCGAGCACATCCATCCTCCAATGGATATTCTGTGCGTTACCTTCACCCTTGCTGTCTGAGGTCATGGCCCTTTCGTACTGTCACGGTTTATTATGACTCTCAGACACAAGTTTTAGGTAAAAATCAATTTTATTGAAAATTAAATTGATAAAGTAGGATGGCATTCACATACATACAGATATATACAGCATATAACAAAGACAGAAGGCAGACTCTACCGGTCCTGTCAATGTACCGGACAGGACAGTCTGAAGTAATAGAATGATAGGCTCTACCGGCCTTGCCAATACCGGGTAAGGCAACCTGCAGATGGAATCGCATAACGGTTCTACCGGCCTTACCAAATTACCGGGCAAGGCAGCCTCAATAGATTCATAATGTAGGCTCTACCGGCCCTGCCAATACCGGGTAAGGCAACCTCAGATGGAATGTGGCAAAAGGTTCTACCGGCCTTACCAATACCGGGCAGGGCAGCCCAGAGATAGTAGCAGCAGTCAGAAGATAATGGCAAATTGACAGGATCGTAAGCAACCCAGTGTACACACACTGAGACTAACAGGGGAATCGTAAAGCCGCAAGGCTTTGGAGCAAACCAGCGTCCGCACGCTGGGACCAACACTGAATTGTATAGCCGTAAGGCTTAGGAGCAAACCAGCGTCCGCACGCTGGGACCAACACAGAATTGGATAGCTGATAGGCTTTGGAGCAAACCAGTGACCGCACACTGGTGTAACAAGAGAGTTTGTATAGCCGCAAGGCTTTGGAGCAAACCAGCGTCCGCACGCTGGGACCAACACAGAATTGTATAGCTGATAGACTTTGGAGCAAACCAGTGACCGCACACTGTTGTAACAAGCGAGTTTGTATAGCCGCAAGGCTTTGGAGCAAACCAGCGTCCGCACGCTGGGACCAACACAGAATTGTATAGTTGATAGGCTTTGGAGCAAACCAGTGACCGCACACTGGTGTAACAAGCGAGTTGGTATAGCCGCAAGGCTTTGGAGCAAACCAGCGTCCGCACGCTGGGACCAACACAAGATAGTACAGCCGATAGGCTTTGGAGCAAACCAGTGACCGCACACTGGTGTAATAAGCGAGTTTGTCTAGCCGCAAGGCTTTGGAGCAAACCAACGTCCGCACGCTGGGACTAACACAGGATTGTATAGCCGATAGGCTTTGGAGCAAACCAGTGACCGCACACTGGTGTAACAGGCGAGTTTGTCTAGCCGCAAGGCTTTGGAGCAAACCAGCGTCCGCACGCTGGGACCAACACAGGATTGTATAGCCAATAGGCTTTGGAGCAAACCAGTGACCGCACACTGGAGTAACAGGCGAGGTTGTCTAGCCGCAAGGCTTTGGAGCAAACCAGCGTCCGCACGCTGGGACCAACACAGGATTGTATAGCCTATAGGCTGTGAAGCAAACCAGTGACCACACACTGGAGTAACAAGCAATGTCGCCGACGCGACCAGGCAGGAGGTCGCCAGGATACAGGAGACAGGCGATGCGATGACAGGAGCCAGCAACGATCAGTCAGGTCAGGAAACAGCAGAGAAGAAGTTCAGCAGGAACTGCAACACCAGAGACTAGGCCGGAACCAGGACTGGAAGTACTGCAGCATGCAGGAAACACTGGAACAGTAGAGATCAGGAACTCAGGAACATATGAGATCAGGAACTCAGGAATAGTGATGAGCGAGCATGCTCGGCCGAAGCTCGGTTCGGCTCGAGCATCGCTCTGCTCGGCACATGGCGGTACTCGTACGAGTACCGCATGTGCTCTCCCGCCATGTTCGGGTCTCCTCCCCGCACGTTTATTGGCTGCGCAGGCTCTGACATCAGTGTAATGCCAGCAGCCATGTTGGCTGCTGGCATTACACTGATTGGCTGGCCAGAACCCGTGATCGGGTGCTGTATAGCACCCGACGCGCGAGTTCGGCTCATTCTTAGCCAGGGAGAGATGCGCTTAGGCAGGGAAAGTCAGTGTATGGAGAATAAAATTGTTGAAACTCTTTCAAGACCCAAAAGTCCTTTTTAGGACTGTTGTGTGTGGGGGCAGCATTTATATTTTGTTTGGGGGGGGCACAATTTCCTTTTTTTTGTGGGGGGGATATTTGTAAGGTGACATATAATACTAGATGCACAGGAAGTCAGTGTAGGGAGAATAAAATTGTTGAAACTCTTTCAAGACCCAAAAGTCCTTTTTAGGACTGTTGTGTGTGGGGGCAGCATTTAATTTTTTTTGGGGGTGGCAGAATTTCATTTTTTTGTGGGGGGGGGGACATGTTCTAAGGTGACATTGTACTAGGTGCACAGGGACAAATATTTCACAGTGCAGTGACAAGCTGACATATTCTGTTAGGTGCACAGGGCCAATGATTTTACAACGCAGCGACAAAAAGGGCCATTTTAAACGTGTGCCTAGCCATAGATTATTGTTACATTCTGTTTAGTGTGCAAATTCACAAATTAACGTCACATATTCCGTTCACTGTGCCTAGCCACAGATTAGCGTCACATTCTGTTTCGTGTGCCTAGCCGCAGATTAGCGTCACATTCTGTTTCGTGTGCCTAGCCGCAGATTAGCGTCACATATTGTTTAGTGTGCCTAGCCGCAGATTAACGTCACATATTGTTTAGTGTGCCTAGCCGCAGATTAGCGTCACATATTGTTTAGTGTGCCTAGCCGCAGATTAACGTCACATATTGTTTAGTGTGCCTAGCCGCAGATTAGCGTCACATATTGTTTAGTGTGCCTAGCCGCAGATTAGCGTCACATTCTGTTTCGTGTGCCTAGCCGCAGATTACCGGCATATATTCCGTTTAATATGAAGAAGGCGGGTAAAAAGGGACGGGGAAGTGGACGTGATCCTGATAGTTCATGGCGCGGGTCAGGACGCGTAGAAACTGTGCCTGGTGCCAGAGCACAAGAAAGAAAGACATCCACCATACCTAGCTTCATGTCTCAGTTTACAGGGCATCGCAGGACATCACTCTCGAGGTCAGACCACTGCGAACAGGTGGTCGGTTGGATTTCAGCTGATACTGCTTCCAGTCGGTTAAGCACCACCCTGTCTTCCACCAAGTCCACTCTCACTAGCCAAGAGTCTGGTCAACATAATCCTCACCCTGATCATCCTTCCTCCCACCATAGAGGGTCTGGCCAAAGAAGTGATCCCACACTGGGATATAGTGAGGAGCTCTTCTCATCACCAATCCTTGATTTGAACCTCTCTCCAAGCACGCTTGCAGAGGAACATGAGATCTTGTGCCCTGATTCACAACCTCTAGAGGGTACCCAATCACAAGAAGATGACAGAGGGGAACGGCATTTAAGGTCAAAGGAAGTGGATGATGATGATGAGACACAGTTGCCATCAAATCAACCACAATTACTGTCTCAAGACCTTGATGAGGAGGATGATACACAGTTGTCAATGACTGAGGATGTGGTGGGATCAAGAAATGAGGAGGATGATCAGAGTGAGGAAGTGGAGGAGGACTTGGTGGACGATGAGGTCACTGACCCCACCTGGGAAGGTGGAAAGCTGAGCGATGACAGCAGTCCTGAGGGTGAGCCATCTGCAGCACCGCAACAGGCTGGAAGAGGCAGTGGTGTGGCTAAAGAAAGAAGGCGGACCGCACCAAACCGGCCCGCAAATGTTCCACGGAGCACCCCCTTGCGTAAATCTCCCTTGCCAAGGGCTAGGTGGTCCGCGGTATGGCGTTTTTTTAAGGAAAGTGCGGACGACAAAAGAATTGTAGTTTGCAACCTGTGCCACACCAGAATGAGCCGAGGCATGAACACTAGCAACCTCACCACCACCAGCATGATCCGACACATGGCATCCAAGCACCGTAATAAGTGGGAGGAACGCCCGGATCGCCAATCTGTGTCTGCAGGCCACACCACTGCCTCCTCTTCCCCTGTTTTCGGTGCCGGCCAATCGCCTGTCGAAGGCGCAGGCCCGCAAACCTCCCGCCCTGCACCTGTACCATCTGAAGCACCATCAGCGACCACATCCACTTCCCTGTCCCAGCGCAGCGTCCAAATGTCGTTACCCCAGGCATTTGAGCGCAAGCGAAAATACCCAGCCACCCACCCACAGGCCATAGCACTAACCTCACACCTTTCCAAATTACTGGCCATCGAAATGCTGCCATTTAGGCTTGTGGACACTGAGTCCTTCCGCAGCCTGATGGCAGCAGCTGTCCCTCGGTACGCAGTCCCCAGCCGCCACTACTTTTCCCGGTGTGCCGTCCCCGCCTTACACCACCATGTGTCCCTTAACATCACCCGTGCCCTGACCAACGCAGTTACTGGGAAGGTCCACTTAACGACTGACACATGGACAAGTGCTTGTGGCCAGGGACGCTACATTTCCCTGACGGCACACTGGGTGAATGTCGTGGAGGCTGGGAGCGACTCGGACCCTGGGATGGCACAGGTGCTACCCACGCCGAGGATTGCGGGCCCTACCTCCATCAGGGTTTCCGCCAGCACCTACGTTATTGGCTCCTCCTCCTCCGTTTCCACCTCCGAATTCTCTGCGCGCAGCGCCACTCACCCATCAGCCGGTAGCTGGAAGCAGTGTAGCACTGCAGTGGGGAAGCGTCAACAGGCCGTGCTGAAGCTGATCTGCCTTGGGGACAAACAGCACACGGCCTCAGAGCTGTTGCAGGGGATTAGTCACCAGACAGAGCAGTGGCTCTCGCCACTCAACCTGCAACCAGGCATGGTTGTGTGTGATAATGGGCGTAACTTGGTGGCGGCTTTGGAGCTCGGCAAGCTCACACACGTACCATGCCTAGCGCATGTATTTAATTTAGTGGTTCAGCGATTTCTAAAAACCTACCCCAATTTGCATGATCTCTTGACGAAGGTGCGCCGCGTGTGTGCACATTTCCGTAAGTCATCTACAGCTTCAGCCGGCCTGTTGACGCTGCAGCAGCGCTTACAATTGCCAGCTCACCGGCTGCTGTGTGACGTGAGCAAGCGCTGGAACTCCACCTTCCACATGTTGGCCCGGCTTTGTGAGCAGCAGAGGGCAGTAGTGGAGTACCAGCTGTTACACGGTCGTCGCCTCTCCGTTCTACTTCCTCTAATCAGAAGTGAGGAGTGGGAATGGATGTCAGACCTCTGTGAGGTTTTACGCAATTTTGAGGAATCGACACAGATGGTGAGCGGCGATAACGCTATTATCAGTGTAACCATCCCACTTCTGTGTCTACTGAAACGCTCGCTGCTCACAATTAAAACCGACGCTTTGCATGTGGAAGAGGTGGAAATGGGGGAGGAAGAGCTTACACAAGGTGATAGCCAGAGCACCCTCACTTCGTCTTCTCAGCGACAATTGGAGGAGGCGGAGGAGGAGGAGGAGGAGGAAGACACGGTTGTCTCCGCTACAGAGGGTAGCCATGGAACTTTATTTCCATCTCTTCAGCGTGGGTGGGCAGAAGAGGAGGAAGAGGATGAGGAGATTGAGAGTCATCCTCCTGGTGAGGACAGCGAAATCTTGCCTGTTGGTACTCTGGCACACATGGCTGACTTTATGTTAGGCTGCCTTTCCCGTGACCCACGCGTTATACGCACTTTAGACAACACGGATTACTGGGTGTTCACCCTTCTGGACCCCCGCTACAAAGAGAATTTCTCATCTCTCATTCCTCCGGTGGAGAGGACAAGCAAAATGGTGCAATACCAGAAGGTTCTTGTCGAAAAATTGCTCCAAAATTTTCCATCTGACAACGCTGGCGGCAGAGTACGTGCTACCTTGGCCAACCGAGAAGGGGAGAAAAGGGGAGCACACAGCAGTTCCGACAAAGGCAGGGCAACACTCTCCAAGGCGTGGGACACCTTCATGACACCCCGCCAGCACCCTCACCCTGATGCGCGGCCTAGTGTCACAAGGAGGGAAAAGTTTTGGAAGATGGTGAAGGAGTACGTAGCAGACCGTGTCAGCGTCCTCACTGATCCCTCTGTGCCTTACAACTACTGGGTGTCCAAGCTGGACACGTGGTATGAACTGGCACTCTACGCCTTGGAGGTGCTGGCCTGCCCTGCCGCCAGCGTTCTGTCTGAGCGGGTATTTAGTGCTGCTGGTGGCATCATAACAGATAAGCGTATCCGCCTTTCCACCGAAAATGCTGATAGGTTGACACTTATAAAAATGAACAAGGCCTGGATTTCCCCTGACTTCTCCACTCCACTGGAGGAAAGCCCCGGGTGAACATAAAGTCACTTTAGATATGTTATTTACAGTGATGGGAATACTCTGTATTCCCATTCACCCCTTCCACCCAAAAAACGGGTATATGGTTGACTCTTAATCTTCTCATCCTCCTCCTCCTCTTCCATATGCCCTGTGATATAATTTTTATATAGGGCCAGCTCACCAGCGGGCCCTGTGATATAATTTTTATATAGGGCCAGCTCACCAGAGGGCCCTGTTTGACAATTTTTGTATAGGTCAGCTCACCAGCGGGCCTTCTCATATAATGTTTTATTGGGTCAGCTCTCTAGCGGGCCCTCTCATATAATGTTTTATAGCGTCAGCTCACTAGCGGGCCTTCGCATATAATGTTTAGGATGGTCAGCTCCGCAGCAGACCCTCACCCATAATGTTTTAGATGGTCGGCTCAGCAGCAGACCCTCATTCCTAATGTTTTAGATGGTCGGCTCAGCAGCAGACCCTCATTCCTAATGTTTTAGATGGTCAGCTTAGCGGCATGCCCTCGCCCCTAATGTTTTAGAGGGTCACCAGCAGGCCATTAATCCTAATTTTTCAAGGGTGTGTATGATGCCCTCCTTTATGTGTAATAAAGGGTGTATTGGAGTGACATTTCAGTCTAATTTTTGGCAGCCCTTTCACTTAGTGCATAGGCTTTATGAGTGTTGGACCACTACCTGAACTTTTGTACCACAATGTGAATGAGGCCCTCCATTTTGTGATATACAGGTTGTATCGGAGTGCCTCAGGTCCTCCCATTGAATTAAATAGGGCTGGGGTGTTCGACAGAGCAGAAGGTAGTTCTTGGCTTCATCCACTAAGTCACTTCGTCACTTTTACTCAATGGATCAGACCCCAATGTTCCGACTATAAATTTTGGACTTAACAAGGGCAAACGGACATGTTGTAAAACCTGTGGTAGCTGCGGCCTCCGTTCCTGAATGCTGTACCTTACCCGGGCCATAACCACGTTGAACACCTGCTTTACGCTGCGCACATTTCCCTCTTAATCATGGCCCCAGTTCCGAAAAATCGATTAAATTTTTTGCAGAATTTGCAGATGATATACAAGTAAATATACAGCAAATACTGTTTGGTAACAATTTTTCGCCTAAAATCGTTTTTATCTTCCTTTTTGTGTGTTTTACGGTCAGTCTGTAAAAATGGCGTACTACGGGCGAAACATCGTTCCCAGCAGCGACGTTGGAGTCCAAGATGCATCCAGACATCCTCCCTATGCTGTCCCTGAACCATTTCTGTGGTGTTTCCATCATTTTCTGACCTTTTCCTATGAACCAGGCACCCTCCCCTCATCAGAGAAGGGGTGCCTGGTGTAATGCTCGAGTCCTCCCATTGACTTCAATGGGGCTCGGGTGCTCGGCCGAGCACTCGAGCCTCCGGGGGCGCTCGGCCAGAGCACCCGAACACCCGAGCATCGGGGTGCTCGATCATCACTACTCAGGAACACTGGAACAGAGGCCCAGCTATCACTGGCATAGTGATAGCAAGAAGGTCAGAAACAACACGAAAGGGCACTCAAAGGGTGCCCAATCCAGGTTAAAATAGGCAACAAGAGGCGGGCTATCTGCAGACAGCCAATAGAAGCCCCCTACTGGTGACAGACAGGGAACTGCAGCAATCACGGGCACCGTGATAGTTTGGTGCTGTGTGAGTGGGGCATGTGTGTTTGGTGCTCTATGAGTGGGGCATGTGTGTTTGTCTGTGGTGTAGGAGCAAGTGGCATCTATTTTGTTTTTTTCTGACTTTGATAGTGGTGGGCGGGCTGCATAGTGGGGGTGGGCCAACTCCCTGCATGATTGGATCACCCAATGGGAGCAGTAACTCCTCCTTTCTGCCTCCCCTGGGTTTGTTTTGGCAGGCACAAAGTCTTCTTTTATATATATATATATATATATATATATATATATATAGACAATAATAATTCGTATCGAATACACTCTCTCTGAAACCTTTTTAATGAGGAAGGGAGATTAAAGTAGGAGTACATTGATGTTTTGTAGTCCTGCAACAAATAATCATTTCATTATATATGCTATACAATAAAAAATTAAAAGTTAGTTTTGGGGAGCCAATCCATGCAAAACTGATTAATAGTGGTCATTTGGATTTCTACCCAGATTAAGGTAAGTAGATTATTAACGTTAGTAACTATTAATACTTAAAACTAATAATGAAACACATTTTATTATTACTAATAGTCATTACGAGTAGGTGTTAGAGTTCCATTTTGGATTAAAAATTGTAAATAAAGGCAAATTATATAAATGGTTTCTAAAGAGAGATTAAACAAAAAAAATATATAATATAAATGGATTATAAAACATTAGTAAAGTGGAAAAATCACATTACTATTATTCTTGACATTATATTACACAATTAAACTGTTAAGGATCAGTGAAGTGACAGGACTGTCACCAACGAATATGCGTTAAGGACCAGTGACTTTGCTCACATGCCATGGAATTCTGGGATGGCAGTACTGCTGCACATCGCTCTGAATCCCAAAATGCATTGAGCAAAAAATAAAGTACCGTGGTCCTTAAATCCTGCCCTCCGCTAGACTGGGTGGTCATTAAGGGGTTAATCACACTTCAAGAAAACCAATAAAGAGCATTACTGGCTAAAGATTTTATCATGGAACACATTTAAGTTATACATTTCCTTTATTGATTAACTAGTGTAAAATCCTGTGTACGCAGGCCAAAGTCCAGGTAATGTTAACCCTTTGAGTGCCAGAGGGGTATGCAACACATTGCTTTGCCCCTCTTGCCTCTTTCTAACCTGCCTTGACTTTGTCCCTACTCTTGCCCCCATGCATTTTTCACCACCATCTTGCTCCATGCCTCTTTCCCACCCCTTTGCCCCTTCCATCACACTCTTGCCCCCATGCCTCTTTTGCCCCCCCATGCCTCTTTCACCACCCTCCTGCTCCCCATACCTGTTTTGCCACTCTTTTGCCCCCCCATGCCTCTTTCACCACAGTCTTGCTCCCCTTGCCTCTTTCACCACACTCTTGCCCCCCCAATGCCTCTTTCACAACCCTCTTGCCCCCCATGCCTCTTTCACCACCCTCTTGCTCCCCATACCTATTTTGCATCCCCATGCCACCTTCACCACACTTTTGCCCCCCTAATGCCTCTTTCACACCAAGTTTGCCCCCAATGCCTCTTTCACCATATTCTTGCCCCCATACCTCTTTTGCCCCCAATGCCTCTTTTGCCAACATTTTGCCCCATGCCTCTTTCAAAACAATTTTGCCCCCCATGGCTCTTTTACCACCCTCTTGCTTCCCATACCTGTTTTGCTACCCTTTTGGCCCCAATGCCTTTTCACAACTCTCTTGCCCCCCATACCTCATTTGCCCCCCATGGCTTTCCCCACCCTCTTGCACCCCATACCTCTTTTGCCCCCCATGCCTCTTTCACCACACTTTTGCCCCCTCAATGCCCCTTTCACCACCCTTGACTCTTTCTCTCCTGGTGGCCGGATCCTCTGTTCTCACTGGCCGCACTGCAGTCATGTGCCGTATTGACTGTCCGAACGCGTAGTGGCTGATACGGAGCAGGGCACTCTGAATTCAGACTGGAGTCCTCTCTGCGCACCTTCCTGGGACTGCGTTCGAGCTGTCAGTACTGCGCATGACTGCAGTGCGGACAGTCTCTATTACGCATGACTGCAGCTCACTCATCCCTCTCTACTGAGCATGATGGCTTCTGACAAACATCCTTAGTGAATTATTATATAGGATTTTGAATCAAATGCATCACAAGAAAAGTTACATCACACTTTGCTTGTTATATTTCTATTTTTAATAATAATGTTAGCAATGAATGAAAGATATTCTTACTATTCTTGTACATATCTGCACCACATGGCTTTCTCCTTTATTGACTCTCATGGACAATATTAGCTTGACCTGGCTATAACTCAAGTTCAGATTTGTTCACTCACCTGCCACACACATTATTGATCATGTCAGAACCACATGTTTGACTGTTTAGTCACTGTTCTCTTTATCAATACAAAACTGAATTTGTATTTCTGTTATCAGTTTGGTAAAGAACACTGACGTTATTGTGATTGTTTCTAAAATACATATAGATTATACACTGAAAGTTTGAGTAAAGGTTGTGATAAATGCAAGGAATAAGGTGTGTCCTGATCTTTAGTATTAGATCTTATGAAGAAAAATGTCATACTGGTTAGAAACGTTTGGGCTTGAAGTGCCTCCTACAGTGAGAGAAAATATTATTTGATCCCCTGCTGATTTTGTACATTTGCCCACTGACAATGAACTGATCAGTCTATAATTTTAATGGTAGGTTTATTTGAACAGTAGAGACAGAATAACAACAAAAACCCCCCAGAAAAACGCATTTCAAAAAAGTTATAAATTGATTTGCACTTTACTGAATGAAATTAAGTATTTGACCCCCTATCAATCAGCAAGATTCCTGACTCCCAGGTGTCCTTTATACAGGTAACAAGCTGAGATTAGGAGCAATCCCTTAAAGGGAGTGCTTCTAATCTCAGCTTGTTACCTGTATAAAAAACACCTGTCCACAGAAGCAATCAATCAATCAGATTCCAAACTCTCCACCATGGCCAAGACCAAAGAGCTGTTCAAGGATGTCAGGGACAAGATTGTAGACCTACACAAGGCTGGAATGGGCTACAATACCATCGCCAAGCGGTTTTGTGAGAAGGTGACAACAGTTGGTGAGATTATTCACAAATGGAAGAAACACAAAATAACTGTCAATCTCCCTCGGTCTGGGGCTCCATGCAAGATCTCACCTTGTGGAGTTTCAATGATCATGAGAATGGTGAGGAATCAGTCCAGAACTACATAGGAGGACCTTGTCAATGATCTCAAGGCAGCTGGGACCATAGTCACCAAGAAAACAATTGGTAACACACTACGCCATCAAGGACTGAAATCCTGCAGCGCCTGCAAGGTCCCCCTTCTCAAGAAAGCACGTGTGCAAGCCCGTCTGAAGTTTGTCAATGAACATCTGAATGATTCAGAGGAGAACTGAGTGAAAGTGTTGTGGTCAGATGAGACAAAAGTCACGCTCTTTGGCATCAACTCAACTCGCTGTGTGTGGAGGAGGAGAAATGCTGCCTATGGAGAGGATCTGCAAAGAGGAGTGGGACAAAATCCCTCCTGAGATGTGTGCAAACCTGGTGGCCAACTACAAGAAACGTCTGACATCTGTGACTGCCAACAAGGGTTTTGCCACCAAGTACTAAGTCATGTTTTGCAAAGGGGTCAGATACTTATTTCCCTCAGTAAAATGCAAATCAAACTTTTTTTAAATGAGTTTTTCTGGATTTTTTTGTTGTTATTCTGTGCCTCACTGTTGAAATAAACCTACCATTAAAATTATAGACTGATCATTTCTTTGTCAGTGGGCAAATGTTCAAAATCAGCAGGGGATCAAATTATTTTTCCCTAACTGTATATTGTATAAAATAATGGGGAAATGTATAAAACTGGAGTAATTAAAGTGTCTGTAAAATTGTTTCAGTGACATAAAGATATGTCTAACGTTTAGTGATATTTTCACAGAGCACTAACTCCAGTGAGTTGAAAAGTGAAGTAGAAATGATCTTGTCCAAATTAGAATTGTGTCTCAGCATATGAATAAAAAAATTTGCTAATTTGCTAACACAACATTTCTGAGGAAATGTCTATGTGTACATGATTCAGAAATATGTCTTGAATCTTCTATGTTAGACCTTTTTTATATTACGGCAATAGGTAGCTAGGCCCTCCATTTCCTCAGGTGTCAGAAGCCTTCCTTCGAAGAAGGCAGCATGGAGGCCACATATATTTACTGTAGATAGCATTAACATTAGAAACTCCATGGAGTTAGAAAAAAATGGCGAAAAACTGAACTTTCCACCTTTGGATTTCCAGTAAAATGTGCAATTTTTCCTCTCTTTTTTTTTTCCCACTGCAACCCATGTCCTGCCTGCTTTGTCAAATAATACGTATAGCACCACACATTGTCCCCCCAGCATTGTCCCATAGTAACAACAGAACCACACAGTGCCCCCCCAGTTTTGTCCCATAATTACTACTGAAGCATGCACTACCCCCCCAAGCTTTGTCTCATACTAACCATAGAACAACACAGTGACCATCAGCTTTGTCCCATAATAACTATAGAAGCACACACTGCCACCCAGCTTTGCCCCATAGTAAACAAACCCCACTTGTCTTACAGTAACCACAGAACTTTATGCTCTCCCCCTGCTTTGTCCCATGGTGACCATAGAAGCACATAATGTCTTCCCAATCTTCACCACAGTAATCATAAATACACACCGCAACCCCCAGCATTGACCCACAGTAACCATAGAAGCAGACACTGACCAACCAGTACTGTCTCACAGTAGCCACACAGGAATCCCCTGTACTCCTGACTCCCAGCCATGTCCTGCTGTACTGGTAGCCATAGAAAAGCACTTCTGACTCTAAACCCCAACGCCATGGGAACTGGTAACATTCCCACAGAAAAATTCAGGGGTCAGGAAAATAGCAAACATTTTTCGCCTCCTAAAAAAAAAAAAAAGACTTTTATTTTTAGAGGGCAATCCAGTAGTATGATCCAAGCAAGATGCCATGTTAGTGGGCTGCAAGAAACATCATGAGGTGATTAATGGCATTACTAATATGGAATGGGAAATCCTGGAGAAGAGATTTTCTGTCTTACCTCATTGTAATTTTTAAAATACAATGACAAGTTCTTGCCACCACTCAGAAACATCATGTTTTAGCTCTCTACTGCCATTACAGAGAAGACATTTCCACATACATATTAGACTAAACCCATCCAAAAGGCAGTCAAATTCCAAAAAGAGGGGCAATTTCCCTCTGCATGGGAATGCCAGCTAATTTGTACGTTTCGGCCTTGTTGGGCCTCATCATATAGATGCAGCTGGTTTCTCTAGGTGCTGAGAGCAAGGGCTCCATGTCTGGATTACCATTCACTCTTTGGGGTCCCTCTAAGAATGAAGGGTAATCCAGACTTGGACCCATTGCTCTCAATGTCTAGGGAAACCGGCTGCACCTCACTGAGGCCAAACAAGGCTGAAATATATGTTTGTGGTAAACTGGGCCTAGATTCACAAAAAATATCAGATGGAAGGGGAGGGTTGGAGAAGGTCCCTATCAGCATACAGGATTTTCGAAGTGCTGTCCGTGTGGAAGGGATCTCCTCCCCTCACACATCACCAACACTACGACAATCTGAACAGCATTCTCTGTGCTTCCATACCCAGCCAGTAGGGGAATACAGAGAAGGCTTTCAGCATCATGGACAGCATTGAATGCCATAGGGATGTGTATTGCTCACCCCTGAGGCATCCAAAGGGTTAAGAGCCAGCTGCAGTTTGTCCTCTTCCTTTCGGATATTGGTGTCGGTTATATCAGTAAATTTGCTGCAGGTCTAGAATAATAATATACATGCAGGAGATCTGGAAAATAATGCTTGAGATGATGGGTTACTTCACTCCAGCACTACTCAGCATCAAAATAGACCCGTTCAAGCACAAAGTAGCCCTATTAACCTATAGTCAGGGACACTGTTAATACATAACTCTTAATTTGATAGATTGAAAAGGAAAATACCCTTAGTACTGCTAATGCTGTGTGTCATTATTTATAGCGTATCATTAAAAGCTTGATGACTGGAGACTATCACTTGATTGTTAGAGTTCCAAGCACAGTGAATAGAGTCTCCCAGCAGCAAGCATAAAAACCACAATCTTTGATGCAGTGCTTAGAAATTATTGCCCTTCACATTGCATAGGGTACTTTCAATGTTCAATGGGCGGCATGCTTGTCTTTGCCGCCTGCTCCCTCCCGTGCCTCTCTCCCCTACTTTGTGCTTGAATGGGTCTATTTTGATGCTGAGTAGTGCTGGAGTGAAGTAACCCATCATCTCTAGCATTATTTTCCAGATCTCCTGCATGTATATTATTATTCTAGACCTGCAGCACATTTACCGATATAACACCAACATCCGAAAGGAAGTGGACAAACTGCAGCTGGCTTTTAACCCTTTGAATTCCCCAGAGGTGAGCAATGCACATCCCTATGGCATTCAATGCTGTCCATGGTGCTGAAAGCACAGAGAATGCTGTTCAGACTGTCATCGCTCTCTCTGCTGTTTCTCCATAGGAGAGTATAGGGTAGATTCCAGCTACGACAGCCTGAGTTAGGTGGCTGTTTTCGGAGTTTCCTGAATGAGTCGAAGTGTCACATTATAATGTCAACACATCCCCTTGCATATGAATGTATCTTATTATGCTTCATTTCCATATGGAAATAAGCAATTGTCGATTTGAAGAATACGAATTCATAGTTATGGTGAAAGCATGTAGGATTGATGTTGATGTGGGTATTTTTTGTCGGAGTTCTGGTGAAGTGATGTCGCAGACACTTTGTGAATACTGAGGATATGCCTATGACACTGCTCTGACAGAACATCGACATTCGTAGCCCTCTTAGACCTTAGTGCATCTAAGCCCTGGTGTTCCTGTGCTGAGGGGACTTGCCTGTCATTTTGGACCTGAACTGCACTTTTGGGTGGGAATAGTGTAACAGGCATGTGGAATTTCTCTTCTTTTAGCACTAGGGAGTTAAAACGTGATGATGTTGTGACTAGCTGTTGAAAAAGCCATTGTGCTTTTATTTGTCCACAGCCACTTACATTTTGATACATATTCTTGACTTAATGTTGTAAGGGGATATATTGCTAATTAATGAACTGATGCTGGAAATAATAGGTCTGAAAGACAGATTCTGATTATTTTTATGAATTTTAGTTATGTGGTAAAATGTCAGTGTATTTAGGTGTTTGACCATGTGAAAAAATGTATGTTGGCTATGGAGCTATCAAAGGCTGTCTTCATCGCCTCATAATATAAATGATAATAGGTAGGGGTGGGCAAAAAGTGTGAAAAATTTCTCGCATGACTTTTTGCGAAAACTTGCCAATTTTTTTCTTTTTCTGCGAAAGTTTTTGCTTATTTTAACAAATTTTTCACCTATTTTAACATTTTTCGCCTATGTTTTCTATAGGTACTACATTTTCCACTGTAATATTACTTCTTCTGAGGGCTGTAGTTTAGAAATAAGTTCCTGAAAGTCAAGTTTGTGAGTCCTACAGCAACATATGCCTTGAAAAATGTATTAGCATGCAGAGTGCATTTATCCCTTGCCCACAACACTACCTTTCTTCTTAACTCCAGGAGGACCGGCTGCGCACGTACTTTGCAGTCACTTAAGGACCACGGAGCATCTTTTTTTTTTTTGTGCGATCCGATTCCAGACTCCCCAAACGGTATGCAGCCGCGTGGGGAGCCCGGATTTCCATGACGGTCCAGGACCGTCATGGGTCCTTAAGAGTATAACAACCCATGACGGTCTAGGACCGTCATGGGTCCTTAAGGGGTTAAAGGGGTAGTATTGCCTGAAAATAATTTTATTTTATATTGCAGCCCTTAAAAAAACATTAAAAATTACATAAGTCTTATCTCTCAAACCTTTATGGTTTGGTAGATATTAGCAAGTAAAGTTAAGTAAAGTTCCCTTTTCCTGGCTGTTTTAGCCAAGTCTGCCATCTAGTGGACAGATTTGGAATCTGGCCACAGAACAGAGGGCAGCTGTTTAGCAGTGCCGAGATCACGATCTTTAAAAAAGAACTACTTCATTGTAACTGTCTACAAAGTGTGCCTGGCTTGCAAGCACACTTTGTAGACCACTCCAATGAAAAACTTCTTTTAAAAGATCAAGATCCCGACACTGCTGAAGAGCCACGGCCTGTTTGGGGACCGGATTCCAAATCTGAAGGCTTGATCTGTGACGTCACTCCAGGGGAAACTTTACCTGCTAATATCTCCCAAACCATAAAGGTTTGGGAGATAACACTTATATCATTTCTAATGTTTTTTACAGGGCTACAATATCAAATAACATTATTTTCAGGCAATACTATCCCTTTAAGTGACACATATTCATGACAATGTCAAGAGATTAAAAAAAAAAAATACATCTTACAATGTGGCAGATGTGTATTGTAGTGGTGGTGGTGGGGAACTGGCTGGTATGGTGTGATTTGTGTATGTATATAGCTTTTTACTATTGTCATGTTTGCGTCAAATCTCTGTCCTCCTTCTCAGATTATTGAAACACATTACTTGTCACTCATAGCAGTGGTCCCAAGTGGGGTAGATGGTGGCAACCCTTCTTCACATCCCTTCTCCACCTCCTCATATTTGTCCTGGCTTTGACTGTCATGTGTAGTTTCTGCTACCTGATACTCAGATGGAATGAGATGCTGGTTAATTTTTAAGGATGTTAGTCTCCCAGCATTGCTGCTTGATAGCCGTGTCCTGCGGCCATAGAAAATATAACCTGCCGCACTGAAAACCCTCTCAGATTCAACGCTTGCTGGAGGACAACTGAGGGTTTCCACTGCAGTTCGTATCAATGTTGGCCACACACTGCTTTGTTTGCCAGTAGTCCATGGGGTCATTGTTTCTGTCTAGAACGTAGCTGTCCTGCAAGTATGCAGAATCCATCTCACATGCAGTGGGACCACTTCCAGGAGCTACACAGTGTTCCTGTGTGTCAGTTACCAACCCATACTCAGGGAGCAAGTCCCAAAAAGATGTGCTGCCACCACTACCACCACCAGTGTTGGGTTTTTGCCACCCCTGCTAAGACCCATGAATTGCCCTGTGTTCCGAATGAGATATTCTGGATGATGATGTAGCAGCTTCTGCTGGTTGAAATGCTCTCTCTCCCCTACTTTGTGCTTGAATGGGTCTATTTTGATGCTGAGTAGTGTTGTAGTGAAGTAACCCATCATCTCTAGCATTATTTTCCAGATCTCCTGCATGTATATTATTATTCTAGACCTGCAGCACATTTACCGATATAACACGAACATCTGAAAGGAAGTGGACAAACTGCAGCTGGCTCTTAACCCTTTGAATGCCCCAGAGGTGAGCAATGCACATCCCTATGGCATTCAATGCTGTCCATGGTGCTGAAAGCACAGAGAATGCTGTTCAGACTGTCATCACTCTCTGTGCTGTTGCTCCATAGGAGAGTATAGGGGAGATTCCAGCTACGACAGCCTGAGTTAGGTGGCTGCTTTTGGAGTTTCCTGAATGAGTCGAAGTGTCACATTTTAATGTCAACACATCCCCTTGCATATGAATGTATCTTATTATGCTTCATTTCCATATGGAAATAAGCAATTGTCGATTTGAAGAATACGAATTCATAGTTATGGTGAAAACATGTCGGATTGATGTTGATGTGGGTATTTTTTGTCGGAGTTCTGGTGAAGTGATGTCGCAGACACTTTGTGAATACTGAGGATGTGCCTATGACACTGCTCTGACAGAACATCGACATTCGTAGCCCTCTTAGACCTTAGTGCATCTAAGCCCTGGTGTTCCTGTGCTGAGGGGACTTGCCTGTCATTTTGGACCTGAACTGCACTTTTGGGTGGGAATAGTGTAACAGGCATGTGGAATTTCTCTTCTTTTAGCACTAGGGGGTTAAAACGTGATGATGTTGTGACTAGCTGTTGAAGAAGCCATTGTGCTTTTATTTGTCCACAGCCACTTACATTTTGATACATATTCTTGACTCAGTGTTGTAAGGGGATATATTGCTAATTAATGAACTGATGCTGGAAATAATAGGTCTGAAAGACAGATTCTGATTGTTTTTATGAATTTTAGTTATGTGGTAAAATGTCAGTGTATTTAGGTGTTTGACCATGTGAAAAAATGTATGTTGGCTATAGAGCTATCAAAGGCTGTCTTCATCGCCTCATAATATAAATGATAATAGGTAGGGGTGGGCAAAAAGTGTGAAAAATTTCTCGCATGACTTTTTGCGAAAACTTGCCAATTTTTTTCTTTTTCTGCGAAAGTTTTTGCTTATTTTAACAAATTTTTCACCTATTTTAACATTTTTCACCTATATTTCCTATAGGTACTACATTTTCCACTGTAATATTACTTCTCCTGAGGCCTGTAGTTTAGAAATAAGTTCCTGAAAGTCAAATTTGTGAGTCCTACAGCAACATATGCCTTGAAAAATGTATTAGCATGCAGAGTGCATTTATCCCTTGCCCACAACACTACCTTTCTTCTTAACCCCAGGAGGACCGGCTGCGCACGTACTTTGCAGTCACTTAAGGACCACAGAGCATCTTTTTTTTTTTTTTTTGTGCGATCCGATTCCAGACTCCCCGAATGGCATGCAGCCACCGGGGAGCCCAGAATTCCATGATAGTCCAGGACCGTCATGGGTCCTTAAGGGTATAACAACCCATGACAGTCCAGGACCGTCATGGGTCCTTAAGGGGTTAAAGGGATAGTATTGCCTGAAAATAATTTTATTTTATATTGCAGCCCTTAAAAAACATTGGTTTGGGAGATATTAGCAAGTAAAGTTAAGTAAAGTTCCCTTTTCCTGGCTGTTTTAGCCAAGTCTGCCATCTAGTGGACAGATTTGGAATCCGGCCACAGAACAGCGGGCAGCTCTTTAGCAGTGCCGAGATCACGATCTTTAAAAAAAAGAACTACTTCATTGGAACTGTCTACAAAGTGTGCCTGGCTTGCAAGCACACTTTGTAGACCATTCCAATGAAAAAATTATTTTTAAAGATCAAGATCTCGGCACTGCTGAAGAGCCATGGCCTGTTTGGGGACCGGATTCCAAATCTGAAGGCTTGAGCTGTGACCTCACTCCAGGGGAAACGTTACCTGCTAATATCTCTCAAACCATAAAGATTTGGGAGATAACACATATCATTTCTAATGTTTTTTACAGGGCTACAATATAAAATAACATTATTTTCAGGCAATACTATCCCTTTAAGTGACACATATTCATGACGATGTCAAGAGATTAAAAAAAAAAATACATCTTACAATGTGGCAGATGTGTATTGTTGTGGTGGTGGTGGGGAACTGGCTGGTATGGTGTGATTTGTGTATGTATATAGCTTTTTACTATTGTCATATTTGCGTCTAATCTCTGTCCTCCTTCTTAGATTATTGAAACACATTACTTGTCACTTATAGCAGTGGTCCCAAGTGGGGTAGATGGTGGCAACCCTTCTTCACATCCCTTCTCCACCTCTTCATATTTGTCCTGGCTTTGACTGTCATGTGTAGTTTCTGCTACCTGATACTCAGATGAAATGAGATGTTGGTTAATTTTTAAGGATGTTAGTCTCCCAGCATTGCTGCTTGATAGCCGTGTCCTGCGGCCATTGAAAGTATAACCTGCCGCACTGAAAACCCTCTCAGTCTCAACTCTTGCTGGAGGACAACTGAGGGTTTCCACTGCAGTTCGTATCAATGTTGGCAACACACTGCTTTGTTTGCCAGTAGTCCATGGGGTCATTGTTTTTGTCTAGAACGTTGCTGTCCTGCAAGTATGCAGAATCCATCTCACATGCAGTGGGACCACTTCTAGGAGCTACTCAGTGTTCCTGTGTGTCAGTTACCAACCCATACTCAGGGAGCAAGTCCCAAAGAGATGTGCTGCCACCACTACCACCACCAGTGTTGGGTTTTTGCCGCCCCTGCTGAGACCCATGAATTGCCCTGTGTTCCGAATGAGATATTCTGGATGATGATGTAGCAGCTTCTGCTGGTTGAAATGCTCTCTCTCCCCTACTTAATTTTTTCTGCAATAAAAATGTTAGTGGGAGAATTTCACTAATTCCTGCCCAATGCGACTCACCAGCATGGTTGCCACCTCAAAGGGTTTCAGTAGCTCACATACATCCATATTAGTTGCCATTGGCCAGATGACAAAGAGACTTCTTCCAGTTGTGCATGGTGTACTTGCTAATGGCCTAATTCTGCTCATACAAATGCTCTAGCATGTACAATGTGGAATTCCACCTAGTAGGGACCTCCATTTTCAGCTGGTGAAGGGGCAGGTTGTTAAACTCTTGTATGGAATACAGAGCATTGTCTTCACTGTAGGAGCGACTAAAATGGGCACAGACTTTGTGGGCAATAGCAAGCATCTCTTTGAGGGTTTTGGATTCTGCCAGGAATCTGGTCACAACTAAATTTAGCACATGGGCAAAGCAGGGCATATGCACCATACCACCTATTCTAAAAGCAGTGATTATGTTGGAGCCATTATTAGCAGACACAAAACCAGCTTTTAAGGAGCAGGGTGCAAGCCATTCCTCTATCACCTACTCTAGCTTACATAGAACATCTACAGCTTTGTTGGACTGTCTCTTAAAACTCTTCATGCACAAGGTGGCATGACGATGGTATGGGCTATCCTGCGGCTTGTGCTACCGCCTTTTAATCACAGCGCCACAAACAGAAGCACAATTACTGGCTTTCACCTGATGCTGTAAGCTAGTGTTGTCCACTGTTGGTGCTGGGAGGGAAAACCAGTGAGCAGTCAGTCATATAGTCTGTGCTCTGCCCACTTGTCCACATATTTGTTGTCAGGTAGGTTTTCTTGCCACACACACTTTTCAGCCCTTTGCCCACCAAACTAACCACTTGCTTGTACAATTCAAGCACAGCTGTTCTGGAAAAATAACTGCAGCTTGGGATATTCCACCATGCACTTTCTGCATGGTGAAAAATTTCCCGTGAAAAGTGAAGATTTTCCGCTTTTTACCTGCTTTTTTCGCCTAGCTCCTTTCATTGAAATCAATGGGAACATTGAAGTTACACACAGCCTAAAACAAATAATATTTAATTTCCCAAAGGCATAGTATAAAAGGGACATGAGGGTGCCTGTGTTGGTATGGGTGGGGAACGAATCAGTTGAACAGGGAATGTTTTTTTTGCTGGGGGTTTGTTTACTGGGATTGGGGGACAGTTAATAAAAAATAAATCCTAAATAAAATTAAAAAACAACCCATAAGACATGGTATAAAAGGGGTCTGAGGAGGGTGCCTGTGCTGGTGGGTGGAATCTGGGGAATTAATCAGTTGAACAGAGAATTTGTTTTGGGGGGTTTCTTGACTGGTATTGGGAAGAGAGTTAATAAATAAATAAAATAAAATCAGACCTTTATATGTAAATTGATAGAGACAGGAACCCCCTGACATAAGCTGCCACTAGGGTGGACTGATACTTGACTTGATGGAGTGTTTTGTAGAGCATGATTTGTAAGATTTGTTGTTAGAGGCCTTTGTAGGACTTAGACTTATTAGAGGCCCAAGCCCTGAAGAAACATTGATTTGTAGGACTTAAAGGGACAGTAATACTTCGTTTTAAGTTTATTTTATTTTGTAGGCATTAAAAAAACATGAAGAATGATATGTCTTATCTCTCAAACCTTTATGGTTTAAGAGATATTCACAAGCAAAGTTTCCCCTCCTGCCCCTTTTACCTAGTGTAAGCCATCTCTTCTCAGATGGGGAAACTGGTTGTAAGACCAGACAGATAACAGCAGGGGACAATCTTCTTACAATGAAAACAATGAAAGCCCTGCCCCCCTTGACAAGCTTTTCAGGTTTTTCCCTTATCTTAGTTGAAGATTGTCCCTCTCTGCAGTCTACCTGGGCACCTCCCTTGTGATCTGGCTGAGCAGTGTTACATCAGTAAAAGGGGCGGGAGGTGGACACTTTGCCACTGATTTACTCTTGAACTACAACTCTGACAGAATTGAAATAACACTCTCCAAAGTTCAAATACTATGATGATTAATTAGAGCTGCTTTTATTATGAAACATTACTATCCCTTCAACCTTGTTTGACACAAGCCCTAAGGAAACATTGATTTGTAAGACTTAGGCCTGTTAGAAACAAACCCCCCAAAAATAGTTTATTTTTTCGTAGGGCTATATTTTTTTATTTATTTATTTTTATTTATTTATTTTTTTCAAAGCACAAGCCCTGCGAAAAAAATAAAAATGCCTACTGACCTAGTGCCAGCAGGTCATGTTGGTCAGTGGCCATTGTCAAATGTTCTCCTGAGTCCATAACTGTGGAATTTGCAACTGCTGTTCTTACTGCTATTGCTGAGTTATTTACATTGATTAGGCAGCTGACAGGGAATGGGATCAACAACAGCAAAAATTTGGGTGATGGATGATGAAGGTTCCACTTGACACGACTGGCTCCTGTGATGCGCCTGAGGCAGTAGCAGCACAGTAAGTAGCTCCCCGTGTATGTGGAGAAAAGAAGAAGTTAGCCATTAAATCTTCTCTACCTGCCCCCCCTCCAAAATCATGGGTGTTTTGTTATTAGAATATATTTTTTCCCTTAAGAGAAGGAACTGTGGCTCTCATCAGCAACTGCAATGTGCACAATGTGTGTGTGGTAAATAACAACTGGGGGCACAACTGTATCCAAACACCATGACACCCAAAACGAAGTACTGCTGCTGTCACTATACCCCTTGTCCAGACCCCGGTAAGGACACATGACAACTTGCTGACAGTTTAATAGTAATGATGAACCCTCCCTGCCAGCATCTTAGCATATTCTGTGGGATGGAATCTCCTCAGATGCCACTTGATGCACTGCTTGCGATTCTCCTCCACCACACTGGCATGTGTGGTCAGTGCACCACACAGTGTGCAATGGGTAAAGGTGAACTGCCGCATCCTAACATCAACAGAGTGGCTATCATTTGGTGGTGGAGTTAACGATGAACGAGGTGGATTGGCAGAAGATGTAATTACCTTAGAAGGTGATGGCGATCTAGTTGTTTTACTCGTCATGGAACATCCAGTCTCTGCATGGATTGCTCTATTCTTGTCACGGTTTATTATGACTCTCAGACACAAGTATTAGGTAAAAATCAATTTTATTGAAATAATAAATTGATAATGTAGGATGGCAATCACATACATACAGATATATTCAGAATATAACAAGACAGAAGGCAGACTCTACCGGTCCTGTCAATATACCGGACAGGACAGTCTGAAGTAATAGAATGTTAGGCTCTACCGGCCTTGCCAGTACCGGGTAAGGCAACCTGCAGATGGAATCGCATAACGGTTCTACCGGCCTTACCAAATTACCGGGCAAGGCAGCCTCAATAGATTCATAATGTAGGCTCTACCGGCCCTGCCAATACCGGGTAAGGCAACCTCAGATGGAATGTGGCAAAAGGTTCTACCGGCCTTACCAATACCGGGCAGGGCAGCCCAGAGATAGTAGCAGCAGTCAGATGGTAATGGCAAATTGACAGGATCGTAAGCAACCCAGTGTACACACACTGAGACTAACAGGGGAATCGTAAAGCTGCAAGGCTTTGGAGCAAACCAGCGTCCGCACGCTGGGACCAACACTGAATTGTATAGCCGATAGGCTTAGGAGCAAACCAGTGACCGCACACTGGTGTAACAAGAGAGTTAGTATAGCCGTAAGGCTTAGGAGCAAACCAGCGTCCGCACGCTGGGACCAACACAGAATAGTATAGCTGATAGGCTTTGGAGCAAACCAGTGACCGCACACTGGTGTAACAAGCGAGTTTGTATAGCCGCAAGGCTTTGGAGCAAACCAGCGTCCGCACGCTGGGACCAACACAGAATTGTATAGCTGATAGGCTTTGGAGCAAACCAGTGACCGCACACTGGTGTAACAAGCGAGTTGGTATAGCCGCAAGGCTTTGGAGCAAACCAGCGTCCACACGCTGGGACCAACACAGGATAGTACAGCCGATAGGCTTTGGAGCAAACCAATGACCGCACACTGGTGTAATAAGCAAGTTTGTCTAGCCGCAAGGCTTTGGAGCAAACCAACGTCCGCACGCTGGGACTAACACAGGATTGTATAGCCGATAGGCTTTGGAGCAAACCAGTGACCACACACTGGTGTAACAAGCGAGTTTGTCTAGCCGCAAGGCTTTGGAGCAAACCAGCGTCCGCACGCTGGGACCAACACAGGATTGTATAGCCGATAGGCTTTGGAGCAAACCAGTGACCGCACACTGGTGTAACAAGCGAGTTTGCCTAGCCGCAAGGCTTAGGAGCAAACCAGCGTCCGCATGCTGGGACCAACACAGAATTGTATAGCCGATAGGCTGTGGAGCAAACCAGTGACCGCACACTGGAGTAACAAGCAATGTCGCCGACGCGACCAGGCAGGAGGTCGCCAGGATACAGGAGACAGGCGATGCGATGACAGGAACCATCAACGATCAGTCAGGTCAGGAAACAGCAGAGAAGAAGTTCAGCAGGAACTGCAACACCAGAGACTAGGCCGGAACCAGGACTGGAAGTACTTCAGTATGCAGGAAACACTGGAACAGTAGAGATCAGGAACTCAGGAACACATGAGATCAGGAACTCAGGAACACTGGAACAGAGGCCCAGCTATCACTGGCATAGTGATAGCAAGAAGGTCAGAAACAACACGAAAGGGCAACCAAAGGGTGCCCAATCCAGGTTTAAATAGGCAATGAAAGGCAGGCTATCTGCAGACAGCCAATAGCAGCCCCCTACTGGTGACAGATGAGGAACTGCAGCAATCACGGGCACCGTGATAGTACCCCCCCTTCAAAGACCCCCTCTCCTAGAATAGGGTCTAGGTTTCTGTGGGTAATTGGCATGAAAGGCCCTAGTTAGCCTAGGTGCATGAAGGTCCGTACTATCCACCCATGATCGATCCTCAGGACCATACCCTTTCCAATGTACCAGGTACTGTACCCTTCCTCTAAGCCTACGGGAATCAATAATGCTCTGAACCTCGTACTCCTCCTGGCCCTCGACCTCAACAGGTCCTGGCACCACAGGTGTGGTAGTATAGCGATTGCAAACCAGAGGCTTAAGAAGGGACACATGGAACACATTATGGATACGCATGGATGCAGGTAGGTCTAGTGCATAGGAGACAGGGTTAATTTTGCGAATAACTCTGTATGGACCAATAAACCGGGGAGCCAACTTATTAGACGGAACCTGCAGCTTGAGATTTCTGGAGGAAAGCCATACTCTATCCCCAACCTGAAAGGAAACCGCTGGAAGCCTTCTGCGATTAGCATGGCGCTGATGACGCTGAAATGACTGACCAAGTGCCCTCTGAACTTGTGCCCATGTGGAACGGAGTTGCTCGATATGCTCATCCAGAGCTGGAATCTGTTGCGTCTGAAATGAGTCTGGAAGCAAACAGGGCTGGAACCCATAATTAATCAGAAATGGAGAGCTCCCAGATGAAGAATTGACCGCACAGTTCCTGGCGAACTCTGCCCAAGGCAACAAGTCGGACCAATTATCATGATGGTCAGTAACGAAACAACGGAGAAATTGTTCCAAGCCCTGATTAGCTCGTTCAGCGGCTCCATTGGTCTGGGGATGGTAGGCAGAGGAGAAGGACAGCTGTATGCCCATCTGTTGGCAAAATGCCCTCCAAAATCTAGACACAAACTGGCTCCCCCTGTCAGACACCAGTACCCTAGGCACTCCATGCAACCGGAATACTTCTCTGGCGAACACCATTGCCAATTCCTTCGCTGAAGGAAGACCACGGAGGGGCACGAAATGAGCCATTTTAGAAAACCTGTCCACCACCATGAATATAAAGGAGTACCCCTTGGACATAGGCAACTCTCCCATAAAATCAATGGAAACATGAGACCAGGGGCGTTCGCCATTAGGCACCGGTTGAAGCAAGCCCACAGGGAGATGTCTTGGGGTCTTAGCGCGGGCACAGGTGGCACAGGCATTCGTAAATTCGGCACAATCGTTTCTCATGGAGGGCCACCAAAATAACTGAGAAAGGGACCATAACAATTGGTCTCTACCAATATGTCCCGCAGCCTTAGAGGAATGGTAGGTTTCAAGCAGCCTAGTACGAAATGGTTCATTGACAAAACATTTGCCCACTGGAGTTTCATGGGGAGCGGACCCCTGAGAGGCCAGGATCTCCTCCCCTAAAGGAGAAGTGATACTCGTGCGTATAGTAGCCAGTATTCTATCAGGTTGGATGATGGGTGCTGGTGCTTCCACTCTGTCACTGTCGGCCTCAAGTTGTCTTGACAGAGCATCCGCCCTGATATTCTTTGACCCCGGTAAGTATGATACAATTAAATTAAATCGAGACAGGAACAGTGCCCACCTGGCCTGACGGGAGGACAATCTCTTGGCCTCCGAGAGATAAGTCAGATTTTTATGATCTGTTAGGATTAATACAGGAGTCTTGGTACCTTCAAGCAAATGACGCCACTCCTTAAGAGCGAGGATAATGGCCAATAATTCTTTGTCACCTATCTCATAGTGGCCTTGAGTGACAGTCAACTTCTTAGAGAAAAACCCACAAGGTCTGAGAGTACCACCTTTCTCGTGTCGTTGCGAAAGTACTGCCCCAACCCCAATATCTGAGGCATCCACCTCTAACGTAAATGGAAGTAGAGGATTGGGGTGGGATAACACAGGAGCCGCAGCAAATGCCAGCTTCAAATTCTCAAAGGCATTCTCAGCAGATACCGGCCAACAAGAAGGATTAGCGCCCTTGTGCGTAAGATCGGACAAAGGTTTAACAATGGAAGAAAAGTTCTTAATAAACCGCCTATAATAATTAGCGAAACCCAGGAAACGCTGTATGGCTTTAAGCCCCTTGGGTTTTGGCCATTGTAAGACAGCAGACAACTTATCCTTGTCCATGGCAATGCCATCATTGCCAATTATGAACCCCAAGAATGGCACACTGGTTCTATGAAAGTCACATTTTTCCAGTTTACAAAATAATTTGTTCTCACGGAGTCGTAGCAATACTGCGGATACATCTTTGATGTGCTGTGCCATGTCTTGAGAGTAAATCAATATATCGTCCAGATAAACCACAACACATGTCTGTAACATATCTCTCAGAACATCGTTTATCAGTTCCTGGAAAACTGCAGGGGCATTACATAGCCCAAATGGCATTACAAGATACTCGTAGTGCCCAGCTCGAGTATTAAAGGCAGTTTTCCACTCATCACCTGCTCGAATGCGCACCAGATTGTAAGCGGCCCGTAGGTCCAATTTGGTAAAAATCGAAGCGCCCTTAAGCCTGTCAAAAAGCTCGGTGATGAGTGGTATTGGGTATGCGTTTTTTGCCATTAGTTTATTCAAGCCCTGGTAGTCAATGCATGGTCTTAATTCGCCATTTTTCTTTTTTACAAAAAAGAACCCAGCCCCAGCTGGAGAGGTAGATTTTCGTATGATCCCTCTAGCAAGGGCATCAGAAATGTAATCCTCCATAGCCTTATTTTCCTCACAAGATAATGGATAAGTGCGTCCTTTCGGAGGTACTGCCCCAGGCTGCAATTCGATGCAACAATCATAAGGTCTATGCTGAGGTAGCAAACTGGCCTCTCCTTTGCTAAAAACATCGCCAAACTGTTGGTACACATCCGGTATAGCCGAGGAGGTGCACAGGACCTTAACAGGCTGGATGACGCACTTGTCCATACAAAACTGGGACCAAGCAGCAATTTCACACTTTTTCCAATCAAATTGTGGGTTATGTAACTGTAACCACGGAAAGCCCAATATTACCGCATGGTGCGGAGAATTAATCAGTTGAAACTGCTGCTCTTCTCTGTGAAGTGCCCCAATAGTCATAGACAGTGGCATAGTTTCAAACATAACCTGAGGCGGTTCTAAGGGTCTGCCATCAATCGCTTCAATAGTCAAGGGATTTTCTCTTTCAATGCGTGGAACTCCGTGCAATTCAGCAAAGGTATTATCCATAAAATACCCTGCTGCACCAGAGTCAACCAAGGCCAAAATCTCCACAGAGCGTTGTGCCCAAGATAATACCACCTGTATGGTGGGTTTCATTGTGCCCGACACTGGGGGCGATTGTACACCACCTAGGGCCTGTCCCCCAAGGTACCCTAGGTGTGTGCGTTTCCCGGACGTACCGGACAGGAATTTAGCAAATGCCCTTTTTTACCGCAGTATAAACACAACCCTTGTCTTCTGCGATAAAGTCTCTCAGCCTTGGTTAGTCTAGTGAAGCCTATTTGCATAGGTTCACTTGTCTCCCATACAGGTTCACTAGACTTCAATGCCAGGGGAGGGATGGGTGGGCAAAACATGCCACTAGGCTCATTATTCTTTGACCGTAACTTACGATCTCTGGCAATTGATCTCTCACGTATTCTGGAGTCAATTATCATAACATATTCAATGTAGTCATCTAGATCAATAGGTAGATCTTTAGCAGCGATTTCGTCCTTAATGTGGTCATTCAGGCCTTGAGAAAAAGCTGCCAATAATGCCTCGTTATTCCAACCTACCTCTGCTGCCAATGTGCGGAATTCGATGGCTTAGTCGCCTACTGTACGCCTGCCCTGATGTATCTCCATAAGGCGTTTGGCAGCAGAGGTGGTTCTACCAGGAGGCTCAAACACTCTTCGAAAGGATTGCACAAATTCTCTAAAGTTTTTAGTACAAGGTTTAGCATTCTCCCACAAGGGGTTAGCCCAAGCCAAAGCTCTGCCACTGAGCAAAGATATTGTAAACCCCACCTTACTACGATCATTGGGAAATGCGTGTGCCGTCAATTCCATAAAAATATCGAGTTGGTTGATGAACCCTCTGCAGAGACTAGGGTCACCATCGTATCTTAGCGGCAAGGGTGCAGAAGCCGTTAACCTTTTAACAGTGCCCCCTAGGGGTCTGGTATCACTCTCCGGTGTTTGACTTGGCGAGACCACCGGGCTAGAGCTAGATTTGTCAGCAAGCACCGTGCGTTCAAGGATCGTTTGAATTGCAACTGCCAACTGATCCAAACGTTGCTCGTGCACATCCATCCTCCAATGGATATTCTGTGCGTTACCTTGACCCTTGCTGTCTGAGGTCATGGCCCTTTCGTACTGTCACGGTTTATTATGACTCTCAGACACAAGTTTTAGGTAAAAAAAATCAATTTTATTGAAATAATAAATGATAACTTAGGATGGCAATAACATACATATATATATATGCAGAATATAGCACAGACAGAAGGCAGACTCTACCGGTCCTGTCAATATACCGGACAGGACAGTCTTTAGGCTCTACCGGCCTTGCCAATACCGGGTAAGGCAACCTGCAGATGGAATAGCATAACGGTTCTACCGGCCTTACCAAATTACCGGGCAAGGCAGCCTCAATAGATTCATAATGTAGGCTCTACCGGCCCTGCCAATACCGGGTAAGGCAACCTCAGATGGAATGTGGCAAAAGGTTCTACCGGCCTTACCAATACCGGGCAGGGCAGCCCAGAGATAGTAGCAGCAGTCAGATGGTAATGGCAAATTGACAGGATCGTAAGCAACCCAGTGTACACACACTGAGACTAACAGGGGAATCGTAAAGCCGCAAGGCTTTGGAGCAAACCAGCGTCCGCACGCTGGGACCAACACTGAATTGTATAGCCGATAGGCTTAGGAGCAAACCAGTGACCGCACACTGGTGTAACAAGCGAGTTAGTATAGCCGTAAGGCTTAGGAGCAAACCAGCGTCCGCACGCTGGGACCAACACAGAATAGTATAGCTGATAGGCTTTGGAGCAAACCAGTGACCGCACACTGGTGTAACAAGCGAGTTTGTATAGCCGCAAGGCTTTGGAGCAAACCAGCGTCCGCACGCTGGGACCAACACAGAATTGTATAGCTGATAGGCTTTGGAGCAAACCAGTGACCGCACACTGGTGTAACAAGCGAGTTTGTATAGCCGCAAGGCTTTGGAGCAAACCAGCGTCCGCACGCTGGGACCAACACAGGATAGTACAGCCGATAGACTTTGGAGCAAACCAGTGACCGCAAACTGGTGTAATAAGCGAGTTTGTCTAGCCGCAAGGCTTTGGAGCAAACCAACGTCCGCACGCTGGGACTAACACGGGATTGTATAGCCGATAGGCTTAGGAGCAAACCAGTGACCGCACACTGGTGTAACAAGCGAGTTTGTATAGCCGCAAGGCTTTGGAGCAAACCAGCGTCCGCACGCTGGGACCAACACAGGATAGTACAGCCGATAGGCTTTGGAGCAAACCAGTGACTGCACACTGGTGTAATAAGCGAGTTTGTCTAGCCGCAAGGCTTTGGAGCAAACCAACGTCCGCACGCTGGGACTAACACAGGATTGTATAGCCGATAGGCTTTGGAGCAAACCAGTGACCACACACTGGTGTAACAAGCGAGTTTGTCTAGCCGCAAGGCTTTGGAGCAAACCAGCGTCCGCACGCTGGGACCAACACAGGATTGTATAGCAATAGGCTTTGGAGCAAACCAGTGACCGCACACTGGTGTAACAAGCGAGTTTGCCTAGCCGCAAGGCTTAGTAGCAAACCAGTGTCTGCACGCTGGGACCAACACAGAATTGTATAGCCGATAGGCTGTGGAGCAAACCAGTGACCGCACACTGGAGTAACAAGCAATGTCGCCGACGCGACTAGGCAGGAGGTCGCCAGGATACAGGAGACAGGCGATGCGATGACAGGAACCATCAACGATCAGTCGGGTCAGGAAACAGCAGAGAAGAAGTTCAGCAGGAACTGCAACACCAGAGACTAGGCCGGAACCAGGACTGGAAGTACTTCAGTATGCAGGAAACACTGGAACAGTAGAGATCAGGAACTCAGGAACACATGAGATCAGGAACTCAGGAACACTGGAACAGAGGCCCAGCTATCACTGGCATAGTGATAGCAAGAAGGTCAGAAACAACACGAAAGGGCAACCAAAGGGTGCCCAATCCAGGTTTAAATAGGCAATGAAAGGCGGGCTATCTGCAGACAGCCAATAGCAGCCCCCTACTGGTGACAGACAAGGAACTGCAGCAATCACGGGCACCGTGATAATTCTTCCTCCTCTTTGATCTCCGCCTCGCCTCTTGTTGCCTTTCTGGAGAGTCAGGGGGTACAGCAACAGCGACGCATGATTTCTGTGGTGGGTGTTCGGCTTTAACATGTTTGACATAAATGTCATGGTGTCTTTCATGTGTGATATCAGGAGCTTGTGCTAAGGTGTGTTCCCTCCCTTCCTGTTCACTGACTTGTCACAAATTGTGCACAGTGCCGTTGCTGATGACTTCACTGTACCTGTCCCAACAGAAAAATAGTCCCACACCCATGACTTCGGGGGGGGGGAGGGAACAGGTGGAGAAGAATGTTCTCTTTCTTCTTGTCCTCCACATTCCCCTTCACTTTCTGTGGCAGCGGATAATGTTGCTGCTGTTGCTGCTACTGCCTCAACTAGGACACACACACTGCAGGCACACTGGCCTGCTCTCCATCATCCTGCTGCCCTTGCATCTCAGCATCAGAAGGAATTAGAGCAGTTGCAAATTCATCTAATTCCAAAATGTCATTGCTAGTGATGGTGGTGATGCCCATCCTCATCCCTGTCTCCCATTCCTTTTCAGTTTCTGCTAAAAAGGCCATTAATATCTCTTCCACCTCAGCTTCTCCACCATCATCATCAACACCACTATCACTAACGCCTACATGTTGCTGCTGCTGCTCTATTACAGACATCTCACTGCTGCTTGGAGGTGGTGACGAGCAATATGACAGAGGGTCACCTAATGTCACACTTGACCTGAAGAAGAAGGCAGACTAGCAGTAGCAGCAGGCACAGGCAGCTGATTTGTGCTTCTGCTGGTGGTGGTATTAATTCTGAGTCTACTCTCCTCCCCCAACACCAGTTCTGGCCTCTTCAGGATCATGATCCACCTGGACACTGTAGTGAAGGGAAGGTGAGGAGAACTCCCAGAGCCAGAGGAATGGTGTAGGCTCCCTTGACTGCTAGTCTGGACGCTCTGAAATGTTTCGCCTACCACTCCGGCTGCTTCACCATTAATGCTACTACTACTAACACCAACCACATCAAGTTCAGCCGCAGAGTCTTGCGACTCAGTCTCACAGTCACTAGTAATATGAGGATATTGTTGTTGATTACCCCCTCCTACACTCCTAACGCTAAGAAGCTGCTTATCACGGTGCCCGTGATTTGCTGCAGTTACTTGTCTGTCACCAGTAGGGGGCTTCTATTGGCTGTCTGCAGATAGCCCGCCTCTTATTGACTATTTAAACCTGGATTGGGCACCCTTTGAGTGCCCTTTCATGTTGTTTCTGACCTTCTTGCTATCACTATGCTAGTGATAGCTGGGCCTCTGTTCCAGTGTTCCTGAGTTCCTGATCTCATGTGTTCCTGAGTTCCTGATCTCTACTGTTCCAGTGTTTCCTGCATGCTGAAGTACTTCCAGTCCTGGTTCCGGCCTAGTCTCTGGTGTTGCAGTTCCTGCTGAACTTCTTCTCTGCTGTTTTCTGACCTGACTGATCGTTGCTGGTTCCTGTCATCTCATCACCTGTCTTCAGTATCCTGGCGACCTTCTGCCTGGTCGCGTTGGTGACATTGCTACTATTCCGTGTTGGTCCCAGCGTGCGGACGCTGGTTTGCTCCCAAGCCTTGCGGCTGTACTAACTCGCTTGTTACACCAGTGTGCGGTCACTGGTTTGCTCCAAAGCCTATCAGCTATACAAATCTGTGTTGGTCCCAGCGTGCGGACGCTGGTTTGCTCCTAAGCCTTGCGGCTATACAAACTCGCTTGTTACACCAGTGTGCGGTCACTGGTTTGCTCCAAAGCCTTTCAGCTATACAAATCTGTGTTGGTCCCAGCGTGCGGACGCTGGTTTGCTCCTAAGCCTTGCGGCTATACAAACTCGCTTGTTACACCAGTGTGCGGTCACTGGTTTGCTCCAAAGCCTATCAGCTATACAAATCTGTGTTGGTCCCAGCGTGCGGACGCTGGTTTGCTCCTAAGCCTTGCGGCTATACAAACTCGCTTGTTACACCAGTGTGCGGTCACTGGTTTGCTCCAAAGCCTATCAGCTATACAATTCTGTGTTGGTCCCAGCGTGCGGACGCTGGTTTGCTCCTAAGCCTTGCGGCTATACAAACTCACTTGTTACACCAGTGTGCGGTCACTGGTTGACTCCAAAGCCTTTCAGCTATACAAATCTGTGTTGGTCCCAGCGTGCGGATGCTGGTTTGCTCCTAAGCCTTGCGGCTATACAAACTCGCTTGTTACACCAGTGTGCGGTCACTGGTTTGCTCCAAAGCCTATCAGCTATACTAAGCTGTGTTGTTTCCAGCGTGCGGACGCTGGTTTGCTCCAAAGCCTTGCTGCTTAACGATTCTGCTAATTTGCCAGTTCCATCTGACTGCTGCTATTATCTCTGGGCTGCCCTGCCCGGTATTGGTAAGGCCGGTAGAACCTTTTACCACATTCCATCTGAGGTTGCCTTACCCGGTATTGGCAGGGCCGGTAGAGCCTACATTGTGTATCTATTGAGGCTGCCTTGCCCGGTAATTTGGTAAGGTCGGTAAAACCGTTATGCTATTCCATCTGCAGGTTGCCTTACCCGGTATTGGCAAGGCCGGTAGAGCCTAAAGACTGTCCTGTCCGGTATATTGACAGGACCGGTAGAGTCTGCCTTCTGTCTGTGCTATATTCTGCATATATATATATGTATGTTATTGCCATCCTAAGTTATCATTTATTATTTCAATAAAATTGATTTTTTTTACCTAAAACTTGTGTCTGAGAGTCATAATAAACCGTGACAGTACGAAAGGGCCATGACCTCAGACAGCAAGGGTCAAGGTAACGCACAGAATATCCATTGGAGGATGGATGTGCTCGAGCAACGTTTGGATCAGTTGGCAGTTGCAATTCAAACGATCCTTGAACGCACGGTACCTGCTGACCAATCTAGCTCTAGCCCGGTGGTCTCGCCAAGTCAGACACCGGAAAGTGATACCAGACCCCTAGGGGGTACTGTTAAAGGGTTAACGGCTTCTGCACCCTTGCCGCTAAGATATGATGGTGACCCTAGTCTCTGCAGAGGGTTCATCAATCAACTCGAAATCTTTATGGAATTGACGGCACACGCATTTCCTAATGATCGTAGTAAAGTGGGGTTCACGATATCACTGCTCACTGGCAGAGCATTGGCCTGGGCTAACCCCTTGTGGGAGAATGCTAAACCTTGTACTAAGAACTTTAGTGAATTTGTGCGTTCCTTTCGAAGAGTGTTTGAGCCTCCTGGTAGAACCACCTCTGCTGCCAAACGCCTTATGGAGATACAACAGGGCAGGCGTACAGTGGGCGACTATGCCATCGAATTCCGCACATTGGCAGCAGAGGTAGGTTGGAATAACGAGGCATTATTGGCAGCCTTCTCTCAAGGCCTGAATGACCACATTAAAGACGAAATCGCTGCTAAAGATCTACCTATTGATCTAGATGATTACATTGAGTATGTTATGATAATTGACTCCAGAATACGTGAGAGATCAATTGCCAGAGATCGTAAGTTACGGTCAAAAAATAATGAGCCTAGTAGCATGTTTTGCCCACCCATCCCTCCCTTGGCATTGAAGTCTAGTGAACCAGTACGGGAAACAAGTGAACCTATGGAAATAGGCTTCACTAGACTATCCAAGGCAGAGAGACTATATCGCAAAAAACAAGGGTTATGTTTATACTGCGGTAAAAAAGGGCACTTGCTAAATTCCTGTCCGGTACGTCCGGGAAACGCACACACCTAGGGTATCTTGGGGGACAGGCCCTAGGTGGTGTACAATCGTCCCCAGTGTCGGGCATAATGAAACCCACCATACAGGTGGTATTGTCTTGGGCACAACGCTCTGTGGAGGTTTTGGCCTTGGTTGACTCCGGTGCAGCAGGGTATTTTATGGATAATACCTTTGCTGAATTGCACGGAGTTCCACGCATTGAAAGAGAAAACCCCTTGACTATTGAAGCGATTGATGGTAGACCCTTAGAACCGCCTCAGGTTATATTTGAAACTATGCCATTGTCTATGACTATTGGGGCACTTCACAGAGAAGAGCAGCAGTTTCAACTGATTAATTCCCCGCACCATGCGGTGATATTGGGATTTCCGTGGTTACAGTTACATAACCCACAATTCGATTGGAAAAAGTGTGAAATTGCTGCTTGGTCCCAGTTTTGTATGGACAAGTGCGTCATCCAGCCTATTAAGGTCATGTGCACCTCCTCTGCTATGCCGGATGTGTACCAACAGTTTGGCGATGTTTTTAGCAAAGGAGAGGCTAGTATGCTACCCCAGCATAGACCTTATGATTGTTGCATTGAATTGCAGCCTGGTGCAGTACCTCCGAAAGGACGCACTTATCCATTATCTTGTGATGAAAATAAGGCTATGGAGGATTACATTTCTGATGCCCTTGCTAGAGGGATCATACGTAAATCTACCTCTCCAGCTGGGGCTGGGTTCTTTTTTGTAAAAAAGAAAAATGGCGAATTAAGACCATGCATTGACTACCGGGGCTTGAATAAACTAATGGCAAAAAACGCATACCCAATACCACTCATCACCGAGCTTTTTGACAGGCTTAAGGGCGCTTCGATATTTACCAAGTTGGACCTACGGGCCGCTTACAATCTGGTTCGCATTCGAGCAGGTGATGAGTGGAAAACTGCCTTTAATACTCGAGCTGGGCACTACGAGTATCTAGTAATGCCTTTTGGGCTGTGTAATGCACCCGCAGTTTTCCAGGAACTGATAAATGATGTTCTGAGAGATATGTTACAGACATGTGTTGTGGTGTACCTCGACGATATACTGATTTACTCCCAAAACATGGCACAGCACATCAAAGATGTATCCGCAGTATTGCTACGACTCCGTGAGAACAAATTATTTTGTAAAATGGAAAAATGTGAGTTTCATAGAACCAGTGTGCCATTCTTGGGGTTCATAATTGGCAATAATGGCATTGCCATGGACAAAGAAAAGTTGTCAGCTGTCCTACAATGGCCAAAACCCAAGGGTCTTAAAGCCATACAGCGTTTCCTGGGTTTCGCTAATTATTATAGGAGGTTTATTAAGAACTTTTCTTCCATTGTCAAACCTCTGTCCGATCTTACGCACAAGGGTGCTAATCCTTCTTGTTGGCCGGTGTCTGCTGAGAAAGCCTTTGAGAATTTGAAGCTGGCATTTGCTGCGGCTCCTGTGTTATCCCACCCCAATCCTTTACTTCCATTTACGTTAGAGGTTGATGCCTCAGATATTGGGGTCGGGGCAGTACTTTCGCAGCGACACGAGAAAGGTGGAACTCTCAGACCTTGTGGGTTTTTCTCTAAAAAGTTGACTGTCACTCAAAGCCACTATGAGATAGGTGACAGAGAATTATTGGCCATTATCCTTGCTCTTAAGGAATGGCGTCATTTGCTTGAAGGTACTAAGAATCCTGTCTTAATCCTGACAGATCATAAGAATCTGACCTATCTCTCGGAGGCCAAGAGATTGTCCTCTCGTCAGGCCAGGTGGGCACTGTTCCTGTCTCGATTTAATTTCATTGTATCATATTTGCCAGGGTCAAAAAATATCAGGGCTGATGCACTGTCAAGACAATTTGAGGCCGACAGTGACAGAGTGGAAGCACCAGCTCCTATCATCCAACCTGATAGAATACTGGCTACTATACGCACGAGTATCACTTCTCCTCTAGGGGAGGAGATCCTGGCCTCTCAGGGGTCCGCTCCCCATGAAACCCCAGTGGGCAAATGTTTTGTCGCTGAATCATTTCGTACTAGGCTGCTCGAAACCTACCATTCCTCTAAGGCTGCGGGACATATTGGTAGAGACCAATTGTTATGGTCCCTTTCTCAGTTATTTTGGTGGCCTTCCATGAGAAACGATTGTGCCGAATTTACGAATGCCTGTGCCACCTGCGCCCGCGCTAAGACCCCGAGACATCTCCCTGTGGGCTTGCTTCAACCGGTGCCTAATGGCGAACGCCCCTGGTCTCATGTTTCCATTGATTTTATGGGAGAGTTGCCTATGTCGAAGGGGTACTCCTTTATATTCATGGTGGTGGACAGGTTTTCTAAAATGGCTCATTTCGTGCCCCTCCGTGGTCTTCCTTCAGCGAAGGAATTGGCAATGGTGTTCGCCAGAGAAGTATTCCGGTTGCATGGAGTGCCTAGGGTACTGGTGTCTGACAGGGGGAGCCAGTTTGTGTCTAGATTTTGGAGGGCATTTTGCCAACAGATGGGCATACAGCTGTCCTTCTCCTCTGCCTACCATCCCCAGACCAATGGAGCCGCTGAACGAGCTAATCAGGGCTTGGAACAATTTCTCCGTTGTTTCGTTACTGACCATCATGATAATTGGTCCGACTTGTTGCCTTGGGCAGAGTTCGCCAGGAACTGTGCGGTCAATTCTTCATCTGGGAGCTCTCCGTTTCTGATTAATTATGGGTTCCAGCCCTGTTTGCTTCCAGACTCATTTCAGACGCAACAGATTCCAGCTCTGGATGAGCATATCGAGCAACTCCGTTCCACATGGGCACAAGTTCAGAGGGCACTTGGTCAGTCATTTCAGCGTCATCAGCACCATGCTAATCGCAGAAGGCTTCCAGCGGTTTCCTTTCAGGTTGGGGATAGAGTATGGCTTTCCTCCAGAAATCTCAAGCTGCAGGTTCCGTCTAATAAGTTGGCTCCTCGGTTTATTGGTCCATACAGAGTTATTCGCAAAATTAACCCTGTCTCCTATGCACTAGACCTACCTGCATCCATGCGTATCCATAATGTGTTCCATGTGTCCCTTCTTAAGCCTCTGGTTTGCAATCGCTATACTACCACACCTGTGGTGCCAGGACCTGTTGAGGTCGAGGGCCAGGAGGAGTACGAGGTTCAGAGCATTATTGATTCCCGTAGGCTTAGAGGAAGGGTACAGTACCTGGTACATTGGAAAGGGTATGGTCCTGAGGATCGGTCATGGGTGGATAGTACGGACCTTCATGCACCTAGGTTAACTAGGGCCTTTCATGCCAATTACCCGCAGAAACCTAAACCCTATTCTAGGAGAGGGGGTCTTTGAAAGGGGGGTACTATCACGGTGCCCGTGATTTGCTGCAGTTACTTGTCTGTCACCAGTAGGGGGCTTCTATTGGCTGTCTGCAGATAGCCCGCCTCTTATTGACTATTTAAACCTGGATTGGGCACCCTTTGAGTGCCCTTTCGTGTTGTTTCTGACCTTCTTGCTATCACTATGCTAGTGATAGCTGGGCCTCTGTTCCAGTGTTCCTGAGTTCCTGATCTCATGTGTTCCTGAGTTCCTGATCTCTACTGTTCCAGTGTTTCCTGCATGCTGAAGTACTTCCAGTCCTGGTTCCGGCCTAGTCTCTGGTGTTGCAGTTCCTGCTGAACTTCTTCTCTGCTGTTTTCTGACCTGACTGATCGTTGCTGGTTCCTGTCATCTCATCACCTGTCTTCAGTATCCTGGCGACCTTCTGCCTGGTCGCGTTGGTGACATTGCTACTATTCCGTGTTGGTCCCAGCGTGCGGACGCTGGTTTGCTCCCAAGCCTTGCGGCTGTACTAACTCGCTTGTTACACCAGTGTGCGGTCACTGGTTTGCTCCAAAGCCTATCAGCTATACAAATCTGTGTTGGTCCCAGCGTGCGGACGCTGGTTTGCTCCTAAGCCTTGCGGCTATACAAACTCGCTTGTTACACCAGTGTGCGGTCACTGGTTTGCTCCAAAGCCTTTCAGCTATACAAATCTGTGTTGGTCCCAGCGTGCGGACGCTGGTTTGCTCCTAAGCCTTGCGGCTATACAAACTCGCTTGTTACACCAGTGTGCGGTCACTGGTTTGCTCCAAAGCCTATCAGCTATACAAATCTGTGTTGGTCCCAGCGTGCGGACGCTGGTTTGCTCCTAAGCCTTGCGGCTATACAAACTCGCTTGTTACACCAGTGTGCGGTCACTGGTTTGCTCCAAAGCCTATCAGCTATACAATTCTGTGTTGGTCCCAGCGTGCGGACGCTGGTTTGCTCCTAAGCCTTGCGGCTATACAAACTCACTTGTTACACCAGTGTGCGGTCACTGGTTGACTCCAAAGCCTTTCAGCTATACAAATCTGTGTTGGTCCCAGCGTGCGGATGCTGGTTTGCTCCTAAGCCTTGCGGCTATACAAACTCGCTTGTTACACCAGTGTGCGGTCACTGGTTTGCTCCAAAGCCTATCAGCTATACTAAGCTGTGTTGTTTCCAGCGTGCGGACGCTGGTTTGCTCCAAAGCCTTGCTGCTTAACGATTCTGCTAATTTGCCAGTTCCATCTGACTGCTGCTATTATCTCTGGGCTGCCCTGCCCGGTATTGGTAAGGCCGGTAGAACCTTTTACCACATTCCATCTGAGGTTGCCTTACCCGGTATTGGCAGGGCCGGTAGAGCCTACATTGTGTATCTATTGAGGCTGCCTTGCCCGGTAATTTGGTAAGGTCGGTAAAACCGTTATGCTATTCCATCTGCAGGTTGCCTTACCCGGTATTGGCAAGGCCGGTAGAGCCTAAAGACTGTCCTGTCCGGTATATTGACAGGACCGGTAGAGTCTGCCTTCTGTCTGTGCTATATTCTGCATATATATATATGTATGTTATTGCCATCCTAAGTTATCATTTATTATTTCAATAAAATTGATTTTTTTTACCTAAAACTTGTGTCTGAGAGTCATAATAAACCGTGACACTGCTGGACCTTAGTAGTACTAGTACTAGCACTGGAGGAACTGCTTGGGGATGGCAAGTGTGACTTAAGGTCAGCATAGCAAGCTGTGAGAGCCTGACACCCTTTTCTATGGCTGTAGAAAACTTTCTTTTGGTGGAAAAAAAATGTTCTTCCCGTTAATTTCAATGCACAATGAGCTAGGCGAAAAAAAGTGGGAAAAAAGCGGAAAATCGGAACTTTTCGCCGGAAATTTTTTGCCAAGTGGAGAGTGCCATTTTTCGCCGATTTCAGTTTTTGACCATCCCTAATAATAGGGCACTGGATACTTTTCAGTGGTGTATAGAACTTTTGATATTACAGGATACATTTAACTTCCTTGAGATGCTGCTCTTTAATTTGAATGAATAGATTTCCTCCTCTAGCTGTATCTTTAAAGGTCTTATGCTTATCTTCATCAAATATTTATAATATGTCCATAGTTTCTGGAACAAGTTCTTGATATTCCTTAGTAGGGGTGGGGGAAAGGTCCCATCATATTCCTGTGAAAAAAAAATCAGGTTGTTTGCTTTTTTTGCTGGAAAATCTGCTTTAAATATAGGGATTCAAATCTTTGCTGTTTTCGTCCATTGGCAAACTTTCTTCGCTATTTTATCAATGGCTAGAAAGTTGTCACTACTTTATTAAAGTGTTTTTTTTTTGCAATAAAATGTGCCATGTCCCAGGAAGTGGAACACAATACAAATAGCTACAGAGAGATAGACAGGTGCTAGGCTGTTGTGCAGTGAGTTGGTTTGCAAAATTGAGGCAGGAGAGGTTCATAGTGGCTGCTATCACTATGAGCTAGTTTAATAACAATAAAAGAAGGACCTGGAAGGACCGTTATGCGTCCAGAGATTCTGAGGAGTAGGAAGTGACCACTATCACCAACATGAAAGGGTCTAGATGCCCTGGTTCTCCAGATCCAATGCTGTCCAGTCTCCCAACATCACCCCTAGGATCTTGTGGAAATTTATTTCACGGGAGGAAGAAGAGGGTAGTAGTGTGAGCGGGACAGGTCAGCTCCCTCTTCCTACTTCCAGTGCTGCACCTGCTGCCAGTGCTGCCCCTGCTGCCATCAGTGCTGAGCCTGCTGCCAGTGCTGAACCTGCTGCCAGTGTATCTTATAATTCTCGGAGAGGGGGGAGGGAGGAGGAGATGATGCCAAGTGTCACAGCAGAGAACCCCAAGTCATACTTGCCTTCCCCAAGCGGTCCTACCTCTAGAACTACTAATAATAAGGAGCAGCAGCTTGTACAGAGTGTTAGGGCTTGGGGGGAAGGTTGATCATCATATTAATAGTGACTGTGAGAAGTAAGACTCAGGGACTGAATTGATGTGGTTGGGGTTAGTATTAGCAGTGAAGGTGAAGCAGCTGGTGGGACTAGCTTTCGGGGAGTGGTGAGAAAGCAATGCAAAGCATTCAGACTAGAGTCAAGGGAGCCCACACCATTCCCCTGACTCTGGGAGTCCCCTTCCCCCAACAGCATTGTCCAGGTGGAACATTATCCTGAAGAAGGCAGAACTTTTGCCTAGCAGCAATAATACCACCACCACCATAGATCAGCTGCCTGTGCCTGCTGCTAGTGCTGCCAGCCTGCCTCCTTCAGGTCACAAAATGATAAGTGTGACACTAGGGGACCCTCTGTCACATTTCTCATCACCTTCTCCAACCAGTAAGATGTCTGTAATAGAGCAGCAGCAGCACGGAGGGACTGGTGGTGGTGGATGACGGTGGAGAAACTGGGGTGAAAGAGACATTCGTGTTTTTTTTAGCCCAAACTGAGAAGGAATGTGGGATAGGGATGGAGATGGGCATCACCACCACCAGGAGCAGTGAGCTTTTAGAATTTACAGAGTTTGCAACTGCTCTAATTCCTGCTGCTGCTGAGTTGCAAGGGAAGAAGTATGCTGAGGAGCAAGCTAGTGTACCACAGACCACCATGGACACAGTGGGAATGGGGTCAACAAGTGATGCGGGACTAAGACAGGTTCCACTTGCCAGCGGCAGCAATACTCCTAGTCCTAGTTGTAGTGCTGATTCTGAGGCAGTTGCAGCAACAGCAGCAACATCATCCTCTGCCCCAGCCAGTGAAAGGGAATGTGGAGGAGAAAAAGAAAGAGGCCATTCTTCTCCACCTTCCCTTCCCCCCTTAAGTCATGGATGTGGGACTATTTTTCTCTTGGTGCAGGCACAGTACAAATGCAACAAGAGGTGAGGTGGAGATCAATGTGGAGGAAGAGTAGAGAAACCCAGCCAGAGGCTGAAAATTCGATGACGAGTGAAACTCCAGGCTTGTCATCACCTTCTTGCTCTAGGGTAAATACATGTTCTGCTAATCCCCCTCATTCATCGTTACCTGCTCCTCCAAGTGATAGCCATTCTGTAGATGTCAGGATGTGGCAGTTCATGTCCACCCATTGCACACTTTGTGGCGCACTGACCACACATGGCAGTGTGGTGGAGGAGAATCGCAAGCAGGGAATAAAGCGGCATCTGAGGCAATTCCATCCTACAGAATATGCTAAGCTGGTGGCAGGGAGGGTTCATCATTACTATTAAACTGTCTGCAAGATGTCATGGGTCTTTAGTCGGGTGTGGACAAGGGGCATAGTGACAGCAGCAGTAATTGGTTTCTGGTGGGGGGATTTCACATTGGGACCCTAAGTATAATCATGTTTAGATAAAGTTGTGCTAGGTGTTTCATGTGAGTGCAGATGTACCTATTGTTCCCAGTCCTTCCCTTATTTACACTATGTTTTTGTAGCTGATGAGAAAGACACAGTTACTGCTCTCAAAGGAAACATTTTTATTCTCAACATACCCATGATTTTGGAGGAGGGGGAGGTGGAGAAGTGTCATTGACAACTTCTCCTTTTCTCCAAATATACCTGAAGTGGTGGGGGCTAGTTATTGTGCTGCTACTACCTCAGGTGCATTATCCATCACCCATGTTACTGCTGTTGTTGACCCCATACCTCTGAGCTGCCTAATCATACTGCTGCTTAAACAACTCAGCTGCAGCTGCAAGAACAGCGGTCACAAATTCCACATCTACATCAGGGCATTTGACAATGGCCAGTGGCCAACAGAACATGACCTGTTTTTTAAAAAAAAAAAAAGGGAAAAAAGAGGCCTACAAAAAATAAACATATTTTGGGGGCTTGTTTATAACAAGACTAAGTCCTACAAATCAATGTTTCCTTAGAGCTTGTGCCAAACAAGCCCAAGTTCTACAAATCAATGTTTCCTCAGGTCTTCCTAACACAAGTCTTATTTTCAGCAACAAATCAATGTTTTTTCAGGGTTTGTTCCTCTAACAACAAATCTTACAAATCATCCTCTACAAAATACTCTATTACGTCAAGTATCAGTCAACCCCAGTCGCAGTTTATGTCAGGGGGTCCCTGTCTCTGTTACGTTACTTACAAATGTCTTATTTTATTTATTTATTTATTTATTTTTTATTAACTGTCCTCCCAATACCAGTCAACAAACCCCACCCCAAAACAAATTCCCTTTTCAACTGTTTATTTCCCCAGATTCCACCCACCAGCACAGGCACCCTCCTCAGACCCCTTTTATACCATGTCTTATGGGTTGTTTTTTAATTGGATTTATTTTTATTTTTTTATTAACTGTGCCCCCCATTACCAGTCAACAACCCCCCCAAAAAAAAGTCCCTGTTCAACTGATTCTTTTCCAACACTCCACCAACACAGGGATCCTCAGACCCCTTTTATATTATCCCTGTGGGAAATAAAATACAATTTGGTATGTGTTGTGTGTCTATTCAAAATTCCCATTGATTTCAATGGAATGAGCTAGGCGAAAAAAGCAGAAAAATGGCACTTTTCACAGGAAATTATTCACCAAGTGGTAAGTGCCGTTATTTACAGAAGAAGTCAGAATTTCGAGTTGAACCCTTTGAGTGCCAGAGGGGTACGGAATGCATTGCTTTGCAATGCATTCCGTACCCCTCTGGCACTGAAAGGGTTAAAAGTCAGAATTTTGACTTTAAAACACAAAAATATGACTTTCAGATTTTGACTTTAAAAGTCAAAATTCTGACTTTAAAAGTTGAAATTCTGACTTTTAAAGTCAGAATTTTGACTTTTAAAGTCAAAATCTGAAAATCATAATTTTGTGTTTTAAAGTCAAAACTTTGACTTTTAAAGTCAGAATTCTGACTTTTAAACTCGAAATTCTGAATTTTTTTTTTTTTTTTGGCCACAGGGCTCTTCCGTAGTTATTCACCGATTTTAGTTTGAGGCAAAAATTTTCACCCATCCCTAATATTCACAGCATTCGGTTCACAATTGGTTGCCCCTGTCTTTTACCTGAAATATGGGATGTATGCTAGTTTTATTTTACATTTTGTTTATTCTGTTATATTTTTCATTAGAGCAATGCATGCTGAGACAGTTTTGGGGCAAACCATGTGTCCCATATTAGGAGGATTGTAGAACTTCATTTTGGAAAAAAAAAAGTAGCTTTTTCTATTTATTTTTTTTTTAAATTCAAAGTTTATTAGAATTTTCAAAAGCTATACAGTTATAGTAACAGGCGCTTCAGAGCACTGACACATGTACACGTAGAAGACTGTTTCAATGAATCATTTTTCCTTCCATAATGAGATATCGGCTCTGTTTAAGAGCCTCTGCCTGTCCCAGGACCGGATTCCCCTGCTGGCAGCAGAACACTGACAGCAGGGGAGAGGAAACTTTGAAAGTGGCTATCTCTTAAACCATAAAGGTTTGAGAGATGCCGCTGGTGTCATTTATCTCAGTTTATTATGGGCTACAATATGAGGGATAGTAATTTTGAAGTAATATCCCTTTAAGAGACGATACCGGTAAGGGGACAGCTTGATAAGACCAGCTCAGGAGCACAGAAACACCAAGCGCAAGGCTCAGTTGTTGAAAGGCATAAGTCCACAGTAGGACCACCGAGGGGCAATCCCACCACATATGCCGATATGTACCCACTGCCACACACCCTCGGAAACAAAGGGGAGAGGAGGAGGGAAAAATGTGGGAAAGTCGCAACAGGCACAGAGACCACTGTGACAAGACTTTAAAGCTGTTCTCCTTGATCGGCGTACATGGGGTCAAGCTTGCCGTGTTCGCTGTGATCTCTCGCCAATCCACAGGATCCAGCACCTCCCCAAGATCTTCCTCCCATTTAGACTGGTAGTTCAGAGTATGAGGAAAAGATGTAGATAGCAAATGTGAATAAATCATGGAAATGATGCCCCTACTCCTAGTCAATTTAGAACACAGAACTTCAGAAAGGGTACGCCTGGGAAAGGGAGGGCGTCCAAGATAGGAACGAATAAAATGAGAAACCTGACAGAAGCGAAAATACTCCCCCTGAGGGGCATCATATTTCTCCTGAAAGGACGCCCAATCCAATATAGTAGAAGGCAAAAGCAAGTCCTATACCCTAGTGATCCCTTTACGAATCCAGCGGAAGGAATCTAAATCCAGACCTGGGGAGAAACTGGAGTTGACAAATAATGAGCAAAGTAACAAAACCAGAGACCTCAAAGCGTCTCGGGCCCCATATATACGCCAAAGTGATAAGGTGTGAGATAAGGTGAGGCTACTAAAGGACGCACGGGGGCGCATCTCCAGCACCCACAACAATGTTGAGGCTGAGGGCACCCATCGAGGTGGGATAACCACCTCTTGTAAGTTCACCGGCATCTCAAATTGGGCTGCCTTGTAGTACGACCACAAGTGCGGCGCCGAGAGGCCCCCAACCAATTGGTGTTGATACAAAACCGACTCCCAGAGGCGAGGGCATTTGGAAGCCCAGATAAATCAAAGGATGCATTTCTGAAGAAGAAGAAGATCCGGTTTCCACACCGGAATAGGCAGGGATCTGACAAGGTGCAAAAGCTTTGGTAAAAGAGTCATCCTGTAACGGTTTATTCAGACACTCAGACCAGAGGTAAAAAATAAAACAACAGTTTTATTGAGAACAAATGAGGAACACGGTCCCCTAAGGGCAGAAATAGGTAATGACACGTAACTGAAGGCAAATATGGTAGTATAGCACAGTATGGATAAGGAACAATACTGTACAATGCAATGGAACAGAGTATAGCAAGGGTTAAAGTCCAATGCAAGTAATCAGTCTCTGATGTGGTTCTCTGATGTGGTGTGTGAGACAACGCCCAGTAGAGGACAAGAGCAGCCAGAGACTGCGGTGCAAGGTGGAGAGCACCTAGTAGTGAGTCCAAACAGTAGTCCTCAAAGATTAGCAATATGCAAGACCAACCACTTGTGGTAGAGCTAAATGGTACAAAATCCAAGAGCACTCTGCCGTGCGTAACGGGATTAACCACACTGCGTAGTCCTCAAAGATTAGCAATATGCAAGACCAACCACTTGTGGTAGAGCTAAATGGTACAAAATCCAAGAGCACTCTGCCGTGCGTAACGGGATTAACCACACTGAATTGGACCAGTGCCAACGGCACCCTTCCAGTGCTGAATGGGTTAATGACACTGCAAGAGCTGAATGGGACCAGAGTCAGTAGCACTCCTTGGTGCGTCAACGGATACACACACTGCCAGAGCTGAATGGGACCAGAGCCAGTAGCACCCCTTGGTGTGTAAACGGATACACAACACTGCCAGAGCTGAGTAGGACCAGAGCCAGTAGCACCCTTCCGGTGTGTAAATGGGGCGAGTGTATTGCAAGAACTATCGGTAGACAGTTAACGGAAGCCACAACTGCTCTGCAAGTATAGCGGACAGGCTCGGTAATGAAGGCAGCAAGCTCAGCAAGTGTTAATGGAGCGGCTCGGTATCTGAGGCAACAAGCCCTGCAAGTGTTAACAGACAGGCTCGGTAACGGAGGCAACAAGCTCAGCAAGTGTTAACGGATGGCCCAGTATCTGAGGCAAGAAACACTGCTAGTGTTAACGGACCGGCTCGGTAACGGAGGCAACAAGCTCAGCAAGTGTTAACGGATGGCCCAGTATCTGAGGCAACAAGCACTGCAAGTGTTAACGGACAGGCTTGGTAACGGAGGCAACAAGCTCAGCAAGTGGGAGGTCAGCATATATAGCTCAATATTAACAGTTCACAATGTCGCCAAGCGAAATAGACAAGATCTCGCTGGAACAGGATCACAGGAAACCGGTCACGAAGCAGGAACGTCAGCCAGGCCGGGTCATACACGGAGCAGGAGCGTCAGACAAGCCGGATCAATCACGGAGCAGGAACGTCAGCCAGGCCGGGTATCACGGTGCAGCTTCTCAGGCTGTCACTCTCACTTGTGCTGCACTCCGATTGGTTGAGCCTGTTTGGCCCGCCCCTGGTGACCTTTTTATTCTGGGCTAGTGACATCTGTCATTTGCCCTTTCATGGTGTTCCTGAGCCAGTTTTGCTGTGCTGTGTTCCTGTGTTCCTGATCTCTGGTTACCGACTTGGCTATCCCTGACTGTACCTGTTCCGTGATCTGACCCGGCCTGGCTGACGTTCCTGCTCGCTCTCCTGATCCGGCTTGTCTGAGAAACTGCTCCGTGATTCGACCCGGCCTGGCTGACGTTCCTGCCTGTTTTCCTGATCCGGCCTGCCTGAATACCTGCTCTGTGATTCGACCCGGCTTGTTGACGTTCCAGTTCCGGTCTCTGCGGCCGGTCTCCGTTCCTGTCCTGCCTTGTCGCCACGGCGACATAGTGACTGTGCTCTCACTATTCATCTTGGCTCCGTGCCTACTGACTCCTGCCACTGAGCTAATCACTGCTGTGCTGTGTTCTCTCTACCGAGCTGTTAACCCGTGCAGAGCTGTGTCTTACTACCCGTACAGTGCTGTGTTCCTACTATCGTGCTGTCTCCAGTGCAGAGCTGTGCTACAACTACTTGCCATTAACCCGTGCAGAGCTGTGTTCCAGTGAGGGCGTGCAGCCCATACAGAGAGTTGCCTTGTGCTGAGCCAGTTCTCTCCTTGCAGTCCGGTGTAGCTCGTTACCGCCCCCGGTGGCACCCGGCTCTGGCTATTTCTGTGCACATCTCTGTGGTTAAGCCCGTAGGGCTATTGATCCAAGCTCTTGCAATCGGTCTCTCTCTCGCCAGTGGATTGATTGGCTTAAGCTCTTGCAAATCCATCACGCACGTCTAGGTTATAAGCTCAAGCTCTGGTATCAGGTCATCTCCGTAGGCCGTAGGGCTTTTGGCCCAAGCTCTTGCAATCCAGTACACTCACGATGCCCGGAGGGGCTAGTGGTTTCAACTCCGGTACTCAGTCATCTCCGTTACGCCCGTGGGGGCTATTCGCTCAAGGCTTTGGCAGTCTATTCGCTCAGTTCATACGCCCGTGGGGGCTAACATTGCCATACAGCAGGTGGGAGGCAGGTTTCTCTTTGCTGGACATTTTTCTTCAGTTTTACAGACTGTGGATGTTGAGTATTCTCCACCTTTAACACCTTGGGCGTGCCAAACTACACAACTGAGAAGGACTGATTATTCTATTAACCATTTGTATATCAGTACTCAGTGCCTGTTCATTTCTGTATATTGTATACTGTGCATACTACTGCTATCCCGCTATTTCTCAGTGTCTCCCCTAGGGGGCGATATTATCTGTCATTATTTTGTTCTTAAATAAATTGCATTTTATTTTTACCCACTGGTCTGAGTGTCTTGAAAACCGTGACACCGGGTCATACACAGAGCAGGAGCGTCAGACAAGCCGGATCAATCATGGAGCAGGAACGTCAGCCAGACCGGGTCATACACGGAGCAGGAACCAGAAGAATAGTCAGACAAGCCAAATCGGTACACAGGAACGCAGGAACACAGCAACGGAAGCACTGGTACTGGAACACCACGAAAGGGCACCTGACAGGTGCCAGAGGCCCGGTATAAGAAGGCCACACTGGGCGGGCATAACCAAGCTCCACCAATAGGAACACACCACAGCAGAGAGTGACAGAAAATCACGGGAACCGTGATACATCCACATATTCAAGCCCTCACATTTTGAGTGGTTGATACGAAACCCTGAAACAGTAGCGAACAAATCTAGTAAGGAATACAGATTAGGAAGCAATGTCATAGGGGAAGTAAGAATCAGCAAAACATCATCCTCAAACAAGCTCAATTTGTAGGACTCACCATTAATCTCCATCCCCTTAATATCATGGTTAAGGTGCACAGCACATGCCAATGACTCAATACACAGAGCAAAGAGCAATGGGGAGAGTGGACACTCCTGTCGCGTCCCGTTTCGCACCGGGAAGGTCGAGAAAGTGGCTCCAGGTATCAACACAGTAGCAGTAGGAGTAGAGTACAACGTTCTAATGATAGATAGAAAAGGGCCATCAAAACCGAAGGAATGCAAAACTTCCCACATATAAGTCCAGTCCATCCTATTGAATACTTTCTCAGCATCGAGAGAAAGCACCATCATAGGGGGTGCTTCAGAGTGCCCTGCGTGGATCAAATTGAGCAAGCGTCAGATATTGTCTGGGGACTCCCTACCCGGAACAAAACCGACCTGGTCCGGATGGACCAATGGACCGATCTCCAATGCCAGTCGACGAGCCAATACCTTAGCGAACAACTTAATATCGACATTGATCAGCGAGATAGTCCTATAGTTCGCACAGGAAGTGGGGTCCTTACCATCCTTTGGAATCACAACAATCCTTGCATCCAGCATCTCGGAGGGTGGGGCCGACCCCGAAAGGAAAGCGTTAAATAAAGAAGCTAAGTGTGGAAGCAGGACCTGCTGGAAGGCCTTATTATAAGAAGCTGTGAAGCCATCAGGGCCTGGTGCTTTCGAGGACCTCAAGGATTGTAAAGCCAATCCAATTTCATCTTCCATTATGGCCTCATTCAGGACCGAAAGTATTTCTGGAGTCAGACATGGCAAATTGCAATCCGCCAAAAAAGAGGCCAAAGAGGAGGCAACCGAGTGAGAGGGCATAACTTTACTCCCGTTGTACAGTTTTTCGTAAAATGAAGCAAAAGTAGACGCTATCTGGGCATACTGATATTGAAGAGATCCCGAACTGGAACGGATAGCACGAATCGACCTCTGGGCAATTTGCCGGCGAAGCTTGGAGGCCAGTAGCTTTTTCTATTCTAAACGCTCACAGAGGTCTCCAGCACCTTGGTTCTTAACACAACTGAGATGTCTTTGGCATTATAAGTTTTTAAAGCCACTTTAAATTGGTGCAAATTGTGGATATTTTTATGTTTCCCCTATGGTTCAGTTGGTTTGCTCCAGTATTACTCCAGTGCTTCATTCTTAACAGCAATAGCATATGCACTATTACATATAAAAATACACAGCCAATAGAGGGCAGTGCTTTCAATATACCAACCTCCTCCTATTTCATTTTATTTTTAAATATCAGTAGCTAATTTGTACCTGATAAAGAATAATAAAATCCGGAACAAAGCAGTTCCTAAATAATCAAGCATTCCTTTTTATACTATTTAAGGAAGTGATTAGTTTTGAAGAATCATATTCAAATTACTGTCTTTAAAAACAAATGGTTGTGACCAATAATCTTCAATTCAAAGGCTGACTAATATATATTAAAGGGATAGTAATGTTTCACAAAAACAGCAGCTCCAATTAATCTTCATGAAGAATGTTATTTCAATACTGTCAGAGTTGTAGTTCAAGAGTAATTGAATGATGAAGTGTCCCCCTCCTGTCCCTTATACTGATGTAACACTGCTCACCTCAGATTCTGGTCCTGGGACTGGACAGGTCATAGCAAGGGACAATCTTCTTACTGTGAGCATAAGGAAAACCCTGCACCCCCTTGACAATTTTTTTGAGGTTTTTCCTTATGCTCACTCAAGATTGTCCCTCTCTGTGATCCATCCAGACATTCTTACTGCTCTGAGGTGAGTAGTGTTACATCAGTAAAAAGGGTGGGAGGGGGATTCAATTGCTCTTAAACTATAACTCGGACAGTATTGAAATAATATCATTATTTATTTATATAGTGCCAAATTATTCCGCAGAGCTGTACAATAGGGAAAAGACATACAGAGACATTAACCCCTTAGTGACCGGCCGCGCGCACACGCGGACGGCACTTAATGACAATGTTTTTTTTTTTTTCCATTATAGTGAATGACTTCCTGGACTTACCAGGTAAGTCGTCTGTCACTAACTGACATTTTTTCATGACTTACCTGGGAAGTCCTTTGTCACTAAGGGGTTAAATAGTACAAATCAAATGTGGAGAATAGAAGGATCAGAGGGCCCTGCTTGTGAGAGCTTACAGTCTAGAGGAAGTTAGGTTGGACACAGAAGGAGTAAGTGCTATTGGGTGTAAGTGCCTCCTGCCACATGAACTGCTGGTCAGTGGGTGGGAGAGAGAAGTGCTGTTGAGTGCAGTGGTCCAGGGAAGGGGTGGTTTTTGGTGATAATGTTTATGGAGGTAGTTGATAGGATTCCCTGAAGAGGCAAATTTTCAGAAAGCATCTGAAGGCTGGGGGAGTCTGATGGGGAGGGAATTCCAGAGCTCAGGTGCACCACAGGAGAAGTCCTGTAGGTGGGAGTGAGAGAATGTAATAAGAGCTGTGGAGAGGAGAAGGTCATGAAATAACACTCTCCAAGGCCCAAATACTATGAAGATTTATTTGTGCCATTTTTATTTATTTAATTCATTTATTTATTTATATTTTCTCTGAAACATTACTATCCCTTTAACTTTAAACTTGTGGAGAGGTGTAATGGACTTCCTGGGAATGCTAGTTTATATTCACAACATTCAGTCTAAAATTGTTTGCCCCTGTCTTAAACTTGAAATAAGGGATGTATGCTGGTTTTATTTTTAATTTTGTTCTGTTCTATGTCTTATTAGAGCAATGCATGCTGTGGCAGTTCTGGGGCAAACCATTTCCCCCATTGTAGGGGGCTTTTAAACCTTAATTGTGGAAAAAAACTTGAGCTTTTCTCCTCTGAAACCTCACAAAGGTCTCCAGCACCTTGGTTCTTAACACATTTGAGATGTCCACAGCATTCTAAGTTGTTAAACCCTCCTTAAAATTGGTGGAAACTGTGGAAATTTATGTTCCCCCTATGGTTCAGTTGGTTTGATCCAGAATTACTCCAGTTCGTCATTCTAAACAACATTATAGAGTATGCACTATTACATATAAAAATACAGAGCCAGTAGAGGGCAGTGTTATTCTTTCATTTTATTTTTAAATATCAATAGTTAATTTGTACCTGATAAAGAGTTATAGCATGAAATATATGAAAGTTAAAATCTAGAACAAAGCAGTTCCTAATTAACCAAGCACTCCTTTTTATATGATATTAGGAAGCTATAAGTTGTGGCCAATCATATTCAATTAAATGTCTGACTTTAAAAACATATCTATTTATCCTTTCAATCTTTTTTAATTTTAAACTTGTAGGGAGGTTATAAAGAACTTCCTGGAAATGCTAGCTCATATTCACAGCATTCAGTCCACAACTGGTTGCCCCTGTCTTAAACTTGAAATAAGTGATACATGCTGGTTTTATTTTTTATTTTGTTTACTCTGTTATATGTTTTATTAGAGGAATGCATGCTGGGACAGTTTTGGGGCAAACTATTTGCCTCCTTGTAGAAGGTTTATAAGTTTTCATTTTGGAATAAACTTGAGTCTTCTCTCTTCTAAAAGCTCAGAGGTCTCCAGCACCTTGGTTCTTAAGACATTTGAGATTTCTTTGGCATTTTAAGTTTTTAAAGCCTCTTTAAAACTGGTGCAAATTGTGGATATTTTATGTTTCCCCTATGGTTCAGTTGGTTTGCTTCAGAATTACTCCAGTGCTTCTTTCTTAACAGTCAACAGAGGGCAGTGTTATTCAATATACTAACCGCCTCCTATTTTATTTTTAAATAGCAATAGCTAATTTGTACCTGATAAAGAGTTATAGCATGACAGATATGAAAGTTAAAATCCAGAACAAATAATCAAGCTCTCCTTTTCATTCTATACTAGCAAAAGGGGTATGGCATTGCCCATGGGAATTAAGACTTTTGGGTGCTTTAGGGGTATGCGCTAGTACAGACATGGGTAGGTGTGAGTGTGTCTTTTGAGTAGGAAGCTAGCTGTTTATGTATGTAGGTAGGTGTGTAAGTAAGTGTGTATATATGTATGTAGGTAGCTGTGTGTGTATGTAGGTAGGTGTGTAGGTATGTAGGTAGGTAACACTATACATAAAGAGCAGTATGTGTCAATTTATGATTGTGTCCTCTTCTGATATTACAGGCATAAAAGGCCCCTTTGATAATGAGTTAATCAATGTGAAAAGCCCATCAATAACCCCTAGATAGACCACCAAGATGTCCAATACATGAGACACAGTGAAATCGTCCTTGTCATCTAAAACTGTTGATTCAACTCTGGGCAATGAGCTGTAATGCAAAAGTGAAGCAATTGTGATGCAAATGAACAGCCCCATAATGGACAACTACAAATTCCCATTTATTTAAATTGGGCGTTTAACCCCTTGCATGGTAAAGATACTGAGGCTGATGTATTAAGAGGAAGCGGTGCAATTGTGCAAACCAAGTGCATTGCGGGGAGGGGGGGACTTAACCTTTTCAGTGGCAGAAAGTTCTTACCTGTGTAGCATTGAATGGGTGAAGAACATTATATTAACCCTTTGAGTTCCAGAAGGGTATCCAAGGCAGTGCCAAAGAATGCCTTGGATACCCTTCTAGCAGTCAAAGGGTTAAATCAACTGAGATTTTAATTTTTGGTGAGAATTGTTCTTCCAGAGCTGCTCCAGTGGCTCTTAGTACATCAGTGTCAATTTATTAAGCATTCAAGGGGTTAAAAGGGAAATTTAAATCCATTGTGGCATCCCCTTTGGTGCAGTTGGTTGTGCATTGCTCCACTTGTTTCATGCATATGACCTTATGAGTCATTCAGTGCAGACCCTTGTCCTGTTGGGAAAGTATGGAGGGGCAATGCAGGGTAGGCAGGGGTACAGTACATACCTGTGTCGTGGTGGCTAGTGGGAGTTGTGGTTCGCTGTTGCTTTGAAACCTGCAATCCAAACAGCAAATAACAGTGCAACTCTCAGAATCCCCGGGAAGAGGCACTGTACATTGAGGTTGTAGATCTCCCCGGTCCGTGTCTCAGATGAACCCCAGACAAAGGCTCACAATGTGCTGGAGAAGACTCTAGCTTGCAAGTGACACTTCTTATTTATATGGGAGAAATCATTGTAGAACCAAAGAAACTCCTGACATTCCTTCCATTATGTCCAGCAGCAGCAGCAGAAGCAGCAGCAGCAGCAGCAGCAGCAGCAATGTCAATGTCATGGCAAAGGCATGCAGACAAAACAATTAATTAACGCCTTGAGTGCCAGAGGGGTAGGCAAAGGGTTAAGTAATTGTTTTGTCTGCATGGCTTGTCCACGCCATTGATATTTGTGCTGCCGGACTTAATGCAATCTAGAGGAGCTTGAGGAAGTACCCTTTTGTATGGTACAAAACAAAATGCATTGGTTTTAACAGAGACACTTACAGCGAGAAGTAAATATATGGATTACCCAGTTTTTGTCTCATTGACTTGAGGCATTATCCAGTTTATACACAGTAAAGGCACTCTGCCCACTGGAACTAACAATTACAGCCGCAAAGATACAGAGCTTTATGCAACTACCTGGTCCGGTGGAAAAAGCTGGACCCTGAGCTATTACAAATGCGCTCCAACAAGTCTCCATGAGGAGGAAGTTTGTCAGATGAGGACGGGAGAGTAAGCAATAAAACATAATGGACCACGACATACCTGCCTGCTGTCATCTACAAGAACTTTTACATGCAATTAGTTCACTGGGTAACTATATCATCTCCATAAAAGATACAAAAAAGAAGTGCAAACAATCTGAGTGTACAGTAGACCTATTTTTATATACAATATTGTAATCCTCCACCAAGTGTCTCTGTTGCGTATTTTTCATTTTCTTTTTTTTCACCGTGAGCAATCACTCTTACAGTAGAAATGGTCTCAGAACTCACCTTTTTCTGAGGCAAAAAACAGCCTCCCAGTGTGCAAGCCTTCACTGGCTCATCCCTGGCTCTGTGGTTTTTCTCTCCACAACTCCCAGTCCCACCAATTCTTCCTTGTCTGGACCAATCCCTCCTTGAATGTTGAGATCTTATAGTTTTCCCAACTGGGGAGTCCTTCTTGACACTTTTTGAATATGTGGGGTATACTGTTTGAAGGAGATATACAGTGAGGGAAAAAATTATTTGATTCCCTGCTGATTTTGTACGTTTGCCCACTGACAAAGAAACAATCAGTCTATGGTAGGTTTATTTGAACAGTCAGAGACAGAATAACAACAAAAAATCCAGAAAAACGAATTTCAAAAAAGTTGATTTGCATTTTACTGAGTGACCCCTTTGACCCCTTTGCAAAACATGACTTAGTACTTGGTGGCAAAACCCTTGTTGGCAATTACAGAGGTCAGAAGTTTCTTGTAGTTGGCCACCAGGTTTGCACACAGCTCAGTATGGATTTTGTCCAACTCCTCTTTGCAGATCCTCTACAAGTCATTAAGGTTTCGAGGCTGACGTTTGGAAACTCGAACCTTCAGCTCCCTCCACAGATTTTCTATGGGATTAAGGTCTGGCTAGGCCACTCCAGGACCTTAATGTGCTTATTCTTGAACCACTGTTTGTTGCCTTGGCCGTGTGTTTTGGATCATTGTCATGCTGGAATACCCATCCATGACCCATTTTCAATGCCCTGGCTGAGGGAAGAAGGTTCTCACCCAAGATTTGATGGTCAATGGCCCTGTCCATCATCCCTTTGATGCGGTGAAGTTGTCCTGTCCCCTTAGCAGAAAAACACCCCCATAGCATAAAGTTTCCACCTCCATGTTTGACGGTGGGGATGGTGTTCTTGGGGTCATAGGCAGCATTCCTCCTTCTCCAAACACGGCAAGTTGAGTTGATGCCAAAGAGCTCGATTTTGGTCTCACCTGACCTTAACACTTTCAACCAGTTCTCCTCTGAATCATTCAGATGTTCATTGGCAAACTTCAGACAGGCCTGTACATGTGCTTTCTTGAGCAGGGGGACCTTTCGGGTGTTGCAGGATTTCAGTCCTTCATGGCGTAGTGTGTTACCAATTATTTTCTTGGGAGTATGGTCCCAGCTGCCTTGAGATCATTGACAAGTGATTCCTCATCGTTCTCATGATCATTGAAACTGTACAAGGTGAGATCTTGCATGGAGCCCCAGACCGAGGGAGATTGACAATTATTTTGTGTTTCTTCCATTTGTGAATAATCGCACCAACTGTTGTCACCTTCTCACCAAGCTACTTGGCAATGGTCTTGTAGCTCATTCCAGCCTTGTGTAGATCTACAATCTTGTCTCTGACATCCTTGGACAGCTCTTTGGTCTTGGCCATGGTGGAGAGTTTGGAATCTGATTGATTGATTGCTTCTGTGGACAGGTGTCTTTTATACAGGTAACAAGCTGAGATTAGAAGCATTCCCTTTAAGAGAGTGATCCTAATTCAGCTTGTTACCTGTATAAAAGACACCTGGGAGCCAGAAATCTTGCCACTCAAAGGGTTCAACAATTTATTTGTTCATGCTTGATATTTAATATTTAATATTATTTTACAGAGAGAAGAAAGAGAAGAAAGAAGATTGAAGAGAAGGCAGAAGATGGAAGAAAGAAGAGAAGACAGAAGGACAGTGGATGACAGGTAAGTGTAACATGGATCATTTAATGATTGGTGCTTGGCAATATGTCAAGCACCAATAGTTAATTGGTTTTTACTGTTAAGTTCACAATAGCGCTGCTTTCAGTGGCGTTTTGGGAACTAAACACACAAAATGGACGTTCAGTCACAAGACTGAAGACTGGCTTAACGTCCTTTAGGGTTTTAGCTGGTAGGGACTTTGAATACCACGTTATACATGTTAGTTTAACAGCCGGTATTCACTTTGGCCCTACTGGCTATTTTAACACCTGCCTTTAAATCTACCCCTATGACTCTTGTCACCACCAACTAAATTATATTCCTCCTGCTCTGGATTTTGCATTTGAATAAGAGCAGTAAGAGACATGGGTATTACTGTTACAGAGAAGAATGTTGCTCCACTCCCTGAGACATCTACAACACTACTATTTTGTGTTCCTCAGTCCCATGCACGTTTATGAGTGCATCTACTGCCACTAATCATCTCCAGATCAGTCCTTTGGTTGCTCTCCAGGTGAGATCCTAATATTTCAGACTGAGACTGAAAGAGTGAACTGAACTAAGCCAGTGAAGCCATGGAGATTTAAAATGAGAGTAAAGAGAGAAAGAAAGAACCCTGCAATACGAAACACTCAGCTACTTATCAGTTTATAAGAAACATTTATAAAACATAACTTGTATTCCTCAAATTGAGTAAAATTGGTGAATTAAACAAGAAATTGTATAAAAGGAATATACCCCCTCAAAATGTGTTACATTGATCAATGATTAACACTTGTCTTATTATCAGTATTGGTGAATTTGGGCACCCTAGTGACTGACACCACAAACAAATTGTATCTTGGTCAAGTCAGAATCACCTAACTGTTAGGACTGATAAATATAGACTTTAATCACTTGAGTGACTTGATAGTCTATATTTGTCAGTCCTTACAGTTAGGTGATTCTGACCTGACAAAATTATTTGTTTGTGGTGTCAATAACGTTGGTCATTCACTACGGGGTGAAGATGGGTGAGATATGGGTGAAGATGGGCGAGATGTAACCTGATCATTTTTGCTTCCATTGTGCTATCGTATTGACCAGACTCAGTTGCCTAGTGGTTATTTGATGGACTGTCAGTTACGGTGCTCTATCAGTTATCCTGTGATAATCTGTAAAATAGAGATCATCGTATGAGTATATGTGTCATGGCATGACTTTATTACCTCCTATATTTGGATCTTGGTATCATTATTCATTCTTTTTTGTGTCATTCATTGGATGACGACATCATCCAATGAATGACACAATGTGTCATGTGTGTGTGTATCATCTCATCATCATACTATTACCTCCTCTAGCTTATGACTACATTTTATCTTTGTACTTTGTTTTTTCAGACCATTTTTTACACTAGTGCAAGTAATAGGGTTTTAGGGCATTCTGGGGACATCTTTTTATCTCCTTTGTGGGGTGTTATGTGCTAATATGTTGATGAGGGATGGTTTGTGTGGGGGGTCCATTTTTCATTTTTCTTTGCATAACTTTTGAGTTATTAGATCAATTTTTGCGTAATAAACTTCTTTATATTTCTTTTCATTAATTTATTTATCTTTATTGAGTTTGAGTTCATTGAGGTTGAGTGCCTTTCTAGGTTCTTTCTTATATAAGCACTAAACAAAAGAAATGTAGAAAGGTTTTATAAAACATAGCTTTTATTCATCAAATTGAATAAAACTGGCGAATTAATCAAGAAATTGTATAAAAGGAATTTACTCCCTGAAAATGTGTTGCACTGATCAAAGATTTTCACTTGTCAGTATTGGTGAATTGGGGCCCCCTAGTGACTGACCAACCTTATTGACAGAACAAACAAATTGTATCTTGGTCAAGTCCAAATCACCTAACTGTAAGGACTGACAAATATAGACTTGAATCACTTGAGTGGAAGTTAAAGGATAGGGGAAACCATAGCAAACTGCCTCCACCTAAACCCTTATCATCCCTGGCTGTGCTATGTGTAGGCCAATTTGCCCAGATTTATATGATCCTCTGATCCTGTGTTCTTCCTGCTATCCTTTCACATGGGGGTGCATGGCGGATTGGCGGTAGTGTGAGGGAGGGCCGCTGGGCCGGCCCACATGGGAAAAATAAATATGGAGTGATTATGAATGTTGGCCATCTACAAGCAAATGTAATATTGGAGTTTTGTGGTGCAAATTGCAACTTCCACTAACTGCTGACCCGCATGTTTATCACTGCCAGGTAATAGTAACATATATCTGATTGATTCCCCCAGGGATCATCAGATGATATGTCATTATTACCTGACCATGATGGGTTTTGCCACAAGAGGGTGTGGCTAAGTGGGGCATGGTTAGGGGTGTGCAAAGGAGGGGCTAGGGGTGCTGGAGGGTGTTGTGCCTAAGGGTGCCTGAGATGTAGATCCGGCCCTGTTTTTGATTGTGAGGTAAGTATACCCATACTGGAGATTCTATAGAATGAGATGTTCCTTGGAGACTACTACAGTTATTACAGGTACTAGAAGTTGCAAAAGTATTATCAATAGGTGTCAGTAGCATTGCACTTCAAGCCTGTGTTTCTGCTTAGTCAATAAAAGGGAGTGTGACTGGGTAAAGGCTAGAAAGGGAAGTTCTGATGTAAATAATGATTAACAAGATGATGTGTATGTGTGTATTTTTAGGCATGTTTCCTGTCAATAGTCAGACTTATAAACAGGCAAAAGTCCCTTTTTATAAAGTAGAGAAAAGTAGGACAATGCAGAAGCTCCTGTAAGTGTATATATAAGTCAAAATATATTTAAAGGGATAGTAATGTTTCATAATAAAAGCAGCTCTAATTAATCATCATAGTATTTGCACTTTGGAGAGTGTTATTTCAGTTCTGTCAGAGTTGTAGTTCAAGAGTAATTCAATGACAAAGTATACCCCTCCCGCCCATTTTACTTATGTAACACTGTTCAGCCAGATTAGAAGGGAGGTGTCCAGGGAGACTGCAGAGAGGGACAATCTCCAATTAAGATAAGGGAAAACCCTGAAAAACTTGTCAAGGGGGGCAGGGCCTTCATTGTTCTCATAGGAAGAAGATTGCCCCCTGCTGTTATCTGTCTGGTCTTACAACCAGATTCCACATCTGAGAAGAGATGGCTTACACTAGGTAAAAGGGGCGGGAGGGGAACTTTGCTTGTGAATATCTCTCAAACCATAAAGGTTTGAGAGATAAGACTTTTATCGTTCTTCATGTTTTTTTATTGCCTACAAAATAAAATAAAGATAAAACGAATTATTACTATCCCTTTAGATAGAATATAAGAGCAAAATCAGTTAAATCAAAAACAAGTATATTACAAATCTCTATGCATGTGTATAGGAATATAAGTGTATGTGGAAAAATAGGCTACTGAACCTATATAAACTGGTGGTAAAAATGTGCATATATAAGAGGAAAAATGAGGGAAACAAGTATATCACAAGTAGTACCAAAATGAGAAGTGCTGTCAAAAAGAAAAGAGGGCGGTGATAATTAAATGCCTCTGGGTCTGGGAGTATATAGGCATATGGATCATAATACAGGACTAAAATGCAGGAAACCCCATTAGACAGTGGATAAGTAAATCAGTGTGGACATAGATAAGTAAATCAATATGAACATAGATAAGATTGGCTGATTACAAGCAGTATTCTTGTCCAATCTTTCCACAGCTCTCTCACACTTTCAGATCAAATTGACAATGTGGTAAACTGTTATTCTCTTTACGCATATGGGGGAACTCAAAATGTGTGAGGGAGCTACATATATATATATATATATATATATATATATATATATATATATATATATCATTAATTTCAATGTGGGAGGGGGAAGAGAAATACTGTGTTTATGGAGAAGCTCTCATGTAAGATGAAAAGTTTCATTTTTCACATTTTACTTTTGTAGCAAAAATTTTCACTTTTCCCTAGTCAGAATATCCTGTGCTTTTTCTCAAATAGTATGTAAACAGTCATATTGCTCGTTTCCAGTGATAGTAGACAAATCCTTTTCTTTTCAGCTAATTTTTAGCCAAATCCTCATCATTCTCACTTTTTATTTCATCTGCATAAGAAGAAGGGGTGAACAGTGGAGGGATATATTCTAAAGCAACAACTAGATGGTTGAATTTGACAAACTTGAGTCTTTTTTCAACCTAACTTACTATGTAACATAATTATCATCAATAATTAGGAAATCAGAGTCAACATCAGCTTCCACCCCATTACTTTCATATTCTTGCAGTCTAAACAGGTTATTTTCTTGAAAGATATTTTTATTAGGGACAGAAACAGAATGCATATTTTATTGTAGTACACATAGCATTGACAGTATAAATGCAAAAGTTCATGGTATGGTGGAATGTTATCATTTACTAAAGTAATCCTGTCCAGTTTTATACAATAGAAAAACTTAAGTCCTATAACATTACTAACCTAACTTTGCCTATTGCCTGATTAACAAAAGACCCCAACCATCCTCCTCCGTAAATTAAATCCCACAGCAGGCCAGGCAGCACGCTTCAAGGCCCCCCTCTGAAGCCGGATCCGAGGGTCACACCCTCCCCAACTCACAATGGATCAGAGAGCTCCGCAGAAAAACCTTAGTGTGTATATGCATGCGTATGGATTGAAATATATTCCTCCTCTTTTGTTCCAGATGGTCTAAATTAAAATTTACTATAACTTGGACATTCTATTATGAGTAATAGTGGTGCAGTCATCCCATATAATATGACATTTATTTGTAGAGCTTCTGTGTAGGTAGAGCCCCCTGTAGTGTGGTAGGGTCTGGTTAACCAAGTTGATCCAACTCTTATGGCTAGACAACCCATCTGACATCCATGTCAGTGCCACCACCTTTCGCACCATGACTAATAATTCCCTTATCAGAGTATTGTTAGTGGAGGAATCCAATTGGTCAGGCAGGATGGACAAGATGCATAGCTTGGGATCCAGGTGAACCCTCTAATGAACCACCAGTAAAGTGGTATTCAGCACCTCCCTCCAAAAGCCATAAACCAAGGGACACCCCACATGAGATTTAACTCCACCTGTCAAAACACATTCTTGAGGAAGGGCATAGAGAATCTGAACCCAGCGATTTAAATTAGGACCAAACCAAATTTGTGGAGCGTGGCTCAGAAATCTCCACTCCATTGAGTTGAATGCCTTTGAGGCATCTAATGATATACCACTTTTTCCAATGTTATCATGGCTAGTTTGTAGGTGAAGGAAAAGATGTCTTAAGTTAGAAAAGGTGGATTTGCCCAGCATAAATCCTGCCTGGTCGATGTGCACCAGAGAGAAGATGATAGTGTTCAATCCGGATGCTAACATCTTAGCCAGTATTTACCATTAGTAGGGATATGAGGCTATAGCAGTTGCATTTTTGTAGGTCTTTGCCTGGCTTCAGGAGAACAATTATAGTGGTTTCATAAAGAGATCTAGGCAGCAAGGCAAGGTCAAATGCCTAATAGTACATGTTTATAAGTTGCAAAGCCAGGAAACAGGTTATTTTTACTTTTTTACTTTGGGGATTTACATAAAACTAGTTGAAGAGCCTGTGTACTCGGGCCACAGTGCCCACTAGTTGCGTGGCAGTCATGCAAAGTACGGACTGCCCGCGCTGTGGCCAATACTTCAGGGTGTCCCGCTCCATATCAGCCGCCTCACGGGCAGTCTCTACTGCGCATGACTGCAGCATGCGTAGCAGTCTCTGCTGCGCATGATTGTGTTGTTACAAACTATTTAGCAAATTATTATATACGATTGACTACTAGTTTGCTGCGAATATTACTTTAACTGTCAAAATCAGCAGTTGATCTTACTGCTAAATCCTCCACCACTCTGGAAACAACACTAGAATGGGAATCATTAGTGTTTTAATGTTGTTATAAGGTTTAGAACTATTACTGGTGGTGGAATTTTTCATGTGACTTTTAGAAACAGTCTCCTCAGGAGTAGGATTATCACCATTTATTGCACAAGATGCAACAACCATGGACATAGTCAGCTTTTTAAGTATGACTTCACCACCACCAATATGTCCATACACTCCTTTCCCCTTACCCAACTCTGAGCAAATTTGATGTACTGTACATAATGATAATAGTGTTGATTTTTACCATAAAGTACACAACAGAGATGTTAGAATGTGGTGCAATGTTTTGACTGTCTGAAAATATTATGTGATGCATTTATCTGTCACTATCACCCTCAGCCTTAGGTCAGGTGGAGGATCTTCTTCCTGTCTCCCACTTACCAGTCAAAAGTTGTTGGATTTTTTATTAACTGTCCCTGTCTGTCACGGTTAGTGTCACTGGCTACAAATCATTCCCAATGACAAGCAACTTCAGTTCTCCCTCTTTGCCCGATTGCTTCTACACTAGTAGCTAGTGTCAAAGTTTCGGCACCTATCTCTTTATCTCCTAAAGACTGCACTATTAATTATTTACAGTACAATATGGGATTGACCTGTTAGCTTCAGAATAAGCAGCTTGCAATGAGTTAGCACACAGCAGCTGGTATAGCTCCAACACCTAAGTACATGCTTGTCCCACTTGTTGTTTCAGCTGTAGTTGTGAGTGTGTGTAAGTAATACGGTATGCCAAGTTGTACCTGACTGTTTGCCTTGAATTTATTACGCATTTATGTCTGTCAGCATAGTATATGCGATTCATTTTTAATAGTCTTAGTCTCAGCCAGCCGACTCAGGTAGGAAGGATCACTTTGCCTGCCTGTCTGACTGTGTCATTTAACAATACTCCTATCAAGCAGCTCCCTCTCCCTCTGTTAGGTTCCTGGTTCCTTTCACTCTCTCTTTCACTTTCTGCCTACACTGTCTACATGGCAATAGAAAGAAAAACCCTGTGCACACTATAATCCTATATTTAACAAGGAGACACTTGGGTGAAACATAGGTGCTCATTAGTGTTGAGCGAGCATGCTCGGCCGATGCTCGGATCGGCTCGAGCATCGCTCTGCTCGGCACATGGCGGTACTCGTACGAGTACCGCATGTGCTCGCCCGCCATGTTCGGGTCTCCTCCCCGCACGTTTTGCGGCTGCTGCGCAGCCAATAAACGTGCAGGGAGGCTCTGACATCGGTGTAATGCCAGCAGCCATGTTGGCTGCTGGCATTACACTGATTGGCTGGCCAGAACCCGTGGTCAGGTGCTGTATAGCACATGACCATCGAGTTCGGCTCAGTCTTAGCCAGGGAGAGCTGAGGATAGGAAGGGAAAGGCAGTGTAGGGAGGAAAAAAACCAAAATTGTGAAAAAAAAGAACCAAAAGTCCTTTTTAGGACTACTGTGTGTGGGGGCAGCAGGTTATTTTGTGTGGGGGGGGAAAAAAAAAAAAAAAAAAAAAAATATTCTGTTTAGTGTGAAAAGTTGCAGATTAGAGCACATTCTGTTTAGTGTGCACAGTTGCAGATTAGAGCACATTCTGTTTAGTGTGCAAAGTTGCAGATTAGAGCACATTCTGTTTAGTGTGCAAAGTTGCAGATTAGAGCACATTCTGTTTAGTGTGCAAAGTTGCAGATTAGAGCACATTCTGTTAAGTCTTCAAACTAAAATATCAAAGTCACATATTCCATTCAGTGTGCGTCGCCGCAGTTTAGCAGCACATTCTGTGTACTGTGCAGAGTTGCAGAATAGGAAGAAATACTGTTAAGTCTTCAAACTAAAATATCAAAGTCACATATTCCATTCAGTGTGCTTCGCCGCAGTTTAGCAGCACATTCTGTGTACTGTGCAGAGTTGCAGAATAGGAAGAAATACTGTTAAGTCTTCAAACTAAAATATCAAAGTCACATATTCCATTCAGTGTGCTTCGCCGCAGTTTAGCAGCACATTCTGTGTAGTGTGCAGAGTTGCAGAATAGGAAGAAATACTGTTAAGTTTTCAAACTCAAATATTAAAGTCACATATTCCATTCAGTGTGTGTCACCGCCGTTTAGCAGCCTATTCTGTGTACTCTGCACAGTTGCAGAATAGTAAGAAATACTGTTAAGTTTTCAAACTCAAATATTAAAGTCACATATTCCATTCAGTGTGTGTCACCGCCGTTTAGCAGCCTATTCTGTGTACTCTGCACAGTTGCAGAATAGTAAGAAATACTGTTAAGTTTTCAAACTCAAATATTAAAGTCACATATTCCATTCAGTGTGTGTCACCGCCGTTTAGCAGCCTATTCTGTGTACTCTGCACAGTTGCAGAATAGTAAGAAATACTGTTAAGTTTTCAAACTCAAATATTAAAGTCACATATTCCATTCAGTGTGTGTCACCGCCGTTTAGCAGCCTATTCTGTGTACTCTGCACAGTTGCAGAATAGTAAGAAATACTGTTAAGTTTTCAAACTCAAATATTAAAGTCACTTATTCCATTCAGTGTGTGTCACCGCAGTTTAGCAGCCTATTCTGTGTACTCTGCAGAGTTGCAGAATAGTAAGAAATACTGTTAAGTTTTCAAACTCAAATATTAAAGTCACTTATTCCATTCAGTGTGTGTCACCGCAGTTTAGCAGCCTATTCTGTGTACTCTGCAGAGTTGCAGAATAGTAAGAAATACTGTTAAGTTTTCAAACTCAAATATTAAAGTCACATATTCCATTCAGTGTGTGTCACCGCCGTTTAGCAGCCTATTCTGTGTACTCTGCACAGTTGCAGAATAGTAAGAAATACTGTTAAGTTTTCAAACTCAAATATTAAAGTCACATATTCCATTCAGTGTGTGTCACCGCCGTTTAGCAGCCTATTCTGTGTACTCTGCACAGTTGCAGAATAGTAAGAAATACTGTTAAGTTTTCAAACTCAAATATTAAAGTCACATATTCCATTCAGTGTGTGTCACCGCCGTTTAGCAGCCTATTCTGTGTACTCTGCAGAGTTGCAGAATAGTAAGAAATACTGTTAAGTTTTCAAACTCATATATATTAAAGTCATATATATCGTGTAAGATGAAGAAGGCGGGTAAAAAGGGACGGGGAAGTGGACGTGATCCTGATAGTTCAGGGCGCGGGTCAGGACGCGGAGAAACTGTGCCTGGTGCCAGAGCACAAGAAAGAAAGACATCCACCATACCTAGCTTCATGTGTAATTTTACAGGGCGTCGCAGGACATCATTCTCGAGGTCCGACCACTGCGAACAGGTGGTCGGTTGGATGACAGCTGATACTGCTTCCAGTCGGTTAAGCACCACCCTGTCTTCCACCAAGTCCACTCTCAGTAGCCAAGAGTCTGGTCAACATAATCCTCACTCTGATCATCCTTCCTCCCACCATACACGGTCTGGTCAAAGAAGTGATCCCACACTGGGATATAGTGAGGAGCTCGTCTCATCACCAATCCTTCATTTGACCCTCTCTCCAAGCACGCTTGCAGAGGAACATGACATCTTGTGCCCTGATTCACAACCTCTAGAGGCTACCCAATCACAAGAAGATGACAGATGTGAACGGCATTTAAGGTCAAAGGAAGTAGTGGATGATGATGATGATGATGAGACACAGTTGCCATTAAATCAACCACTATTTCCGTCTCAAGACCTTGTTGAGGAGAATGTTATACAGTTGTCAATGACTGAGTATGTGGTGGGATCAAGACTTGAGGAGGATGATCAGAGTGAGGAAGTGGAGGAGGACTTGGTGGACGATGAGGTGACTGACCCCACCTGGGAAGGTGTAGAGCCGAGCGATGACAGCAGTCCTGAGGGTGAGCCATCTGCAGCACCGCAACAGGCTGGAAGAGGCAGTGGTGTGGCTACAGAAAGAAGGCGGACCGCACCAAACCGGCCCGCAAATGTTCCACGGAGCACCCCCTTGCGTAAATCTACCTTGCCAAAGGGTAGGTGTTCCGCGGTATGGCGTTTTTTTAAGGAAAGTGCGGACGACAAATGAATTGTAGTTTGCAACCTGTGCCACACCAGAATGAGCCGAGGCATGAACACTAGAAACCTCACCACCACCAGCATGATCCGACACATGGCATCCAAGCACCGTAGTAAGTGGGAGGAACGCCTGGATCGCCCATCTGTGTCTGCAGGCCACACCACTGCCTCCTCTTCCCCTGTTTTCGGTGCCGGCCAATCGCCTGTCGAAGGCGCAGGCCCGCATACCTCCCGCCCTGCACCTGTACCATCTGAAGCACCATCAGCGACCACATCCACTTCCCTGTCCCAGCACAGCGTCCAAATGTCGTTACCCCAGGCATTTGAGCGCAAGAGAAAGTACCCAGCCACCCACCCACAGGCCATAGCACTAACCTCACACCTTTCAAAATTACTGGCCATCGAAATGCTGCCATTTAGGCTTGTGGACACTGAGTCCTTCCGCAGCCTGATGGCAGCAGCTGTCCCTCGGTACGCGGTCCCCAGCCGCCACTACTTTTCCCGGTGTGCCATCCCCGCATTACACCACCATGTGTCCCGTAACATCACCCGTGCCCTGACCAACGCAGTTACTGGGAAGGTCCACTTAACGACTGACACATGGACAAGTGCTTGTGGCCAGGGACGCTACATTTCCCTGACGGCACACTGGGTGAATGTCGTGGATGCTGGGAGCGACTCGGACCCTGGGATAGCACGGGTGCTACCCACGCCGAGGATTGCGGGCCCTACCTCCATCAGGGTTTCCGCCAGCACCTACGTTATTGGCTCCTCCTCCTCCGTTTCCACCTCCGAATTCTCTACACGCAGCGCCACTCCCCCATCAGCCAGTAGCTGGAAGCAGTGTAGCACTGCAGTGGGGAAGCGTCAACAGGCCGTGCTGAAGCTGATCTGCCTTGGGGACAAACAGCACACGGCCTCAGAGCTGTTGCAGGGGATTAGTCACCAGACCGAGCAGTGGCTCTCGCCACTCAACCTGCAACCAGGCATGGTTGTGTGTGATAATGGGCGTAACTTGGTGGCGGCTTTGGAGCTCGGCAAGCTCACACACGTACCATGCCTAGCGCATGTATTTAATTTAGTGGTGCAGCGATTTCTAAAAACCTACCCCAATGTGCATGATCTCTTGACCAAGGTGCGCCGCGTGTGTGCACATTTCCGTAAGTCATCTACAGCTTCGGCCGGCCTGTTGAAGCTGCAGCAGCGCTTACAATTGCCAGCTCACCGGCTGCTGTGTGACGTGAGCACGCGCTGGAACTCCACCTTCCACATGTTGGCCCGGCTTTGTGAGCAGCAGAGGGCAGTAGTGGAGTACCAGCTGTTACACGGTCGTCGCCTCTCCGTTCAACTTCCTGTAATCAGAAGTGAGGAGTGGGAATGGATGTCAGACCTCTGCGAGGTTTTACGCAATTTTGAGGAATCGACACAGATGGTGAGCGGCGATAACGCTATTATCAGTGTAACCATCCCACTTCTGTGTCTACTGAAACGCTCGCTGCTCACAATTAAAACCGACGCTTTGCATGTGGAAGAGGTGGAAATGGGGGAGGAAGAGCTTACAGAAGGTGATAGCCAGAGCACCCTCACTTCGTCTTCTCAGCGACAATTGGAGGAGGCGGAGGAGGAGGAGGAGGAGGAGGAGGAGGAGGAAGACACGGTTGCCTCCGCTACAGAGGGTAGCCATGGAACTTTAGTTCCATCTCTTCAGCGTGGGTGGGCAGAAGAGGAGGAAGAGGATGAGGATATTGAGAGTCATCCTCCTGGTGAGGACAGCGAAATCTTGACTGTTGGTACTCTGGCACACATGGCTGACTTTATGTTAGGCTGCCTTTCCCGTGACCCACGCGTTATACGCATTTTAAACAACACGGATTACTGGGTGTTCACCCTTCTGGACCCCCGCTACAAAGAGAATTTCTCATCTCTCATTCCTCCGGTGGAGAGGACAAGCAAAATGGTGCAATACCAGAAGGTTCTTGTTGAAAAATTGCTCCAAAATTTTCCATCTGACAACGCTGGCGGCAGAGTACGTGCTACCTTGGCCAACCGAGAAGGGGAGAAAAGGGGAGCACACAGCAGTTCCGACAAAGGCAGGGCAACACTCTCCAAGGCGTGGGACACCTTCATGACACCCCGCCAGCACCCTCACCCTGATGCGCAGCCTAGTGTCACAAGGAGGGAAAAGTTTTGGAAGATGGTGAAGGAGTACGTAGCAGACCGTGTCAGCGTCCTCAATGATCCCTCTGTGCCTTACAACTACTGGGTGTCCAAGCTGGACACGTGGTATGAACTGGCACTCTACGCCTTGGAGGTGCTGGCCTGCCCTGCCGCCAGCGTTCTGTCTGAGCGGGTATTTAGTGCTGCTGGTGGCATCATAACAGATAAGCGTATCCGCCTTTCCACCGACAATGCTGATAGGTTGACACTTATAAAAATGAACAAGGCCTGGATTTCCCCTGACTTCTCCACTCCACTGGAGGAAAGCCGCGGGGGAACATAAACTCATGTTATATATGTTATTTACAATGATGTGAATACTCTGTATTCCCATTCACCCCTTCCACCCAAAAAACAGGTATATGGTTGACTCTTAATCTTCTCATCCTCCTCCTCCTCTTCCATATGCCCTGTGCTATAATTTTTATATAGGGCCAGCTCACCAGCGGGCCCTGTGATATAATTTTTATATAGGGCCAGCTCACCAGCGGGCCCTGTTTGACAATTTTTATATAGGTCAGCTCACCAGCGGGCCTTCTCATATAATGTTTTATTGGGTCAGCTCTCTAGCGGGCCCTCTCATATAATGTTTTATAGCGTCAGCTCACTAGCGGGCCTTCGCATATAATGTTTAGGATGGTCAGCTCTGCAGCAGACCCTCACCCATAATGTTTTAGATGGTCAGCTCAGCGCACGTTTCCCTCTTAATCATGGCCTCAGTTCTGAAAATCAAGGAAATTTTTGGGAGAATTTGCCTCTGCGCACGTTTCCCTCTTAATCATGGCCTCAGTTCTGAAAATCAAGGAAATTTTTGGGAGAATTTGCCTCTGCGCACGTTTCCCTCTTAATCATGGCCTCACTTCCGAAAATCAAGGAAGTTTTTGGGATAATTTGCAGATGATATACAAGTAAATATACAGCAAATATTGTTTGGTAACAATTTTTCGCCTAAAGTCGTTTTTATTTTCCTTTTTGTGTGTTTTATGGTCAGTCTGTAAAAATGGCGTACTACGGGCGAAAGATCGTTCCCAGCAGCGATGTTGGAGTCCAAGATGCATCCAGACATCCTCCCTATGCTGTCCCTGAACCATTTCTGTGGTGTTTCCATCCTTTTCTGCCCTTTTCCTATGGACCAGGCACCCTCCCCTCATCAGAGCAGGGGGTGCCTGGTGTAATGCTCGAGTCCTCCCATTGACTTCAATGGGGCTCGGGTGCTCGGCCGAGCACTCGAGCCTCAGGGGGTGCTCGGTCAGAGCACCCGAACACCCGAGCATTGGGGTGCTCGCTCATCACTAGTGCTCATAAGGTAAACAACAAATAGTATCTAAGAGAGAGAAAAAAGACACCCTATATACTCAAGCACACCATCTGTGCTCCACCCCTATCTGTCTCCGAGTCAAAAAATGGAACACGGGGAAAATAGGGAAAAGTTAAATAAAACTTAACATTTATTTAAATTTCTAAAATTAACCCTAGATCACTGGGTTAGACATAAAACAAACAGCATAAGCTGTTGTAATCAAATATAGGATGCAAACACTCTAGAATTGTTCTAGATATTTGTCTATTAAAGTACTTTTCAAATTAAATTGTCCTCTCTTAACATACATATCAAACGTTCCAAAGTTGTTCTAATTACTTATCTATTCCAATGTTTATCAAATCAAAAAAGCGTGTACACCTCTAAGAGTAAATAATATGCGTACTTAGAGAGATCACAGGGTGTTAGTCGCTCTAATAATCAAATCTAGCCCTCTTAAGTAAATACATTGGACGCATATTATTTACTCTTAGAGGTGTACACGCTTTTTTGATTTGATAAACATTGGAATAGATAAGTAATTAGAACAACTTTGGAACATTTGATATGTATGTTAAGAGAGGACAATTTAATTTGAAAAATACTTTAATAGACAAATATCTAGAACAATTCTAGAGTGTTTGCAGCCTATATTTGATTGCAACAGCTTATGCTGTTTGTTTTATGTCTAACCCAGTGATCTAGGGTTAATTTTAGAAATTTAAATAAATGTTAAGTTTTATTTCCCTATTTTCCCCGTGTTCCATTTTTTGACTCGGAGACAGATAGGAGTGGAGCATAGATGGTGTGCTTGAGTATATAGGTTGTCTTTTTTCTCTCTATTAGATACATGGCAATAGGCAGGAAGTTCTGTTTTTTTAGCATAATCCCACTGTCACGGTAACCAGTACAAATGAAGGTCAGACACAGATATATTGAATTAAAAACCACCTTTATTAAAGATACACAATAATGGTAATACCTCAGCAACCCCAGAACATAAACGGACAAGCCACAGTCAACTACCCAGACTGACACTGAGCGTAGGCCTGTACTTCTCAGAGAGGAGTAGAGAACCAGCCTATGGTTCTTACTCCCAAGGATGCCTTAGGCACCCAACGGAATACTATCGCAGGGTACAGAATGGGGACAGTGGCAAAGTGAGCGGAGGACAGCACAAGCCACAGTACCACTAATGCGATAGCTCAAATGAGTCTAGGATAAATGGCGCGAGTAGACAGCCAGAGCCACAGTTCAGAACTGGAGTGGATAGTCAGACAAGCCGGGGTCATACACGGAGCGAGTAGTCAGCCTGAGCCACAAGTTAGAACCAGTGTGGATAGTCAGGCAAGCCAGGGTCATACACAGAGCGAGAGACAACTAGAGCCACAGGCAGAACCGGTGTGGATGGCCAGACAGGCCAGGGTCATACACGGAGTGAGAGACAAGTGTAACGGTTTTACCGACACTCAGACCAAAGGTTAAAATAAAACACAGTTTTATTGAGGTAAAACAAGGAACACTGCCCCCCTAGGGCTAGAATAGGTAGTAGCACGTATCAGACAAGTATAGGACTGTAGTACAGGCCCAATATGGCTAGTAGCAATATGGCTTGCAACAGGAAGCAATAGAGGTAACAGGGTTAATGCCAATACAAATAATCAGTCTCTGTTGTGGTGATTAGCCAACGCCCGGTGGATATAAAACAGTCCAGGTAGTGGTGCAGATAGGAGCGCTTAGCAGTGTGACTGAACTGAATCACTACAAGATCAGAAGTATTGTAATATGCCCAATAGTATAACAAGAGCTGACTAAAGCCAGAGCCAATAGCATCCCTTAGGTGCAGTAACGGAAGAGAGACACTGCAAGAGAAAATGGGACCGGAGCCGATAGCACCCCTTAGGTACTGTAACGGAAGAAAGACACTGCAAGAGCAACTGGGCCGGAGCCTATAGCACCCCTGAGGTGCGGTAACGGAGTCAGGGACACTGCACAAGCGAATGTAACGTGAGCCAATCGCACTCATCGGTGCAGTATGATGGTACAACACTGAGAGCAGAATGAGACCAGAGCCAAGACACCCTTCCAGTGCTGAAACGGAGCTACACAGAATGCCCAATAGCACCACGCGGTGCAACAGCTGCAAGGGTGGAAGGAGGAAGCACCGTAAATGGAGGTCATGATTGCTCTGCTAGTGTTAACGGATAGGCTCGGTAAAGGAGGCAACAAGCTCAGCAAGTGTTAATGACGGGCTCAGACTCGGAGGCAACAAGCTTGGCAAGTGTACACGGACAGGCTCGGTAACGGAGGCAACAAGCTCAGCAAATGTTCTCGGACAGGCTTGGTAACGGAGGCAACAAGCACAGCAAGTGTCACGGACAGGCTCAGCAACGGAGGCAACAAGCTCTGCAATGTACAGGGAGTGATCAGTCAGTACAGCACTGCAAGCACAATTCAGAATGTCGCCAGGCGTAGAGTACAGAATCTCGCAGGAACACTGGAAGCAATTAAGGAGCAGGAACTTCAGCCAGAGCCGGGTCAATCACGGAGCAGAAACGTCAGCCAGAGCCGGGTCAATCACGGAGCAGGAGCGTCAGCCAAGCCGGGTCAATCACGGAGCAGGAAAGTCAGCCAAACCGGGTCAATCACGGAGCAGGCACAACAGGAGTAGTCAGACGGGCCGAATCGGTACACAGGAACACAGGAACGCAGCAACAAATGCACAGGTACGGGAACACCACGAAAGGGCACCTGACAGGTGCCAGAGGCCTGGTATATGAAGGGACACCCTGGGCGGGCCAATCAAGCTCCGCCAATAAGAGAGCACCACAGCAGAGAGTGACGTAGGAATCACGGGAACCGTGATAACAAGATCTGTTCCTATTGATTTTGCCATAAATGAACTATGTAGACCTCCACTGGATCCATGGTCTTGACTGCGCAAACTGTAAATGCAATAGTACCTATTTGAAGATGGACCCTGGGAGTAGTAGTCGGAATAGCTAATGACTGGTGGAAGCCTCTGCTGTAGGGCTTCTGATGAGTGCTGCTAGAGAGTGATGTTTGATATTGCTGTGAACCATAAGTATAACCAAGTTGCAGTAACGAGCTGGGAGTTAAAGGTATAACTACAAGATGAGATGTATGGTTCAGTTGAGCCAAGACCAGATCAGTATGGATACACCTACAGGTAAAGGGGGTAGCATAAGCCAACCAACTAAGATCTCCAATGTTTGATATTGGTGTTGAACATAAGTTTAACCAAGTTGCAGTAATGAGCTCGGAGTTAAAGGTATAAATACAAGGTGAGATATATGGTTCAGTTAAGCCAAGACCAGATCAGTATGGCTACACCTTCAGGTAAAGGGGGTGGCATAAGCCAATCACCTAAGATCTCCAGTTCTGGAAGCTATAAAGCCAAATTGTGGTCAGGGACAAACCAGAGGTTGGAGCTGGCAAAGCATGTTTACAGGCAGTAGGCAGGCCCAATGTCAGTGCAGGAGGATCAGTTTCACAGATGTGTCACAAGCCAAAGGTTGGGGTAGGCCGATAGGATTCTTGAGTCAATAGACAAGATAATAACAGCCAAACACCGATAAAACTCTTTTCACTGACAAAAGCTGAAGAAGGAGCAGCTGATTATACAGGCAGAAATGCTAAATTGCTTGTGCAAATGTGAGAAGGGTGCAATGTACTTATGTGCTGAAAAAAGGAGCATAAAAAAGCTTTTGCTCATTGTTTTTTGTAAGGCCAGATTGGTTGATAAAGCAGTCGGTTGCGCTGCAAAACGCGTACCTTGAGTCTTTCAGCCACTGGGCATGTATTGTTTTTAAATTTAATACATTTAGTATTTTTGGATCAGTACGGCTACATTTTTATTTTTATTTTATTTTATTGTTATTATTTTGGATATTTAATTAAGTTCCAAGATGTCCAGAAAGTTGGAATACCTGAACAGAAGTACCTCCGCGTGATCTAGATGCTCTGAGACCCAAACAGGGACGGGTAAAGTACCCTGTATGCCAATATTGTTGATTACTGACGTATGTCTGATAGTCAACCACTAAGAAATGTGAGTTGATCTATATGTAAACTGTATATGTATATTTGGTGTATCAAGGATAATACACGGTTGATGCCCCTCTCTTCTTTTTTCTTTTCCTTTGTATATATTACTACTCCGTTGGGATATGAGAGCTGCTGTGAGCGGAGCCGTCTGCCAATACTGTTTTAGGGGAACAGTCTATATATATATATCCCCAGCCTTATTGTTGAATTACACATATGTGTTTTATTCAGCCACTTCTTCTGTGAGTAGTGTCCTTTTGGTGGTGGTTGGTGTCTGTTTTGGTCCTTGGAAGATTTTACACTAGGAGCACTTCCTGTTTTTCCTTATCTTTCCTATATATAAAAAAGACATATGACACTTGAATTTCCCTTTACTCTTCATGTCTCTAAGTCTGTTTCTCCTAACCCTTGCAATATAGCCCTCTTTCTTCATTATGTGTGACACAGGGCTAAAAGAAATCAATATAAATAATTTGCAAAACAGGCCTATTCTTAACCTTGAGGGCCAAAGGAATGTGAAGTGCATTTCTTTGCTAGGCTATATTCCTACCAGTAGCTGAAAGGGCAGTGCAAACTACATTGTCTTTTTAGAACCCAGTGTTGTCAGAATAGGCACCTGGAAGCAGAACCGAGGTTTAAGAGATATATAGATTACAAAAATCAACCATGGAAACAATCAACTAAATTTAAAACAGGGTCAAGCATCTTTAAAATAAATAGCTTGATCTTTGATATCAAATATAAAAAATGTTCTAATCCATATGTAGAACATTATCCCGTGCATTCATGCAGTGGCATAATTTAAATATGGAGTTCCAGATGAACAACAAAAAATGAAATAAAAATGTCTGTGTGAGTAATAGATTTAACTTTGTAAAATGATATGACAATGGAAACAAAGTTTTGGCTCCTACTAGAACATTTCCCAAGATCTAATATATATGTCTTCAACATTTCCCAAGACCTAATATATATATATATATATATATATATATATACAGTACTGTGCAAAAGTTTTACACAGGTGGGATAAAATAAGTGAGAATGCTTTCAAAAAATGGAAGTTAATAGAAAAAATCTAAATCAAATCAATATTTGGTGTGACCACCCTTTGCCTTCAAAACAGTATCAGTTCTTCTGGGTACACTTACAAAAATTCAGGGATTTTGGAAGCATATAGTCAGGTGTATGATTAAACACTTGTACCAAACAGGTGCTAATGATCAATTTAATATGCAGGTTGAAACACAATCATTAACTGAAACAGAAACAGCTGTGTAGGAGGAATGAAACTGGGTGAGGAATAGCTAACTCAGCTAACAAGATGAGGTTGCTGAAGGCAGTTTAATGTCAAAAGTCATACAATATGTCAAGACTGAGCACAGCAACAAGATACAAGTTAGTTATTTTGCATCAGCAAGGTCTCTCCCAGGCAGAAATGTCAAGGCAGACATGGGTTTCCAGATGTGCTGTCCAAGCTCTTTTGAAAAAGCACAAAGAAATGGGCAATGTTGAGTATTGTAGATGCAGTGGTTGGCCAAGGATAGACACATCATGCTTACTTCCCTTTGCAATCAAAAGATGTCAGCTCAGAATTGGCAGAAAACAGTGGGATCCTGGCACACCCATCTACTCTCCAGAGAAGTCTGGTCACAAGAGGTCTTCATGGAAGACTTGCAGCCAGTAAGCCATACCTCCGACATGGAAAAAGGCACAAAAACACAGGAACTGGGATTCAGAAAAATGGTAGCAGGTGCTCTGGACTAATGACGAGTCAAAATTTAAAATATTTGGCTGTAGCAGAAGGCAGTTTGTGCACCGAAGGGCTGGACAGCAGTACAATAATGAGTGTCTGCAGGCAACAGTGAAGCATGATGGAGGTTCCTTGCAACTCTGGGGCTGCATTTATGCAAATGGAGTTGTGGATTTGGCCAGAGTTAATGTTATCCTGAATGCTGAGAAGTACAGGCAGATACTTATCCATCATTCAATACCATCAGGGAGGCATCTGATTGTCCCCAAATGTATTCTGCAGCATGACAATGACCCCAAACATACAGCCAGAGTCATTAAGAAGTATCTTCACTGTAACGAAGATCAAGGAGCAACATCATGGAGTCTGTCTGGGATTAATTGAAGAAAGAGAAGCATCTGAGGCTGCCTAAATCCACAGAAGAACTGTGGTTAGTTCTCCAAGATGTTTTGAACAACCTTCATGCCGAGTTCCATAAAAAAACATGTGCAATTATACCTAGAAGAATTGATTGCATTTTGTTAATTGACGAAAATTGTTAATAACAATATCACACATCAGAATATCGAACAGAAGGCTTAAGTGTCGAGTAGCCTGTGTAGCATGAAAACACATAGATTGCATTTAAAGAATACACCTTATGAGCATAGTTTTAACTCTTTGCGTGAAAGAGGGTTTTAACAATATCGCACATAAGAATGTCTAACAGGTTAGATACCTCTCAGGCACTTGCAGGGTTAAAACACACATGACACAACAGGAGAAAGAATGCCTTGGTTACCATTATCTACCTCTCAAAGATCTGATTGCTGAGGTAGGGCATTTTGGGTTCGTGTGCAAACTGTGTGTGGTGCAGCCTTGAGGATCGGGAGTAGACTTGTGCATTACAAAATTTTTCGGTAAAATTCGATTTCGGATAAATTTTTTTTTTTCCCATTCGGAGGATAAAAATTTCACACCGGACCTATTCAACTCGGACAAATTAGGCAATAATCCAAATTATTTGGCTGAATTTAAAAAAAAAAAAGTGAAATATTAAAAAAAAAATTAAATTAAACAAATAAAAATAAAAAATATATTAAAGTAAGTTCATAATCTCTAATGAGACAGGAAGGGGTATTTTAAAAACCCCTACGCACATATATATGTATATGTCACATCAAATTAAAGCCCTTTCTGCCCTTTAAAAACTGGTATATAATATGTGTTTGTGCAATAAATTAGAAAGATAGGAATTATAGTTGAACACTCACATAGCAAAAATGCCAAAATTGCTTGTGTCCTTATGTGGTTAACCCCTTAATGAGAGGGTTTTTTTTTTCATTATAGCGAATAACTTCCTGGACTTACCAGGTAAGTCGTCTGTCACTAAGGGATTAATATCTACACTTTTCATGAACTGTAAAGCACCTGTTTTACCAGATCTATTTTTAGCAGCATGTAGCAACATTGTAAAATTTTCAGGTGGTAAAGCGCAGTGCCGTCTATTTTTAGTAGCATGTAGCAATATTGTAATAGTTTCAGGCAGGAAAGCGCCGTCTGAATTGCCGAAATTTACACCGAAATTTCGGACTAGGTCAGTTTGGATTCTAATTTTTTTTTTTGGGTGGACCTTGGCTTTCGGAAGGTACGAATGATGCCGAATACACCTTATTCGTCCAAATTCCGAAATTAGCCAAACCGAATCGCACAAGTCTAATCTGGAGATGAACAGAGGCCTGAGAGAAAACTTCACTGAAAACATGAGCAGCAACAAGTGGTAGCACCGGCCACTGGGCTAGGCAGTGCCCAACTGGAGGAGGACATGCCCGTGGTAGGAGAGGACCTGGTCGCAGTGGATTTCACCGGCCACTGGGCTAGGCAGTGCCCAACTGGAGGAGGACATGGCCGTGTTAGGAGATGACCTGGTCGGAGTGGATTGTACTCCTTCAGAGGCTTCCAGTTCATTTCTTCATCTCTCCCAGACATATGTTACCGTTGTGGGGATTCTGGATATCATGCTAAGGACTGATCTCCAGGAAGATGCTTGCTATAATTGTCGGCATTTTGCAAGGACTGCAAGTAGCCCAGGAAGGAGTGGGAGCAGTGCTGCTACAGCTGTGGGAAGCCCAGACACCTGGCATGTGACTGTGATGACCACACCGATGAGCAGAAGTGCTATTCCTGCGGAGAGTTTGGGCACATTCAGAAAGACTGCACCAAGTCAAATGCTTCAGGTGTGGGGAAACTGACCACGTAGCCATCAACTGCAGCAAGACGAGTGAAGTCAACTGTTACCACTGTGGAGAATCGGAGCACCTTACACGGGAATGCACGATCGATGCTACCGCTTAAGTCTCCTTTGTCACCCCTCCTTTTTGTGATTTGATGGCTGTATTATTTTCTGTGAATCCTCTCCACTGGCCAAAGGTTGGCAGATAGAGCTAGTGTTTCTGGAAAGGTTATTGAACTAATATTTGATCTGGTGAATGCTTAGAATTATTTAATTAACCGTTAATCTGCTATTGATCTATCTTAGTGTGTATTTCATAGAATTTCTTTGTTGCATGTGTGTATGGGCCTAACTTTTGTACAGTGGGAAGTTTCTTTTAACCTCTCCCTAGACAAAAGAAGCCGCTATCTGGGATGGGGAAACCATATACCTTATATCTGTGGATTAACCCTAGGAATGCTGTAGGTATGACAAATAGGATTGCTATTGTCATTTTATATTATATGTTGCATGAATTTAATTGTACTTTCTAGACATATATTATTATATTTATAAATATATTCTTGATTTAATCTATTATTCACAATAATAAATGCAATTTATCTGTTTTATCCAGAAGGTATGCAATATTGAAAACAGTAGATGAATAGCTACATTCTATTTATCTAAATCTGGGATTTTATTTCAGATAAGTTTTCTAAATTATATATTTTTATATGGTACAAGAAAATTGTTATGAGACCTGCTATTAAAGTACTCACATAACAACATCCCTTAGACCTTAATTAGCATAGTTAATACAGATTCTGGTGCAGGTATCTGTATACACTGCTGCCAACTGTATTATAATTCATTGTAAGGATTAATTAAACCTTTCTATGCTACTGTGTTCAATTATTGTTATCAAATACCTTTGGATACACCTATGCAATATTTAATCCTGTTTGTGCTGGTAATACTGTTTTGTGAGATTGGTTTTTGAGTTACTGTATTTCTATTTCAATTGGTATTCACTCATTTATATCATTGTTGATTACATTATATATATATATATATATATATATATATATATATATATATATATTTTAATTAATTATATCCTATATAATAATTTGCTAAATCGTGTGTAACGCCCCGACATGCGCAGTACACACTGCTGCGCATGCTGCAGTCATGCGCAGTAGAGACTGCCCGCTCCGCGGCTGATACAGAGCTGGGCGCTCCGAAGGAGCGTCCAGCTCTGTATCAGCCGCGGCGCGGGCAGTCTTTACTGCGCGTGACTGCCCCGTGACCGGGTGGCAGTTGGACTGTTGCCCGTGTAACAGGCTGTTCAACTAGTATGTATATATTTGCAAAAATATATGTAATTGATTGGTTCAATCAATTCTTTACTGTGAAGTAACGTGTCAATACCTAGTATTGTGTAAAGTTGTCAAATTAATTTAATATTATTATTTTATCTATTCATGTGAAAATATACAACCTAATTGGGTCTCCTGGTTAACCCTTTCCTGTATATCCTCAACAGTCATAGCCGAAAATAAACATGGTTCATACCTTTCAAATATCACACTCCTAGTCATATGTAAAAATTATTTATTCGGTGCATAAATTCTAAAATCTATTATAAATGCCCTTTTCCCACGATAGCTCACTTGGTTAATTTCCCAGCTGTGGAATCTGCTCAAATGTCAGTGTCCCAGATTCTAATCCCTGGCAAGGTCAAATATTGGCCAACTTCCACTGGACCAACATGGCAGATTACGGTCTGTACCCTCAGCTTACTGGGCTGCAGTTTTACACAAATCCATAAGAACATCATAACAACAGGTTATTTCAGTGGCTCCATTGGTAACTGTTGCATTCCTCATTCACATCTTTACAGTCAGATAAGATTGAATGCAAACCAGGACAATGCCTTATGTAACGGAGAAAGGAGGAACTCAGTAAGCGTGCAAATTGATTAGAAACTTCCCTTGTACTTCTTATACAGATCAAACAAATCAAACAATGCAGAACAAATTGTTCCACCTCAATACATGTTCCTTTTTAAATGCAAAGCTGTATGCAAAAACTCCCTGTCTTAAAATCAGCAATTTCTTTATTTGGAAAATGTAAAAAAACATAATGCTTTCATAATGGTCCGAACAGTAGGGGGATAAGACTTACAGAGTGGGTAATGGAAGATCTTACAGATGGTAAAGGTGATCAATGCGTTTCGCTCAATAACGGCCCTTAGTCATGCTGATTTTAAGACATAGTTTTTGCATACATTTTTTCATTTGAAAGGGAACATATATCAGGAGTGGTGAGGTTTTTTGTACATTGTGGAGTCTCAGCTATGCTGACCACAACTACGTTCTGAAATTAGGGTGTGGCCAGTCGCAATTTTATACCTCCTTACAGGCTATTATTTAACCCCGTGAATCCAAGAGAGATCTCCAGCACATTGAAGAGCAATTTGTTGGTTTTCTCACTAGCATTCAAGGGCTTAAAGCTTTTTTATTCTTGCTTGTTTTAGGCCAAGGTTATTTTCTGTGCCAGGAAACAGTGGATGAGATTGTGGGAGTAAAGGTGTAGCCTTGGACAGAGCTAGGGCATCTAGTGTGCTTTGCCTACGGACTCCTGTAATGTAAATGTCCTGGGAGACTTGTAAATAACCACTCAGACAGGTACATAAAATCAATTCCACTTTATTGAAAATGATACAATAAACGTAAATATAGACACTTCCCCAAAATTCCCGGGGTCAGGCGTGGGGAGAGTGTGTGATCCACTACCAGGAGCTGACATAGAACCTTAGCCAGATTGATGCACAAGCTAGGAGTGAACCAGTAGCGAGAGCAGAACCACAGAGGTAGTGATAGTGGTAAGTGTATTCTATAGCAGAGCAGAAACAGGAGGCCCATCAGCTAGAATACAAGGACACAACCTCAATACCCTAGAGTGCTAGAGTCACAAAACACGGTGCACCCTAGAACGTTAGAGGCACAACAAGCCCCGGAGGACGTAGGCGTTACTGCACTACAGACAGGACTTTCCCGACCAAGGACAGAGAATGAGAACCTGCCAGGGGAAGCCAGGCCTCAGGGAGCAAGAGAGACTAATCGCCAATGGTCAGAGAAGCCAAAGTACTTAGCACAGTGCGGGAAGTTAGACAAGCCACAGTACTTAGCATGGAACAGGAAGTCAGCCAGGCCAGAGGTCATACACGGAGCGGGTAGTTGGACAAGCCAAGATCAGCATGGAGTGGATAGTCAGCCAGGCCAAAGGTCATGCATGGAGCGGGTAGTCAGACAAGGCCAAAGCAGTATGGAGCGGTCAACAGCTAGGCAAAAGATTCAGGCACAAATCAGTAGTCAGACGGAGCCAGGGTCATACACAAATCAGATTCAGCAGCCAGGAATGGATCACAACGGAAGACTCAGAAAGCGTTCAGGTACACCACGAAAGGGCACTGAGGCAATGATAGAATTCAGCATATAAAGCCTCTCTAGGAGGCGGAGCCACATAGGTCAAACAAGGAAAAAACTATAAAATAGTGAGCGCTCAGAATGACGTAGAGTGACCAGGAAGCTGTCACTCGCCATACTGCCGCCAGGCAATCAAAAGAAAGCGAATAAGCCAGTACAGCACTGTGATAGTACCCCCTTCAATGACCTCTCCCCATGAGAAATGACCAGGCTTATCAGGAAAAAGAGAGAAAACTCTGTATCTCATATTCCTCATGGTCCTCCACCTGCACAGGTCCTGGCACCACCAGTGCAGTAGTATAGCGATTACAAATCAGGGGCTCGAGTAATGATACGTGAAACACATTGTGGATGTGCATACTGGCAAGAAGGTCCAAAGCATAAGTGACAGGGTTCATTCTGTTAAAGGGATAGTAATACTTCGTTTTAACTTTATTTTATTTTGTAGGCATTAAAACAACATGAAGAATGATATAAGTCTTATCTCTGAAACCTTTATGGTTTAAGAGATATTCACAAACAAAGTATCCCTTCCCTGTTCAACCAGATGAGAAGGGAGATGCCCAGGTAGACTGCAGAGAGGGACAATCTTCTATTAAGATAAGAGAAAAAGCTGAAAAACTTGTCAAGGGGGGGAAGGGCTTTCATTGTTTTCATACAAAGAAAATTGTCCCCTTCTGTTATCTGTCCTGTCATACAACTAGACTCACATTTGAGAATAGATGGCTTACACTAGGTAAAAGGGGCGGGGAGGGGAACTTTGCTTGTGAATATCTCATAAACCATAAAGGTTTGAGAGATAAGACTTATATCATTCTTCATGTTTTTTTAATGCCTACAAAATAAAATAAAGTTAAAACGAAGTATTACTATCCCTTTAAGTACGTGATATGGACCTACAAAGCGAGGGGCCAACTTTTTACACGGCACTTGGAGGTTCAGATTGCAGGAGGATAACCAAACCCTGTCCCCAACTTGAAACACAGGAGCAGGCAGTCTCCTCTGGTCTGCATGTCTTTGATAGCACTGTGTGGACATTTGTAGGGCTCTCTGGACTTGTACCAAAGTGGAGCGGAACTGCCTAAAGTGTTCTTCCAGTGTCAGAATGTCTTTTGCACAAAAGGAGTCAGGAAGCACTGAGGGCTGGAACCCATAGTTGATCAAGAAAGGAGAACTCTGTGAGGAAGAGTTCACTGCACAATTCCTGGCAAACTCTGCCCACGGTAACAAGGATGCCCAGTTGTCTTAATGGTCTGAGATGAAACAACGCAAAAACTGTTCCAACCCTTGGTTGGATTTCTCTGCAGCACCGTTGGACTGGAGGTGGTATGCAGAGTAGAACGAAAGTTGGTATCACGGTGCCCATGCTCTTTTTTTTTTTTCTGTCGGTCTGGCCTATGCCTTGCTCCCATTGGCTACCGTGTGTTGGTCCTGCCCAGTATGTCCATTATATACTGGGCTGGGGGCGCCCTCCGGTGCCCTTTCGTGGTGTTCCTGTTCCGGTGCTTATTTCTGCTCGGTGGTTCCCGGTGTGCCGACTTGGCCTGCCAGGCTGCTCTGCATGTTGTCTTCTGCTCCTGTGTGCCGACCCGGATTTCCTGACTGTTCTTCTGACGTTCCTGCTCCGTGGTTCGACCCAGCTTGGCTGGTGTTCCTGCTCCGTGGTCTGATCCGGCTTGGCTGGCGTTCCTGCTCCGTGGTCCAACCCGGCTTGGCTGACGTTCCTGCTCCGTGATCTGACCCGGCTTGATTGGCGTTCCTGATCCGTGATTCTGCCTGGCATGGTTGGCGTTCCTGTGCTGTGTAGCTTGGGCAACGTTCTGACTGTCTGGCAGTTGGGTCCTTTTCCTCCTGCAGAGTGCCAGCGGCCAGTCTCAGTTACTGCTGAGGCAGTTTACCTTGGGCCTAGTCTCCATTGCTGCCTCTGCTTGGTGCAGGTGTCTGCCTCCGTTGCTGCTCCGGCAGTGGGGCCACTGGTTGCCTCCGGTTGTGCTTCTGCGGAGTGAAGGTGTTGTCTCCGTTGCTGCTGCAGCGGTTTGCCTTGGGCCTGGTCTCCATTGCTGCCTCTGCATGGTGCAGGTGTCTGCCTCTGTTGCTGCTCCGGCAGTGGAGCCACTGGTTGCCTCCAGTTGTACTTCCGCAGAGTGCGGGTGTTGTCTCCGTTACTGCTACGGCAGTTTACCTTGGGCCTAGTCTCCGTTACTGCCTCTTCTCAGTGCAAGTGTCTGCCTCTGTTACTGCTCCGTCAGGTGAGCCACCGGTTGCCTCCGGTTATACTTCTTCAGAGTGCAAGTCTTGTCTCCATTACGGCTACGGCAGTTTACCTTGGGCCTAGTCTCCGTTATTGCCTCTGCTCAGTGCAAGTGTCTGCCTCCGTTACTGCTCCGGCAGTAGAGCCACCGGTTGCCTCTGGTATACTTCAGCAGAGTACAAGTGTTGTCTCCGTTACTGCTAAGGCAGTACCTCATGTGTCTCCGTTCCCATTGTTGCCTAGGCAGTTCACGCTAGTTCTGCTTACCTGGTTTTGGGCGTTACGAGTTCTACAGCTGTCTATATGCAGAGAGCCCCATCACAGACCTCTCTGCACATGGGACTGTTTACACTCCGAAGATCTTTAACCCATGCAAGACCTTGCTTCTGGGAATCCATCATATCTGCCTGACCTGTGTCAGTATGCACTGTTGTGGACTCTATGTTTATGCTGGATCTGTGTAGACATATGTATCTATAACCTGTCGTGTGTCTGTACTATTCTGCTGAGATACTACAGGACCTGTGAAGGTTATTTTATTACTGTGATTTCAATAAAACTGTGTTTTATCCTAAACCACTGTGTCTGTGTGTCAAACAAACCGTTACAGTTGGATACCCATCTGGTTACAGAACAACCTCCAAAATTTAGACACAAATTGACTCCCTTGATCCGGAACCAGCATCTTGGGTACTCTGTGGAGTCGAAACACCTCTCTAGCAAATACTCCAGACAATTCTCTGGAGGAAGGGAGTCCCCGGAGTGGAACAAAGTGAGCCATTTTTGACAATCGGTCCACTATCATAAGGATTACTGTATACCCCTTGGAAACCGGTAGTTCCACCATAAAGTCTAAGGAAACGTGAGACCAGGGACGTTCAACATTGGGGATAATTTGGAGTAGACCCACAGGAATATGTCTCGGGGTCTTAGCACGAGCACAAATGGATCATGCAGCCATGAAGGCTGAGCAATCTGCCCTAAGACTGGGCCACCAAAACAACTGGGAGACCGACCAAATCAATTGGTCACGGCCAATATGACCAGCAGTCTTAGATGAGTGATATGTTTCCAACAATCTAGTACAAAGGCCCATGGGTACAATACATTTACCACGGGGCTTGTCAGCCAGAGCAGTGGACTGGGAGGCCAAGATATCCTCGTCCAGAGGAGGTGATGCTGGTGCGGACAGTAGTTACAATACGATCAGCAGGAATGATAGGCACAGTTGTAGATTCAGCCTCCGGGTCAGACTCAAACTGCCTGGACAGGGCATCTACTCTGACATTCTTGGAACCAGGAAGGTACAAGAGTACGAAATTAAATCTGGACAGAAATAATTCTCACCTGGCTTGTCGTGGAGACAGTCTCTTGGCCTTGGACAGATATGTTAGATTCTTATGAACCGTCAGGATCAGGATTGGGGAACTTGTCCTCTCCAGTAGGTGCCTCCACTCATGGAAAGTGAGGATAATAGCCGGGAGCTCGCAGTCACCTATATCATACATACTTTGAGCTCTTGACAGTTTTTTAGAGAAAAATCCACGTGGAAGAATGGGTTTACCAGGGCTGGAATGCTGGGACAGGAGGGCTCCCACTCCAGTTTCAGATGCATCCACCTCCAGTGTAAAGGGTAGGGTGGGATTGGGATGCGACAGTATCAGAGCCTTGCGAAGGTGGACTTCAAATCCTCAAAAGCCTGGATCGCACTGGGAGACCATACAGATGGGTTAGGCCCCTTATGTGTCATGTCATCTTAAATCACATCGCTTAATCCTTGAGAAAATGTGGCCACTAGAGCCTCGTTGTTCCAGCCCACCGCGTACTCGGCTACCGTGCATGAGCCCTGGCAGATTGTCATAAGTTGTTTGGCTGCTGACAATACCCGGGCTGGAACATCAAAGACCCTTCGGAAACCAGATACAAACTCAGAGAAATTCGAGATTATGGGTTTCCCTGTTTCCCATAATGGATTGGCCCATGTCAATGCTCTCCCAGACAGAAAAGAAATCATGAAGCCCACCTTGCTTTGATTACTTGGAAATGCGTTAAGTACCAGTTCCAGAAATATGCCCAACTGGTTAATGAACCCACGACACACGAGTGGTTTCCCCATCATATTGTTGAGGGAGTGGAGCAGTTCCAGACAGCACTCAGAACATATTTATCACAGTGCCCGTGCTCTTTTTGCGACATTCTGTCAGTCTACACTCCTGCTCTACTCCTATTGGCTATACTGTGCTTGTCCCGCCCAGTATGGCCTTTAAATACTGGGTTCTGGCACCTCTCCGGTGCCCTTTCATGGTGTTAAAGTACCAGCGCTTGTTCCTGATCTCAGTTATTCTCAGTGTATCGACCCAGCCTGCCTGACTACTCTGCATCTCGTCTCCTGCCTGTGAACCAACCCAGACTGCCTAACTATTCTGCTTCTCCTCCTCCTGTGTACAGACCCGGCCTGGCTGACGTTCCTGCTCCTGTGTACTGAACTGGCTTGGCTGACGTTCCTGCTCCTGTGTACCGACTCAGCCTGGCTGACGCTCCTGCTCCCGTGTACCGACTTGGATCGGCTGACGTTCCTGCTCCGGTTGCACCAGCCCGGCAACAGGTTGAAGCTGGTGATCCTTTCTCACTGTCTGTGACAGCTGTGCAGTTTTGGTCTCGGTTGCCTCTGTGTCGCCTCGGCGACATTCCTATTGGCTTTTCATTCTAGACGCTCCCGGTTGGTTGCCACCTCAGGGCGAGTTGCTCAGTTGCTCATTCCATTACTGCTACGGCAGTCTCCAGTCGCATAGTCTCTGTTACTGCTACGACAGAGTGCAAGTGGCCTAGTCTCTGTTACTGCTACAGCAGAGTGCAAGTGGCCTAGTCTCTGTTTACTGCTACTGCAGAGTGCAAGTGGCCTAATCTCAGTTTCTGCTATGGCAGAGTGCCAGTGCCCTAGCCTCCGTTTACTGCTACGGCAGAGTACAAGTTGCATGGTTTCCTTTACTGCTACGGCAGCGTCCACGTCTCTCAATCTCCATTACTGCTACGGCAGTGATCAAATCTTCTAGTCTCCATTATTGCTCCAGCAGTGCTCTATGTTGCTCAGCGTCCGTTACTGCTCAGGCAGTTCACCATTGTCTGCTAACCTATTACTGGGCGTTACTCGTCTCTAAGCTCTCTATCCTAGGTGAGCTTCTTAAGAGGCCTTACCTCACATGGGACTGTTTACACTTGCTGAAGGCCATTAACCCATGCAGTACCGATACACTGGGACTCTTTCAAGTTCTCCCTGACCTGTGTCAGTATATGTTATGGACTCTATATCTATACTGGACCTGTGTGGGCATATGTAAATGTAACCTGTCTTGTATCTGTATTATACTAAATATATACTACAGGACCTGTGAGGGTTATTGCATTTCTAATTGCTTAATAAGACTGTGTTTTATCCAAACCTACTGTGTCTGTGTGTCAAACAAACTGTTACAGTATTGCACTCAGTTTTGGACCTTATCACCGGTGTCGGGTCAGGAGAGGCCACCGGTTGTCGCACAGCCCCTTCAAGGTGCGCTGTGCGTTTAACAAGTGTTTGCATCACCAAGGAAAGCTGATCGATCCTTTGATCTTGTATGTCCATCCTGGCAAGGATGCTAGGCACCTGTGGATTTTCTGCACCTTCTGAGGTCATAGCCCTTTTGTGCTGTCACGGGAGACTTGTAAATAACCACTCAGACAGGTACATAAAATCAATTGCACTTTATTGAAAATAATACAATAAAAGTAAATATAGACACTTCCCCAACCTTCCCGGTGTCAGGCATGGGGACAGTGTGCAGTCCACTACCAGGAGCTGACATTGAACGTTAGCCAGACTGATGCACAAGCTAGGAGTGAACTAGTAGAGATAGCAGAATCACAGAGGTAGCGAGAGTGGTAAGCGTGCTTTATAGCGCAGAGGAAACAGTAGGCCCACCAGCTAGAATGCAAGAACACAACCGCAATACCCTAGAACACTAAGGTCAAAGAATACCATGCACCCTAGAACGCTAGAGGCACAACAAGCCATGGAGGACTTAGGCACTGCTGCACCACTGACAGGACTTACCTGACCAAGGACAGAGAATGAGAACCTGCCAGGGCAAGCCAGGCCACAGGGAGCAAGAGAGACTAATCAGTCAATGGTCAAACGATTCAGGTAGTCAGACAAGTCAAAGTACTTAGCACGGAGCAGGAAGTCAGACTAGCCACAGTACTTAGCACGGAGCAGGGAGCCAACCAGACTAGAGGTCATACACGGAGCAGTAGTATCACGGTGCCCGTGATTGTCTCCAGTGTTACTTTACTGTAGCAGTGACCTTGCTACTTCCTGGCTGTCTCTCAGTGTAAGTCACTGTTCTTATAGGTCACTGGCAATTGCTGTCATGTGTCCGCCCACCTACTAGCCCTTAAATGCCTCAGCATTTCCAAGACCCAGTGCCCTTTCGTGGTGTACCTGAGCCTTGTGCTGTGTTGGTCCATTTACTTATTCCTGTGTATTACTGCTGGCTTTGTCTGACTACCCGATCCGGCTCTGACTCCTGGCTTTGTCTGACTACCCGATCCGGCTCTGACCCCTGGCTTCGTTTGACTATCCGATCCGGCTCTGAACCGGCTTCGCCTTATTACTTCCTCCTCTGTTGCGATCCCTACTTTGGTTTACTGCCAGCCTCGGCTACCCAGCCCCGGCTATTCTTCACTCTCAGCTTCCTAGGCCTACTGTTACCACTGCGCTTGCTAACCCTGTAGCAGTGCTTGTTTAGTCATCTGTGTCACTGACCTTCTGCGGCCTATGGTCCGGGTGGCTTGTTGCCTCGCCTAGCATTCTAGGTGCAGTTTACATTTGCCTCTTGGTATACCCTAGTGGCAGGGTATAGTTGTGCTATTGTTAACCTGTCTAGTAAAGGGATGAGGAAGTGCCGTGCACTGTTTTCATACCTGATCTCGTGAAGGTTGCGGAGGGCTAGTATGTATACGCTACTATTTACACCTGCCTAGTGAAAGGTTGAGAAAGTGCCGTACACTGTTCTCACACCTGGTTTTGTGAAGGGCCTGTACGTATGTATATGCTACAAGTTTACACCTGGACCGCACTATCCTCACACCTGGACTTGTGAAGGTAGTGGACGTATAGTCTCTACTTGGTGGTGCTCCAGTGTTCTGGAGTTTCTCTCTCCTGTTGCCGGCTCCAGCGTTCTGGAGTTTCTCTCTCCTGTTGCTTTTGGGTTTACCCTAGCTTTAGGGTACAGACGTGGTACCATCTCACACCCACCTAGTGGAGGGTGAAGGAAGTGTTGTGCATTGTCCTTACCTGGTTTTGTGGAGAGGTACATTGCTGCTACTATTATATTTTCAATAAAATCTATTTTATTTTATCTGTACTAGTCAGTGTCTTTATTTCTCAAGTCACTCCGTGACAGTTAGTCGGAAAAGCCAAGGTCAGCATTGAGCAGTTAGTCAGCCAGGCCAAAGGCCATACACGGAGTGAGTAGTCAGACAAGGCCAAAGTTGGTACTGAGCTGCCAATAGCTAGGCAAAAGGTTCAGGCACAAATCAGTAGTCAGACGGAGCCAGGGTCATACACAAATCGGATTCAGCAGCCAGGAACGGATCACAATGGAAGACTCAGGAAGCTTTCAGGTACACCATGAAAGGGCACTGAGGCAATGATAGAATGCAGCATATAAGGCCTCTCTAGGAGGTGGAGTCACATAGGTCAAACAAGGTGGAAACTATAAAATCACAAGAAAGCGAATAGGCCAGCAAGAGCACCAGAATCACAGGCACCATGATAGTAAATTATACCTTATCATAGTGGGAGTGTTTGCGTGTGTCAATGAAGCCAGGAACTATGCCATCGGGAGCATGTACTTCTGGCAGGGTCACCCACGGTAGACAGATCAAAGCTAAAACGCCAGCTTAAATCAATCCAATATCTGCAAATCCACGCTGGACCAGCGTAGCAAATTATGGTCCAATCCCTCAGCATGGTTTCACAACAAAAACAATGCCAGAGGACTGACCTCCATTACACCTGGGAGAAGAACAGGGCCCTTGTCCAAAGCATCCTGGAGAGGGAGAGTATCCTGTATCCGAGGGAGAGAGTCCATGGCCTGGCATCTAGGAAGAAGGCCACCTAGAGTCAAGGTACTTCAGCTCGACCATGGTAGGGTGATTGTAATTATAAGCAGTTGGTGAAGCACAAGATGGGTGAGGTTGCCCTGTATGCTGAGGCACTGGACGTGGTCCCCCTCTCCAGATCACCTTTGGAGGAGATGCTGAGGGACAGTCTGTCAGCTATTGCTGTTGAGGGGATCCCCAAAGGATTTGACATTGGGAACAACAGTACCCTACATACTACTGGTAAGTGTATAATTCCATAACTAGATACCACACAAACACAAATAACCACTACAACCCAACACAGTGACACCTGAACACATGGCCAGCATTGATCTACACAACTGCACCAGCACAGAGCTGAGTTGGTTCAAACAAGGACAGAATACTGCTACTTCTGAATCAAGCACAGCTACTGATGAACACCAGACTCGCTGTACAAGCCTCTGAATATGTTACCCCAGACAACAGACAAGAGGAAAGTGGGACTGAATATTCTACATTGTATCCAGAATCCTCTTCAACATCAATACCTATTGAACAGTTTAATGAGCAAATTCTGAGGAAGAAATGGACACTTAAATTAAAATATGCTTGGTATCTCTTAAAGGCAAAGACCCCAAAATGGATTGGACCTTTTCTTATTTTCTTATTGATTGCAACCATCATCATTATTTCAGCTTGCACTGTGATACTGAGAATGCACTGGAACTATGTCACACAGCAGCCAGAAGAAGTTCTGAATTGGACTAAGATGCATGCACCTTTAAATAACAAGCCACAGCACATCAGGAAAGGTAGCGCTATCCACTATGACCTGCAACCAGTTGATATACAGACCCCAAGCCTACCTCAAGGACTTTATTGGAAACCTTTTCCCATGCCAATTATACAGAAGCTAAGAACTTTAGGAGTCTCTCAGATCATTCTAATGGACTCTGATATTATGGCTAAGAGTGCTGGGATCACCACTTTTGAAGGAAGAAGGTTGGTCAGAGACCACATTAATGAACAGATGAAAATGGTTCAAGCCTCTACACTGCAATATGATTTACCCTCGCATGACCACTCCAAGCAAAGGCCCTTCAGAGAAAAAATGTGCTATGCAGCTTTTGGACATTGTTACTATGTTGATTTTCAAACAACAAGATTGTGGCCAGCTAAAGAAATTAAAGCTGATCATTGCCCACAACCTGGTACCACCCTAGACAAGGTGAAATATAAAGAGTATCCTATTTTCTACCTACGTAAATACTGGACAGAATACTCAAAAGGGCTTCTTTCCCAGAGGAAGAAATGATGCAAAGAAAAAATTCTGGGAAGGTGCTGAAGAAGAAGAGTATCACTTTCCTGGCGGAGTTAAACCATACACTGGCGCTATATTCTGTTCCAATGCTATATATTCTGACTGGTGGGAAAAGGACTTGGAAGATGATGGCTTTGATGAACTGTTATCTAAATTGAATAATGAATTGTTAAATGAACACCCAGGATGACTAAGTGATCAAGCTTTGCCTGTTGAATGGAATCTAGCTGGTAATGGATCTATGTTTCGCAGTTTAACTGCATGAGACACTTGTATGCAACCAAGATACACATCTTTCCTTAATTCCTCCTCCTACAGCCATTCATGTAAAGACAAAGGAAACCTTTGCAATATAACCAAAGAGAAGTTGATCAGACAACGTATATGCAATCCAAGCATCCCTTCTCATGTATACAGATGTAAACCATGCTCATGGTATGCTGAAGATCTTCCTGAAAATTCCTTCAGATGACAGCCTAAGAAGATTGACCAAGGCTACTTATTTTTTACTGGGTTACCAGGTTTTTGGTGTGTGCAGCGGCGTCAAATTGTTAATGCTAATTATGCCATTTACTCCCTGTTCCAGAAATGTCTCTCAGATAGTGCAATTTATAGAGTTGACATCGTCATACAAGGTATCAGGCGTAAGATGTCTGTCATGGTGGGTCCAGATGATGTGCCTTGTGATTTTACATGCTGTCTGCAGACTAATATTGCTGATTTGCCATATGCTCAGGCTGGATGGGGGACCAACAATATGTTTGCTAATGTCACCTATGCCCTCCATGACAAGGTCAGTACTAATGAATGTGCAAATGATAAAGGTGTTGGTAGAAAACTATTAAGTAATGCTGACGTTCTTATCAACACTGGACATTTGTTAAGTGACGCTGTGTCCACTATTAGTCAGATTTCTGATTTTATTGATGAAGAACTCAGGAGAGGTATCCTTGTTTTAAAAGACAATATGCTTACCCTCCTATCTACTGCTATTTCAGATTTTACAACTCTAAATGAAGAGTTGAAAGCTTTAGTGCTTCTCAACAAGCTCACTGCCACTAGAGTAACTTTACAGAATGAGAAAATAGACACTTCTCTTTTTAACATCACTTACATTCAGGGGCAGACTGACCATACGGGCATTCGGTCACAGACCAAGGGACCGTGACCGAAGGGGGCCCGCAGCCGCTTCCAGCTCTGCTCAGCAGCTCTCCAACAACGGCCGCCGGCGCGCCATTCTAGTAATACAGAGCGCTGGGAGATGATATCATCTCCCAGCCTCTGCATTACTAGAGGCACGCGGGACTTCGCACAGTATTAAGCCACGCCGCTAGACCACCAGGGACTGGAGGTAGGGGCAGTGTGGAAGGGGCGATGTGGAGATGGGGGCATTGTGGAGATGAAGGGGCAATGTGGAGATGGGGGCATTGTGGAAGGGGCATTGTGGAGATGAAGGGGGCATTGTGGAAGGGGCATTGTCGAAGGGGACATTGTGGAAGGGGCATTGTGCAGATGAAGGGGGCATTGTGGAAGGGGCATTGTCGAAGGGGACATTGTGGAAGGGGCATTGTGGAGATGAAGGGGCAAGTGGAGATTTCTGCAGGGGGTCCAGACCTCTTTTTGGACCAGGGGCCCTGGGTCCTGTCAGTCCGCCCCTGCTTACATTGCTAAACAGCTTGACTTGTCAGATAAACAATCTGAAATTATGACTCATGTCTCTAAAGCCACTATTTATAATGTGAATGAACTCAGACACAGACAAGTTAAAAATCCTGATGATTGTCTATGAGAATTATCTGTTTACTATGAATTAATCATTCCTGGTGAGGTTTATACTACCAATTGGGAGATAATGAATATTGGTCATTTAACCAGCTCCCCTGATAATTTAGCCTTGATTCAAATCCAACAACCTTACCAATATATATAATCTAGATGTGATGAAATTTCTTATCTCAGTGTCAGTAATTGCAAAGACCTTGGTTATTTAGTTTGTAATGATGTTACTATTCATTTACCCTGTGGGCTCCAAGGTACTGGTTCAGATTGCCCTATCACTGCAACTCCAGTTAAAAGCCCATACACCCTTGTTGTTGCATTGGAGAATGGATCTTATATCCTTATGTCTTCCTACAGTGATTGTAATATTCTCACTCTGCAGTTACGGTTAACACTACTGTATCCTGTTTTGATTACACCCTTACACCTCCAGGGCTCAGTCAAACCCTCTCTAAGAGGAACTTCACATTTTCTGTACCACATATTGAACTTCAGATTCGTTACATGTCTGCATTCCTTGCTAACCTTAAAGGGATAGTAATATTTCATAATAAAAACAGCTCTATTTAATCGTCATAGTATTTGGACGTTGGAGAGTGTTATTTCAATACTGTCAGAGTTATAGTTCAAAAGTAATTCAATGACAAAGTATCCCCCTCCCTCCCCTTTTACTGATGTAACACTGCTCAGCCAGAGCAGAAGGGAGGTGCCCAGGTAGACTGCAGAGAGGGACAATCTGGTCTATGGACTGCATTCCACATCTGAGAAGAGATTGCTTACACTAGGTAAAAGGGGTGGGAGGGGGAAACTTTGCTTGTGAGTATCTGTCAAACCATAAAGGTTTGAGAGATAAGCCTTATATCGTTCTTCATGTTTTTTTAATGCCTACAAAATAAAATAAAGATAAAACGAAGTATTACTATCCCTTTAAGAATGTTCAGATAACCCTAGGCTCCACCCATGATAAAGTTGCTCTTCTTTTACAGAAAATACATTCTGAACTCCTCAGAGTTGATCTCCATGAGGGTAATTTTCCACACTGGGCATATAATCCCTGGAAACCTTCCTTCCCACTATGGGTCATTTAATCTCTAACCTTGGACAAGGTCTAGGTACCCTAGGTGGTGGTTTCCTTGGGGGTCTAGGCACCTTTCTTAGTTATGTTAAACCCCTCCTCTTCATTATACTAGGAATTGGTATCATTTTTGTCTTATTCAAACTGTTTTCTCTTCTTTCTAATAAGAAGAGGCCTGAATAATGCATTAGGCTCAGATGCCTTCCTCTGCTTATTATCTTATAGGGATATCTCCCTTATACTCTTTGAATGGTATTCCTATAAATTATTTACATTTATGCATGTGTCTTGCTACATTTACTTTAACCTTTGCTATTGCAAGTGTATTGTGGAACATTATATGTAAGCACATTTTACTATATAACTTTAACCCCTTATGTGCTTCAGTTCCCTTCAGCCTTAATGGTATTTTCCTAACACTACTTATGAATATATTGTATTTTCTTATATCTCATTCACAGTGTGAAGATATTGTGCTTCATAAAGAAACAGAGCATTAGATGGCAAAGCTTGTCTGTCTTTCGTAACCCACACAGAACCACACTGAAATCTTATCTTGCTCAGGAGTCAGTTCACCCAATGTCACATGTATCTGTGACCCCTCCTGCTCCAGTGATTCTACAAGATTTCATGTATAAATCCCCTTGTTACCTTTCTCTGTGCTAACCCCTCAAGGTTTAGTGCGCCCACGCAATCTTCAAATGTTTTTTTAATTTTTGGATGATTAAAGATATGCTTCATTCTCTTTATCTCCCTCACCTGAAGTGTGTTGATAAACCTCTGCAAGTTTTTCAGATGTGTTCCTACAGCCCACGTTTTGGATGCACCAGTCTTGTTAGCCATAGAGGCTGCAACTACACCACTCTGTTTACCTGCCTTGGTGGACGTCATGAACTGTGTTATGGTGCACTCTGGGAAGGAACTCTTGCCTCTGTTTATCATCCTGAATCTATAGCTATTCTTACTCAAGGAGATTTTTATCCATTGTTTCCCACTCATTCCAATTTCTTTTGTCCTCGTGTATCTGCACTCACTTGTACTTGTTTTACTATGAAGGAAATTAATGTTGATGACTCTCCTTTGTCGCCCCCCTTATGGGAGCAACATCGGACTTTTCTCATGACCCAGTGATCATTCCTACTACTAGAGTTACTTCTTCTCCTCCCTGTGATTCTCTGCCACGCCTACCAGGGGGTGTTGCAGGGGAATAAGCCCCCCTATAACTTTTATATGATTTATATACTTTCTACCCATAACCCTTTTGTATTCTGCATATAGCTATTCTTACATGGCACACAAAGGGTTAATACGTACATTTATTTTCTAGCCATGGCAGAGAATGCTAGAACATATTCTTACTTTATCTGGACAAACTTATGGACACATAACCGTCTGCCCTAACTGATAATCACCACACATCTCCTATAGCTCCTAGAAAAAGGAAATAAACAGTTAGACAATTGTCCTTTTTACCCCTGGGCCTCTAGATAGCAGAAGTATACCGTTGGCTGCTTCTAAGACCCTAGCAACAGGTCCAATAGCCACTTTTTATATCCATCCGCAAATATGGTCTTTCCGTGCACAAGCCAAATTGATTTGAATTGATTGTTACAATTAATATAATACAGTTGGCCTCAGTGTCTCTTAATACCTCTGCCCCTGAAACTGTATAGACTATGCCAATTATGATGTAAGGGGTATTGTGAGATGAATTAAATAATTCCTCTAACAATTCCTTGTATCATATATCAATAATAATCAAATTTAGGGAATAACTGGAACAGAATCCCAGATTTGAATTACTGTAATTTAATTATATACTGAATTCAATATTGAATACCTCTGAATAAAATATATAAATTGCAATTAATATAGTCAATCAAAATCACACAAATAATCTACTTAAAATTACTTCATGCAACATTTATCATAATTTTGACTACAGCAACATATATAAAACCTATAGGCACTCCAAGGGTTAATCCACACGTTTAAAATAGATGCCACACCCAGCAGTTATTTTGTCTATTGAGTTAATACCTTCAATTACAAAATATAAACCTAGTACATATACAGAGAATTCCAAAGAAAACACCACTAACAACAGATAAATAGCGGTTAAAGGGTTAATAACTGGATTCAAAGAATATCCTATATCAAATATTAACTTATTATAATCTTCCCAGAACCACTAAATATTACTCTAGAAATACCAAGATTAATATTAGCTAATATAGATAACCCACGCTATATACTGTATTACACTGATTGGCAATTTATAACATTTCCCAATAGATATATATATAGATTCTATTATTTCCAGAATTTAATAGCTAAATCTAGCTTATTATAAATTATCCCAGATGGTTGGCCAGTCCACTTAAGACAATTATAAGACTATTTAAGTTTCTTCAAACAGAAGAAAAATTATGAAATTCTGGATTAAATGAATCTAAATGAATAAATGATATAGTTACCAATCAAGATTTCTTTGTATTTCTCTGTGAGATGGCAGGATCAGGAATTTAATCAGCAAAGCCAAGAGAGTCCAGGAACCCAGAGTTTTCTTTCAGGAAGTGAAGCCTTTTCTTTTTCAGGAGGTGCAGCCTCCTTTTTCTAACAATATCTTGGCATTATATTGTCAGTTTTTGCCTTATCAGTAATCCCCACCTCTTTCCAATGATTGGATAAAGATCCATCTCATTATACTGTGACATCACCAGTCAGACCTGATTGGATACTCATATCTTATGCTAATCAAATATAAACAAGAACATTATGAGTATTTAATAATATAAAGGCTGCAGGTGGCGCTATTACTCTATATTAGAATTTTACATGTGGCAGATGAGATGGCTTTCATCAGAATTAAGAAAGAGTTCAAAGTTTATCAGAGATCCCATAAACATGTCATTCCACCAGCCTTTCTCACATAGGATTACATCTTTCTCAGCCATTTTGTCTCCAACTGAATATCAATCTGCCATTAAGCTGACATTCAGTTATTTTCACTCCCTACCTTGGACCAATGGCCCATTGTTCAAACATGAGGTAATTTGAACATCTACTCAACAGAATTTCAGTTAAATTCTAGTATTAGAATTAACCCTATATGCTCCCCCAGGACAAAGTCTCTGACATAATCCCCCTTTTAGCAAAAGATTTTGTAACTTGATAAAAGTTCTACAATATTATTGCTAAACTGGAAGAGACTGTTGTCATCTTCTTCCCGTGACTGGGATCGTCTCTGAAGTTAATACAGTTCGCTTCAGTTCATCAACTACTTAATGGCATCAACTTGTTCCCAAAAGATGAGGCACTTATTGTTCTCTTCAATAATTGGAACAATCTCTCTGATTAGGGAATCATATACCAATTTTGTTGATGGGAAGACGTTGTGTCTAATACGAATAGTTGCTTGGCCTATTCAAGGATCCCCATAGTTTTTGCTTGAGCTGAAAAGGCACGCACATCATATCAGACTCCCAGTTTTGGAAACAGGTGGTGGGAGAAATAGCAAATTCTTTTTGGATGATGATTTATGGGAACAGGTTGGCAGAACTCCTCTAGGATCCAAATTCTTCTCTGTTAGGATGGTCTCCGGCATCTCTTGCCCAAGGGTTCTTGATAAAAACACTGGAACCACGCTTGGCTGTGTCCGGAACTCCTGTCACAGAAGAAGGATGATTCACATCATGGCTTTGGCTTTGGCTGGAACTCCTGTAATCGAAGGAGGATGATCCACATCACGGCCTTGGTCCTGACGTCCATAACCATGGCAACTGTCAATCGACCTCCGTCTTTTAAGAACTCTTTGGTCTAAAAGAAATGACACATGAGTGATCTCATATTGAAACATTTGTTGCATGCATACATACATGACAATACAGTTTCAATCAGTATCCCTATGACTATGGTACTGTTACGATTACTGTGTATAGTTTTGCACCAGTTTGCTTGTGGCCCTTGTTAGCCTTAAGCTAAACTATCGTAAACTAACACTCTCTGTCTCTACTCTTCCCCCTTTTACAGAGGAATGACCCTCAGCTGTATGCTACAAACAAAACCTTGCCAAAACGAAAAATAAAATTAGCATAACAACATTTTCAGAGAATCATAGAGCATCAAACCATTTGTTGACGAGATATGTTAGAGTGTTAGAGGGGAACATACATGCCACACAGACAGACAAAAGAGAGAGCGACGTATTCACTGAAACCAAAAGAAGACAAGAGAACAAGATATGACAATGTCATTTGTACAATCAAGGATACTCATCCATCCGATGATTAATTAGGATCCTTGTTCTTCTTCCTCTTCTCCTTCTATGATCTGTAACTGTGATTTGTGGTGGCAAGCCCGCAATTGATTTATATGAACCCACTTTTCTACAATTTCACCATTAATAGGGATAGAAACCTTATAGGCAAATTCCCTGTGGTGGTCTTTAGATCATGGTAAGTTTTATTACTTACCACTACCTTCTCCAGAATTATCTGGGTAAAAGACAATTGTATAACATTCACTTAGTCTATAATGGGCTTTAATTGCTGTGGTAAATCAGCACCTATAATTAACCTGTTATAGGGGATCCCCATTACTATGACTATATGTGTGAATGATTTATTACCGATATTAAATTTTAGCCATATGGTTCCCAATACGTTTAAGGGGTTACCTCCTACGCTTATTACGGATCCATCCAATGCTTTCAACACAGGCTTTACAGGAGTACACTCCATAATATGATACTAATGGGAGCTAGACCCTGTATCTAAGAGGTGCTGAATAGCGTAGCTTGAGATCCTGTAAACAAATCTTCCTTCAGATGCCTGAGAATCCCCCTCCTGCCTGCAAGGGTTAATTCCTGAATTTACAGGAGCAGACTTGCTGACCACTGGGTCATGTTGTACAGTTGCAGCATCCCCCTTCACTCCTCCTCCTTCAACCTGTTCTGGAAAAATGCAGGAAAAAGAAGTGACATCATCAGGGATGGACTTATGTGTACTTGGCTGTGGGTGAGATAAGGAAGAAATGTTAGAGTCACACAAAGCATTTACATCCTGTAAAGAAAATGTGTTAGCATTCCTGTTGGTTAAAATATTATCAGTTATTATAGGACTTACATAGGGTAAAGCAATGTTATTCTTTTCCCCTAAGGCCTGGTTACCATTACCCTGTTCTGTTATTGATTGGTAGTCGCCACTCCTGGGGCTGTCCCTAAAAAGGGTTAGATCCTTGCTGGGTATCAGAACTGGGGCTTTGGCCTAGCTGTGCCATAGTAGTCATCATTTTTGCCATCATATCTTTTAGGTTGTTAACCTGGACCTTACGACTTACTTGCTTCTGACCTTGGCTCCCAGAATCAGACTTATTATTTTGCTGATTTTGCTGGGCCCCTGATTATTAGAGTTTTTACTCTTTTGAACCTCCTGGGAAACTTAGATCTATTTCGGTTTTTGTTGTAACCCTGGGATCTCTTGAAAAATGGTTTCTGACCATTTGAGTTATTAGACCCCTGGGAACTAACATAGGCAGGTCCCTTCTGTCCTGGTGCCTGTTTATGAACCTGTGGAGATTTTAACACCTCTGCATAGGTTCTCTTGCCAGATTCAAAGGGCAAACTTTCCTCAACCAATGTTTCTGCTACACACGGGGCGGCAGGCTTCTTGTCCCTAGCTGGGGTATTCTCACTCTGCTGGGCATTATACAGCTTAATAGCTTGAGTGAGTAACCAATCTAGTGATAACAGGGGTGAATAATCCCTAGCTAGATTAGTTTTCATGTACCTAGGCAGAGCATTAAAGAATAGCTCCCTGAAGTCATCTGAATGAAAATCTGCATCCCTATCTGCAAGGATATATGCACATTTAAGCTCTGACAAGAATTGCCTGGGGTCCTGGTCTGGCCTACATTTTAGTGCATATATAGCACATTTAGCTTCATAGCGAGTTTTATAAGGAACAAACGCTAGGATTATCTGTTCCACTGTTTCCTCCCAGGTAGTGATATCCATCTCAGCTAAAGAACTGAAAAAGAAATTCTCTGCAACATCAAAAACCCAAGGCACGTAATACATTTTATAACGGTCAGAATGAAGGCCTAGAGATGCAAGTGTTTCAGTATAACGGTCTAAATGACTCACAATGGATATTTTAGATTTTCTGTGGAAAACTGGCACGGTATCCCTAAGAAATCTTATTATTTTAGTTCCTTCAACTAAAGGTGACTATTCCTCCTGTTCAAACCTACTTAATGTGGGCATTGGCCTCCTGTGAGGTTTGATCATTGACTCCCTGTTAGAGGGTAATCTGTGCCCTGTTAAAAGGCTCCGTGGTGCAGGGTGTGTGACTTGCTCTGGGATATTACCCTCATCATCACACTTCAGCAAGAAGTGTGACTTCTGAGGACTGACAGCCCCCTTCTCCCCAGGTGAGTAATCCTGATGACTGCTAGGTATGGCTGGTTGGGCCTGAACTACCTTGTCAGGACTAATATCCTGTCCCATCTCAGAGGGGGTATGGTCAGAATCAGAAGCAGTAAGGGCCTGCATTCTTTCTGACAATTCCTGGATCTGGCTGGACAAGACATTAAATATATCTAGATCCACTGATTTATCCCCCTTAGGGGCATTATCACTGGCCTGATATACCAACACTTGCTCTCGCAATTCTATATTGTCCTGAACCCGCTTGTCTAAATGGGATTGGAGTTGCCTAATGTGTTCTTGCAAAATGTATATCTCACCTTGTAGATCATACATCTTAGCACTAATGGCAGTATTCTGTGCTTTTGTAGACCACATTTCCTCAAGAGCTGCTTTACGCCTGCTGTCTAGCCCATTTACCTGGTGCTGGAGATACTCAATTTGCTCTTCCTGTGAGTTTGCAAGTTTAAGAAATTTACGCACCTCTTCCTCTAACTCAGAAATCTTTTCAGTCTGAGCCTTTAGTGCTTGTTTTAGTGGCTCTACACCCTTTTGCTTAGCCTCCAATTTGTTTCTCTGGAAGCCTATAATAGTTAACAATTCAGGCACAATTAATAAAATCTGGATGTCCAAATCCCTTGCCTTAGTTTGATCTATACACCTATTCAATGCTCGATAATAGAAGCTATCAGGCTGCCACATTTTATCAAATTGGGATACCACCCTTAGCTCTATATCATTACACCATTGCTGTGCATCACTTTTAATTTTGAGGAGAGAATGGATGGCATAAATTATTATTCTTCTGGTCTCTGTTCCATTGGATCAGACACTGAAGAAGTTGCCTGAGACATGTTTAAGCACAAATATGTTACTGTGTAATATATCTGCCAATAAAATTATTTGACAAATGTGTCAATCCTATATAAAGATCTCGGTGGGACCTCCAGAAATCTGTCGGGCTAGTTATATGAAGGTATCCAAAGGGTTAAAACAGAGAACCACTCAGGTTGGATTTCTTCACTTAAATAGGCAATTGACAATAAAATAATTCGAGAACTTTATCTTTAATATGTATTGACACGCTACTTCACAGTAACGAATTGATCACAAGAATCAATCCTTCATATTTGTGCAAAAATATATATTTTATTAAAATACAATATATACAAGTATCAGTAACAATGAAATATATAAGTGATTAGCAATTATAAAAGGTACACAGAAAATCAAAGCACACTTATTATCATAAAGATTACCAGCGGTGCAAGGGTTAACAACACATAGGTATATTCAGAGGTATAATAACAATACTTGCATTCAGTAGCATAGAACAGGTTAATTGATTGTTACAATTAATATAATACAGTTGGCCGCAGTGTCTCTTAATACCTCTGCCCCTGAAACTGTATAGACTATGCCAATTATGATGTAAGGGGTATTGTGAGATGAATTAAATAATTCCTCTAACAATTCCTTGTATCATATTTCAATAATAATCAAATTTAGGGAATAACTGGAATAGAATCCCAGATTTGAATCACTATAATTTAATTATATACTGAATTCAATATTGAATACCTCTGAATAAAATATATAAATTGCAATTAATATAGTCAATCAAAATCACACAAATAATCTACTTAAAATTACTTCATGCAACATTTATCATAATTTTGACTACAGCAACATATATAAAACCTATAGGCACTCCAAGGGTTAATCCACACGTTTAAAATAGATGCCACACCCAGCAGTTATTTTGTCTATTGAGTTAATACCTTCAATTACAAAATATAAACCTAGTACATATACAGAGAATTCCAAAGAAAACACCACTAACAACAGATAAATAGCGGTTAAAGGGTTAATAATTGGATTCAAAGAATATCCTATATCAAATATTAACTTATTATAATCTTCCCAGAACCACTAAATATTACTCTAGAAATACCAAGATTAATATTAGCTAATATAGATAACCCACGCTATATACTGTATTACACTGATTGGCAATTTATAACATTTCCCAATAGATATATATATAGATTCTATTATTTCCAGAATTTAATAGCTAAATCTAGCTTATTATAAATTATCCCAGATGGTTGGCCAGTCCACTTAAGACAATTATAAGACTATTTAAGTTTCTTCAAACAGAAAAATTATGAAATTCTGGATTAAATGAATCTAAATGAATAAATGATATAGTTACCAATCAAGATTTCTTTGTATTTCTCTGTGAGATGGCAGGATCAGAAATTTAATCAGCAAAGCCAAGAGAGTCCAGGAACCCAGAGTTTTCTTTCAGGAAGTGAAGCCTTTTCTTTTTCAGGAGGTGCAGCCTCCTTTTTCTAACAATATCTTGGCAATTCAGTTAAATTCTAGTATTAGAATTAACCCTATATGCTCCCCCAGGACAATGTCTCTGACAGTGGAAATGTCAACATGGATGAAGGAATGGCACATGACAGTTGAATTCACACCCTCAACGTGACACGTGCATGGAATAGCTGCTGCATGGGTTACATACTGCCAGCAATCTCAGGGCTGTGTATGCCATTCATCCTGTGGGGTGAAAAAGATCATAATGTGTTGTGTGAGTGTGTTTGCACACATTCCCAGTGGCTGATCATGGACATATATGGATTATGTTTGTTTCTGTGTTATACTCACAGCTAATGCAGTCCCTGTTGAGCCTGTCTCATATCTGAGCCCCTCTCTGGGTCTCCTCATGACATGCACATGGAACTGATACCTCCACAATGGGTACTGGCTCATCATTGTCCACAAGACCGTGTATATATACGGATATATTGTGGTGCATTGCACATGCCAGGATTATGTTACATGCTTTTCTGGGTGGATATTGCAGAGCCCCACCGAGTGATCAAGGCAATGGAATCAGGCTTTCAGCAGGCCAAAGGTGTGTTCTATTACATTCCTGGTTCTGCTGTGAGAGTCAGTATAACGCTCCTGTGCAGGTATGTGGATTGGTTATTGGTGTGAGTAACCACAGCTTGCACCCATAGCCAGCATCACCTATGGTTAGAGAGTAGTGAAACAGGGAGTGCATGTTATTTGGATGATGTACTTGCTTTCTGTCATGACCATGCTAAGTTGTGTTTACATGATTCCTGTGAGTGCACTTGTGGCTATGGCGTGATGTTTGGCTTGTTGACTCACCCAAAAGTCATCCTACTGTATAGGTCCCATTCTCAAAGTCCCTGTGGACAGTAGAGTGTCTGGGAATGTAGGAGTCGTAACAGCTGCTGGGATAGGAGGCACAAACATGGGTTAACTTCATTGTGGCATCACATACCATCTTACATTGATGCAATTGGAAGTTTTCCTGTTGATGTACAGATATCCCTCTTGCACTGGAGTTTGTGTTCGCACTTGTGTACAATCTATGGCGCTCATGACCCTGGGCATTCCTCCGCTTGTGTAAAAGCCCTGTTGGAAATGTGTCAATGTAGGTCATGGTGTTCCTCTTGAGGGCTGTGAACACCTGAGCCAGTGTTCTTGAACACGTGGCCTGGGACATACCAGATAGATAGCCTTCTGTGGACTGGAAGGATCCACTTGCCATGAAATGGGTGGCACATGTCAGCTTCTGCAATCTGGATAGGGAACTGTTGGTGCTGTAAATGGGGTCCATGTCGTCTTTGATCTTCTCATATATCTGGATGATGCTGTGGGACGTCAATCTGTAGCAGTCTCTGACTTCAGTGTCCTTCATTCCCAGGATCCTTGTTCTTAATATCCTGGGTCTGTGCAGATGTTGCTGACATCCCTGTGCTGCTCCACAGGTCCGTGTGGCAGCTGTGGGAGATCCGGTTCGGGCAGCTGGGAAGCTGCTGCCTGGTGTGGTTCTCCAGTAGGAGATGGGCTCCTCTCTGACTGTCCAGCTAGAGCATCAGCATCAACAGGTGTGCTTGGGGGAAGATGGTGATCCCTCATAGCCCTCCCATGCCTTTGTCTCTGCTGTCTTCGAAGGAATAGGTATGCATACTTACAGGTCATAATCTCTTTCTCTGTCTCTATTTTTGTCTCTCTCTTGCTCTGAGTGGTTTCACTGTAAAAACACCATGTCTGAGGAGGGTGAGCTGTCCCTTTAAGACAGTGGTGGGGTGTTGTCCAGTCACTGTCATGCGGTCAGGTGTGACCAATGGGAGGGTGTATGCTGTGCAGGGACGTGTTTCCCAGTGTGTCTCTTGTTGTTTTTTTCTCTGATTTGTTGTAATTGCTGTGAATCTGTCAGTTGTGTGTGAGTGATGTTGTCAGGTGTATGTTGTGTCTACATTGGCTGGTGATGTTGCACAGGTGAGCTAGGTTTGCTTCTGGATTGACAGGTGTGTGTGTTGTGTTGTGTGTTAACACGCATTTTTCTGGGGTATGGTGTGGCAGGCTTTATAACTGTTGAAAGAACATTTTAATTTATTTTGTATCTCGGTCATCATTACTACTTATATCCCTTTTCGATTTCTGTGATTCCTGGATTCCTGAGATTCCTTGGAGATCCCTGTTCAGGGGCAGGTGTTTCCCCTATTGCCTTGCTGGTTACTGTGATCCCATCTGATATGTCACCTAAAAGTGAGAAATTACATGGATGTTTGACATTTTATGTACACCGATTTTTATATAAGAGTGCTTTCCTGTTTCCTATGGATTCTTGTTGTGATTTTATAACTTCCGGTAGCTGTTGTTAAGACATATATTTGAATGGTTTAACATGCTTATAAAACTGCCGTTTGCTGTTTTTTTTTTTCTGTCTGACCCAATTGAATTGAGGCCACAATCTCTTCAAAATTATTTTCTGCTTGTTTAGAAGACATTTTCCAAAATCTAGATTAGGGCAAAAAAGGACTTAAGATCAATATAGATTACCTACATCACTTACATTTTGCAGACGATATCATACACTTTGCCAGTAGTCCTGAAGTACTGTATTAAAGAGCTACAACAGGAAAGCAACAATTTTGGTCTGAAGATGAACATCAACAAAACACGTTTAACAAATTTACCATACTAAGTAAAACCACAGTAGATGGATAAGAACTATAAATGGACGTGTTTACCTTGGACAGGAAAGGCCAACAGATGGAAACACTATGATTGAAACTGAGCAACATATAAAATTGGGATGGCAAACATTTGCAAAACTTAGTAATACTGTCTTTAAGGCAAATTTAGAAATCTGTTTCTTTCAAATTTAGCTTAATTTAAAGCTTTTAATTGTTGGTTTATGTTACAGATTAGCCCTGTTTTTGGCATGAGACTTCAAGTCATTGCAAAATAATGTGTTACAAGCCTCACTGGCAAAGGAGGACTTAATCATAGCCAATAAATGTTTGGCAGGTAGAAAGGTTTTATTAATATATTATGTTATAATACTCACCAGTCTAAATTTTAAGTTAGATGATTTTCCTTCCTGCATTATGGAGGCTGAAACTATCTCCTAAGCTGAAAGTAGGACAATTCTGGAGCAAAACAACTGCCTCATATTTATTAAGAAAAAAATTCCTATGGCTTTCATTTTCTTTGATAAATATGGAGCAGTTGGTTTGCACCTGAATTGCTCTACTTTTGCATTCATAAATTGGACCCAGTACATTATTTCTCGAAATACTGGACCTAATCCAGTACACACTGTTTTCCCAAAGTGGCCAGTTAGCTTTAAAGGGATAGTAATGTTTCATAATAAAGCAGCTCTAATTAATCATCATAGTATTTGGACTTTGGAGAGTGTTATTTCAGTTCTGTCAGAGTTGTAGTTCAAGAGTAATTCAATGACTAAGTATCCCCCTCCCGCCCCTTTTACTGATGTAACACTGCTCAGCCAGATCAGAAGGGAGGTGCCCAGGTAGACTGCAGAGAGGGACAGTCTTCAATTAAGATAAGGGAAAAACCTGAAAAACTTGTCAAGGGGGGCAGGGCCTTCATTGTTCTCATAGGAAGAAGATTGTCCCCTTCTGTTATCTGTCTGGTCTATGGACTGCATTCCACATCTGAGAAGAGATTGCTTACACGAGGTAAAAGGGGCGGGAGGGGAAACTTTGCTTGTGAATATCTCTCAAACCATAAAGGTTTGAGATATAAGACTTATATCATTTTTCATGTTTTTTTTTAATGCCTACAAAATAAAATAAAGTTAAAACAAAGTATTACTATCCCTTTAAAGAACAAGTCAGTATCTGCAAATCATTGATGTGTAAAAAGTATTATTGCAACATATTAATACATTTAATTGCTTTTGCTCTGCTCTTCTTTTTATGTTCTGTTTTATTCTTGTTTGTAAACCAGATAGAAGAGAGCAAGAAAACCTGAGACCTTGCTCTGTATATTGAGAGCTCTGTCAATTGCATCAGAAATTTGGATCAGGGGCCATAGTACATCACATGTGCAACTACAGGAGGTGCAGAGGCTGCAGTTGTGCCCCATGGACCAACAAGTTTTAGTTACTCTCCTGGGAGAATATTTTTGCATTAGGGGGCCCAAAATAATCTCTGCACCAGTGCCAATCAATGACTACTTGTTATTCCAGTCTGTCCTCTCAATATCTAGGAACTCTGGAAATATTTCATATCTGCAGACCACAGTGGGAAAAGGGTTGCATATGTAACGCCATATTATTTTTAGGTGTTAGTATTCCTTTAAGGTACCTGTTCCAGTCGAATAACTTTCTTGGTCTAGATAAGTAGTGATACAGTTTGATGAACTGACTTTTTATTTGGATCAGGGGCCTTAGTACATCACATGTGCAACTACAGGAGGTGCAGAAGGTGCGGTTGTGCCAACATCCTAGGAGGCCCAACAGGTTTTAGTTAATCCCCGGAGAATATTTTTGTGTGAGGGGCCCAAAATAATGTCTGCACCAGGGCCATTCAATGAATACTTATACCTCTGATCACCTCTTATTCTAGCCTGTCATCTCAATATCTAGGAACTCTGTAAATATTTCAAATCTGCAGCCCACAGTGGGAAAAGAGTTGCATAAGTAACACCATATTAATTTTAGGTGCTAATATTCCTTTAAGGCACCTGCTCCAGTCGAATAACTTTCTTGATCTAGATAAGCAGTAATACAGTTTGATAAACTGACTGTTTATTATCTCTGTTCTGCAGATAAGAGCTCTATCTATCATCTGAAATATTACTTCCTCTGATCACAACTTTGCCCCCGTTCAATGACTTATTATATTTCTTTTCATAATATTGTGCCACAATGTTTATTGTTTTTTACTGTACTCTTGTTAATTATCATCTACTAGTTTGATGAACTAGGATAAACACTGAAAAATTAAAGAAATACAATGAACATTTCAGACAGATTTAATAAGAACTGCAACAATTCTGTGTAACTCCATCTGTAACAAAAGTATAAATACAAAAAACACCCAATTAAAACTCTGCAATATGTTATAAACCACTCTCTTGTTCAAGGGATTTAAAAACCATTTTAGTGCCAGGGGCTTGGGCCATTCCTTAGACCCTGTAGGCAAGACACCTTTTCAACTTTATTAACTAAAATGCACATTCCAGTGGTTACATGGTAAAACTGCCTTCGAACAGCTGAATAACTACATAAAACTATATTTCAGGAAAGTAGATATCCCACTGCATCAAATGAGGGGTCACTTGCCTTACTACCCCTAGCCTGATGTACACAAGTGTGTCCAGAAGGTGGCATTAAAGGGAAACATTGGCATTTTTTCTCATTTACACCCCTTCAGATGTACTGAGATCTTTGAAAACTATTAACTTTCTGACTCTTTTCAATAGCTAGTGCTCTTAGGAGAAAAATATCACCCCACTGGTATGAGATGACTTACTTTAGGGGGTACCAAAAGCACAAAACTATACCAAAAAACAGTCTCTGATTTTTCTTACATTTGTTCAAATGTGATCAGCCTGAACTAAAACTTTTATACCACCTACAGAAGTGAAGAAAAGGTAGACAAAGAATACCATTTTGGAGAAAAGATAACTTGTGTTTTAACCCCTAGCCTGGTATGCATAAATGTGCCCAGAAGGTGGGGCTAAAAGAAAAAAATTGAATTTTTTTTTTTTAAATTTCCACTCCTTCAAATGTGCTGAAACGTTTGAAAACTATGGACTTTCCAACTGTATTAATTAGTTACTGCTTATATGAGAAAAATACACCTCACTGTCATACTCTGACATACCTTAGCGAGTGGTAGAAGCACAAAACTACCCCAACTACAACTCTCATTTTTCTTACAGTTTTTCAAACATGACTTGTCTATGCTAGAATGGTTGTAACAACTACAAAAATGAAGAAAAGGTAGACAAAGCGTAACATTTTGGAAAGAAGGTAACCTATCATATTAAATACAAGTGGGGCCACAGTTCCTCTAACTTAACAGGAGATGGTGTTTGCGGGTTAGCGATAGGAATATCTGTTTTCATTGTGGTGAACGTGTCTCGTGGGGACACATGCATTTGCCTACAACCATTAGACGTCACTCCTATTCCGATACAAGATCTCTAACCAACACATTACCAAATTGGCTTCTTCTTTGTGTCAGATTTTTATTTAGTGTCTCTCCCATTTAGCTACATGAATACCACACTTACTGCTGTGGCCCTTATGAGATGCTGGTCTGCCAGATGACTTAAGGGAATAGTACCCTGAGACTTGATAGATTTAACACTGTATATTTTTGCAGGATAGTGCTCAGCAGCTTATATTATTCTTTCCCATATCTCACCCCTCCTTACTTCTTCTACTTAACTCCTTAATTCCCCCTTACCTCGCCTCCCCTCCCCCCTCTACATTGCAGTTAGTCTTTTAAGTTGAAAGTGGGGCAGCTGTTCCCCTAACCATAAGCAAGAAGAGATGTGTTTGTAGGTTGGTGATAGTACTATTTGTGTATGAATGCCACGCGCCTGCACACAACCACAAGTATTTACACCTGATTCCGACATCAGATCTTTTAAAGACCACTGCCTATGCATATACACAGATTAATCTCCTGCTGGGCACACTACCCAGGTTTTTTCTTTCTTCTTTTTCAGTTGTTCTCATAGTGTCTCCACCATTTGGCCATTTGCAACCACACTTGAGTTTGCAGCCTCATGGGTTGTTGAAAACTGGGTGCCCTGATTACCCTGAGGTGTAGAAGATTTAGTGCAGTATTCTACCACAGGATACTACCCTACCTCCCATAGTATTCTATCATGTACCTCTGTTACATGAATCATAGCAATCCTGACTGTTCATGCATTTGCTATGGTTATGTTTATTAATGAATGCAATGTTTATCCTCTGTTGGGGTGGTAGGTTCCGAGGGAACATGTTTACACTTCCAAAAGTTTCTTGCATTCATGTTTTTTCTTGATATTATGGGAGTCTTGACCTCATAGGTGGACTTGCACTTGCCACCTGCTGTTCCTCTGGACATGCCGCTTCATCATACATATTGATCTAGGTATTCTGAGATATAACTTCATAGCTGCTTCAGAAATACAGGGCCTGCATAAATCACATTCCTGTCATAAAGTATGACAAAAATTTGTTTTGTTTATTACTGGTCATGACATTTCAGTGGTGTTAGGTATATGAACTCACTACTCTACTTTTTGAATTTGATGAGTTTCCCCCCACCTCTCGTGCAAAGCCTTACTGTGTCTCTTCAGGTCTGGTTGGGGACGACCTGACCCTAGCTAGTTTTATATGGTTACTGTTTTCCCTCTCAGTTCTTCCATCTTGTCTACTTTTCTTCCTCCTATTCTTCTCCTGCCTCTTCTCTTTTCCTACCTTTTTCTGGGGTGTGTTGCTTGAGGTCTAGTATGAGATTTTTCTGTCAGGGACCGAGAAGGCCTCCTACATTAGAGGGAAACCTTGTCTCTGTGTACCGAAACTACTAAGTAGGGGTGGGAAAAAGTCAGAAAATGGGCTGAAGTGGAGAAATAAATAGCTGAAAGTCAAAGTTGTGAGTCCTATTACAACATATGCCTTGAAAAGGTTTTTAGCAGGCTGAGTGCCTTTGTCCTTTGCACACAACAATAACTTCCTGCCTATGTAACATTGGCACAACCATCCTTGAAGAATAACTGCAGCTTAGAATATTCCAGCAAGGTGCTAGGTCTATATATAGTCCCTCTTACCAAGGGTACAATTATTCTTTGGGGGTTGGTTGTAACTAAGAAAACACACAGAAAAGGGATAATAATGAAAATGATTGTATTATGTACAGAATCAAAATACTGTTACAGTTTGGATGGTATATACATGAATAAAATCATATTAGGAGTCACAGAATTTAGAAAAATGGAATGATAGTGCTACCAGTAAATTATATGATGACAATCTCTCCTCACATCCTCCAGCACTGAACTTAGTTTCTAGTCTGTTCCTCTTCTGTGCTCACATCAGGACAGGAATCAGGACTGCTGTGCTCATGCTGCTCTCATTCTGTTCTCCTCTGTTTTCATCTGCTCTCTTCATGCTGTGATTCCACACCAAAAATACTCATCCTTTATACCATTTTTCCTATCAGTCAGGTCTGGTGAGAACTGGTCAACTCCACATCTAAACTGACCCTTTCTCACCACACCCACCAGCAGTTTCATGGTGACATCAGAGATAGTGATGGGGGTAGACTCCAGAAACAGGTTTATCAGAAGCATTTGTTTCCTTATCTCAACTCTTTGTTGACAAAAAAAAAAGAAGATGTTTGGACATCTGTGCTCACTCCTTTCATATTTAAAGGGATAGTAATACTTCGTTTTATCTTTATTTTATTTTGTAGGCATTAAAAAAACATGAAGAAAGATATAAGTCTTATCTCTCAAACCTTTATGGTTTAAGAGATATTCACAGCAAAGTATCCCTCCCGTTCAGCTAGATCAGAAGGAAGGTGCCCAGGTAGACTGCAGAGAGGGACAATCTTCAGTAAAGATAAAGGAAAAAGCTGAAAAACTTGTCAAGGGGGGGAAGGGCTTTCTTTATTTTTATACAAAGAAGACTGTCCCCTTCTGTTATCTGTCTGGTCTTACAACCAGACTCACATCTGAGAAGAGATGGCTTACACTAGGAAGCGGGGCGGGAGGGGGAAACTTTGCTTGTGAATATCTCTTAAAGGGATAGTAATACTTAAAATGTAAAAAAAAATATGTTGTAGAGTTTATCCCCCTGAGTAAAACAAGGGTACTCCCACTGCTGAAAGGTGTTTCATTCAAAAGTTATTAATTTTTAAAGTTGAATTTTTTAGGTGCAATATCACAGTGGCCTGAAATTGTGCAGTGGCGCTGTTGCTACACCATCCTATGGAGATTTATGGTCAACTGACCAGAGCTGTCCATAGGATCGTGTAGCAACAGCGCCACTGTACAATTTCAGGCCACTGTGATATTGCACCTAAAAAAGTAAACTTTAAAAATTAATAACTTTTGAATGAAACACCTTTCAGCAGTGGGAGTACTCTTGTTTTACTCAGGGGGATAAACCCTACAACATATTTTTTTTTACATTTTAAGTATTACTATCCCTTTAAACCATAAAGGTTTGAGAGATAAGACTTATATCGTTCTTCATGTTTTTTTAATGCCTACAAAATAATATAAAGATAAAACGAAGTATTACTATCCCTTTAACTAGGAGAGACCTTCATTTGAGTTCTCAAACACCTAACCAAGGAAGGACATCCTGTCAAAACCTTTGAAACAACCCCTGACCCCCTGCAGTTTGGGGCAGCTGAAATTGTCTTGAATTCTTAATTAAGCAAATAGAATTCCCATTGTTCCAAACAACAATAGAGATCTATAACCATACATTTTATAGCTGTAAATAAATATATATAGATACAGACATGTATGCATACATAACCACAGACATATATATCTCCACAGACAAACCCCTGTTATAAGTCATATTTGGTCAATTTGACTTTCTTACATTCCCTGCCTAGAGGGTGAATATTTGTGAAAATAAGAGCCCTCTCAATAACACAAAATGTATGTCCTGGTGTGTGTGGATAAACTTTGTGTACAAGAGTTAAAACTGAAACAGTTTACTGTTACAGGAATGACTTGACAACCACCCATAGTATAATATCATGATAATGAATTTAGGGTACTGTGAGATAATGTAGTCTAATTTTTAGAATACTCACAGTTACAATATAACTATTAATTTACAGTCCTTTAGCCACTTGGCTGATCTTAAAACCACCTTCATGACTCCTGCAGCTTTATCCTCCGTTGCACCTGTTTGTTTAGCTGTTCCTGTACTTTTGTACACCTGTGTCACAATCACTTCTTCCACCGCTGTGTCCTCCCCCTGACTCATGTCTGAGTCTTATTTTGGGGTACAGGTTACATGTGGCACTCTCACCTACCATATATCTCTTAGTGCTGAGTAGTGTGTACGAGACAACCACTAACCATAGGATAAGACAGTTCAATGAGTGTGATAGGATGGTGAGCATACCTGGGAAATTTTTATTGTTGTCTCTCCGGAGGGGAGTCCTCTGCTGCCATGGGTGATGTGAAGAATGATGCATATCACATCAAAAAGGGGAGGGTCTTAACGCGAGTGCCGGGGGAGGGCTTAAAAGAAGGCTGGGGCGAAGGAGCTACACCAGGGGAAAAAGTGGAAGTGGGTAGAGTTTCAATGGAAACTCCCTATATCCGGAGGACTCAGCCTCTGCCCCGGAGACCCGGTAAAGCAGTGCCAAAACCGGAGTCTCCGGGGCAAATCTGGAGAGTTCCCAAGTATGGTGGTGAGTTATTGTTAGTATTTATAGCACATTTTATTTAATGGACAAGTGTACTGAGTTCCTTTACCAGCAATGAACTGAAAGGTGGACTTGATAGTTATTTATTAGTGATGTCAGGAAAGCATATAGTGTGATCTTGACTAGTGATGAGCGAGCACCCCAATGCTCGGGTGTTCGGGTGCTCTGACCGAGCACCCCCTGAGGCTCGAGTGCTCGGCCGAGCACCCGAGCCCCATTGAAGTCAATGGGAGGACTCGAGCATTACACCAGGCACCCCCTGCTCTGATGAGGGGAGGGTGCCTGGTCCATAGGAAAAGGGCAGAAAAGGATGGAAACACCACAGAAATGGTTCAGGGACAGCATAGGGAGGATGTCTGGATGCATCTTGGACTCCAACATCGCTGCTGGGAACGATCTTTCGCCCGTAGTACGCCATTTTTACAGACTGACCATAAAACACACAAAAAGGAAAATAAAAACGACTTTAGGCGAAAAATTGTTACCAAACAATATTTGCTGTATATTTACTTGTATATCATCTGCAAATTCTCCCAAAAATTTCCTTGATTTTCTGAAATGAGGCCATGATTAAGAGGGAAACGTGCGCAGAGGCAAATTATCCCAAAAATTTCCTTGATTTTCTGAAGTGAGGCCATGATTAAGAGGGAAACGTGCGCAGAGGCAAATTCTCCCAAAAATTTCCTTGATTTTCTGAAGTGAGGCCATGATTAAGAGGGAAACGTGCGCAGAGGCAAATTATCCCAAAAATTTCCTTGATTTTATTGAACTGAGGCCATGATTAAGAGGGAAACGTGCGCTGAGCTGACCATCTAAAACATTATGGGTGAGGGTCTGCTGCAGAGCTGACCATCCTAAACATTATATGCGAAGGCCCGCTAGTGAGCTGACGCTATAAAACATTATATGCGAAGGCCCGCTAGTGAGCTGACGCTATAAAACATTATATGCGAAGGCCCGCTAGTGAGCTGACGCTATAAAACATTATATGCGAAGGCCCGCTAGTGAGCTGACGCTATAAAACATTATATGAGAGGGCCCGCTAGAGAGCTGACCCAATAAAACATTATATGAGAAGGCCCGCTGGTGAGCTGACCTATATAAAAATTGTCAAACAGGGCCCGCTGGTGAGCTGGCCCTATATAAAAATTATATCACAGGGCCCGCTGGTGAGCTGGCCCTATATAAAAATTATAGCACAGGGCATATGGAAGAGGAGGAGGAGGATGAGAAGATTAAGAGTCAACCATATACCCGTTTTTTGGGTGGAAGGGGTGAATGGGAATACAGAGTATTCCCATCATTGTAAATAATATATGTAAAGTGAGTTTATGTTCCCCCGGGGCTTTCCTCCAGTGGAGTGGAGAAGTCAGGGGAAATCCAGGCCTTGTTCATTTTTATAAGTGTCAACCTATCAGCATTGTCGGTGGAAAGGCGGATACGCTTATCTGTTATGATGCCACCAGCAGCACTAAATACCCGCTCAGACAGAACGCTGGCGGCAGGGCAGGCCAGCACCTCCAAGGCGTAGAGTGCCAGTTCATACCACGTGTCCAGCTTGGACACCCAGTAGTTGTAAGGCACAGAGGGATCATTGAGGACGCTGACACGGTCTGCTACGTACTCCTTCACCATCTTCCAAAACTTTTCCCTCCTTGTGACACTAGGCTGCGCATCAGGGTGAGGGTGCTGGCGGGGTGTCATGAAGGTGTCCCACGCCTTGGAGAGTGTTGCCCTGCCTTTGTCGGAACTGCTGTGTGCTCCCCTTTTCTCCCCTTCTCGGTTGGCCAAGGTAGCACGTACTCTGCCGCCAGCGTTGTCAGATGGAAAATTTTGGAGCAATTTTTCAACAAGAACCTTCTGGTATTGCACCATTTTGCTTGTCCTCTCCACCGGAGGAATGAGAGATGAGAAATTCTCTTTGTAGCGGGGGTCCGGAAGGGTGAACACCCAGTAATCCGTGTTGTCTAAAATGCGTACAACGCGTGGGTCACGGGAAAGGCAGCCTAACATAAAGTCAGCCATGTGTGCCAGAGTACCAACAGTCAAAATTTCGCTGTCCTCACCAGGAGGATGACTCTCAATATCCTCATCCTCTTCCTCCTCTTCTGCCCACCCACGCTGAAGAGATGGAACTAAAGTTCCATGGCTACCCTCTGTAGCGGAGGCAACCGTGTCTTCCTCCTCCTCCTCCTCCTCCTCCTCCGCCTCCTCCAATTGTCGCTGAGAAGACGAAGTGAGGGTGCTCTGGCTATCACCTTGTGTAAGCTCTTCCTCCCCCATTTCCACCTCTTCCACATGCAAAGCGTCGGTTTTAATTGTGAGCAGCGAGCGTTTCAGTAGACACAGAAGTGGGATGGTTACACTGATAATAGCGTTATCGCCGCTCACCATCTGTGTCGATTCCTCAAAATTGCGTAAAACCTCGCAGAGGTCTGACATCCATTCCCACTCCTCACTTCTGATTACAGGAAGTTGAACGGAGAGGCGACGACCGTGTAACAGCTGGTACTCCACTACTGCCCTCTGCTGCTCACAAAGCCGGGCCAACATGTGGAAGGTGGAGTTCCAGCGCGTGCTCACGTCACACAGCAGCCGGTGAGCTGGCAATTGTAAGCGCTGCTGCAGCTTCAACAGGCCGGCCGAAGCTGTAGATGACTTACGGAAATGTGCACACACGCGGCGCACCTTGGTCAAGAGATCATGCACATTGGGGTAGGTTTTTAGAAATCGCTGAACCACTAAATTAAATACATGCGCTAGGCATGGTACGTGTGTGAGCTTGCCGAGCTCCAAAGCCGCCACCAAGTTACGCCCATTATCACACACAACCATGCCTGGTTGCAGGTTGAGTGGCGAGAGCCACTGCTCGGTCTGGTGACTAATCCCCTGCAACAGCTCTGAGGCCGTGTGCTGTTTGTCCCCAAGGCAGATCAGCTTCAGCACGGCCTGTTGACGCTTCCCCACTGCAGTGCTACACTGCTTCCAGCTACTGGCTGATGGGGGAGTGGCGCTGCGTGTAGAGAATTCGGAGGTGGAAACGGAGGAGGAGGAGCCAATAACGTAGGTGCTGGCGGAAACCCTGATGGAGGTAGGGCCCGCAATCCTCGGCGTGGGTAGCACCCGTGCCATCCCAGGGTCCGAGTCGCTCCCAGCCTCCACGACATTCACCCAGTGTGCCGTCAGGGAAATGTAGCGTCCCTGGCCACAAGCACTTGTCCATGTGTCAGTCGTTAAGTGGACCTTCCCAGTAACTGCGTTGGTCAGGGCACGGGTGATGTTACGGGACACATGGTGGTGTAATGCGGGGATGGCACACCGGGAAAAGTAGTGGCGGCTGGGGACCGCGTACCGAGGGACAGCTGCTGCCATCAGGCTGCGGAAGGACTCATTGTCCACAAGCCTAAATGGCAGCATTTCGATGGCCAGTAATTTGGAAAGGTGTGAGGTTAGTGCTATGGCCTGTGGGTGGGTGGCTGGGTATTTTCGCTTGCGCTCAAATGCCTGGGGTAACGACATTTGGACGCTGTGCTGGGACAGGGAAGTGGATGTGGTCGCTGATGGTGCTTCAGATGGTACAGGTGCAGGGCGGGAGGTATGCGGGCCTGCGCCTTCGACAGGCGATTGGCCGGCACCGAAAACAGGGGAAGAGGAGGCAGTGGTGTGGCCTGCAGACACAGATGGGCGATCCAGGCGTTCCTCCCACTTATTACGGTGCTTGGATGCCATGTGTCGGATCATGCTGGTGGTGGTGAGGTTTCTAGTGTTCATGCCTCGGCTCATTCTGGTGTGGCACAGGTTGCAAACTACAATTCTTTTGTCGTCCGCACTTTCCTTAAAAAAACGCCATACCGCGGAACACCTACCCTTTGGCAAGGTAGATTTACGCAAGGGGGTGCTCCGTGGAACATTTGCGGGCCGGTTTGGTGCGGTCCGCCTTCTTTCTGTAGCCACACCACTGCCTCTTCCAGCCTGTTGCGGTGCTGCAGATGGCTCACCCTCAGGACTGCTGTCATCGCTCGGCTCTACACCTTCCCAGGTGGGGTCAGTCACCTCATCGTCCACCAAGTCCTCCTCCACTTCCTCACTCTGATCATCCTCCTCATGTCTTGATCCCACCACATACTCAGTCATTGACAACTGTATAACATTCTCCTCAACAAGGTCTTGAGACGGAAATAGTGGTTGATTTAATGGCAACTGTGTCTCATCATCATCATCATCATCCACTACTTCCTTTGACCTTAAATGCCGTTCACATCTGTCATCTTCTTGTGATTGGGTACCCTCTAGAGGTTGTGAATCAGGGCACAAGATGTCATGTTCCTCTGCAAGCGTGCTTGGAGAGAGGGTCAAATGAAGGATTGGTGATGAGACGAGCTCCTCACTATATCCCAGTGTGGGATCACTTCTTTGACCAGACCGTGTATGGTGGGAGGAAGGATGATCAGAGTGAAGATTATGTTGACCAGACTCTTGGCTACTGAGAGTGGACTTGGTGGAAGACAGGGTGGTGCTTAACCGACTGGAAGCAGTATCAGCTGACATCCAACCGACCACCTGTTCGCAGTGGTCGGACCTCGAGAGTGATGTCCTGCGACGCCCTGTGAAATGAGACATGAAGCTAGGTATGGTGGATGTCTTTCTTTCTTGTGCTCTGGCACCAGGCACAGTTTCTCCGCGTCCTGACCCGCGCCCTGAACTATCAGGATCACGTCCACTTCCCCGTCCCTTATTACCCGCCTTCTTCATCTTACACGGAATATGTGACTTTAATATTTGAGTTTGAAAACTTAACAGTATTTGTTCCTATTCTGCAACTGTGCAGAGTACACAGAATAGGCTGCTAAACTGCGGTGACACACACAGAATGGAATATGTGACTTTAATATTTGAGTTTGAAAACTTAACAGTATTTCTTCCTATTCTGCAACTGTGCAGAGTACACAGAATAGGCTGCTAAACTGCGGTGACGAACACAGAATGGAATATGTGACTTTAATATTTGAGTTTGAAAACTTAACAGTATTTCTTCCTATTCTGCAACTGTGCAGAGTACACAGAATAGGCTGCTAAACTGCGGTGACGAACACTGAATGGAATATGTGACTTTAATATTTGAGTTTGAAAACTTAACAGTATTTCTTCCTATTCTGCAACTGTGCAGAGTACACAGAATAGGCTGCTAAACTGCGGTGACACACACTGAATGGAATATGTGACTTTAATATTTGAGTTTGAAAACTTAACAGTATTTCTTCCTATTCTGCAACTGTGCAGAGTACACAGAATAGGCTGCTAAACTGCGGTGACGAACACAGAATGGAATATGTGACTTTAATATTTGAGTTTGAAAACTTAACAGTATTTCTTCCTATTCTGCAACTGTGCAGAGTACACAGAATAGGCTGCTAAACTGCGGTGACGAACACTGAATGGAATATGTGACTTTAATATTTGAGTTTGAAAACTTAACAGTATTTCTTCCTATTCTGCAACTGTGCAGAGTACACAGAATAGGCTGCTAAACTGCGGTGACACACACAGAATGGAATATGTGACTTTAATATTTGAGTTTGAAAACTTAACAGTATTTCTTCCTATTCTGCAACTGTGCAGAGTACACAGAATAGGCTGCTAAACTGCGGTGACGAACACAGAATGGAATATGTGACTTTAATATTTGAGTTTGAAAACTTAACAGTATTTCTTCCTATTCTGCAACTGTGCAGAGTACACAGAATAGGCTGCTAAACTGCGGTGACGAACACTGAATGGAATATGTGACTTTAATATTTGAGTTTGAAAACTTCACAGTATTTCTTCCTATTCTGCAACTGTGCAGAGTACACAGAATAGGCTGCTAAACTGCGGTGACACACACAGAATGGAATATGTGACTTTAATATTTGAGTTTGTAAACTTAACAGTATTTCTTCCTATTCTGCAACTGTGCAGAGTACACAGAATAGGCTGCTAAACTGCGGTGACGAACACTGAATGGAATATGTGACTTTAATATTTGAGTTTGAAAACTTAACAGTATTTCTTCCTATTCTGCAACTGTGCAGAGTACACAGAATAGGCTGCTAAACTGCGGTGACACACACTGAATGGAATATGTGACTTTAATATTTGAGTTTGAAAACTTAACAGTATTTCTTCCTATTCTGCAACTGTGCAGAGTACACAGAATAGGCTGCTAAACTGCGGTGACGAACACTGAATGGAATATGTGACTTTAATATTTGAGTTTGAAAACTTAACAGTATTTCTTCCTATTCTGCAACTGTGCAGAGTACACAGAATAGGCTGCTAAACTGCGGTGACACACACTGAATGGAATATGTGACTTTAATATTTGAGTTTGAAAACGTAACAGTATTTCTTCCTATTCTGCAACTGTGCAGAGTACACAGAATAGGCTGCTAAACTGCGGTGACACACACAGAATGGAATATGTGACTTTAATATTTGAGTTTGAAAACTTAACAGTATTTCTTCCTATTCTGCAACTGTGCAGAGTACACAGAATAGGCTGCTAAACTGCGGTGACGAACACAGAATGGAATATGTGACTTTAATATTTGAGTTTGAAAACTTAACAGTATTTCTTCCTATTCTGCAACTGTGCAGAGTACACAGAATAGGCTGCTAAACTGCGGTGACGCACACTGAATATAATATGTGACTTTGATATTTTAGTTTGAAAACTTAACAGTATTTCTTCCTATTCTGCAACTGTGCAGAGTACACAGAATAGGCTGCTAAACTGCGGTGACGCACACTGAATGGAATATGTGACTTTGATATTTTAGTTTGAAGACTTAACAGTATTTCTTCCTATTCTGCAACTCTGCACAGTACACAGAATGTGCTGCTAAACTGCGGCGAAGCACACTGAATGGAATATGTGACTTTGATATTTTAGTTTGAAGACTTAACAGTATTTCTTCCTATTCTGCAACTCTGCACAGTACACAGAATGTGCTGCTACACTGCGGCGAAGCACACTGAATGGAATATGTGACTTTGATATTTTAGTTTGAAGACTTAACAGTATTTCTTCCTATTCTGCAACTCTGCACAGTACACAGAATGTGCTGCTAAACTGCGGCGAAGCACACTGAATGGAATATGTGACTTTGATATTTTAGTTTGAAGACTTAACAGTATTTCTTCCTATTCTGCAACTCTGCACAGTACACAGAATGTGCTGCTAAACTGCGGCGAAGCACACTGAATGGAATATGTGACTTTGATATTTTAGTTTGAAGACTTAACAGTATTTCTTCCTATTCTGCAACTCTGCACAGTACACAGAATGTGCTGCTAAACTGCGGCGACGCACACTGAATGGAATATGTGACTTTGATATTTTAGTTTGAAGACTTAACAGAATGTGCTCTAATCTGCAACTTTGCACACTAAACAGAATGTGCTCTAATCTGCAACTTTGCACACTAAACAGAATGTGCTCTAATCTGCAACTGTGCACACTAAACAGAATGTGCTCTAATCTGCAACTTTTCACACTAAACAGAATATTTTTTTTTTTTTTTTTTTTGTTTTTTTCCCCCCACACAAAATAACCTGCTGCCCCCACACACAGTAGTCCTAAAAAGGACTTTTGGTTCTTTTTTTTCACAATTTTGGTTTTTTTCCTCCCTACACTGCCTTTCCCTTCCTATCCTCAGCTCTCCCTGGCTAAGACTGAGCCGAACTCGATGGTCAGGTGCTATACAGCACCCGACCACGGGTTCTGGCCAGCCAATCAGTGTAATGCCAGCAGCCAACATGGCTGCTGGCATTACACCGATGTCAGAGCCTCCCTGCACGTTTATTGGCTGCGCAGCAGCCGCAAAACGTGCGGGGAGGAGACCCGAACATGGCGGGCGAGCACATGCGGTACTCGTACGAGTACCGCCATGTGCCGAGCAGAGCGATGCTCGAGCCGATCCGAGCATCGGCCGAGCATGCTCGCTCAACACTAATCTTGACCCAAGATTTACAAATGCAAACTGGTAATCTTATGTGATATCATAACAGACATTGTACAGTCTATTTACAATTCTTCATTCATACAGCTTCAGAAATCTCTACAAATGTAATTATCATTTTCCAAAGATAAATGAATAGAAAGATACCGTGTGCCAACTATTTTTATATTGGTAGCACCCCCACCTTGATAAATGAGATCAGATAGTTTCCAACAGTTAATAAAATTATCAAGAGAAAATAAAAAAATAAGAAACAACCCACAAAATGTATAGATTGATTGCTGCTTTTACAGTTTATAATTAAGTCTATTTTAAAGGCCCATACAAGCAGCATGCAATCTATGTAAAAATTATATAACCAGGTATTGCCTTAAAGTAAAAAAACAAAAACACAAAATAAGAACTGAGTAGATATATTCTTAACTCAGTATGGCATAGGCTGACCATACCTCACCTTTAAAGTGTTAGTAATGTCTAAAAAAACTTTTTTGCATTTAGAAGAGCTTAAAAAGCTGATCTAAATGCAAAAAAACGTATCTCTCAAACCGCTATGGTTTAAGAGATACGGGCGTTTAAAGCTTGATTTCTCCTACTGACAGGAAATCCGTGTTGGTCTGGACCGAAACGTTGACCTGCTAATTCAATAAAAAGTTTTGCTCAATGAAAAGTCCCACGGGTGCTGCCCCTTTTTCGTTCAATATTATATATATACACACACATGCATACACACACACACACACATACACATGTCTATATCCATATAGATTCAGACATGTATGCATACATAAACACACATATAATTAACTCCACAGACAAACCCCTGTTATAAGTCATATTTGATCAATTTGACTTTCTTACAACATGGTAACAGTTCTTTAAACCCTCTGTTTTCAAAAAAGAAAAGGGCAGCATGTCAACCACCAACATTTTGGCAAGTTTATTATTTCATAGGCATAATTTTGCATTATATTTGTGCAGGTTTTGACTTCTTTGTAAAAACTTAGTAAGTGTGGGATGACAGTACATAGAAGAACTGTGTAATTTAATTGCTTTAACAACATGACTAGAGGAGGTGGTGGAGGAAGAGGCAGCATGTGTGTGCAGTCTATGACCCTTGTCATCTTCTGCAGCACACTCCTCTGCAGCAGGAGCCATAGGTTTTATTTGAAATGACTTAACTGTTGGCAGCGGCACACTCTCTGACACGTCAATAATCACTACTTCACTTATCTGCACCAGAGCGCTGGAAACTTTTTGTAGTGCTTCTGCTACATCTAGTTGTGGCACCTCTGACATGTTCATGGTGTGTGCCTAGGTGTGAGCCTGCTTCCCGCCCTGCTCAAGTGCTTTTTGCCCAGTTAACAGATAGCAACATGCTATGGATCCTGAGTGAAGTATCTCCATACTGTGGACTTTATAGACTGTGGGGTTCCTGAGGGGCTGCTACTACTACTGGGGCTAGATGTTAATGTAATTCTACTGTTACTACTACTACTACTACTAGGTGTCAAAGGGGCAGCATATCCAGCAGCAGCAGAAGAGGCACTCATCATAGCTAAGGTTGTGGCTTTTAATAACCTGTGTTGTTGTTGCTGCTGGTTACTCAGCACCAAGTGTGTGTGGCTGAGTGTGGCGTTATCACGGTCCCCGTGATTCCCTGTCACTCTTTGTGGTGGTGCTCTTCCATTGGCGGAGCTTGATTGGCCCGCCCAGGGTGTCCCTTTATATTCTGGGCCTATGGCACCTGTCAGGGGCCCTTTCGTGGTGTTCCTGTTCCTGCGCCTTTGTTGCTGTGATCCTGCGTTCCTGTGTACCGACTCGGCTCGTCTGACTACTCTGCTGTTCCTGCTCTGTGATTGACCCAGTTCTGGCTGACTTCCTGCTCAGTGATTGACCAGGTTCTGGCTGACGTTCCTGCTCCGTGATTGACCCGGTTCTGGCTGACGTTCCTGCTCCGTGATTGACCTGGTTCTGGCTGATGTTCCTGCTCCGTGATTGACCCGGCTTTGGCTGACTTCTTGCTACGTGATTGACTGGTTCTGGCTGATGTTCCTGCTCCGTGATTGACCTGGTTCTGGCTGACGTTCATGCTCCTTGATTCATCCGGTCCTGGCTGACGTTCCTGCCTGGCGACATTCTGAGCCTGCTCGCAGCTTGCACTGACTGATCACGCCTCCTGTGTTACTGTGGCCTCCGATACTGAGCCCGTTGGTTGCCTCCATTACCGAGCCAGTCTGAGAGTACTGCCGAGCTATTGCCGTTGTTACAGAGTCTGTTGCAGAACACTTGCTGTGCTGGTTGCCTCCGTTACCGAGCCTGTTCATCTACACTTGCCAAGCTTGTTGCTTTCCATCCTGAGCCGTATTAACACTTGTTGAGCTGTTGCCTACTTCACCGAGCCTATCCGTTACCACTGCAGAGCAGTACCTTTCTTTAGGTGCTCGTTTCCCAGAAGTTGTCGCACCGCGTGGTGCTATTGGTCATTCCGGTACTCTGTCAGTGTGTGTTCTGTTTCAGCACCGGAAGGATGCCTTGGCTCTGGTCTCCTCTCGCTTACAGTGTTGATCCATCAGGGGTGCTTTTGGCTCCGGTACATTTTGCACAAGCAGTGTTTCCTCCGTTACAGCACCTAGGGGTGCTCCTGTATCTGGCTCCATTGGCTCTGGCAGTGTCTCTCCTCCATTGCTACACCCAATTAGGGGTATTGGCTCCAGCTCCAGTTGGTCCTTACTATACTATTGGGCATTTCGATACAGCTATCTGGTTGTGATTCAGTTCAGTTGTACTTCTTGAGCTTGCTAGCTGCACTACTACTACTACTGGGACTGTTTATGCGTTGGCTATATCACCACCACAGAGACTGACTACCTGTTTTGAGCACTAACCCTTACCTGTGTTTCTGCTATATACTACCTGCTCCTGCTATATTGGGCCTGTACATTGTCCATTGCTTATCTCACTGTAATACCGAATCTGGCCCCCAGGGGCACTGTTCCTTATTTTCTTTTAATAAAACTGTGTTTTATTTCTAACCTTGGTCTGAGTGTCAGAAAACCTTAACAGGCGTGGACATGGAAGCGGTGATGATGCTGATGATAACTGACAGGGACTGTGTATTTATAGGCATCTTTGCTTGTCTAGGGTTAGACCTTCCATTTGTTTTCTCAAACAGTTTATAGACAGGCACAGTGCCCTTTTCAGTGGTGGAAGACTGAGCCTTTGCATTTCAGTTAACTTTCTGGCAATGTCATCATCATCTCTCCCACTTTCAACTCCACCTGTATCTGAACAAGAGGTGGATCCTGGAGGGATATTCTAGATCTAGATCTACATCATCATCATCATTAGTCATCATTAGGTAATACTCAGCATCTCCCACTGTTTCTTGCCCATTACCCTTATATTCGTCTACACTTTAAGAGGTGTCAAGCAATTTTTTTATCTTTACTTTCACAAAGTGTGCTACTATTTTGAGGACGGGTGTTTTTGTGCTTGTTTGTATCACTGTCAGATGCAGCAGTTGGTTCAGCTGCTATGCCTTCCTCCATTATGCCATCATCAACACGATAATGTGACTCACTGCCATCTTCTGTGTTCTTGTTGCATAGATTTTTATAATATTGGTGCTGGTGGCGGACCTTTTGATGGGACCTTGACAAACTGCATCCTCCTCGGGAGGAGAGGGATCATCATCATTTATTGTACATGCTGCGGCAACCTTGGCTGTAGTCAGTTTTTGAACTTCCACTTTTCTCCCATGTCCTTGCACTGATCCTCCTTTCCCCCTCCCTCTGCCCCATGTACATTTGTTTGACATTACTCAACTACTGTGTATATTTTTACTGTAAAGTATGCAACACAACCGATGGAGTGTGGTGTCATGCCTTGGCCCTAAACAAAATACTCAATCTCGTTTGCTATCTATCAAGTCTTCCTCAGCTCACCTCATGGTCCCAGGCAGCTGCCTGTCACCTAATATTTTAATTACATTTTTTTTATGTTTTTTTATTTTATTTTTTTACGGTTGTCCACCCTCTCTTAACACTGTCCAAAAAAGAAAATTATAACAAAAAAAGGAAATCAACAACTTATTTCCCCAGACTTCCCCAGCACAGAGATAATAACAGCAAGATCAGCAAGGAAATTGGACTTCAGCTGTCTGTGTCTTTCAATCAAATCAGTCAGACAGAATTTTGGGGTATTTGGGGTCAACCTCCTGTCTCCCTTCTTCTCCCTTAGAGTGCCCCCTAATACAGAGATCAAGTGTCCTACCTAAAAGACTCCCTAAACTAAACTTCAACTTCACTTTATTTGCCTATCTTCTCTAGCTCAAAAAAATGTGCTGCTTTCTCTTCCCACAAACACAGAATGGCATGCTTTGAGAGCCTGACACCCTTTTATATGCCTTCAGGTAAAGAAGAGAAAACCATGTGGTGGGGAGAAATTCAGTCTTCCCATTGATTTCAGTGCAATGAACTAAGAGAAAAAAGGAGGAAAATGTCACTTTTGGCAGGAAGTGCAATTTTTTTGCCTATCTTGGTTTGAGGCAAACATTTTTGCTCATCCCTACTACTAAGAATCATTCACTGTTTATAATTGAGATCAAAATAAATGTAGTACCAAACACTGTCAAGGGACTCAACTCTCCATTAAAAAGACCCCAATCTTTGAGGGAAGTGTCTAGATTAGATGCCAATGTTGCTTATGTTCAAGAGACTCATTTGCACTGTTCATTTCCAACCTCACTGAGCACTAGATTGTTCCTGAATGTGTAGACTGCTTCTGCTATGGAAAAATAGGGGGGGGGGTCACTCTTTTGATACATAAAACATGCCCTGGATTCAAGACACTATATATAATAAGCAGTATACATTTATAATATTTACACACTCCTAATAAGTAACAAAATGATTTTTACCTGTACTCTTAAATTACTTGAAGATTTAAAAGCAGGAACTTAAATTCTAGGAGATGACCCTTTAGACCCCTACATGGATTCCACCTCAAAGATTTTGTCCCAATATCTGGTCCTGCCATGCAAGTCAAACATATGCTGAATAGTTTGCTTCTTGTCAATGTCTGGAGGTCTATCTTTCATAACACAAGAGATTTTATCTACTACTCTTCCTTTAGTAATTTTTTCTCAAGAACTGAATATTTATCAAACAATTTAACTTACATAACCATAAAAATAAAATTAATAATTTGGTCAGACCAAGGCCTAATTTGGATTCAGCTCAAAATACCTGATAATGAAGCAGGCTTTTGCAAGTGGCTTAAATGAAACATTACCAGAACATACTAACACCATCTCCCTTACTCAGTGTTTTGATACTAACATCCCAGCTGACTCCTCTTTCTCAATCATATGGGAGGCTCACAAATATGTTATAAGTGGTAAGCTGATTAAAGTCGGTGCCTGGAGGAAGAAATTGCAAGCCCTTACTAGACTTTATTAAACTGAAAGAGAGGTTTCATAAATGATTCATCCTTCCCTCTGACCAACTCAAGCAAAATGAACTGTCACAATTACTTCAGAGTAAAATACATACAGTAAATCCTATTTATGATTTAGATACTTTAACTACCTGAAGGGTAATAAATGTGGGAAAACACTATCTATATTAACCAAAATTAAGCAAACATCCCAATTTGTACGTAAGATCCAAGACCAGGGACTCAGGGTCTTTGCATATTACCATCCAACAAATAACATAGGGCTTCAGATCTTTCTTCAGTGATTTAAATAATCATTCATCCCCCCTGCCCCAGGATTACAAGATCCTTATCACCAAAATCCAGGAATTTCTAATATCATCGATTGTCCCTAATTTACAATCACACAAGATAGATACCCTTAAAGGGATAGTAACACTTCGTTTTAACTTTATTTTATTTTGTAGGCATTAAAAAAACATGAAGAATGATATAAGTCTTATCTCTCAAACCTTTATGGTTTATGAGATATTCACAAGCAAAGTTCCCCTCCCCGCCCCTTTTACCTAGTGTAAGCCATCTCTTCTCAGATGTGAGTCTGGTTGTATGACAGTACAGATAACAGAAGGGGACAATTTTCTTTGTATGAAAACAATGAAAGGCCTTCCCCCCTTGACAAGGTTTTCAGCTTTTTCCATTATCTTAATTGAAGATTGTCCCTCTCTGCAGTCTATCTGGGCATCTCCCTTCTGATCTGGTTGAACAGGGGGGGAAACTTTGTTTGTGAATATCTCTTAAACCATAAAGGTTTCAGAGATAAGACTTATATCATTCTTCATGTTTTTTTAATGCCTACAAAATAAAATAAAGTTAAAATGACGTATTACTATCCCTTTAAGATGAAGTAAAACATGCACTGAAAACAACTCCACTGGGAAACAGCCCAGGGCCTGATGGCTTTATAGTTGTCTACTACAAGAAATATGAATTTCTCTTGACCCCCCCCACACATAACAGCTATCTTTAATGGGATTACTCTTGGTTCCCCATTCCCTAAACAATCCCTGGAAGCTCACGTGATGGTAATTTCTGAACCTGGGAATGATCCTTCCTTTTGAGGCAACTATAGGCTAAATTCCTTATTAAATATAGACGTAAAATTGCTTGCCAATAGATTAGCTACTTTTCTTCCTTCCCTAATACACCAAAATCAGGCTGACTTTGTTCTGGATCTTGAAACAAAAGATAATACTTCAAAAGAACTCTGAAAAGGAATATCCCCACAATTCTGATTCCCTCTGATGCTGAGAAGACATTTGATAGCATTAGCTGGAATTGAATCTCCACGGTTTTTAGTAAAGATGGGTAAAAGTTTTTGCAAAGTGAAACAGGAGAAAAATTACGTTTTCATGAAAAGTAATGTTTTGCCGCTCATTGCATGCAAATCAATGGGAAGACTGAATTTCTCCCTACCTCATGACAAGTTTCCCTTATTCTCCCACAGGCATAGTATAAAAGGGGTGTCATGTTCTCACAGCATGCCAGTCTGCATTTGTGAGAGGAAGAGAGCAGCATTTTTTTCAGCTAGAGAAGACAGGCTAATAAAAAGGAGTTGAAGTTTAGTTTAGGGAGTCTCAGGCAGGACGTTTGTTCCCAATACTCCAATATTACCACAGTGTACAACCAGCCCACCATAAGGTAAAACAAACTACAGAAAACGAAATACTATGAAAAAGGCACGGATAAATAAGACTAGTAAGAATGCACATTATTATATTTCACAGCAGTACATGTTCATAAAAATATGCTGAATAGCGTGTTAGCAGTCTTCAATGGTTCATTGCATTACGCAGGTGTGTGAATTCATTCATAAACATATGATCTGATGACCAAGAAATATGAAGGAAGGCATTGACTAATAAGGATAGTGTAGGTGCCCATACTAAAACACTCTATTCTGTTCATATTGCTCTGCATGTGGGTCACACAGGCATGAGTTCCATAGATTTGCCAGTTATATAATTAGGTTAATTCATGTGTTATGGCCAAGTACCATATGATAGTTTATGGTGCTGAACATCCATCAATAGATTTTAAATAGACTACGTATCCAAAGTCTTAAAGGTGCTGCCAGTGTCCAGTCACACACATTTGAAATCAAAAAGAACTTGTTATAGGGTTGTGCTTTCCCATTTAGCCTGTCATGAACCACAAGACAGTTCAATCATAGGGTTTCTGCAGTGGTGATGAATTCACATAAAATATAGGAACAACATTGTTCAAGTATATATCCAGTAGGTTGGGGTAAATGCTAATACGAGATTCGTCACTAAGTGTTCCTTCCTGAGGATCTTGCCTACAGGAATTGTTACCAATGTTATGATGAAAAGGATACCCCTTTGGACTGCCTACTTTTGTTTGTCACTATACATCTTTAATAGTGACATTACATGGACACGATTTTTGTACCATAGTAACATTCTGTTTTCTATTATTATCTGGGTTATCTGGGTTAGAGGTGATTTATGTAGTTTGAAATCCTAAATATATAATCAGCACAATAGTCATGTTTTCTTAGGGCTATGTGGTTTGCATCCTCAGACGGAGGCATTGCATGCTGGATTATCCATTTGGCATAGCGCTCCTCTGCTGAAGAGGCTCAGCCATATAGCACCCCTTACCATTCTTCTTTTCATCCTTTTATTTGCTCTGGAGGAAATTGTCTCTTTATCCATAAATTCTTCAATTACTGAGTAAATCCTCACTCAACGGGATCTCCCTATGCCTGCGTGATTGTCACTGTAATTGAACAGTAGTACAGCAGGGGCACTCTGGATACTTGGATTCCTCATAGCATTGACACAGCTCGGTGGGTTCCCATGGTCTGACGTGAATGCTCTTTGAGTCACATATTCATATAATACAAATAATTACACGTTCTTTTAGTTTGACTTGCTTTCACTTTGCCCTTTATTTACTTAAATACAATAACAGCCAGGCATTGCAATGTGCTGGAGTCCCGCATCATACACTTCTACATGCATCTGCAGGTGGCTTCTTGTGTTCATTCTCTTCAATGCTAAGGATTGTGTCTATTCTCTTCTGTAGTTGAGTAATGTCCAGGAAAAGAACAAGGGGCAGGTGGAGGGGGGACAGGAGTAGGAGCAGTGCAGGGACGTGTAAGTAAAGTGGTAGTCCAAAAACTGACTGCAGCCATCATTGCATGTGCAATAAATGATGGTGATCCTTCTGCTATAAAGGAGGATGTAGTTTGTTAAGATCCCACCAAAATTTCCACAACCATCCCTATTAAAAAAAACATCTAAAAACACTGAATACAATGAGTCACATTCTAGTTTTGATGGCATGACGGAAGTAGCAGCTCAACCAGCTGTTGCATCTCAGAGACAAACACATACAAAAACACCTGTCCTCAAACTAGTAGTGATCCAAAAAAGTTTAGAGGATTGTAAAAGTAGTGGGCAAGAAATGGTGGGCAATGATGAGGATGAGTTAATGATGACTGATGATGATGGTGTATATCTAGAATACATCCCTCCAGTATCCTCCTCTTCTTCAGATATAGATGAAGTTGAGAGTGATAGATCTGATGACATGACCAGAAAGTTAGTTGAAAAGCAAAGGCTCCATCTTACACCACTGAAAAGAGACCTGTGCCTGTCTATAAAGTGTTTGACAAAACAACTGTAAAGTCTAACCCTGGACAAGCAAAGATGCACAAAAATACACAGTCATCCTGTCAGTCATCACAAGCATCCTCACCACTTCAAAATCTAAGCCCCACTTAGCCACAAACACTTCTTGTGTTGAGTACAGCAGCAACAACAACAACAACACAGGTTATTAACATGCACTTTGCAATGTGTTGCATACCTCTCTGGCACTCAGAGGGTTAATGTCTTTTAAAATACTGGTTAACCAGCATAGCAGCAGGCTAACATCAAACTTAGCCAAACAAAAGTAAGCCATTATTTACAGGATTCAGACTTGCAACATATACAAGACCAGAGTATTTTTTTCTTAATCATTACTTATGTTTCCCTTTTTTCACAACCTTGTCACAATCACAAATAGTGCACAGTACAGTCACTGATGACTGCACTGTACCTACCCCAAGGCAAAAATATACACACCCATGGTTTCAGTGAGGGGAGAAGTGGAGAAAAATGGCCTTCTTCTTCTTCTTCTCCACAATCACCTTCTCTGGTTGGGTTAGGGGATACTGCTGCTGTCAGGATTATTGATGTCAAGTGGAGCAGGCCCTGGTCCAACATCGCTGCTTGAAGAAGCCAGTCCCATTGTGGCCATGGGGCTCAGACTGTGGCACACCAGACCTCTCATCACCATCCTGCTGCTTAGACAGACGAAACAAGTCTACCACCACCAGATCAAAAGGGAGGGATGTGTGTTCCTACTCACTTTAGCACTGGTGGTGCCACTGCTAGTGTTAGTGACACATGTCGTCTTAGAGACTGAGACACTAGCCTCAGTGTCTATCCATCTTCCCTTTTTTTCCAAAAACACTGCTGGTGGTCTAGGGAATGTGGGCTCCCAGTACATTTCGCGGTGGTGCCACTACTAGAGTTAGTGACTACCTTTTCTTTAGTGAGTCCCTAGCTCAGGGTCCATACAGTTTCTTTTTATTTTACAAGAGTGGCGGTGGTCATGGTATCATCCAGCATTATGAACCACTAAGTGTTTTTTCTCTCTCTCTCTTTCTCTCACTCACTCTGTCTCATTCAGCCAATTCAGGAATGAATATAGGCCACTGCTGCCTGTGTCTTTCCCATCAGTCACACCAAATTTTGAGGTATTTGTGTTAAGTCTCCTTTGCTCTCTTCTCATACCCCCAGACTTCCTTAACACAGAGATAACAGACAGATCAAGAAGAAACTTGGATCATGACTGCCTGTGTCTTCACAGTCACACAGAATTTTGAGGTATTTGGAGTCAATGTCCTTTCTCCCTTCCTGTCCTTCAGAGTGACCCAAGAGTTCCCTAACACAGAGATCAAATATCCTGCATACAAGACTCCCTAATCTAAGCTTCAACTTCACTTTATTAGCCAGTTCTTCAGGAAAAGAAGGAAAACTTGCCATGTGGTGGAATGAAATTCAGTCTTCCTACTGAATTCAATGCAATGAGCTAAGCGAAAAATTTGCAGCTCTGTGAAAAGTGCTATTTTTTCCTTCTTCGCTACAGACAGGCAGTTTTTAATTAATTTTTCAAATATGCAAACCTGAAGTAGGATGATAGATCCCCTATAACTATGTCCTACCTGAATTTATAATACATGAACATGCAACACCAAGACTATAGGGTCACTGTTCTATATACTTTTTCTATCCTCCTCACCCCCCTCTCAGTTTTCTCTATTCATACATTATTTGTTATTTAAACCCCTCTGCAATAATTCCTGCTTCTTTTGATTTATGTTCATACTTTAATATTTTTTAATCTTGAAGTCTTTTAATTGATATCGAACATGACAAACTAATCTCAGTTTTCATTTTCTTCTGTGTGCATTGCCAATTATTTTTAAATGTTCATTTTTTTAAAATTAGTTTATATTATCACTGAAAGCCTCCTAATAATTAAATATGCCATGTAACCCTGTGTGTAAGGGTTTTTTATGTCTCTTGATACTACATAAGGCTGATGTATTAAAAAGAACTGGGGGAATGTGCAAAAAGGTTAGAGAAAAGGTGTGATGATGGTGAGATAAACTCTCCTGTGAAATAAATGTTCCAATGCGTGTGTTATTCAGTAGAGCAAATGTACTAAGATATAGCAACTTGGAGAGATGTTGGCGCATAGGCTAAATCAAATAATTTTGGAATGAGACAGTTTATTTCAATTTTATAACACATTAATGCATAACTCCCCAGGAGTAATTCTGGGGCAAAGCAAACACACCTTAGGGAGAAAACACAATTTTCAAAAAATCCCCATTTATTTAAATGGGGCTTTAAGTTCTTTGAATCCTAGGGAGGTGTTCAGTGTATTATGGTATCCTACTGAAATGTCACCAACACTTTGGCGACCATAAAAAAAGCAACATCATAATGTTGCCTGCATCAAAAGGGTGTCCATGCCTTGATGCAATGGTCAGTTGACCATAAATCTCCATAGGATGGTGTAGCAACAGCGCCACTGTACAATTTCAGGCCACTGTGATATTGCACCTAAAAAATTCAACTTTGAAAATTAATAACTTTTGAATGATACACCTCTCAGCAGTGGGAGTACTCTTGTTTTACTCAGGGGGGTAAACCCTACAACATATTTATTTTTACATTTTAAGTATTACTATCCCTTTAATTGTGTGTTCTACATATTAATGTCCCTGGCCATTTGAAATGTTGGGAGATATGAGAATATACCACTTTTTAACATGCCACATCAAACAAATCATTGCACCGAGGCATGGATAAGGGTTACACAAAGCAACATATTAAGGTGGCTATGTTGCCTCCCCAGCTTGTGACCCTTAAGCGTGCAACATCAGAATGTTGCCCTCTTGATGTGGGTGATATTCTGTTGTTGCCCTTTTGATGCAGGCACCATTATGATGTTGCCCTTTTGATGGTCGCCAAATAGAGGGGGACATTTCAATAGTTAACCATGCACTATGAGGCAATAAATGGGAACCTTTGTTTGTCTCCTATGATACAGCTGGTTTGTCCAGATTATCTCTAGTTCCTCTTAGTACATCAGATTCTTTACGTGTCATGTGGATGATTAATTCAAGTAGTTACAGTAAAATACCCAAGTGCTTCATGACAAAGCTGTATACAATAAGATCACTCTAAAATATCTGAAAAGTGATACAGTTATTTAAAATGTTTATCCTTAAGATGAAAAAAAAAGTTGCAGCTTTACATAATAAAATATAAATCTATGCATAAACATTTGTAAATCTATTATATATTATATGAATACATACATATTTGTAGGACAAACAGAAAGTAGACAAAATGGTGGACTCCCCTTGTGTAGAATCTCAGGAGCTTTACCTCAACCAGAAAAATGTTCTTCCTTTCTTCTGTCTAGCTCCTTCCAATAGGCAGAATCAGGATCTTTATATGTTGGATGAGGTATGTTGCTTGAAGTACTAAATTCATTCCACTCGGCCTTTTTGCAAATCTGACTTTATTTTTGCCATCCCTGAGGGCCTACATGTGAGCCAGGCTGCATCTAAGGTTATCATTATTTCCTGCAAGACGGTGACCATTTATCAGGTGTATTCTTCAGGCATACACCTTCTATCAACAAACAAAACATGCAGTGGTACTTTATCTGTCCCTGCTGTTTGCTTTATACTATAGGCTAGACTTTGTTTTAATAAAACGGCAATCTATTTAACCTGTTTAAGGTTTTTTAAGTCTTTTAAATAAATATGTATATTACATATTTAACTTTGGAACGGCTTTCATTTAGATTTTATACTTCCTCAAGTTGAATTATACAATACTAACCCGCTGGAGATACTTTGGACAGACAGATGATCCTGAGAGAGCTGCCAAGGACAAGACACCCAAACAGGGATGGGTAAAGTACCCCTGCAACCACTAAGCCCAAAAATCTTGAAAGATTGTGTAACGGGTAGGGACCTGTTACTGGACCAATGTCCTGGAAACATCAAGGGAACAACTGGTCTACTAAAGAGTGGGATTCACGGGGGGTGAGGGGCAGACACACTCCGGTGGGGACTTTGTACGGCCGGCCAACATCCCATTGGTGGAGCTGGAGTTAAAGGGACGCCATAGGTATAACATGGCAAATGGTCGGCTGCCACCTGATTGGAGGAGCGGGAGTTAAAGGGACGCCATAGAGTTAACATGGCGAATGGTCGGCCCCTTTCCCATTGGCTGTCGAACATCGAGCCTAAGGAGAATTTCCTTTTGACTTAAAATGGGGCCGTCGGCCGCTTCCTGATTGGCCGCCGACCCAGGGACTGAGTTAAAGGGACGTCATTAACTTAACATGGGAAAATGTCGGTGGCCCTGGGATTGGCTGCGAGGATTCCGTAGGTGGGCCTCTCATTGGCTGAGACCCAGAAGCGGAGTTCAGGCCCTGGCACCTCTAAGTCTTCTCCCCATTGTTTAATCAGGCTACCCCAACCCATTGTATGCCCCAACACCCATTGTGTCTCAAAGTTCCCACAGTCCTTTCTTTTGTATAAAGTTAATAAAGTTATGGTCATACCATTGTTAGGTGAATACAGCCTTTTGTATACCAGACTTGATTAAGTTAACCTAATATGTTTAACTGTACATAAAAGTGCTGCAATTGCGTGGAATAAAGTGTGTGTTCTTGGTTGATCAAGAAGCGTGTCCTGTCTCTTTATTGAAGGGTGGTATCAAGGGTCTTCTTGTGACCCCATCCTAGGTAGAGAAGCTGTGGAGGAGACCGAGGGTTCTGCTGAGTCAAGGTGGCTGCAGGAGGAGACTAGCCCAGTACGAGGTCTTGGATCTACCGAGGGAAGGTGAACCCCGTTACAGATTGTAGCCTAAAAGGTGCAACAGGGAAATTGATATGTAGATAAAGGACAGAGACAGGAAACCCTGCAGTAATAGCACACTTTGACGGCTTAACCATATACAAAGAGGGCTAGATTATTATCAGGAAGCTCATGCTTAAAAACTTTTATTGTAAAACTAAATGAAATCATTTAATACTTGTGATATTTCACAAATACAGTGGTGACTAAACATGAAAAATGAAATAGGACTATTATAACCGATCTTTAACACACAGTGTAAATGTACTGCCGGGGCATCATCCAGCTTGACATATGAAAGATATCACCATAAACAGAGCTATGTAAATATCTGTGATATTATAGTTGTGTCAGCAGCTTGTTTACCACTCGTATGAGAGTGCAGCAGCAAATATAATAGATAAGAGAATACTTCATCAGGGCACCATCTGGTTTGCCTTATTAATCAACAAATGATTAGCTACAATGTCAGTAACTTCCTTGATAATGGAAAAATGTTCCAATAATTGTATACATATAATGAGTAAATCAATCTATTTAGCACACTTTGTTTAGTATATTAAATACTTCTGATCTCATTCTTCTATGTCTAAGAAGAGAGTATGTATATGGCTACAATAGTGTATCATCAGTTCTGTCTCTGAGTAAGAGTGGAGTATATACCACAATTGTAAGGACTCACATACGATCCTCAATTCTCTGGATAAAGGGTATATTGCGCTGGAACTAAATCTGGTTGATAAGTACTTGAACTAATCTGGCTTGTAAATTCTATTTAGATATCTTAATATTCCATAAAACTCTACATTCACCGGGGCTTTTCCAGATTGCCAATATGATATAAAAAATAAAGAAAAAAGAGAACCCTGTTGTTAGCCGTTACTAGTTTGGCCTGTCAGTCCTATTGTAGTATGAGAATATAAATAATGATTTCCGTGGCTTTTCCTGGTTGCCAATTCTAATCTGATGCTGTTCAATTTATAGTTAGAGATCTTATCTCCTCTCTCATGAAATATCTTGAAGGCGTGATCGGCAAAGATAGTAAAGATTTAACAAAATAGCAGTTTAAAAATTAGCAATCACTAATACTGTTACTGGGACTTTTCCGGCTTCCCATTTCTAATCTAATGCTGTTCAATTTAACTATCACATTCTTAGTTTAAGATCAATATACCGTTTATTCACAGAATTGAGGATCGCATGTGAGTCCTTACAATTGTGGTATATATAGACTCTACTATTACTCAGAGATAGAACTGACAAGCTACACTGTTGTAGCCATATATATATAATCTCTTCTTAGACAGAGAAGAATGAGATCAGACGTATCTAATATGGTAAGCAAAGTGTGCTACATAGATTTATTTACTTATTATATGTATACAATTATTGGAACATTTTTTCATTATCAAGGGAGTTACTGACATAGTAGCCAATCATTTGTTAATTAATAAGGCAAGCCGGATGGTGCCCCGGTGAAGTGTTCTCTTATCTATTACTAGCAATGTGGGACGGTGTTGCCCATCGTATTATGACCATTGGGAGTGCATGTCTGAAATATAGACACACTGATAAACACAGACATATGCAACTCACAGGCAGACATGTACACACAGTGAGCTACAGAAACATGCAAAAGAAATGTGCACACACACCGGAGATGAATACATGTAGATACAAATGTAACAGATGTACACATACAGGCAACAGACATGCGCAGACACACATGCACACAACAGACATGCTCATACACAGGCAAGAGACAACATCAAAGAAAAGCTTGGGCGGCACTTCCATTAAATAGGCATAGATCGTTATATACAACAATGCGTTATTCAAAAAAATAAAAATTAAAAAATAAAAAATAAAAATGGCTTAAACAAAAGTCCTAGCAGTGGAATGTAACAACTAGACAGATGATGCACCGGTGCATCATTTGTCTAGTTGTTACATTCCACTTCTAGGATTTTTGTTTAAGCCATTTTTATTTTTTATTTTTTAATTTTTATTTTTTTGAATAACGCATTGTTTTATTTAACGATCTATGCCTATTTGATGGAAGTGCCGCCTGAGCTTTTCTTTGATGTTGTCTACACTTCCTTCAGGATTGGAGTACCCGTTGTGGCTGAACACCCGCTTATGTTGGTGAGTCTTACACTTCATTGACATTGAAATCATTTGTTTCACTTCTCGTTTGATACATCAGCCCTGCTACCATTGTAGTACTTACCACTGTACTAATCTACAGGCAAGAGACAAACACACATGCAACAGACATACACACACAAGCGCAACAGACATATACACACACAGAGGGGAAACTGACACAGTGATAGTTGGCTTCCATATGTGGAGGTTCCGGCTCTTGCTGGTCCCCCGGATCTGTAGGTTCTGAGTGTAGAAGTGTGGGCTGTGGCCACCCTGGGATTAGTGTAGGAGCTTTACAGTGCTGGTAGGTAACAATGTTGAACTGAAGCGAATATCTGCAGTATTCAGAGTGTTAGAAGACAAATATAGCCCTCTATGCTTCACAATGTGTTGCTGTCCCCTGTCTGGTCCTGAAACCATTAAATCAGTGGTATTTGTTATTTTCTTTACTTTCAGGCAGAATTGCAGTATTATGCCTCTGTATGGAAAGCAGAAAATAAAAGGGGATTATGTGAGAGAGACTTATACCAGAATGTTAAGCTATAGAGTGCCATGCATTATACATTGATGTGTCATGTCAGAGTTAAACCTTTAATTGCTGAAAAGGCATACAATTTGTTGTGGTGCAATGCATTAGTTAGCTCTCTGGCACGCAAATGGTTAAATAGAATACTGTTAATGTATAAAGAAGTTGTCCCGATGACAGAAATAATGTAGATTCAACGCCTCACGTTGCTGTCCCCAGGACAGCGGAGACACTCTTCTCCACACAATGTGGCTTGCACTGTCCAGATCCAGTGTGGGGATAAGCCGCAGTTAATTCTGAGGGAGCAGGCCTGAGCCTTTGTGGCTGGCTGGGATATCAGCCGTGGAGATGCAGTGCTAGGTGTCCGTGAGTTGAGGAAAGACCAGGGATCCTGGGCATCCATTGCTGTCCATCTCAAAAAAAAAAAAAAGACTCCAAAAAAGCCCAGCATGGTCACACCGAGAAAAATCAAGCGTATATAATGTTTTAAAGGGATAGTAATACTTCTGTTAAAGTTTATCTCTGAGTCTTCTTTTTTTTAACATTACCCTATATTTAATTGCTTAGAGTGTTGTAGTTCAAACTCTATTCCAGCCAAAAGGATCCCTCTTCTGCCCCTTCTGGCCTTCTCCCATTCGATCTGGAATCTGGTTGTGGGACGGGACAGATGCAGTGAGGGACACGTTAAGAGTCTATAAAGGTTTAACCTTTGAGTGCCAAATTGGTTTGCAAAGAATGCATTGCGTACCTCTGGCACTGGAAGGGTTAACAGAAGTGCAGGCAAGGGCATTGTGTGTGTGTGGAGCAGGAGAATATTTGGGCATAGAAGAGGCTCAGGTGAGGGCTGTGTGTGTATGTCTGTATCAGTTGTGCATTTGCCCAGTAAGTTTCTTGTATTTTAAGCCTTTTTTCATATTCTGAGCAAGCTCAATCAGTTCCTTGTATTCCAAGCATCTTTTTCATGTTGTGAGCATTCTCAATCAGTTTCTTGTATTCCAAGCCTCTTTTTCATGTTGTGAGCATTCTCATTCAATTCCTTGAAATCCAAGCCTCCTTTTCACATCCTGAGCACAGCCACCCTGTTGTACACAGCCTAATAAGTCCTTCTTAGTCCCTAGGAGCTCCACAACAGAAAATATCCAGGGGGCTACATGTATGTATGTTTGTATGTGTTTGTTTGACAATGTATGTATGTATGTATCTCCAGGGCTGGCAGCAGGGAGGAGACATGAATATCCCCTCCTTACTGGGTGTGTTAGGCTTCAGACAAGTTTTTCGGTCACTTGATGCTTTCTCTTTTATATATATATATATATATATACTAGTTGAACAGCCCGTTACACGGGCCACAGGGCCTGTGGCAGCCGGTCGCGGGACAGTCACGCGCAGCAGAGACTGCCCGCGCCACTGCTGATACAGAGCTGGACACTTCTTCGGAGCGCTCAGCTCTGTATCAGCTGCGGCACGGGCAGTCTGTACTGCGCATGAGTGCCGCACGGGCAGCAGTGTCTTCTGCGCATGTCCGGCGTTACACACAACTTAGCGAATTATTATATAGGATATATATATATAGATATTTGCTGCTGCACTCTCATCGTTCGAGTGGTAAACAAACTCTGACACAGCAATAATATCACAGATATTTACACAGTTCTATTTATAGTGATATCTCTCATATGGCAAGCTGGGTGATGCCCCGGCAGTACATTTACACTGTGCATTAAAGATCAGTGATAACAGTCCTATTTCATTTTTCATTTTTAATCACTACTGTATTTGTGAAACATCATGATTATTGAATAATTTTAGAGAAAGAAAATGGAGTCTACCCAAGTGGGTGGAAGAAAGAGCGCATATTCGTACAAATGATACAATTTATTTAAAGACAATTATATACTCAAAACAAATTAATAAAAGGGTATCCTTATAAATTCAATATAAATATTAATTTGTTTTGAGTATATAGGGTACCCTTTTCTATTGAATTTATATTGAATTTCTAAGGGTACCCTTTTATTAATTTGTTTTGAGTATATAATTGTCTTTTAATAGATTGTATCATTTATACAAATCAGCGCTCTTTCTTCCACCTACTCGGGTAGACTATATTTTCTTTCTCTAAGGATTTAAAGATACACAAACCTGTCCTTTCTGGAAATAGTAGCGCTAATCTATACATTGTAATTTATTATATATAAATCTGTATTACTCTTATTCACTCTCCACCTTTCTCCAAGCACTGGTACTTATTTGTATATAATTTGATTAAGGATTTGTGAGCGCCACCCATACCTGTTTCAGGTTACTTTTGTTCCATTATTGAATGATTTTATTTAGTGTTAAATAAAAGTTAGGTTTTGAGCATGAGCTGCCTGATAATAATTTATCCCTCTCTGTAGCTGGTTAAACTGTCAAAGTGTGCTATTACTGCAGGGTTTCCTGTCTCTGTCTCTCAACAATAATTAAATGTGAGTGGGCATTTTACACAATTATTAGCTGGTTTATTTATATCAGTTAAGGCACTTTTGGTGCCCACCTTTGTTTTTCTTATTTTGTCTGTATGTTGTACCAGTTAGCCCTTTGGAATACTGGTCTGCAGTGGATGTTTTTTTTTTTCAAGTAATATTGGTATATAGCTTTTGTATATCCCCATGGTTCCTGTGTTCCACATTGATGAGAGGACTCCCACCAAGACAAAAAACATTTTTGGTTACAATCCCTGTTCAGAGGGGTCATCTTGGGTCTCTGTTCAAGGGATTTCTTTCTTTCCTCTTACATCTTCTTTCTTTTCACTTTGCTATATATTGAAACAGAGAATAGGAGGTGAGGGGTAAAGTGGAGGGAAGTAGAGTCTCCAGCTCAGAGTCCTTACCCTTTAAGAAGTGACCTGCTCCCAAGAAGGAGGAAACTTTACCCCATTGTTGCTTTGTTCCACATGGACTAAGGGAAAATAATTTCATGGTAAGTACACTAAAATCCTCTTTTATAAGTGGAGATCATTTGGTGGATAACAGCTTGTTCATCTGTCCAAGGGAGATTCCAGACCAGAGATGTGTTATCTTTTCTAAATGCCATTTAATCCATCGATTGATAGTATTCCCATCCTGACCATGAAATCACACGAGTGCATTATTTGTATTGATTGTACATTGTATTTAGTTACATTGCAGTTTTATACTATTCTGGGGTAACTTCTCTTTTTCTTGTTTTATATAAATACATATATGGAATCCATTCCTACAAAATGTAATCCTCCTCTCTTTTATCAGTCCCACATTAAACCTCTATCCAAAATTTTCACTAGCCATGTATGTTCTAATTACCTATTCCCTACAATGTATTGCTTGTTGCTACAGTACGTCTGATTTTTGTTCTTTCTAAATTTACACGAACCACTTTCTTCCTATATTGTTAGTGTAATTTTTATATTTACCACAACTCAATGAAGTGGTTAACTAATGTACCTGTATGAGTGAGTGTTGATTACTTGTTAGTCTTATATAGTGTCATATAACAAAACTGTTAAAATCCTAAGTAAACAAGCATTCATATATATGCAATTGGACATATTTAATTATTTAAATAATAACATTAATAATAGTACCTTTTCTGTCACATCTAATTATTTAGCCACACTTCAAAATATAAAAAATATGAAAAACTGCAAATGCACCATAGAACCATATATACATTCATATATGTAATTGTAACCTGAAAAATGTCATAATTTCTTTGTATTATGATTGGTTCCATACTATACCCCTTTTCACAATATTTACTCTACATGGGTGGTCTTATTTTTACCTATTCTGTAAAAATAGATTGTAAAGTCTGCCACACCTATAGTATCTTTGACTATTTTCCTCTAATTTCAATAGCTTTGCAATCTTTCCAAATTCCTTACTTATGATAAATTGCTGTAGCAGAAAAGCATTAAAATCAAGGATTTATGTATGCCATTTTGAACATGCAATTAATCCTATATAATAATTCGCTAAAATGTGTGTAACAACACAGTCATGCGCAGTAGAGACTGCTGTGCGTGCTGCAGTCATGCGTAGTAGAGACTGGAGCATCAAACTCTGCATCAGCTGTGCTGCGGGCAGTCTTTGGTGCACATGACTGCCCTGCGACCGGTTGGCAGTGGCACTGTGGCCCGTGTAACGGGCTCTTCAACTAGTAATTAAATATTGGAAAGAGTCATCCTTATTCCTTTGTCCCATCTAATCTTCCAAACCCTTTCCAGCCTCCCTAATAATCGTACATGAAAAAACTGCAAATGCAAATTTGATAACTCCCAGTTACCCTAGTACTAAACAAAGAATTAAAGGTAACCACACAAAACAGCAGCTGGTGGGCTTTTCTGTGACTCAGAATATGGATATGAATTTACTAAATGTATGATATAGGATGAAGGTAAATGTTATAGATCCATTGACCAGGAAGTATATCTAGTTAGCAAAGGAGAGTGTATATAATAAAATAAAAGATGCTGCATTGAGTTAATTATTGACAAATTTTTATAGAAGAGCATATAATCATATAATTAGTTTCATATTTATCAGGTTGCTGAGGTTCAAAAGGCACAAGTATATTCAGTTCAGCATTTGCCAAATCTGCATTATTTTGATAAAGGTCATTACGTCCCATAGACTTTTGATGAGATTGCAGGGAGACAGAGTTTATCAGGAGGGCAGAATCAGCAGGGTGCAATCAATGGGGACTATGGGGTTTCCATTTCTCCCTTTCCCACTATTTAGTTTGCTGTGTGCATAGTTGATACAATTACCAGGTAATAGATGTATATAAGTCTGTGTGTATGTATGATAAGATACATAGAGGGTTTCACATCGTCACCCCAGTTACAAGCTTTGCTGTATCTTTGTAAGCTGTCTGTCACCAAATATAAGATGTCTGTAACCCTGCTCTGTGGAATAGCAACTCCACAGATAATAAGCAGTCAGCTATTGATATAAAAGAGGACCCCAGAGCAAGTCAGATACTGGTATAAAACAAGAACTGCAATAAGACAGGTCCTGGGAGAGCAAACAACCACAGACAATCTCTTGGAGCAATGGGGGACCCTCAGTAGGCAAGAAGCTGGGTGCAGGACTGCCTGGTGTGGACTGCCCATAAGTAGCCTTACTGTGGCCTAAGCCAGACTAAAGATGCTGGTTGCAAGAAAAGTTCAGTGCTGACCGGTGGAGTCGTCCCACACCCAGGATAACTGTCTAGGGAATAGTAGCTACCTACTGAGGTACTGAAACAAGGAGGTAATGGGAAACAAGGTACCTTGAGTTCTGATTGAACACTGCTGTGCTGAACAGAGGAGATACAAATACAGATATATCATGTGGTCCTATTTTTCTGGCATCCATTATCCACAAATAAGACACACTTATAAAGTGAACAATGACTCACCACCAGCGTCTGGGTGCTGTACCACCACTGTCCATGACAGTGAGTAAAGGACTGTGAGTAAAAGAATGGATGTGGCAGTACTCCAAGCTTTGATTTATTGATGAGCTTTACAAATGTAACACAGATAGGCACGGGTGAAGTGGGACAGAATTATATGAGTATATGAGTATACAGAAACATCTTATGCTTTTTGTGCTCTACAATGATTAATTATAGACTAAACAAATGGAAACATTGTGGCATAGAAAGTAGCAGGATATATTCAATTGGTTAATGTGACAGTACCAGGATTTACTGGACCCTTTTGGGGTCATCTGTTCCTGAACTGCTGTCGATGTCCCTCTTTCACAACCGACTGGAGCCCTGCAACTTTCTGGCAGTCTGGAGGCTCTGGATACTCTGGCAGGAACAAATGGATGCTGCTTGCTGGTAGAATTACTGAGCTAGTGAATTTAGCTGCAGAACCCCAGGTGGGTTTTCCAGGGGCCCTATGCCAGTATTCCGGTGAGGCAAGTGAATTCACTCTTGCAGTGGCTGAGGTGAGAATCCCTAGCCCAAGCCCCCTCCAGAACTACAGCAGTGACTTGTATTACGGAGGGTAGAACATAACAGTCTTTATAGGTGAAACACATTGCTTATATACACTTCCAGACACTCTTATGAAGATGTATAATGTAAACTAGGGCTTGGGACAGTGTTGGTAAACTTGACCAATCAGGGAATGATCTACATTTCCAGACACTCTTATCAAGATATAAATAGAGGGTTTGGAAAAAAGGCATTCTAACTAGTGATGAGCGAGCGTGCTCGGCCGATGCTCGGATCGGCTCGAGCATCGCTCTGCTCGGCACATGGCGGTACTCGTCGAGTACCGCCATGTGCTCGCCCGACATGTTCGGGTGGCGGGGATCTGTGCCGGAAGAGGCACAGATCCGAAGAAGCTCCGCTGGACCACCAGGGACTGGAGGTACGGGGGCATTGCGGAGATGAAGGGGGCATTGCGGAGATGAAGGGGGACATTGTGGAAGAGGGGCATAGACTCTATGCCCCTCTTCCACAATGTCCCCCTTCATCTCCGCTATGCCCGTCTTCCACAATGTGCCCCTTCATCTCCGCTATGCCCCTCTTCCACAATGTGCCCCTTCATCTCCGCTATGCCCCTCTTCCACAATGTCCCCCTTCATCTCCTCTATGGCATAGAGGAGATGAAGGGGGACATTGTGGAAGAGGGGCATAGGGGAGATGAAGGGGCACATTGTGGAAGAGGGGCATAGCGGAGATGAAGGGGCACATTGTGGAAGAGGGGCATAGCGGAGCTGAAGGGGGACATTGCGGAGCTGAAGGGGGCATTCGGAGATGAAGGGGGCATAGCGGAGATGAAGGGGGCATTGACCAGGCACCCTCCCCTCATCAGAGCAGGGGGTGCCTGGTGTCGCCCCATTCATTCCAATGGGGCTCGGGTGCTCGGCCGAGCACTCGAGCCTCAGGGGGTGCTCGGTCAGAGCACCCGAGCACCCGAGCATCGTGGTGCTCGCTCAACACTAATTCTAACTGGACCATAAATAACCTCCTCTAATTGGTTAAAGAAGCACAGCAAGACTCAATCCACATTCCAACCATTCCTTAGCATAAGTTACACAGACATGGAATATGCTGTAAGCAAGCTAGAGTGCTCAACTTTATTTTCTCTGCACTCTGGTTCCCCATTGCCAAATCCTTTTACAGGACTTACAGTATAATACCAAATACAGACTATTTTATTATACCACACAATGCAAAACACAATGAACAATATTTCAAATGTTATAGTCCTGGAGGTAACATAGTAACATAGTAAAATAGTAATTTAGGTTAAAAAAAGACTTGCGTCTATCTAGTTCAACCCTTTTCCTATTCCTGTTTACCATCATCGATCCAAAAAGAAGGCAAAAAAACCCCTCAATACAGCCATTTCAAATTATGACTTGAATGGGGGGGAAAATTCCTTCTTTATTCCAAATGGCAATCAGATTTCTCCTTGGATCAACAAGCATTAACTAAATATTAATTCCAGTACTAAAACATACATAGCCCTCTATGTTCTACTCTTTTAAAAAAGGATCCAGGGCCTTTTTAAAGGCATCTAATGTATTCAATAGCACCACCTCCTCAGACAGTGAATTCCAACAAACAACAAAAATATCCAGAAAAACACATTTCAAAACAGTTATAAGTTGATTTGCATTTTACTGAGTGAAACAAGTATTTGACCCCTTTGCAAAACATGACTTAGTACTTGGTGGCAAAACACTTGTTGGCAATCACAGAGGTCAAATGTTTCTTGTAGTTGGCCACCAGGTTTGCACACATCTCAGGAGGGATTTTGTCCCACTCCTCTTTGCAGATCCTCTCCAAGTCATTAAGGTTTTGAGGCTGACGTTTGGCAACTTGAACCTTTAGCTCCCTCCACATATTTTCTTTGGGATTAAGGTCTGGAGACTGGCTAGGCCACTCCAGGCCCTTAATGTGCTTCTTCTTGAGCCACTCCTTTGTTGCCTTGGCCGTGTATTTTGGGTCATTGTCATGCTGGAATACCCCTCCACGACCCATTTTCAATGCCCTGGCTGAGGGAAGGAGGTTCTCACCCAAGATTTGTCGGTACATGGCCCCGTCCATGGTCCCTTTGATGCGGTGTAGTGGTCCTGTCCCCTTAGCAGAAAACAACCCCAAAGTATAATGTTTCCACCTCCATGTTTGATGGTGGGGATGGTGTTCTTGGGGACATAGGCAGCATTCCTCCTCCTCCAAACACGGCGAGTTGAGTTGATGCCAAAGAGCTCGATTTTGGTCTCATCTGACCACAACATTTTCACCCAATTTTCCTCTGAATCATTCAGATGTTCATTGGCAAACTTCAGAGGGGCTTGTACATGTGCTTTCTTGAGCAGGGGGACCTTACGGGTGCTGCAGGATTTCAGTCCTTCACGGCATAGTGTGTTACCAATTATTTTCTTGGGGACTATGGTCCCAGCTGCCTTGAGATCATTGACAAGATCCTCTCGTATAGTTCTGGGCTGATTCCTCACTGTTCTCATGATCACTGAAACTCCACAAGGTGAGATCTTGCATGGAGCCCCAGACTGAGGGAGATTGACAGATATTTTGTGTTTCTTCCATTTGCACATAATCGCACCAACTGTTGTCACCTTCTCACCAAGCTGCTTGGGGATAGTCTTGTAGCCCATTCCAGCCTTGTGTAGGTCTAAAATCTTGTCCCTGACATCTTGGACAGCTCCTTGGTCTTAGCCATGGTGGAGAGTTTGGAATCTGATTGATTGATTGTTTCTGTGGACAGGTGTCTTTTATACAGGTAACAAGCTGAGATTAGAAGCACTCTATCACGGTGCCCGTGATTGGTGCTGTTCAGTGTCAGTCACTTGCTGAGTATCATGATTGGCTGTCCCTCCTCACACAGCCTTTTTAAACCCAGGCTGAGCACTTCCAGGTTGCCCTTTCGTGGTGTTTCTGACTTCACTCTGCCTGACCTGCTTGTCAGGCTTCTGGGCCTGTTCCTGGTTTTCCTGCTGTACTTGCTGATCCTGTGTTCCAGTGTTCCAGTGTTCCTGTATGCTAGTGTTCCTGTGTTCCAGAGTTCCAGTGTTCCTGTGTTCCAGCACCTCGCGGGTTAATCTTACTGAGTTCCTGAATCTCCTGCTCCAGCCGTCGCTCTGGCGACATTGTTCTTCTCGCTGCTGATCATACTTTGTTGGTTCCTGGTGGCGATATACATTGTTGGTCCCAGCGTGCGGACGCTGGTTTACTCCACTAAACCTGGTTGCGATATACATTGTTGGTCCCAGCGTGCGGACGCTGGTTTACTCTACTAAACCTGGTTGCGATATACATTGTTGGTCCCAGCGTGCGGATGCTGGTTTACTCCACTAAACCTGGTGGTGATATACATTGTTGGTCCCAGCGTGCGGACGCTGGTTTACTCCACTAAACCTGGTTGCGATATACATTGTTGGTCCCAGCGTGCGGACGCTGGTTTACTCCACTAAACCTGGTTGCTATATACATTGTTGGTCCCAGCGTGCGGACGCTGGTTTACTCCACTAAACTGGTTGCGAGATACATTATTGGCTCCAGCGTGCGGACGCTGGTTTACTCCACTAAACCTGGTTGCAATATACATTGTTGGTTCCAGCGTGCGGTCGCTGGTTGCTCCATTAAACCTGGTGGCGCTATTACCATTAGTCCCAATGTGCGGACGTTGGTTTGCTCCTGAACATCCAGTACTGTGGTCAGTCGCTCTCCACTTCCTTGCAGTTGTCTGAGTATCCCTGGCAATAGACTCCTGCTGAGTAAGACCTCTATACTTATGCTCTATGCTGTCTTAGTCACCTGACAGCTGGTGTACTCGCTCAGGCTGCCCTGCCCAGTATTGGTGAGGCCGGTAGAACCTTGACGATACCATCCTGTAGGTTGCCTCACCCGGTATTGGCAGGGCCGGTAGAGCCTACTCCAGTACTCCTTTGGGCTGCCCTGCCCGGTATTGGTAAGGCCGGTAGAACCTTGTAATTCACCATCTTTAAGGTTGCCTTACCCGGTATTGGCAGGGCCGGTAGAGCCTACATTCAGCATTCCGTGGGGGCTGCCTTGCCCGGTATTGGTAAGGCCGGTAGAATCGGTATATGTCATCTCACGGTTGCCTTACCCGGTATAGGCAAGGCCGGTAGAGCCTGTCATTAAAACTGTCACTTGGGTTGCCTTGCCCGGTATTTAGGCAAGGCCGGTAGAACCTATTATATGTTATAATACTGTTGTATTGTTATGTATGTTTACCCTACGGGGACTGCCTTTAACTTTTAATAAAGTTAAGTTATTTTACCAAACCTTAAGTCTGAGAGTCTTCAAAAACTGTGACACACTCCCTTTAAGAGAGTCCTCCTAATCTCAGCCTGTTACCTGTATAAAAGACATATGGGACCCAGAAATCTTGATGACTGATAGGTGGTCAAATACTTATTTCACTCAGTAAAATGCAAACCAATTTATAACTCTTTTGAAATGCGTTTTTCAGGATTTTTTTGTTGTTGTTATTCTGTCTCTCACTGTTCAAATAAACCTACCGTTAAAATTATAGACTGATAATTTTTTTGTCAGTGGGCAAATGTGCAAAATCAGCAGGGGATCAAATAATGTTTTCCCTCACTGTATCTTCCTCCCTTGATTCAATACCCCTTTTAATACATGCCAATATCTTATTGACCATTGCAGCTACCAGCTAGCACTGCACGCTACTGCTGAGTCTATTGTCTACCATTACTCCCAAATCCTTTTCATTAGTAGAGTTCCCCAAAGAAACACCATTAAACTATATGGTGCATTTTTATTATTATAACCAAAATGCATAACTTTACACTTCTTTATTGAATCACATTTGCCATTTGCCTGCCCAGTTACCCAATTTGTCCAAATCCTCTTGTAATGAAGACACATCCAGTTCAGACTTTATTACCCTACTTAATTTTGTCATCACACTGCCCTGGGCTGCAGCAGTAAAAGAAAAAAATATTAATATAAGTGTATTTTTAGAAATATAGTGGGCAATAATATAATTGAGTGCCAGAGGGGTACAATAAATTGGGTTAAATGCTGTATTAGTTCCATGAACGCTGTATTAGTTCCATGAAAATATGCCAAATAAGCCAAGTGAAATTTAAGCCATTATTTAAAACACGATCTGTTGATGCCTTTCAAATAGATAGATTTCCTGATCAAATCCATAGAATTTACATTTAAATACATTTTTTAAAATTAATTTGAGATATTTATTTGCAGGTAAGTGGTATGGATATGGGCACCAAGTTTGCGCCTAGCTACGCCAATTTGTTTAAGGGGGTTTTGGATCAAACCCTAGTATATGACAGGGGTGGCTAGGCGCCAGCTAGGCCTCCTGCTATTGCTACATCAATGATATTATTCTAATATGGAAAGGAAATAATGATGATATCCATCAATTTGCTGACCACCTTAATAAGAATGAATGGGGTATCTCATTCACTAGCAATATTAGAGAATCATCCATTGGATTCCTAGATTCACAGCTATTGGGTAAACCACGAGAGAATATCACTACTAGGACTTATTTTAAGGCTGTAGACATTAACAGTTATTTGGATTTTTATATCCGCCACCACAAAAAGTGAATGTGAAATGTGCCATATGGCCAATTTTGTAGAATAAAGAAGAACTGTACTTCATTACAGGATTATGATATGCAATCAAATCTCCTAATGGATCATTTTTTCTGAAGAAAAATTGTCTAAAATATTTAATTATAAATTCATACAAGAGTGCAAGAAATCGAAAACCCCAGTGGAGGGATCACTTTTAAGACAGACAAAAAGACCTAATACCAACAAACAGATTAGGGATAATATAATGAGAATTTTCCAGCATTTATAACTAAATACAATAATGAAGCAGGATCTATTTCAGGAATCATAAGGAAACATTGGAGGATATAGAAAAAAGACCATTTACTATCACCTTTTCTTCCAAAGTATCCAAGAATTATTTTCAGAAGGGCCCAAACTCTAAATAACATTTTGGTACCAACAAGAAAATCTAGTAGTATAATTAAAAATAAAAATAAAATTTTTGAAAAATCAGTAGTAAATGGGAATGTAAGAATATGTGATGGAACACAAACCACTGTTTCAAGTGATAAAGACAGTAGGTAATGGTATTTATTGGGACCACAGTTAAAAGGGTATTTAAATGTGTCTTAAAGACATGCTAAACATCTTAATACATTGCACATTATTTACTGTATATTTGAGAAATATAAGGATGGAGATATAGTTATTTTAAGGCCCTGCTGCTGCTGTCCTTGGTGCTGAAATGAAGAAGAGGAAAAGTCACTCTCCCCCTTTGCGCTGCCTGTCTGTATATCTAATACCTGAAGACATAGACAGGGGCACTCATATTTATTATAGCGCAAAATAGCCCATTTATATATAGGGGAGAAATAAGACTGACTTCATCTGTTGGCATTACCCAACTGAACTTAAAATAATAGATATTGATACAAGAAAACAAGTATAATGCTAAATAGACTCTATGTAGAAGTATATTCAGCTGAGAGAGCATTTGGGTAGCAGTGGCCATATTATGGTATCCTTCAGCATATGTCATGAGAACATTCAACTTTAAAAATGCAAATATTATAAGGCTAAAATAAAGCAGTGTTAGAGGGTGTTAAAAAGGATGCTATTTTCAAAGATGGTTTATTACCAAATATTATTCAGGATTATGTTATGACCAGAAATTTCATTGAGCCAACATGGTTTTATGAAGCAAGATGGGAGAAGACAGAGAACACAGAAAAATATAGACCCTCTATGTGTAGTATGGCAACAGGCAAATAAAATCCTATATAATAATTTGCTAGGATGTATGTCAGAAGCCGTCATGCTCAGCAGAGACAGAGCGCACTGCAGTCATGCACAGCACAGACTGCCTGAACGTGCCAAGGCTGATACAGAGCGGGGCTCTCCAAATTCGGTCCTCTCTGCACACCTTCCTGGGACCACTTGGTGAGCAGAGAGGCTCCAGGTACCAGCCGAGGCTTCTGGGTGGCACTGTGGCCCGTGTACACGGGCTTTTAAACTAGTAATAAATATTACAATAATACATTACATGAAATTTAATGAATCTTTAATATTAAAAGACAATAGAAAATTATCAACCTTAATCAAACTGAACGCAAAATACAATACAATAAAAACTAGAAATGATGGAAAAAATTATAATATTTATGGACTTTTCACATTTCTAGTTTTTATTGTATTGTATTTTATATCCAGTTTGTTTAAGATTGACAGTTTTTTTAATTGACTTTTAGTATTAACCCCTTAAGGACCGTCCGTGCACGTATGAGGCCGTCACTTAAGGACCAGGGGCCATTTTTTTTTTAGCGAATCCGATTCCGGACTCCCCAAACGGCGTGCAGCTGCTGGGGGGGCCCAGAATTCCATGACGGTCCAGTACCGTCATTGGTTCTTAACCCCTTCAGTGCCAGAGGCTCGGGCCATTTCCTGAACCCTGCAGGCCAGACACTTTTTCAACATTTTTGCTATCCTTCCGTTTAGGCTTGATTTCCTCTGGGGATTTTTAGTTACATATGGAAAACTATATATTGTTTTTTTCAGAACGAATTGAGCTTTCTTGTGATACCTTACATGAAGAGAATTTTACATCGTGCAAAAAGCTATGATGTCATAATGACAAAAAAAAGTGAAAATTTACTCATTTTGCTAAAATCACATACTATGTATCAAAAATATTTACCTTGATTGAAAAAGTTTCAATTACTTGAAAAAGCCTCGAGTCCCCTGAGTAAAAAAATACCAAATTTGTATAGTTTTACCTACGTCCATGGCTAGCGTAGAGCCCTAATCATCAGCAGCGCAAAATGACATTTTCAACTTTATAAACTAATATGCGCATTCTAGGGTTTTTGTGGTAAAACTACCCTAAAACAGTGGAATAACTATATAAAACTATATATTTCGGAAAAGTAGACAACCTGCCGCATCTAATGAGGGGTAACTTGCCTTCTTACCCCAAGCCTGGTGTGCACAAATGCCTCCAGAAGATGGCGCTAATGAAAAAAAAGGCATTTTCTTACATTTCTGCCACTTCAAATGTACTGAAATTTGTGAAAACCATGGCATTTCCAACTGTATTCATTAGCTAGTGCTCTTAGGAGAAAAATGACACCCCATTGGTATGAGTTTAACTACCTCAGGGGGCGTTAGAAGTGCAAAATGACACCTACTACAACCTCAAATTTTTCTAACATTTTCTCAAACATTACTTGTCTGTACACAAATGGTTATAACAACTACAGAAGTGAAGAAAGGGTACACAAACCATACCATTTTGAAAAGAAGACACCCTGCCGCATCTAATGATGGGTGACTTGCCTTGTTACCCCAAGCCTGGAGTGCACAAATGCCTCCAGAAGGTGGCACTAATGAAAAAAAAAGGCATTTTCTTACATTTCTGCCCCTTCAAATGTACTGAAATATGTGCAAACCATGGCATTTCCAACTGTATTCATTAGCTAGCGCTCTTAGGAGAAAAATGACACCCCATTGGTATGAGTTCAACTACCTCAGGGGGCGCTAGAAGTGCAAAACGACACCTACTACAACCTCAAATTTTTCTAACATTTTCTCAAACGTTACTTGTCTGTACACAAATGGTTATAACAACTACAGAAGTGAAGAAAGGGTACACAAACCATACCATTTTGAAAAGAAGACACCCTACCGCATCTAATGATGGGTGACTTGCCTTGTTACCCCAAGCCTGGAGAGCACAAATGCCTCCAGAAGGTGGCGCTAATGAAAAAAAAAGGCATTTTCTTACATTTCTGCCCCTTCAAATGTACTGAAATTTGTGCAAACCATGGCATTCCCAACTGTATTCATTAGCTAGTGCTCTTAGGAGAAAAATGACACCCCATTGGTATGAGTTTAACTACCTCAGGGGGCGCTAGAAGTGCAAAACGACACCTACTACAACCTTAAATTTGTCTAACATTTTCTCAAATATTACTTGTCTGTACACAAATGGTTATAATAACTACAGAAGTAAAGAAAGGGTACACAAACCATACCATTTTGAAAAGAAGACACCCTGATGCATCTATTGATGGGTGACTTGCTTTGTTACCCCAAGCCTGGAGTGCACAAATGCCTCCAGAAGGTGGCGCTAATGGAAAAAAAAGGCATTTTCTTACATTTCTGCCCCTTCAAATGTACTGAAATTTGTGCAAACAATGGCATTTCCAACTGTATTCATTAGCTAGCGCTCTTAGGAGAAAAATGACACCCCATTGGTATGAGTTCAACTACCTCAGGGGGCGCTAGAAGTGCAAAACGACACCTACTACAACCTGAAATGTTTCTAACATTTTCTCAAACATTACTTGTCTGTACCCAAATGGTTATAACAACTACAGAAGTGAAGAAAGGGTACACAAACCATACCATTTTGAAAAGAAGACACCCTGCCGCATCTATTGATGGGTGACTTGCTTTGTTACCCCAAGCCTGGAGAGCACAAATGCCTCCAGAAGGTGGCGCTAATGAAAAAAAAAGGCATTTTCTTACATTTCTGCCCCTTCAAATGTACTGAAATTTGTGCAAACCATGGCATTTCCAACTGTATTCATTAGCTAGTGCTCTTAGGAGAAAAATGACACCCCACTGGAATGAGTCGACCTACCTTAGGGGTGCCAGAAGCACATCATTACACCTACCTGTTTGCTTCTTCGAAAATAGCGGCTTGTACTAAAATGTCCATAACTGTTAGAGACATGAAGGAAAGGTATAAAAGGTATACCATTTTGGAAAGTAGACATTCTCCCGCATCAATTGAGGGGTCACTTGCCTTTCTACCCCCTGGGCTGAAGTGCACAAATATTTCCAAAAGGTGGCGCTATGGGAATAAATACATGTTTTTTTACATTTCCACCACTTCAAAGATACTAAAATCTTTGAAAACCATAACATTTCCTGCTGTATTCAGTACCTGCTACCAACATGAGAAAAATGGTAGCCTATTTGTGTGGGTTAACATAGAATATGTGGGTGCTAGGAACACGTACGTAAACCTGACACTTTTGTTTTTGAAATTATCTGCTTGCACTAAAATGGTTATAACCATAATAGATATGCAGAAAAGGTAGAGAAACAATGCCATTTTGGAAAGAAAACATCCTTCCGCATCTAATGAGGGGTCACGTGCCTTCTTACCCAAAGGCTGGTATGCACAAATGCTTCCAGGAGGTGGCGCTAGTGAAAAAAAAAGGCATTTTCTTACATTTCTGCCCCTTCAAATGTATGGAACTTTGTAAAAACCATGGAATTTTCAACTGCATTCATTAGCTAGTGCTCTTAGGAGTCAAACAACACCCCATTGATATGAGTTGACCTACCTTAGGGGGTGCTAGAAGTAGAAAACTACACCTACTACAACCTCTGATGTTTCTAACATTTTCTCAAACCTGACTTGCCTGTACGAAAATGACTATAACACCTTCAGAATTGAAGAAAAGGTAGATAAACCATACCATTTTGGAAAGAAAACAACCTGCCGCATCTAATGAGGGGTCACTTGCCTTCTTACCCCAATACTGGTGTGCATAAATGTTTCCAGAAGGAGGCGATATAGGAAAAAAATTGCATTTTTTTACATTTCTGCCCCTTCAAATGTATGGAGCGCTGTGAAAACCATGGAATTTTCAACTGCATTCATTAGCTAGTGCTCTTAGGAGTCAAACGACACCCCATTGATATGAGTTGACCTACCTTAGGGGGTGCTAGAAGTAGAAAACTACACCTACTACAACCTCTGATGTTTCTAACATTTTCTGAAACCTGACTTGCCTGTACGAAAATGACTATAACACCTTCAGAATTGAAGAAAAGGTAGATAAACCATACCATTTTGGAAAGAAAACAACCTGCCGCATCTAATGAGGGGTCACTTGCCTTCTTACCCCAATACTGGTGTGCATAAATGTTTCCAGAAGGAGGCGATATAGGAAAAAAATTGAATTTTTTTACATTTCTGCCCCTTCAAATGTATGGAGCGCTGTGAAAACCATGGAATTTTCAACTGCATTTGTTTGCTAGTGCTCTTAGGAGTCAAATGACACCCCATTGGTATGAGTTGAACTACCTTAGGGGGTGCTAGAAGTAGAAAACTACACCTACTACAACCTCTGATGTTTCTAACATTTTCTCAAACCTGACTTGCCTGTACGAAAATGACTATAACACCTTCAGAATTGAAGAAAAGGTAGATAAACCATACCATTTTGGAAAGAAGACAACCTGCCGCATCTAATGAGGGGTCACTTGCCTTTTTACCCTAAGTTAGTTGGCACAACTATTTCCAGAATGTGGTGCTACAGGAAAAAATAAAATTTTGTTTTACACATCAGTCACTTCAAAGATACTAAAATGGTTCAATGGCGTGGGATTTCCTAGGAGGACTTCTTGCCAGCCTAAGAAAAATGGTACCCCACTGCTGTGGGTTGACATACCAATTTACGCTACAGGAGCGTAGCTACCAGTGAAACAGAAATGGTAAAGCAAACAGTGTATGTGTGATTTTATGGCTAACAGATGAAAGAAGCTAGGGCGTCAGCCGGTGTACGTGCGGACCTGTGACTACAAGTGTAACAAAGTATGTGGGAGGGTGAGGGATTAGGCAGTGTGTGTGGGTATGAGCAGAGGAGCAAGGATGGTGGGGCAGTGTTTGATAGTGTGTATGGGAGATCTGTGACTACCAGTGTTGATAAAAAGTCCTGTGTGTGCCACAGGAAGGGGGTCGGCATTGAACTCCCCTCCTAGTGGCACACACAGGGTTAATTTGTGTTTTAATTTTTTTTTTTTATTATATACCTCATTGAGGGGCATAAGGACCCCCTGATCCCTCCCCAATGAGGTCTTAGTAAAAAAATATATATATATGTCCACAAACAGGGGACCCGGAGAGTGCCACAGGGGTCTCCAGCGCATTGCAAAGCAATGCATTGGATCCTTGTGGCACTCAGAGGGTTAATTTTTTTTTTAATCATTACTTGGTAATCAGAGCTTGTTGGGGGGCCATCAGGACCAATCATGATGGCCCCCCAACAATCTCTGATAACGAAGTAATGAGAAATGCCCTGTGTGTGCGCCGCAGAAGGGGGGCTGCATTGGCCCCCCTTGAGGCACACACAGGGTTAATTTTTTTTCTTTACTTTTTTTATTATGGACCTCATTGGTGGGTATCAGGACCCCTTTGATTCCCCCCAATGAGGTCTTAAAAAAAAAAAAAAAGGGAATCAAAATAAATGTCCCTGTGAGTGCCAAAGGGCTCTCCAGCGCATTGCAAAGCAATGCATTGGACCCTTCTGGCACTCAGAGGGTTAATTTTTTTTTTAATCATTACTTGGTAATCAGAGCTTGTTGGGGGGCCATCAGGACCAATCATGAAGGCCCCCCAACAATCTCTGATAACGAAGTAATGATAAATGCCCTGTGTGTGCGCCACAGAAGGGGGGCTGCATTGGCCCCCCTTGTGGCACACACAGGGTTAATTTTTTTTTCTTTACTTTTTTTTTATTATGGACCTCATTGGTGGGTATCAGGACCCCTCTGATTCCCCCCAACGAGGTCTTAAAAAAAAAAAAAAAAAAAAGGAATCAAAATAAATGTCCCTGTGAGTGCCAAAGGGGTTTCCAGCGCATTGCAAAGCAATGCATTGGACCCTTTTGGCACTCAGAGGGTTAATTTTTTTTTTTATTATTACTTTGTAATCAGAGCTTGTTGGGGGGCCATCAGGACCAATCCTGATGGCCCCCCAACAATCTCTAGTAACAAAGTAATTATAGAAGCCCTGTGTGTGCCACAGGAGGGGGGGGGTACATTTGACCCCCCCCTGTGGCACACACAGGGTTAAAAAATTTTTTTTTTTTTTTTTAATAATAGACCTCATTGAGGGGCATCAGGATCCCCCCTGATCCCCCCAATGAGGTCTTTAAAAAAAAAAAAAAAACCCCCAAAGAAAAGACCCTGTGAGTGCTACAAGGGTCTCCAGCACATTGCAAAGCAATGTGCTGGGGACCACTGCGGCACTCACAGGGTTAGTTTTGTTTTTTTTGTTTTTTTTATTTTATTTTTTATATATTCAGACCTCGTGGGGGACATCAGGACCGGCTGGGAGACCAATTTGGCGACTGCAGGAGAGCAGAAGCTCTCCTGCCCTTCACTCCTACCACCGGTAGGAGTGAATGGGACAGGGGAAACTTCCCCAACGTCATCAGTGACATGTCACTGATGACGCTGGGAGGCTTCCCCCGGTCCCGCCCACTCCTACCCGGAAGTTCGGGTAGGAGAGACAGAAGAGGAGAAGCTGCGCTTCTGCTGCGCTTCTCCTCTTCCTTTATTGATCTCCCAGCGCGATCGGCTGGGAGATCAATAACAGGGGAGACATGAGGAGTGATCCTCATGTCCCCCCACGATTGCCCACCTTTTTTTTTTTTTAAAATGCGGCCACTGCATGCCGGTTATACCGGCTCATGCAGTGACCGCATTTTAGTGGGTACATTGTACGAGCTTGGCACAGCGGGTACAGCTGTCCAAACTCGTACAATGTACCCACTTGGCACTCAAAGGGTTAAGGGTATAACAATCCATGACAGTCCAGGACCATCATGCGTCCTTAAGGGGTTAAAAATGCAATCAATTTTATTTGATTTATTATTGTAATATTTATTATTTTATCCACCTGCTGCCATACTACACTTAGAGGGTCTATTTTGTCTGTGCTCTCTTCTTTCTCCCTTCTTGTTTTACATATTACTGTAATTTGGATCTGAGGCATTCTGGGAATCAGCTGCATCCAAATACTACCATATAGTAGGGAGCCAAGCTAGAACTATTTACAAACTATCATTTATGATTTTGTTTATGTTCATTTTATGTTATTGTTCATTTTCATTGGTATTACTTGTGTCCTCCTCCATTCACTCAGAAGTCTACCTGTAGCTGCAACCTAAGGGCCGGTATATTTTTTTCCCCATTTCATGGTTTTATGAAGGATAGATCACATCAGAGGAACTGACTTGCATTGTATGAAATGGTAGCTTGAAGATGCTGTATTTGCCAATGCTATCTGTTGCAGGGGTACAGATTATGATTGCTAAAACACCACTGTTCTGCAAATGTGTTGCAATGCAGCAGTATCTTCAGCTGACATGGCTGCACTGCAACATCCTTTTGTTTTGGGTACCGGTTGCTTAGCAACTCAGTTTATAAATGGACTGACGTCATCTGGCATGTCCACTACGAGGATGCTCATTTTGGCGCTAGCCAGAGTTGAGTAACATCAACAGACGAGGTCAGTCTTATTTCTCCCTATATAAGTGGGCTATTTAGCTGTATAATAAATATGAGTAACACTGCCTATGTCTTCATGTATTATATATACACACAGCCGAAGGGGGAGAGTGACTTCTCCTCTTCTTCATTTCAGCACCAAGGACAGTGGCAGTGGAATACATCACAGCTTTTGGGAGGATCAGCCCCCACTAAAAATGTACATCTTTACATTTACCCTTTGAGGGCCAGATGGGTCCACAACACATTGCTTTGCTTTGCAATGTGTTGCTGACCTCTCTGACACTCAAAGGGTTAAGACACAGATGGAGACATATACACAGTTTGGTTGTGGTTTATTATTGAAATGTCGGCCTCTATGTGGAGAATGACGCTCTTTTGATGTGGGCGACATTCTGATGTCACCCTTTTGATTCAGGCAACATTTTTAATTCGGTATCTCTGAGAGACCCAGGCAACCCATCCACCAGAGGCCAAAGGTAACACTCAACAAATTCAGACAGAGGCTCATTGAGAGAGCCAATGCCGGATACAATAGGCCTACCTGGAGAATTGACCAACGATTTCTGAACCTTTGACAAATGGTGGATAATGGGTGTCACGGGACTCTCAGGGACCAGAGCTGCTGCCTCCCTCTTGGTAAGCATACACAAAGAGAGGCCTACTTGTACCAACTGATGAAGTTTGAATTTGTATGATAGAGTTTGAGTAAAACAATATAAGTTTCCCTATTGTTCAGTTGGTGTAAGGCATCTTGGACACAGAAAGAATAACTACTTTGAGGTGTAAGTGCCTCCTGCCACATGAACTGCCAGCCAGGGTTCATTTTTAAAAAGTCGTCTATAAAATGCCACGTGACTGCACGCCCTATTAAACATGTCATGTGATTTAAAAGATCGACATGAGAATCTTGCGCTGCTTATAAGCGTGAGGTTCTCATGTCGCCTGTTTAAAGGTCGTCCAGTCACAATTAAATAACAATCAAACAAAAATAAAAGTGCGGATAACAAACTATGCTTCCACTTGTGCACTTAATCTTCCCAATGTAGCACAGCTCTGCCCGTCTCTCTCTCCCCCTCTGCTCCTTCAATCGTTGTGAACAGGGACGTGCACAGACATTTTGGGGGGCAGGGGCTGAAATGTCACATCCAACGCCAGCATCTCCGCGGCGCGCAAGGCTTAAGCGGAGAGGATCCAACATACAAGAGGAGAAGACCCGGCAGCACATAAAAAGGACCTGGCAGGCATGTTAAAGGGACCTTACACTTAAAAAGGACCTGGACGTAAGAGGAGAGGAGAGCAGCTACCCCCCCCCCCCCGGTACTCAAAATTGAAAAACGGACTGGGCAGGGCTGGATTTACACCTCAGGAGCCTGTAGGCACAGAAATCTGAAGCACCCCCCCATTGGCCATCTCCACTGGACACCTCCACAATGCTCCTAATCTCCACATTGCCCCTCATCATCTCCATACTGCCCTTCCATTGTCCCATCAGCTCCATATTGCCTCCATCAGCTCCACATTGCCCCCATCATCTCCAGACTGCTCCATCATCTCCATATCACCCCCATCAGCTCCAACTTACCCTCACATTGCCCCCATCAGATCCATATTGCCCCCATTAGCTCCATATTGCCCCATCAACTCCAACTTACCCTCTCATTGCCCCCATCATCTTTGTATTGCCCCCATCAGCTACTTATTGCCCCATCAGCTCCATATTGCCCCCCATCAGCTCCAACTTACCCTCACATTGCCCCCTTCAGCTCCACATTACCATCATCTCCATATTGCCCCCCATCAGCTCAAACCTACCCTCACATTGCCCCCTTCATCTCCATATTGCCCCCCATCAGCTCCGTATTGCCATCAGCTCCAACAGGTCTGTCCTGAAGATGGCACAGACCTGACTGGGCGGTGGAGGGGTTAGTGCAGGCGGCGAGTCAACTTTTTTTTTTTTTGTTAAAAGGGCACAAGGGCACTTTGGACAAAAAGGGCAGGTGCTCAAGCCCCCCTTGGTGTTTGTGTGCACGTGCCTGCTGTTGAGCATGTATGCAGTTTTGCCATGGTAACCAGATTGGAAGTCACAATCTGGACATGTGTATTCCATTTTTGTCTCACTCTCTCTTTTCCCTCTCTCTTTTATTTTCAGGCTGAGGGATTTGGGCAGAGAGAGTGAGAGTGAAAGGGGGATATTATCCTTAAAAAAATAGGCAGCCGAAGGAGGGCACTGAAACCTACTTTTTTTTTTTTTTGAGACAACAAATGTTCAACATTTATTTTAACCCTTTGAGTGCCAGAGTGGTACTCAACACATTGCTTTGCAATGCGTTGCGTACCACTCTGGCACTCAAAGGGTTAAGTTCAGTTCATCACTGGAAAGATGGGGGAGGAGAAAACAACTTACATTTGTTTATGCCTTCATAAAAATAGATAATACTAAAACAATCAAGAAAAATGGAGTCTTGAGGCGCACCAAGATGGAAAGGGTTAAATAGGAAAAAAAAAATTTACTCCAAAGCTCCCCCAAATTTCAACTCCCACAACTAGTATCACAAAATATTATAAATATAAACAACATATATGAGGTGCTGAGTATGTAAACTGTGATAAAGGGAACTGGCATTATTGGTCTCTATAATAAAGACAAGATCTCTCCGTTATAGTATACCAATATAATGTTCTATATTTATTAAAATACATTTTAAAATTGCATATAATGTTCACCATATGTATCTATATCCAATAAGATATTACTATAATGATACCAAAAATATCTACCATTTCTCGATCCACACTGTCAGAATGACACACCTGTGACCCGTCTCTCCAGGGTTAGTACTTGGTGCTGTACAATCAAATGCTGGTAAACGTGTATAAACTAGGACTAGCTATCATGTGTACAGACTTAGACCAGCTGGTACATATTGAGTCAACAAATGTTATAAATCAGCACTCAGTCCAACCTTGTGGGAATAGGGTAAACCACATTGTGGCACCTCACCCAAACAGTCTACAAATGGTATATCTAATAGATATTTTGGGGTGTGTATTGCTCTAGTGTGTACTTTTAAATGGATGAATATTGTTATTGTTCCAGTCAATAGAGCTTAACGCAGTCCAAATAAACCACAATGGACAATGCCAACACCTTGTACTTACTCAATAATTGAGATATTTTAGAGAGTGTGTCTCTCTGATCTGTGGCCCCCAATGGGTGAATTTCACTTTATACTAAATGAACCAAGAGCAACACTGTCTAAATAACCCTATACTAAACAACTAGCAGATAAACGTAAATAAAACCAATGCTTGTATTACAAAATATAGCTCATAACCTATGGGAACCTATGAGATATATTCACCAATACGGTCGCTGCAGTTGACCCTATTATTGGTGCTAAATGCCCACACAGTTATATGTGTTGGTATATTTAAATTAAAGCACTTCAACAATCCAAAGACTTACATCCTATCCACGTTGTCACTCTTCAGTTAACTCTTGAATACAGGATACATATATTGTATAAGTCTGTTGTTGTTACATAGGAGTGTATTATGCTTCACTGTTTTTTTTTTAAAAAGCCGTCTAGATGTATGAATGTCAGGATTTTGCCACTAATCTGTATATTATATAATCCCGCAATATGTCTATAAAGGTGAATGCAGTCTGCAGTATTCTATACTAGTTGAAAAGCCCGTTACACGGGCCACAGTGCCACTGCCAGACGGTTGCGGGGCAGTCAGGCTCAGTGGAGACTGCCCGCGCCGCGGCTGATACAGAGCTGGACGCTCTCTGTATCAGCCGCGGTGCGGGCAGTCTCTACTGCGCATGACTGCAGCACGTGCAGCAGTCTCTACTGCGCATGACTTTGTCGTTATACATGTTTTAGCAAATTATTATATAGGATTGTTACCTTGTATCTGTAAATGTCTCAGCTTTATAGCTCGATCAATGTGGCACTGTTCTCACCACTTATCAATGCTTGTACTCCGTTACCTTGTATCAAGGTTCGACTTTCCCGGCACAATTTCCTTTTTTGTTCATCTGGGGCCACTCCTCCTTGGCAAGATCGCTCATGCAATTCACCATTCACCTTTTAAACGGGGTTTATTTGCTTTTATTTCGTAATAGTGGCTTCTTTTTGTTTCTTCTTCTTTTTTTTTTTTTGAAGGCTTTTGTATGAATATCTCAAGGGCTATATTGAGTCTAGAAAGTTAGTCTGACATCATATTCTAATGATATGGCAACTCATTCTATCAGAGAAGGATGGGTTGTGACTTTCTGATGTGTTTTTTAGCTTATAAATACAGTGGGATGGAAGTCAAGGGTTTTTTTTTTCTGACTTCCATGAAGTAAGAACCAGAGCTGAAGAAACGTAAGAGAACCACGCCTTAATCTGTCTGGTAATTATACATTTCTTTGCAATTATTTCTGTATTGCCCTAAGAATTAAATATTTCCTCTATATCTCAGGAAAAATAGTTTCTTATAATTGTTCTTAAGTGGACTGGCCACCCGTTTTTAGAATTATTATAAAAATTGCTTTAGGTTATTCTGGGGAAATAAAGAGGATTAATTACCTAATTTGTCCAGATAATTTTGAGATAGTTTGATAGCAATTTAGATCAAATAGTGTTATGAATTAGTTTTAAATCTAATTACTAACACCTATAGAACCATATCTTTGTGTTTCTGAAAAGGTCATTGGGCTTATATTTGATCTGGAGAATTTTATTATTAACCCTTACTTTGCGATTGCATAGTTTTTCTATTTGTTTCTATCTTGGTGTGTGTTTAATATGATTCTTTATGTTCTTGTGTTGTTCTATTGCATAATATTGTGGGCTTAAATTTTGTTCTGTTGAGAAAGTTCTCTGGGACAATCTCTAACAGAACAAAAGAAACACTGCCATCTTGGGTGAGGCAACAGTTTTATAACTCATAATCTCTGGTTAACCATTGTAGTGCTATATATGTGCCAATTAGGATATTGCCATTGTCATTTTATAGTATACTAGTTGAAAAGCCCGTTACACGGGCCACAGTGCTACTGCCACCCGCTCGCGGGGCAGTCACGCGCAGTGGAGACTGCCCGCGCCGCGGCTGATACAGAGCTTGATGCTCCTTCTGAGCGCCCAGCTCTGTATCAGCCGCGGCGCGGCAGGCCCTACTGCGCATGACTGCAGCACGCGCAGCAGTGTGTACTGCGCATGTCGGGCGTTACACATAATTTAGCGAATTATTATATAGGATGTTGCATGCAATGTATTAGTTTTGTCTTTGCTTTTAACATATATTATTTGATATATAATTTTGATTATGTTATAATTGTATAATCTGTTATTGGCATTGAAGACAGTAGATAAATTCTATTTATCTGAACTGGTACATTTTGTTTTTGTCTTCAGATAAGTTTCTAACTTTTGAACTATTTTGTATGTGGTACAAGGATTTGAGATCTGTGTCTAAATTAGGCCCAACTCACATAACAATATACTTTGTACCTTAATTAGCATATTTTATACAGGTTTTAGCACAGGTATTCATATACATTGTACCACTGGATACACCTATGTAAGGTTTAATCCTGTTTACCCTGGGTAATGTTACTCTATGATATTGTTTATTAGTTTACTGTATGTTAATTTCTTTAGATATATCTTAGCACATGACTAAGTCATATTAGAAGATATATCTTTGAGTCATTTTGTGTTCACCTATGTTCCTGTCACACTGTCACACCATTATATATATATTATATTTTTATTTAAATAAATTATATATTTTTTGCACAAATGCACACAATTGATTATTTTAATCAATTCAGTAATGTGAAGTAGCGTGGCAATACCTAGTTTGTGTAAAAATCCCAAATTAATTTAACCAACCATTCTTATTTATTTATGTGAGTAATACAAAATATATTTGGTCTCCTTGTGTACATCATCGACATAAATTTGGAGGCACTGCTGAGAGCTAATCACAGTTTGACATATTTTGTCAATAAATAGTATTTTTGGCAAAATATACTACACAGTACCATATTTGTGCATAACGTCTCAATCAGGTTCTTCTGAGGCTGATCAAGTGGAACAGCCGGAAAACATGATGGGGGTTTTAGAATCCACGGTAATCAGGGCAATCCATTCACGCTTCAACCTTAAAAGTGACGGGCAACAATGGAATGATTAATAAAAGTCAGAGATGCTCAACTAGAAACAAACCTGCAATACAAATTTGCAGGCTCTATAGGAATGGTGTTCTACTGAAGGATCAATCTCTTTTAGCCCACTAGTGCCTTTCACAAAGAGGAAATATCCTAAAGATTTTCAGATTGGTCATGCAATTACAGCAGTCCAACTACAAAATTCCTCTCTGAACAAAAAAAGCAGCCAAGCCTAGGCTTATGTTTTGTCCTTGTTGGGCCACATCAGTGAGAAATAGCTGATCTCTCTAAGCACTGTGAGCAAGGGGTCCAATGCTGGATTCCCCCTATTACCCTTGGAGTGACTAATCCCAAGGGTCATTTGCATATTTTTATGATATTTGATACAGAATAAGAATTCATTATAAGAGGACAAAATTGACTCATCTTGATATTACAGGACACTGAAAAATCCCCTCTAATCAAAAGGTAAACCAGTTTCACAATCAGTGACAATGAAACGGAAATTGGAAAAAACCTTTATCTACAGAATCATTCCTGGGATTTTTGTAAAAGGCTCATAAGAACAATGGGGTTTAACTGACAGAGACTCCAGATGGACTTTTACAATCTGAGAAAGAAACAAGCCATTCAATGGGAGATGTGTAAATTACCAGTAATGTTTGTTTGTCAACAAAAAACAAATAAAGATAAGTTACATTTTAGACAGACATCAATATAAGTTAATCACAGGCTAATTCATTAATCCATAGGTTATCCAGCATGTTAATTAAGGTCCTCTTACCTGGAGAAAGGGTGCCATCGACTGGTCAGAGTCCCTTGGGGAACTAATGAACTCCCCTAACCAATGATTAGCCAGATTTTAACCTCAGGTTCCTCCCCTTTGCAAACAAGGTGCAGGGGGAAATATGGTTAAATAGCAAGAAAGTTGGGTAGGAAGAGAGAGGTCAAAGAAAGACGGAGACTGACCTATGAACTGATAAACTGAAATACAGACCAGATTGCCAGAGAGGGGAACCCCAATTGATTTCATAAGCACAAGGTTTCTGTAAATTATTAAGGCTTTGTTTTATTTTCAATATAAAATAACTGTACTGCAATACTTGTTTTGTTTTTATTATATATGTTGAACTGCACATATCCCACTGGGGAGGTAACGATAGCATAATTATATCTTATTCTATCTTCAGTCTGAGTGAGGTATATCTGACTGTGACAAGGAATATTATTGATTCCTATTTTATATAGATCAGTTCAATATATATCTATATATAGCTATATCTATCTATCTATCTATCTATCTATCTATCTATCTATCTATCTATCTATGAAATAGGCTGTGTTTTCCATTGGATGAAATAGTATATTGGTTACTGCAGCTACACTGTATTGGTATAGACTTAGCAAGTTTGATGAATATTCTAAGTGACTGATAAAATCAAGATTTGCTTTGAATCAAGTTGTGTACTATATGTTTAGCTCCAGATGCTAAGTTCTGATGGGAAGTTTTGTATTACGTGTGACTGGTTTGCATTGATAAGATTGTAGATATAAAAAGGTATCACACTTGTCTATATGCTCATCAAGTGAGTGAATTGGCTTTGTGATTTTGAACTATATATGGTGTAACAAAATTATAATTTTGTGTTGTTTTGCTAGAAGTGTAGCATTAAAATTGTATTATATATTTTTTTTATATAAGCAGAGTCTTTTGTTGTCCTATTTGCCATACATAAGTGTTTATATCACTGTCTAAAACAAAGAACTACTGGGTCCCTGAAGGCTGTATGTGTGTCTGAAAATCATTTAGTACTATTAATGTTAGACTGCGTTTTCTGCTTTTGAAGGGTTATCTCTTTCATTTAGTATACAGACAGCAACTGAAAAGTTAAAGTCTTTCATTAACTCTAAAAGGACCAGAGCTGGAGAGAATCAGAAGTTGAGTAGAAGTTCTTTTATTCAGCAAAGATTGACAGGAATAGATGATACAAAATGTTTCAGTAGATGAAGAATTAATTTAGCATGATGTTTTCTTGGTATGGGGACAGAGTGGTGGTCAGCTGTGTCCTACGTATTTTCTCTCTTACTCTTAGCCCTAAAGACTAAATCTTTATACTGTAAAGAGTCATTATACATGCTCAGTAGTGCCTTATAGGAATAAAACCTTTAGTCATTACTTTTTAAATATGTTCAAATATGGATATACTGTGAATTACATCCTGAATATTAAGTTATACAAATTATCCACGTGCTATGCATAAATATACATTTGATTGATCAGAACAGATGATAGGCCATGAAGTCACTAGTATGTTAGGACTGGCTAAATCTAGGAGGAGTGGCAGCTATAATTAACATTGATTTGAGAGCAAGGTGACTTAACTATGTACCACACTTTATCTGTTACTAAAAGAGACAGTGAAGCCTTTTTGATTTAACAAATAGTAATATTCCACACATATAAAACCTTAAATTCCCCAACAATATGTATATTAAAAGTCAGAGATGCTCAACTAGGGATGAACCTGCAAAACAAATTTGCAGGCTCTATAGGAATGGTGTCCTATCCAGGGTGCAATCTCTTTTAGTCCACTAGTGCCTTTCACAGAGAGGAAATATCCCCAAGTATATCAGATTGGTCCTGTCATTACAGCAGTCCAACCACAAAATACCAGGCAATTCCTCTCTGAACAAGAGAAGCAACCAACCCTAGATGTACATTTCGGTCTTGTGGGCCTCATTAGTGAGGTGTAGCTGATCTCTCGAAGCACTGTGAGCAAGGGGTCCAATGCTGGATTCCCCCTATTACCCTTGGGGTGAATAATCGGAAGGGAAATTTGCATATGTATATTAAAAGTCAGAGATGCTCAAGTAGGAACAAACCTGCAAAACAAATTTTGCAGACTCTATATGAATGGTGTCCTACCCAGGGAAAATCTCTATCAGCCAACTTGTGCCTTTCACAGAGAGAAAATATCCTAAGGCATATCAAATTGGTCCTACCATTACAGCAGTCCAACCACAAAATATCAGGCAATTCCTCTCTGAACAAGAGTAGCAGCCAGCCTCATATGTACGTTTCAGTCTTGTTGGGCTTCACCAGTGAGGTGCAGCTGATTTCTCTAAGCACTGGATCAAGGAGTCCAATGCTGGATTCCCCCTATTACCCTTGGGGTAACTAATCCCAAGGGTAATTTGCATATGTATATTAAAAGTCAGAGATGCTCAACTAGGAGAGAACCTGCAATACAAAATTGCAGGCTCTATAGAAATGGTGTCCTACCCAGATTGCAATCTCTTTTAGCCCACTAGTGCTTTCCACAGAGCGGAAATATCCCAAAGCATATTAGCATATATGTATATTAAAAATCAGAGATGCTCAATTAGGAACAAACCTGCAGTATAAATTTGCAGGCTCAATAGGAATGGTGTCCTATCCAGGGTGCAATATCTTTTAGCCCATTAGTGCCTATTACAGAGAGAAAATATTCTAAAACATATCAGATTGATCCTGCCATTACAGCAGTCCAACCATAAAAAACAGGCAATTGCTTTGTGAATCAGAGCCAATGCACTGAGATCTAAACAACACGTGACATATCAGTGCTTAGTCTCCATAGCATAACATAGGAAAATGTAGAAGTAACCTCCAATAGTACAGTATAACCATGCAGATTTTTGCTGTGTGTTAGTATTTTAGCTGTCCTGGGGTGTGTTTGTGTGTCCTCCAGCTGATTGGGTTGTTGGGTTCCACAGATCATGTTGGTTGGTGTGCTTGGTGTGTTTGTTACTGTTGCTGACATCATTGGTTGGACTCTGCAGTCACTGGTCATCACTGATGCATTGCTGTATTAAGAGGTCATAGTGTTTTTGCTGTTGAGGCCTAAGTGTATGACATGCAATGGGTTTGTGTCACTCAAGGTGTGATCCTTCAGTTTTGGTCACCATATGGATCCTGATGAATGGGGATAGCAAGGAGGTGTATGCCTTACCATCCCCACTGCTCAGGATACACATGATGACCATCTCTACACCACTGTAGGTTAGTAGAATCAATGTATGGGATCACATCAAGCTAAGCAATGTGTGTCAGGATGGTAGCCAATGCATTACGAAGCAATGCAAGGGATACCATCCTGCCACTCAACAGTTCACATGTCAATGTAATAGTCTTGCAGCACTTCTGTCATGGATCACATCACTGATTACATCATGTCATTTCCCCACACAGCACACAGGTCGGCACCCTAGGGATGATTTAGGGGTACTGGACAGTATTGGTTCTGAAGTACTCACTTCCCCCTCCTCCTCAGACTCAGTGGAAACATAAGTGTCCTTCCAGTTCCTCCTTTTATTATTTTTAAACTTTCTCATAGTGTTAGCAGTCACTATGAGCTTCTCCTGCCTCAATTTTCCAAACAAATCACAGCAGAACAGCACAACACGTGTTCCTGTAGCTGCTTCTATTGTGTTCCAATTTCTGGAATACATCATGTTTTTATAGCGAAAAGGCAAAACACATGTAAATCAATGGGCAGAAACTTTCTAGCCACTGAAAAAATTGTGAAGAATTTTGGCCAATAGGTGAGAAATGTTTTAAAGTGGATTTTCCCACGAAAAAGCAGACAATAATGTGGTTTTCTCAGAATTTCTCGTGGGAACACGGCGAGAGCTTTTGCCCACCCCTACTGGTTAGGTTTGAATAGGAAGAGAGGGTACTTGAGAGGATATTTCTTGGCCCAGTCTTGACGTTTCAACCTTTGTGTCTTGCTCAGTGGTGGTCGGGTTTCAGCCCTCCTTACCGTGGCCATGTCTCTGAGCACTGAACACCTAGTACTTCTGGACAATCCAAGTAGGTTGCAGTTCTGGAATATGACAGCACTGGAGGATAATGGGCTCCTGGTAACTTCATGTTTGATTCTTCTCAAATCTCTGGCAGTTAATCTGCATCTTTTTTTCTCAACACGTTTCTTGCAACCCTGTTGACTATTTGCAACAAAACGTTTGATGGTTCTTTGATCACGCCTCAATATCTTAGCAATTTCAAGAGTGCCGCATCCCTCTGCAAGACTTTTTACAATTTTTGACTTTTCAGAGTCAGTTATATCTCTTTTTCTGCCCATTTTGCCTGAGGGAATGACGCTGCCTAATAATTATGCACACCTTGACATAGGGTATTCATCCCCTTAGGCCACACCATTTCTCATTACACAAATACACATCTCTTGATATGCTTAAATCCAATAAGCATTCAAGTTTATACAGCTTGGAGTGGAAAATATGCATACAAAATTGTTATATGGTCAAAATACTCACTTGCCTAATAATTGCGCACACAGTATAAAAGGAAAAACCTTTGTTTTGTACTGATTACCTCTGCCTCCCACTCACCTCTACTGCAGTTGTTTCCCTCTATTGGTGTTTCCTGCTCTATACCTATAGATAATGACCAGGTCCACCTTCTCATGTAAATGTTACTCAAATCTGGTGTTCTTGCCACCTCCACATAGGCAGACCTAGCAAATGAGATTTGAGTTACTTGCCTCTTCAATTCTCATATTCAAAGTATTTATCCATATATTCTCTAGTAGGGATGGGTGACAACTTTAGCCCAATATGAAAAAAGTGAGACATATCACACATGAATTCCTGATAAAAGTTCTGTTTTTCCTAATTTTTCTGCCCCATTAGAACCACTGACACCCAGCCTTGTCCCACAGTACCAAATATACTAGAAATATAAAATATTACGGCAGATAAGAACCATTCGGCCCATCTAGTCTGCCAATTTTTCTACTGCAAAATCCACAAACCTTATTTTGTCCTTGGTCTTGTCTTATGTTCAGTATAGTCTTATGCCCACCCCATACAATTCTGTTACTTTATTAACCTCTACCACTTCTGTTGATAGACTATTCCCCTTATCTACCACCCTCTCAGTGAAGTAAAACTTTCTAACATTACATCTTAACCTCTGTCCCTCTAGTTTTAGACTATGGCCTCTTGTCCTAACATTTTACTCCTTTGAAATGTACTTCCCTCCTGCACTTGAATCACTTGAATCGAAACTTTCAGTTCATACTTAGTCGCCATGCATTCATTAAACTAAATTAAAAATTTAAATTAAATTTCAATACTATCAGAGATGTAGTTCAAGAGTAATTGAATGATAAAGTATCCCCCTTCCGCCCCTTTTACTGATGTAACACTGCTCACCTCAGAACAGAAAAGTGGTGTCCAAATGGATTGCAGAGAGGGACAATCTTCAATTAGCAAAAGGGAAAACCCTGAAAACCTGTCAATGGGGGCAGGGTTTTCATTGTTCTCACAGTAAGTAGATTGTCCCTTGCTGTGAGCTGTCTGGTCTGTGGACCAGATTCCACATCTGAGGGGAGACGGCTTACACTAGGTAAAAGGGACGGGAGGGGGAATTTTATCATTCAATTACTCTTGAACTACAACTCTGAGTGTATTTAAATAACACTCTCTATGGCTCAAATACTATGAAGATTAATTGGAGCTACTGTGTTTGTGAAACATTACTATCCCTTTAAGTCTTTTATGACTTTTATAAACCAGCCAAGTTATACACGCATTACTGTCTTTGTTATTTGCAGACCATTACTAATGCAAACAGCTGCCAGGTGCAATGTAGAACAGCATGTCAAATGTCATAAAGGTATAAGTATTCTATGTTCTATTTATTTAACCTGCATGGTCTAATCCTTGTTACACGTACCCCGCATACATATCAAATGCTCTAAAGCATATAAAGAATTTACATAAACTGTAATTCTAGTTAGACAGTCCATCAGGAAGAGAGATTACCTGAATCAAGCAAGCAAGTAGTTTATTTAAATAATGTAATGTAATCCTGCACTTATTTTTTGGATAAGCTCTATTTCCCAGTGGTAGGCATTAAATATATATATATATAATATTTTTTTTTTTTTTTTTTTATTTTTTTTGTGTGTGTGTGTGTGTGAAAAACATGCTGTTTTTCAAAAACAAATCTTGAGAAATGTTTATCACCTTTAGAATTTCTTATTCTTGCATTAAAGGGATAGTAATACTTAAAATGTAAAAAAAAAATATGTTGTAGAGTTTATCCACCTGAGTAAAACAAGGGTACTCCAACTGCTGAAAGGTTTTTCATTCAAAAGTTATTAATTTTCAAAGTTGAATTTTTAGGTGCAGTATCACAGTGGCCTGAAATTGTACAGTGGCGCTGTTGCTACACCATCCTATGGAGATTTATGGTCAACTGACCAGAGCAGTCCATAGGATCATGTAGCAACCGCGCCACTGTACAATTTCAGGCCACTGTGATATTGCACCTAAAAAATTCAACCTTGAAAAATAATAACTTTTGAATGAAACACCTCTCAGCAGTGGGAGTACCTTTGTTTTACTCAGGGGGATAAACCCTACAACATATTTTTTTTTACATTTTAAGTATTACTATCCCTTTAACCAAGCAGATAGCAGAGTATGTGTGAAGTACACAATGAACAGGAAAAACACAGGGATCGACTTCTTCAGGTTGCAGGTCTACAGAATGAGTCTCCCTATCAATCATTCCCATGCTTTTTTGTGCTTCCTGAAACTGCCTCCTCTCCCACAGGCTCCCAGCTACCAGCTCTTCACTTCTTGTTGTCAAACAAACTCTCCCTGTGCTCCCTGATACAACCTCTGTGCCCCCCACTATCACCTCTTATTTTTAGAAGCTCCCTTCTGCCACCTCCTTCTCTTCTCAAACTCCTGCCTCTAGTCTTTAACATGCTCCTATATCTTATCTTACAAGTGCCATTGCTGCTTCAGCCTCCTTTGGTGTGCCAGGCACCTTTTCTTCTGAGTCTAATTTAATCCAGAATTGTTTTTTAGGTCCTCTGAATTTATATGCAAAAGGAATTGCTGACATTTTCTCATCTCTGGTAGACATACCTGGGAACTTTGCTGACAACAGCCCCCAGAGTGACACGTATGAGTAGAGGTAGGAGTGTCCAAATTATGCAGATTTGCCACAATGTGGGTAAGACTTCATAGAAGTGGATGGGTTTGGGATGAGGGAAAGTGGGGTTTGTCCCAGAAATGGGTGGAATGTTGCAGGGAGTTGGCAGAATAGGTAAGTGGGTGGGGTTCTAACAGATCTTGCATACATAGTGTGTCAAGCATATATAGGAAAGGATATACAGGAAAGGGTTAAACAGGAGACCCAATTAGGTTGTATATCTTCACATAAATAAATAAATTATTTTAAGAACTTTACACAGTACTAGGTATTGACACACTATTTCACGGTAAAGAATTGATTGAAATAATCAATTACGTCTATATGTGCAAAAATATATATAATTTATTTAAGTAAAATATACCATATATATAATGTAATCCGAAATGTTATGAATAAGGGAACACCAAGAACTCAAAATATATCTTAGTCATCTGCTAAGATATCTTTTTGAAATAGACACACATTAATTCAAGAACCAATATCACAAAAACAGCATTACCCAGTACAAACAGGAATAAACATTGCATAGGTGTATCCAGAGGTATTTGGTAGCAAGAATTGAATACAACAGAATAGAAAGGGTTAACTGAACCTTACAATTAATTATAATACATTTGGCAGCAGTATATATGAATACCTCTGCCCCAGAAACTGTATAGACTATGATAATTAAGGTCTAATGAATGTTTTTTATGTGAGTTGCTTCTAATGGAAAAACAAGTCTCATAACAAATTCCTTGTACCATATAAAATGAAATCAACATTTGGAAACTTATCTGGAATATGAAAAGTCCCAGATTTAGACAAATAGAATGAACTATTTATTTACTGTTTTCAATATTGCATACCTTCTGGATAAAACATATAAATTGCATTTATTATTGTTAACCCCTTAGCGTCCGGTGACGTACTCGGACCGTCATGCTGGTCCGGCACTTAAGGACCAGTGACGGTCCTGGTACGTCACGTACTATTACTCACCGCGGTCCTGCAGGAGCTCGGTGAGTAATACCGGGGACTGAATTTGATCGATCCAAGACCGGAGCGATCTCTTTCAGTCCCTCAGTTCGGCGTGCCGCCCCACGTGATCAGTCACGTGGGGCAGCACGCAGAAATTCTCTATCGGGTCCTTAAAGGACCACACACCTTGCGACCGCTGGTCGTTAAGGGGTTAATAATAGATTGAACCAAGAATATGTACAATAGAAAAGAAAATAAACCACCTACAAATGCAAGAATATGCCAAGAGTATGCTCAGAAATAAATCTAATAATATATGTCTAAAAAGCACAGCTAAAAACTTCATGCAACATATACTATACAATTGACAATGGCAATCCTTATAACACCTAAAACACAGCAATCCTAGGGTTAATCCACAGATTATAAGGTATATGGTGGCCCCACCAAAGATGGTGTCTTCTTTGTTCTATGAGAGGACTACTCTCAATAGAACAAACTTAGGCCCATGCACACATGCAACAAAAAATTCTTAGAAACACACACCAACTTACACAAATAGAAGATTAAGGGTTAATTAAAGAATTCAAAGAATTTACCAGATCAAATATAAGCTCAATAACCTTTCCAGAAACACAAATATAGTATTCTATAAGTATCAGTAATTAGATTAACTAATATATGAAATGCCATATTGATCTCACTGCTATCAACTATTTCACAATTATCTGGATAAATGTATTAATTAATTGTGTTTAGTTCCCAGAATACACTACAGCCAATATAGGCTTATTATAATAATTCTAAAAATGAGTGGCCAGTCCACTTAAGAAAATCATAAAAAATTATTTTTCCTCAAATCTAGAGGAAAATATATAATTGTTAGGACTTTACAGAATTAAAATAAATATTAAAGAGAGATATAATTACCAAAAAATCAAAGTGTGTATCTCTTGAAATTTGTAGATGGTATTTTAAGGAAGCCAGCAAAACAGAGAGCAAGCTCTCTAAAAACCTTAACTCGTAAAGTAAAATACCCTTATCAGAAGTCACATCCCAGCCTCCTCTTGATTGGATGATTAGTTATATAATTATAATATTATGTCAGACTACATTATCTGGACTATCTGATTGGTTAATCTAAACTGACATTCTTTTGAAATTTTGGAACTCTTGTTGCAATGTTTCTATTATTCATGGATATGCCACATATTGGCAACTGGAATTTATAACTGGTCAACATTGAGGAATCTGAGGATGCGCCCATACATAACTATACCTGTCACTCCTCTAGATCTCACATCAGATTGCTAGTAATTCCTAGACTAGTTGTCTAGAAACTAGCTAAATTTTCTCATAAATGTCATTCAGATATTTCCACCCTTCCATTGAGACAAAGAGGCTATTGTCTCTACAATGAGATCATCACAAGAAATTCAGAAAAAACATACTGGTTTTCTAAAAATGTAACCACTTTCTTCCATTCACGGCAGAGTCTATGACAAGTGAGTCACCCTATGTCCTCAGAGTAATTAGGTCAGAAAACTGGATATTTCAGGCAGATAAGAATATAATCAAATTTACAATGAATCTCCAACAATATGGATACATTTTGAATATTCTGTAGTTCGTGGATACATGGTATTTTAACCCTTTGCATTCCAAAGAGGTACACAACGCATTGCTATGCAATTCTTTGCATACCCCTCTTGTACTCAATGGTTAATCATTAAAGGATGGTGATTTGATACAATGGAAATGGAGAAGCATATGTATGGTGAAGGGATGGAATTATCACCAAGACAGTGATCTATAGCATAAGGTACAAAGTAAAAAAACCCTTTGGGAAAGAGTCAATAAAAGCTATTTTACTCAAAGTTATCATTTTCATATTAAAAAAGTAAAGGTCATTTTAACATTCTGTTGCCCCATTTAGGGCTTGTTCCAATTATTTCCACTACTTGCGGTGGGGCAAAATTGGATACCGGCCAACAAAAACAAATGTCTAGGTCGGTATCCAATTGTCCTACAAACTGAAACCACCACGGACATAAGGCCACAGAAACGTCTATTTTGTGTGTTAGGTTCCCAAAACTCACACTAAATAGTGTGAATAATGGGAACATCAAAGGAAAAAAGCTAAAGATCGGTGCCTTACACATTGTCAAGCATCGACCGCTCAAACACAGAGTCACCCTCCCAAACACTAACCCTACACTACCCGTAAAAGTAAAGAGCAACAAGACTAACCATAACACTAATCTAACACCCAGATCTGTGTTACAATTACCTGTCATCCACAGTCCATCTTCTTCTTCAATCTTCTGTCTTCTGGTTTCTATAATCTTCTTTCTTCTGTCTGATACCCCTCAGGCACTCAAAAGGTTAAATGCAGCCTGGCATAGCTGTTCAGAAAAACATGCTGCCATTCTGGTTTAAGAAAAGTGTAAGCAATTGTTTTTGTCAAAAAATAAAAGCCCTTCCAAAGGTTAACAATGTCCCCCCTGCAGCCACCTCTGCTGGCTCTGCTGGTGGTGGCAGGAATGCACAGTAATACAGGCCCCCCTCCACACATTCTGTGGAGTTGCGCAAGACTGTATGAGTGCAATTTGAACAGTGACTGGCTTTTTATATGACTAGTCTCTGTTCAAAATGAATTACAGCCTACAATTGGCTGGGATGTGTGCTTACTCACCTCCCAGTCAATCTACTTTTAGTGTGTTTTGTAATTTCCCCCACCTAGAAGATGTTTGGATGGGAGGTGTGTAAGCCCACATCACAGCCAATTGTAGGCTGGAATCCATTTTGAACAGAGACTGGCCATATAAAAAGCCAGTGTCTGTTCAAAATTGCCTCATTCGGACTCAGGCGGCAGCAGCGGGGACATTGTTAGCTCTTGGTAGGCACTCAAGGTGTTTCCTTTAAGAGAATATAGGAGCAAGGTTTTACACGGATTTTTATTTTTTGTGCCTGCAAGGTATGGGAAATGAATAGGTAGTATATTTGGTGTACAAACAATCATAATGTACACTTTGCAAATTCAGCCTTACAGATTCTACAGACTTAGCAGGGCTAAAGAGCCTGAGCATTTCTGTCTCCCAATACTTGTCTTTGGTATAACAGGCACAGCTGCCGTTAACTAAGATTTTGTCTGGTCATTCTACAGTAGAAACCATGTGACTGGAGCCAGTAGGTTAATCACAGTTAATGGGAAATTGGTTTTAGCTGTCTCTGCTTTTTAAATATATTTGATTTATATCTGCTATTAACTATTAAGGTGGGGCTGCTCATGTGTGTTGTTTGATCCTGACATTTAAGCATCAAATTTTGTTTGTGACCCCTTTTATCAACCTCTGCTTTTGAATCTGACCTCAGTCTATGACCCCCCCTTCTATGTACCTTTACCTGTGACCCTGGATTTGGCTTATGACCCCAACTCATAATTTCCCTGCGTCTCCAACCAGCCTTACCCTAGACATTGCCCTCACTGTTAATAGCACAACCATCACACAACCCCTACAGCACGCTGCCTGAAGGTGACATTTTACTCCAACCTATCCTACATTCCCTACATTGTCAATCTCCAACTCATGCCGCCTCCACCTCCATAAAACCTCCAGAATCTGACCTTTTCTCACCCAAGACACTACTAAAATTCTAATCCAAACATTCATCATAACGCATCTTGACTACTGTAACTCACTACTAATTGGCCTTCCTCTCACCTGACTAACCCCACTACAGTACATATTGAACTCTGCTGCAAGACTAATCTACCTCACTCATTGCTTCTCTAACACCATTTCTCTCTGCCAATCCCTACACTGGCTCCCATTAGCATACAGAATTAAATTCAAAATTCTGGTGCTAACTTACAGAGCCCTTACTAACACTGCACCCCCTATATTTCATCTTTAATTTCCAAATACACTCCCACTCAACATCTTCACTCTGCACGTGACTTTATCCTCTCGACAGCTCTTATTACATCCTCTCACTCCCACCTACAGGACTTCTCCCGTGCTGCATACGAGCTCTGGAATTCCATCCCCATCCCAACAGACTCTCCCCCAGCCTACAGATCTTCAGACTTTCCCTGAACACTCACCTCTTCAGGGAAGCCTATCAACTACCTCCATAACCATAATCACCAACAACCACCCCTTCCCTGGACCATTGCACTCAATAGCACTTCTCTTTCCCATCCACTGACCAGCAGTTCATGTAGCAGGAGGAACTCATTCCTTCTGTGTCCAACCTACCTTAGTCTAAACTGTAAGCTCTTACGAGTAGGGCCCTCTGATCCTTTTGCTCTCCATATTTGATTTGTACTATTTAAGTTTGTCTAGTCCCTATTGACAGTACCGCCAGAGTAAGTTGGTGCTATATAAATAAAGAATAATAATAACTATACTTTGCAACCCCAGCTATAGTTTATGACCCTGCCCATAGCTCTCCAGAGTTATGCTTATCAGTCCAAGATTCTGATCAGTAATATTTACCTGCCACTGTACACTGGGCTCACTTCCTGCCTAAACAAGCATTATTATATTGTTATAGTTATATTGTGTATATTATTTATTTTCTAATGAAAGTGATTCTTTGGGGTGCCTAATAAATAGTGAATCATTCATAGTTGTATCTAGAGAGAGAGAGAAATAGGAAGGAAGAAAGAACTAGTAAAAAGGAAGGATTAAAGGAAGTAAGAATATTGAACCAAAATAAATTTGTGGTTTTTCATGTAGCATATTACAAACTATTTTACAATCAAATATATTTCATTTTATCATTCTAAACCCTGAAGTACGATTTATGCAGGTTAGTCCTGTAATATGTCTATTCCTATTGTGTAGTGGAAATTGTTCTTGCAATGATATTATAGTTGCCTAGTATAAATGCAGTGACACTATATAGGATTTGAATATTAAGTTTGGTGGTAACAATGCCTGTTTTAAAAGTGTCACCACGCGGGGGGTAGGGATCCGAGTGGTGCCGGCACTGGTTCAGTAGCTGGAGAGCGATTCTGGGGCACGATGCTTGAGATCGGAGACAGCGTACCAGGTACTCCCTTGCTGCAGCCGAAGCTGAGTAAAGGTGCTGGTCATGAAACCAGATTGTTCCACCCCAGTTGAGCCGGGGTGCAACCAGGATGGGAGTGCCCTGGGTACCGTTAAGAACCAGGCCGACGAGACAAGCTGGAATCTGGAGACTGAGAACAAGCAGAGGGTCAGGATCAAAGCCAAGGGTCAAACCAGGGACTGGAGACAAGTTGGAGGTCAAGTTCGGAGCCAAGGGTCAAGCCAGGGACTGGAGACAAGCCAGAGGTCAAGTTCGGAGCCAAGGGTCAAGCCAGGGACTGAAGACAAGCCGGAGGTCAAGTTCGGAGCCAAGGGTCAAGCCAGGGACTGGAGACAAGCCGGAGGTCAAGTTCAGAGCCAAGGGTCAAGCCAGGGACTGAAGACAAGCCGGAGGTCAAGTTCGGAGCCAAGGGTCAAGCCAGGGACTGGAGACAAGCTGGAGGTCAAGTTCAGAGCCAGGAGTCAAGCCAGGGATTGGAAACAAGGTGGAGGTCTAACTCTAAGCCAAAGGTCAAGCCAGACAGCAGTAACTAGAGAGAACCAGCACTAAGGAGCTTGTGGAACGGGCACCCTATGCCTGGGGTAGCCCGTTTAAATAGTAGAGGCAGCCAATAGCCTGGGTAGAGAGAGAGAGGCTCGACTGGGAGCCGAATATGATAGGAGCAGCCTGACAAATAGCGCACTGGACCGGGCGCATGCACGGCTGCCAAAAAGAAGGCAGCAGGGAACCGCGCATGCGCAGCCAGACCAAGCCGAAACCCGGAAGCACCTCCGCAGTGAGATGCGGCCGGGAAGCGGATGCCAGGCAAGCGGTGACAAAAAGGAGGAGATTGGTAGAGTAAAAGTGATATCTTTACATGCTAATTGAGTAGCTCTAAGATGCAAGTTTTCAGGATAGTGGGGCTTGATACAATGTCTACTGGTAAAACAGCTGGTAAGACAAAAAAAACAAACAAAAAAAAAACACTGAGCAAGAAGCTCAATTTGTACCGCAGCTATTCTATAGCTGACCTATTACATGGAACAACACACGTTGTGGCCAAATGCTCGTTGTTGATTTTTGTTTCCATAACTTGCATTAAATAGCATGAATTGTGGGAACATCAAAGGAAAAAAGCCAACTCTTCTTGTCTGACACAGTGTCAAACAACTAGAGTGAGCTCAAAACACACCTTCCAAACACTAAACCTACACTATCCCTAATATGACTAAAGAAATATCTGTAGGTGACAAAAAGGTTACCAAAATTAGATAAACACTAGTGTTGAGCGAGCATGCTCGGCCGATGCTCGGATCGGCTCGAGCATCGCTCTGCTCGGCACGTGGCGGTACTCGTACGAGTACCGCATGTGCTCGCCCGCCATGTTCGGGTCTCCTCCCCGCACGTTTTGCGGCTGCTGCGCAGCCAATAAACGTCCAGGGAGGCTCTGACATCAGTGTAATACCAGCAGCCATGTTGGCTGCTGGCATTACACTGATTGGCTGGCCAGAACCCGTGGTCGGGTGCTGTATAGCACCTGACCAGCGAGTTCGGCTCAGTCTTAGCCAGGGAGAGCTGAGGATAGGAAGGGAAAGTCAGTGTAGGGAGAAAAAAAGCAAATTTGTGAAAAAAAAAGAACCAAAAGTCCTTTTTAGGACTACTGTGTGTGGGGGCAGCAGTTTATTTTGTGTGGGGGGAAAAAAACAAAACAAAAAAAAAAATTCATATATTCTGTTTAGTGTGCAAAGTTGCAGATTAGAGCACATTCTGTTTAGTGGGCAAAGTTGCAGATTAGAGCACATTCTGTTTAGTGTGCAAAGTTGCAGATTAGAGCACATTCTGTTTAGTGTGCAAAGTTGCAGATTAGAGCACATTCTGTTTAGTGTGCAAAGTTGCAGATTAGAGCACATTCTGTTAAGTCTTCAAACTAAAATATCAAAGTCACATATTCCATTCAGTGTGCGTCACCGCAGTTTAGCAGCCTATTCTGTGTACTCTGCACAGTTGCAGAATAGGAAGAAATACTGTTAAGTCTTCAAACTCAAATATCAAAGTCACATATTCCATTCAGTGTGCTTCGCCGCAGTTTAGCAGCCTATTCTGTGTACTCTGCACAGTTGCAGAATAGGAAGAAATACTGTAAAGTCTTCAAACTAAAATATCAAAGTCACATATTCCATTCAGTGTGCGTCACCGCAGTTTAGCAGCATATTCTGTGTACTCTGCACAGTTGCAGAATAGGAAGAAATACTGTAAAGTCTTCAAACTAAAATATCAAAGTCACATATTCCATTCAGTGTGCGTCACCGCAGTTTAGCAGCATATTCTGTGTACTCTGCACAGTTGCAGAATAGGAAGAAATACTGTTAAGTCTTCAAACTCAAATATCAAAGTCACATATTCCATTCAGTGTGCGTCACCGCAGTTTAGCAGCCTATTCTGTGTACTCTGCACAGTTGCAGAATAGGAAGAAATACTGTTAAGTCTTCAAACTAAAATATCAAAGTCACATATTCCATTCAGTGTGCTTCACCGCAGTTTAGCAGCCTATTCTGTGTACTGTGCACAGTTGCAGAATAGGAAGAAATACTGTTAAGTCTTCAAACTAAAATATCAAAGTCACATATTCCATTCAGTGTGCGTCACCGCAGTTTAGCAGCCTATTCTGTGTACTCTGCACAGTTGCAGAATAGGAAGAAATACTGTTAAGTCTTCAAAGTAAAATATCAAAGTCACATATTCCATTCAGTGTGCTTCACCGCAGTTTAGCAGCCTATTCTGTGTACTGTGCACAGTTGCAGAATAGGAAGAAATACTGTTAAGTCTTCAAACTAAAATATCAAAGTCACATATTCCATTCAGTGTGCGTCACCGCAGTTTAGCAGCCTATTCTGTGTACTCTGCACAGTTGCAGAATAGGAAGAAATACTGTTAAGTCTTCAAAGTAAAATATCAAAGTCACATATTCCATTCAGTGTGCGTCACCGCAGTTTAGCAGCCTATTCTGTGTACTGTGCACAGTTGCAGAATAGGAAGAAATACTGTTAAGTCTTCAAACTAAAATATCAAAGTCACATATTCCATTCAGTGTGCGTCACCGCAGTTTAGCAGCCTATTCTGTGTACTCTGCACAGTTGCAGAATAGGAAGAAATACTGTTAAGTCTTCAAAGTAAAATATCAAAGTCACATATTCCATTCAGTGTGCGTCACCGCAGTTTAGCAGCCTATTCTGTGTACTGTGCACAGTTGCAGAATAGGACGAAATACTGTTAAGTCTTCAAACTAAAATATCAAAGTCACATATTCCATTCAGTGTGCGTCACCGCAGTTTAGCAGCCTATTCTGTGTACTCTGCACAGTTGCAGAATAGGAAGAAATACTGTTAAGTCTTCAAAGTAAAATATCAAAGTCACATATTCCATTCAGTGTGCGTCACCGCAGTTTAGCAGCCTATTCTGTGTACTGTGCACAGTTGCAGAATAGGAAGAAATACTGTTAAGTCTTCAAACTAAAATATCAAAGTCACATATTCCGTGTAAGATGAAGAAGGCGGGTAAAAAGGGACGGGGAAGTGGACGTGATCCTGATAGTTCAGGGCGCGGGTCAGGACGCGGAGAAACTGTGCCTGGTGCCAGAGCACAAGAAAGAAAGACATCCACCATACCTAGCTTCATGTCTAATTTTACAGGGCGTCGCAGGACATCACTCTCGAGGTCCGACCACTGCGAACAGGTGGTCGGTTGGATGTCAGCTGATACTGCTTCCAGTCGGTTAAGCACCACCCTGTCTTCCACCAAGTCCACTCTCAGTAGCCAAGAGTCTGGTCAACATAATCCTCACTCTGATCATCCTTCCTCCCACCATAGACGGTCTGGTCAAAGAAGTGATCCCACACTGGGATATAGTGAGGAGCTCGTCTCATCACCAATCCTTCATTTGACCCTCTCTCCAAGCACGCTTGCAGAGGAACATGACATCTTGTGCCCTGATTCACAACCTCTAGAGGGTACCCAATCACAAGAAGATGACAGATGTGAACGGCATTTAAGGTCAAAGGAAGTAGTGGATGATGATGATGATGATGAGACACAGTTGCCATTAAATCAACCACTATTACTGTCTCAAGACCTTGTTGAGGAGAATGTTATACAGTTGTCAATGACTGAGTATGTGGTGGGATCAAGACATGAGGAGGATGATCAGAGTGAGGAAGTGGAGGAGGACTTGGTGGACGATGAGGTGACTGACCCCACCTGGGAAGGTGTAGAGCCGAGCGATGACAGCAGTCCTGAGGGTGAGCCATGTGCAGCACCGCAACAGGCTGGAAGAGGCAGTGGTGTGGCTACAGAAAGAAGGCGGACCGCACCAAACCGGCCCGCAAATGTTCCACGGAGCACCCCCTTGCGTAAATCTACTTTGCCAAGGGGTAGGTGTTCCGCGGTATGGCGTTTTTTTAAGGAAAGTGCGGACGACAAAAGAATTGTAGTTTGCAACCTGTGCCACACCAGAATGAGCCGAGGCATGAACACTAGAAACCTCACCACCACCAGCATGATCCGACACATGGCATCCAAGCACCGTAATAAGTGGGAGGAACGCCTGGATCGCCCATCTGTGTCTGCAGGCCACACCACTGCCTCCTCTTCCCCTGTTTTCGGTGCCGGCCAATCGCCTGTCGAAGGCGCAGGCCCGCATACCTCCCGCCCTGCACCTGTACCATCTGAAGCACCATCAGCGACCACATCCACTTCCCTGTCCCAGCACAGCGTCCAAATGTAGTTACCCCAGGCATAGCACTAACCTCACACCTTTCCAAATTACTGGCCATCGAAATGCTGCCATTTAGGCTTGTGGACACTGAGTCCTTCCGCAGCCTGATGGCAGCAGCTGTCCCTCGGTACGCGGTCCCCAGCCGCCACTACTTTTCCCGGTGTGCCATCCCCGCATTACACCACCATGTGTCCCGTAACATCACCCGTGCCCTGACCAACGCAGTTACTGGGAAGGTCCACTTAACGACTGACACATGGACAAGTGCTTGTGGCCAGGGACGCTACATTTCCCTGACGGCACACTGGGTGAATGTCGTGGAGGCTGGGAGCGACTCGGACCCTGGGATGGCACGGGTGCTACCCACGCCGAGGATTGCGGGCCCTACCTCCATCAGGGTTTCCGCCAGCACCTACGTTATTGGCTCCTACTCCTCCGTTTCCACCTCCGAATTCTCTACACGCAGCGCCACTCCCCCATCAGCCAGTAGCTGGAAGCAGTGTAGCACTGCAGTGGGGAAGCGTCAACAGGCCGTGCTGAAGCTGATCTGCCTTGGGGACAAACAGCACACGGCCTCAGAGCTGTTGCAGGGGATTAGTCACCAGACCGAGCAGTGGCTCTCGCCACTCAACCTGCAACCAGGCATGGTTGTGTGTGATAATGGGCGTAACTTGGTGGCGGCTTTGGAGCTCGGCAAGCTCACACACGTACCATGCCTAGCGCATGTATTTAATTTAGTGGTTCAGCGATTTCTAAAAACCTACCCCAATGTGCATGATCTCTTGACCAAGGTGCGCCGCGTGTGTGCACATTTCCGTAAGTCATCTACAGCTTCAGCCGGCCTGTTGAAGCTGCAGCAGCGCTTACAATTGCCAGCTCACCGGCTGCTGTGTGACGTGAGCACGCGCTGGAACTCCACCTTCCACATGTTGGCCCGGCTTTGTGAGCAGCAGAGGGCAGTAGTGGAGTACCAGCTGTTACACGGTCGTCGCCTCTCCGTTCAACTTCCTGTAATCAGAAGTGAGGAGTGGGAATGGATGTCAGACCTCTGTGAGGTTTTACGCAATTTTGAGGAATCGACACAGATGGTGAGCGGCGATAACGCTATTATCAGTGTAACCATCCCACTTCTGTGTCTACTGAAACGCTCGCTGCTCACAATTAAAACTGACGCTTTGCATGTGGAAGAGGTGGAAATGCGGGAGGAAGAGCTTACACAAGGTGATAGCCAGAGCACCCTCACTTCGTCTTCTCAGCGACAATTGGAGGAGGCGGAGGAGGAGGAGGAGGAGGAAGACACGGTTGCCTCCGCTACAGAGGGTAGCCATGGAACTTTAGTTCCATCTCTTCAGCGTGGGTGGGCAGAAGAGGAGGAAGAGGATGAGGAGATTGAGAGTCATCCTCCTGGTGAGGACAGCGAAATCTTGACTGTTGGTACTCTGGCACACATGGCTGACTTTATGTTAGGCTGCCTTTCCCGTGACCCACGCGTTATACGCATTTTAAACAACACGGATTACTGGGTGTTCACCCTTCTGGACCCCCGCTACAAAGAGAATTTCTCATCTCTCATTCCTCCGGTGGAGAGGACAAGCAAAATGGTGCAATACCAGAAGGTTCTTGTCGAAAAATTGCTCCAAAATTTTCCATCTGACAACGCTGGCGGCAGAGTACGTGCTACCTTGGCCAACCGAGAAGGGGAGAAAAGGGGAGCACACAGCAGTTCCGAGAAAGGCAGGGCAACACTCTCCAAGGCGTGGGACACCTTCATGACACCCCGCCAGCACTCTCACCCTGATGCGCAGCCTAGTGTCACAAGGAGGGAAAAGTTTTGGAAGATGGTGAAGGAGTACGTAGCAGACCGTGTCAGCGTCCTCAATGATCCCTCTGTGCCTTACAACTACTGGGTGTCCAAGCTGGACACGTGGTATGAACTGGCACTCTACGCCTTGGAGGTGCTGGCCTGCCCTGCCGCCAGCGTTCTGTCTGAGCGGGTATTTAGTGCTGCTGGTGGCATCATAACAGATAAGCGTATCCGCCTTTCCACCGACAATGCTGATAGGTTGACACTTATAAAAATGAACAAGGCCTGGATTTCCCCTGACTTCTCCACTCCACTGGAGGAAAGCCCCGGGGGAACATAAACTCACTTTATATATGTTATTTACAATGATGGGAATACTCTGTATTCCCATTCACCCCTTCCACCCAAAAAATGGGTATATGGTTGACTCTTAATCTTCTCATCCTCCTCCTCCTCTTCCATATGCCCTGTACTATAATTTTTATATAGGGCCAGCTCACCAGCGGGCCCTGTGATATAATTTTTATATAGGGCCAGCTCACCAGCGGGCCCTGTGATATAATTTTTATATAGGGTCAGCTCACCAGCGGGCCCTGTTTGCCAATTTTTATATAGGTCAGCTCACCAGCGGGCCTTCTCATATAATGTTTTATTGGGTCAGCTCTCTAGCGGGCCCTCTCATATAATGTTTTATAGCGTCAGCTCACTAGCGGGCCTTCGCATATAATGTTTAGGATGGTCAGCTCTGCAGCAGACCCTCACCCATAATGTTTTAGATGGTCAGCTCAGCGCACGTTTCCCTCTTAATCATGGCCTCAGTTCAATAAAATCAAGGAAATTTTTGGGAGAATTTGCCTCTGTGCACGTTTCCCTCTTAATCATGGCCTCAGTTCTGAAAATCAAGGAAATTTTTGGGAGAATTTGCCTCTGTGCACGTTTCCCTCTTAATCATGGCCTCAGTTCTGAAAATCAAGGAAATTTTTGGGAGAATTTGCCTCTGCGCACGTTTCCCTCTTAATCATGGCCTCACTTCCGAAAATCAAGGAAATTTTTGGGATAATTTGCAGATGATATACAAGTAAATATACAGCAAATATTGTTTGGTAACAATTTTTTGCCTAAAGTCGTTTTTATTTTCCTTTTTGTGTGTTTTACGGTCAGTCTGTAAAAATGGCGTACTACGGGCGAAAGATCGTTCCCAGCAGCGATGTTGGAGTCCAAGATGCATCCAGACATCCTCCCTATGCTGTCCCTGAACCATTTCTGTAGTGTTTCCATCTTTTTCTGCCCTTTTCCTATGGACCAGGCACCCTCCCCTCATCAGAGCAGGGGGTGCCTGGTGTAATGCTCGAGTCCTCCCATTGACTTCAATGGGGCTCGGGTGCTCGGCCGAGCACTCGAGCCTCAGGGGGTGCTCGGTCAGAGCACCCGAACACCCGAGCATTGGGGTGCTCGCTCATCACTAGTTAACACGAAAATGTTACCAGGCTACTCAAGTAAACTGTAATAATATATTCTCTCATAGGATGAATGGACAAGCCATGGCTCACAGATATATTGTGGAATCAATATATGACAGTTTTTTTAGGGAGTGCAACATATTTCATGCCAGAATGCACGTCACCAAGTGTATAATTATAGTACACAGTAGGGATGTTTGAAAGTTTTTGCCTCAAAAGAAAAACAGGAGACAGATGGCACTTTTCTCTAAGTGGGAAATATTTTCCAAAAAGTGCAATTTTTTTTCCCTTTTCTCAATTAGCTCATTGCATTGAAACCAATGGAGAGACAGAATTTCTCACCACCGCATTGTAAGTTTCTCTTCTTTTCCCACAGACATGCCACTCTGTGTTTGTGTGAGGAAGAGAAAGAAGCACATTTTGGGCTATAGAAGACAGGTTAATAAAGTGGAGTTGAAGCTTAGTTAGGGAGTTGTGTAGACAGGAAATATGTCCGCTGTATTAGGGGAGTCTGAAGGAGTATGGGGATAGGAAGGGAGAAAGGAGTTTGACCCCAAATGCCACAAAATTTTGGGTGACTAACTGGGGACACACGGGTAGAGGTGATCCACGTTTTCTCCTGATCTGGCTGCTATCTTTGTGTTAGTGGAGCCTGAAGATGTGAGAATGGAGCAAAAGTGTTTTACCCCAAATACCCTAAAGGTGAGTGACTGAGATGACAGACAGCTGAGATCCAAGTTATTTTCTGATCTGGCTGTTATCTCTGTGTCAGGGGAGTCTGGGGGTGTGAGAAGGGACCGAAAGGAGAAAGGAGTTTGACCCCAAATACCCAAAAAATTCTATGTGACTAACTGGGGACACACGGGTAGAGGTGATCCATGTTTTCTCCTGATCTGGCTGCTATCTTTGTGTTAGTGGAGCCTGAAGATGTGAGAATGGAGCAAAAGTGTTTTACCCCAAATACCCTAAAGGTGAGTGACTGAGATGACAGACAGCTGAGATCCAAGTTATTTTCTGATCTGGCTGTTATCTCTGTGTCAGGGGAGTCTGGGGGTGTGAGAAGGGACCGAAAGGAGAAAGGAGTTTGACCCCAAATACCCAAAAAATTCTATGTGACTAACTGGGGACACACGGGTAGAGGTGATCCATGTTTTCTCCTGATCTGGCTGCTATCTTTGTGTTAGTGGAGCCTGAAGATGTGAGAATGGAGCAAAAGTGTTTTACCCCAAATACCCTAAAAGTGAGTGACTGAGACGACAGACAGCTGAGATCCAAGTTATTTTCTGATCTGGCTGTTATATCTGTCCTAGGGGAATCTGGGGGAGTGAGAAGGGAACAAAGGAGCTTTAATCCAAATACCCCAAAATGTTGTGTGGCCAAGTTAACACAGACAGCTGTGATCCAGGTTCCTTCCTGATCTGGCTCTTATACCTGTCCTAGAGGAGTCTGGGGAAAAGAAGCAGTTTATCAGGGACTGTGTTTTGTGTTGTTGACAGTGATAAGGATGGGGAAGAGGTGACAGTTAATTAAAATAATAAATACATTTAAAAAATGACAGGTGACAGAAACAGGGTCTCTAATGGGAGCTGTGACTGAGGCAGGCTGATACTAGATGAGAGAGTATTTTGTAGAGATCAGAGGCAAGACATCACACACAATCAATTCTATAGTGTACTTTATAGTAAAACACACACACACACAGTAATTGAGAAATGTCCAACAAAAACAGAAGGGGCAGGGGTAAGGTGAATGGATTAGGTGCAGTGCAGGGGTGTGTGAGTAAAGTAATAGAGCAGAAACTGACTGTAGCAATGGTTGCTGAAGCATGTGCAATAAACAATTGTGATCACTCTCCTTTCGAGGAAGATGTAGTTTGTCAAAGTCTCACCAAAAGGTTAATCATAACCAGCACCAGTACTATTAATAAACAATATAAATGCACTGAAGATGACAATGAGTCACATTCTAGTGTTGATGGCACAGTGCAAGGAGGTGTAACCACTCTGACAGTGAGAAAAACAAGCACTAAAACACCTGTCCTGAAAGTAGTAGTGAATATCCCTCAAAGCAGAAAAGTAAAAATAAATTATTTGAGACCTCTAAAAACCTAGAATGGGCAATGCTGAGGATGACCTAATTACTGATGATGATGTAGATCTAGAATATATCCCTCTAGCATCCTTATCTTCTTCAGATTCAGATGAAGTTGAGAGTGAGAGCGATAATGACATGGCCATAAAGTTAGCTGAAAGGCAAAGGCTCAGTCTTTGATCACTAAAAAAAGGAGCACTGTGCCTGTCTATAAACTGTTTGAGAAAACAACTGGAAAGACTGACCCTGGACAAGCAAAAATACCACAAAATACATCTGTCAGTCATCATCAGCATCATCAACGTTTCCAAGTCCAAGTCCCACTCAACCCACACACTAATAGTGTTGCATAACCAGCAACAAACCAGGTTATCAGTATCCACAGTCTTATCTTTGATTAGTGCCTCTGCTAAAATTGGAAGTGCAGCACCTGTAACAACTAGTAGAAGTACAATTTCAGCAACATCTAGCCACAGTAGTAGTAGCAGCAGCCTTACGGCAACCCCACAGTCTATAAAGTTCACAGTATGGCGTTACTTCACTCACAATCCAAAAGCTAAGCATGTTGCTGTCTGTGGTCTGTGTAAGAAACATGTGAGCATGGCGAATGCAGGCTCTCACCTAGGCACCTCCTCAATGAGTTCCCACCTGAAGTACAACCACGGGTCTGACTTGGAGACACACCAGCAACAGGTCAGAGGTGCCACAACTAACAGCTGCAGAAGTAGTCCTAAATGTTCCGGGGGCTCTGAGGAACATAATCGAAGTACTGTTGATGTATCAGAGATTTTTTTGCTCCTGCTGCAGAGGAGTATGACTTGGAGTTTGTTTTGGAGATGACAAGAGTCATAGATTGCCTACATACTTCAACCACTCCGACACTCTCCACAAGTCATGTCATTAAACCAATAAAGTTGCACAGTTCTATCACTATGTACTGTCATCCCTCACTTACTAAGTTCTTTGAAAGAAGTCAAAACCTGAACAAAAATAATGCAAAAGTAAACCTATGGAACAGTAAACTTGCCAAAATGTTGACAGTTGACATGCTGCCCTTTTATTTTGTTGAAAACAGAGGCTTTAAAAAAGTGATGTTATTGCACCCTGCTGGAATATCCCAAGCCACAGTTACTTTTCAAGGATGGTTGTACCAATGTTACTTAAGCAGGAAGTTAGTGTTGTGGGCAAAGGACAAAGACTCTCAGATTACTGACAGTTTGTTAAAGGCATATGTTGCTGTAGGACTCACAACATTTACTTTCAGCTATTAATTCATCCACTTTAGCCTTCAGAAGAAGTAATATTGTGGCTGGGAATCTTGCAGTCATAGAAAACAGAGGTGAAATATGGCAAAGTTCTTGTGGAAAATGTATTAGCAGTGGCGAAAAGGAGAACATTTTATGTAATGTCTATGGGCCGGAAGTTTTGCAACAAAATGGGCAATCATTTTTTTGCAAACAGTCCTGCAGGAAATTTCTCTAACTTTTTGCCCATCCATAGTACCCAGCAACTTCTTCAAACATTCCACAAACCAGAAGTAAGGTGAGAAGAATTATGATAAACACTTTAGAATTTGCAAAACAGCTGAGGCACTCAGAGTTCTAGATGCACTAACCACTGAAGACAGACAAATATCCAATCCAAAGCCAAAACTGTCTCTCTGCTATTTCAAATTGGATGGCCCAAAGGTTCCTCAAGCTGAGCTTATCTTTGCTCCACCTAGACTTATCCCAGTAGTTCCCTTCTAGATCACAGTAAATTGCACCACAATATAGCCAGACTCTAAAGCATGTTACTTGGGTATGATAATTCATTCTCCTCCTTTCCTCATATTCAAGCTACTGTCAAATATTGCAGCTTTTTCTATACAACATAGACACAATCTGTTACTTTTTTTTTTACTCAACAACAAAATCCTTTATGCAAGTGATCATTCTATGCCATGTGGACTTACATAACTGTCTTCCTTGTGGCCTTCCTGCCATTTAACTTTATCCACTTTAACCCATAAAAAATTCTTTATCACAAGTAACCTTACTGTTGCTGTTATCCCTCCTTAAAGCTCCCCGGTTGCCTGTGAAACTCCATATTTCATACAAAATCCTGCTCCATACAAGGTCCTCTTCTCCTCTACCTCCTCCTACATCTTTACTGCTTTGCTACAACCATCCCTTAAAATCAGTCAAGCAAATTCCTCTCATTTTGGGTCTAAAGCTCGCTCTCTCTTGATTCAAACCCATTTTCCTCATTGCTCCTTATTTGGGGAACTATTTACCTATATCTCAACATCTTAAAAATCTCAACTGAAAATCATCTCCCCAATGAAACTTTAACAAACTATATGGCTGTCTCACTCTTCGTGAATCCAAGTCACTTATAATTTACGATGAACCCAAACCTGCTGCACTACATTGTATTCTGCACTTAAAGTCTATAAAATATATAAATAATACTTTTGAGTTGTGCTTGGGTAAATAAAAGGTTACACATTACATGTTTTACTTCCTTCTCTCATGTGTGCAAGGGGTTGATTGAAAACTGGTTGTACTGTACTGTTTTTAGTTGTACTATACAAACAGGCACTTTTCTCTTTGAGAGCTTGTTCATTTGGCTTACAAATAAGTGGCTTGGAGGCAAGTGGATTTTGAAAGAATTGGGTAAAAAGTATATACAGAGTACTTGTGAGTTGTGCTTGGGTAAACAGAGGGTTAAAAATCGATATTCTTTCCCTCAATGCAAGGGGGTTGATTGAAAAAGGGTTGCACCTGTGTTTTGTACCATGATAAAAGCTTGCAATGAATAATTAAACCATACCTTCAAGCAGGGGAGTGTTGGACTGGGAGGGAAGTTGACTCCTGGACCTCTGAATTTTTACAAGAATTGTGCTGCTGGCAGCTGCTTGATTTGCATATATCCAATGCTTTATATAAAAAGTGTCATGTAGCAAAACAACATAGTCCCTGGTTACTGGTGTTTCTGCTTGCTACCCATAATTCAAAGAAAAGGACACAGAGTTGCTGAAGACATTAACCACTTAACACCCATAACCGCAACTAACACATTGCAAAGTAATGTGCAAGCTCCCATTTGGTGCCGGCACCTCCTCACAATGAAGTGAGTGAGAAACACAGCTGTCATTCAACTTAGCTGCACACAGAATATGTCTATATGAGCTCAGCCCACCCCACAATTAGAAGCAAGACATGGGCTCACAGGACCCATCCTCTTGGCCAGGATCACATGATGCTGTCCAGTCATACTGTCACAAGGTCCACCAGCGAGGAGAAGGAGGAAGAGAGAGCCTTAGATTTCATGCACTGCTGTTAGGCATCACTTTATTCACAGGTACCATCCTAGAGGATTGTGATATTAAGTATCTCCTAGTTGAGAACTAAGTGGAGGACTGAAGGCTGAGATGGCAGGGGGAGTTGTGCTTATGGATGGACAAAGGTTTTTGCCTAAAAAGAGAAACAGGGAAAAAATGGCACTTTCTGCAGAGTGGCACATTTTCTATGAAAGGTGAAAATTTTCTGCCTTTTTCGCCTAACTCATTGCATTGATCTCAATGGGAAGACTGAATTTCAACCCACCATGTGGCAAGTTTCCCTTATTTTCCCACATTCATAGTAAAAAGACGTCTCAGCTTCCCATAGCATGCCATTCTGTGTTTATGAGAGGAAGAGAGGGAGGTGCAAATTTTTCAGCTAGAGAAGACTAATAAAAAGGAGTTGAAGCTTAGTTTAGGGAGACCTTGTAGGCAGGAAATCTATTCTCTGTATTAGGGGAGTCTGGGGAGACTCTGGGGGACAGGAAGGAAGAAATACCGCAAAATTGTGTGTGACTCACTGGGAAGACACAGGCACCCATTATCCAAGTTCCTTCCCGATCTGGCTGTGATCGCTGTGTTAGGGGAGTCTGGGTGTGTGTGAGAAGGGATCAAACAAGATTTACCCCAAATATCCCAAAATATCATATGGCTGATTGGAAATACACAGACAGCCTTGATTAGGGATGGAGGAAAGCCCTATTTTGATCCTACTTGAAATTTGGCAAAAATAGCATGGTTTTCCAAGAGAAAAAAAGCTATTTAAATCAAATATTAAAAAAAATTTGGTTACTAGTAGTTCATAGTGCTGGCTAACACTATGACCTACAACACTGTTGTAGAAAAAAAGAAAAGTGGATAGACCCTGAGGCTTGTAACTCACTGAGGTGAAGTGTGTCACTAACACTAGCAATGGCACCACCAGTGCAGAAGGGACTGGGAGCCCACATCCCCCAGACCCAATGAGGCGGAGTCCCCAACATAGTCCCTCCTTTGTGATATGGGGCAGTAGACTTTCTTCCATCTCAGCAGTAGGATGATGAGAGGGCTAATGTGCCACAGTCTGAGCACAGAGGCCACCATGGAACTGAGGGGAAATGAGGGGATAAACCTTGGCACAACACTAGCCCTGATTAAGAAAAAACACATTTCCTCTGGCCTTGTATATGTTGCAAGCCTGACTCCTTATTTTCTATGGGCTTGTTTTTGGCAAGACTGCTATGCTGCCTACCATTATGTTAATAGGAAAAAAATGTTACAAGTTACAACCTACAATGAATGTGGAAGAGGTGCATGCTGGTGGCGGACTGGTGTGGTGTTTGAGATATATATATATGTATATATATATATATATATAATATATATCACTCCCATGGAAGTGGCGAAACAGAGGCAACCAACTGTTTGAATTTGCAGAAGAACAAAATTTGTAGATCAATGGCTTAATTCTATTACCAGCACTAAAACCCCCCCAGGTGTTGTGCTTTTTTAAGTCAGGTTTTATTATCCTATTACCTGACTTGTGAAAACAAAATCAGTGGGTAATTATATGCACCACCAGTCAAAAAAAAGCCCATAGGAAACAACTAAAAACAACGTGCAAGTAGCATTCTATTACCCACGCTCACTATTATCACCTGTTTTATGGTTACATTTTCTGTTGGTAATCCTGCACCTCAGAATTGAGGTGTAGAAGCCACAATGATGGTTTCAAAACCATCGTTGTTCAGACAAAAGCAGTGCAGAATACAGTATACATCATAGAAATCTGACATAGCGTGCCACCCTTCGACATATTAACCCCCCCTTTTGAAATTCGACTTATAGTGCTTTCTTTCACCATTTTAATTCGACAAATATTATTCACATTCAACATTTCAACTCTTCTCTTTTAAAATTCGACTTATAGTGCTTTCTTTCACCATTTTAATTCAACAAATATTTTTCACATTCAACAGTTCAACCATTCTCCTTTAAAATTTGGCTTATAGCGCTCCTATGACCTGTTTGATGTGTTAATACTACAATAAGAAGTGATATTAACCCCTCCTTAACTGTTGTCAGGAAGCTTACTGAATAAGTGTGACCTGACTTACATAACAATTCCTGAAACTATTAGGACCAAAACCAAAAAGAAGAAAACCCAGCTCTTCATATCAGACTCTCATCCTGTAGTAGGATCATTGTGTGAATGCTGAAAAAAGACCAGTTTTGCACTTTCCAAAAGGCCCTTTCAAGTCAGAATAAAAATTAACCTTTATTAGTTTATTTAAAATGGTAACCAAAAAAATTGAAACTCCTATTTGTTGGAGGTCTACAAAATATAAAAATAAAAGTGGAACTAAGGCCACTGGATAAATGGGGGAATTACAGAATGGATACCCTATTATTTGATTTGCAGCCAACTAGACTTTATTTATGTAACAATGTGCCCTTGTATGCTTCAGTGTAAGCACCTGAATAGGGTCATTAAATCAGTGAGAATCCACAATAGCACATAAGAATTATTTGTCTTGTCTTTATTGTGGTTTCGAGTACTTAGGAAATAACTGTCACAGTACCTTGTTTCCAGTGCCGCTGCTTCAGCGATGCTCGGCGTATTTCCACACGTCATCTGCAGGCTTCAAGCATGCTTCAGGCCTCTGTTTTATGTGTGTTTGTTTCCTGTAGTCTCATCCTACCTACTTCCTCCCTCTAGCTTCTCCTCCTACCAACTTCCTGTGGAGGGGTTTAAAGGGCAGACTGAGTCCTGACTCAGTCACCCTTAAGTTGTTGTTCTGAGCAGTTCATTTTCTAGTACTCCTTATTCCTGTGTATGATCCGTCTTGTCTGTCCATCCATTCTGGTGTTGACTTGTGGCTCTGTCTGACTATTCTCCTTGGCATTCCGATTTGGATCAGGTATCCTTTCTGGTGCAAACCTGTGGCTCTTCAACACCACCACCGCTCCACCCTTATAAGCCATTTTGATGACTAACCGTGGGTTATTTCTTAACTCTGCTAATGCTTGTTTATCTGCCAAAGAGAGATTTTCGGTGGCAGTGTTGGACTTGGAAGCCCGGTGCAAAACCAATAATTCTCTTTCCACTAACTTTTGGAACGCATCAAGGTGGGCACTCTTCACCTGTCGGGGAAAGAACTTGGACCTAGGGCAAAGGCCCATGTCCATGGTGCCCACATTGATGCGTTCTTGAACAGTGTCCGACGAATCTTCAAGAGACTGTAAATCAGCAACCGTACAGATCTCCCTGAAGCCAAATTTGGCCACCGGGACATTGACCAGGGAGCTCGGATGTACGGTGTCAGGAGAAAGTTGTTCCGCACAATCATTATAAAAATATTTCTTAATAGTTAAAGCCCTCATGAATCTATTGAGATCCATGATTGTGCAGAACAAATTAAAAAGCTGTTCTGGGACAAAATTGAGTCCAAGGGCCATACGTTCAAAGAGATAACGACATAAAATTGTCGCATGAAAGACAAAAATAAGTCATTGAATGCACGAAAGACATATTTTCTGTAGAGTACACAACAAAAAACTAGTAATGTCCGTTGTGTACGACACAACTCCAGAATTGACAGGCAAAGGGGCGTGGCTAAACTATTCTCCAGTGTCGTATAGAGGAAAAGAAAATTTGTCGTAACTAACGACAAAAAAATGTCTTTCAAAAGACAAAATTTGTACGTTAAGAAAAAAAGTGGAGGGAATGTATTCTGAATGTGAGAATTTTTGTCGTTAGTTAAGACATTTTTAAATACATTTGTGTTGTTAAGACATTTTTTAAGACATTTTTGTCTTTAGTTAAGACATTTTTTTGTGGTTCCGTATGACAATTTCAGTCAGGACAAACAACATATTTCCAACCACAACCGACACTCTCTGAAAATATTAAGAATAAGGATCCCAACTACACTGTACTTTGAAAAGTTGTCACAAACGACAAAAGCTATTTCGCTACTTCTTTGAACATATGGCCCCAAGTTTCAGTACTCTCTCCTGTGCTGGAGAGAGAGTCACCACAGATAGATTGATAATTTCTAATGTCAGGACTGATGTTGATTCTGTCCCAGATCGTATCTCCTTGTTTCTTCCCCGTCGACCCCCTCTCCAGTCTTAATTTGTTTGCACGCTTCTTCTTCTTCTTCCTGTGTTTGATAACAGGCTGTTCATTTTTTGTCTGCTGCCTCCCCATTTCCAATACTCCACTGTTCAAAACAGGTTTGGCTATTAATAATGTTTGATTTGACTCCTTGTTTTCCTCATAATTATCATCGGATTCCTCTTCTCTATTACCTGCATCAATAAGGTGATCTGAATCTGAAAAACTGACTCTATTTTCTGAATGGCAAGAGGTAGTTATTTCTAAATCTTCTGTTTCAAACAAAAAATCGATTCTCTTTACACTCCTCTGTATCAATTATATCACTTAATGCGAAAGTGTCCGCTCCTACCCCCGTGGCCATATTGGCACTGCCAAAATATCTGTCCCTTATATTAGTATATGGTCCAAACTAAAAAGTTTAAGAGCACTGTTGCGGGAGGAGAGTATGATATCAAGAGCTAAAATAACTGTGGCACTAAGAATGTCATTTATCTCTTTACCTGTAAATTGTGTCACATTCAATATGTGGGACAGACTGGTAGACTTTTGAGACAACAGATTAAGGAGCATGTTTACCAAACTGAAAAACAACTGTTGGATTCGGCAGTTGCCAGGCATATCAATGAGATCCATGGGGGTAATTTGGAGGGATTGGGTTTGTCGGCATTGAGAGAGTGATGTTGCCCTGAGGGGGGGGGAGACATATCCAGATTGCTAGATGAACGGGAGGCGTTCTGGATATTGCACCTTGACACCAGGGTTCCATCGGGGCTTAATGCCGAGTGGGACATCAGTTATCTGTTTTGAGGTCCATATTCATCCATTATACCTCAAATTTACTTGGGATATAGATGAGTAGGTGGTGGTTATGGATTTGACAGTAAAGATTTGGAATTGGCAATCGTAATATGGAGGTATGGGTGATAGTATCAAGTGATTATCTAATACATATATGTATGTATATCTATCTGAGAGTAACTATTATTAGTTAATGGTTTGACAGCAGACAAATATCCCTATGATTAGAATATATGTATATATATGTACTCAAGGGTTACCACTATATATTTAAATTTATATTTACATTTATTATATTATTATTAGTATTGATAACAATATTCCAAGGTGACAATCTAGGTCACCAATTCTGGGAGGGACTTTTGGGTTTCTCACCCATTACAAGATTTGCCTATAATTAGAATTCTGGGATCAGTCAGATACTATGTTATAGGGTAAAACTACTTTAAATGTTTGTTTTTTTTTTCGTTTTGTTTTGTTTTGGTTGGTTTTGCTTTACTGTTATTTTATCACATTTATTTATTTGCTCAATATATGTTGTCCCAGTATTGGTGATGTACATTTAATATACATGTGTTGGGTATATAGGACTGCAATTCAGTAGGAATATCCAGCAGTGCGGATCACATTGTTGGATATTATGAAAGATGTAAGTGCAAAGGTTAGTTATAACCTTTTTAAATTATTCTCTGTGTAACGGCCACTTGCCAAACGATGGAGGAATAGGAACGGGTTAAAGTTGAGCCCGATCTGTTAGATCACACCTCTGTCTGATAGGTGCTGTACACTTAATGTGGTAGATCTAACTCAGTCACGTATTGGTTAATTTGTGATTTCAAATTGTAAGATCCAGTCATGAGGTACCAGAATGTTTTTAATGGGAAGCATGGAGTTACAATGTATCTATGATGAAGTGCTCGTGTAGCGCAAAACGCGTTAGATGGGTGTCATCTAGCCAACTTGTTTGTGTTTAAGTGTTTTGCTCCCCCTGTGTTGGACTGCATTGTCCTTTAAAATATTGAATAAAACTTTGTAAGTTTTTATTTTCTATGAACCACAGCTGTTTCTGTTCATTACAAATCTCCAACGAGAGAGTGCTCCCAAACCATTTGTTACTTGTATCAATGCTTACTTCTCAGTGCTGGAGAGATGACTTGAAGTAGCACCTCGTCTGTTTTTGGTGAGTTGACCCAGAGCTTCAGAGTATAACAATCTGTTGTGAACATTTAGCACCTGCTCTGAGCTGTCCTGCTCACACTTCTACGGTCTTCTTCCTCTGCCTGTGACACTATTTTCCCTAGGGGTGATGTAGGGGGACTGACCATCATTGGGTCTGGGGAATTAGGGCATACAGACCCTTCATTGCTAGCAGTGGTCACTTCTTCCTCCTCCTCAGACTCACTGGATTCATAACGGTCCTTCCAGCTCCTTCTTTTATTTATTTTCCAGGCTCTCATAGTGATAGCACTCACTATGATCCTCTCCTCAATTTCTCTAAATAAATCACAGCACAACAGCCTAGCATCCCTGTCACGGTTTGTTTTGACTCTCAGACACAGAGTTAAGATAAAAACACAACTTTATTGAAAGTTTAAAGAGAACCCTCGCGAGTTTGGCATACACATATAACAACACGTAATTTGTACAATGCAATAGTGAATAGTGGTACAGTGAACAATAGAAAGGCTCTACCGGCCTTGCCAATAGCGGGTAAGGCAACCTTAAGACTGGCACAATATGGAAATAGGTTCTACCAGCCTTACCAATATACCGGGCAAGGCAGCCTGGAGGCTTGCATAATGAAAGAGGAGGCTCTACCAGCCCTGCCAATATACCATGCAAGGCAGCCTTGAGACTGGCACAACGAGAGAGGAGGCTCTACCGGCCCTGCCAATATACCGGGCAATGCAGCCTTGCGACTGACACAAAGAGAGGGGAGGCTCTACCGGCCCTGTCAATATACCGGGCAAGGCAGCCGTGGGACTGGCACAACGAGAGAGGAGACTCTACCGGCCTTGCCAATATACCGGGCAAGGCAGCCTCGCTAGACCCAGAGAACTGCAAGTACTGGTGCATAAGCGAAGAAGGCCTCAGCGACTAGAATATTGGTGGAGTAAACTAGTTGCCTATACTGAGCACACAGAGGCCTTGCCGGGGCTGTATAGGTGTCAACGAGCACCTGGTAATGATGGAGCAAATCAGTACCCATGTACTGGATTACACAAGACTATGCCGGTGCTGTATGGAACGCAGCAAGCAACCGGTTATACATGGAGCGAACCAGTACCCGCGTACTGGATTACACAAGACTCTGCCAGTGCTGTATGGAACGCAGCAAGCAACCGGTTATACATGGAGCGAACCAGTACCCGCGTACTGAATTACACAAGACTCTACCGGTGCTGAATGGAATGTAGCAAGCAACCGGTTATACATGAAGCGAACCAGTACCCGCGTACTGGATACACAAGACTCTACCGGTGCTGTATGGAACGCAGCAAGCAACTGGTTATATATGGAGTGAACTAGTACCTGCGTACTGGACTACACAAGTCACTGAATGATAAGAATGTCGCCCAAGGCACCATAAAGGAGGAGACACTCTGCACGCGATCCAGGAGAAGGAACACAGCCAGGTCAGGACAGGAAACAGGAACAGTAACAGCAGCCAACCGGATCAGGAACGGCAGCAGGAACAACAGCCCAAACCGGATCAGGAACAGAGGCAGGAACCAAGACACCGAGGAAGCTGTCAGGCAGGTACACAGGCGATCTCTGGAGTGTAGTAGAATCAGTCACGGCCCAGGAAGCTCAGGAAACCAGTGCAGGTGCTAGTGACACAGAGACACCACGAAAGGGCAACCAAAGGGTGCCCAAGCCCAGTCTAAATAGGCAATACAGGGAGGGCTGAAGACAGGCAGCCAATGGAGAGCCCAATCAGATAACTGACAGGAAAAGGCAGCAATCACGGGCACCGTGATAATCCCCTCTCTCTTTAGCTGCTTTTATTGTGGCTCTGTTACTGGAAACATCGTGTTTTTGGTGCAAATATATAACGAACATGTAAGTAAAGGGGAGCAAAGTTTGTAGTCAGTGAAAAAATAGCTAAACATTTTTGGCAATGGGGGAAAAAAGCGAAGATTGTAAGCGTATTTTCCCACAAAAAAGAGGACAACTACATGGTTTTCGTGGATTTTTTCATGGGAACACAAAGGGACCTTTCAACCAAACCCTACTGGTGGGTATGCAGAGACCCAATAGTAAAGCATTCTGTCTGAATGACATTGGGAGCAAAGTGTTTCCATGCATTGTATTCCTGGTACTTCTGAGCATTCTTGACTTCAGACAATGATACAAAAAGTCAACTAAGCTCAACTTTAACAGTTAAAACAATAAAGAAAACAGTGCATCACTAAAACTATTATGTAAAGTGTTCTTTTCATGTTTAAGAATTAGGCAAATGTTTTTTTAATAGCTAGAGCTATTTATAAGGATGTTGCAGTCTCCTAAATGAGAGTACGGAGCTCAGAAGACAGAAAGTGAATGAGATGGGAAACATAGTTGTTGAGAAACAAATTAGTGGGGCCGGGGGAGGAAGGCAAAAATAGAATTGACTCATATTAATTTTTTAGTTTCCAATATAGTTTCCAGTCTGTTAACTCCACAATAATTTATTATTTCCACTTATTCAACAGAATGCATTGTTATAGACAATATAGAACCCCCATACTAATTTGTTTGGTCCTCAATAAAAATTAACTAAATCAATATGGGTTCTATGGAATCCAAATTTATATTAGCTTTGCTTTAGTAAATACTGGGCTTAATGATCCAACAATAATTTAATTTTCTTACAATGAAAACAAAAATAGTTAATATTAGGTCTATTGACCCTATTTTAATTTTGTTTGTCAAAGGTGTTGATGTGGTCCTTATATATCACACTGGTCCCAGTGGAGGAGAAATTAATAATAAATAAATATGAGGTCTACTGATCCCTCTCAAATCCCTGGGATGGGAAGATAATATTTCCATGAAGACCTAAAGTTATCAGTTCCACCATTAAAATATAGGTTACTTAAAAAAAAAAATTGACAGAGACCAATATATCTATTCTATTGAACATACTCTACACTGATAGCTCACCTAAAGATTCATAATATATTTCTGCACATTGCACCTCTGAGACAACTTGTGAAAGTGAGGTACTAGTTCCATGAGGTCACCTCTCTTTGTGGGATTCTGGCTACTTGCTGTACTAGTAGCCTGGTTAGCCTGGTGAATCAAGAAATATCAGTACATGGAAAAAGGTGACATAAGTATGATATGCCTGTTATAAACTATAATCATTATCCTATATAATAATTTGCTAAATTGTGTGTAAAGCCGCGACATGCGCGGTAGACACTGCTCCTCGTGCTGCTGTCATGCGCAGTAGAGACTGCCCGCACCGCGGCTGATACAGAGCTGGGCGCTCCGAAGGAGTGTCCTGCTCTGTATCAGCCGCGGTGCAGGCAGCGTCTACTGCTCGTGACTGCCCTGCGACCAGGTGGCTGTGGCCCGTGTAACAGGCTGTTCAACTAATAGATATATATAATAGGAATATGTTCTGTTACATTTATGGTATATGCAGTATTACATTTCATCTAAGGGATTAATGATGTATAGATTATTTAATAGCTTTACATCTTAGATTACAGCATGGTAGTCAATCCTGGTCCTCACGTTTTACACAGAGTGCAAAATTTTTAAACCAGTTATTGATTCATCATTGCCGAAGCTGAGATATACTGAAAATGTGCACTGTTGCTAATGCTTGAGGATTAAGGGTGTTCTTCCTGCAGTCTATATCTTATATCTATCTTATATCTAGCATGCAATGATAACAATTAGGCACTTAACAGCTAAGGCTAGTCACCCCCTATTTCTGTGCCAATCAGAAATAAGGGATTTTAACAATTTACTAGACAATTTTATTACTACATATTGTAGAAAACTACATTCCCTGGATGCCTCAAAATGGCCTCACAACAAACACTGTTTACATTTCTGATTTTTCACAGTCTGTACATGCATTTGTTTATGATTTTGTAAGTTATTAACCTGGCCTTAGATATGTTTATCTTAATTGGTTTATAATATTGAACCTCTTCCACAGCTTCCTCTTCTATGTCTCTTTGAACATCTACAACCACAAAGTAAGTCATTCTCCCTGCTATTTGTGCATGGTTTCAAACTAAGTACAATTGAAGTATGCAGTAGCAATAGTTATCAATAAAAAATCCTGTAGAATAATTTTATGATACAAGAATTATCACTGGAAGAAATTAGATTTATTTATGTTAATTGTATATTAAAACTAAACGAAAACTATTTCGTTTCGTTTAGTTTTCTATTTCTGATTCTCTCATTAAGAATCTTGTACTCCACTGTTTTTTTTTTTCTTTACAGGAATGTGATCTTTTCCAGAGCTTTGGATATGTTTGATGGAAAAGAGTCTTTCACATTGTCAAAAAAATGGAGATGCTATACAACAAAATGTTGGTACAACCAATAGAACTGGAAATATTCAGACAGACAATGAGAGGTGGGAGTAAGAGAACTCTGTACCACGGATTAAATATATGGACATTATGAATTTATCAACCGTATGATTTCTCCCAAATTTGACTTTCAGTCATTGCTATTGGTTTGATATTTTCGACAACATGGACTTTGATATTTTCTGGACTATATTTGATGCCAGTAGGTTTGTACTTACATTGAGACATATGCTCAAGAACATGGCTGTTAGGAAATTCAATCTAAAAATGTTTAAATGGAATGTACAAAAGCATAACATTACTCATGAAAATAGGAACATGGAAGAATGAAACAATCTTTATATAGACATTTTGGGCCTTGTACACAAAAAAGTGATGTTATTATGGAGCAATGCAGCTGTTCAATAAAATTTCCCGTTGATTTAAATGGCACTCTAAGCTAGGGTGACCAGACATCCCCGGTTTCTGGGGACAGTCCCCGGATTGAGAGCACTGTCCCCGGAGAGAATGTGTCCCCAGATATGTCCCCGGAATGAGTCCTCAGCTCAGCCACATTGCTCACACGTTGATTGGCCAGGTTGTAATGCTCATGTGTACTCTGCGTAATCTAGTCTGGCCAGCCTACTTTGTAGTAGCACTGAGTGAGCGCACTGTTCAGAGACCTGAGGCAGAGAGGGAGAGGTGACACCTTGCAGAATCGAGTCATCTCCTGAGGTACGTGTGCATTCCTTTGATTTAATTTGCCAGAGAGATGTCAATTTAGCACGGGTGATGGGGAGGATGTCGCTTACCATGCGGATTGCTTTATACAAAATGCCGGACTATATCCATTAAATGCTATATGTGATATTCTGATGCAAGAATTCAAATATATGATTGAAAAAGAAAAAATGTACTTAGGGATGGCTGAGGTTTTATACCTATCCTGAGTGATTATTGTGCCTCACAATGGAGACTAATTTAGCAATTGGCACTAAACAGGTTAAACACAAAGTAAAAAGTATCCTCTATTAGTTCTCAATATTAAAAGCCACACTTAAAAAACAGCAATATGGACTCCATTATTCACTATGGATGTCCATGAATACACTTGTGCATATATAAGCCTTTATGTCCATATATGACAAGGAGAGAGCTCTCTTGTACTGAAATGGTGTTTAAATCCTTTATTTTACAAGGTTCCGTTCACATGTGTATCTCTTAGCTAGTAATCATACAATTTTCCATTTATAGATCTGATTAGGATCATACATTAGTCTCTTGATTATTTATTTCTGGGATAGTGCTGAAATGTCTTCCTAGTGACTCAATCTCTGTATTTATGTTATATCCTGGAGTCAAATGTACAAGTACTGATGTGCCATATTAATACCTCAATGGATATATATGAGCTGATCAGACTGACGGAATAGGCCTAATAACACCAGTATAAGATGGTGAGGGAGAGGCATCACTTACCTGTAACCTATGTATACTCAGTGTCATCATGATACGAGAAAGCTAGCCTAGAATGCGGTTTGACATGGGCAAAGCTATACCCAGTTTATCTAGGGCCAGGATTGTACTTGTACATTTGACTCCAGGATATAACATAAATACAGTGATTGAATCACTAGGAAGACATTTCAGCATTATCCCAGAAATAAATAATCAAGAGACTAATGAATGATCCTAATCAGATCTATAATGATTACTAGCTAAGAGATACACATGTGAAAGAAACCTTGTAAAATAAAGGGTTTAAACACCATTTCAGTACAAGAGAGCTCTCTCCTTGTCATATATAGACATAAAGGCTTATATATGCACAACTGTATTCATGGATATCCATAGTGAATAATGGAGTCCATATTGCTGTTTTAAGTGTGAATTTTAATACTGAAAACTAATACAGGATACTTTTTACTTTGTATTTAACCAGATTAGTGCCAATTGCTGAACTAGTCTCCATTGTGAGGGACAATAATGAATCAGGGCAGGTATAAAACCTGAGCCATCCCTAAGTACTGCACTTCGTTTTATCCCACCATCTACATGAGGATTGCTTGACAGAGTCAGTGGGTGGGACTCACTACCAGACTGGCTCACATTGCTACCAACACGCCATGATGCCAGGGGTCCGAAGGTAGGACAATGTGGGTGGACAGTGTGAAGATGAAGGTGGGCAGTGTGGAGGTGGACAATGTGGGCAGTGTGTGAGGACAGGGTTTGGGCAGTGAGTGTGGGCAGTGTGTGAGGGTGAACAGAGTGTGGGCAGTGTGAGTGGACAGGGTGTGAAGGTGAACAAAGTGTGGACAGTGTTTGTGGACAGAGTGTGAGTGAGGGTGGACAGAGTGTGGGCAATGTGAGGACAGGGTGTGAGGGTGGACAAAGTGTGGACAGGGTGTGAGGGTGGACAGTATGTGAGGGAGGACAGGGGGTGAGGGTGAACAGAGTGTGAGGGAGGACAGGGGGAGGACAGGGTGTGAGGGTGGACAGAGTGTGGGCAGTGTAAGGACAGGGTGTGAGGGTGGACAGAGTGTGAGGGAGGACAGGGTGTGAGGGAGGACAGGGTGAGGAGAAAAAAAATGTCCCTGGATTTCATTTTAAAAATCTGGTCACCTTAATCTAAGCCCCTTGAATACTAAAAAAATCTACATTGCATTGAAAAGCAATGTGATGGAGATATCTCTAGCACTCAAGGAGCTAAAAGTCTCATTTAATTCAATGGAAATTTAGGGAATTTTCATTTTCCCCTTTTGGTGCTGTTAGTTTGCCTAGAATCAACCCACTTTTTTTGGAGGCGATTGTTATTGTTAATAGCATCAGTTTCTTGAAAATGTGGTTTATTTTGCTGTAAAGTTTGACCACGTCTACTTTTAAGACCATTTATCTAAAATTAGATTTCAAGGCATTAACCAGCAAAAATATATCTTTATATCTTTTAAATTGTGTCCTTTTAAAGACAAAATAGAATTCGGACATTAAAAATGTATTATAAGATTACTTTTTTCATTTGAACGTAGGGCCCACTGAGTCATAAGAAATTATTTTATGAGACACTGACACTGATCTTTGTGATCTTTGTGATCGCAGTGAGTTAATCAGTTTGGCTAGAGAGACTGACTTGAAACTAACCAAACAGGGACATTAAAACAACCTCTTCTTTTTACCCAGTGCTTTATAGGAGTTAAACCCTAGACTTTTCCAACCTATAGGCAAGAAGGATATCTACAGATAAGCAACCTTTAGAAACCCCAGTAATTATAAGCCATAAATAATCATATCCACAGGGAAAATATACCCTTTAAAATTCTGAGAAATAATAAATCTATTATTCAAAATGCAGATAAAAGGGGGAGGGGGACTGGACATAGTGGTACTAAATCGAGATAATTACATTTTTTCAGCTTTTCTACAATTCAGTTATGTATACATGCACTACCCTCTTAGCTTCCATCCCACTGAAATAATGTATTAATATAATTATTCTTATATAGCACTATCAATTTTCAGTTGGTGTTTTAGAATGAATTTCTCAGGTACAGTGAGTCTCTGCCCTTTACAAGTTACTGTCTACTTTTTTGTGGCCTGGGGTACTGGCAGATGAAGTAACTTGCCAAAGGTCACAAAGAGGTGAATTTGGGGATCCATCAAGGTTTTAACAGCTTTACAGCCAGTGTTTTGGCTTCAGGGTCAGTCAAGTTACTGAACCAATCCTCCAATGTTCATGTTCAAAAGTTAATTAATCAAGGTATAGCCCCAAGGCACCACTGAGGGCAACTATGTCATAGATTAAAAAAAACGTATTTTGTTAATTCTCAGTGGGTGCTTGTCACAATCTTTGTTGTAGGTACCCCATGAGAATGTATCATAGGCACTCACAAAACAGGGGGCAAATATATATTATATATATATAGACACACAGACACACACATATATATATTCGCTATAAGTGCCAGGGTCATACGGACCACTTACACTTAAGCATCCTCATCCCTTTCTGGTAGATCTCTCTCTCGCCCTGCTGTCTTTCATTGATGACAAATTAGGGCACTTTCCTTCACCCAGGGATATGTGTTGTGCAGTTGTTTAATGGAACCTCTCAATTGCCAGCCAGTAACTCAATGCTACAGAAAGTGGTGCAGCTTAAAAACATTAAGTATTTAAAGTAATAGTAATACTTAAAATTAATTTAATTTTGTATTGTAGCCATGAAAAAAAACATTAAAAACAATATTAGTCTTATCTCTCAAACCTTTATGGTTTGAGAGATATTGGCAAGTAAAGTTTTCCCCCCTGGCTGTTTCAGCCAAGTCTGCCTTCTAGCTGACAGACTTGAAATCCGATCCACAGATCAGCCGGTGGCTCTTTAGCAGAGCCAAGATCGCAAGATATAAAAATAACTATTTAATTGGAAGGGTCTACAAAGTGTGCTTGCAAACCAGGTTAACTTTGTAGACTATTCCTATTTTTATATCTTGCGATCTCGGCTCTGCTGAAGAGCCGCAGCCGGTCTATGGACAAGATTCCAAATCTGTCAGCTAGAATGCTGACATCAGCAAGGGGGAAATTTTACTTGCGAATATCTCTCAAACCATAAAGGTTTGAGAGATAAGACTTATATCACTTTTAATGTTTTTTTTCTTGGCTACAATATAAAATAACAATACTTTTAAGTATTACTGTCACTTTAAGTTATTATTTCCTTATTTGTAATTTAACCATGTTTTCAGGATATCTCTGCTTCAGTGCAAGTGGATGAATTAAAGTGACTGAGCCACTGATTGAACCTCTAGTTTATTCAAGATCTGAAGTTGATATATGCTGAAAACACTTCCTGTTGGTAGTTCTTAAAGACTAGGGCTGACACTATTCTTCTTTACCCAGAAATAGCCATGTTGAAGACAAGGAAAAATGTAAAAATCAGACAATTATCAGCTTTAGATACACCCCAATGAGTTTCTGCCAGAAATATAGAATGGATTTTATAAAGTAAACTCATCATTCCAGTTACATTATATATTTATTTTCTGGCAGCTCTGTACTATCTCTAGATTTTAAAGGGATAGTAATACTTCGTTTTAACTTTATTTTATTTTGTAGGCATTAAAAAAACATGAAGAATGATATAAGTCTTATCTCTCAAACCTTTATGGTTTAAGAGATATTCACAAGCAAAGATTCCCCCTCCCGCCCCTTTTTCCTAGTGTAAGCCATCTCTTCTCAGATGTGAATCTGGTTGTAAGACCAGACAGATAACAGCAGGGGACAATCTTCTTTGTATAAAAACAATGAAAGCCCTTCCCCCCTTGACAAGTTTTTCAGCTTTTTCCCTTATCTTAATTGAAGATTGTCCCTCTCTGCAGTCTACCTGGGCACCTACCTTCTGATTTGGCTGAACAGGGGGGGATACTTTGCTTGTGAATATCTCTTAAACCATAAAGGTTTGAGAGATCAGACATCTATCGTTCTTCATGTTTTTTTAATGCCTACAAAATAAAATAAAGTTAAAATGAAGTATTACTATACCTTTAAGAGATTTCTTTCTCTATAGAATTTTATTACTACATACAGCAGAAACATAAATATCCTGGAGGCCACACAACAAACAATGCTAAATTTAATGAAGTTTCATAGTTCATGCGTGACTAAAGATGTAGTGACTGACACATTTGCCTCACAATGGATCTGTAAATTTTTATTTGCTGCTTACACATTTGTAAATGATTTACCTAGAGCTATATATGTCGATTTAGTCTATTTAAAATGCTATTCCTCCTCTACATCCAGTATTGTCATGTCTGTTTCTGGGCATTGATATATAATCTTTTCCTATACCATAGCTTTAATAGATGAACATCCATTTTGTGAGATCTAAAGGTAAGCCATTCTCCCTGCAGTTACATATAGCTAGCATGTATGTGTTTGAGAACGAAGTACAATAGAAAAATGTAGTAGCAACACTTAATGCTATAGTTAATAAATCTGTATAATAATGTTAGGAAAAATGGGATTTTTATGTTAATATATTTTGGACTAAATTTATTTATTTAGAAAATGTTTTACCAGGAAGAATATATTGAGATTTCTCTCGTTTTCAAGTATGTCCTGGATAGTTTTTAGTAAAGGGTTACATATTTACACAAATTGTGAAACATTATATATACATACATAAACATATTAATATACAGAGTAATAAAATATTGAAATTATATACAGTTACACACTGTTTTTAGATATAAAGATTTAAAGCAGATTTGATTATTTCAGGCAGATTGTTACAGATTTTTGGAGTTCTGAAGGAGAACTTCCTGCTTCTTTCTTGTATTGTGGTATACGCAGTGAGTTGTTAGCAGTGGAGCGAAGGTTATAGTTAGAAAGGAGAGCAGGAGTGAACACACCTAAAGTACACCTAAAATTAACTAGGGTTGTATGAAGTTAAATATCCTATACTTCACGCTAGCATCTGTAAAAATTCTGTTAGTTACATGGTGGCACGCATTGATGTTTTTAGCAACTTTTCCTGAACCCTTTACCATAACAAGCTTGATAGGGTGCCTCAGAAGTGATAGTGCAGTATTGTCTGCAAATGACCTGATATTATTACATTACTTAAATATAAGAGTGGTGGGTACTGATATCAATTAACTGGATTAGCACTTGCTTCTCTTTGGAAACGGCACGAAGAAAATTAATCAAATGGTGTCAAATTGGAACAGACTACATATTTATTAAAAAAGCAAGTTTAGGATTAGATTTTAGGGATCTAATATAAAACAAATATTTTTAACAAATTATAGCTGTACATTCATGCTATTTAACCCCTTAACAATGCAAGACGTACATGTATGTCATGGGTAGATGTCTCTAAAGGACCCATGACTTACACGTACATCATCGATTTTGGGGAGCCCTTAATCATGTGCGCCAGTCCTTAAGGGGTTAACCAATATCAACTAATTTCCTACTTAAGTGTGTCTTTAATTTGGCTTATTAGTACTTATCTCACAGCAAAACACTTGAAACTGTTGAGATAAAAATTTCTTACTGATTTTTTATCATATAACTAGGGATGGGCAAAAAGTCCAGTTTTTGTGATAAACCCATGATTTTCCACTTTAACCTTAGTAATTCCTGCCAATAGAAAAAAAACAAAGATTCTCCCCCATTTCTCTGACACTACAGAATTTCCTGCAGTGAAACTTCCCACCTCCCTACTAGAAAAACCCCTGTATTTTCCACAATGAAGCTTGGTGTCATTTAGGAAAAAAGGAAAGTGGAAGCAGGAAGAGAGAGGGAGACAGTTGCAGTACCCCTCTAGCACTCAGAGGGTTAAAATTAAATTAAAAATTGTTTCAAGTGCTGGCTAGCACTATTACCAGCAAGATAAGCTAATGTAATTGAACAGTGGTGCACTACAACATGTTCAAAGGTGAAAGAGGTGTCGTCAGTCTGACTGGGTAATGTGCTTGTGTGTTTAAAAACAATAATGAGCAAAGAAAGAAAAGAAAAAGAAAACACTATTAGCACCAAAACCCCCTCTATTGGGCAGGTGTTACAGCTTACCTTGGTTTCAGCGTCATCTTCAGGCACGAGGCTTCAAGCATGCAGTAGGCCTCTGTTTTATGTGTTTGCTTCCTGTAGTCTCCTCCTACCTACTTCCTCCCTCTGAGCTGCTCCTCCTACCTACTTCCTGTGGAGGGGTTTAAAAGGCAGACTGAGTCCTGACTCAGCTGCCCTTGCATTGTTGTTCATAGCAGTTCTATTACCTTGGGCTCTGTGTATGACCTGGCTAGTCTTCCATCCAACCTGGTGCTGACCTGTGGCTCTGTCTGGCTATTCTTTTGCTTATCCCTATAGTGAACAACCAATCTGGTGCAGACCTGTGGCTCTGGCTGACTACATGAACTGTGTATGACCTGGCTTGTCTGACTACCCCCTCTGGTGCTAACTTGTGGCTCTGTCTGACTACTCTTATATTTGTTCCTTGTACGTAGCAGACACCCAACCTAGTGCGGACCTGGGGGTCTGGTAGACCAGCTCTGATACTGACTGCAGGCAAGTCAGCTATCTATTTCCCATTCTGATTGCAGGCGTGAGTCAGTGTTCACTTCATTCTGACTGCAGGCGTGAGTCAGATATCGCTCCCTACTGACTGCAGGCTTGAGTCGGTACACCCGCTACGTTGGATCAAGATCCTGTGTTCCTGTTCCTGCTCCTGTTCCTGGCTCCAGCAGAGACTACCAGTGGCTTAGGCCTAGTCTTCAGCAGATTGGTCAGGCTCGGCAGCCTACTATTCCTGATAGCAGAGCTCGCTGGCCTGTAACCATCTGCTTCTTCCTGCTGTATATATTGTATATATACTGCACTGACTCTTGAACTTCTCTGGGAACCGTGATAACAGGCTGGGCTAATAAAGCTTATGAACACAAATGTGAACCCACCAAATGTATGGGAGTAAGGACAATATAAAACCGAACTTTTATTCTGTACAATTAAAAACAAAAATTAACAGGTTAAAAGAAATCTGTGAATTTAGATAGTGAGCATAAATCGGAAAAAATGATATAAAATTATCAACTGGTAGCTGCTATAATAAGAACAGACACAAGCACAACATATGTTATAATCTCTTATGTATAGATCTCAACATTCATTTTCAATATTCAATAAATGTTGATTACATTTCTACTAACCCTACTGACAAGAGTATTATTAGTCGTCATTACTATTACTCTTCATTAAAGGGATAGTAATGTCAGAAAAAAAGTATTAACTATATGGTAGATACAATAAAAAGAGAGTACCTGCACTTATTCGTATCTCTCAAACCATAATGGTTTGAGAGATATAGGAAAATCAAATTCTCTGGTCCCTCCCCTTTTTGCTTGAAGAGCTGTAAAGCTGTCAGAAGCAGATTCTGGTAGCTTGACCAGATGCAGCTCTAACGATATCTAAAGCCAAATACTTCATTTACAATGGTCTACAAAGTGTGCCTGGTTTGCAAGCACACTTTGTAGACAGTCCCAATGAACTATTTATTTCTAAATAGAGTGATTTCAGCTCTGCTGAAGAGCCTCTGTCTGGTCAAATGACCGGAATCTGCAGCTCTCAGCTAGATGGCAGACTTGAGTAAAACAGCCAGGAAAAGGTAACTTTAGCAAGTTATATCTCTCAAACCATAAAGGTTTGAGAGATAAGACTTACATCGATGTTAACCTTTTTTTAATGTCTACAATATTAAATCAACTTAAAATTAACCATTACTATCCCTTTAACCATATTGGTACTGTGTGATATAGCACTGTATTGCCCCTATGCAAACCTTCAAAAACAGGGGAGTGTCACGGTTTGTTTAGACTCTCAGACACAGAGTTAAGATAAAAACACAACTTTATTGAAAGTTTAAAGAGAACCCTCGTGGGTCCTGACATACACATATATATATCGACACACAAATTGTACAAAGTAGTAGTGCACAATGGTACAGAGAATATGGATAGGCTCTACCGGCCTTGCCAAAAACCGGGTAAGGCAGCCTTAAGACTGGCACAACAATGAAATAGGCTCTACCGGCCTTACCAATATACCGGGCAAGGCAGCCTGAAGGGTGGCAAATGAGATGGAGAAGGCTCTACCGGCCTTGCCAATATACCGGGCAAGGCAGCCTTAAGACTGGCACAACAATGAAATAGGCTCTACCGGCCTTACCAATATACCGGGCAAGGCAGCCTAGATACTGACACACAGGAATAGTTGGCTCTACCAGCCTTACCAAAATACCGGGTAAGGCAGCCTAACAAGGACACAGAGTAGGCAAGTACTGGTGCTGTAACGAAGGTGGCCTCAGCGACTGGTGATAGTGGTGGAGCAAACCAGTCACAAGTACTGGCCAACACGGAGGCCTTACCGGTACTGTATAGGAGTCGGCAAGCAACCGGTGAATATTGGAGCAAACCAGAACCCGCGTACTGGACTACACATGGACACTACCGGTGCTGTATAGGAGGCAGCAAGCAACCGGTGAATATTGGAGCAAACCAGAACCCGCGTACTGGACCACACATGGACACTACCGGTGCTGTATAGGAGGCAGCGAGCAACTGGTGAAATGGAGCAAACCAGTACCCGCGTACTGGACTACATGGAGACACTACCGGTGCTGTATAGGTGGCAGTAAGCAACCGGAGAATATTGGAGCAAACCAGTACCCTCGTACTGGACTACACATGGACACACAATATATAAAGCTCTGGATTATGTTTTGGTTCAATACAATTAACCATTTGTGAACAATTACCCATTTCCCAAATGAGTGTATGATTTGTTATAAACATCAACAGTTTGCCTTACGAACGCCGATATACACGTCGGTAATGGCATAAGGTCAAAATACATTTGCTTACATAAAGAACAGGTAGAGCTATGAACAAAGGGATCAAAGGGATCATTATCTGAGGCTCCAGTGTTATTGAAGCATGGCATAGGGGCAATACGGTGTAAATCACATTGTTGGATATAGGTGATATATGGCAAATAAAGGGTTGATAATCTGATAAGAAACAAGCCACAATATGATAGGCAACATTTCCATGTCATCACTGATACTATCTACTCTGCAGATCATTGAATCTCCTATCCACTATATTATATAGCACCAATAGGGGTTTTTTAATCCTTTGAGTGCCAGAGGGGTACCCCTCTGGCAGTCAAAGGGTTAAAGGGATAGTATTGATTCATTTTAAGTTGATTTAATTGATTTAATTGATTAACATCAATGTAAGTCTTATCTCTCAAACCTTTATGGTTTGAGATATATAACTTGCTAAAGTTTCCTTTTCCTGGCTGTTTTCCTCAAATCTGCCATCTAGATGACAGCTGCAGATTCCAGTCATTTGACCAGACAGAGGCTCTTCAGCAGACCTGAAATCACACTATTTAGAAATAAATACTTAATTGGAACGGTCTATAAAGTATGCTTACAAACCAGTCACACTTTGTAGACTGTTCTAAATTAAGTATGTCTTTAAATATCATTATAGTATTTGTCTTGAGATATCGTTATATCGGCACTGCTGAAGAGCCACATCTGGTCTGCTTCTGACAGCTTTACAGCTCATCAAGCAGAAAGGGGAGGGACCAGAGAACTTTATTTTCCTATATCTCTCAAAAAATAAGGGTTTGAGAGATACGAATAAGTGCAAGTACTCTCTTTTAATTGTATATACCATATCGTTAATACTTTTTTTCTGACATTACTATCCCTTTAATAACTACCGACCAATAATATTTGAATCGGTTGGGCCCAATCATTTGTTATTGAGAATAAGGATAAGTATAAGTATGGCATATAAAAGGTTGCTGAAATTATATGCAGTGAGTATAGAAACGGGCTACAACATAACTGGTTAAGTTTCTATGCTACTATTAATGCTTGGTATCTACTTTGTTGGTCCTTGTATCCCCTATGTACTATATCACACAGTACCAATAAGGTTAATGAGGTTTCATAATAATGACAATAATACTCTTGTCGGTAGGGTTCATAGAATTGTGATCAACATTAGTGATGAGCGAGCACCCCAATGCTCGGGTGTTCGGGTGCTCTGACCGAGCACCCCCGGAGGCTCGAGTGCTCGGCCGAGCACCCGAGCCCCATTGAAGTCAATGGGAGGACTCGAGCATTACACCAGGCACCCCCTGCTCTGATGAGGGGAGGGTGCCTGGTCCATAGGAAAAGGGCAGAAAATTATGGAAACACCACAGAAATGGTTCAGGGACAGCATAGGGAGGATGTCTGGATGCATCTTGGACTCCAACATCGCTGCTGGGAACGATCTTTCGCCCGTAGTACGCCATTTTTACAGACTGACCGTAAAACACACAAAAAGGCAGATAAAAACGACTTTAGGCGAAAAATTGTTACCAAACAGTATTTGCTGTATATTTACTTGTATATCATCTGCAAATTCTCCCAAAAATTTCATAGATTTTTCTGAACTGAGGCCATGATTAAGAGGGAAACGTGCGCAGAGGCAAATTCTCCCAAAAATTTCCTTGATTTTTCTGAACTGAGGCCATGATTAAGAGGGAAACATGCGCAAAGGCAAATTCTCCCAAAAATTTCCTCGATTTTTCTGAACTGAGGCCATGATTAAGAGGGAAACGTGCGCAAAGGCAAATTCTCCCAAAAATTTCCTCGATGTTTCTGAACTGGGGCCATGATTAAGAGGGAAACGTGCGCTGAGCCGACCATCCAAAACATTATGGGTGAGGGTCTGCTGCGGAGCTGACCATCCTAAACATTATATGCGAAGGCCCGCTAGTGAGCTGACGCTATAAAACATTATATGAGAGGGCCCGCTAGAGAGCTGACCCAATAAAACATTATATGAGAAGGCCCGCTGGTGAGCTGGCCCTATATAAAAATTATATCACTGGGCCCGCTGGTGAGCTGGCCCTATATAAAAATTATATCACAGGGCCCGCTGGTGAGCTGGCACTATATAAAAATTATATCACTGGGCCCGCTGGTGAGCTGGCCCTATATAAAAATTATATCCCAGGGTATATGGAAGAGAGTCAACCATATACCCATTTTTTGGGTGGAAGGGGTGAATGGGAATACAGAGTATTCCCATCATTGTAAATAACATATATAAAGTGAGTTTATGTTCCCCCGGGGCTTTCCTCCAGTGGAGTGGAGAAGTCAGGGGAAATCCAGGCCTTGTTCATTTTTATAAGTGTCAACCTATCAGCATTGTCGGTGGAAAGGCGGATACGCTTATCTGTTATGATGCCACCAGCAGCACTAAATACCCGCTCAGACAGAACGCTGGCGGCAGGGCAGGCCAGCACCTCCAAGGCGTAGAGTGCCAGTTCATACCACGTGTCCAGCTTGGACACCCAGTAGTTGTAAGGCACAGAGGGATCATTGAGGATGCTGACACGGTCTGCTACGTACTCCTTCACCATCTTCCAAAACTTTTCCCTCCTTGTGACACTAGGCTGCGCATCAGGGTGAGGGTGCTGGCGGGGTGTCATGAAGGTGTCCCACGCCTTGGAGAGTGTTGCCCTGCCTTTGTCGGAACTGCTGTGTGCTCCCCTTTTCTCCCCTTCTCTGTTGGCCAAGGTAGCACGTACTCTGCCGCCAGCGTTGTCAGATGGAAAATTTTGGAGCAATTCTTCAACAAGAACCTTCTGGTATTGCACCATTTTGCTTGTCCTCTCCACCGGAGGAATGAGAGATGAGAAATTCTCTTTGTAGCGGGGGTCCAGAAGGGTGAACACCCAGTAATCCGTGTTGTCTAAAATGCGTATAACGCGTGGGTCACGGGAAAGGCAGCCTAACATAAAGTCAGCCATGTGTGCCAGAGTACCAACAGGCAAGATTTCGCTGTCCTCACCAGGAGGATGACTCTCAATCTCCTCATCCTCTTCCTCCTCTTCTGCCCAACTAAAGTTCCATGGCTACCCTCTGTAGCGGAGGCAACCGTGTCTTCCTCCTCCTCCTCCTCCTCCTCCGCCTCCTCCAATTGTCGCTGAGAAGACGAAGTGAGGGTGCTCTGGCTATCACCTTGTGTAAGCTCTTCCTCCCGCATTTCCACCTCTTCCACATGCAAAGCGTCAGTTTTAATTGTGAGCAGCGAGCGTTTCAGTAGACACAGAAGTGGGATGGTTACACTGATAATAGCGTTATCGCCGCTCACCATCTGTGTCGATTCCTCAAAATTGCGTAAAACCTCACAGAGGTCTGACATCCATTCCCACTCCTCACTTCTGATTACAGGAAGTTGAACGGAGAGGCGACGACCGTGTAACAGCTGGTACTCCACTACTGCCCTCTGCTGCTCACAAAGCCGGGCCAACATGTGGAAGGTGGAGTTCCAGCGCGTGCTCACGTCACACAGCAGCCGGTGAGCTGGCAATTGTAAGCGCTGCTGCAGCTTCAACAGGCCGGCTGAAGCTGTAGATGACTTACTGAAATGTGCACACACGCGGCGCACCTTGGTCAAGAGATCATGCAAATTGGGGTAGGTTTTTAGAAATCGCTGAACCACTAAATTAAATACATGCGCTAGGCATGGTACGTGTGTGAGCTTGCCGAGCTCCAAAGCCGCCACCAAGTTACGCCCATTATCACACACAACCATGCCTGGTTGCAGGTTGAGTGGCGAGAGCCACTGCTCGGTCTGGTGACTAATCCCCTGCAACAGCTCTGAGGCCGTGTGCTGTTTGTCCCCAAGGCAGATCAGCTTCAGCACGGCCTGTTGACGCTTCCCCACTGCAGTGCTACACTGCTTCCAGCTACCGGCTGATGGGTGAGTGGCGCTGCGCGCAGAGAATTCGGAGGTGGAAACGGAGGAGGAGGAGCCAATAACGTAGGTGCTGGCGGAAACCCTGATGGAGGTAGGGCCCGCAATCCTCGGCGTGGGTAGCACCTGTGCCATCCCAGGGTCCGAGTCGCTCCCAGCCTCCACGACATTCACCCAGTGTGCCGTCAGGGAAATGTAGCGTCCCTGGCCACAAGCACTTGTCCATGTGTCAGTCGTTAAGTGGACCTTCCCAGTAACTGCGTTGGTCAGGGCACGGGTGATGTTACGGGACACATGGTGGTGTAATGCGGGGATTGCACACCGGGAAAAGTAGTGGCGGCTGGGGACCGCGTACCGAGGGACAGCTGCTGCCATCAGGCTGCGGAAGGACTCAGTCTCCACAAGCCTAAATGGCAGCATTTCGATGGCCAGTAATTTGGAAAGGTGTGAGGTTAGTGCTATGGCCTGTGGGTGGGTGGCTGGGTATTTTCGCTTGCGCTCAAATGCCTGGGGTAACGACATTTGGACGCTGTGCTGGGACAGGGAAGTGGATGTGGTCGCTGATGGTGCTTCAGATGGTACAGGTGCAGGGCGGGAGGTATGCGGGCCTGCGCCTTCGACAGGCGATTGGCCGGCACCGAAAACAGGGGAAGAGGAGGCAGTGGTGTGGCCTGCAGACACAGATGGGCGATCCAGGCGTTCCTCCCACTTATTACGGTGCTTGGATGCCATGTGTCGGATCATGCTGGTGGTGGTGAGGTTTCTAGTGTTCATGCCTCGGCTCATTCTGGTGTGGCACAGGTTGCAAACTACAATTTGCAGGTTGCAAACGACAATTTTGTCGTCCGCACTTTCCTTAAAAAAACGCCATACCGCGGAACACCTACCCCTTGGCAAGGGAGATTTACGCAAGGGGGTGCTCCGTGGAACATTTGCGGGCCGGTTTGGTGCGGTCCGCCTTCTTTCTGTAGCCACACCACTGCCTCTTCCAGCCTGTTGCGGTGCTGCAGATGGCTCACCCTCAGGACTGCTGTCATCGCTCGGCTCTACACCTTCCCAGGTGGGGTCAGTCACCTCATCGTCCACCAAGTCCTCCTCCACTTCCTCACTCTGATCATCCTCCTCATGTCTTGATCCCACCACATACTCAGTCATTGACAACTGTATATCATCCTCCTCATCAAGGTCTTGAGACAGTAATAGTGGTTGATTTAATGGCAACTGTGTCTCATCATCATCATCATCCACTTCCTTTGACCTTAAATGCCGTTCACATCTGTCATCTTCTTGTGATTGGGTACCCTCTAGAGGTTGTGAATCAGGGCACAAGATGTCATGTTCCTCTGCAAGCGTGCTTGGAGAGAGGGTCAAATGAAGGATTGGTGATGAGACGAGCTCCTCACTATATCCCAGTGTGGGATCACTTCTTTGACCAGACCCTCTATGGTGGGAGGAAGGATGATCAGAGTGAGGATTATGTTGACCAGACTCTTGGCTACTGAGAGTGGACTTGGTGGAAGACAGGGTGGTGCTTAACCGACTGGAAGCAGTATCAGCTGACATCCAACCGACCACCTGTTCGCAGTGGTCGGACCTCGAGAGTGATGTCCTGCGACGCCCTGTAAAATGAGACATGAAGCTAGGTATGGTGGATGTCTTTCTGTCTTGTGCTCTGGCACCAGGCGCAGTTTCTACGCATCCTGACCCGTGCCCTGAACTATCAGGATCACGTCCACTTCCCCGTCCCTTTTTACCCGCCTTCTTCATATTACACGGAATATGTGCTGCAAATCTGCAACTTTGCACAGTACACAGAATTTGCTTCTTAACTGCGGCGACGCACAGTGAATGGAATATGTGACTTTGATATTTTACAGTTTGAAGACTTAACAGAATTTTTTCCTATTCTGAAACTGTGCACAGTACACAGAATTTGCTTCTTAACTGCGGCTACGCACAGTGAATGGAATATGTGACTTTGATATTTTACAGTTTGAAGACTTAACAGAATTTTTTCCTATTCTGCAACTGTGCACAGTACACAGAATTTGCTTCTTAACTGCGGCGACGCACAGTGAATGGAATATGTGACTTTGATATTTTACAGTTTGAAGACTTAACAGAATTTTTTCCTGTTCTGAAACTGTGCACAGTACACAGAATTTGCTTCTTAACTGCGGCTACGCACAGTGAATGGAATATGTGACTTTGATATTTTACAGTTTGAAGACTTAACAGAATTTTTTCCTATTCTGAAACTGTGCACAGTCAACAGAATGTGCTGCTAAACTGCGGCGACGCACAGTGAATGGAATATGTGACTTTGATATTTTACAGTTTGAAGACTTAACAGAATTTTTTCCTATTCTGAAACTGTGCACAGTCAACAGAATGTGCTGCTAAACTGCGGCGACGCACAGTGAATGGAATATGTGACTTTGATATTTTACAGTTTGAAGACTTAACAGAATTTTTTCCTATTCTGAAACTGTGCACAGTCAACAGAATGTGCTGCTAAACTGCGGCTACGCACAGTGAATGGAATATGTGACTTTGATATTTTACAGTTTGAAGACTTAACAGAATTTTTTCCTATTCTGCAACTGTGCACAGTACACAGAATTTGCTTCTTAACTGCGGCGACGCACAGTGAATGGAATATGTGACTTTGATATTTTACAGTTTGAAGACTTAACAGAATTTTTTCCTATTCTGAAACTGTGCACAGTACACAGAATTTGCTTCTTAACTGCGGCTACGCACAGTGAATGGAATATGTGACTTTGATATTTTACAGTTTGAAGACTTAACAGAATTTTTTCCTATTCTGAAACTGTGCACAGTCAACAGAATGTGCTGCTAAACGGCGGCGACGCACAGTGAATGGAATATGTGACTTTGATATTTTACAGTTTGAAGACTTAACAGAATTTTTTCCTATTCTGAAACTGTGCACAGTACACAGAATTTGCTTCTTAACTGCGGCGACGCACAGTGAATGGAATATGTGACTTTGATATTTTACAGTTTGAAGACTTAACAGAATTTTTTCCTATTCTGAAACTGTGCACAGTACACGGAATTTGCTTCTTAACTGCGGCTACGCACAGTGAATGGAATATGTGACTTTGATATTTTACAGTTTGAAGACTTAACAGAATTTTTTCCTATTCTGAAACTGTGCACAGTACACAGAATTTGCTTCTTAACTGCGGCGACGCACAGTGAATGGAATATGTGACTTTGATATTTTACAGTTTGAAGACTTAACAGAATTTTTTCCTATTCTGAAACTGTGCACAGTACACAGAATTTGCTTCTTAACTGCGGCTACGCACAGTGAATGGAATATGTGACTTTGATATTTTACAGTTTGAAGACTTAACAGAATGTGCTCTAATCTGCAACTTTGCACACTAAACAGAATGTGCTCTAATCTGCAACTTTGCACACTAAAAAGAATGTGCTGCTAATCTGCAACTTTGCACACTGAACAGAATGTGCTCTAATCTGCAACTTTGCACACTAAACAGAATGTGCTCTAATCTGCAACTTTGCACACTAAACAGAATATATGAAGTTTTTTTTTTTTTTGTTTTTTTTCCCCCCACAGAAAATAAACTGCTGCCCCCACACACAGTAGTCCTAAAAAGGACTTTTGGGTCTTTTTTTTTACAAATTTGCTTTTCTTCTCCCTACACTGACTTTCCCTTCCTATCCTCATCTCTCCCTGGCTAAGACTGAGCCGAACTCACTGGTCAGGTGCTATACAGCACCCGATCACGGGTTCTGGCCAGCCAATCAGTGTAATGCCAGCAGCCAACATGGCTGCTGGCATTACACTGATGTCAGAGCCTCCCTGCACGTTTATTGGCTGCGCAGCAGCCGCGAAACGTGCGGGGAGGAGACCCGAACATGGCGGGCGAGCACATGCGGTACTCGTACGAGTACCGCCATGTGCCGAGCACAGCGATGCTCGAGCCGAACCGAGCTTTGGCCGAGCATGCTCGCTCAACACTAATCAACATATATTGCATATTGAAAAACGAATGTTGAGATCTATACATAAGCAGTTAGAACATATGTTGCACTTGTGTCCGTTCTCATTATAGCGGCTACCAGTTGATTTTATATAATTTTTTCTGATTTATGCTCACTATCTAAATTTACAGATTTCTTAATAATTTTTATTTTTAATTGTACTGAATAAAAGTTAGGTTCTATTTTATCCTTACTTCCATATATTTGGTGGCTTCTCATTTGTGTTCATCAGCTTTATTAGCTCAGCCTGTCCAATAAAGGGGGTTTTATTAGTGATAGTGCTATTAGTGTTTTCTTTTTCTTTTCTTTCTTTGCTCAGCAAGAGATGCTGGATGGACTGTTGCTGCTGATACAAACATGGAGGAGGAAGTCAGCAGCAGCAGTGTTCAAGGGATCCCACATGCCCCTAACCCAGTGATTCCCAGTCCCCCACTGGCATTGTCCCTCTGGATAAGTATATTGAAGAAAGTACCTCTGGATAGCAGTGTGAACAGTAGTAGCATATGACAGCTGCCTGTGTCTGCTACTACTGCTGTCATTATGCCTTCTTCTGAGGAGATGGCAAGTGTGACAGCAGGGGACCCTCTGTCACACTTGTCCTCCCCAACCCCCAAAGAGCAGCAAGAGACTGGTGGTGGTGGTGATGAGAGTCGGGGTAATGTTGGAACAGCTGTTTTGGATGAGGGTAAGAGTGTTTTTATGGGTAAGAAATAAGGAATGAGAGAAAGTGATATTCAGGAGTTTACTGCTGCTGTAAGTCCTCCTACTGAGTCATAAGAGGCAGATGTTCATTTGTGACAGCAGCAAGATGATGGTCAGAAGGTGTGTGCCAAAAATCATCATGGACACCGTAAGACTGGGTTCATCAAGTAGCGATATAGGATTAGGACAGCCTCTACTTTGCACCAATGTTCCCATTCCTAGCTCTAGTGCTGATGTTGAGGATGTGGCAGCAGCATCACCTTCCCCAGCCAGTGAGGTGATTCTGGAGAAGAAGAAGGCCTTTCTTCTCTACCCCTCCCATCACTGACATCACAAGTATGGGAATATTTTTCCCTTAGGGCAGGCACAGTACAGCCATCAGTGACTGCACTGTGCACTATCCGTGATAAGGTAGTAAAAAGGGGAAAGAAGGGGACACACCTTGGCACATCTGGCCTCATAAAGCACATGAAACATAGACACCACAACGTATGTGTTAAGTATGTGAAAGCTGAACCCAAAACAAGACATCAAGAGCTGCTGTTTCTATGGCCCCTCTCCAAGGGCACAAAGAACAGAGGTGAAAATCCCAGAGAAAGACAAGAGAAATCCAGCCTGGAAGTTTGATAATGAGTGTAACACTGGCATTGTCATCATCTTCTTATGCTATGGTCTGGGTGCAGGAAGATGTACCAACTGTCACCACCCCACCACCCTCAGTTTCGTCTTCCCCCTCCTCTGGTGTACCACCTCTGCCTCTATTACCTCCTCTACCAGCTGATAATGAGTCTGTAGATGTGAGGATCTGGCAGTTTGTGTCCATACATTGCGCATTGTATGGTGCAGTGAGTTTGTCGCTATGAAAAGAGTTCACCTTCAACTGAAGAGATGGTACAATGAAATGTTGTTGAAATGTAGTTGCCACAATTGAGAATGGAAAAACAGGTAGGGATGGGTAAAGACTTTTGCCTCAAACCAAAATTGGTGAAAAATGGCACTCCCTCTTGGCAAATAATTTCCTGATAAAAGTGCCATCTTCCTACTTTTTTTGCCTAGCTCATTCCATTGTAATCAATGTGAAGAAAACATTTTCCCCACCACATTAAAGTTTTCTCTACTTTCCTACAGCCAAATAAAAGGGTGTCAGGCTCTTACAGCATGTCATACTGTGTTTGTGAGAGGAGAAAGCAGAGAAACTGACTGCTGCAATGGTTGGTACAGCATGTGCAATAAATGATAATGATCCCTCTCCTCCCACGGTGGATGCAGTTTGCCATGCTCCCACCAGTCACACCATGCCAGTTCCCCACCACACTACCTTACACATCTGCCACATTGTTGTAGGTTGTACTTTATTTTTTTTGTTACTTGACATTATCATGATAGTTGTGAACAAAGCCGCGGTCAGCTTTTTTTTTTATATAAAGAACAAGCCTTGAGAAAAAAACAAATGCACTACTGGCCTAGTGCCAGCAGGTCATGATGTCCCCGACGTAATTGCAGATTTGAAACGGCTGTTCTTGCTGCTGCTTTTGAGTTGTTTAAATAGCAGGATGATTAGACAGCTCAAAGGGAATGGGATCAACAACAGCAATAACTTGGGTTATGGATGACCAAGGTTCAGCTTGCCATGACTATCTCCAGTGATTCACCTGAGGCAGTAGCAGCATCATAACTAACCCCTCCACTTCAGGTATATGTGGAGAAAAGAAGAAGTTGCCCAATAATGTTTCTCTACCTGCCCCTCCACCAAAATCATAGGTGTGTTGTTAAAATATACATTTTCCCTTGAGATCAGGAACTGTGCCTCTCATCAGCAAATGTAATGTGCACAGGATGTGTGATAAATAAGAGAAGGATTGGAAACAATGGGCCCATCTGGATGCACATCAAACATCTAGCATAATTGTAATCAAACACCATGATGCTTAGTGGACACAAACTGCCACATCCGGACATCTACTGAATGGCTATCAACAGGTGGGGGAGGTAAAGATGAATGAGGTGGATCGCCAGAAGATGTAGTTACTCTAAAGCAAGAAGTTGATAGTGAGCCAGGTGTTTCACTCGCCATTAGATTTCGGTCTCTGGATGGGTTTCTCTATTCTTCATCCTCTTTGATTTCCGCCTCACCTCTTGATGCCTTTGGAGAGAGTCAGGGGATATAGCAACAGCGGTGTCCGATTTCTTTTGTGGGAGTTTGGATTTAACATGTTTCACATAAATGTCATGGTGTCTGTGTTTCATATGTGTTATCAGGGCGGTTGTGCCAAGGTGCATCTCTTCCATTCCCTTTTTTCACTGACTTGTCACAAATTGTGTACAGTGCTGCCACTGATGATTGCAATGTGCATGCTCCAAGAGAAAAATAGTCTCACACCCAGGACCTCAGGGGGAAATGGGAAAGGTGGGGAAGAATGGCCTCTTCCTTTTTCTCTCCTCCACATTTCCTTTCAATGGCTGGGGCAGAGGATGATGTTGCTGCTGTTACTGCTTCTGCCTCAGAATCAGCACTGTAACTAGAACCAGGGCTATTGCTGCTGGCAAATGGAACCTGTCCTAGTCCCGCATTGCTGGACTTTGTTTCCACTGTGTCCACAATGGTTTGTGTCATACTAGCCTGCTCCTCAGCATCATGCTGCCCTTGCAACTCAGCAGCAGCAGGATTTAGAGCAGTAGCAAATTCTGCAAATTCCAAAACCTCACTGCTCATGGTGGTGATGCCCACCCCTTCCCTTTCTCCTATTCCTTCTTGGTTTGGGCTAAAAAGCCCATTAATGTCTCTTCCATCCCAGCTTCATTATCACCACCACCATTCCCTCCTTGCTGCTGCTCTATTACAGATGTCTCACGGGTTGGAGGAGGTGATGAGAAATGTGACAGAGGGCCCCTTAATGTCACACGTGCCATCTCTTATTGACCTGAAGAAGGCAGACTGGCAGCACAAGCAGCAGGCAGCTGATCTGTGCTCCTGGTGGTTCTGGCATTGCTGCTAGCCACCATTTCTGACTTCTTCAGGATTATGTTCTATCTGGGCACTGCTGTGGGGAATGGGAAAATGGGACTCCCAGGTTCAGAGGAATGTTGTGGGCTCCCTGGACTGCTAGTCTGGACTCTCTATATTACTTACCCTATCACTCCCCTAATGCTAGTCCCACCAGCTGCTTCACCATCACTATTTCTACAAACACCAACCACATCAACTTCAGTTCCTGAGTCTTCCTCCTCATTAGTAGTATGATCATCCCCTCCCTCACTCCTAACACTCTGAGTCTATACAAGCTGCTGGACCACCTTAGTAGTTGTTCTCATGATCGGAATGTTTGGGGATGGCAAGTGTGACTTAGGGTCCCCTGCTGTCACACTTGGCATCACCCCCCCCCCTCAAGAATCACAAGACAAACTAGCAGGCACAGCACTGGAAAAAGGTGCAACAATGGCAGCAGGCACAGGCAGCTGACCTGTCCTGCTCACATTTCTACCCCTTGAAAAAAATGTCCCCAGATCCCTAGGGGTGATGTAGGGGACTGGCCATCTTTGGGCCTGTGGAATCAGGGCATCCAGTCCCTTCTTTGCTCTTAGTGGTCACTTCCTCCTCCTCTGCCTCCTCAGACTCACTGGACACATATCGGTCCTTCCAGCTCCTCCTTTTATTATTTTTATTAAACTTGCTCATAGTAATAGCAGTATGAGCCTCATCTCCCTCAATGTTGCTATTAACTCACTGCATAGCAGCCTAGCACCTCCCTCTCACTCTATAGCTGCTTGTATTGTGTTTCACTTCCTGGAAAAGTCAAGTTTTTCTAGAGAAAAGGTGAAAAACATGTAATTAAAGGGATGAAAACTTTATAGCCATTGAAAAAAATAGCAACAAAATGTTTCCAATGGGTGAAAACTGCAAATATTTTAATTGCTTTATTTAAAGCGGATTATCCCACAAAAAAAGGACAACAAAGTGGTTTTCATAGATTTTTTTCACTGGAATACGACGGGACCTTTCACCCACGCCTACTGATGAGACTGAAATAATACATTGTCCATCAAGTCCAGCCCATGCCAAATCACCCCTGTTGATCCAGAAGAATGAAAAAAATTGAAGCCATTTCCAATTAAGCCCCAAGTGGGTAATTTCTTCCTGGCTCAAAATGTCAGTCAGATAGTTCCCTGGATCAACAACCTATCTGTTTGAAGCCAGCTGCCATAATTGTCAATATTGTTCTGTGCGAGATAGGTATCCAGTTAGAGTATCTGCGAGCACAGCATCTCGAGGCAAAGAATTCCATTGCTTTACCACCATTACTGTAAAAAATCCCTGCATTTATTTTAGTCAAAAGTGCCTTTCCTTTGGTCTTAAAGGAATAGTAATACTTAACATGTAAAAAAAATATGCTGTAGGGTTTATCCCCCTGAGTAGAACAAGAGTACTCCCACTGCTGAAAGGAGTTTTATTCAAAAGTTATTAATTTTCAAAGTTGAATTTTTTAGGTGCAATATCACAGTGGCCTGAAATTGTACAGTGGCGCTGTTGCTACACGATCCTATGGACAGATCTGGTCCCGGGATCATAAATCTCCATAGGATGGTGTAGCAACAGTACCACTGTAAAATTTAAGGCCACTGTGATATTGCACCTAAAAAATTCAACTTTGAAAATTAATAACTTTTGAATGAAACACCTTTCAGCAGTGGGAGTACTCTTGTTTTTCTCAGGGGGATAAACCCTAAAACATATTTTTTTTTACATTTTAAACAATACTATCCCTTTAATGGATGGCCTCTTATCATAGCTCAGCTCTTTGAGTAAATACATCATTGGAGAATTCTTTGTATTGACTTCAAACATATTTGTAAATGGTAATCATATCACCCCTTAGATGTCTCTTCTTTAATGTAAACAACCCCAGTTTGCCTAGTCTCTCTTTGTAACTTAAATACTCCAATTCCTTTTTCAGTTTTGTTTGAATGTATCTGCAGTTTTTCCAGTTCAATTATGTATTCTTTAAAAACTGTGCCCAAAACTGTACTCCATATTCTAGAAGAGGCATTTCCAAGGATTTATACAGAAGTAGAATTATATTTGCATCCTGTGAATCTATGTGTAACAGTTTTCTGACACTCAGACCAGGGTATGAAGTAAAAAACACAGTTTATTGTAAAAGAAAGAAAAACAATGCCCCTAGGGGCCAGCACAGGAATAACAGTAATGGCAAACACAGACAAAGTGAATGCAAAGCAGTAACAGGATAATGTGCTATGTATATATGGGGAATAACCCCAAAGGGTTAACCAGTGCAAAGGAGAAACCCAGTCTTAGGTTGGCCAACGCCCAGGATATATAACAGTCTCTGGAACACAGTCCTTGAATAGAGAAGCTGGAGTAAAGTGTCTGCACTGAATTCACTCTCAAGTGGGACTAGGAATGCACACAAGTGTCCGGAGCTGAGCCAATACCACCTCCGTGGGCTATAGAGAATTGCTACTGCCAAAGCTGAAGTACAAGAACCAAAATCGCCCTTAACTGAAAGTAGTATTAACCCTGAGTGTGCCCAATGGATAGTGCCCTGACACCCCTTGGATGTCAATACTGATAGCGACTGCACAAGCTATTAAGAGCCGAGGCACTGGATAGTGCAATGGATAACGTACCCTGTGAGCGTATGTAGGCCGGAGCCTGGACACCTCTCCGGTGCCGTACGTAACTTTCCCTAAAAGAGCGAACAGACTACCAGCGCCAACTGGCGCGGTCACGGTGCACACCGAACACCGGACTGACAATGCTCTGCGGGAGATAGTGTGGAGTATCAGAGGTACTAGAGTAGCAGCTCTAACGGGTAACCATATGCTTGGCAAGATAACGGAGGCACGAGACCGGAGACTACAAGGCACTGCAAGGGTTAAAGGGTTCTGTACCGGAGATACAGCTAGCAACAGCGGATGGCAAAGCAACTTCAGGCTCAGCTCGAGTAGTGAGAGGAACAGTGAGTCACTAACAGATCAGAATGTCGCCGGAGCGACCGAAGCAATGCAGGAACACCGGAACAGTAGGCAGGATCGGAGCGAACACCAGAACCGGATCACCGTAGAAACAACAGCCGAAGAACAGGATCAATCACGGAGCAGGGTCGTCAGCCAGAATCGGGTCAATCGCGGAGCAGGGTCGTCAGCCAGAACCGGGTCAATCACGGAGCAGGGTCGTCAGCCAGAATCGGGTCAATCACGGAGCAGGGTCGTCAGCCAGAACCGGGTCAATCACGGAGCAGGGTCGTCAGTCAGAACCGGGTCAATCACGGAGCAGGATCAGGAGGAGAGTCAGACAAGCCGGGTCGGTACACAGGAGATACTGGAACACAGCAACAAGGCGCAGATACTGGAACACCACGAAAGGGCAAATGACAAGTGCCCAAGCTCTGGTATATAAAGGCACATCCTGGGCGGGCCAATCAGCTTCCTCCAATATACAGGTAGTTCAGCCAAGATTGACAGAACAGCACGGGAACCGTGATACTATGCCTCTTTTTATGTAGGATAGTACACTATTTTCTCTTGCAGCAGTTGAGTGACTATGCACACTGCTGTCACTATCATACTATTTCTTTTGATAGTTCTTTTTATTTTTTATAATATTTTTATATAACTGTCCCTATGAGCATAAAAAAACCACAGTCCTCATGCAACTGATTCCCTCTTGCCACCACCACCACTACCACCACACATACACAACTGCCAACAGAAAAGAACTGAGATCAAAGCTTTCTGTGTGTCCTCAGTTACACAAAATGTTGGTGTATTTGGGGTAAATCTCCTTTGCTCACTTCACACACCCCTACACTCCCCTAAAACATAGATAACAGTCAGATCATAAAGTAACTTGGATCACAGCTGCCTGTGTCTTCTCAGACTCAAAAACCTTTGGGGTATTTGGGATAAATCACCTTTGCTTCCTTCTCACACCCCCTCAGACTCCCCTAACACAGAGAACAGCCAGTTGGAAGGAACTTGGATCACAGCTGCCAGTGGCTTCTTAGTCACTCCAATTTTTAGGGTATTTGGGGTAAGTCTCCTTTACTCCTTTCACAAACCCCCAGGCTCCCCTAACACAGAGATCACAGCCAGATCAGAAAGGAACTTGAATCACACTGCCTGTCTCAGTGAAACCAAGATATTCTGGTATCTCCTTTCTCCCGCACTCCTCCAGAAATTTCTCCTTTCTCCCTCACTCCTCCCCTAACACAGAGAACAAATTGTCTGCTCACAAGACTCCCTAAACTACACTCCAACTTTGCTTTATTTGCTTACCCTACCTAGTTCAAAAATATTGTGCTTTCTCTAAATCTCACAAACATGCTGCGGGAACCTGACACCCCTTTTATACTATGACTGTAGGAAAAGAAGGGAACATTGCCATGTGAGGGTTGGATTTAGTTCTACCATTAATTTCAATGCCATGATCTAGATGGAAAAAAATGAAAAAATTCCCACTTTGCGGGAAGTGCCATTTTTCACCTGTGTGCTTTTGATTCAAAATGTTTTTCCTATCCATACTCCCTACTACTGACCCTGGGTGTGGTTGATTCAAAAGCAGAAACCCTTGTATATTGGGGTGGAATATTTTGGTACAGATACCCTTTATTTTGTGTTAAATGTGCTTGTTAATAAGTGCATAATTGAAACCAAAATAATTGGTATCTCACTCTGTGTTATTGTTGTATTCCCTTTAATAGCAGCATTATTTCTAATTTAGTCATTACTTTTTTCAGCAAACTCTAGTTCAGCTAAAAAGCAACTATCTGTGCTTCTCACTTTGTTGATTTTTTTTTAAATCCTAATATTATAGCTATTCATAAGGATCAATCTGAGGAAAATATTTCATTTTGAATTTTTTGACGGCTAGGATGATTTGCCAGAGGGTTCTACAATGCATTTCTTAGCAATGCATTAGAGACCTGCCTTGATTCAATTATCTGACCTAAAACAGCCGCAAGTGCAAAAATGTATACCGGCTAACCAAACAAAATGTATAAGTCGGTATTCAATTGCCCTACCAGCTGAAAGCACAATGGACATTAGGCCACAGAGAAGGACTCTAGGGCAAATGTCCGCTTTGTGCTTTATGTTCCCAAAACTCACTCTAAATAGCGTGAATAATGGGAACTTCAAAGGAAAAAGGTATTGATTAGTGTTGAGCGAGCGTGCTCGGCCGATGCTCGGATCGGCTCGAGCATCGCTCTGCTCGGCACATGGCGGTACTCGTACGAGTACCGCCATGTGCTCGCCCGACATGTTCGGGTGAAGGGGATCTGTGCCGGAAGAGGCACAGATCCGAAGACTCCGCTGGACCACCAGGGACTGGAGGTACGGGGGCATTGCGGAGATGAAGGGGGCATTGCGGAGATGAAGGGGGACATTGTGGAAGAGGGGCATAGACTCTATGCCCCTCTTCCACAATGTCCCCCTTCATCTCCGCTATGCCCCTCTTCCACAATGTCCCCCTTCATCTCCGCTATGCCCCTCTTCCACAATGTCCCCCTTCATCTCCTATGCCATAGAGGAGATGAAGGGGGACATTGTGGAAGAGGGGCATAGCGGAGATGAAGGGGGACATTGTGGAAGAGGGGCATAGAGTCTATGCCCCTCTTCCACAATGTCCCCCTTCATCTCCGCTATGCCCCTCTTCCACAATGTCCCCCTTCATCTCCTCTATGGCATAGGAGATGAAGGGGGACATTGTGGAAGAGGGGCATAGCGGAGATGAAGGGGGACATTGACCAGGCACCCTCCGCTCATCAGAGCAGGGGGTGCCTGGTTTAATGCTCGAGTGCTCCCATGCTTTTCAATGGGGCTCGGGTGCTCGGCCGAGCACTCGAGCCTCAGGGGGTGCTCGGTCAGAGCACCCGAGCACCCGAGCATCGGGGTGCTCGCTCATCATTAGTATTGATCAGTGCCTGAGATACTTTCAAGCACAGATTGTTAGCTCATCTGTATTACACTAACCTGTCATCCACTGTCCTTCTGTCTTCCTTCTTTTTTTCTCTTATCTTCTTTCTTCTTTCTTTCTTCTTCTCAGTCTTCTTTCTTCCTCTGGTCCTTCTTTCTTCCACCTTTTTATCATTTATCTATAAGAAAAATCAAGATATATTAATACATATTCCATACAAATAACCCGCACATCCATGCATAGTTTAAACCCTTGAATGCCAGAGAGGTATGCAACACATTGCTGAGCAATGCGTTGCGTACCTCACTGGGACTCAAAGGGATAAACAACACTAAGATGTGCGGATCAATATTTAAGAAAAATGCCCAAAGTCAAACTATTTGTCCCCATTTTAAATCAAAATACAGGGTGTGTGTGTGCTCCTACTCACTTTCTCTGCCACTGCCTCCATCAATGCTGCACACAGTGTCAGAGAAATGCAAAAAGGGATTACATTTTAATTTCAAATGTTTTGATTTAAAATTGGGACAAATTGCCATTTTTGATAAATATTGACCCACACATCTCAGCATTGTTTATCCCTTTGAATCCCCGAGAGGACTCTAGGGGTTCAACTATGCATGGATGTGTTGGTTATTTGTATGGAATATGTATTAAAATCTCTTGATTTTTCTTATAGATAAATGATGAGAAGATGGAAGAAAGAAGATGGACCAAAGGAAGAAAGAAGATGAAGACGGACAGTAGCTGACCAGGATGCTGAAGATTCCGCTGGACATCAGGAATTGTTTTTTTCAGGGGCTATTGCTTTGTAACTTAGTCGGATTAACCCTATGAGTGCCAGTGGTGTAAGAATACCCCACTTACATTCTATTAATATTGGGCACATTTTTTTAGGTACTTTGAATGTATTGATCTGGGGCTTAAAGGGATAGTAATGTTTCATAATTAAAGCAGCTCTAATTAATCATCATAGTATTTGGACTTTGGAGAGTGTTATTTCAATTCTGTCAGAGTTGTAGTTCAAGAGTAATTTAATGACAAAATATCCCCCTCCCGCCCCTATTACTGATGTAACACTGCTCAGCCAGAGCAGAAGGGAGGTGCCCAGTAGACTGCAGAGTGGAACAATCTTCAATTAAGATAAGGGGAAAAACCTGAAAAACTTGTCAAGGGGGCAGGGCTTTCATTGTTTTCATAGGAAGAAGATTGTCCCGTTCTGTTATCTGTCTGGTCTATGGACTGCATTCCACATCTGACATCTGGCTTACACTAGGTAAAAGGGGCGGGAGGGGAAACTTTGCTTTTGAATATCTCTCAAACCATAAAGGTTTGAGAGAAAAGACTTATATCGTTCTTCATGTTTTTTTAATGCCTACAAAATAAAATACAGATAAAACAAAGTATTACTATCCCTTTAAGGCCCCATAACAATACAATCACTGGGTACCTAGATTTTTTTTCACCTTCTTTCCCCAGAATTATACTTTAATTTCCTGTGTAAAGCCCTAAATATTTTCCCTTTGAGCAACAATTATGGATTCAGGTATATTCTTATTGGAACCCATTCAATTTGAGGTGAAAAATATATAAATTCATCTTAGTTCAGACTTTTCTTTTGCAGTCTATACTGAGATTTGGAGATAAAACTAACAACAAATCTAGTAGAAATGCACAATACATGATTGATATTATTGTTATTATTTCTTTGTAATTAATTGAGAACTTTTTCTGTTTTTCCTTTACTAACTGCAAAAGGTTAAGAAGAGAGGTACTGCAAGCAACCAAATAACTTAAATGGACACCATCTACCAGTTTGCATAGCTAAAAAAGAAATTGATTTTTCTTTCCCCATGGAAGTAAAAGGTCAATCATCAAATTTAAAAAAAATATTATTCTTCTTTGTTATACAGGCGACGGTCTCTTTTATTTTATTTTCTTCTTTCTGGAGCAAGGGAAAACAAGTAAAAGACGAATTGATTTTAGTTCCAGAACCATCTCCATTGGTTATCTTGCTCTGGACATGGCCATTTACTTTCCGTTTCCCGCTTAACATATGTCCACAACCTTTTGATTCTACTGGTTGTTTCTTCACAGACAACCGCACCATGTATTCTTCAGCACATGCTGTCATTATTCATCATAGAAATGCTTGTGATAATAAGGGACAATTACCACAAGAAAAAAGACCCCCTAATCAGTATTGGATTTGGTTCAACTTGGAATCAAGAAGCCATAGTCCAAACCTGGAATTTATGGACAACCTTATAAATCTCACCATGTCTTTTCGGGTGGACTCTGATATCTTCACTCCATATGGCTGGCTGGAAAAGAGCAACAAAAGTAGAAATTTCACTATTCCGGAAAAGACTAAGCTAGTGGCTTGGGCTATCAGTAATTGGAACCCAAATGCTAAGAGATATAAATATTATTTGGAGTTGAAAAAACATTTAGATATTGACATGTATGGTATACGAAATCGTCCTCTACAAAGGAGTAATCTGATAGAAACTATTTCAAAATACAAATTCTACCTGGCATTTGAAAATTCTATCCATGAGGACTACATCACAGAAAAGCTCTGGACCAATTCTCTAATTTCAGGGACTGTACCAGTTGTATTGGGTCCACCTCGTGAAAACTATGAACGTTTCATACCTCCAGATTCATTTATCCATGTAGATGATTTTTCCACTGCAGAAGAATTGGCATTGTATCTCCATGAACTGGATAAAGATGATCAGAGATATAAACAGTACTTTAATTGGAGGTCCACGTTACAGCCAATGGAAGACAGACCAGATTGGGTAATTGAATATTGTAGAGTATGCAAAGCTTTGAAAGAAGCACCAATCTATAGGACCATACCTAGTATTGCTAAATGGTTTCATTAATTCCATGTACATCAACAGCACTGTGAGAATAGTTGTGTATCCTTAACTGATAAAAATAAAGCTCACATTCCAAACCAATGTTGCATCCTTGCTACCTGGAATTCTTGGATAATTAATTATTGTGAAATAGTGTTTATTTGTATAGGAACTTTTCCACACTATAAAATAATTGGTTAGGGTAACAAAGTGATACCAAGAGGATGACACATGCCTTGATACTTAATCTTTTGTCATCTCTTTTTAATGTAATGGTAACCTGTATGATTTTTAAAAGAGCAGTAAACTTTTTTTATGAAAAAATATATATTGTAGGGATTTTTCTATTGAGTAAAATAAGGGTACTCCCACTGCCGAGAGATGTATATTTCCAGAGTTATTACAGTTTAAACCCATGGTTTTTTTTACATTAGCAGTGCCCTCTAGTGGTCAAATTCTAATTAGTTTTCCTGTTAGATTCTAATGGAGAAGAAAGTCAGAAAAGTCAGAGACATACAGTTCTCCATAGAATGTGACAGAACCTGCCTGTCACTTCCTGTCAGTTAGAACTATCAGGAAGTAAACACAGTAAATTGACTTCCTGATTATTTAAACTGCTATAAATTTTGAATAAAACATCTGACAGCAGTGACAGTGACCTTGTTTTATTCAACAGGAAATGCTCTATAAAATACGTGTTTTCATAAAAAAAAGTTTACTGCTCCTTTAATCATATATAACTTGTACTAATACTGACATTGAATCCAATGGGAACACTGTTATGTTTTTATTGTTGTAATTTTTTTATAGGGGCATATATAAAAATAAGTGTGACTGTCCACACTGGGTAGTTAAGGGTTTATAATGGATAAATATTTATTTTGAGCGTACTCTGAGAGCAAAGGATCAGTATTCAAGTCAGATCACTTCTCTGGTCTTGGCATGATGCAGCACATCTTTTCTACATTTTCACAGCAGGATACAATACAGACAAATACGTTTGAAGTGAAATTTCAAGGTTAGAACTTATTTGCACATTTAAAAGAGATTTCTAAAAACAGGTTATTTTTGTCTCATCTCTAAGCTAGCTCCTGTCTTGGAACCAAACCATAAGACATAGCTATGTCTACATTTCCTGAAACCCTAATCTAGCATATGCTACACTCAAATCACAAACGAATAAACAACATCATAACAAGCTTAAATGGTACAAGCAGGGGCAGACTGACAGGACCCAGGGCCCTTGGTCCAAAAAGAGGTCTGGGCCCCCTGCAGAAATCTCCACATTGCCCCTTCATCTCCACAATGCCCCCTTCATCTCCACAATGCCCCATCATCTCCACATTGCCCCCTTCATCTCCACAATGCACCTTCCACAATGCCCCCATCTCCACTTTGCCCGTTCATCTCCACAATGCCCCCTTCATCTCCACAATGCCCCCATCTCCGCATTGCCCCTTCCACCATGCCCCTTCATCTCCACACTGCCCCTACCTGCAGTCCCTGGTGGTCTAGCGGCGTGGCTTAACACTGTGCGAAGTCCCACGCGCCTCTAGTAATGCAGAGGCTGGGAGATGATGTCATCTCCCAGTGCTCTGTATTACTAGTACAGCGCGCAGGTGGCAGTTGTTGGAGAGCTGCTGAGCAGCGCTGGAAGCAGCAGCGGGCCCCCTTCGGTCACGGGCCCTTGATCCGTGACCGAATGCCCGTATGGTCAGTCCGCCCCTGGGTACAAGAAACCAAGAAAACCCCCCATAGAGGACCCAAATAAGGAGAGGCACACTTGAGTAACAAAAATGGAAGCCACACGAAGCCATAGTTGGTGGCGATACTCGTTGGATGATGGTTTGGTCTGGAGAGTCTGGCTAATACTTGTTTGCCCTCGGATCTCTGCCTGTTATATTGTTACAGATAACTGTCCTTGAATTTATTCTTTCATCTCGTGCATATTTGCTCTATGCATTTATTTTATGACTTACACTACATATATTTTTTTAGTGTTTTTCTACTTCAATACTTATCTGTATTTCTAGGTGGATGAACATTATGTAGTGGCTTACACAAATATAGGTCTGTTTTTTAATTGTTTTTATGCATTGCTATTTTTGTGTATCAATAAAATCTATTTTTGTTACTCATGTGTGCCTCGCCTTATTTGGGTCCTTTATGGGGGGGGTTTCTAGGTTTCTTATACCAGTTGAGCTCCTTGTTATGTTGTTTATGCTATCATACTGAAACACACATGTGGTGCACCATTGTATATATGCATTTGAGCATGCAGTTGCACAAAGCTGCAGAGCACCTTATTTAATCACATATTCATTTAACAGTACCGCTTGGGATGGTATATGACATGCGCATCAAATTCCTCTGTAAACTAAATAGCCTATAACTGAGTGCAGAAAAAGGATGCCCTAAAATGCCACCATACTTCCAAAGAGCCTGCCATTTCAGTCCAAGTCTTTGTATAAAGGTACAAAGCAGCAGGGTCTGCTTTCCATATATAAATGCCCTGATGCCCCAAATTAAAAAAAAATACACTGTGCCACTTTTGTAAATCCACTCCATGTGTGGAGGCACAGTTCAAAGCTTAAAGGGATAGTAATACTTAAGTATTACAAATCCCTATATTAAAGCCCTAGTAAAAAAAAAAAGTATTGCCCCCAGTGTCATCTCTCAAACCTTTATGGTTTGAGAGATGAACACTTCTAAAGTTGCCCTCTCCCTCCCCCTTCCCCGTAGTCAGCATTCTAGCTGACTGCAGGGAACAGAGTCGTACGACTTTCAGGCGGCTCTCCAGCACAGCCTCATCGCGTTAACTAAAAAAAAACTTTCACTGAAATGGTCTTCTACGTGTGCTTGGTTTGCAAGCACACGTAGAAGACCGTTTTAGTGAAAGTTTTTTTTTTAGTTAACTCCATTGCGGCTCTGCTGCAGAGCTGCCTGATGATCTCTGACTGGATTTCTCTGAGTCAACCAGAATGCTTACTACGGGGAAGGGGGAGGGAGAGGGCAACTTTAGAAGCGATCATCTCTCAAACCATAAAGGTTTGAGAGATGACACTGGGGGCAATACATTTTTTTTTACTAGGGCTTTAATATAGGGATTTGTAATACTTAAGTATTACTATCCCTTTAAATTAGTGCAATTCACACTTTCATATTTTACTTTTATATACTTTTAATGGATGCACAAAAGCTCTCACACACACACCATTATAGCATGAAGGTTTTCACTCACACACCAAACAGGGGGAAGTGAGTAGACCTGTGAGGGTCATGAATGCAGGATCTCTCACTTATTATTACAATATATCTTCAAATAATACTCTCTACTGGACTGGGGCATGTAGGTCCTATCTGTAAAAATTGCATAATTTGCTGCTTTTTGCCTGGGAATTCCCACCCATTGTTTATCCCATACATTTTCCTCTGTTTCATTAACACCATGGATTTTCCATTGAATCCTCCTCCTATTTTCAACCTATGTTTTCTATGTCGGTGAAAGTTCCCATCATCATAATATAAAACTCCATAACTTCCCCCATACAGCATGTTATAGAATAGAAAATAGTGTGTGTTTTGTGTGTGTGTGTGTGTGTGTGTGTGAGAGAGAGAGAGAAAAAAAAGTTGTGTTGGTGTGTCTCCTTGCACAATATGAGAAGGAGCTGGTGGACTGATGTTGCTGCTGCTGAATCAGAGTTGGGGGAATTTGGCAGCAGATGCAGCAGCAGTGAAGGGGGCCCACTTCCCCTTGCACAAATGAGTCCCATGGTCCCAATATCTGCCTCAGGGGGTTACTGAATAGTAGCTGCAACAGAGTTCAGCTGCCTGTACCTACCTCTGCTGATATCAATATGTCATCTGAGATGTTGCAAGTATGACAGCAGGGGATCCTCTGTCACATGTGTCATTGTCACCAAGTAGAGAGCAGGAAGAGACTGTTGGTATTGGCGATGATCTGTCAGAGGGAGTTCGAACTGGTGGTGTAGAAGAGAGTATGGGAGAATTCTTGGCTGAAAGTGAATTAATATGGGAGAGAGAGATACAGTTTAAAATGGAAAATCACCACCATGGGATTAGGTACTAGCAGCAGTGATATGGGATTAGAAACATAGAAACATAGAAACATAGAAGATTGACGGCAGAAAAAGACCACCTGGTCCATCTAGTCTGCCCTTTAGTATTCCTTTATTGTTATCTTAGGATAGATACATGTTTATCCCAGGCATGTTTAAACTGTGTTACTGTGGATTTATCAACCACCTCTGCTGGAAGTTTGTTCCAAGTTTCTACTACTCTTTCAGTGAAATAATATTTTCTAATGTTTTTCTTGATTTTTCCTCCAACTAGCCTCAGATTGTGCCCCCTTGTTCTTGTATTCAGATTCTTATTAATCACACTTCCCTCCTGAACCTTGTTCAGTCCTTTAACATACTTAAAGGTTTCAATCATGTCCCCCCTTTCTCTTCTTTCCTCCAGACTATACATATTTAGATCTCTGAGTCGTTCTTGATAAGTTCTATGCTTTAGACCTTCCACCATTTTTGTAGCTCTTCTTTGAACCCGCTCAATTTTAGTTATATCCTTTTGCAGATGAGGCCTCCAGAACTGTACACAGTATTCCAGATGTGGTCTCACTAGAGCTCTATACAGAGGGATCACAATCTCCCTCTTCCTGCTTGTTATACCTCTAGCTATGCAGCCAAGCATACGATTTGCTTTCCCCACCGCCTGGTTGCATTGGTTACTCATCTTGAGGCTGTCAGAGATGACCACCCCCAAATCCTTCTCTTCTGAAGTCTTTGCTACCACAGAACTGCCAATACGATAGTCAGATTGAGGGTTTCTTGTCCCCAAGTGCATTATTTTACATTTGGAAACATTGAACTGAAGTTTCCATTGTTTTGACCACTTATCTAATAGTGCCAAATCATTCTCCATATTACAGACACCTCCTGGAACATCAACCCTATTACACACTTTTGTGTCATCAGCAAACAAGCAAACCTTCCCTGCCAAGCCTTCCCTTATGTCACTTACAAACATGTTGAACAGAACAGGGCCCAGAACAGATCCTTGTGGCACTCCACTTGTAACCAGTCTCTGCTCAGAATACACTCCATTAACAACAACCCTCTGGTTTCTGTCCTTCAGCCAACTGCAGATCCACTGAACTATCCAGGGGTTAAGTCCAATTCTTGATAATTTATCTATCAGCTCTTTATGGGGAACTGTATCGAAAGCTTTACTGAAATCCAGGTAGGCGATATCCACAGCACCACCTTCATCCAGCACTTTAGTTACATAGTCAAAGAAATCAATGAGATTAGTCTGACAGGATCGGCCCTCAGTGAAGCCATGCTGGTTTGGGTCCATCAGGTTGTTTTTTGTTAGATGGTCAATTATCTTCTTCTTTAGAAGAGTCTCCATCATTTTTACCACTACAGATGTCAGGCTGACTGGCCTGTAGTTACTAGCTTCTTCTTTACTACCCTTCTTGTGAATGGGTACAACATTGGCCATTCTCCAATCATCAGGAACTTCTCCCGTAAGAAGGGACTGGTTATACAGATTAGTCAGGGGGCCAACTATGACAGATCGGAGTTCTTTAAGAACTCTAGGGTGGATTCCATCCGGACCCATCGCTTTATTTGACTTTAGCCGGACAAGTTCCTCTAGAACATCGGCCTCTGAAAACACTGGGGCTAAAATTATACAACTAGAGGCAATGCTGTGTTCAGCCATTTTCTGATTATGAGGGCCGCCGTCTGAAAAAACTGAGCAGAAGTAGTTATTCAGATGGTCAGCGACCGCCTTTTCCTCTTCTATATACTGATTTTTTCCGTTGTTAATTTTTGTAATCCCGCAGTTTTTCTTCTTCCTGTCACTGATATATCTGAAGAAGGTTTTATTCCCCTTCTTAACAGATTTGGCCATTTCTTCCTCTTTTGAGGCTTTAGCAGCATTTATCATCTGTTTAGTCTTCTTCTGTATAGTTTTATACCCTTCTCTGTCCGCTTCACTTCCAGTCTCTTTATATCTCTTATAGGCAGACTTTTTATCTTTCACTATAGCTCTTACCTCTCTAGTAAACCATAGTGGATTTCTCTTTCTTTTCCTCTTGCTAATTTGTCTAACATGTAATCTTGTTGCCTTTAAGAGGACTTCTTTGAGTGTCTTCCACTGAGTACTCACTCTCGGTGTTTTATCCCACCCTTTTAATTCTTTCTTTACATATTCTCCCATATCCTCAAACTTCGTCTTCCTAAAGTCCAATACTTTGGTTGCAGAATGGGATTTCTCGTAGTCAGTCTGGATTCCGAACCACAAACATTGGTGGTCACTGGAACCTAGATTTTCTCCCACCTTCACCTCAGATACCAGGTCTCCATTTGTGAATACTAAGTCTAGGATATTGTCCCCTCTAGTTGGCGCCTTCACCAGCTGTTTTAGGGACATCCCCGTCAGGGCTTCTACGATGCTCCTACTTCTACATGTGGACGCACAAGGGATATTCCAATCAACATCAGGCATGTTGAAGTCTCCCATAACTACTATATCTCCCTTTACTGCCATTTGGGTAATCTCGTCTTGGGGCTTGATCCAATTAGCAGTGAAAAAGTATCATCTGTAGTTTCAAGTCACAGTCAGGTATGTAATTACCTGCTCTGTGACACACCACTGAACAAAAAAAATGCACTTCAGGCTCTAAATTTGCACCCATAGGAAGCAATATCAAAGTAGCTGAATTTGTTATTCAATTACATGTGATAGCAAATAACACAAGTTAAGGGACTCAACTTCATCTCCAAAAATAATCTGCAAAATAATCTGACCTAACATGTGCTTCACCAGCAACATGTAAGTGAATTGTCAAGAGAGATCAAAAAAAAATTCTAAAGTAGTGATCCCTACACAAGTAACCCATAGATGTATTGATATGGGTCCCTAAGCCTCATGTCAATGCATCCAAAGTTTAACACTTTGACTGCTAGAGGGGAGTGTAATGCATTTTAAAGCATATCCCTCTTGCACTGAAAGGGTTTTAAAAAATGTGTGGGAAGGAAAAAAATATTACCCTTTGAGTGCCATTGGGAATGCAACACATTGCACAGCACTGCATACCCCACTGGCACTCAAAGGGTTAATCATTCCAAAAATAACACCATAAGAATAAAATCAACACTTACCTGTAATCTTAATGTCCAGCAGAGTCTTCCATACCCTGATCTTCCTCTTCTATCATCTTCTTCCTTCTTCACCAGTCATCCTTTTCTTTCTTCATCTGCTATCTTCATCTGTCATCTCCGTCTTCATCTGTCATCTTCTTCTTGAAACAGTGTATCTGTGCTCCTCTTCATTCTTCTTAACTTAAAAAAATATAGTTATATATATATTATTTTTTATATATAGTTATTGAAATACGTCTATCATTAAACTTAAGCTGCCACCGCTGCTACCACCAGTGGCAGCAGGAAACAATAGCTAAAAAAACCTCCTTCCTTTGGGGCCATTACCTGATCTGCACTATGGGGAATTTGAATAGGGACTGCCTTTATATGGCCAGATCTTGTTCAAACTAATTCACATGCTCCCATTGGCTGGGATGTAACCACATCTTCCAGCCAATCAGCTTCTGGAGCATTGAATAATCCTTCCAGCTTGAACCTGAATGGCTTGGAAAGGTGGCAGACAGGGGCCAGTGGCAGTGTAAGTTTAATTCTAGATCTATTTAACTATATATTTTTTACAGGTAAAACACTATTGTCACAATTTTTGATGAACACTCAGACAAGACTAGTAAGGTTAAAATAACTTTATTAAAATAAAGTACAGACAGCAATAATGTAAAGGCACACAAGCCCAAAAGAACAGTACAGGTACAGTACAATACACAATGGCCGAGAACGCACACTCTGAGGAGATGTACTGAGAGTAGCCAGTCCCCTAGTGGGCTAGGGAGAAGAGGCAGCGACTGGCAGATGATGGTACTGAGACTAGAACCCAAAGGAAATCGGAGGCCGACAACTAGACTACTGGCAACAAGGACCCTAGATAACTAGGGATATAAGGAGGCAACGCAGCACAGGCACTGGCAACAGGGACCCTAGAACGCTAGGAGTCCAGAGGAAGACAACTGGCACACAGACCCAGGAATGCAAGGGTCACGTGGAACCCAGTAGAGGGCAAGGCAGCTCAGACCCTAGGACACTAAGGCCACTGAAGGACCAAGGCAACCGCTACTGGCAACAGAGACCCTAGAACTCTAGGGGTGGATCGAGGCAACTAATCTCAGAAGGCAACCAGTGTCCCAGCACATAAAGTACCAAGATGGTATATCACACAACAGCTGGCTCTTGAGCCTTGTGGCTACTGCAGATGGCAAGACGAGCTAATGAACCTCCCTAGAGGATGTAGGTACAGAAAGGTTCCAGAAGTAATGCGCCCAGAGGAATATCTACAACTCCCACAGGGAGTGAGCCCAGCTAGTGGTAAGCAGAGTAGAGGACACGTACAGATAACAAGAGTAACACAGTCCGAGATGAGACAGCACTGAACCGGTACTTCGCATGTGCACACCGCCAGGGGCGGTTAACCAGTATAAGTGGCTTCAACAGCAAGTGCTCAGCCTAAGGTCGACAAAATAAGCGGTAGCGCCAACCCGGCGCCACTACAGTGGGAACGCAGCCAGATCAGTAAGCAGCGTAGCAGGTTCTTCAGCCAGATCAGTCAGCAGCGTAGCGGGTACTCAGCCAGGCCAGTCAGCAACGGAGAGAGTTCACAGCCAGATAGTCAGCAACAGAGCGGGTTCTCAGCCAGATCAGTCAGCAACTGAGCAGGTTCTAAGCCAGATCAGTCAGCAACGGAGCAGGTTCTCAGCCAGATCAGTCAGCAACGGAGCGGGTTCTCATCCAGATCAGTCAGCAACTGAGCAGGTTCTCAGCCAGATCAGTCAGCAACGGAGTGGGTTCTCAGCCAGACCAGTCAGCAACAGAGCGGGTTCTCAGCCAGATCAGTCAACAACGGAGGGGGTTGTCAGCGAGGTCAGTCAGCAACGGAGCAGGTTCACAGCCAGATCAGTCAGCAACGGGGAATCAGGATGCGCAGAAACATCATCAGGCAGGCCAGGTCATACACGAACAGAACATAAACAGGAACTAAAGTCAGGAACAGGTACACCACGAAAGGGCGCCCACGTACTTTCATGACAAGGTATAAATAGGCTGGCCCTGGGTGGAGTCAAGATCAAGGACCAATAAAAGTGAGGCAGTCAAAACCAGGAAGTGATAATGCCGCCTCCTGCAGCCAGGAGCACGGGCACCGTGATAACTATGTTCAGAGAAGAAGAATGAAGAGGAGCACAGATGAAGAAAGAAGACGATGACGGATGAAGATGGAGATGACAGATGAAGATTACAGAAGAAGAAGAAAGAAGAGGATGACAGATGAAGAAGAAAGAAGAGGATGATGGATAAAGAAAAAGAAGATAGAAGCTTACAGAAGAATTAAAGACCAGGGAGCAGAAGACCCCGCTGGGCATCAGGATTATAGGTAGGTGTTCCAGCTATGGGTAATAGGATAGTGTTAGGCCTAACATGGGTCCACCTTATTGTTAGTGTCATACCTCAGTTCCAGGCAGTATTCTATTGGCATTGCATCATCACGCAGTGTTGTTCCGGAGACACAGGATTGCGGCGTCTTTCCAGCAACGGGGGGACACAGCCTCATTCCAGTGGCACAGGAGCAAATTGTCATTTTAGTGAAGCATGGGTGTCTTTCTGGTGACACAGAGATGCAGCATCATTTTAGTGATGTCAAATCTGTCCTCCTATATAAACCCAGTGAATTAGGTACACAGAGCTCAGTTATACTTTCCCTTTGGATACTTCTGGATGATTTTTCCTTCTACTTGAACTTCTGGATTTGACCTTGGACTACTTACCGATTCTCTTTGCCGCCTGCCTTGATCTTTGCTTGGCCACTGATTGTGAACCTACACTGCCTGCCCTGACTTAAAGGGATAGTAATACTTAAATATTACTAATCCCAATATTGTATCTATGGTAAAAAGGATTGAATTGTCCCCAGTGTCATCTCTCAAACCTTTATGGTTTGAGAGCTAAGGTGCGCAAAGTTCCCCCCTCCCCCCCTTCCCTGAAGTTAGCATTGTAGCCGACTGCAGGGAAATCCGGTCTTATCTGCATCAGGCAGTTCTTCAACTGAGCCGAGATTGTGTTAGTAAAAAATAATTATTTTACTGAAGCGGTCTTCTACGTGTGCTTGCAAACCAAGCACATGTAGAAGACAATTTCAGTGAAATAATTCTTTTTTACTAACGCAATCTCGGCTCAGCTGCAGAGCCACAAGCCTGTCATACGACAGACTTCCCCTGAAGTCAGGTACAATGCTGACTTCAGGGAAGGGGGAGGGAGGGGGAACTTTGCGTTAGGTTATCTCTCAAACCATAAAGGTTTGAGAGATGAAACTAGGGACAATTCAATTCTTTTTACCATAGCTAGAATATGGGGATTAGTAATATTTAAGTATTATTATCCCTTTAAAGCCTGTCCATCAACCTCAAATTTATCTACTTAAGGGCTCGATCCAAATGTTGGCGTTGCCAGAAAAAACTGGAGACGCTGGTTTTAACATCAACTGAGCAATGCAAATGTTCCACTAGTAACAAGCGACGCCAGTTCTGAAACACACACTTCGCCGGTTGCCAGAACAGCAAGATCTCACCCATAGAGGATAATGTACAAGCGACGCCAAAAGCTATTCAAATGTTGGAGTTAGGGCTAACTCGCGTTAAATTGCAACATTTCCCTCCAGAAATCTAACGCCTATTTTTTTTGGAGAACAGCACACCACACAGAGTAAAAAAAACAACGTCTCCAGTTCTGAACAGCATTCTCTGTGCTTTTCCCTACCCAGCCACTAGGGGAACACAGAGAAGGCTTTCAGCACCATGGACAGCTTTGAATGCCATAGGGATGTGCACTGCTCACCCCTGTGGCATTCAAAGGGTTAAAATCAATAAAACTAGTACACCAAGCACTACACAATGCCCCTTCCACATCCCCCCCTTAGTATGTCACATATATTGCATATATGTGACATACTAACCCCATCCACATCCACCTCATGGACTTCCATGTAGTGGACAAATCTGTCTTTTATTCCACAATTAACCCTTTGAGTACCAGAGAGGTAGGAAAGCATTGCTTAGCATGTTTCCTACCCCTCTGGTACCCAAAGGGTTAATAGGCAACGTATGGACTACATACCTTGCCTGTATATATGTGTGTGTGTGTGTGTGTTTTACACTTTTTTTAATTAAAATACTATTATTACACATTAGTTTAACTTAGATCTCATTCATTTTTAACCCCCTACCTCCTGTGTCCCATTGCTATTAGTACTTTTGCTCCACTCTTCTTCAAACTGAGAGTGGAGCAAAAGTACTAAAAGCAAAGGGGCACAGTAAGTAGGGCATTATGAATGGATGAGATCTAAGTTAACCCTTTGAGTGCCAGAGTACGCAACGCATTGCAAAGCAATGCGTTGCGTACCACTCTGGCACTCAAAGGGTTAAAATACAACTGAGGGAGCAGGCTGCACTGTGACTGCAGCACTTCCCTCAGCTTCATTTATAAATTGTTAATTTATTCTTTATTCCATTGCTGCGGGCGGCTGTAAAGCCCGCAGCATAAGAAAACCCTGTGCACTAGAGAGGCATTGGAGAAAGCGGGAGGAGGGGACAGAGACATCGGAGGAAGCGGGTGGTAGGCTTGTATTTGCTGCCCGCTTCCTCCAATACCTCTCCTCTCACGTTGGCATTGTGCCCAGCTGCCTGGCGTCGCCTTGTGCAATTCGTCCCTTTTCACAAGGCGACAACAACGCCTTGTGAAAAGGGATGAATTGCACAAGAGAACTGGAGACGTGGGTTTTGGATTTTCTGACTGAACTTGATATTTTGCAGTGCTGTGATTGGCTGTGGTGCTAGGTAACATTTTTATCGTGTGTTTTTAGGTAAGATTTTCTATGCAACGCAGGTTTAAGGTTAACGTGTATTTTGTTGGTTATCGCTCGTTAGGCTTTCTGGGTAAGGAAGATTTGAATCTCACGTTACCTGGTCTTGCTTAACGAGCGAAGGCAGTTTTTTTCTTCACGTTGGTTTTAACGCCAACATTTGGATCGAGCCCTAAGGCCTTGATTAGTGTTGAGCGAGCGTGCTCGGCCGATGCTCGGATCGGCTCGAGCATCGCTCTGCTCGGCACATGGCGGTACTCGTCGAGTACCGCCATGTGCTCGCCCGCCATGTTCGGGTGGCGGGGATCTGTGCCGGAAGAGGCACAGATCTGAAGACGCTCCGCTGGACCACCAGGGACTGGAGGTACGGGGGCATTGCGGAGATGAAGGGGGCATTGCGGAGATGAAGGGGGACATTGTGGAAGAGGGGCATAGACTCTATGCCCCTCTTCCACAATGTCCCCCTTCATCTCCGCTATGCCCCTCTTCCACAATGTCCCCCTTCATCTCCTCTATGCCCCTCTTCCACAATGTCCCCCTTCATCTCCGCTATGCCCCTCTTCCACAATGTCCCCCTTCATCTCCTCTATGGCATAGAGGAGATGAAGGGGGACATTGTGGAAGAGGGGCATAGCGGAGATGAAGGGGGACATTGTGGAAGAGGGGCATAGCGGAGATGAAGGGGGACATTGTGGAAGAGGGGCATAGCGGAGATGAAGGGGGCATAGCGGAGATGAAGGGGGACATTGCGGAGATGAAGGGGGCATTCGGAGATGAAGGGGGCATAGCGGAGATGAAGGGGGGCATTGACCAGGCACCCTCCCCTCATCAGAGCAGGGGGTGCCTGGTGTAATGCTCGTGTCGCCCCATGCATTTCAATGGGGCTCGGGTGCTCGGCCGAGCACTCGAGCCTCAGGGGGTGCTCGGTCAGAGCACCCGAGCACCCGAGCATCGGGGTGCTCGCTCAACACTAGCCTTGATCCAATTTCCCCCAATGCAATAAAAACAGCTGATGGCATTTACTTCAGTCATGGTTAGTAATGCAATTGCCTGTGCTATGAAGAAATACCAGACAAAAAAAGCACCTCAGGCACTAAGTTTGCACCAGTTTGCTCCCATTGAATCACAAAAATATATTTAAATATGCTATTCAATTCCATGTGTTAGCCTTAAGATATATTAAGGGACCCATTTTAATGGGTGAAAATGTGCACGTAGTTTTTCTGGGTGCAGAGTCCCTTAACACATCTCAAAAGTGCCAATGCAGGAACTGAACCTGAAAAAAAGCATTTAAAAACCTGTCATCAGTGGATGTAGTGATATGTGGCCATAAGCCCCATATCAGTACATCCAAAGCAATCCCAAAATGTGTGAAATGTTAGTAGTATTAACCCTATGGGTTATGCTTACTGCACTGGCACTCACATGGTTAATCTGACCAAGTTTAAAAACAGCCCCTGATAAACACTTACCATTAATCCTGATGTCCAGCTGACCCTTCAGCACCCTGGTCACTACTGTCTGTCTTCTATCATCCTTCTTCTTGACTCTCTCCATCTTCTTTCTTTTTCTTCTCTACTGGAGAGAACAAAAAAGAAGGAAGATAGAAGATGACAGAGAAAGACAGACAGTGTATGACAGGTGAATGTTACAGGCTAGTATTAGGGTTAGTATTTTTGCACTTCATTGATAGGGGTAGTGTAGGCTTAGCGTTTGTGAGGGTGACCGTGTGTTGAGCTCACAATTGATGCTTGATAGTGTGTCAGGCACCGATCATTAGCTCTTTTCCTTTTCCCAATACTCACTCTATTTAGAATTGGTTTTGGGAACTAAAAACACACTATGGACATTTTGCCACAGTTTCTATGGCCCAATGTCCATTGTGGTTTCAGTTGTCAGGGAAATTGGATACCAACTTAGACAATTTGTTTTGTCAGTCTGTAGACAATTTTGCCCTACTGCATTTAGCAGGATTTATTGGAGGTCAAAAAACCACTACAAACATTGGGCCACAAGTCAGTTTCTGTGGGACAATGCTCACCATGGTTCCTGTTGAAAAGGTAATTGAATTCCAACATACCACTGTGTGTGTGCGCCATTCGGTGTTCATTTTTCCCCTAACACCAGTTTTACTGGGTGGAATTGAATTAAGTCCTATGGGTTCAGTTCTATTAAGCCAGTGAAAAAATAATTGTGAAGGTATTTTTAAGTCACAGTTTGGTATTCTATTACCTGTGCTGAGACTAGTAACTAAGGGCTCGTTACTAGACACGTTAAAAGAGTCTGTAATGGTAAAAGAAACGATGAACGATAAAAATTCCTGTGTTCTGAAGCTATCCTATAAGTTCCCTGGTACATGGAACAACAAACATAAGCTGCACAGATCAACGTTACCTCAGAACGTGCATTGAATTTTTTTTCCACCACTAGCCATTGATTTTCTATGCAAAATAACGTGAGAAACTTCAAAGGAAGTTGGCTAACACTTGGGCTTGGATTCATCAAGATACGAATGGATTAACATGCAGGAAAATCCGAGGATTTCTCTGTGGATTAACCATTCACCCATACAGCAACGTTCGGATTGTATCTGGCCATTACTTATTCTTCAATAAGCGATGGCCAGCTAGATCCGCAAATGTGATCCACTAGCTTCAAGCTGGCATATCCCATTTGAATGCATTGGGCGAACACACACATACACATCTTCACTTATGCGTATATGTGTGTTTTCCCCATGACTGACCAATTTACGCAAGTTTCCCTGCTTTGCATACGCGAAATCAATGATGAATACCCAAAGGTATCCATCAATGATCGCGTTGAAGAGCATCATATTTGATATGTTGTTCTTCCTGCAGTTTGATGAATCCCGACCTTGGTGTTAGAAGGGATATTAGGTCAAGGCCAATTCAAATCCACAGCCAATCAGCATGCAGCAAAGTATCAAAATAATTACAAAAATGTATATATACCCCATCATAACAGAATAACCCTGACTGTGTTTGGAAGTTCATAGAGCTACAGCACAGGACCCAGGAGTGGAAGATGGAGATGCAGAGAGAGAGGAGTATACATTGGAGAGAGGCTGGAGTGGGGAGCGGAGTAATTTGCATCTAAAAAACACATAGTACAGCTTTGAATACATCTCATACTTTAAATCCACACACAATCACAAACACATATCTTTTGTTTTGACATACTACACATTTATATTTATTTTATATAGTGTGACTGAGTGATTGTAAGTGAGTAGCAGAGGGTGATTGTGACTGAGTGCTTGTGTGAGTGCCTGTGTGTGAGTGGGAGTGAGTGAGAGGTGGAGAGTTAGCAGGGAGAGGAGTGGTGTCTGGAGGGATGGGGAGAAGTGCAGGAGAGGAAGAAGGAGAGCAGGGCATCCCCTGCCAGGGAAGGAGAGGGAACGCGATGGGTGGAGAGGTTCCTGACAATGGACAGGTACACTGCAGACAGGGACAGAACTGGCAGTGGGATGAGGAGTGGATGTTAGGGAGGAGAACACAGCCAGGGACAGCACAAGCAAGGCCTGAGACACAAACACAGAAGGGGACTGGAGAAAAGTGATAAATCACCAAAGGTTTCTCTGGAATCCAGTAAGGAGTCTAGAGGTATTTGGCACAGAGTAGGAAGCAGGAGAGAAACCAATTCAGAAGGCTGAGAGTGAGGTCTCTTTAAAACAGGCAAGAGTGGTAGCCTTATAACCAGAAACTTGCGCATTGCAGGCAGGAACTGAGAGAGACGAGCAAGGGAGAGCTCAGCTGCAGGATTAGTGAAGGTGGAAATCAGCAGGCAGAGGAGAAATCTGAAGAGGATGGTCAGGGACAGAGACAAAATTAAGAAATGCTAAGAGACTGCAAAAGGAGGCAGTGAATCAGAAGTCAAGGAAGACAAAGGTCAAGAACCAGTGAGTTAGAATGCAACTGGGACGCTATTTACAAATACTGTCCCTGACATCTCCTCTCTCTGCCTCCCTCCATCTTAGACACTTCTGAGGTGGAGAGAAACAGAGACATCGTGTTCCGGTGTTCCAGAACCTGTTCCTGCAAAAAAATCTGTTTAAAAATAGAATTAACCCTTTGATCACTGTTGTTGCAGTGATCAATACAGTTCCCCCCATCTGATAACTCTAGTAGTGATCAGTTTGCTGTAGATCAGCGTTTGCTAATCTGTGGTACATCCCCCATCCCCCTTGTATTTTTTAAATTTTTTAAAAAATTTTTTTGTATTTTTTCTTTAATAAAATTTGATTATTTAGTTTATTTTAGGTAGTTGGGTAGGTTTATTCTACATTCTACATGTGTTAGGGAAAGGTTTAGGGTTAGATTCAGGTTTAAGAGTAGAATAGGAAAAAAAACCCAAAAAAAACAAAAAGAAGAGTTTATTTTATTTAAAAATTGATTTTATAATATAAGCTAGTTTAGATAAGTAGTTGGGTTGGGTAGGTTTAAGGAATATGTGTGTTAGGGTAAGGCTTAGGGATAAATTTAGGTTTAGGAGTAGCATGGGGGAAAAAAATACAAAATACAAAAAAAATTATCATAGGCATAGTGACCATTTGGGGTGAGAGTTAGATATATTTAGGTATAGAAGTTAGTAATTTATTTAGTTTAGAGTAGGTACACTTTAGAAGAGGCATATTCCTTTTTGGCCTCTGACTCAGAAGCCACAGACACTGCGTCAGACTTCGACATCACTCAGTTTTCTGAGAGTGAGAGCAGCTCTAGTGATGATGCAGGGCCTTCTATCAAAAAAAGATGCACCGCTCCAAGAGCTGCCCCAGCAACTGCCCAAGCTGCCCCGTCAAATGCCCAAAGAGCTGCCCAAAGACCTTCCCAAAGAGCTGCCATAAGAAATGCCCCAAGAGCTGCCCTAAGAAATTCCCCAAGATCTGCCCCAAGACCTGCCACAAGTACTGTCACTCCTGCTGATGAATGGGTATCATCAGCCAATTTATGCCCACAAATTCCTGAATTCACAGTCAACCCAGGAATTCAAGTGGATGTGGCAGGATTTACCCATGTTCAGTTATTTTTATTTATTTTTGGGGGAAGAAATTTTGGGGGAAATCGTGTCTCATACAAATTTATATGCAGCCCAATATATTGCAGCCGAACCATTAGCGTTCATTTCCAAGGAAGAAATATGGCAACCCACAGACCTTTTAGAATTTAAGAAATTTTGGTTCCTAACAATGACAATGGGAATAGTAAAAAAAACAAGTAGTAGATCATACGGGAGTAAAAACCCCATATATGATACCCCTATATTCGCCAAAACAATGACCAGGACTAGATACGAAATGATTTGTGCTTTATCCACTTTAGTGATAATACCCTATGCCTCCCAAAAGAAAACCCCCAGTATGACAGACTGTTCAAAACTTGCTGCCTAATAAATCATTTACAGGAAAAGTTTGCCTAAGTATATACCCCCCAAAAACACATAAGTGTAGATTAATCTCTTATGAAATATAAAGGCAGGTTAGGTTTCAAGCAATACATCCCCTCCAAGCGATCCAAATTCGGCATTACATTTTATAAATTGTGCGAAAGTGACACAGGCTATACCCAGGCTTTTTGAATTTACGAGGTCAAGGACAGCCAGCTTGACCTTCCTGGTTGCCCTGAATCTCTGGGAAAAAAAGGGAAATTTGTTTGGGATCTAATTTACCCCTTATTAAATAAAGGATATAAATTATATGTTGACAACTACTACATCATCCCCCTTTTATTTAAGTCACTTTTTTATTTTGACACTGTTGCCTGTGGCACTGATAGGCGCAATTGCAGGGAGATGCCCAAAGAACTGGTAGCAAAAAAATGAAAAACCGAGATGTCCTCATCTTTGTGCCAAGAAGAGCTGCTGGAAGTTCAGTTTAAAGACAAAAAAGAAGTATGCATGCTTTCCACCATACATGAGGACAAAACTGTGGCAGTCTCTGTTTGTGGCAGAAAGGGGGTACTAAAAAAGCCTGCAATAAACACATGGGGGAGTTGATCTGTGTGATCAACTCATGCAGCCGTACCTCACCATGCAAAACTATAGGGCATGGTACAAAAAGGTTGCCATTTACATGATGAGGACTGCAGTATACAATTCTTTTTTGATTTTCAAATTGACAAACCCCACTTTAAAAATTAGTTTTCTGCAGTATCAGCTCCATCCTATTTTGCAATTTTTGTTTCAAGGGGCAACAGAAATAACTCCACAAAAACCCGGGGTAGTACACTTTCTTTATAAAATCCCCCAATCCCCCAAAAGAAAAACCCACAAAAGTGCTGCAGGGTTTGCTACAGCAAGAGAATACAGAGAGAAACCCCAGCTTACTGTCCTGATTGCCCTTCTAAACCTGTCCTCTGCATGGGTGACTGCTTCAAGCAATACTATGCAGGCACAGTGCAGTAGTTTATTTTATTATTTGGTCACTTTTTCCCCTGAAATATGCAAAACACATCCCTCCTTAGATCTAACACTATCAAAATATAATGGGAAGCAAAACACCCTAAGTTATTTTCCATCTCTGATAATGGAAACACATATGTTCCCTACTGGGCCCAGTAGCTCCCCAAACACTGACAAACCTATGCATATGGGGCATTGCCATACTCAGATGATGTAACTCAACACTAATGTAAAGCACTTAAAAAATCTACAAATATCATCTGATCGAAATCCAGAGCAACACTAAACTGTAAGTGTGAAAAAATGGTGTTTCTCTGCCTTATAGCAGGTTTTGGGAGGGATTGGTGATAGAGTGGCAGTGAAAGAATTAATATAATGCAAATAGAATGAAAATCTGGGTTGTCTACTCTTCTACAACATATACTTTTGGAGGTAAAATTAATTGCAGCATTGCCAAACAGTCCGAAATGAGACAAGGCACCAGCTGTAAAAATGGCATGTCTGTCAAAGGAAACTCACATATTCCAACTGGGCCCAGTATTTCCCCCTAGCCGTGACAAACCTTTGCATATGGGGCACTGCCGTACTCAGAAGAAGGAGCCAAACACTAATCAACGAAGTTTATAAAATCTTCACCTATTCTGTGCTTGAAATTCACATCAACATTGCAGTCTAAGTGTGAAAAACTGTTTGTTTGTTTTTTTTTTTTACTTACGTCAAGTTTTACGAGGGATTAATTGTAAAATGGTTGTGTACAAAATTTGAAAACACACCTAAAATGAAAGCCTGGGTTGTCTACTTCCCAAAAATATACAATTTGGGTGGGAAATCTTAAAGTGGAGCACTGTTACACAGCCCAAATTAGAAATGGCACCAGTGATGCAAGCTATGAAAATTCAAAGTGTGAACCTGGAAACGTGCATGTTCCAATTTGGGACCCGTAGCTCCCGCAAACCATGAGAAAGCTATGCATATGGGGTATTTCCATACTCAGAAGAAGGAGCCGAACACTAATCAATGCAGTTTATGAAATCATCACCTATTCTGTGCTTGAAATTTACATCAACATTGAAGTCAGTGTGAAAAATGCTGAATTATTTTTACTTACGTCAAGTTTTCACAGGATTGGTGGTAAAGTGGCTGTGTAAAAATTTGAAAACACACCTAAAATTAAAGCCTGGGGTGTCTAGATTCCAAAAATATACTCTGTTGGGGAGAAATCTTAAAGTGGAGTACTGTTACACAGCCCCAATTGAGACATGGCACCAGTTAACCAAGATGTGAAAATTTAATTTTTGTTCAAAATTGGGTCCCATAGCTCCCCCAAACCTTGAGAAACCTATGCATATGGGGTATTGCTGTACTCAGAAGAAGGAGCTGAACACTAAACAATGCATTTTTAAAAATCTTCACTTATCATGTGCTTGAAATTCACATCAACATTGAAGTGCAAGTGTGAAAAACGCTGTTTTTTTAACTTATGTCAAGATTTACGAGCGATTGATGGTAAAATGGCAGCGTAAAAAAATTGAAAACATACATAAAATGAAAGCCTGGGGTGTCTACTTTCCAAAAATATATACTTTTGGGGGAAAACTTTAAAGTGGAGCACTGGTACACAACCCAAAATAAGACATGGCACCAGTGATGCAAGCTGTGAAAATTCAAAGTGTGAAACTGGAAAAGTGCATGTTCCAATTTGGACCCCGTAGCTCCCACAAACCATGAGAAACCTATGCATATAGGGTATTGCCGTACTCAGAATATGGAGCTGAACACTAAACAATGGATTTTTAAAAATCTTCACCTATCATGTGCTTGAAATTCACATCAACATTGAAGTCAAAATGTGAAAAATGCTGATTTTTTTTTTTACTTACGTCACGTTTTACGAGGGATTGGTGGTAAAATGTCAGCGTAAAAAATTTGAAAACATACATACAATGAAAGCCTGGGGTGTCTAATTTCCAAAAATATACACTTTTGGGGAGAAATTTTAAAGTGGAGCACTGGTACACAGCCCAAAATAAGACATGGAACCAGTGACACAAGCTGTGAAACTTCAAAGTGTGAATCTGGAAACGCGCATGTTCCAGTTTGGGCCCCGTAGCTCCCCCAAACCTTGAGAAACATATTTATATGGGGTATTGCCGTACTCAGAAGAAGGAGCTGAACACTAAACAATGCATTCTTAAAAATCATCACCTATCATGTGTTTGAATTTCATATCAACATTGAAGTCAAAGTGTGAAAAACGCTGATATTTTTACTTACATCACATTTTATGAGGGATTGGTGGTAATATGGCTGCGTAAAAAATTGGAAAACATACATACAATGAAAGCCTGGGGTGTCTAATTTCCAAAAATATAGATTTTGGGGGGAATCTTAAAGTAATGCCATGCAGAAATGAGACATGTCATCAGTGACGCAAGCTGTGAAAATTCAAAGTATGAAACCGGAAAAGATCATGTTCCAATCTGGGCCCTGTAGCTCCCACAAACCTTGAGAAATGTATGAATATGGGATATTGCTGTACTCAGAAGAAAGAGCTGAACACTAAACAAAGCATTTTTAAAAATCTTCACCTATCCTGCTCTTGAAATTCACATCAACATTGAAGTCAAAGTGTGAAAAATGCTGATTTTTTTACTTACGTCACAATTTACAAGGGATTGGTGGTAAAATGGCAACGTAAAAAATTTGAACACATAAATAAAATGAAAGCCTGGGGTGTCTACTTTCCAAAAATATACATAGTAACATAGTAACATAGTAACATAGTAGATAAGGCTGAAAAAAGACATGCGTCCATCAAGTCCAGCCCATGCCAATAACACCCCTACACTTTTGGGGGGAAATCTTAAAGTGGGGTACTGGTACACAGCGGCAAATGAGACGTGGCATCAGTGATGCAAGCTGTGAAAATTCAAAGTGTGAAACTGGAAAAGTGCATGTTCCAATTTGGGCCCCGTAGCTCCCACAAACCATGAGAAACCTATGCATATGGGGTATTGCCGTACTCAGAAGACAGCGCTGAAAACTAAACAATGCATTTTTAAAAATCATCACCTACCATGTGCTTGAAATTCATATCAACATTGAAGTCAAAGTGTGAAAAATGTGGATCATTTTACTTACATCACATTTTACGAGGGATTGGTGGTAAAATGGCTGCATAAAAAAATTTGAGCACATACATAAAATAAAGCCTGGGGTGTCTACTTTCCAAAAATATACACTTTTGGGGGGAAATTTTAAAGTGGAGCATTGGTTCAGAGAGGAATTGCCTGGCACTTTGTGGCTGGACTGCCTTTTGGTAGAATCAATTTGATGTGCTTTAGGATATTTTCTCTCTGTGAAAGGCACTAGTGAGCTAAATAGATTGCACCCTGGGTAGGATACTTATCCTATAGAGCCTCATCAATTCGAGGGCAGGCTCGTTCCTAGGTGAGTATCTCTGAGTAGCTCTTTGCATATGCAAATTACTTTTGGGACTAGTCACCCTAAGGGTAACAGGGTAATCCAGATGTGGACCACTTGCTCGCAGTGCTTAGAGTGGTCATCTGCACCTCACTGATGATGAAGGGAAAAAAAAAAAAAAAAAAAAAAAAAAAAAAAAAAAAAAAAAAAAAAAAAATGCTTAGAGAGATGATCTGCACCTCACTGATGAGGTGCAATAAAACCACAAAGTATGAGTGTAGGTGGCTGCTTTTCTTGTTCAGAGAAGAATTGTCTTGCACTTTGGTAGGATCAGTATGATGTGCTTTAGGATATTTTCTCTCTGTGAAAGGCATTAGTGAGCTAAAGAGATTGCACTCTGGGTAGGATATTTATCCTACAGAGCCTCATCAATTCGAGGCAGGCTTGTTCCTAAATGAGCATCTCTGACTAGCTCTTTGCATACGCAGCCCAAAATAAGACATGGCACCAGTTACTCAAGCTGTGAAAATTCAAAGTTTGAAACTGGAAAAGTGCATGTTCCAATTTGGGCCCGTAGCTCCCATAAACCTTGAGAAACCTATGCATATGGGGTATTGCCGTACTCAGAAGACAGAGCTGAACACTACACAATGCATTTTTAAAAATCTTCACCTATCATGTGCTTGAAATTCACATCAACATTGAAGTCAAATTGTGAAAAATGCTGATTTTTTTACCTACGTCACGTTTTACGAGGAATTGGTGGTAAAATGGCAGAGTAAAAAATTTGGACACGTACATAAAATGAAAACCTGGGGTGTCTACTTTCCGAAAATATACACTTTTGGGGGGAAATTTTAAAGTGGAGAACTGGTATACAGCCCCAAATGAGACATGGCATCAGTGACGTAAGCTGTGAAAATTCAAAGTGTGAAACTGGAAAAGATCATGTGTCAAGGTAGACAAAGCTCCGGGGCCAGATGGTATACACCCACGGGTACTTAAAGAGCTAAGCCAGACCCTGGCCAGACCGATATATCTGATTTTCAGGGATTCTTTTATTTCTGGTATGGTGCCCATGGATTGGCGTAAAGCAGATGTGGTGCCCATATTTAAAAAGGGATCAAAGTCCCAGCCAGGAAATTACAGACCTGTAAGCTTGACATCTGTGGTAGGGAAGCTGTTTGAAAGGTTGCTAAGGGAATATATTCAAGAATTCTGCTGGAACAGGAATATCATTAGCAATAGCCAACATGGCTTTGTGAAAGATAGGTCTTGTCAAACGAACTTGATCACATTTTATGAAAAAGTAAGTAATAATATAGATGAGGGAGTGGCGGTTGACGTGATCTATTTAGACTTTGCCAAGGCATTTGATACAGTTCCGCACAAGAGGTTACTGTACAAATTGAATGAAATAGGACTAGGGGAAAATGTTTGTGTGTGGATTGGAAATTGGCTGAAAGATAGAATGCAAAGAGTGGTAGTAAATGGCAAGTTCTCCAGCTGGATAAACGTGATAAGTGGAGTGCCTCAGGGATCTGTCCTGGGTCCTCTTCTTTTTAATTTGTTTATTAATGACCTCCCAGAGGGCATAGGAAGCCATGTATCAGTGTTTGACACAAAATTAAGTAAGGTAATAAAGTCTGAACTGGATATGTCTTCATTACAAGAGGATTTGGACAAATTGAGTAACTGGGCAGGCAAATGGCAAATGAGAGCCAATATAGACAAGTGTAAAGTTATGCATCTTGGGTATAATAATAAAAATGCAACATATAGTTTAAATGGTGTTTCTCTGGGGAAATCTACTAATGAAAAGGATTTGGGAGTAATGGTAGACAATAGACTTAGCTTTAGCGTGCAGTGCCAGCTGGCAGCTGCAAAGGCCAATAAGATATTGGCATGTATTAAAAGGCGTATTGACTCAAGGGAGGAAGATATAATTATGCCTCTTTACAGGTCCATGGTAAGACCCCACCTAGAATATGCTGTTCAATTCTGGGCGCCCTTTCTGAAAAAGGACATTATGGAACTAGAGAGAGTGCAGAGGAGGGCTATAAAACTAGTAAGGGGAATTGAAAGTTTTAGTTATGAAGAGAGGCTAGAAAAATTAAACTTGTACACACTAGAGAAATGGCGTCTTAGAGGTGATATGATAACACTATATAAGTATGTTCAAGGCCCATATAAAGGGCTCTCCAAAGACCTGTTCATTAACAGAACAGTACACAGGACAAGGGGCCACCCGCTTAGACTTGAGGAAAGGAGATTTAATCTACAACAGCGGAAGGGTTTCTTTACAGTAAGGACAATAAAGGTATGGAATGCACTTCCGAAGGAGGTGGTGCTATCAAATACATTAGATGCCTTTAAAAGTGGCCTGGATACTTATTTAAAAGAGCATAATATAGAGGGCTATGTACGTTAGTATTGGGATTAATATTTAGTTAGGGCTTGTTGATCCAGGGAGAAGTCTGATTGCCATTTGGAGTCAGATGCTTTCTTTTGGGTCAGCGATGGTAAACAGGAATAGGAAAAGGGTTGAACTGGATGGACGCAAGTCTTTTTTCAACCTAAATTACTATGTAACTATGTTCCAATTTGGGCCCCGTAGCTCCCACAAACCTTGATAAAACTATGAATATGGGATATTGCTGTACTCAGAAGAAGGAGCTGAACACTAAACAAAGCATTTTTAAAAAATCTTCACCTATCATGTGCTTGAAATTCCCATCAACATTGAAGTCAAAGTGTGAAAAACGCTGATTTTTTTTACTTACGTCAAGTTTTACGAGGCATTGGTGGTAAAATGGCAACGTAAAAAATTTGAACACATAAATAAAATGAAAGCCTGGGGTGTCTACATTCCAAAAATATACACTTTTGGAGGGAAATTGTAAAGTGGGGTACTAGTACACAGCCGAAAATGGGACATGGCATCAGTGACGCAAGCTGTGAAAAGTCAAAGTGTGAAACTGGAAACACGCATGTTCCAATTTGGGCCCCGTAGCTCCCCCAAACCTTGAGAAATCTATGCATATGTGGTATTGCCATACTCAGAAGAAGGAGCTGAACACTAATTTTCACCTGTCATGTGCTTGAAATTCCCATCAACATTGAAGTCAAAGTGTGAAAAAGGCTGATTTTTTTACTTACGTCACATTTTACGAGGGATTGGTGGTAAAATGGCTGCGGAAAAAATTTGAAAACATACATAAAATAAAAGCCTGGGTTGTCTACTTTCCAAAAATATACACTTTTGGGGAGAAATTTTAAAGTGGAGCACTGGTACACAGCCCAAAATAAGACATGGAACCAGTGACACAAGCTGTGAAACTTCAAAGTGTGAATCTGGAAACGCGCATGTTCCAGTTTGGGCCCCGTAGCTCCCCCAAACCTTGAGAAACATATTTATATGGGGTATTGCCGTACTCAGAAGAAGGAGCTGAACACTAAACAATGCATTCTTAAAAATCATCACCTATCATGTGTTTGAATTTCATATCAACATTGAAGTCAAAGTGTGAAAAACGCTGATATTTTTACTTACATCACATTTTATGAGGGATTGGTGGTAATATGGCTGCGTAAAAAATTGGAAAACATACATACAATGAAAGCCTGGGGTGTCTAATTTCCAAAAATATAGATTTTGGGGGGAATCTTAAAGTAATGCCATGCAGAAATGAGACATGTCATCAGTGACGCAAGCTGTGAAAATTCAAAGTATGAAACCGGAAAAGATCATGTTCCAATCTGGGCCCTGTAGCTCCCACAAACCTTGAGAAATGTATGAATATGGGATATTGCTGTACTCAGAAGAAAGAGCTGAACACTAAACAAAGCATTTTTAAAAATCTTCACCTATCCTGCTCTTGAAATTCACATCAACATTGAAGTCAAAGTGTGAAAAATGCTGATTTTTTTACTTACGTCACAATTTACAAGGGATTGGTGGTAAAATGGCAACGTAAAAAATTTGAACACATAAATAAAATGAAAGCCTGGGGTGTCTACTTTCCAAAAATATACATAGTAACATAGTAACATAGTAACATAGTAGATAAGGCTGAAAAAAGACATGCGTCCATCAAGTCCAGCCCATGCCAATAACACCCCTACACTTTTGGGGGGAAATCTTAAAGTGGGGTACTGGTACACAGCGGCAAATGAGACGTGGCATCAGTGATGCAAGCTGTGAAAATTCAAAGTGTGAAACTGGAAAAGTGCATGTTCCAATTTGGGCCCCGTAGCTCCCACAAACCATGAGAAACCTATGCATATGGGGTATTGCCGTACTCAGAAGACAGCGCTGAAAACTAAACAATGCATTTTTAAAAATCATCACCTACCATGTGCTTGAAATTCATATCAACATTGAAGTCAAAGTGTGAAAAATGTGGATCATTTTACTTACATCACATTTTACGAGGGATTGGTGGTAAAATGGCTGCATAAAAAAATTTGAGCACATACATAAAATAAAGCCTGGGGTGTCTACTTTCCAAAAATATACACTTTTGGGGGGAAATTTTAAAGTGGAGCATTGGTTCAGAGAGGAATTGCCTGGCACTTTGTGGCTGGACTGCCTTTTGGTAGAATCAATTTGATGTGCTTTAGGATATTTTCTCTCTGTGAAAGGCACTAGTGAGCTAAATAGATTGCACCCTGGGTAGGATACTTATCCTATAGAGCCTCATCAATTCGAGGGCAGGCTCGTTCCTAGGTGAGTATCTCTGAGTAGCTCTTTGCATATGCAAATTACTTTTGGGACTAGTCACCCTAAGGGTAACAGGGTAATCCAGATGTGGACCACTTGCTCGCAGTGCTTAGAGTGGTCATCTGCACCTCACTGATGATGAAGGGAAAAAAAAAAAAAAAAAAAAAAAAAAAAAAAAAAAAAAAAAAAAAAAAAAAAAAAAAAAAAAAAAAAATTGCTTAGAGAGATGATCTGCACCTCACTGATGAGGTGCAATAAAACCACAAAGTATGAGTGTAGGTGGCTGCTTTTCTTGTTCAGAGAAGAATTGTCTTGCACTTTGGTAGGATCAGTATGATGTGCTTTAGGATATTTTCTCTCTGTGAAAGGCATTAGTGAGCTAAAGAGATTGCACTCTGGGTAGGATATTTATCCTACAGAGCCTCATCAATTCGAGGCAGGCTTGTTCCTAAATGAGCATCTCTGACTAGCTCTTTGCATACGCAGCCCAAAATAAGACATGGCACCAGTTACTCAAGCTGTGAAAATTCAAAGTTTGAAACTGGAAAAGTGCATGTTCCAATTTGGGCCCGTAGCTCCCATAAACCTTGAGAAACCTATGCATATGGGGTATTGCCGTACTCAGAAGACAGAGCTGAACACTACACAATGCATTTTTAAAAATCTTCACCTATCATGTGCTTGAAATTCACATCAACATTGAAGTCAAATTGTGAAAAATGCTGATTTTTTTACCTACGTCACGTTTTACGAGGAATTGGTGGTAAAATGGCAGAGTAAAAAATTTGGACACGTACATAAAATGAAAACCTGGGGTGTCTACTTTCCGAAAATATACACTTTTGGGGGGAAATTTTAAAGTGGAGAACTGGTATACAGCCCCAAATGAGACATGGCATCAGTGACGTAAGCTGTGAAAATTCAAAGTGTGAAACTGGAAAAGATCATGTGTCAAGGTAGACAAAGCTCCGGGGCCAGATGGTATACACCCACGGGTACTTAAAGAGCTAAGCCAGACCCTGGCCAGACCGATATATCTGATTTTCAGGGATTCTTTTATTTCTGGTATGGTGCCCATGGATTGGCGTAAAGCAGATGTGGTGCCCATATTTAAAAAGGGATCAAAGTCCCAGCCAGGAAATTACAGACCTGTAAGCTTGACATCTGTGGTAGGGAAGCTGTTTGAAAGGTTGCTAAGGGAATATATTCAAGAATTCTGCTGGAACAGGAATATCATTAGCAATAGCCAACATGGCTTTGTGAAAGATAGGTCTTGTCAAACGAACTTGATCGCATTTTATGAAAAAGTAAGTAATAATATAGATGAGGGAGTGGCGGTTGACGTGATCTATTTAGACTTTGCCAAGGCATTTGATACAGTTCCGCACAAGAGGTTACTGTACAAATTGAATGAAATAGGACTAGGGGAAAATGTTTGTGTGTGGATTGGAAATTGGCTGAAAGATAGAATGCAAAGAGTGGTAGTAAATGGCAAGTTCTCCAGCTGGATAAACGTGATAAGTGGAGTGCCTCAGGGATCTGTCCTGGGTCCTCTTCTTTTTAATTTGTTTATTAATGACCTCCCAGAGGGCATAGGAAGCCATGTATCAGTGTTTGACACAAAATTAAGTAAGGTAATAAAGTCTGAACTGGATATGTCTTCATTACAAGAGGATTTGGACAAATTGAGTAACTGGGCAGGCAAATGGCAAATGAGAGCCAATATAGACAAGTGTAAAGTTATGCATCTTGGGTATAATAATAAAAATGCAACATATAGTTTAAATGGTGTTTCTCTGGGGAAATCTACTAATGAAAAGGATTTGGGAGTAATGGTAGACAATAGACTTAGCTTTAGCGTGCAGTGCCAGCTGGCAGCTGCAAAGGCCAATAAGATATTGGCATGTATTAAAAGGGGTATTGACTCAAGGGAGGAAGATATAATTATGCCTCTTTACAGGTCCATGGTAAGACCCCACCTAGAATATGCTGTTCAATTCTGGGCGCCCTTTCTGAAAAAGGACATTATGGAACTAGAGAGAGTGCAGAGGAGGGCTATAAAACTAGTAAGGGGAATTGAAAGTTTTAGTTATGAAGAGAGGCTAGAAAAATTAAACTTGTACACACTAGAGAAATGGCGTCTTAGAGGTGATATGATAACACTATATAAGTATGTTCAAGGCCCATATAAAGGGCTCTCCAAAGACCTGTTCATTAACAGAACAGTACACAGGACAAGGGGCCACCCGCTTAGACTTGAGGAAAGGAGATTTAATCTACAACAGCGGAAGGGTTTCTTTACAGTAAGGACAATAAAGGTATGGAATGCACTTCCGAAGGAGGTGGTGCTATCAAATACATTAGATGCCTTTAAAAGTGGCCTGGATACTTATTTAAAAGAGCATAATATAGAGGGCTATGTACGTTAGTATTGGGATTAATATTTAGTTAGGGCTTGTTGATCCAGGGAGAAGTCTGATTGCCATTTGGAGTCAGATGCTTTCTTTTGGGTCAGCGATGGTAAACAGGAATAGGAAAAGGGTTGAACTGGATGGACGCAAGTCTTTTTTCAACCTAAATTACTATGTAACTATGTTCCAATTTGGGCCCCGTAGCTCCCACAAACCTTGATAAAACTATGAATATGGGATATTGCTGTACTCAGAAGAAGGAGCTGAACACTAAACAAAGCATTTTTAAAAAATCTTCACCTATCATGTGCTTGAAATTCCCATCAACATTGAAGTCAAAGTGTGAAAAACGCTGATTTTTTTTACTTACGTCAAGTTTTACGAGGCATTGGTGGTAAAATGGCAACGTAAAAAATTTGAACACATAAATAAAATGAAAGCCTGGGGTGTCTACATTCCAAAAATATACACTTTTGGAGGGAAATTGTAAAGTGGGGTACTAGTACACAGCCGAAAATGGGACATGGCATCAGTGACGCAAGCTGTGAAAAGTCAAAGTGTGAAACTGGAAACACGCATGTTCCAATTTGGGCCCCGTAGCTCCCCCAAACCTTGAGAAATCTATGCATATGTGGTATTGCCATACTCAGAAGAAGGAGCTGAACACTAATTTTCACCTGTCATGTGCTTGAAATTCCCATCAACATTGAAGTCAAAGTGTGAAAAAGGCTGATTTTTTTACTTACGTCACATTTTACGAGGGATTGGTGGTAAAATGGCTGCGGAAAAAATTTGAAAACATACATAAAATAAAAGCCTGGGTTGTCTACTTTCCAAAAATATACACTTTTGGGGAGAAATTTTAAAGTGGAGCACTGGTACACAGCCCAAAATAAGACATGGAACCAGTGACACAAGCTGTGAAACTTCAAAGTGTGAATCTGGAAACGCGCATGTTCCAGTTTGGGCCCCGTAGCTCCCCCAAACCTTGAGAAACATATTTATATGGGGTATTGCCGTACTCAGAAGAAGGAGCTGAACACTAAACAATGCATTCTTAAAAATCATCACCTATCATGTGTTTGAATTTCATATCAACATTGAAGTCAAAGTGTGAAAAACGCTGATATTTTTACTTACATCACATTTTATGAGGGATTGGTGGTAATATGGCTGCGTAAAAAATTTGAGCACATACATAAAATGAAAGCCTGGGGTGTCTGCTTTCCAAAAATATACACTTTTGGGGGGAAATTTTAAAGTGGAGCACTGGTTCAGAGAGGAATTGCCTGGAACTTTGTGGCTGGACTGCCTTCTGGTAGGATCAGTATGATGTGCTTTAGGATATTTCCTCTCTGTGAAAGGCACTAGTGAGCTAAAAGAGATTGCACCCTGGGTAGGATACTTATCCTTTAGAGCCTCATCAACTCGAGGGCAGGCTCATTCCTAGGTGAGCATCTCTGACTAGCTTTTGCATATGCAAATTACTTTTGGGACTAGTCACCCTAAGGGTAACAGGGTAATCCAGATGTGGACCACTTGCTCGCAGTGCTTAGAGTGGTCATCTGCACCTCACTGATGAAGAGAAAAGAGAAAAGAGAAAAGAGAAAAGAGAAAAGAGAAAAGAGAAAAGAGAAAAGAGAAAAGAGAAAAGAGAAAAGAGAAAAGAGAAAAGAGAAAAGAGAAAAGAGAAAAGAGAAAAGAGAAGACAAAAATTCTTGTCTAATCCGAAGGCCTGAGAACGATGAGTTTGGCTCTTTCTTGTTCTGGAGAAGTCCACTGCCCAGCATTGAGGAAGACTTGCTAGAACTGATGAATGCACATGTGGTTTCTCTGACAAGCAGCACGGAGCAAGTGGAGTCTCCCCTTCACATGTCTGAGGATCAGAGAAGCAAATTAGAGCAGTCACTTGAGACTGACTCCTCCACTGAGGAAGAGGAGAATGAGGAAGGCTGGATCACACAAAACAAACCACAGTACTACTGTGTTTGGCTACTTCTCTTGTTCAGAGAAGAATTGTCTGGTACTTTGGTAGGTTCAGTACGATGTTCTTTAGGATATTTTCTCTCTGTAAAAGACACTCGTGAGCTCAAGAGATTGCACCCTGGGTAGGATACTTATCTTACAGAGCCTCATCAATTTGAGGGCAGGCTTGTTCCTAGTTGAGCATCTCTGACTAGCTCTTTGCATACACAGCCCAAAACAAGACATCAAACAAGTCCCACACAGATGCGCTGACACCACTGCCACCACTACCACTCCACCAATGTTGTATATTTGCCACCCTGCTGAGACCTATGAATTACCTTGTGTTCAGAATGGGAATTTCTGGTTATATGATGTAGCTGACCCTGCTAGCATTGCTGCTTTCTTTTCACCATGCTGTTTAGCAGGTTTCTTTGGCCCTAACTTTTTCCCTCCCATCCTCTAAATTGTAACCCTCCATTCAATCAATAAGCGTATGTCTATATTGCTATACTCCACAATGCAACCCTCCACTTGATCAAGAAGCATTTCTCTATATTCCTTGACAGAATCTGATTCCTCTGAGACATGTTGCTGATAAATCATGGCTCCTTGTTTTCACAAACTGCTGATGATGCATTGGCAGAAATTCTGTAATCTTGTTTTTAAAGTGGGAGTCCAGCAAAGTGACAAGAGTGTATTCCTCATAATTTTTAGTGGACACTATGCAAGGATCTTACTCAAAGCCAGCTAACATGTCCTTGACCAGATGGTGCATGTCTGTGTTGTCATTATGGTAAGATTCCTCAGCCAAGCTCCTCAGTTATCTTTGCAATAAATATATCAATGGTAACACTTAGCTAATTCCTGCCCCTAAGCAACTAACCAGCATGACTGGCTCCTCAAACGGTTTCAGCAGCTTGCATATATCGCACGTTAGTTGCCATTGCCCAGGTGACAGAGGCTACCACCAAAGCCTTCCTGTTTTGTATTGGTACTTGCTAATAGCCTTATTCTGCTTGTAAAGATGCTCTAGCATGTGCAGTGTGGAATTTCACCTGGTAGGGACCTCTATTTTCAGCTGGGGGTGGGGCAGGTTGTATTGAAATATAAAGCTTTGGTGCACTGTAGGCACGGCTAAAATGGGTACATATTTTGTGGTCAATATTCAGCATCTCTCTGAGGGTTTGGATTCTGTCAAGAATCCAGTTACAACTAAATTTAGCACATGGACAAAGCAGGGCACATGCACTATATCACTTATTCTCAATGCAGTCATTATGTTGGAACCATTATCAGCAGATACAAAATCAGCTTTTTAATGAGTGGGGTACAATTCATTCCTCTATTACCTGTTCTAGTTTATTTAATACATCTAGAGCTTAGTGGGATGGCCTCTCAAAACTCTGCATGCACAAAGAGTTGCTGCTGCATGTTAATCTCACTGCCAGATCCAGAGGAGAGATTACTAGCTGATACCTGATGCTTTAAGCTAGTAGTGTTGCTCACTGGTGGTGGAAGGGAAACCGAGTGAGCAAGGCCATTTAGTCTGTACTCTTACCACTCACTTGTTCACATATCTGTTGTCAGGTGTATTTTCTTGCCATACAAGCTTGCCAGACCTTTGCCCTCTACTCTAACTACCTGCTTGTACATTTCTGGCAAAATAACTGTGGCTTGGAATATGCCACCGAGGAGCTACACATAACATCAGTTCACTAGATCCTCAGTTTTCAACACAAGAATAAGGAAACATGTCCACTGCCAACATCTTGATAACCTGGCTAATCTACATGTGTACAAAGAAAGATTTTGATGAGCACTCACCCGGAACGAACAAAATAAATGTTTTGTTCTAAGGCATGATGGCCTCCCAGAGGTGCTACAAGTCATGTTTTTCGCTGCCTTATGCCATTGTAGAAAGGAAATCTCCATGACCATCGCAGATTGGTCTCACCAACAGGCAATCCAGCTCCAAAATGTCAGGCAACTCCTCTCTGCGTGAGAGAATCAGCAAAACCAGACGTAGGTATAATGGGACTTCCCGTTTTTTGAATAATGTCCTGCAAAAAGTGCCACTTTTCTGCTTTTTTTGCCTAGCTCATCCCATTGAAATCAATGGGAACATTGAATTTACTCACAACACATAGCAAATGTTATATGATTTCCCATAGGCATAGTATAAAAGGGGTATGTGTTGGTGGAGTGTGAGGAAACAATCAGTTGAACAGGGAATTTTTTATGGGGGGTTGTTAACTGGTATTGGGGGGAACTTAATAAAATAAACTAAATGCAATAAAAAAAAACATAAGACATGGTATAAAAGGGGTTGGTGGGTTGAGTTTGGGGAAAGAATCAGTTGAACAGGGATTTTTTTTATGTGGTTGTTGACTGGTAATTGGGGGGACAGTTAATAAAAAAATTAAATTAGAAATGAAATAAAATAAGAAATTGGTACTTAACATGACAGAGATAGGGATCTCCTGATGCAAAGCTACAACTGGGGTAGACTGATACTTAACGTGATAGATCATTTTGCAGAGGATGATTTGTAAGATTTGTTGTTAGAGGCTCAAGCCCTGAGGAAACATTGATTTGTAGGACTTACATTTATTAGAGTGACAAGCCCTGAGGGAACATTGATTTGCTTGTTAGAAAAAAAGGCCCCAAAATTGTTTATTGTTTTGCAGACCTACGTTTTTTTTTTTTGTTTTTTTTTAAAAGAACAAGTACTGAGGAAAAAAATGCCGTGTCGTGTCGTGTTGGCCAGTGGCCTGATGTAGATGCGGAATTTGCAACTGCTGTTCTTGCTGCTACTGCTGAGGATGATTGGCCAGCTCAAACCAAATGGGATCAACAACAGCAGTAATATGGGTAATGGATGATATAGGTTCCACTTACCACTACTAGCTCCAGTGATGCATCTGAGACAGTAGCAGCACCATGACTATTTCAGGTATAAGTGAAGAAAAGAAGAAGTTGGCCAATAATGCTTCTCCACCTGCCCCTCCTCCAAAATCATGGGTGTGTTGTTACTAGAATATAATTTTTTCCCTTGAGAGCAGAAACTGTGCCTCTCATAAGCAACTACAATGTGCACAGTGTGTGTGTGATAAATAAGGAAAGGACTGGGAACTGTGGCTACATCTGCATTCACATCAAACACCTGGCACAACTCTTTCCAAACACCACAACACTTAGGATTCCCAATGTGAAATCCCCCCACCAGAAACCAAGTACTGCTGCTGTCACTATGCCCCTTGTCTACACCCCGCTAAAAACACATGACAACTTGCAGATAGTTTAATAGTAATGATGAACCCTCCCAGAGTCAGGGAAATGGGTCAGGGAACTCCCAGGGTCAGGAGAATGGTGTGGGCTCCATTGACGCTCTGCATTACTTCACCACTCCCCTAACACTAGTCCACCAGCTGCTTCACCATTACTGTTATTACTACTAACACCAACCATATACATTTCAGTCCCCAACTCTGAGTCTTCCTCCTCACCAGTAATATGATGATCACCCCGTCCCTCACTAGTAATATGATGATCACCCCGTCCCTACTCCTAACACTCTGTACAAGCTGCTGTACCTTATTAGTAGTAGTATTAGTGGTAGGACTGCTTGGGGATGGCAGAGTCCCCTGCTGTTACAATTGGCATCATCTTCTCCTTCCCCCACCCTGAGAATTACAAGACACACTGGCAGCAGGTTCAACACTGGCAGTAGGCACAGGCAGCTGACCTGTCCTTCTCACACTACTACCCTCTTCTTCCTCCCATGAGATACATTTTTCCAAGATCCCTAGGAGTAATTTAGGGCAGGGCTTATAATTTTAAGTCCTTTGCTACTAGCCAGACCTGAAAAGTTACTCGCCACTGCAAGCCAAAACATACCCACCAGGGCTGAATTTCTACTCGACAGGGCTAAATTTTCACTCTCCATTGGCTAGTGGCGAGTGGAAATTTTGAGCCCTGATTTAGGGGGACTGGCCAGCATTGTGTCTGGGGAATCAGGGAATGCAGACCCTTCAGTGCTGGTAGTGGTTACTTCCTCCTCCTACTCCTCCTCAGACTCACTGGACACATAAGAGTCTTTCCAGCTCTTCCTTTTATTGTTAATAAACCTGCTCAGAGTAATAGCAGTCACTATGAGCCTCTCGCTCTGTAGATGCTTGTATTGTGTTTCACTGTCTGGAGAACGGCACATTTTTATAGAGAAAAGACAAAAACATGTTTTAAAAAGGGGTGACAACTTTCTAGCCATTGAAAAAATAGCAAAGAGTTTGGTACTCATCTAGTCAAGCTGTCAGTAAACAAATATTAGCCTCTTCCCATATCCCAGGATCTTCTCAGCCAAGGACCAATGTATCACCTCAGTCTGGGTTTTTTAAAATTAATGGCCTGGACTAACCATCTTGTTCTTCAGATTTTGAGCCAATAGATTCAATATCTATAAAGAATCTGACTATTACGACTGTGTTTCTAACCTCTATAACTTCAGCCAAGTGAGAGGGAGAAATCCGTGTATTATCCTGCAAGTCTCCGTATATTATTTTTCACAAGGATAAAGTGGTGCTTAGAACTCTCCCATTGTTTAGGTCAAAGTTGGGACTCACTTCCACCTTAACCAAGATTTTGTTCTTCCATCCTTCAGTCCCGATCCAAAGACTGAAAAGGAGAGGAAGCTTCATAACCTAAACATGGTTTGTTGCTTATCTTCCTAGAGCAAAAGGACAAAGGGATTTAGGGAGTCAGATTCCCTCTTTGTGCATTTTTTTGGAAAATTCAAGGGCAAAGCCATGTCTGAGGTCTCTATTGCCCACTAGATCAGAGACTGTATATGTTGGCATACCAGGGAGAAGGTGTCCAGCCTCCAAGCAGAATTAAAGCTCATTCCACAACGTCTCTATCAGCTTCTGGGACCGAAAGCAGATGCTTCATCAGAACAGATTTGTAAGGCAGCCAAATGGGCCTCGATTTCTACATTCATCAGGCACTACAGGCTTGATGTTCAAGCATCAGCTGATGCAAAGTTTGGGACTAGGGTTCTGCAAACTGTCTTACCTCATATCTATAGCATAAATCCATGATTTCATACTTTCTTACCTGGGTGATACTGAGAAACAATCTTTGGCAAATGGCTTTCTCTTCTCTTGTAAATTTGCCCTCCCTTCTGTTCCACTACTTGTGTGAGTGGACACAGAAGAAAAGCGGAAATTTACTGACAGATATTTGTTTTTCTTCTGTGTCCATACATGGCACACCCACCCCTATAACCTGCTATATTTTTATGTTTTACAGTTTGGACAAATATTTAACTGGAGAAGGGGAGGTGAGACTTGGTTTTTAAATTGGTCCTGCCAGCAAGAGAAAAAGAAATATCAGTAAGCAAATTTCCCCCTTTTTCAGAGTTTTTTTACAAGCTGGTGTCCTAAAAATATTTTTTTTTTTTGCAGGGCTTGTTTTTTGAAGCCTGGAGCCTACATACAAATTTCTTTTTCTCAGGACTTGTTTAAAGCAAGCTGGAGGTCTACATACATTTTTTTCAGGACAAGCATTGATTTAAATAAGATAAAAAATCATAGAGTCAGGGAGATGACAAGAGTCATAGAGTTCCTACACATACCGCAACCGCCTCCACCACCTCCACAAGTGATGTTTTTAAAGCAATAAACTTACGCAGTTCTTCTGCTATGTACTGCCATCCCACACTTAGTAAGTTCTTAGTCAAAGCCGTCAAAAACATAATGCAAATGTATGCCAGTGAAATAGTAAACTTGCCAAAATGTTGGTAGTTGACTGTTACTGTTGCCGTTTTGTTTTGTTTTGTTTTGTTTTGTTTTGTTTTGTTTTGTTTTGTTTTGTTTTGTTTTGTTTTGTTTTGTTTTGTTTTGAAAGAAAACTTTAAATAACTGATGTCATCTGGTGCAGCCTGCTGGGATCTTTATCAGTATTTTGTCAGTGTATTTACTCATACCTTTATTCTTATGGAGGGTTTTAAGTGCTGATTCCAGAAGGTTTATAATGTTTTGTTTTAGGGATAGGGTTTTAGAAGTCTTTGCTCTGGATTTTGTTTAAAGGATCTGCAAACTTACCCTTAGAGAATTGCACCTTTTGTGTCTCTTCACATATTTCTGATGTATTTATTTGCATATGGCTGATATTACTACTGGGAGAGTAGGTGCTGTGAATAAACATATATATATATATGGTATATATTTTTTTCCATAGTACAAAAAAGTATTTCTTAAAAAATCCTTTTATGTAAACCTGTAATTGCATCTAACAATTGGATCTAAAATCACAGATTCCCTCTTTGTGCATTTTTTTTGGAAAATTCAAGGACAAAGCCATGCCTGAGACCTATATTGCTCGCTAGACAGAAACTGTATAAGATGGCATACCACGGAACAGGTGTCCAGCCTCCAAGCAGAATTAAAGCTCATTCCACAAGGTCTCTATCAGCCTCCGAGACCGAAAGCAGATGCTTCATCAGAACAGATTTGTAAGGCAGCCAAATGGGCCTCAATTTCTACATTCATCAGGCACTACAGGATTGATGTTCAAGCATCAGCAGATGGAAAGTTTGGGAGTAGGACTCTGTATAGACAATAGACTTCACAGCAGTGTGCAGAGTCACTCAGCTGCTGCTAGAGCAAATAGAGTACTAGCCTGCATAAAAAGAGGTATAGAAGCAAGGGATGCTAATATTATCTTACCTCTGTATAAATCCTTGGTTAGGTCTCATCTAGAATATGGAGTACAATTTTGGGCGCCTGTTCTAAAAATACGGATAAAGATCCCAGCAGGTTGCAACAGATGACATCAGTTATTTAAAGTTTTCTTTTAAAACAAAAGAAAAGGGCAACAGTCAACTATTAACCTTACCCTTGAATCATGTTTCGTGATTATGGCCTATTACTGGGTGAAATGTACGAATACTATTCTTCTCAAAAGCAGGCACTGGAATCGATTTTATAGCCATTCATCTGCCTAATGCCAATTTATTGAGCTAATTATGCTAAAAATACTCCCTTGCACAAAGAGGAGTGCAATAGGGCATTCTGAGTGGTTCTGGATATTCATTTACACATTGTTTAATACCCTGTACAGATGAAAAAGTATAGGTTCAGAAAATGTACATTTACCATATGCAAATTTATGCTAATTGTGGTACCAGTTTGGTTCCAGTGACCTTTCATATGCTAAATTTTTCAGTGATGTCATATGCTAATGTAGATTTTCAATAATGTTTCATATGCTAATGTTGCTATGTGCTGTACCAGTACATTTTCACTTTTGCTAAAAACAAAAGTGTGAATATCTCTATTATGGACACAGGTAAGCTGCAGGAAAATTTGCAACAAAACTACATCCATTACATTGTTATGTTCCTATGTCCTACATCACACATTTAGCTCACAACCATTTTCCTTTGCCTTTGGGCAGGGCAGGAAAAGGACAAAGAAAGTGTCAGCTCCCTTTTGTATCCCTTGCTTCTATGAGAGGGGAGGAGGGGTGTGTCAATCATGTTAAAGTGGGCTGGTGATGGGCAGGGCTTGCAAACAATAAAAGATGTGTGCAGTGAGCTCTTGGGGAGCAGTCTTGGAGGGGAGCAGTGGAGATGGATGGGAGGATGTGACCAGCCAGCCAGCCAGCCAGCAGTCTGTCCAGCCAGGCTGCCATGCCTTGAGTAGGCCCCAAGAACTGTTTCATAGCACAGCCTGACATCCAGTTGAAGTAGCCCAGTATCCCGTCTCCTGACCTGCTTCTTTTCCTGCCTCCGGTCTCAAGATTTATTTTAGCTAAGTATCTCTCTTTTATACAATATTTCTGGGAAAAACACCCTAGTAACCAACGTATAGTGTCTGTATGATAATTGTTGAATTTAGTGCTAATTTGCACTGCAGAGAGTAATTGTCTAGTTAGTATTATTAGGTGTTTATCTAGAATATATTTGATAATATACAGTGTATTGTTCTTATTATAATATTATTGTTTGTTATTAAATATTATTGCTTATTGCTAGTACTGGGGTGTTATTGCGTTAATTGTGGTATTGGTCATTAGAACAAACTTCTCTGGGTATATCCTAAATTAATGGGTTTGCTTTTGGGGTGTTTGGCATATAGATATTTTTCCAAATAACTGTGCTAGTTGAGCATACTGTGAGTCTCTGTTTGTGCAAGGCCTTCATTTTTTGTTCTCATGTCTTTGTTCCCAAGCCACATGGTTGAGGACGCCATTTTGTAGACAGCACATGGTGTGTGAGTTTAACACAGCTGTTATTGTGAAACCCTTTGTTCCAGATTGATGCACTTAAAGCCACAAACTGATAAATCTCTTAAACTATACATCTGCTGGAATTTTAACTGTATGTTGGCGAATGCAAGAATTAATGTAGGTAAAATGTGAGAACTACAATTGCTGGTGATTAATGAGCATTTGGACATAACTGGCATAACTGAAACATGGTGAGATGATACACTTATTAGGCTGTAAATATAGATGACTATTCCCTGTTTAGGAGAGTCAGGATTAATAGATGAGTGGGAAGTGTGTTTATGCTTGAAACCATATCTAAATCCATGTTTAAGGAGAGATAATTGTGAGGAAACTGGTCATAATTTGAGGTCTGGGTATATGCTACAAACCACATTGATGAAAATGTTGAGGCCCAACTGTTATTGCAAATGAGAAAAGCTGCACATCTTAGGTATAATATAAATATGGTAAGTTTTAAACATACAGATATAAAATGCAGACATAAGAACTGACAGAGTGCTAAATAAAGAAGGTTTGTGAGCTTGCTTAGGGATAGCTACATGTTACAAATGGTGGAAATGCCGACATTAAGCAACAATGTATTGGGCCTAGTGATAACAAATAACATAGACATGGTGTCCAATATTAAAATGGAACTAAATATCCCCCAATATTTGTAAATATGGAGATAAGTAGAAAATGCCCTGTTTTATGTTTCCTTTAAATTTAACTTACTATACCAGTGAATTTATGAGGGAAAGCATGGCCATCTTTATTATGTAGTAAAAGAATGGCAGAGCTCCCCGTCCTAATCCCTAACAATCTTTGTTTCTAAGCTTGCCCTCACTAGCTTCAAATGCAGAAAGCACAAGAGATCATCATCTGTAGATGGGAGGGTGGAGGTCAGGGATTGCTCTACAGAGGGGATGGCCAGTCTTGCTTTACATGTCTGTGGTACAGACTAAACAACAAATATTGTGACAAGCACACATTGAGAACAAACAAGATAAAGTGTCTAGCTCTTAGGTAGAATTGCCCCTCAAGGTTGCTAAAAGTCATGTTTTTCACTCCCATGTGCTATTGCAGAGAGGAAATGTTCATATCCAATCCATATCCAAATGTTCCCGCCCTCAGACAGCCCAGCTCCAAAATGTCAGGTAAATCTTCTCTGCATGAGAGAATAAACAAAACCACAGACATACGTTTCGGTCTATGTGGGCCTCATCATTGTTGTGCAGGTAATTCCCTCTAAGCACATGGAGAGCAAGGGCTCATGCCTGGGATCCCCTTTTACTTAAGGTGACTAAGAAACAAATATTGTGAAGAGCACACATAGAGAACAAACAAGACAAAGTGTCTAGTTCATATGTATAGAGGCCCCATAATGGTGCAACAAGTAACTTTTTCACTCCATCACCATCTACATCTCCATCTCATCCTGCTCTCAGACAGTACAGCTTCAAAACATCAGGCAAAAACCACAGACATACATTTCAGCCTATGTGAGCTCATTGGTGTGGTACAACTGATTCTTTGTAGGCACTTGGAGAGCAAGTGCCCATGCCAGGGACACCCTTTCACTTAGGGAGACTAAGAAACAAATATTGTGACGAGCACACATCGAGAACGAACAAGATAATGTGTCTAGTTCTTAGGTATAGTTGTTCCTCAATGGTGCTACAAGTCAAGTTTTTCACTCCCATGTGCATTGCAGAAAGGAAATTTCCATATCCATATCAGACTGGTCCTTACCTCAGACAGTCCAGCTCCAAAATGTCAGACCAACCCTCTCTGCACGAGAGAATCAGCAAAACCACACATGCACGTTGCAGCCTATGTGGGTCTCATTGGTGTGGTGCAGCTGATTCCCTCGAGGCACATGGAGAGCAAGTGCCCATGCCTGGGATCCCCTTCAACTTAGGAAGACTAAGAAAAAATTATTGTGACGAGCACATATCGAGAACAAACAAGAACAAGTGTCTAGTTTTTAGGTATAGTGGCCCCTCAGAGGTGCTATAAATCATATTTTTCACTCACATGTGCCATTGAAGAGAGAAAATTTCCATATTCATATTAGACTTGTCCCGCCCTCAGACAGACCAGCTCTGAAATGTCAGGCAAAACAACAGGCGTACATTTTGGCCTATGTGGGCCTCATCGGTGTGGTGCAGCTGACTCTCTCTACCCACATGGAAAGAAAGGGCCCATGCCTGAGATCCCCTTCCACTTAGCGAGACTAAGAAACAAATATTGTGATGAGCACACATTGAGAACAAACAAGATAAAGTGTCTAGTTCTTAGGCATAGTTGACTCGCAATACTGCTACAAATCACTTTTCATTCCCATGTGCTATTGCAGAGAGAAACTAGATAAAGTGTCTAGTTCTTAGGTAAAGTGGTCCCTCAATGATGTGACAAGTTATTTTTTTCACTCCATGTGCCATTGCAGAGAGAAAATTTCCATATTGATACCAAACTGGTCCCACCCTAAGACAGTCCAGCTCTGAAATTTCAGGCACAACCACGGACGTACGTTTCAGACTATGTGGGACTCTTTGGTGTAGTTTAGCTGATTCTCTCTTGCACATGGAGAGAAAGGGTCCATGCCTGGGATCCCCTTCCACTTAAGGAGACTAAGAAATAAACAATCTGACGAGCATACATAGAGAACAAACAAGATAAAGTGTATAGTTCTTAGTAATGGTGCTACAAGTTACTTTTTCACTCCATCTCTATATCCATATCCATATCCATCTGGTCCCGCTCTCAGACAGTCCAGCTCAAAAACATCAGACAAACCCACAAACATTCATTTCAGCCTGTGTGGGCTCATTGGAGTGGTACAACTGATTCCCTGTAGGCACATGGAGAGCAAGGGCCCATGCCTGGGATTCCCTTCCACTTAGGGAGACTAAGAAACAAAATATTGTGACGAGCACACATCGAGAATGAACAGGATAATGTGTCTAGTTCTTAGGTATAGCTGTCCCTCAATGGTGCTATAAGTCACGTTTTTCACTCCCATGTGCATTGCAGAAAGCAAATTTCCATATCAGACTGGTCCTGCCCTCAGGCAGTCCAGCTCCAAAATGTCAGACAAACACTCTCTGCACAAGAGAATCAGCAAAATCACACACGTATGTTTCAACCTATGTGAGGCTCATCGGTGTGGTGCAGCTGATTCCCTTGAGGCAAGGAGAGCAACAGTCCATGCCTGGGATCCCCTTCCACTTAAGAGACTAAGAAACAAATATTGTGATGGGCACACATCAAGAACAAACAACATAAAATGTCTAGTTCTTAGGTGCAATTTCCCTTGAATGTGCTAGAAGTCACATTTTTCAATCCCATGTGCCATTGCAGAGAGGAAATTTCCATATCCATATCAGACTAGTCCCACCTTCAGACAGTCCAGCTCCGAAATGTCAGGCAAATCCTCTCTGCACAAGAGAATCAGCAAAACCACACATGTACGTTTCAGCCTATGTGGGTCTCATTGGTGTGGTGCAGCTGAGCAAGGGCCCATGCCTGAGATCCCCTTCCACTTAGGAAGACTAAGAAAAAATTATTGACAAGCACACATCAAGAACAAACAAGAACAAATGTCTAGTTTTTAGGTATAGTGGCTGTTCAATGGCACTACAAATCATATTTTTCACTCACATGTGCCACTGAAGAAAGAAAATTTACATATAAAAATATCAGACTGGTCCCACTCTCAGACAGTCCAGCAACGAAACATCAGGCAAAACCACAGACATACATTTCATCCTATGTGGGCTCATTGGTGTGGTACAGCTGATTCTCTCTAGGCACATGGAGAGCAAAGGCCCATGCCTGGGATCCTCTTCTACTTAGGGAGACTAAGAAACAAATATTGTGATGCGCACACATGGAAAAAAATAAGATAAAGCATCTAGTTCTTAGGCATAGTTGACCCTGAACACTGCTAAAAGTCACATGTACAACTGCACAGAGAAAATGTACATATCAATATCAGACTGACCCCACCCTCAGACAGTCCAGGTCCAAAATGTCATGCAAATCCTCCCTGCAGGAGAGAATCTGCAAAACCACAGATGTATGTTCCAGCCCATATGGTCCTCACCAGTGTGGAGCTGCTGACTCTCTCTAGCACATGGAGAGAAAGGGTCCATGCCTGGGATCCACTTCCACTTAGGGAGACTAAGAAACAAATATTGTGATGAGCACATATTGAGAACGAACAAGATAAAGCATCTAGAGCTTAGGTAGAGTTGCCATTCAATGATGCTACAAGTCACTGTTCAATCCCATGTGCCATTGCAGAGAGGAAATCTCCATACCCATATACATATCTATATCCATATCCATATCCATATCCATATCCATATCCATATACATATCTATATCCATATCCAACTGGTCCCACCCTTAAACACTCCAGCTCCAAAATGTCAGGCAAATCCTGCACAAGAGACCCAGCAAAACCACATATGTACATTTCAGCCTATGTGAGTCTTGTCGGTGCGATGGAGCTAATTCTGTCTAGACACAGAGAGCAAGGGCCCATGCCGGGGATCCCCTTTCACTTACGGAGACTAAGAAACAAATATTGTGACGCGCACACATAGAGAACAAACAAGATAAAGTGTCTAATCCCAAGGTATAGTGGCCCCTTGATGGTGCTACAAGTCATGTTTTTCACCCCCATGTGTCATTGCAGAGAGAAAATTTCCATATCAATTTCCATACCAGAATGGTCCCACCGTCACACAGTCCAACTCAGAAATGTCAGAAAAATTCTTTCTACACTTGAGAATCAGTAAAACCACACAAGTACATTTCAGCCTACATGAGGTTCATCGGTGTGGTGCAGCTGATTCCCTCGATGCAAGGAGAGCAAGGGCCTATGCCTGAGATCCACTTCCACTTAAGAGTCTAAGAAACAAATATTGTGACGAGCACACATCAAGAACAAACAAAATAAAGTGTCTAGTTTTTAGATGATTCCTCAATGGTGCTACAAGTCACTTTTTCACTCCATGTGACACTGCAGAGAGAAAATTTCCATATCAATATCAGACTGGTCCCACCCTAAGACAGTCCAGCTCTGAAATTTCAGGCAAAATCACAGACGTAAGTTTCAGACTATGTGGGTCTCGTTGGTGTGGTGCAGATGATTCTCTCTAGGCACATGGAGAGAAAGGGTCCATGCCTGGGATCCCCTTCCCCTTAAGGAGACTAAGAAATAAACAATCTGACGAGCATACATAGAGAACAAACAAGATAAAGTATATAGTTCTTAGGTATAGTGGTCCCTCAATGGTGCTATAAGTCACTTTTTCACTCCATTTCCACATCCACATCACCCCACCCTCAGACATTCTAGTGCCAAAACATCAGGTAAAACCACAGACATACATTTCAGCCTATGTGAGCTCATTGATGTGGTGCAGCTAATTCCCTGTAAGCACATGGAGAGCAAGGGCCCATGCTTGGGATCCCCTTCCACTTAGGGAGACTAAGGAACAAATGTTTCACTCCCATGTGCATTGCAGAAAGGAAATTTCCATATCCATATTCATATCCATATCAGACTGGTCCTGCCCTCAGACAGTCCAGGTCCGAAATGTCAGACCAACCCTGTCTGCACGAGAGAATCAGCAAAACCACATACGTACGTTTCAGCCTATGTGAGTCTCATCTGTGTGGTACAGCTGATTCCCTCGAGGCAAGGAGAGCAAGGGCCTATGCCTGGGATCCACTTCCACTTGAGAGTCTAAGAAACAAATATTGTGACGAGCACACATCAAGAACAAACAACATAAAGTGTCTAGTTTTTAGATACAGTTTCCCATGAATGTTGCTAGAAGTCACATTTTTCACTCCCATGTGCCATTGCAGAGAGGAAATTTCCATATCCATATCAGACTAGTCTCGCCTTCAGACAGTCCAGCTCTGAAATGTCAGGCAAATCCTCTCTGCACAAGAGAATCAGCAAAACCACACATGTACGTTTCAACCTATGTGGGTCTCATTAGTGTGGTGCTGCTTATTCCCTCAAGGCACATGGAGAGCAAGGGCCCATGCCTGAGATCCCCTTCCACTTAGGAAGACTAAGAAACAAATATTGTGACGAGCACACATTGAGAACAAACAAGAACAAGCGTCTAGTTTTTAGGTATAGTGGCCCCTCAATGGTGCTACAAATCATATTTTTCACTCCATGTGCCATTGGAGAGAGAAATTTTCCATATCATATTAGACTGGTCACCCCCTCAGACAGACCAGCTCCAAAAGATCAGGCTAAACCACAGCTGTACGTTTCACCCTATGGGGACCTCATCAGTGTGGTGCAGCTGATTCTTTCTAGGCACATGGAGAGCAAAGGCCCATGCCTGGGATCCTCTTCCACTTAGGGAGACTAAGAAACAAATATAGTGACAAGCACACATCCAGGGACGTGCACAGATATTTTGGGGGGCAGGGGCTCAAATGAAAAAAGGGCACTTCTCATAATTATTTATTCAAAATATATAAATATATATTTAAAAAAAGGGCACGAGGGCACTTTGGACAAAAAGGGCAGGTGCTCAAGCCCCCCTTGGTGTCTATGTGTGCACGTGTCTGCACACATCAAAGGGTTAACAGTTGAATCTTTGGGGGAGCTTCGTTTTTTATGTTAAGTGACAGCACTAAGATTTTTTTTAACAATTTTTTTAAGCAAATAAATGGAATATGATGTTCAATATGCAAAAGTGTCAAGTTATACATTTAGAAAGAAAAAATATCTCAATGCTACTTATGAACTTAGAGCAATTATTTCAGGAGACTGTTGCTAGAGAAAGTCCTTAGAATCCTTGTAAACTACAAACATGGAAAAAGTGACCAGTGTCAAACAGCAGTAGCTGAAGCAAACAAATTTCTGTCTTACATAAAAGGGGTAGTGAAGTGTGGCTAATAGTGATGAGCGAGCATGCTCGGCCGAAGCTCGGTTCGGCTCGAGCATCGCTCTGCTCGGCACATGGCGGTACTCGTACGAGTACCGCATGTGCTCGCCCGCCATGTTCGTGTCTCCTCCCCGCACGTTTCGCGGCTGCTGCGCAGCCAATAAACGTGCGGGGAGGCTCTGACATCGGTGTAATGCCAGCAGCCATGTTGGCTGCTGGCATTACACTGATTGGCTGGCCAGAACCCGTGATCGGGTGCTGTATAGCACCTGACCAGCGAGTTCGGCTCAGTCTTAGCCAGGGAGAGATGAGGATAGGAAGGGAAAGTCAGTGTAGGGAGAAAAAAAGCGCGTTTGAACAACAAAAAGACCCAAAAGTCCTTTTTAGGACTACTGTGTGTGGGGGCAGCAGATATATTTTGTTTTGGGGGGCAGAGTTTAAAAAAAAAAGTCAGATATTCCGTTCACTGTGCCTAGCCGCAGATTAGCAACACATTGTGTTTAGTGTGCAAAGTTGCAGATTAGCAGCACATTCTGGTTAGTGTGCAAAGTTGGAGATTAGCAGCACATTGTGTTTAGTGTGCAAAGTTGCAGATTAGCAGCACATTCTGTTTAGTGTGCAAAGTTGGAGATTAGCAGCACATTCTGTTTAGTGTGCAAAGTTGCAGATTAGCAGCACATTGTGTTTAGTGTGCAAAGTTGCAGATTAGCAGCACATTCTGTTTAGTGTGCAAAGTTGCAGATTAGCAGCACATTGTGTTTAGTGTGCAAAGTTGCACATTAGCAGCACATTCTGTTTAGTGTGCAAAGTGTAAAAAATAAACATCACATATTCCTTTCACTGTGCCTAGCCGCAGATTAGCAGCACATTCTGTTTAGTGTGCAAAGTTGCAGATTAGCAGCACATTCTGTTTAGTGTGCAAAGTGTAAAAAATAAAAGTCACTTATTCCGTTCACTGTGCCTAGCCGCAGATAAGCAGCACATTGTGTTTAGTGTGCAAAGTTGCAGATTAGCAGAACATTCTGTTTAGTGTGCAAAGTGTAAAAAATAAAAGTCACATATTCCATTCACTGTGCCTAGCCGCAGATAAGCAGCATATTCTGTTTAGTGTGCAAAGTTGCAGATTATCAGCACATTCTGTTTAGTGTGCAAAGTGTAAAAATTAAAAGTCACATATTCCATTCACTGTGCCTAGCCGCAGATAAGCAGCACATTGTGTTTAGTGTGCAAAGTTGCAGATTAGCAGAACATTCTGTTTAGTGTGCAAAGTGTAAAAAATAAAAGTCACATATTCCATTCACTGTGCCTAGCCGCAGATAAGCAGCATATTCTGTTTAGTGTGCAAAGTTGCAGATTATCAGCACATTCTGTTTAGTGTGCAAAGTGTAAAAAATAAAAGTCACATATTCCATTCACTGTGCCTAGCCGCAGATAAGCAGCATATTGTGTTTAGTGTGCAAAGTTGCAGATTAGCAGAACATTCTGTTTAGTGTGCAACGTGTAAAAAATAAAAGTCACATATTCCATTCACTGTGCCTAGCCGCAGATAAGCAGCATATTCTGTTTAGTGTGCAAAGTTGCAGATTATCAGCACATTCTGTTTAGTGTGCAAAGTGTAAAAAATAAAAGTCACTTATTCCGTTCACTGTGCCTAGCCGCAGATAAGCAGCACATTGTGTTTAGTGTGCAAAGTTGCAGATTATCAGCACATTCTGTTTAGTGTGCAAAGTGTAAAAAATAAAAGTCACATATTCCATTCACTGTGCCTAGCCGCAGATAAGCAGCACATTGTGTTTAGTGTGCAAAGTTGCAGATTAGCAGAACATTCTGTTTAGTGTGCAAAGTGTAAAAAATAAAAGTCACATATTCCATTCACTGTGCCTAGCCGCAGATAAGCAGCATATTTTGTTTAGTGTGCAAAGTTGCAGATTACCAGCACATTCTGTTTAGTGTGCAAAGATGCAGATTTGCAGCACATATTCCGTGTAATATGAAGAAGGCGGGTAAAAAGGGACGGGGAAGTGGACGTGATCCTGATAGTTCAGGGCGCGGGTCAGGACGCGGAGAAACTGTGCCTGGTGCCAGAGCACAAGAAAGAAAGACATCCACCATACCTAGCTTCATGTCTCATTTCACAGGGCGTCGCAGGACATCACTCTCGAGGTCAGACCACTGCGAACAGGTGGTCGGTTGGATTTCAGCTGATACTGCTTCCAGTCGGTTAAGCACCACCCTGTCTTCCACCAAGTCCACTCTCACTAGCCAAGAGTCTGGTCAACATAATCCTCACCCTGATCATCCTTCCTCCCACCATAGAGGGTCTGGTCAAAGAAGTGATCCCACACTGGGATATAGTGAGGAGCTCGTCTCATCACCAATCCTTAATTTGAACCTCTCTCCAAGCACGCTTGCAGAGGAACATGAAATCTTGTGCCCTGATTCACAACCTCTAGAGGGTACCCAATCACAAGAAGATGACAGAGGTGAACGGCATTTAAGGTCAAAGGAAGTGGATGATGATGATGATGAGACACAGTTGCCATCAAATCAACCACTATTACTGTCTCAAGACCTTGATGAGGAGGATGATACACAGTTGTCAATGACTGAGTATGTGGTGGGATCAAGAAATGAGGAGGATGATCAGAGTGAGGAAGTGGAGGAGGACTTGGTGGACGATGAGGTGACTGACCCCACCTGGGAAGGTGGAGAGCCGAGCGATGACATCAGTCCTGAGGGTGAGCCATCTGCAGCACCGCAACAGGCTGGAAGAGGCAGTGGTGTGGCTACAGAAAGAAGGCGGACCGCACCAAACCGGCCCGCAAATGTTCCACGGAGCACCCCCTTGCGTAAATCTCCCTTGCCAAGGGCTAGGTGTTCCGCGGTATGGCGTTTTTGTTAAGGAAAGTGCGGACGACAAAAAAATTGTAGTTTGCAACCTGTGCCACACCAGAATGAGCCGAGGCATAAACACTAGAAACCTCACCACCACCAGCATGATCCGACACATGGCATCCAAGCACCGTAATAAGTGGGAGGAACGCCCGGATCGCCAATCTGTGTCTGCAGGCCACACCACTGCCTCCTCTTCCCCTGTTTTCAGTGCCGGCCAATCGCCTGTCAAAGGCGCAGGCCCGCATACCTCCCGCCCTGCACCTGTACCATCTGAAGCACCATCAGTGACCACATCCACTTCCCTGTCCCAGCGCAGCGTCCAAATGTCGTTACCCCAGGCATTTGAGCGCAAGCGAAAATACCCAGCCACCCACCCACAGGCCATAGCACTAACCTCACACCTTTCCAAATTACTGGCCATCGAAATGCTGCCATTTAGGCTTGTGGACACTGAGTCCTTCCGCAGCCTGATGGCAGCAGCTGTCCCTCGGTACGCAGTCCCCAGCCGCCACTACTTTTCCCGGTGTTCCGTCCCCGCCTTACACCACAATGTGTCCCGTAACATCACCCGTGCCCTGACCAACGCAGTTACTGGGAAGGTCCACTTAATGACTGACACATGGACAAGTGCTTGTGGCCAGGGACGCTACATTTCCCTGACGGCACACTGGGTGAATGTCGTGGAGGCTGGGAGCGACTCGGACCCTGGGATGGCACAGGTGCTACCCACGCCGAGGATTGCGGGCCCTACCTCCATCAGGGTTTCCGCCAGCACCTACGTTATTTGCTCCTCCTCCTCCGTTTCCACCTCCGAATTCTCTGCGCGCAGCGCCACTCACCCATCAGTCGGTAGCTGGAAGCAGTGTAGCACTGCAGTGGGGAAGCGTCAACAGGCCGTGCTGAAGCTGATCTGCCTTGGGGACAAACAGCACACGGCCTCAGAGCTGTTGCAGGGGATTAGTCACCAGACCGAGCAGTGGCTCTCGCCACTCAACCTGCAACCAGGCATGGTTGTGTGTGATAATGGGCGTAACTTGGTGGCGGCTTTGGAGCTCGGCAAGCTCACACACGTACCATGCCTAGCGCATGTATTTAATTTAGTGGTTCAGCGATTTCTAAAAACCTACCCCAATTTGCATGATTTCTTGACCAAGGTGCGCCGCGTGTGTGCACATTTCCGTAAGTCATCAACAGCTTCAGCCGGCCTGTTGAACCTGCAGCAGCGCTTACAATTGCCAGCTCACCGGCTGCTGTGTGACGTGAGCACGCGCTGGAACTCCACCTTCCACATGTTGGCCCGGCTTTGTGAGCAGAAGAGGGCAGTAGTGGAGTACCAGCTGTTACACGGTCGTCGCCTCTCCGTTCAACTTCCTCTAATCAGAAGTGAGGAGTGGGAATGGATGTCAGACCTCTGTGAGGTTTTACGCAATTTTGAGGAATCGACACAGATGGTGAGCGGCGATAACGCTATTATCAGTGTAACCATCCCACTTCTGTGTCTACTGAAACGCTTGCTGCTCACAATTAAAACCGACTCTTTGCATGTGGAAGAGGTGGAAATGCGGGAGGAAGAGCTTACACAAGGTGATAGCCAGAGCACCCTCACTTCGTCTTCTCAGCGACAATTGGAGGAGGCGGAGGAGGAGGAGGAGGAGGAGGAAGACACGGTTGCCTCCGCTACAGAGGGTAGCCATGGAACTTTAGTTCCATCTCTTCAGCGTGGGTGGGCAGAAGAGGAGGAAGAGGATGAGGAGATTGAGAGTCATCCTCCTGGTGAGGACAGCGAAATCTTGCCTGTTGGTACTCTGGCACACATGGCTGACTTTATGTTAGGCTGCCTTTCCCGTGACCCACGCGTTATACGCATTTTAGACAACACGGATTACTGGGTGTTCACCCTTCTGGACCCCCGCTACAAAGAGAATTTCTCATCTCTCATTCCTCCGGTGGAGAGGACAAGCAAAATGGTGCAATACCAGAAGGTTCTTGTCAAAAAATTGCTCCAAAATTTTCCATCTGACAACGGTGGCGGCAGAGTACGTGCTACCTTGGCCAACCGAGAAGGGGAGAAAAGGGTAGCACACAGCAGTTCCGACAAAGGCAGGGCAACACTCTCCAAGGCGTGGGACACCTTCATGACACCCCGCCAGCACCCTCACCCTGATGCGCAGCCTAGTGTCACAAGGAGGGAAAAGTTTTGGAAGATGGTGAAGGAGTACGTAGCAGACCGTGTCAGCGTCCTCAATGATCCCTCTGTGCCTTACAACTACTGGGTGTCCAAGCTGGACACGTGGTATGAACTGGCACTCTACGCCTTGGAGGTGCTGGCCTGCCCTGCCGCCAGCGTTCTGTCTGAGCGGGTATTTAGTGCTGCTGGTGGCATCATAACAGATAAGCGTATCCGCCTTTCCACCGAAAATGCTGATAGGTTGACACTTATAAAAATGAACAAGGCCTGGATTTCCCCTGACTTCTCCACTCCACTGGAGGAAAGCCCCGGGGGAACATAAAGTCACTTTAGCTATGTTATTTACAATGATGGGAATACTCTGTATTCCCATTCACCCCTTCCACCCAAAAAATGGGTATATGGTTGACTCTCTTCCATATACCCTGGGATATAATTTTTATATAGGGCCAGCTCACCAGCGGGCCCTGTGATATAATTTTTATGTAGGGCCAGCTCAGCAGCGGGCGCTGTTTGACAATTTTTGTATAGGTCAGCTCACCAGCGGGCCTTCTCATATAATGTTTTATTGAGTCAGCTCTCTAGCGGGCCCTCTCATATAATGTTTTATAGCGTCAGCTCACTAGCGGGCCTTCGCATATAATGTTTAGGATGGTCAGTTCCGCAGCAGAGCCTCACCCATAATGTTTTAGATGGTCGGCTCAGCGCACGTTTCCCTCTTAATCATGGCCCCAGTTCAGAAAAATCGAGGAAATTTTTGGGAGAATTTGCCTCTGCGCACGTTTCCCTCTTAATCATGGCCCCAGTTCAGAAAAATCGAGGAAATTTTTGGGAGAATTTGCCTCTGCGCACGTTTCCCTCTTAATCATGGCCCCAGTTCCGAAAAATCGAGGAAATTTTTTGCAGAATTTGCCTCTGCGCACGTTTCCCTCTTAATCATGGCCCCAGTTCCGAAAAATCGATGAAATTGTTTGCAGAATTTGCAGATGATATACAAGTAAATATACAGCAAATACTGTTTGGTAACAATTTTTCGCCTAAAGTCGTTTTTATCTTCCTTTTTGTGTGTTTTACGGTCAGTCTGTAAAAATGGCGTACTACGGGCGAAAAATCGTTCCCAGCAGCGATGTTGGAGTCCAAGATGCATCCAGACATCCTCCCTATGCTGTCCCTGAACCATTTCTGTGGTGTTTCCATCATTTTCTGCCCTTTTCCTATGGACCAGGCACCCTCCCCTCATCAGAGCAGGGGGTGCCTGGTGTAATGCTCGAGTCCTCCCATTGACTTCAATGGGGCTCGGGTGCTCGGCCGAGCACTCGAGCCTCCGGGGGCGCTCGGTCAGAGCACCCGAACACCCGAGCATTGGGGTGCTCGATCATCACTAGTGGCTAATGATTATGCCCTTTTTTCTCCTGTCTTGGTTTTTTTTTGAGTCCTGAGTTATGATCTCATAATTGTAGAACATTAAGAACCCTTTAAATGCCAGAGGGCTACCCAGTGTGCAAAGTGCTGGATATCCCTCTGGCACTCAAAGTGTTAAAATCACAGATGTTCAAAGTAAGAGAAAATGTGTCCTTGAGCCTTGCTCATCAAGTTAATGAGGATTAGTTTTGAGGAAACCAACTACTCAAATGGGGAAATTAAAATTCTGCAAATTCCCATTGATTTAATTAGGGCTTTTAACCCCTTGTATTTAACCCTTTGAGTGCCAGAGGAATATCCAGCACTTTGCACACTGGGGGTTTACTATTGAAATGTTGCATGTAAAGTTTTGCGTCATAAAATGACGCATGTGTTTTCCCACGTCATTTGAAGTGTCGCATTTAAAGTTTTGCATCATAAAGTACGCAGATTCTACATTTCACTTTGCTCTGAATGGCGCATTCACCATTTTGTGCGTTTATGTGTCGCTATATGGGTGCAATAATGATGCAACATGGATGCAATATTGATGCATTATGGGTGCAATAGGGGTGCATTAAGGACGCAATATGGGTGCATTAAGGACGCAGTATGGGTGCAATATGGGTGCATTAAGGAAGCAATATGGGTGCAACCCAAATCCAACCAAAAACCCACCAAATCCAACCCAAAACCCACCAAAACCAAAGTAAAACCCAACCAAACACCAACCCAAATCCAACCCAAAACCCACCAAAACCAAAGTAAAACCCAACCAAACACCAACCCAAATCCAACCCAAAACCCAACCAAAAACCAATCCAAATCCAACCCAAAACCCACCAAAACCAACCCAAAACCCAACCAAAAACCAACCCAAATCCAACCCAAAACCCAACCAAAAACAAATCCAAATCCATCCCAAAACCCACCAAAACCCAACCAAAAACCAACCCAAATCCAACCCAAAACCCACCAAAACCAACCCAAATCCAATCAAAAACCCACCAAATCTAACCCAAAACCCACCAAAACCAACCCAAAAATATTGCACCCATATTGCACCAATATTGCATCCTTAATGTGTCCTTATTGCACCCATATTTCTTCCTTAATGTGTCCTTATTGCACCCATATTGCATCAACATTGCACCCATATTGCGTCATATTGCACCAATATTGCACCCATATTGCTTCATATTGCACCAATATTGCATCAATATTGCACCCATATTGCACACATATTGAACCCATATTGCATCATTATTGCACCCATATTGCACCGTCTGGCATTCAAAGGGTTCTTAAGTTTCTACAATTATGAGATCATGACTCAGGACTCAAAAAAAAATCCAAAACTGTAGAAAAAAGGGCATAATCATTAGCCACGCTTCACTACCCCTGAACGGAATGAGAATGATTTTCTTACTATATAATGTCCGGGGAGGATTGGAACGGGAGGCTGAGTCTGACAGAGGGGAGCAGGGCAGCAACAGCACAGTAGCTGCAGGAGGCAAGTTCAGTGGCGTAACAAGTGGCGTAACCCCCTCGCCCGCAGCAGTCACTTAGCTGATCACCCACTCATCACCCACTCATCTCCCAGCCTCTGCATTACTAGAGCGGCGCACGGGAGCTTCAGTTCTACAGATCTGTCAAGCCACATCGCTAGACCACCAGCAGGGGAGGACTGGCCTGGGGGGCAGGGGGGCAATTGCCCCCTGGGCTGGTCATATGTCTGGGCTGGTGGGCCACTGCATCTCACTAAATCTCCCGATTGCTGCTGTAAATGGAGCTACACTAGTGATACCACAGAGGTACAATCCAAATGGAGCTACACTAGTAGCATAAACCATTTCCCTTGTAAGCTCTATAGTATCTCTAGGTAAGCTTTACTTAAATTGTAAGCTTTGTAGTGGCGCACTAGTGTAGCCCCATTTCAACTGTAAGCTATGTGGTATCGTGTGACTTATGTCACAAAATTAATGCCAATTTTAAAATGAACAAAAGGGGGTGGGCTGGAACAGTGCCCTGGAAGATAATAGAAATGGGCCAATTGAATGTATTTGCCCCCTGGGCCACAAATTGCCAGCCCTCCCCTGACCACCAGGGACTGGAGGTAGGAGTATTGTGGAAGGGGCGATGTGGAGATGGGGGCATTGTGGAGATGAAGGGGGCATTGTGGCAGGGGAAATGTGGAGATGAAGGGGCAATGTGGAGATGAAGTGGCGATGGGGGCATTGTGGAAGGGGCATTGTGGAGATGAAGGGGGTAATGTGGAAGGGGCAATGTGGAGATGAAGGGGGACATTGTGGAGATGAAGGGGCATTGTGGAGATTAAGTGGGGCATTGTGGAGATGAAGGGGGCATTGTGGAAGGGGCAATGTGGAGATGAAGGGGGGACATTGTGGAGATGAAGGGGGGACATTGTGGAGATGAAGGGGCATTGTGGAAGGGGCAATGTGGAGATGAAGGGGGCATTGTGGAGATGAAGGGGGCATTGTGGAAGGGACAATGTGGAGATGAAGGGAGCATTATGGAGATGAAGGGGCATTGTGGAAGGGGCAATGTGGAGATGAAGGGTGCATTGTGGAGATGAAGGGGCAATGTGGAGATTGGGGGGCAATGTGGAGGTGGCCATTGTGGATGAGGGGGCCAATGTGGTCGGGGGGTCCCATGGAAATTCTTGCACCAGGGCCCGGTGGCTTCTAGTTACGCCTCTGGGCAAGTTAACACCCTGAGTGCTAGAGTGGTACTTACATATCACTTTACAATGTGTTAAAGCCTCTCTAGCACTGGATTAAGTTGGCAGGGCTGCACACAGTAAGTAGAAAGCCTGTGATTGAATCGCACAGACTATCTACTGAATTTATAGTTTTCAAAACAGTTGCGGTGTTTATTTCCCTTTGAGTGCCAGAAAGGTGACCAGCGCTTTGGTTTGCAATGCTTTGGACACCCCTCTGGCACCTCAAATGTAAATCCAAACTGAAAAGACTGTTTTTATCCCTTTCAGAGCCAGAGGATGCGGTGTGTTGCATATCACTCTGGTACTGAAAGGGTTAACACGCACACTGTCTTTTCAGTTTGGAATGAAAACATTAAAGGTGCAGTACATTTTTTTTAATGAAAACACATATTTTATAGAGCATTTCCTGTTGAATAAAACAAGGTCACTCCCATCGCTGTCAGATGTTTTATTCAAAACTAGTTGAAGAGCCCGTTACACGAGCCACAGTGCCACTGCCAGCCGGCCACGGGGCAGTCATGCACAGTAGAAACTGCCCACACCACGGCTGATACAGTGCCAGCTGGTTGCAGTGCAGTCATGCACAGTAGAGACTGCCCGTGCCACGGCTGATACTGAGCTGGACACTCCTTTGGAGCGTCCCGCTCTGTATCAGCCACGGGCAGTCTCTACTGCGCATGACTGCAGCACGCGTAGCAGTCTCTACTGCGCATGACTGCGTCGTTACACACGTTTTAGCGAATTATTATATAGGATTTATAGCAGTTTAAATAATCAGGAAGTGAATTTACTGTGTGTTTACTTCCTGATAGTTCTAACTGACAGGAAGTGACAGGCAGTTTCTATCACATTCTATGGAGAACTGTATGTCTTTGACTTTTCTGACTTTCCTCTCCATTAGAATCTAACAGGAAATCTAATTAGAATTTGACCACTAGAGGGCACTGCTAATGTAAAAAAACATGGGTTTAAACTGTAATAACTCTGGAAATATAAATCTCTCGGCAGTGGGAGTACCCTTATTTTACTCAATAGGAAAATCCCTACAATATATATTTTTTCATGAAAAAAAGTTTACTGCTCCTTTAACAATAACAACCAATGCTGGCTCACTCACAGCACCTTTCAAATGCAGAGCAGCAGCCGCTTTTACAATGTGTCACTGCCTGTGACACTTCCGTGGGGCTGGAGTCTAGCCTGTAATTTTGTGAAGTGGCCCTCCCCTTTAAGAAGCCACCGGCCCACCAGGCATGCCCAAATGCCTGATAGCACAATCCGCCCCTGGCTGTTAACCATAAAATGCTCAAGCTGGCTGTAATCTGTATCTCTGAGAGGGGGAAGGGTGGAGCAGGCATCCATGACAATCCCTATTCTCTCTATACCATTCAGTATTTGTGTCCATGTGATCCCAGTCAGTGGGAGGAGAGGCTCCTGTGACAGTCCTGTTTTTTGTATGTGAACAGTTGCTTTACCACAATTTAATTACTCTACTTTTATACATACATACTCTATGTATGAAAGAAAAAGTCCAATCAAAATTAATAGTATTATTTATTTCATACATCTGGTACAGTTTGTTGTATCATTTTCACTATTCTTTTCACTAAATGCTTATGATGTTCTTTTCTCCATTATTTTGCCTCAATTTTGCAGTCAGTAGACTATAGTACAAAACTCCTAATGCCTTTAGAAGCTAATCACTAACACATACAGGACACACATTTTTACTTTTTAAAGTCAGATTATTTGAACCACTTGGCAATACTTGGAATTGTCCTATATGGTGGTGCCTCTTTCAGTGCTTTGCATACTTTACAATAATCTGTTATCCAAGGTTGTTTTGATTTTGTTGCCTGAAATTTAGATCTCCAATTAAAATATTGGTTGTATCTAGGAATATCATTGTCAAGTTTGAGAAGATAAGAAGCCAATTCTTCGGCAGTAGAAAAGTCGTCTACATGGATAAATGAATCTGGGGGTATAAAACGCTCATAATTCTCTCTGGGGGGACCCAGTACTACTGGTACAGTCCCTGAAACTAGTGCATTACGCCAGAGCTTTTCTGTGATATAGTCTTGATGGATTGAATTCTCAAATGCCAGGTAAAATTTATATTTTGAAAGTGTTTCTAAATTCTTATTTCTTGGTAATGACTGGTGTTGTCTTCCATAGATGTCAACCTTTAAGTACTTCTTCAACTCCCCATAATACTTCACTCTCCTGGATTGTGGGTTCCAGTTACTAACTAACCAGGCCACTAGCTTGGTCTTTTTGGGGATAGTGAAATTCTTAATTTCATTGTTATTTTCTATCCAGCCATAAGGAGTGAAGATATCAGAATCAATCCGGTAAGACATAGTGAGATTGATAAGGTTGTCCATAAATGCTAGATTTGGACTATGGGATGGGGACTCCAGATTGAACCAAATCCAGTACTGATTAGTTGGTCTTGGTGTCTGGGGTAATTGGTATCTAGATCTGCACACATCCCTATGGTGAAAAATAACAGCATCTGCTACTGAATACATGCTGCGGTCTACAGTGAAGAAACAATCAGATGAATTATAGGGCTGCGGACATTTATTTAGAGGAAAATGATAATTAAGTGGCCATGTCCAGAGCAAAATGACCAGAGTCCATGATTCTTCATCAGATGTGATAATCTCTTGTTCTGTTTTTTTTTGTCCTCGAAAAGACACAAACAAAATGAAGGAAAATGTAGTTTGTAGGATAAAAGCAAAAAGCATCTTTCTGAAGTGTGATGACTGCCTTAGGGACTCCATGGAGAATGCAAAATTCTCTTCTCAGTAGTTAGATGGTGATCATTTACATAGTTTGCTTGGATTTTCAATACTTCTCACCTCCAACCTTTTCTTAAAATTAAAAACAGATAAAATTTACTTAAAAGTTAAATAAATTAAATAATACTAATTTATGACTATTTAATTACACTGCTTTTCAAATATAGATTGCATTTAAAGGGGAAACCTTAAATGTTTATCCATGACTAAGGCGTGATAAAGAGTTGACAAAGTGGAGTTGACTTCTCCAGTGACATCACTTCTCCAATTCCTATGTTATTCTATGGAGCCAATTCTCTATAGTCTTAAGTTTTGAAGATCTTAGTGCATAGGCTCCATAGAATAACACAGGAACTAGAGAAGTAATAACACTGGAGAAGCCATCTCCTCTTTATCACGCCTTAGTCATGGAGAAACATTTAAGGTTTCCCGAATAACAACTATTATCACTAACAAGTCTTTGCACTACATTTAGGGCTAGATTTAAAGGCTCACTTTAAACCAGCCGCTAAGTGAAAAAGGCACATTGGTCGCAAATAATACATGAGTTACGGCAGATTCAAGGTACTCTACGAGAATAGCTATCGATCGTAGGCACACAAAACACGTAACACAAAAGCAGCTCTCGCTCATGTTAATGCACAACAGGCTGCCAAATCACACAATAACATCGCTCAAAACAACATAACATAACGGCTGCCGTTGTCTAGCAACCCTGATTGATGCAAAAACAAATTCAAACACACAGCCAATCACAAAGCCCCAATGTATCAAAAAACTTCAAATACACCTATATATACCCAAAAATAACCGTCACACACTGTTATCGAATTCTTCAGAGCTAGATATCAGGACCCAGGAGGGGAGGATAGTGATCAGAGAGAGGGAGACAGGAGCGTTCATCGGAGGTACAAGGAGATTTTTGAGTTTGGAGAGAGGTGCACTTACTATACACGTATTATACTTTTGCACATATTACATACACACATACAAACACATGCACATACATACACATAGTCCTTTTATTTTATAACACCTTACACATTTTACATTTTATTTTGACAGTGTGAATCTGTGAGTGAAAGTGTGTGACAGAGAGTGAGTGGATGGAGTGTGTGTCACGGTTTGTTAAGACTCTCAGATGAAAGGTTAGGTAAAAACACAACTTTATTGAAAAGTTTAAGATAATCCCATAGGATTTCATACACATACATATCATACATAGAAACGGCCAATAGGTAATGAGAATAGCAATTCAGGCTCTACCGGCCCTGCCACTATACCGGGCAAGGCAACCTGGGCAAGAATGAATAGGTGGCGTACCGGTCCTGCCAATATACCGGACAAGGCAGTCTATAGATAGTCAAGAGGGAAAAGGCTCTACCGGTCCTGCCAATATACCGGGCAAGGCAACCTATAGATAGTCAGGAGGATAAAGGCTCTACCGGCCCTGCCAATATACCGGGCAAAGCAGCCTATAGGTAGTCAAAAGGATAAAGGCTCTACCGGCCCTGCCAATATACTGGGCAAGGCAGCCTAATGGAACACCATAATAGTAGGCTCTACCGGCCTTGCCAATACCGGGTAAGGCAACCTCAGGATGGAATGATTAAAAGGTTCTACCGGCCTTACCAACATACCGGGCAAGGCAGCCCAAGCAGAAGGTGTCAACCACAGTGACCTGAATGACTGTCAGATGACAATGACAGTATGGAGATGGTAGGTAACGGTTACAAGGTCCAGTGGTAACACCAGGTAGTCTGCACACTCCAGGACTTGTGTACCAAGGGAATAACTAGCTGTCTAGGACTGGACAGCACACTGGGAACCCACAGACTGTAAGAGTAAATAGTAATCCAGAAGGCAATGGAGTGAACCAGCGCCCGCGCGCTGGTAACCAACAAACTAGTAGAGTATAGCCGCAAGGCAGTGGAGCGAACCAGCTTCCGCACGTTGGGACCAACAGATGGCTGTGTAACAGAGCCGTAAGGCAAAGGAGCGAACCAGCGTCCGCGCGATGGTAACCAACAGACTACTAGTGTATAGCCGCAAGGCAGTGGAGCGAACCAGGGTCTGCATGCTGGGACCAACAGATAGCTGTATATTAGAGCCGCAAGACAAAGGAGCGAACCAGCGCCCACACACTGGTAACCCACAGACTAACAGTGTATAGCCGCAAGGCAGTGGAGCGAACCAGCGTCCGCACACTGGGACCAACAGATAGCTGTGCAACAGAGCCGTAAGGCAAAGGAGCAAACCCGCGCGCTGGTACCCAACGGACAAATAGTGTAAAGCTGCAAGGCAGTGGAGCGAACCAGCATCCGCACGCTGGACCAACAGATAGCTGTGTACTAGAGCCGCAAGGCGAAGAAGCGAACCAGCGCCCGCGCGCTGGTAACCAACAGACTAATAGGGTATAGCTGCAAGGCAGTGGAGCGAACCAGCGTCCGCACTCTGGGACCAACAGATAGCTGTGTAATAGGACCGTAAGGCAGTGGAGAGAACCAGCGCCCGCGAGCTGGTAACCAACAAACTAATAGGGTATAGCCGTAAGGCAGTGGAGCAAACCAGCGTCCGCACGCTGGGACCAACAGATGAAAATGTCACCGGAGCGACCGAGGAGCAAAGTCGCCAAAGGAGAAGGAACCGGACGCAGGAGATGAACAGGAACCAGCACAAAGACGGTCAACCGGATCAGGAATGACAACGGAGACTGGCAGCAGGAAACAGCAACCTCGGACGACTACAACCGGAACAGGCACTGGTACACGTACAGCAGGCAGGAGTCTCAGGAACAGGACGAACTCAGGAAACCAGGAACACAGCAAAAGGCCCTTCAAGCTTCTGTAGCATAATGAAAGTGGATGCAGTCTGAGACACCACAAAAGGGCAACCAAAGGGTGCCCAAACTCAGATTAAATAGGCACTGTGAGGCGGGCTAAAGGCAGACAGCCAATGGAAGCCCCCTACAGCAATCACGGGCACAGTTATAGTGTGTCTGTGGGAGTGCCTGGGTGTGAGTGGGTGAGTGATGGCAAGGAGAGGAGGACAGGAGAGAGAGATGTGGAGAGTAGTGGAGGAGGAGGAAGGTCAGGAGGGTATTCCTGAGCAGAGCAGGGGTGGGAGAGGGAGATCCGCAGGGCGGAGGGGGACCCGGCCAACAAGAGCAGGCACACGCAGGACAGGGACAGAACCTGCAGTGGGACGAGGGGTATTTGCTGGGGAGCAACACACGCAGTCAGGGTCAGACCAGGCAGGGCACTCCGGCTCTGAATCATCCCATGCCAGAGGTGACGAGGGCAGGATCAGGGACCCCAAATACACAGAGGAGGAGAACACGGCTCTCGTGGAAGCTGTCCTGGAGAGGCAGAGTGTTCTCCACCCAACGGCGAAGGTCCCTGGCCTGTCAGCGAGGAGGAAGGCAGCCTGGAACCAGATATGCAGCCAGGTGAACGTGGTGGCTCCATGCAGGAGCAACGTGGAGTCCATCAAAAAGCGATGGGGTGACTGCTGGAGGGTGGTGAAGAACAAAATGACAGAGCTCGCCAAGCAAGCCCGAGGCACTGGAGGTGGCCCACCCGTCCCTATCACATTCTGCGGCTGGGAGGAGATGGTGCGGCAGACCATGTCCCCGACCGTGATCGAGGGGGTCGTTGGAGGAGCTGACACTGGGGATGAGAGGAGCCTCCACACTACCGGTAAGTGCAACACTACATAACAACACACTACATCAACCAACACCAGCTGCACACACAGTCACACCTCAACACATGCCCATCACTCATACATACAACTGCACCAACACAGCACCCTGAGGGTTAAAAACAGGACACAACACCAGGAAAAATGTCAAGGTATAACTTGGGACAAACCTGTCAAAGTCCTACTTCAACTCTCCTGTCGCTGTGCTCATCACACACAATACACAAACTGTGATGTTCAAAATGTCGTCTGTTAAATATCATCACGGTTCACACACAGTGTCACCCATGTCCCCACAGGGAAGTCAGCACCTAACCCCTTGAGTGCTAGAGGGATCATCAATGCATCTCTGAGACTCAAAGGGTTAACCAGACAACAAACAAGTCAATAGGCCAACGATCACATGCTACACAGGGGACATTCACTAAGCGGTGACAAAGAGATGGTGGAGACAAAGTAACCCTCACACACCCTCACTTCACCAATACCAGTGTTAGTCTATGGAGAATATGCCAAAACAAGAATCAAGTTCATAGGTTCCCATTGTACAGACTCCATGGAAAACACTGGAAAAGGCGAAAGGAGATCACTGGAGAAGTCACCATCATGTTCACTTCATCAGTTCAACATCACCGCTTACTGAATCACAAAAAGGGTGGATCAGGTCACACATCACAGTGTCCCAGAGAATAACTGGTTGTATGTGCAACACACAGGCCGAAAAGTATTCCACAGAATTAAAGGTGGATGAAGTAGGCCTTGGTGTTGTGGCTGCAATCATTTACTCTAACTTGAAATGACATATCCCACATCTGATTCCCACATGGATCCACAGGGGTGCTGATGTCATGGATGGATGGGACACCAGCCGCTGTTTGCAGGATACACATGGGAAACAAATAGCAACCATTGTACCTTGGTCACCAACAGGCCATGACTGATGGATATCTAGGATTGAGTAAGGTTGCCTCACACAGAAGGATGGATGGGCTCATACACAGAGAAAAAACAGGCCTCAGTCAAAGATATCCCTCACTACTGGCTTGATTGTTGCCCTTAGGATTCAAATGTTTCTAAATATGTCCCAGCACGATGTGAACACAGAGATCAGTTCACTGTATGTGATTGCCTTACTGGCCAGATATGTGCACCCATCAAAAATCAACCTACATTGCTACCATCCAAATACACATACATAGTATATCACACTCTATGCAGATGGGATATATGAGGTATGTTCATATCCATCATATCAATCCAATGTATTGTTGGATGGGCGCACATATATATAGCCAGTAAGGCAATCACACCTACTGAACTGCTCTCTGGCTTCACATCTTGGAAGGATATTACTGTATCCATATGAAGGGTACATATCCACATATATATATGACCATTTCTACTTGTGTGTGACTGTAATGGGATAGCAATGGATAATGTCATCATGATGTAATATCATTGGCATCGTAAAAAGATGTGTCTCGATCTAAGTCCTATCCCTCCAACACACATGGTTATACAGATATTGCTTTATGTGACAGGTGGAGATATCTGTCATTTGACCACACGGAGACTCTTCAGCAGAGACAACATTTCGAGATGAATACCTCTTTGGAATGGTCCACAGAGTGTGCTTGCAAACCATGCACACTCTGTACACCATTCCAATTAAGTATTGTTCTCTAAATGGGGCGATTTTGGCTCTGCTGAAGAGCCCTCGTGTGGACAAATGACTGAAATCTACATCTGTCACATAGAGCAATATCTGAACAACCATGAGGGTAGGAGGGATAGGACTAACAGTGAACAACATCTGTTTTCACAATGTCTACAATCTGACATCAAGGTGGACTTAACCTTTGCCATCCCCCTGGAGGGATAGCCATCCCTACAAGTTGTGAAGACAAATATATGTTGTTGGATTCACCCCCCTGAGTTAAACAGTGGTATTCCTACTGCTGAAAGGTGTGTTGATTCAAAAGGTATCACAGCTCAGACATGGATATGTCATGGGCAATATCCCAGTGGCCTGAAATTGTAAAGTGGTGCTGTTACTACACAATCATATGGACAGCTCTGGTACAGGGACCAGATATCTACATGGGAGTCTGTTGCAACAGCCCCACTGTATTATTTCGGGCCACTGTGATATTGCACCTCAAAATGAAACCTTCACCTGTAATAACTCAAACAACACCTTTCAGCAGTGGGAGTACCCTTGTTTACCCAGGGGGATTAACCCAAACACATATATTTTTCTTCACCACATATCAAAGTATAACTGTCTCCACAAACATATGGCTAAGGTCACTAATCACAACATATTATTTCTCCACACAGCTTACAGCCCTCAAGCCCAGTGGGAGCCAGTGGAGGAGGCTATGTCACCCTCCAGTGAGGAGTACACAGAGGAGGGGACCAGCCGGTGGTCACCATCCCCACCATCCCCATCCCCTCCAACACAGGCTGCACCACCACCCTCTGCACCACCACAGGCTGCACCCCTTCAAGCTGGACCACCACAGGCTGCACCCCTCCAAGCTGCACCTCCCCAGTACAGTGGCTGGATGCAACAGGAGGAGAGGTGGACGTATCCAGCCACCTCCACCAGCAACTACCCTCCAGCAGCAACACCACCACCGCCAGGGAGGCAATGGCTGCCAGGGACAGTGGCCACCACCCAATATGGGCCAAATGCCTCCCAGATCAACCCACCCTCCTGGATGGCTCCACAGCATGCCACAAGGTATGATCCCAGGTGGGGTCCAAGCACCTATCAGTGGCCACCATATGACCCTTGGCCACTGGACTACCCACACCTGGGCCTGATTGGTGAGCCCCAGCGCCCCCTACCCAGGGACATATTCACACCTCCACCAGCACACACATCATTGGGCAGCTCAGAATCACTTGATGTGGTGGGCATATGTCCATCATCTGCAACAGCAACTTCAACAGCTGTCACAGCAGCCACAGCACCTCCAGCAGCAGCAGAGGAAACAGCACCCTCAGCAGCAGAAGAAACAGCACCCTCAGCAGCAGAGGAAACAGCACCCTCAGCAGCAGAAGAAACAGCAGCACCAGGGACACCGGGCACATCCACCTTCAGCACTGCACGCCTCACAGGGATAGAGGCGGGGTGTATGGCCCTTCAGAGGAGACTACTCCGGTCGAGCAGGAGTACAGATAGCAACATCACCAGGAGCAGGAGGCAATCCAGGAGTAACATAGCCCGATTGGAGACCAGAATCCAAGCCCTGGAGTCGGAGGTGGCCGGGGGGAACACACAACTCCACCAGCTCAGGACTAATGGACATGTTGACACAGGTACTTGTGGAGTTGAGGGAGATCAACCGCAGGGAGAACCTGAAGATGGAGAGGGAGAACTTGCATTCCACAGAGGGGTCTACTGCAACCACCCCCCCTCCAGTGTTACTCCTGAAGCCATACCTAGGGGGCAGAGGGTGACCAGGCGATCAACAAGGGCATCCACCTCTGGCACCCAGGCTAAGGCCCCCCACCCAAAAAAGAAAAAATGAAAGGCCCAACCTGTTAACTTCCCCCTCAATAAAGAAACCTTTTTTTTTGGATTCCTGTCTGATTTGCTGTGTCTTCAGTTATGGATTGGGTGGCAGGGTTGTCTCCAATGCATTGCCATACAATGCAGTGAACACAACCTCTGCCTGGGTGAAATGTTTGTGGGATGCTACAACATAGGTTCACACACACACACACACACACACACCATTGTACAAATTCAAATGGAAATACATTCCTGGAGCCATATTACACCACTGTGTTATATGGCGATGTTGTGTATAGAATTTGAACAACAAAACATACCCCTTAGCACAACAAATGGTACAACATTGAACATTCGTCCACATCATATGTTGTGTTTAACCCTTTGAGTGCCAGAGTGGTAGGCAACACATTGCAAAGAAATGCAATGGGGGCCACTCTGGCACTCGGAGGGTTAATGGGATAACCAAACAAACAGCTATGTGACTTAGCGGGGACATAACAAGCAGGACAGATAAATGGGACATGCATCAATATTGTCTTGGATTCAAACACTCATTGTGCAACTGACTTACTGGGGAAGCCAATGTTTTTAACCTAGGATTTCAATGTGTAGCACACACATTGATATCCTGGGGTGAGCACTGGGGTCTCGAGTAAGTTGAGTTGTTGTTTCACTAAGGGGGTAACAGACTTCACCAGTGATAACACATGTCCACTTAGTCTGGTTGTTTGTAGATGTAGCCCATGTACTGAGATATGTCAAAGTGGAGCAAAATTTCAGAACATTGATTATACTGAGCAACACAGATACTGTGGACAGGAATTCACTGTGGAAGTATGTTCCCTGTATCACCTCTTTATCACTCCCACAACACATTAGTGTATCACTGCCACCATCATCTGTTTGCATGGATACATCACAGAGTCCACTCACTGGCAAACAAGTGGTGGACTCCTGTGATGTGGGTGATGCCTTTCCATGTATGGGGGATACTCTATCCTGGGTGTGGTTATGCATTGACAGATGTGTAATCAAATATATCCTCATACAGACACAGATTGAATAGTGATGGTTAATCTTTATTGTGTCTCAAAGTACATTAGAATGTACATGTGTTTTCTGTGTGTATTGCCTATATGCATTGAACACTTGTATGAGAACACTAAATGTACTTTGAAACTAAATCGTACTACTTTAGTAATATCGCTGCCCTGCTCATGTGTTGTCCACAAGGTTTGACAACTCTGTAGATGAGCATCCTAACTGTACAGGTTATTACACTCGAAAATTTGTGTTTTCTGTGTCTATATGAGAATGTTACAGTAGAGGTTTGTGTGAACCTCAGGTCAAACATTGCATCACCAACAACATCACCAGAAACAGCAAAGGGGTGATCTTCATGAAGGTGTGGTCAAGACATCAATCCAGTCACATGGAAGATCTTCAGTTCAAGGATGGATCGTGTTATGGATGCCTGTGGGACAAGAGGACAGGATTTGGAGCAGTAGACCTGAACTGATCATCAAGCAACAACAATTTTGACTTTTTTATCCCCTCAATTTTCTCAATTACAGGTGAGTACACAAACCATTGCTTGGCAATGTGTTGTGTACTTATCTGTAACCAATTATGTGGAGAATTAAGGACATGTGCACCAGCCCTATGGATATGTGCCCCTGACATGTATACACACTAGACATGTGCGAATTCATTCGGAGACATTCGGATTTCGTCGAAAATGGGGTCATTCGGAGACATTCGGACAATCCGAAACTCAAGGGTCATTCGGAAAAAATGATCCGACTCCGAACAGCCCAGGTCCGAAATTCGTCAAAACTTTCGGAAGTTTAGGCAATCGACACATTTCCAAAAGTTTTGACTACTTTTGACCAGGACTTTTTTGTACTTCCTGTGCGCGCTCAATTACTTTCCCTCCATAATTTTCCCTCCATGTCTCTAGTCCAATTCCATTCTCCGTTTCATGCACTACTTCCCTCTTTTGTCTGTATTCGAATAGCCTTCTTCGTTTCATGATGGGGGTTGGACTAATGACACAGTCACACAGACAGACAGCCTGCATTTCCTCATTGGGTTGTTGGAGCTCAGAGAGAGAAGAGATTAGAGAGTGTACAGTTGTTGTGTAGGCAGGCAGGTAGCATTAGGCTAGGCATAGGTAGGCAGCCAGCATTAGTTCCAGTTATTGCCACTGCAAGAGCAAGTGATATTTGTTCCTGTGCAAAATATAAAAAAATATTAGGTATTTGTTCGAATACAGGGCCCAGTGGGTCCATGGACCGAGGCGGCACTTTGACAGGGGCGGCAATTTGCCGTCCCATAGCATGTTTATTTTGTGCTCTTCTGCCATTTCTGTGTTGCAGGGTGTCCCATCAGTGTGACTGTCAGCAGCGGGGCAGCCCTATGCTCTCTCAGTGGCGATGCCTGCTGGCTGCTTCAGTGACGTGAATTATGTGATAGTGAAACATTATGCCTATTTTGTATTGTTTATCGCCCACCTAAAGTCAAGACTTGAGTAAATAGGTCTACCATCCCAGATTTGCTAGAGAGGTTTTACAAATACAGGAGGGTGCCCCCTGTACGAAATGAGTCTAAACATTTGGGATCCCTAGTATGAGTGCACAACAGTGCATGATGTGTCCTGAACAGGATTGCTGTGAGGTGTCTCCACCCAGAAGGTGCTGGCCGGGCTGAGCTTCAACATTGCGACAAGTGACCAACTAAGAGCACCGTGCCGTGCAGCCATAGCATCACCCCCTCCTACTCTCTGGGTCCCGCTGACTGGCAATAACAGGTGAGTCACTAAGAGATCTGAAGCCTTTCTGGAAGTCCTTTCACTTGGAAAGGGGCTAGGTATTACTTGGGGGAGTTGCCTCGTGTGTAAATAATTTCTAGGTGGGAGATGAATGTGCATCACTTATGTGTTTCCTAACAGTAGTTAGAATACAACTCCCATCATCCCCTGATTATGACATTGGGAAATGCCCAGCAATTACCGTAGAGCCCTGTATTGCACACTCACGGAAAACGGTGATATTGCTATACTAAGACAATGCTGTGGATCCCTCTTCAGTATAGATGTCAAGCATTTTTTTTTATTTCTCTCCTGTGTTGCAGTTTGTTCACAACAGAATGTCTCAATTTTTCTTTTTAACACATTACATCTATCACATTACAATCATTGATGTTTATTCTTGATGTAGTATGAAACTCTACAATGTATATACACATAGAGTTATCTGATATGAGGGGAAATCAGGATAGGAAAATGAGAGAGAGGAATTTGGGTACTAAAGAGGGACAGTAGGGTAGTAGGCTGGTACCAGAAAATGAAACCTTAATCTTTACCCATGTACTAACATAGAATGTGACATGTAGTTTGTCCATGTTCGAGTCGACCACTTATGTTGAGTAGGATGTGACAGGCATGGGTTTTCAATGTCGAGCATATGCTAAATTGAATGACAGGCATGAGGTTTCGATGTTCGAACATATGCTAGATTGAAGGACAGGCATGGGGTTTCGATGTTCGAACATGCTAAATTGAATGACAGGCATGGGTTTTCGATGTTCGACGTTTGCATTGTGACTGGCATCCCGTGCTAGACTAGAGGTGACATGCACAGACTTTCAATGTACGATAATGTCCGTTTTTGGGATGGATCTTTTTCTAAATGCACACCCTGTCTGCAAATAATGATAGCAGCGTGCATGGAGGCGCACTGCTATAATTTAACCCATGTTAAATTCGGCCGAATAATTCGGAATGGATCAGAATTTCGTCCGAATCGAATAGGCCCAGTTCGAAATTAGGATCATCCGAATTAGAAAAAAAAAAATTGTCCGAATTCGAATTTTACCGAAAATTTTGCCCGTGCACAAGTCTAGTACACACATCAAAAAGTGTTCTGAGAGCTCCATGGATGTAATGACATTGGGCTGCCACTGTGAAAGTGACAGTGGCAGCCCAATGTCATTTGTTCCATGGAACTATTAGGACATATTTGTTGATGTGTATTCATGTCGGGGGCACATATGTCTGCACACTCACAGGTCAGCATGGAGTCTCTGGTAATCTGATCTACGTTTCATGACCTCTATGTTGTGTAACAATACCACTGTACATCCACCCCTCTGCTGGTCTTCTCAGCTCTAGCACAGTACAGGTCCCATATTGAGTCCAATGGCCCTTTAACCCCTGATGTGCCAGAGTATTATCCAATGCATAGCATTGGATAATACTCTTTTGCTACTGGGCTAGCATGGTTGCTCAGGCTATGATCATGGCATATCCAGTTAGTTGCTGTCAATCAAGCCCTGCAAGGTGATGAACATGGGTTATATGTTGTACCTTGTTTCTCCTGGGGGTGTGTGTGATATCCTTGGGGTCTGTATGTCAATATGGAGAATGGAATGGAGGATGGTTTTTGAATCCACACACACAATTTGCCACATCCATGGCATGGTTGATGTTTGGGGCCATGCTGCTGCCAGTGCAGTGCTGTGTCAATGTTCCTGTGGGGTGAGACAGAACATAATGTGCAGTGTGGTTAGTGTCACAGGACTGATGGGGGACTTGCATGGATTGTTTGCATGCCTGTGTTATACTCACAGGTGAAGTGTTTCGTGATGAGCGTGTCTCTGATCTGCGCCCCTCTCAAGGTCTCCTCCACATGGCCGATATCCATGGGCACTTCAGGTATGGGGGGGTCCTGGATGTGATCCAGCAGCCTGGTGTCCACTGCGATGTTGTGCAGTATTGCACACGCCACAATTATGTCGCACACCTTTGCAGGTGCATACTGCAGTGCTCCCCCAGAGTGGTCCTGACTAGTGTTGAGCGAGCACCCCGATGCTCGGGTGCTCGGGTGCTCTGACCGAGCAAAGCCGGAGGCTCGAGTGCTCGGCCGAGCACCCGAGCCCCATTGAATTCAATGGGGCGACACGAGCATTACACCAGGCACCCCCTGCTCTGATGAGGGGAGGGTGCCTGGTCAATGCCCCCCTTCATCTCCACAATGCCCCTCTTCCACAATGTCCCCCTTCCACAATGTCCCCCTTCCACAATGTCCCCCTTCATCTCCGCAATGCCCCCTTCATCTCCGCAATGTCCCCCTTCCACAATGTCCCCCTTCCACAATGTCCCCCTTCATCTCCGCAATGCCCCCTTCATCTCCGCAATGTCCCCCTTCCACAATGTCCCCCTTCATCTCCGCAATGCCCCCTTCATCTCCGCAATGCCCCCCTTCCACAATGTCTACCCTTCCACAATGTCCCTCTTCCACAATGTCCCCCTTCATCTCCGCAATGCCCCCTTCATCTCCGCAATGCCCCCCTTCCACAATGTCCCCCTTCCACAATGTCCCCCTTCATCTCCAAAATGTCCCCCTTCATCTCCAAAATGTCCCCCTTCATCTCCACAATGCCCCCTACCTCCAGTCCCTGGTGGTCCAGCGGAGCGTCTGTAAGATCTGTGCCTCCTTCCGGCACAGATCCCTGCCACCCGAACATGTCGGGCGAGCACATGGCGGTACTCGACGAGTACTGCCATGTGCCGAGCAGAGCGATGCTCGAGCCGATCCAAGCATCGGCCGAGCATGCTCGCTCAACACTAGTCCTGACATCTAAATCTTGACTTGAGGAGGCCAAAGGTCCGCTCAATGGAATTCTTCATTCTGCCATGACCCTGGTTGTACCTTTCCTGGGCATGTGTTTGGGGACTGGCCACAGGGGTCAGTAGCCAGGACTTGCAGCCATAGCCAGCATCACCTGTGTAATGTGAGTGACATGGTGAGACAGGGAGCACATGTTGTGTGAATGATGTTTTGTGTGGTGGACGTACTAGCTGTGGGTCAGGTGCATGCTGAGCAGCTTTGTATGTACGCCTGTGTATGTGGTGTGATTTTTGTATTGTGAACTCACCCAAAAGCCATCCCCCTGTAAAAGTTCCATTCTCGAAATCTCTGTGGACTGAGGAGTTTTGTAGAATGTATGAATCATGTGAGCTGCCAGGATACTTTGCACAGACATTCATTATCCTCATATGGCTGTCACACACTATCTGCACGTTGATGGAGTGGAAGTTCTTCCTGTTGATGAATAGCTGTGTGTCACATGCTGGGGCTTTAATATGGACATGGGTGCAATCTATAGCACCCATGACCCTGGGCATGCCTCCCCTTGCGTAAAAGGCCTGCTTGACGTGTATCCAGTCTATGTCGGTGGTGGGGAAATGTATATAGCTACTGGCCTTGCTTTTGAGGGCTGGCAGGACCTGGGCCAGCACCCTGGAGAATGTGACATGCCAGATGTGTAACCCTCAGTGGACTGGAAGGCCCCACTTGCCATGAAGTGTATGGCACACAGTAGTTTTTGCAGGCCAGGTAAGGCATGGTTGTGGATGTAGATGGGATCCACCTGATCTTTGATGACCTCATACAAGGCAATGATGCTGTCAGGCCTCAATCTGTAGGGATCAATGACCTCATCATCGCTCATTCCAAAGAGGGTGACCCTTGGGCGGTATACCCTGGGCCTTTTGGTCGTCTATACATCCTCTGCTGCTGTGGAGCATCCTGTTGCTGCAGCTGTGCATCTGCAGGCAGGTGCTGTCCTCCAGGTGGGGATGGACTCCTGTGTGGCTGCTGAGCCAGAGCCTCCTCACTTGCAACAGGTGAAGGCTGTTGATCAGGTGTGCCTGGGGGTTGCTGATGTTCCCTACCTCTCTCCCTTGCACGCCTTCTCCTCAGTCTTCGCAACAAAATGTAACCCAACATACTGATTGAGCTCTCTATCTCTCTCTCTCTCCCTCCCTGAGTGGAAAACAAGCCACAAGTGAGTGTGGTGAGTTGTCCCTTTAAGTACTTGATATGGCATTGTGTAGGTGTGGTGATGAGGTGAGTGCTGACCAATGGAGAGTTGTCTTTGTCCAGGTAAGTGTTTGCAGGTGTGTGTGTTTTATAAGATGTGGTGTGTTGTGCTTGGTATGTGTCTGCTATTTGCGGGTGTGCAGTTGTGGGGTGCAGGTCGCGTGTCGATGTTGCCCAGGTGAGCTTGTATTTTGAGGTGTCCGCTTTGTGTGATAACCCCCATTATTCCGTGTCATGTTGTCTTGGTGTTTTTTTGGGGGTCCTTGTCCCTGTGGTGTTGCTTGTTGTTGTGTGTGACAGTGATTTGTGTTGTCTGTCCATGTTTTTGTGTTGTTTTGGCATTGCACGGGTTAATTTTTCCATTTACATGCTTATGTGGTAAGCATTTTGTGTGTTTTCCTATGTAACGGGTGTTTGGTTTTGCCTGTTAAGTGTCTAACGTCTGAGAAAAGTCGGTCTTAACTTTTTTCCGTTAGTTGTGTCTTTTTTTCAGCCATTATCAGTACCACAAGCCTTTGAATGGCTCTGGGGAATGTTGTTCCATGCGTCTCAATGCACGTAAGTGTATCGGCCGTTAGGATTCTGAAACTGCCGTTAGCTGTTCTTTAGACGGATCTTTGAATTGCTACATGAAACTTAACGCACCCGTTAGTGATTTTTTTTACTAACGGCTGCCTTTAAATCTAGCCCTTAATCTCTCTCTAAATGTCAGCATAGGAGAGTTATAGAGTGCTCCTAAAATGTACAGATATTTTATTTGTTGAATCCTTCTGTGATGATCTAAAGTTTTACAATTGATCAGTAATCATCTGGACAAGGTAGGAGAACTGCTGGAGTGAGTAACAACGTATCTTGTAATCCTGGCTTCCAATGGGCACAAGGTAATTGACTGGCTTACTGTTCTTGAAAAATTACCATTGGCCAAAATGTACATATGGAATTATTTCGGACTGTAGCTTGTAGCATTATCTCCATGTCAAGCTAATGTGTACTTTTTAGGCATCTTTACAATATTGTAGTTCCTTATCACTCTGGCACTTAAAGGGTTAAGGCCAGCATATAAATGCTGTATCATTTTTGGAGGCATATTTAATCCTTTGAGTGCCAGAGAGTTACACAATGCATTGCGGAGCAATGTGTTGCATACCTCTCGGGCATTCAAAGGGTTAATTTGGACATTTTTTTTCCCCTCTTTTCAGTGACATATTTGGGAAGAAGAAGACGATAAGACAGAAGATAAGAAGAATGAAGATGAAGAGAAAGAAGAAGATAGAAGATTACAAGATACTGAATTACAGTGGATGGGTGTTAAGATTGTGTTATGGCTAGTATTCTTTCACTTTATTGTTATGGGTAGTGTAGGGTTTGTATTTGGGAGGGTGAATGTGTTTTAGCTCAAGCTCAGTGTTTGACAGTGTGTCAAGCACCGAGCGTTAGCCGTTTTCCTTTGATGTTCACATTTCTCATGCTATAAAATACACATCAGATGTTGGGCCAAAAGTCAGGTTCTGTGGCATAACGTTCGTTGTGGTTTCTGTTGGTAGGGATATTGAATACCAATGGCAACAGTGTGTATACCAGTCGGTATCCATTTTTGCCCTACCGACAGTTTTAACAGGGCATATTGAATTGAGGCCTTTGTGAGAAAAAGTTCAAGTTAGTTGAATAAGTTAAAATTGCATTTTTAGCTATTTTTAATGGGATGGATAAAATCCACAATAGAAGTTTCTGTTGTCTTCAAGTGATCAGCAGGGCTGGATTTACATCTCAGGAGCCTGTAGGCACAGAAATCTGAAGCGCCCCCCCCCTCCCACTGGCCATCTCCACTGGACACCTCCACAATGCTCCTAATCTCCACACTGCCCCCCATCAGCTCCATATTTCCCTCATATTGCCCCCATCATCTCCACTTTGCCCTCACACTGCCCCCCATCAGCTCCATATTACCTTCACATTGCGCCCCCCCTGTTTCCTACCTCCTCCCTGGTGGTCCAGCGGCGTGGCAGGACAGGTCTGTGTCTCCTTCTGCCCAGACCTGTAGCTGCTGGCGCTCCCGTGCAGTCTTCTCGTCAGTAATGCAGAGCGCTGGGAGATGATGTCATCTCCCAGGCTCTGCATTACTAAAGAGCTCATGAGGGAACTCAGCAGCTACAGGTTTGTGCCGAAGGAGGCAAAGACCTGACGGGGTGGGGGGTTAGTGCCCGCAGCAAGGCTAATAAAAAAAAAAAAAAAAAATGGATGCCAATAACAGGTGCCCCTCTGTGGGGTGCGCCTGTAGGCAGATGCCTACTCTGCCTTATGAGAAATCCGGCCCTGGTGATCAGGAGAATTGTTTGCCATCCCTGACCAAGTGAAAAACATTAGGGCAGAGGCTATAAGCTGATCACTGACCTGATAAACTGAGTGATCAACATAACCTTGGGAGAGATGCACTAAGGGGCATTGATATGGCCATATGTGTCTAAAGATGTGTGACGAGCACATTGCATCATCATATACACTAAGAATTCAGTATGCTTGGGGAGAGGGGAGGAGAATTCCCACATTGGCATGCAGGGTTGTTGAACTGCTGGTGATGTGTAAGGGATACCCTCCCTTATACATAGCCAGCAGTTCAACAACCCTGACTTCTGACTGCATGCTCTCTGTTCCCCCACTTGCCCACTAAGTGAGCAGAGATGAGCCACTCAGACTTCGGCACCACAAACAGAATCAGTTGTTAAGTGGGTTAGCCACATATCAGCTGATTTATGTAAAGAAAGGATTCAAAAGACAATTACAATAGAGTGTCTTGAGTGTCCTATATTTACATGACAACCTGGAAGATCAAGGAAATTCAAATAACTGTATTTCCAGAATACAGCACAAGGAGTACCCTGCATACTGAATAACTGGATGCAGAGATCTTCAACCTACGCCCAGTTTATACACGCACCTTTAACCCTTGGAGTGCCAGCATTGCACACTCCACTGGCACTTAAAGGGTTAACCTGCAGTAAAGATAGAAATAAAATGGTTGCACATAGGACCTGCTTCATTTATACCCTCCTATACGAGCAGCTTTCAGTGCCATCTCTGATCAAAGGGTATATGGAAGGGAGACCTCAGTTGGCATTTACCTTATCTGTTCTCCATACAATCATATAACTAGCTTTTCACTCTCTGCTTGTGACTAGGGATACATGAAAAGTTCAGTTTTTTTCCAAAAGAAGTTTTATTTAAAAAAAAAAAAACCAACATCATGATTTTCTGCTTTTCCCATTGAAAATTCCTGAAACATTTTTAAAGACGAATTTCCACCTTGTTGGTTGCTTCAGGTGAGAATTTCTCATAGCACCCCTTAATTTCCCACTGGCCTAACTATAAAAACCAAGATTTTCCAGCAGTTAAGTGTATGTTTTGTTAGACTTGGGGCAGTGAGGGACATGCAAATTGTGAGTTAGAGTTAGGGCAGTAAAGGTCTTTCAGATTTTGTGAGATAGTGTTAGGGCAGTGAAGGTCAGTCCAGTTGTGTGAGTTAGTCTTAAGGAAGTGAGGGACATTCAGATTGTCTGAGTTAATGTTAGGACAGAGAGGGTCAGTAAAACTGTGTGAGTTAGAGTTAGGGCAGGGAAGGTCATAAAGACTGAGTGAGTTAGTGCTAGGGCAGTGAGGGTCAGTCAAATTGTGTGAGTTAATGTTAGAGCAGTGATGGCCAGTGAAGTCTGTAGTGTAGTGTAGTGAGTGATGTGTGTGTTTTCTTCGCTTCATTTTTTTAATAAATTCTTTTGTCTTTAATACTTTTTATTTATAAAATGTTTTGATATAATAATACTTTCTTATAAGACTTTTTTTCCTTTATATGAGGAGACTCGCGTTCAATGTCAAGCAGTAGGACTTTGAGGAGATGCGGAGGAGGGCATCATCCTCACCAGGGGTGCATAGGCTGTCTCTAAATCTGGGTGTTATCTCACTTGCCAAGATGGAAGGAGAAGCAGCAGCTCTACAGTGGAGTCCTAGCGACCTGCACCAACAATGGTGTTGATACCAGGTGCTCCACCCTTATCACTAGGTAAATTGCATAGTGGTGATGTCAAGTTTAGTCTGTTTTGTGCCTCACTGGTCATGCACGTTCAGGGAGTTTCTTCTTCTGTTCTCTGCGTTGGTCGGTGCTGTTTGCACATATGATGTGCTCTGGCCCCTTTTCCCCTGTCATCAGCTTGCTTCTACTTAACATGTAGCTATGCTACATCTGATGTGCTATCAAAGTGTCTAGTCTTGTTACCCTGTTCCTGCCAGTTCTGATCCTGATCTCCTTTTGACGACTAACTGCTTCATTCACACCTAGCCTCAGCCTGAAGTTTTGTCTTAGCTTGATTCTTTGTTGAGGACTACTGATTCTTCCATACCTAGCCTCACCCTGCTTTGTTCTAGACCTTGTCCCAGCCTGCCGATTTGGACACATCCTGGTCTCCTGTTGCCAACCTCAGTTTTGTTTTGAAATAGCCTCTGCCTGTTGTTTTTATTGTATTATGTTCTTCTGAAGCCTTCTCAGAGGCTTTCAGTCCAGTTGTGTGCTTCCTTCTGTGGCCTTTCGGGCTCCGGCCTTATCTTTCTTACCAGTCTTATCTTAGGGTACTTCTGGAGTTTACACGCTATTTCTATCAGTGGTAGTTTATCCTAAGTCACCATTGGCTCCACCAAAAGGGGCTAACTAGCTTCGTGGCTAGCACCTTTATCCAACCTAGGCTGCAACACATTCTGCCACAATTAACCTACATATCCTAGCCTCAACATCTAGCTTCTAGCCCTAATAACCCTTGTTGGAGGAGTCTCTTATTCCATAGATCCTGTAGTGTTACCAGAGTGTTGTTCATCCCTAGTCCTGACAGGCGATGATTAGGGATTGGCAAAACTTTTCACCTAAAAAGCGAAACAGAATAAAAATGGCACTTCCCTAGGGGGAAATTTCTTGTGAAAATGTACACTTTTCCTTTTTTTTGCCTAGCTCATTGTATTGAAACCAATGGGAAGACTGAATTTCCCCACCTCCACTACCACCACCACCACCACATGGCAAGTTTCCCTTCTTTTCCCTCAGCCATATCTTAAAAGGGATGTCAGGTTTCTGTAGCATGAATATTTTTGAGCTAATTAGGATAGACACATAACTGAAAATGTAGTATAGAGAGTCTTGTAGGCAGTCTGGGGCACTCTGAGGCTTGGTGAAGGGAAAAAGGAGGTTGATCCAAAATACCCCAAAATATTGGATGACTGATACAGGCAGCAGTTCTCCAATTTCCTTCCTGATCTGACTGTTATCTCTGTGCTTGAGGAGTGGTGAGAAAGGGTCAACGTAGATTCACCTCAAATACCAAAAGATTTTTTCTCACTGACTGGGATGAAGTATAATTTGAACCCTATAAATACATAATTCATTAGGGTAGAAATGAAATTATAAGAAACTAATAAAAAAATAACCAACGGACTCTTTATAACAAAATCACATAGCTATAGTGGTGATAATTACTGCAAGCTTACGTTCCATTAATATGAAGCACACATTATGAATGAAGGTAAAGAGCATATTAAAGAGCATATTGAAACTAAATTTGCTATCAAATATTGGTTGCTTTCTAGTGTTGAGCGAGCACCCCGATGCTCGGGTGCTCGGGTGCTCTGACCGAGCACCCCCTGAGGCTCGAGTGCTCGGCCGAGCACCCGAGCCCCATTGAAATGCATGGGGCGACACGAGCATTACACCAGGCACCCCCTGCTCTGATGAGGGGAGGGTGCCTGGTCAATGCCCACCTTCATCTCCGCTATGCCCCCTTCATCTCCGAATGCCCCCTTCATCTCCGCAATGTCCCCCTTCATCTCCGCTATGCCCCCTTCATCTCCGCTATGCCCCTCTTCCACAATGTCCCCCTTCATCTCCGCTATGCCCCTCTTCCACAATGTGCCCCTTCATCTCCGCTATGCCCCTCTTCCACAATGTCCCCCTTCATCTCCTCTATGGCATAGAGGAGATGAAGGGGGACATTGTGGAAGAGGGGCATAGCGGAGATGAAGGGGCACATTGTGGAAGAGGGGCATAGCGGAGATGAAGGGGGACATTGTGGAAGACGGGCATAGCGGAGATGAAGGGGGACATTGTGGAAGAGGGGCATAGAGTCTATGCCCCTCTTCCACAATGTCCCCCTTCATCTCCGCAATGCCCCCTTCATCTCCGCAATGCCCCCGTACCTCCAGTCCCTGGTGGTCCAGCGGAGCGTCTTCAGATCTGTGCCTCTTCCGGCACAGATCCCCGCCACCCGAACATGGCGGGCGAGCACATGGCGGTACTCGACGAGTACCGCCATGTGCCGAGCAGAGCGATGCTCGAGCCGATCCGAGCATCGGCCGAGCACGCTCGCTCAACACTATTGCTTTCCTTTAAAATAATTTATTATATTAGCATCTGTCTAAAAAAGACAAAGGAAGAGATATGGCACTGAGATTGTACTCAAATGACTAAATAAAACAATTCAAATTATAGTCTTCATTTAAAGGGATAGTAAAACTTAAGAGGTAAAAAAAATATGTGTTGTAGGGTTTATGTTCACGAATAAAACAAGGGTACTCCCTCTGCTGAGAGATATTTTATTAAAAAATTATAACAGCTCAAACTTGAATATTTTAGGTGCAACATCACAGTGGTCTGAAAATTTACAGTGGCACTGTTGCTACACCATCCTATGGAGATTTATGGTCTATGGACCAGAGCAGTTCATAGGATGGTGTTGCAACAGCTCCACTGTAAATTTTCAGGCCACTGTGATATTGCACCTAAAAAAATTAATGTTTGAGCGGCTATAAATTTTTAATAAAATATCTCTCAGAAATGGGAGTACCCTTGTTTTACTCAGGGGGATAAACCCTACAACATATATTTTTTTACATTTTAACCCCATGGGTGCTTTGGTACAGAGTTTAACAATCCATCTTAGTTCATGCTGTAGTAACATGCATTCTAAATTTTCACCTCTTTTAGGGATTTTAAGTCAAGAACCATCTAAGCAGTGAGGCATTGTGTCCAGATTCTTTGAAATGCTTACCAACATGTGAAACAGAAATATTTTTTATTAATGTCACAATTTAGAATGGATCCCTGTTCTCTAATTCAGATGCTGATTGGTTTGGATGTTTTTCCAATATAAACTAAGCTACAGGGGAGCTTTAACATGTTAGCAACACTTTTAGCATTGAAAGTGGCATAATTCTGTAACCTGATTATATATCCTTTATTATGCCATTGCAATACATACAGTTTAAACATAGGAAAGTGCCCTTTTGTGGAGAACCAAAGAATGCTTTATCTGACTTAAGGTCTGGGTTTATGTCTGCACAGATGAGATGACCACCTAGATTATTGGATCTTTTATTTGAAGAGAGGGGTTTTTCTTTACACAAAGTTCCATAGCAACTATCTTTCTGAATAATGTTCCAGTACTGTTGAACTATTTTTGTATCTGTAGAGAATTGGAGTTATATGTACTTACAAAAGGAATTTTAGCTGTTTTTATTTTTTCACTTTAAGATCTAATAAGGTGGTTCTATCTAATGATGTGACCCTATCCATATCTGAGTGTAGGGAGTTGTGTTTATATCCTCTGTTCGCAAATTTGTCAATCATTTCCTCCACTCTCTTTTTTGCTCATATCTGTATCAGACGCAATCCTTTTCACTCTCAATAGTTGGCTATAAGGTTAGCCTTTAACTGTAGAGTGGGGATGGAAGCTATTTGCCAATAGTAGACTGTTACGATCTGTTGGTTTAATAAACAAGTCAGTATGAACCTCATTATATTGTTTTATTACAGTCACATCCAAAATGTTACAATATCATAAGAAAGGGTGGATTTTAATGTTGGGTGCACAGTGTTAATAAAACAACCCATCTCCTTCAATAAATGTTCAGGTCCATGCCAAGTAAAGAAGATATCGTCCACAAACCTAAAATAGTTTTTAAGATAAGTGGAAAATTGTGTTTCAAATAATATCTTTTGTTTCATATCAGAAACAAAGATATTAGCATAAGTAGGGGCCACATTAGAGCCTATTTATGTCCCCTGGATTGTAGATAATACTTGTCATCAAATCTGAGATAGTTCTTAGTTAACACTGACTTCAATAGTTTGATAAGGATGATTACTTTTTCAGTGGCATCGCCATGTTGGTATAAAGCTTCCTCCATCCATTCAATGCCTTCTCTGTGTGGGATTGATGTGTATAGTGATTGGATGTCACAGGTGCATAAAGGAAAACAAGATTGTAGCTCTTGTAGGTCTTTCAATCTGACTAATAAATCAGTAGTATCACGCAGACAGACCTTTATGTCTGATACTAAGGGTTGTAACAAGTAATCAAAATAAATGTTTAATGGCTGTAACACCGATCCTGTACCTGCCACAATGGGGTGCCCAGGAGGTTTATTTAAATTTTTGTGAAGTGTACTGCATTATATAATTGTGATTCTTGTCTAGTTGATTTGCTGTGCGAGACATGGTGTATAAGTTTACAATAAATTAAATCACACTTATATACCTGCAATATGACAAATTATTTTGTAGTGGTTACATGTTTTATTATTTGATATATAATTAAACACTCAATACTTGTTGTTTGATTCTTTAAAGTACATATGACCACTACAAAACACTGACATAGTTGGCAATGCATCTATAGATTTCACATTGGTGATTATGCAAATTTATATACCAGTGGTTATTTTTTTTGTCTTGTTCTAAACAAAACTGAATAATATCAATACTTCTTCTTGACTGATTAATCTTTATATTTTTATTTTCCCAAGTACACGTTTGCTATTAAATCCTGATTCAATTAAGGGCTTCACTATATACTTTAAAGCACAACTAATGTATTGCTATTTGTATTTTCTCATTTATGATTGTAATTAACTAATGATTGTAATGATTAAGCCAATTAACTTTGATTGATGCCAGTGAATAGCAACTTGGTGCCAACTCATAGATTTAAAGACTCCAGAAGGGGTACATTACCCCTGATGAAAGGGTTTATCCCCTGAAACCTTGTGCTCTGTATATAAAGTTATTTAAAAAAAAAATGTTCAGTACAGCTTAAACTGAATTTTCATGTGCGGACACCACTTATTCCTTTTCCTGATATCCACAGCCCTAGCTATGATGAGTGCCTCTGTTACTGTTGGAGAGGCAGCACATTTGACACTTAGTAGTAATAGTAGTACATTGCATCCCCAGAACCCCTTGTCACGAATCAAGGCTGGTGTACCTTTTCACCTCTTATTCTTAACTTCTCTCTCTCTGCACTCCATTCTGCGCTCCTCCTTCTGGCCTGTCAATCAGCCCTGGTTTCGGCTCATTTTTTAATGCACCTCCTTGCTTGTTCTGATGTGCTCTCTAAGCATTCAATTCTTGTTCCTGTGTTTGCTCTGTTCTAGCCTTGTGTCTTGACTTTTGGATTCCTTTTGACGATCTCAGCCTTCTTTGACTATGCTCTCAGTTTGACAATGCCGTTTGCTTGGATTCCTTGATGCCAACCTTAGCCTACTTTCACTACACTTTCAGTTTGCTGATTCTGTTTGTTTTGGATTCCGTGGATTCAACTTCTTTTCTCCACCCATACCTGAAGTGGTGAGGGCTAGTTGTTGTGTTGCTACTGCCTCAAGTGCATCACTGGAGCTAGTGGCAAATGGAACCATGATTATCAACACTCATATCACTGCTGTTGTTGATTCCATTCCCTTGGAGCTGCCTAATCATCATGCTTCTTAAACAACTCAGCACAACAGTTGCAAAAGCCACAATAACACCATTGCATTTACCAATTGCCAGTGGCCATCATGACATGACTTGCTAGCACTAAGCGAGTAGGATTATTTTTTTTTCTCAGTGCTTGTTTTTTGCATATACCACAGAGGCCTATAAAAACTATTTTGCAGTGCTTGTTTCTAACAAGCCTAAGGCCTACAAATCATTGTTTCTTCAGGCTTGTGCCGCTAATAAACCTGAGTCTAACAATTCACTGATTCCTCAGGGCGTGTGGCTCTAACAGACTTGAGTCCAACAAATCATCACTGATTCCTCATGGCTTGTGTCTCTAACAACCCATATTCCTACAAATCAATGTTTGCTCAGGGCTTGGGCCTTTAACAATAAGTCTAAGTCTTACAAATCAATGATTCCTCATGACTTGTGCCTAACAAGTATAAGTCCTACAAATTGATGTTTCCTCAGGGCTTGGGCTTCCAACAACAAGTCTAAGTCCTACAAATCAATGTTTCCTGAGGACTTGTGACTAACAAAACTAAGGCTTACAAATCAATGATTCCTCGGGGCTTGGGCTTCCAACAACAAGTCTAAGTCCTACAAATCAATGTTTCCTGAGGGCTTGTGACTAACAAGGCTAAGTCTTACAATCAATGATTCCTCGGGGCTTGGGCCTCTAACAACAAGTCTAAGTTCTACAAATTAATGTTTTCTGATGGCTTGTGATGGTTCACTATGAAAATGTTGAACTTAATTTGGTGACCAACCCAGGGGCACATTAAATATGTTGCCAGGTTAAAAATGGAGACATAAGAATATTACCTGCGTGACAAGAGCGACATGAGCAGCAAAGAAAACGGGCAAAAATTGTACCAAGCTGAGCAGAATTAGCAAATGAGATTTACATGCAGCAGAGTAGCAAGCATAATGGTGATGCCCCAATCAGTGTGATTGCAGGCTCTGTGATGTGGCACTCAAAGGGTAAAGGGATGGAATGGAATGAACTCATACTCACACCATCCATTAACCCTTTGAGTGCCACATCACAACCCCTGCAATCACGCTGTTTGCTCCTCAGAGTCTTTCAGTGCACTCCAAAGCGTCATTCACCAGATGAGCAATGATTGGCACAGAGAGAGAATAGAATGGGGGAGTGATAATGAGTATTCAGAAGACAGATTACAAGTGGAGATGGGTATGGTAGGTCAGAAAGATCCTCTGGTGAGTGGTCTACAGGAAGATATAGTGGAGGAATCTGTGAGTGGGCAGGAAGAAGAGGTGCAGGTTCCTGGGAGAAGTCAGGCTGTGAGTGAGCAGGAAGAGGGGGAGGATCCTGTGTGTGGTCAGGTGAAAGAGGGGAAAGTTCTGGCTGAAATGGGCAGGAAGAGGGGCAGGTTCCGGTGAGTGGGAAGAATGAGGGGCAGGTTCTGGCTATAAGTGAGCATAAAGATGTGGGGATGGAACTGGTGACAGCAGCAGCAGAGATTGAAGAGGAAAATAAGAGAGGCAGAGCCCCATGTTATCAGGGGCTGGGTTAGACTCAGGGTCTGCAGCAGGTGTTTGAAACAAGATGAAAAGACGACTCAGAAGGTTCCTCTGAGTGTTATTGCATAGAACAATTAATCACCTTATTACCAATTTATTTCTTTTTTAATATATTTTTTTTTAGTTTATAGAATTTATCTGTATATTTGGTAAAGGAGGAAAAAAGAAGATAAAGGAAAAACATTGCCGCATAATTTTGGGCATATATTTATATATTTACAGAAAAGCCATTTTTTATGCTATGCTAGTCCTCAAAAAGAATTGTGTATATTCCCTTCTATACATAAAGGATGGTCTTGGAAGGAAACATCCAATGACTTAACACAATATAATATTCTGCTAATGGAATTCTAAGAGTTTTAAATAGTTTGTAGATGTCCTAAGAATTTAAATGCAAATATAAATTTGGGGGATATGGTGATATACCAGTATATTCTTTTTGAGAGTCAAATAGAAAATGGATGGCAGCCAGGCAATAGACATTGCATTAAAGAAGTGGAACGCAAGCATCCTCGCAAAGTGAGAGTATAGCATGGGGGGGAGGATTATTCAATAGTCTTGCAATGCGAGAGGCTTTTTGATGTAGTCTCGAGGTGCGAGAGCTTGGCATGGGAGAGGGGGATATTTCTCTAGTGGTCTCACAATGTGAGAGATTAGGCGGTAGGGGGATACTTTGTCATTGAATTACTCTTGAACTACAACTCTGACAGAATTGATATAACACTCTCCAAAGTCCAAATACTATGATGATTAATTAGAGCTGCTTTTATTATGAGACATTACTATCCCTTTAAGTGTAACACGCTCATGTTGTAATTCAGATTCATTATTATCAAAAGAACAGGACATTGTGTGTATTGGAGTTTTCTTTGCTGGTTCCATAAGGAATGGCCAGATTATTCTGTCGTTGGCTGGGCAGGAAGAGGTGCTGACCATAGTAGCAAACGTATATAAATTGGAACCCAGAAAGCAAGAAAACCAGCACACACACAATATAAATGAAAGGAGCAGGGGCCTCTGGATACAGAGCCTCTGGGTACAGGGATAAAGCTAGCTCAGGAACACAGGAGGGAGGCACACTGAAACAGCCAGCTCAGGAACACAGAAAAACAGCAGGCTCAAGAACACATGGGTGCAACTGGCTCAAGGAACCCAGGGGTGCAGTCGGTCAAAAAACTCAGGGGTGCAGCCGGATCAAGGAACTCAGGGTGCAGCTTAGCTCAAGGAACTCAGGGTCCAGGTCTAAAATAAACTGAACTGGAACTGATCAGTATAATCTGGCCCAGAGGAAGGGGAGAGCCTGAACTAAATAGGGAGGAGGTGATTGCAAGGTAGGGCCAGCTGGAAACAGAATCAGATCTCTTTAGTCTGATTGTAGCAGACTACAACAGAACCACAGAAAGGTAGTGGCTCTGTGAGGTACTGCACCAGACTGAGGAGAGGACAGGATCATGACACTAGTGCCTAATATTAGTGATGAGCGAGCATGCTCGGCCGAAGCTCGGTTCGGCTCGAGCATCGCTCTGCTCGGCACATGGCGGTACTCGTACGAGTACCGCATGTGCTCGCCCGCCATGTTCGGGTCTCCTCCCCGCACGTTTCGCAGCTGCTGCGCAGCCAATAAACGTGCGGGGAGGCTCTGACATCAGTGTAATGCCAGCAGCCATGTTGGCTGCTGGCATTACACTGATTGGCTGGCCAGAACCCGTGATCGGGTGCTGTATAGCAGCCGACGCGCGAGTTCGGCTCATTCTTAGCCAGGGAGAGATGCGCTTAGGCAGGGAAAGTCAGTGTAGGGATAATAAAATTGTTGAAACTCTTTCAAGACCCAAAAGTCCTTTTTAGGACTGTTGTGTGTGGGGGCAGCATTTATATTTTGTTTGGGGGGGCACAACTTGCTTTTTTTTGTGGGGGGGATATTTGTAAGGTGACATATAATACTAGATGCACAGGAAGTCAGTGTAGGGAGAATAAAATTGTTGAAACTCTTTCAAGACCCAAAAGTCCTTTTTAGGACTGTTGTGTGTGGGGGCAGCATTTAATTTTTTTTGGGGGTGGCAGAATTTCATTTTTTTGTGGGGGGGGACATGTTCTAAGGTGACATTGTACTAGGTGCACAGGGACAAATATTTCACAGTGCAGTGACAAGCTGACATATTCTGTTAGGTGCACAGGGCCAATGATTTTACAACGCAGCGACAAAAAGGGCCATTTTAAACGTGTGCCTAGCCATAGATTATTGTCACATTCTGTTTAGTGTGCAAATTCACAAATTAACGTCACATATTCCGTTCACTGTGCCTAGCCGCAGATTAGCGTCACATTCTGTTTCGTGTGCCTAGCCGCAGATTAGCGTCACATTCTGTTTCGTGTGCCTAGCCGCAGATTAGCGTCACATATTGTTTAGTGTGCCTAGCCGCAGATTAACGTCACATATTGTTTAGTGTGCCTAGCCGCAGATTAGCGTCACATATTGTTTAGTGTGCCTAGCCGCAGATTAGCGTCACATTCTGTTTCGTGTGCCTAGCCGCAGATTACCGGCATATATTCCGTTTAATATGAAGAAGGCGGGTAAAAAGGGACGGGGAAGTGGACGCGTAGAAACTGTGCCTGGTGCCAGAGCACAAGAAAGAAAGACATCCACCATACCTAGCTTCATGTCTCAGTTTACAGGGCGTCGCAGGACATCACTCTCGAGGTCAGACCACTGCGAACAGGTGGTCGGTTGGATTTCAGCTGATACTGCTTCCAGTCGGTTAAGCACCACCCTGTCTTCCACCAAGTCCACTCTCACTAGCCAAGAGTCTGGTCAACATAATCCTCACCCTGATCATCCTTCCTCCCACCATAGAGGGTCTGGCCAAAGAAGTGATCCCACACTGGGATATAGTGAGGAGCTCTTCTCATCACCAATCCTTGATTTGAACCTCTCTCCAAGCACGCTTGCAGAGGAACATGAGATCTTGTGCCCTGATTCACAACCTCTAGAGGGTACCCAATCACAAGAAGATGACAGAGGGGAACGGCATTTAAGGTCAAAGGAAGTGGATGATGATGATGAGACACAGTTGCCATCAAATCAACCACAATTACTGTCTCAAGACCTTGATGAGGAGGATGATACACAGTTGTCAATGACTGAGGATGTGGTGGGATCAAGAAATGAGGAGGATGATCAGAGTGAGGAAGTGGAGGAGGACTTGGTGGACGATGAGGTCACTGACCCCACCTGGGAAGGTGGAAAGCCGAGCGATGACAGCAGTCCTGAGGGTGAGCCATCTGCAGCACCGCAACAGGCTGGAAGAGGCAGTGGTGTGGCTAAAGAAAGAAGGCGGACCGCACCAAACCGGCCGGCAAATGTTCCACGGAGCACCCCCTTGCGTAAATCTCCCTTGCCAAGGGCTAGGTGTTCCGCGGTATGGCGTTTTTTTAAGGAAAGTGCGGACGACAAAAGAATTGTAGTTTGCAACCTGTGCCACACCAGAATGAGCCGAGGCATGAACACTAGCAACCTCACCACCACCAGCATGATCCGACACATGGCATTCAAGCACCGTAATAAGTGGGAGGAACGCCCGGATCGCCAATCTGTGTCTGCAGGCCACACCACTGCCTCCTCTTCCCCTGTTTTCGGTGCCGGCCAATCGCCTGTCGAAGACGCAGGCCCGCATACCTCCTGCTCTGCACCTGTACCATCTGAAGCACCATCAGCGACCACATCCACTTCCCTGTCCCAGCGCAGCGTCCAAATGTCGTTACCCCAGGCATTTGAGCGCAAGCGAAAATACCCAGCCACCCACCCACAGGCCATAGCACTAACCTCACACCTTTCCAAATTACTGGCCATCGAAATGCTGCCATTTAGGCTTGTGGACACTGAGTCCTTCCGCAGCCTGATGGCAGCAGCTGTCCCTCGGTACGCAGTCCCCAGCCGCCACTACTTTTCCCGGTGTGCCGTCCCCGCCTTACACCACCATGTGTCCCTTAACATCACCCGTGCCCTGACCAACGCAGTTACTGGGAAGGTCCACTTAACGACTGACACATGGACAAGTGCTTGTGGCCAGGGACGCTACATTTCCCTGACGGCACACTGGGTGAATGTCGTGGAGGCTGGGAGCGACTCGGACCCTGGGATGGCACAGGTGCTACCCACGCCGAGGATTGCGGGCCCTACCTCCATCAGGGTTTCCACCAGCACCTACGTTATTGGCTCCTCCTCCTCCTCCATTTCCACCTCCGAATTCTCTGCGCGCAGCGCCACTCACCCATCAGCCGGTAGCTGGAAGCAGTGTATCACTGCAGTGGGGAAGCGTCAACAGGCCGTGCTGAAGCTGATCTGCCTTGGGGACAAACAGCACACGGCCTCAGAGCTGTTGCAGGGGATTAGTCACCAGACCGAGCAGTGGCTCTCGCCACTCAACCTGCAACCAGGCATGGTTGTGTGTGATAATGGGCGTAACTTGGTGGCGGCTTTGGAGCTCGGCAAGCTCACACACGTACCATGCGATTTCTAAAAACCTACCCCAATTTGCATGATCTCTTGACGAAGGTGCGCCGCGTGTGTGCACATTTCCGTAAGTCATCTACAGTTTCAGCCGGCCTGTTGACGCTGCAGCAGCGCTTACAATTGCCAGCTCACCGGCTGCTGTGTGACGTGAGCACGCGCTGGAACTCCACCTTCCACATGTTGGCCCGGCTTTGTGAGCAGCAGAGGGCAGTAGTGGAGTACCAGCTGTTACACGGTCGTCGCCTCTCTGTTCAACTTCCTCTAATCAGAAGTGAGGAGTGGGAATGGATGTCAGACCTCTGTGAGGTTTTACGCAATTTTGAGGAATCGACACAGATGGTGAGCGGCGATAACGCTATTATCAGTGTAACCATCCCACTTCTGTGTCTACTGAAACGCTCGCTGCTCACAATTAAAACCGATGCTTTGCATGTGGAAGAGGTGGAAATGGGGGAGGAAGAGCTTACACAAGGTGATAGCCAGAGCACCCTCACTTCGTCTTCTCAGCGACAATTGGAGGAGGCGGAGGAGGAGGAGGAGGAAGACACGGTTGCCTCCGCTACAGAGGGTAGCCATGGAACTTTATTTCCATCTCTTCAGTGTGGGTGGGCAGAAGAGGAGGAAGAGGATGAGGAGATTGAGAGTCATCCTCCTGGTGAGGACAGCAAAATCTTGCCTGTTGGTACTCTGGCACACATGGCTGACTTTATGTTAGGCTGCCTTTCCCGTGACCCACGGTGTTCACCCTTCTGGACCCCCGCTACAAGGAGAATTTCTCATCTCTCATTCCTCCGGTGGAGAGGACAAGCAAAATGGTACAATACCAGAAGGTTCTTGTCGAAAAATTGCTCCAAAATTTTCCATCTGACAACGCTGGCGGCAGAGTACGTACTACCTTGGCCAACCGAGAAGGGGAGAAAAGGGGAGCACACAGCAGTTCCGACAAAGGCAGGGCAACACTCTCCAAGGCGTGGGACACCTTCATGACACCCCGCCAGCACCCTCACCCTGATACGCGGCCTAGTGTCACAAGGAGGGAAAAGTTTTGGAAGATGGTGAAGGAGTACGTAGCAGACCGTGTCAGCGTCCTCACTGATCCCTCTGTGCCTTACAACTACTGGGTGTCCAAGCTGGACACGTGGTATGAACTGGCACTCTACGCCTTGGAGGTGCTGGCCTGCCCTGCCGCCAGCGTTCTGTCTGAGCGGGTATTTAGTGCTGCTGGTGGCATCATAACAGATAAGCGTATCCGCCTTTCCACCGAAAATGCTGATAGGTTGACACTTATAAAAATGAACAAGGCCTGGATTTCCCCTGACTTCTCCACTCCACTGGAGGAAAGCCCCGGGTGAACATAAAGTCACTTTAGATATGTTATTTACAATGATGGGAATACTCTGTATTCCCATTCACCCCTTCCACCCAAAAAACGGGTATATGGTTGACTCTTAATCTTCTCATCCTCCTCCTCCTCTTCCATGTGCCCTGTGATATAATTTTTATATAGGGCCAGCTCACCAGCGGGCCCTGTGATATAATTTTTATATAGGGCCAGCTCACCAGCGGGCCCTGTTTGACAATTTTTGTATAGGTCAGCTCACCAGCGGGCCTTCTCATATAATGTTTTATTGGGTCAGCTCTCTAGCGGGCCCTCTCATATAATGTTTTATAGCATCAGCTCACTAGCGGGCCTTCGCATATAATGTTTAGGATGGTCAGCTCCGCAGCAGACCCTCACCCATAATGTTTTAGATGGTCGGCTCAGCAGCAGACCCTCATTCCTAATGTTTTAGATGGTCAGCTTAGCGGCATGCCCTCGCCCCTAATGTTTTAGAGGGTCACCAGCAGGCCATTAATCCTAATTTTTCAAGGGTGTGTATGATGCCCTCCTTTATGTGTAATAAAGGGTGTATTGGAGTGACATTTCAGTCTAATTTTTGGCAGCCCTTTCACTTAGTGCATAGGCTTTATGAGTGTTGGACCACTACCTGAACTATTGTACCACAATGTGAATGAGGCCCTCCATTTTGTGATATACAGGTTGTATCGGAGTGCCTCAGGTCCTCCCATTGAATTAAATAGGGCTGGGGTGTTCGACAGAGCGGAAGGTAGTTCTTGGCTTCATCCACTAAGTCACTTCGTCACTTTTACTCAATGGATCAGACCCCACTGTTCCGACTATAAATTTTGGACTTAACAAGGGCAAACGGACATGTTGTAAAACCTGTGGTAGCTGCGGCCTCCGTTCCTGAATGCTGTACCTTACCCGGGCCATAACCACGTTGAACACCTGCTTTACGCTGCGCACGTTTCCCTCTTAATCATGGCCCCAGTTCCGAAAAATCGATGACATTTTTTGCAGAATTTGCAGATGATATACAAGTAAATATACAGCAAATACTGTTTGGTAACAATTTTTCGCCTAAAATCGTTTTTATCGTCCTTTTTGTGTGTTTTACGGTCAGTCTGTAAAAATGGCGTACTACGGGCGAAACATCGTTCCCAGCAGCGACGTTGGAGTCCAAGATGCATCCAGACATCCTCCCTATGCTGTCCCTGAACCATTTCTGTGGTGTTTCCATCATTTTCTGACCTTTTCCTATGAACCAGGCACCCGCCCCTCATCAGAGCAGGGGGTGCCTGGTGTAATGCTCGAGTCCTCCCATTGACTTCAATGGGGCTCGGGTGCTCGGCCGAGCACTCGAGCCTCCGGGGGCGCTCGGCCAGAGCACCCGAACACCCGAGCATTGGTATGCTCGATCATCACTACCTAATATATGTCTCTTGAATTTGTATATTGCTGCACATGTACCCTAAAAGAATATCTGTCTGCAGTAAGAATATTATTCACTAGCAAAGTGGGCTGGCATTGGTTGTCATTGTAATGAGGACTGCATTATGATACATTATTTTGAGTAAGTAATACAAATGTGACGTGTTTACATTTTGATCTGTGTTTGTGAGAATGTGTGTGTGGAAGTGAGGACGTTGCTGCTATTTTCACTTCATTAACCCTTTCAGTGACAGAGGAGCATCACCATACTACAAAGCAGTGTCCTGCATACCACTGGCACCAATAGTGAAGAACAACATGGTGGCTACTCCATTACAGTGAGCACACTGTACTGTAAACGATTCACATCAAATCCTGTGAGTGCCAGAGTGGTATGCAGATAGGTGCATACCTATCTGACACTCAAAGAGTTACTGCAGTGAAAACATCAGCAATGTACTCACTTCAACACACACATTCTCACAAACAGATTAGAATACAAACACGTCACACTTTTATTACATTTATTCAAAAAGATTGGAAAGAGGTGTTCATGGGAATTAGGAGACAGGACTTGGTCTCCCTTGTAGGGTCCCTGCCAGCATGTAGATTATCCCAGTGAGGTCAGCCATACTGGATTAGACCACTGGGTATTTTGAGGAGAACTGTCTCATACTTCAGACAAACTGTCTAATACTTCAGACAAAAACACGAATTGCCAGGTGCGGGAAGAAAAGGACATAGTTTGCAATTGCAGTAAGGGGGTTGGGACCCCAAAATACTTTATTTCATAATTTGTTTGTGAGTGTGCATTTTTTTTTATATACATACATAGATTAATAAACTGTTACACTTAATTGCTATTTCTATGTCTCCTGCTTTATCCCATAACCATTCTACCCTGTGAGTGCTTCAGACTTCTCATCCATTGGTTCTTGTTTATTGTTTCAATTGATTGTAGTTCCCTACTGGAATGGTGGCATGCACTAACTATATTATCTAATCTTAATGTTACTTATTCATGTTTTACATGTGTTACTGCAATAGCGATGAATTGCTTATGTGATCCTTCCACTCTCACAATATCTTTGATGCTGGTATATCTATCCAAAATGCACCTTTTATGGCACCCACCGTACCTCATTCTGTGTTGTTTATGTTTTATGTATTTGTACTTTATGAAAATCTCAATAAAGATACTTAAAAAAAATAAATAGTGAAGTATACAACAGAATGGACTGAGTGTGATGTCACACCATTTACAAAATACTCTATCTCTTCTAGTATCTGTCTGCCTCAGTCACAGCTCACATCAGGGTACTTATCACCTATCATTCAAACTATTTTATATTTGCTTTTTTATTTTAACTAGCCCTATCATGTAAAAAAAAAAAAAAAAACACCCCCTTTGCAACTGTTTCTTCCCCCACACTTTCATAACACAGAGAAAAGCCAGCCCAAAGGAACCTGGATCACAGTTGTCTTCTCTGTCACACAAAATTGCGAGATATTTGGGGTAAATCTCCTTTTCTCCCTTCACACACCCTCAAACTCCCCTAACACACAGATAACTCCAGATCAGGAAGGAACTTGGATCATAGCTGCCTGTCTCAGTCAACCAAGATTTTGAGGAATTTTTGGTAAACCTCCTTCCTCCCTTCACACTCCCCCAGGGTCCCCCAGACTCCTCTAACACAGAGAATAAATTGCCTGCCCAGAAGAATCCCTAAACTACATGGGGGAACTAGAAATGATTGCAGTACATGAGCAGTATGATCTGACTGGAGTTTCTGAAACCTGGTTAGATGATACGTATGACTTGGCAGTCAATATAGAGGGTTATTCACTTTTTAGGAGGGACAGGGTTAATAAAAGGGGAGGAGGGGTATGCCTATATGTAAAGCGGGCCTTAAAACCTAGTTTAAGGGAAGATATAAATGAAGGGTCCAATGAAAAGGTAGAGGCCTTGTGGGTTGAAATACACACTGGGGGCACACATAATAAAAAGATATTGGTGGGGATTTGCTACAAGCCACCTAATGTTGGGGAGTTGGAGGAAGCCCAACTTTTACTGCAAATGGAAAAGGCTGCTAGGTCAGCAAAGGTAATTATAATGGGAGATTTCAACTACCCTGAAATTGACTGGAGCAATATGACATCAGGCACAACAAAGGGAAATATTTTTCTAAGTATGATAAATGATAATTTTATGTCCCAACTAATAGAGGAGCCTACTAGAAAAGAGGTCTTGCTTGACCTAGTGCTCTCAAACGATTCTGACATTGTAAACAATGTGCAGGTAAGGGAACATTTGGGCAGCAGTGACCACAATATTGTATCCTTTGAAGTTTGTTATGAGAAACCCAATAGCAAGAGTTTAACCAAAACACAAACAATTTCAAAAAGGCTAATTTTATGGCATTCCCACGGAGGCTTCATATTATGCATAAATCTCTCTTCACTGCCTCCTAGCAGTAAAGAAAACTTTATTTAATACATCAAATAAAGAGACAAAAAACTTGCTAGGTAGTGCAGGTACATCCAACCAATCACCATGAAGTCTCTGTAATATATTGAACTACAAACGTTTCTTCTTCCTCTTTCTTTACTGCTTTCTAGCAAGATAAGTATGATTAATGCCTTATATATACTATTTTATTAATTGCCTTGATATACATATTTTTTAGTGTTACCTGGTTTAACTCGTTATCTCCTTCTGACCGCTTGCAATTCTAGACTTACAAATCATTCGCGGGTTCTTCCCGCTCCGTTTAACTGCTCTGGTCACACCTTCCTTTGCCCTCAGTTACCCTCTTACTCTCTTCAAAATACTCCGTTTTCGGCTTATTCCCCATCGGAGTTCAGTGCGGTGCACAGCGCTTGCTTCGGCGCGCTCCACCGGAACTCCATTACCTTTCTGCGCATGCGCGTTTTCTGTCACTTCGTCTCCTCACGATTTCAACCGCCATTTCAGATTTGAAATCGTCAACGCTTCACACTGTTCCGTTGGTCTGTTTTTTCTTGGGCAAATATTGTTTCTTGGGCAAATATTGTTTCTCTAGCCTTCTTAACACCTTATTAGGCATATTTTACTGAGTCTTTAAAATTATACTGTAATATAATTTATTGTACAGAAGTAACTTTACAGTTATACCATGTCCAATTCTAGTTCAGAATATGAAAGTCCTGTATCCCCTGAGCCAAATGAACAGAATACTGATATTCCCAATATTAATCCCATTGAGAAGAGTTTAGGAGAAATTGGTGCCAATTCTAATTTTCCCTTGTTCCAAAAGGAACAAAAACAATTTCAAAAATTTATGGAGTTGTCTCTCCAGTCAACAATCCAACAATTTTCCACTTCCCTTGCTGAATCGTTTGCTATGGCCCTCAAATCCAAAACCTCTCCATCTGGTTCTACCTCAAAAGTAAAACCTGTTGGGGAGATTGATACTTCTTCTTCTTCTCCTGTTTTACCTGAGAAAAATTATTCAAAAATTGATCAAACTCATAAAAAAGGGAAATGCACTAGCAAACGAAAACACATATCTGAGTCAACAGATAACGATCTAGCTAAGATGCTAGTACCTACTGATAATGCACTTACATGTCAAAATATAGAACCGTGCGGCTCTGACCCACAAAATAGACCCTCACCTCAAGAGGAAGGTTATTTGAGGAAAAAGAACCTGAGGAGGTCAAAACCTAATTCCTATCGCTCCTCAGCTAGTGAGGAATCTTCTGATGAAGATTAGGAATTATCTTCAAGCGATAGGGATGATGATGATTATGAGGTACCTGTACCAAAAAAGAGGAAACGTTCAGAAACTGATTCCAAAGTTTCTACTAATATTTCATCTAATCCCATTTTATTAGACGATATGGGAAAACCTCTGTTTGATCCAGAGGGAATAAAACATCCCCGTTCAGCTGAGTGGACTACTCTTCCCCACATTTCACAATATTTGGAAAATTGGGTACGTAAACCCATGAATAGGGCTACTAGAAATAAATTAAGGGCTGAATGCCCACGCCCTGTCATTGCAAATAAGGTGTGTGAAACACCAGAGTTGGATACCAGAATGGTTCAATTTATTACTAAATCTGGCAAAGATCCCAGAAAAGGGTTGGATAGAGCCCTGAAATCTTGCCAGGACAAACTATTAGATACTTTGGGTCCACTCACAAAAATTTTTGAAATTTCAGAGAAAGCCTTACAAACCAATACCCCTATAGATATTAATTTTCTTCGGGGTTGGATACAAAGAGCCATATGCATGATAGGCAACACAAATTCAGCCATAGCATCTGAAAGACGCAGAGCTATATTGTTGCGTATAGACCCTAAATTAGCAGACATGGCAAATTCTGAACCTGGTCCATCAGCCAATGGTTTATTATTCGGGGATTCATTTATAAAAGAGATAGGAAAGTTTGTTTCAACTTTCACCGCCTTGGACAAGGCTCAGACATCCTTAAAAAAGGTCTTTAGTCCTAAGGTTTTCACCAGGGCCGGGAGAGGCAGGGGTCGCTCTCTCGGCCGCACACAATATGCCCAACAAAAATTTCAGACCCCTCCCCAATATTTGCATAGAGGCCAATTCCCACAAGATACAGGGACCCAGAATCCGTTTTTCCCCTCAAGAGGTAGAGCATGGAGATCTCGCTCTTACAGGAGATCTTTCAGATCTCGTCCCTATACAGGTAAGACCTCTTCCATCAATCCTTTCTTTCCCGGAAAAAGTGGGGGGGCAGACTCTCCCATTTTTTCCATCATTGGTACAATCTGACTTCAGATCAATGGGTATTACAGACGGTGAAAGGATACCAAATAGAATTTTATGTTCCCCCAGTCCAAAGGACAATTCCTCCTCCCCTCCATTTTTCAAGAAAAGACGCCCTTTTGGTAGATGCCGAAGTCAAAGAATTGTTTCAAAAAGGAGCCATCAAACCTGTATCGGCCTCCACTCCAGGATTTGTGAGCAACATTTTCCTGGTAAAGAAAAAAGACTCAGGACTTCGTCCAGTGATCAATCTAAGATCACTGAACGAATGTGTTCTATACCGACACTTCAAGATGGAAGGAATACATCTTTTGAGAGATCTACTCCTTCCGTCAGATTGGATGGTCAAAATAGACCTTCAAGATGCATATCTGACGGTCCCAATGTCCGCTTCTTCTCAAGTTTACCTTCGTTTCCTGTGGCACGGTCAAACATGGCAATTCACTTGCCTTCCCTTTGGCCTATCCTCGGCACCTTGGTGCTTCACGAAGCTTCTAAAGCCTGTCATCGCTTATCTGAGAAGTCGCGGAATCCGTCTAATCATTTACCTGGACGACATTCTGATCATGTCTCAGGATCGACATCTTCTAACCACTCAAATCAAGTGTACAATTCAATTACTCACGAGTCTAGGTTTCTTGATCAATTGGAAGAAATCCCAACTAATACCATCCCAGTCCATAGAATTTCTGGGTTTCGTAGTGGATTCTCTAAAGACTTCACTGAGTCTTCCGAGATCAAAAATTCGAACAATTCACAAGGAGATTCGTTCCATTCTCCGGAAGGAAATGATCTCCTTGAGGACTCTGGCCCGAGTAGTAGGACTTTTGTCAGCCTCTATTCAGGCAATCTTTCCAGGTCCTCTCCATTACCGAGCACTTCAAAGACTGAAAGCGCTTCATTTGCGCAAAGGCCTCGGATATTCAGACTTCATCGCCCTTTCTTCGGACGCAAAAGAAGAACTCGTGTGGTGGTTAAAACATCTCGATGCATGGAATGGCAAAGCCATTTTTGGTATGGAGCCAGATCTAATCATCGAGTCGGATGCCAGCCTATTAGGATGGGGTGCTCATTCAGACGATCTTTCTACAGGCGGAAAATGGTCCCCGCAAGAAGCGTCACTACACATCAATTGCTTGGAGCTTCTGGCGGGATCTTTCGCTCTCAAGAGTCTAGCGAAAGGCCACGTCAATTGTTGCGTTCTTCTAAAAATGGACAAGTTTCAGCGGTCCAATACATCAACCGCTTAGGAGGCACGAAATCCAAGCAATTGGCGGAATTAGCCAAAGATTTTTGGCATTTCTGCCTAGACCGCAACATAACCGTTTTTGCTCAACATCTACCTGGACTTTCCAACGCAGTGGCGGATTGGAATTCCAGATACCTTTCCGACCGCAGCGATTGGACGCTGCACAGAGAGGTGTTTTCCAACATTCTTTTCCTTTGGGGACCTTTTCAGATCGACCTTTTTGCATCCCGTCTGAATTGTCAGGTTTCCCGATTTTTCAGCTGGAGTCCAGATCCAGAAGCTCTAGCCACGGATGCATTCCTGCAGTCTTGGACTCCGGGAACAAACTATGCTTTTCCACCCTTTGCGATGATACCACGGACCCTTTTAACAATTCGCCGTCAACAAGCAAAGGTGGTTCTAATTACCCCCTTCTGGCCAATGCAACCGTGGTTCCCTCCTCTGCTGGAATTATCTGCGGACGTTCCTCGCCTACTTCCATCGTTTCCCAATCTGTTAACGAACCCTTACGGCGATCCTCACGATCTGCTGATTTCCAGGGATCTTCAACTCATGGCCTGGTTCATTTCGGGAGTTCAGTCGGATTCGGAGAAATTTCGGAATCAGCTCGATTCCTCCTGGAAGAATCTTGGGCTCCAGGTACCAGAACCATGTATAAATCCGCCTGGTCATTTTGGAGTAGTTGGTGCCTGGAACGGGATTTGGATCCCTTTTCAGCACCTCCAACACAGATAGTCAATTTCCTCTCTTTCCTATTCGATCTCGGAAAAGCATATCGCACTATCAATACTTACCGTTCTGCCATTTCGGCGGGTCATTTTCCTATAGACGGTATTCCAGTTGGTCAAACTGCAGTAGTATGTCGTCTTATGAGAGGGATTCGTTTTTCAAGACCTCCTCAATCCAGATATCATTCTTTATGGGACGTGAACGAAGTTCTACGTTTCATAGACAATTGGCCATCCAATGACCAATTGTCCTTGAAACAATTATCCGCAAAGTTGACTATGCTTCTTTGCTTAATATCTTTCAAACGAGTCTCAGATGTTAGGGCCTTAGATCTTCATTCTAGATCCTTCACTCCATCAGGGGTCCAATTTCGAATCTCACGTCGCACAAAGACTATGATTCGCACAGTCTCTTACCCCTCTTTTCCTTCACAACCTCAATTATGTGTCGTTCTTTGCTTACGAGAGTATGAGAAACGAACCATTTCTCTTCGTAATACCAAATGGTCCCAATTACTTATTTCTTTCCGTAAACCCTTTCTTCCAGTTTCAACGGCCACCTTGGCCCGTTGGGTTAGATGGATCATGCAATTAGCTGGTATCAATGTCGCTCTCTTTGGGGCTCACTCTTCTAGGGGCGCTATGGCTTCAATGGCACTGCAATCCGGTGGTAGACTGGAGGATATCCTTAGGGCTGCGGACTGGTCTAGAGAATCTACCTTTAAAGATTTCTATTGTAAACCCATTGATCATGTTTCAAGTAATGTCATAAATAATCTTTAACTTGTGATTTTCTTTATTATTAGCTTTAAAATTGCATAATATGAAGCCTCCGTGGGAATGCCATAAAATTCGTGGATTTTCCTAACAAGTGTGTGAAGGAAAGTCAGAATTTTATAAAAGACACGGAGGCGAATATTATCCCTCCCTATATTTCCCTCCCTTTTCACCTTTATCTCTGTGTCTCCTACAGGTTGAAAATTCGCTGTATCCTGAGAGTTTCGACTCCTCGTCAAGACACCAGTGGAGATATGTTAGCTCGACATGTTTAATTTCAATAGACTTTCGGTTCCATTACTTGTTCAAAGTTTAAAGATAGAAAAGATCCTCATTTAAGTAATCGATTAGCAGAAAAGAAAGAGGAAGAAGAAACGTTTGTAGTTCAATATATTACAGAGACTTCATGGTGATTGGTTGGATGTACCTGCACTACCTAGCAAGTTTTTTGTCTCTTTATTTGATGTATTAAATAAAGTTTTCTTTACTGCTAGGAGGCAGTGAAGAGAGATTTATGCATAATATTCGCCTCCGTGTCTTTTATAAAATTCTGACTTTCCTTCACACACTTGTTAGGAAAATCCACGAATTTTACAAAGTTAAAAGAAGCTTTAAAGGATATCCAGTGGGATGTAATTTTCAAAGATAAAAATGCACAAGAATCATGGAATGTATTTAAAATGCTCTTGGGCAAATATACACATCAATATATACCATTGGGGAATAAGCACAAGAGAAGTAAAGCGAAACCAATGTGGATTAATAATGTGGTTAGCAGGGAAATGAGAAATAAAAAGCAGGCTTTTAAGGTGTTTAAGTCAAACGGGTCAGATGCATCATTTAAAAAAATATAAAGAATGTAATAAAATCTGCAAACAAGCAATTAAGCTAGCTAAAATAGAAAATGAGAGAAACATTGCAAATGAGAGCAAGAAAAACCCTAAACAATTCTATAAGTATATTAACAACAAAAAAGTTAAGGTTGATATTGGCGCTCTTAGGACTGAAACAGGTGAATTGATTAGTGAGGATAAAGCTATGGCTGACACCCTAAATACGTTCTTTGCTTCAGTATATACAAAGGAAGCAGCAATGACAAGCTGTGGGCAAACTGACAAAACCATGGAATTTCCTCCAACATCTACATGGCTTACTGAGGACAAGGTCCAAAAGAGACTGGAAAGGGTTATAGTGAATAAAGCGCCTGGACCGGACGGTATACACCCAAGGGTACTTAAGGAACTTAGTTCAGTAATAGCAAAACCATTATACTTAATATTTATTGATCCACTTTCATCAGGCATAGTGCCCTGTGATTGGAGGAAAGCTGATGTAGTTCCATTGTTTAAAAAAGGAGCAAGATCCAAACCAGGGAATTATAGACCTGTGAGCTTGACTTCCATAGTGGGTAAGATTAGTGATGAGCGAGCACCCCAATGCTCGGGTGTTCGGGTGCTCTGACCGAGCACCCCCGGAGGCTCGAGTGCTCAGCCGAGCACCCGAGCCCCATTGAAGTCAATGGGAGGACTCGAGCATTACACCAGGCACCCCCTGCTCTGATGAGGGGAGGGTGCCTGGTCCATAGGAAAAGGGCAGAAAAAGATGGAAACACTACAGAAATGGTTCAGGGACAGCATAGGGAGGATGTCTGGATGCATCTTGGACTCCAGCATCGCTGCTGGGAACGATCTTTCGCCCGTAGTACACCATTTTTACAGACTGACCGTAAAACACACAAAAAGGCAGATAAAAACGACTTTAGGCGAAAAATTGTTACCAAACAGTATTTGCTGTATATTTACTTGTATATCATCTGCAAATTCTCCCAAAAATTTCCTCGATTTTTCTGAACTGAGGCCATGATTAAGAGGGAAACGTGCGCAGAGGCAAATTCTCCCAAAAATTTCCTTGATTTTTCTGAACGCTATAAAACATTATATGAGAGGGCCCGCTAGAGAGCTGACCCAATAAAACATTATATGAGAAGGTCCGCTGGTGAGCTGACCTATACAAAAATTGTCAAACAGGGCCCGCTGGTGAGCTGGCCCTATATAAAAATTATATCACAGGGCCCGCTGGTGAGATGGCCCTATATAAAAATTATATCACAGGGTATATGGAAGAGAGTCAACCATATACCCGTTTTTTGGGTGGAAGGGGTGAATGGGAATACAGAGTATTCCCATCATTGTAAATAACATATATAAAGTCACTTTATGTTCCCCCGGGGCTTTCCTCCAGTGGAGTGGAGAAGTCAGGGGAAATCCAGGCCTTGTTCATTTTTATAAGTGTCAACCTATCAGCATTGTCGGTGGAAAGGCGGATACGCTTATCTGTTATGATGCCACCAGCAGCACTAAATACCCGCTCAGACAGAACGCTGGCGGCAGGGCAGGCCAGCACCTCCAAGGCGTAGAGTGCCAGTTCATACCACGTGTCCAGCTTGGACACCCAGTAGTTGTAAGGCACAGAGGGATCATTGAGGACGCTGACACGGTCTGCTACGTACTCCTTCACCATCTTCCAAAACTTTTCCCTCCTTGTGACACTAGGCTGCGCATCAGGGTGAGGGTGCTGGCGGGGTGTCATGAAGGTGTCCCACGCCTTGGAGAGTGTTGCCCTGCCTTTGTCGGAACTGCTGTGTGCTCCCCTTTTCTCCCCTTCTCGGTTGGCCAAGGTAGCACGTACTCTGCCGCCAGCGTTGTCAGATGGAAAATTTTGGAGCAATTTTTCAACAAGAACCTTCTGGTATTGCACCATTTTGCTTGTCCTCTCCACCGGAGGAATGAGAGATGAGAAATTCTCTTTGTAGCAGGGGTCCAGAAGAGTGAACACCCAGTAATCCGTGTTGTCTAAAATGCGTATAACGCGTGGGTCACGGGAAAGGCAGCCTAACATAAAGTCAGCCATGTGTGCCAGAGTACCAACAGTCAAGATTTCGCTGTCCTCACCAGGAGGATGACTCTCAATCTCCTCATCCTCTTCCTCCTCTTCTGCCCACCCACGCTGAAGAGATGGAACTAAAGTTCCATGGCTACCCTCTGTAGCGGAGGCAACCGTGTCTTCCTCCTCCTCCTCCGCCTCCTCCAATTGTCGCTGAGAAGACGAAGTGAGGGTGCTCTGGCTATCACCTTGTGTAAGCTCTTCCTCCCGCATTTCCACCTCTTCCACATGCAAAGCGTCAGTTTTAATTGTGAGCAGCGAGCGTTTCAGTAGACACAGAAGTGGGATGGTTACACTGATAATAGCGTTATCGCCGCTCACCATCTGTGTCGATTCCTCAAAATTGCGTAAAACCTCACAGAGGTCTGACATCCATTCCCACTCCTCACTTCTGATTACAGGAAGTTGAACGGAGAGGCGACGACCGTGTAACAGCTGGTACTCCACTACTGCCCTCTGCTGCTCACAAAGCCGGGCCAACATGTGGAAGGTGGAGTTCCAGCGCGTGCTCACGTCAAACAGCAGCCGGTGAGCTGGCAATTGTAAGCGCTGCTGCAGCTTCAACAGGCCGGCTGAAGCTGTAGATGACTTACGGAAATGTGCACACACGCGGCGCACCTTGGTCAAGAGATCATGCACATTGGGGTAGGTTTTTAGAAATCGCTGAACCACTAAATTAAATACATGCGCTAGGCATGGTACGTGTGTGAGCTTGCCGAGCTCCAAAGCCGCCACCAAGTTACGCCCATTATCACACACAACCATGCCTGGTTGCAGGTTGAGTGGCGAGAGCCACTGCTCGGTCTGGTGACTAATCCCCTGCAACAGCTCTGAGGCCGTGTGCTGTTTGTCCCCAAGGCAGATCAGCTTCAGCACGGCCTGTTGACGCTTCCCCACTGCAGTGCTACACTGCTTCCAGCTACCGGCTGATGGGGGAGTGGCGCTGCGTGCAGAGAATTCGGAGGTGGAAACGGAGGAGGAGGAGCAAATAACGTAGGTGCTGGCGGAAACCCTGATGGAGGTAGGGCCCGCAATCCTCGGCGTGGGTAGCACCCGTGCCATCCCAGGGTCCGAGTCGCTCCCAGCCTCCACGACATTCACCCAGTGTGCCGTCAGGGAAATGTAGCGTCCCTGGCCACAAGCACTTGTCCATGTGTCAGTCGTTAAGTAGACCTTCCCAGTAACTGTGTTGGTCAGGGCACGGGTGATGTTACGGGACACATGGTGGTGTAATGCGGGGATGGCACACCGGGAAAAGTAGTGGCGGCTGGGGACCGCGTACCGAGGGACAGCTGCTGCCATCAGGCTGCGGAAGGACTCAGTCTCCACAAGCCTAAATGGCAGCATTTCGATGGCCAGTAATTTGGAAAGGTGTGAGGTTAGTGCTATGGCCTGTGGGTGGGTGGCTGGGTATTTTCCCTTGCGCTCAAATGCCTGGGGTAACGACATTTGGACGCTGCGCTGGGACAGGGAAGTGGATGTGGTCGCTGATGGTGCTTCAGATGGTACAGGTGCAAGGCGGGAGGTATGCGGGCCTGCGCCTTCGACAGGCGATTGGCCGGCACCGAAAACAGGGGAAGAGGAGGCAGTGGTGTGGCCTGCAGACACAGATGGGCGATCCAGGCGTTCCTCCCACTTACTACGGTGCTTGGATGCCATGTGTCGGATCATGCTGGTGGTGGTGAGGTTTCTAGTGTTCATGCCTCGGCTCATTCTGGTGTGGCACAGGTTGCAAACTACAATTCTTTTGTCGTCCGCACTTTCCTTAAAAAAACGCCATACCGCGGAACACCTAGCCCTTGGCAAGGGAGATTTACGCAAGGGGGTGCTCCGTGGAACATTTGCGGGCCGGTTTGGTGCGGTCCGCCTTCTTTCTGTAGCCACACCACTGCCTCTTCCAGCCTGTTGCGGTGCTGCAGATGGCTCACCCTCAGGACTGCTGTCATCGCTCGGCTCTACACCTTCCCAGGTGGGGTCAGTCACCTCATCGTCCACCATGTCCTCCTCCACTTCCTCACTCTGATCATCCTCCTCATGTCTTGATCCCACCACATACTCAGTCATTGACAACTGTATATCATCCTCCTCAACAAGGTCTTGAGACAGTAATAGTGGTTGATTTAATGGCAACTGTGTCTCATCATCATCCACTACTTCCTTTGACCTTAAATGCCGTTCACATCTGTCATCTTCTTGTGATTGGGTACCCTCCAGAGGTTGTGAATCAGGGCACAAGATGTCATGTTCCTCTGCAAGCGTGCTTGGAGAGAGGGTCAAATGAAGGATTGGTGATGAGACGAGCTCCTCACTATATCCCAGTGTGGGATCACTTCTTTGACCAGACCGTCTATGGTGGGAGGAAGGATGATCAGAGTGAGGATTATGTTGACCAGACTCTTGGCTACTCAGAGTGGACTTGGTGGAAGACAGGGTGGTGCTTAACCGACTGGAAGCAGTATCAGCTGACATCCAACCGACCACCTGTTCGCAGGTGGTCGGACCTCGAGAGTGATGTCCTGCGACGCCCTGTAAAATGAGTCATGAAGCTAGGTATGGTGGATGTCTTTCTTTCTTGTGCTCTGGCACCAGGCACAGTTTCTACGCGTCCTGACCCGCGCCCTGAACTATCAGGATCACGTCCACTTCCCCGTCCCTTTTTACCCGCCTTCTTCATATTACACGGAATATATGCTGCAAATCTGCAACTTTGCACAGTACACAGAATGTGCTGCTAAACTGGGCGACGCACACTGAATGGAATATGTGACTTTGATATTTTACAGTTTGAAGACTTAACAGTATTTCTTCCTATTCTGCAACTGTGCACAGTACACAGAATTTGCTGCTAAACTGCGGTGACGCACACTGAATGGAATATGTGACTTTGATATTTTACAGTTTGAAGACTTAACAGTATTTCTTCCTATTCTGCAACTGTGCACAGTACACAGAATGTGCTGCTAAACTACGGCGACGCACAATGAATGGAATATGTGACTTTGATATTTTACAGTTTGAAGACTTAACAGTATTTCTTCCTATTCTGCAACTGTGCACAGTACACAGAATGTGCTGCTAAACTGCGGTGACGCACACTGAATGGAATATGTGACTTTGATATTTTACAGTTTTAAAAATTAACAGTATTTCTTCCTATTCTGCAACTGTGCACAGTACACAGAATGTGCTGCTAAACTGCGGTGACGCACACTGAATGGAATATGTGACTTTGATATTTTACAGTTTGAAGACTTAACAGTATTTCTTCCTATTCTGCAACTGTGCACAGTACACAGAATGTGCTGCTAAACTGCGGCGACGCACAATGAATGGAATATGTGACTTTGATATTTTACAGTTTGAAGACTTAACAGTATTTCTTCCTATTCTGCAACTGTGCACAGTACACAGAATGTGCTGCTAAACTGCGGCGACGCACACTGAATGGAATATGTGACTTTGATATTTTACAGTTTGAACACTTAACAGAATGTGCTCTAATCTGCAACTTTGCACACTAAACAGAATGTGCTCTAATCTGCAACTTTGCACACTAAACAGAATGTGCTCTAATCTGCAACTTTGCACACTAAACAGAATGTGCTCTAATCTGCAACTTTGCACACTAAACAGAATATATGAATTTTTTTTTTTTTTTTTTCCCCCCACACAAAATAAACTGCTGCCCCCACACACAGTAGTCCTAAAAAGGACTTTTGGGTCTTTTTTTTTTTTTCAACAACACTTTTCTTCTCCCTACACTGACTTTCCCTTCCTATCCTCATCTCTCCCTGGCTAAGACTGAGCCGAACTCGCTGGTCAGGTGCTATACAGCACCCGACCACGGGTTCTGGCCAGCCAATCAGTGTAATGCCAGCAGCCAACATGGCTGCTGGCATTACACTGATGTCAGAGCCTCACTGCACGTTTATTGGCTGCGCAGCAGCCGCGAAACGTGCGGGGAGGAGACCCGAACATGGCGGGCGAGCACATGCGGTACTCGTACGAGTACCGCCATGTGCCGAGCAGAGCGATGCTCGAGCCGATCCGAGCATCGGCCGAGCCTGCTCGCTCAACACTAGGTAAGATATTAGAAGGGTTATTAACTGACAGTATTCAGAACTATGTGAAGACAAACAATATCATTAGTAGGAATCAGCATGGTTTCATGAAGAACAGATCATGTCAGACTAATTTACTTGCATTTTATGAAAGAGTGAGTAGTAATTTGGACAGGGGAATTGCTGTTGATGTCGTATACTTGGATTTTGCAAAAGCCTTTGTCACAGTGCCTCACAACAGGTTACTGCATAAATTAAAAGGCTTCGGTTTGGGAGGTGTTATCTGTACATAGATTGAGAACTGGTTAAATGATAGATGGCAGAGAGTTGTTGTAAATGGAACTTTTTCAAATTGGTCTAGGGTTATAAGTGGGGTGCCGCAGGGTTCAGTCCTGGGCCCAATGCTTTTTAATTTGTTTATTAATGATCTAGAAGTGGGAATTGAAAGTAGCATCTCAATCTTTGCTGATGACACTAAGCTATGTAAGGAAATACATACAGAGCTGGATGTTTTTTCCCTACAGAAGGATTTAGATAAACTAAGTGAATGGGCAGAAAAGTGGCAGATGACATTTAATGTAGATAAATGTAAGGTTATGCATTTGGGTTGTAGAAACAAACTTGCTACATATACTCTAAATGGGAAACAACTTGGGAAATCCTCATTAGAGAAAGATTTAGGTGTACTGATAGACAATAGTCTTCACAGCAGTGTGCAGAGTCACTCAGCTGCTGCAAGTGCAAATAGAGTACTAGCCTGCATAAAAAGAGGTGTAGAAGCAAGGGATGCTAATATTATCCTACCTCTGTATAAATCCTTGGTTAGGCCTCATCTAGAATATGGAGTACAATTTTGGGCGCCTGTTCTAAAAAAAGACATTACTGAACTGGAAAAGGTGCAGAGACGTGCAACAAAACTGATAAAGGGATTGGAGGATCTGAGTTACAAAGAGAGACTAGCCAAACTGGGTTTGTTTACATTAGAAAAGAGACATCTAAGGGGTGATATGTTTACCATTTACAAATACATTCAAGGTCAATACAAAGAACTATCCAATGAATTATTTATGCAAAGAGCTGATCTAAGAACAAGAGGTCATCCATTAAGACTTGAGGAAAGGCGCTTTTGACTAAAACACAGGCAGGGATTCTTTACAGTAAGGGCGGTAAGGCTATGGAATTCTTTGCCTCGGGATGTTGTGCTTGCAGATAATGTTACTGCATTCAAACAAGCAATGGATCACAAACAAAAACAGCGCAAAGGACTCCTCTAAGTGTAGTATGTAAACACTCTCTTTCCTTCACCTTCACCACGTGCGCAAGACTGGTACTCACTTGATGGAGAGGTTAAACACTGCCTCTCAGTATATTCAGCGTGCCTGGTAAACCCCAGGTAGGTAATAATCACTTGGTCTCACAGGATACATCCAACACCTTCCTTTTCCTGCAGGGGATCTCCTCAGTAGAATGTATAGTCTTATAATAAGACTCAGATCTCCGAAAGGTCAAAAATTATGTACCACTGTGTATTCTCAATAATAATAGATCGTACCATGCGCCAACGGATAAGGATCCAATTTATTAAAAATAAACAATAATAAGAACAAAATATCTATAAAAATATATATATATATATATCACCATAACAAAAATTAAAATTGACAGAAATATACTGCTAATGCGTTTCGTAGGACCTGCCTACTTCCTCAGAGCTATGTTATCTAATAGCTCTGAGGAAGTAGGCAGGTCCTACGAAACGCGTTAGCAGTATATTTCTGTCAATTTTAATTTTCTCTGTACCTTGACAGGTCTGTCAATTGCACCAGAAACTGGGAACCAGGGACCTTAGAACATTGCCCTTAATGTGTGTAAGATATATACATCAGATCCAGGGGTGCAGCTACAGGGGTTGCAGTTCTACCAACATCCTAGAAGGCCTATCAGCTCCATGGCCCAACAGGTTTTAGTTACACTTCTGGGAGAATATTTTTGTATGAGGGGCCCAAAATAATGTTTGCACGAGAGCCATTCAATAACTTCTTATACCTCTGATCACATCTGGTTCCAGCTTGTCATCACAATATCTAGGAACTTTGTAAATATCTCATATCTGTAGAAGAAGCAACAGACCATCATGAGTGGTACCTGAACACAAAAATGTTGCATATATAACCCAATATTATATTTAGGTGTTAGTTGTCCTATAAAGGGATAGTAATACTTTGTTTCATCTTTATTTTATTTTGTAGGCATTAAAAGAACATGAAGAATGATATAAGTCTTATATCTCAAACCTTTATGGTTTGAGAGATATTCACAAGCAAAGTTTCCCCCTCCCGCCCCTTTTACCTAGTGTAAGCCATCTCTTCTCAGATGTGGAATCTGGTTGTAAGATCAGACAGACAACAGAAGGGGACAATCTTCTTGCTATGAGAACAATGAAAGCCCTGCCCCCCCTTGACAAGTTTTTCAGGTTTTTATCTTAAAGGGATAGTAACACTTCGTTTTAACTTTATTTTATTTTGTAGGCATTAAAAAAACATGAAGAATGATATAAGTCTTATCTCTCAAACCTTTATGGTTTATGAGATATTCACAAGCAAAGTTCCCCTCCCCGCCCCTTTTTCCTAGTGTAAGCCATCTCTTCTCAGATGTGAGTCTGGTTGTATGACAGTACAGATAACAGAAGGGGACAATTTTCTTTGTATGAAAACAATGAAAGCCCTTCCCCCCTTGAAAAGTTTTTCAGCTTTTTCCATTATCTTAATTGAAGATTGTCCCTCTCTGCAGTCTACCTGGGCATCTCCCTTCTTATCTGGTTGAACAGGGGGGGGATACTTTGTTTGTGAATATCTCTTAAACCATAAAGGTTTCAGAGATAAGACTTATATCATTCTTCATGTTTTTTTAATGCCTACAAAATAAAATAAAGTTAAAATGAAGTATTACTATCCCTTTAATTAGCGATTGTCCCTCTCTGCAGTCTAACTGGGCACCTCCCTTCTGATCTGGCTGAACAGTGTTACATCAGTAAAAGGGGCGGGAGGGGTATACTTTGTCATTGAATTACTCTTGAACTACAACTCTGACAGTACTGAAATAACACTCTCCAAAGTCCAAATACTTTGATGATTCATTAGAGCTGCTTTTATTATGAAACATTACTATCCCTTTAATGCATCTGTTCTAATAACTATCTTGGTCTGGATAAGTAGTAATAAAGTTTAACTTTTTATTATCTTGGTTCTATAGGCAATAACGCTCTTTTCATCAGTCTTCCAAGTGTAAAGTTATTTCCCTCTTTAGTAATTTGATTCACACACTCATATCACAACCTTGTTGCCAATAAATGCCTTATCTGGTTTCTTTTTACAATACTGCGTCACACAGTTTATTGAGTTTTGCTGTACTTTTCTTAATTATCATCTACTAGTTAGATGAACTAGCAAAACAATTATAAATTAAATTGACATTTTAACCCCTTAAGGACCAGCGCGATCCCATGCGGCCGGCGCTTGCGGACCACGGAGCATTTTTTTTTTATTCTCTCTTCCGGTTCAGGGCCTCCGGAGCGTCATGCAGCCACGCCGGGAGCCTTGAACTCCATGCCGTGCCAGGACAGTCATTGGTCCTTAAGTGCCGGACCGCCTTGACGGTCCTGGCACGGCAATGGTCCTTAAGGGGTTAAGCAATACAATGGATAACATTCTGGGAATCGAATTAACTGTTGCAGACATTTAATAAGAACTGGAGCAATTATATGGTAATCAAGCTGTAACAAAAGGATAAAAAAAAACTCCCAATAAAAACTCAGCAAAGCATTGGAGACCTCTCTCTAATTCAATGGATTTAAAACCCTTTTAAATCTATTGAAACTTTTAGAATTTGAGTTTGTCTTCAGGGTGTAGCTGGTTTGTTTTAGAAGTGTTACAGTACTTTTTTTTAAATCAGCTTCTGAGAGTGAGAATCCCAGTAGGAATCAGGAGTGAAACTACATGGGCTTCAGAGGGTTCATGTGTGACTGTGTCTGACATCCAAGAGGGGGCATTAGCCCCAGGGCTCAAAAGATTCTAATTATGACACTGGGAGAATATTATTGTGGTAGGTAGCCCACAAAAATGTTTGCACCTGGGCCCTGAAATAACTAGTTACACCACTGGTCAGGTGGCATGGGCTACAGAAAAAAAAATATTAGCCTAAAATCATGAAATCTCATGCTGGGGAGTGGTGAGGTAGCTCAGTTGGTTATTGCACCAGCTGTAGAATTTGTTCAAACCGCAAGGTTGAATGTTCTAGTGCCCAGTCCTCTTTCACCCTTATGAGGCAGAAAAATGAGTCCAGGATATACTTGAAAATGAGAGACAATCTCAATATATTCTTTCTGGTAAAATGTTTTCACAAAAAAAAAAAATAAATAAATAAATGGTATTCATTTCACTTGTAAAATGTTTTCATAAATAAATATAATGGTAATCATTTGTGGTAGTATAGATCAGAGGTTCTCAACCTGTGCCCTCAGTGGCCACTAACAGTCTAGGAATTAGGAATTCCCTGCTAGAACACAAGTGTGTTGATCAGAGGCTCAGTCATATTGATTAACTCACTTATGCTCTTAAAAGGAAATTCTCAAATCCTGGCCTGTTAGAAGCCACTGAGGGCACGGGTTGAGAACCACTGGTATAGATTATACAAGAAACGTAAAAGTTTTATTACTGTGTATGTAATTGCATTCACAGATTATGAAACTGAACTTCAAGGTCACGTCATTCAAAAAGTCATCCCAATCAAAAAAATGCTAGCTTTTGAGTTGGTGGTAAAAGGACAGTATTTTTTTATAATGTGTCATAAACAGTTAAAATTGCAGTAAAATGAGCTTGATGAATATTGCCATAAAAACAACTTTAATTTTAACTTTGAAATGACAATTTTGAAAGAAAGAAATACTACTGCTTCTCACTGCTATCTAATAGTACTTTAATTTGTCTTCTCCAAGTTTACATAGTTTTTAGTTTGTCAGAAAAAATTATGCAAATCAGGCAAAAAAGTGATAGCTCAAAGAACATTTTTTCTGAAAATACCTTGCAATATGCCGAATGATTGAACCATGGACCCTTTAAAACTGCTTTTTCCCTTGCTAGAATTGGATTTTAAAATTATGGTAACGTGCATGAGAATTGACGGACCATAAAGTAAGAATGTTTTTAGACTCATTACAGACAATTTCAGTTACCATAACTTTTTGAACATCTCACCCCAAGAATCAAAAATCTCAGTTGCTCTGAGGATCCTGCTGGGGCAACTGTGGGAGCAGTTTTAGTATCCCAGAATCTAATTTTAATATTTTCTCAGTTAAAAAAACAGAAATCCTTCTTTTTATGAAAAAAGTGCTTTCCCTGCTGTGTAAAACAAGGGTATTTCCACAGCTGGAAGACTATGGGGTTATACACTATGGTGTGATAAAGTGGTGATGTCTTCTCCAGTGATAACACTTTTTCCAGTTCCTGTTAATTCTATGGAGCCAATGCACTACAATTTCTCCAATTTTGGAGATGATAGTGCATAGGCTTCATAGAATAATATAAAAACTGGAAAAGTGATATCACTGTAGAAGGTATCTCTAAGTTATCACCTCTTTATTACTCTTTAGTGCATAACCCCATTATATTCAAATTATATTACAGCTAAAACAGAGATTCTCAATCAGGGTGCCATGCTACTTGATGCTACACAGACATCCACTTAGGGTGACCCTTTTTTCTATAAAGACTTTGACAAAAATGTGTGTTGAGTTTTAAATGTATATTTATGGAGGTTTTTAGGCACAAAATAATAACCATATATTACCTATTTATACCCTTCATAATGTCCTTGACAAATTACATGTACGTTGTTAGGGGTGCCCTGAAGAATCTAGATTACATGTTATAAGTTCTCTGCATAAAAAAGATTGTGAACCTCTGCTTTAAAAACTGTTTTGTCTATTAAATGAAAAAGGAAAAGTTTATTTTATGTTTTTACTTTTTCTAAAATGCATCTTTTCCTTTTTTAATGAGGACTTAACAGATTTCAAAATCCTCCCCCCAGTAGAAGCTGAAATTGGATTATACAACTACTAAATCAAAAGTCTCAAACTATTAACCAGTTTGTAAAACAAAAACAAGAGAGCGGGTGCCAGCGGTGCAGCAGTACAGTCAGTGGACACTGTCTGCAACAACTGGAGTTGCTGATGACCATAATATTTCCACACACTATAAAAATAAAGTTAACCCTTCACTAAATAAACAAAGTCCAACTTACAGATGTAATTGGCATATGACACAATATATCCCTCATTGAACACTACGGTGCACCACCATGGTGTGTAGCATGTGGTCCATCATAAACCATAAGGACCTCCACACCACATACAAACAGCCCGCACATCCCTGTGATCAATGTAATCAAAAATTATAATGATATTAAGAGTAGCAACACCCTAAAGTGAATAATATAAACAAAATATACTGAAACTAATAAGTCATAAATCCTAATGAAACAGTGATATTATAAGGATATTAGTGCACGAGAAATCCTAAACTAATATCCAATATAAATCCAATACATGGATATAATAAATCCCAAATGAAACTGTGATCTTTGATAAATGGTGGTACACAAAAGTCCAAAAAAAATATATCCAATGAATAAACATAATGAATGATTCTTGATAAATCCTTCAATTATACCATTCCGGTAGGTGATGAATGAGTTGTTGAATAAAATCTCATGCCAATAAAATATAAGAAAGTCAAATTAGATTAATAGGAGTATTTTCATATGTTAATATCTGAGTGATTTGTCACTCCATTGATAAGTGTAACAGAGAATTTTGAGCCCAACATTTCTCCTTCCGACAGGTCTTAATACCACAAACCCACCTCAGGTGTAAGTTTTTTTTGAAGCCAGAGACTTAGGTTAAACAGTAAGGAGCTATCTGCAATCTTCTTTCCTTACTATCTTCACTACCGATGCTTTGTTCCATTTTTATTTTTTGTTTAAATGGTATCTTCACCTGTCCTCCTGTGGGCTTCACTGCAAACATCTGTGTTCCCTACGTGTTTCCAAAAATACTGCTTTCCTTCTTCAGGGACAACGTTTTCTTTCCTTAGCATTTAGCATTAGTCGCAGGCTTCCAAAAAAAAAGTTACACCTTAGGTGAGTTTGTGGTATTAAGACCTGTCGGAAGGAGAAATTGGGCTAAATATGATCTGTTACGCTTATCAATGGAGTGACGAATCACTCAGATATTATGAAAATGCTCCCATAAATCTCCAATTAGGGAAAGTGGATGTTGTAGGGGAATTTATCCATCAAGCGATTAGCCATTGCAAAAGCTACTTGAATAATTTTACATCTTTATCACTGTTTGATATTTTTATGTCAATTCATCTTCATGAATCCATTGCTCATCATGGAATTATTTTAACTTTTCATTCACCAGTTCATTCATCATTTTTTTTTATTGACTGATTACTATGATACCATTCATCCAGCATTTCATTCATCCAGTTTAATTACTTTCTTTTATTCCCAACATTAATTCATTATTTCATTCCATTTGGTTTATCATTTCTTTGACTTTCTTATATTTTATTGTCTGTAATATTGTTATATTTGAGTCATCCATATTTGATATATTTTTTATACATATAGATTTCATTAAGATCAGAGCGCTTATTCCATTCTTATATTTTTGGAAGTTTGTTTTTTATACTAGTGATTGCTTAGTCACAGTGGACATTAAGTGGCTAGATCTATAGATTGAGTGCATTTTTACATTATATCTACAGTTTTTTCTTCTTAGTGTATTTATTGACTGGTTCACATTTTTATCTTCTTTGGAAATGGTATGATCATCAGCAAGGCCAATTGTCTCTGACAGTGTCCTCTGACTATACATGTAGGCACCGAGTGGAGTCGGTGGATGTTGGTGGCGATATATATTCAGTGTATCCATATTTAACCATAGACTATAAAAGTGTTTTTTGTTATTTTAATAAAATATCCTTTTTTTAACAGAAGTACATATGGTATCTGTTGTCATTCAGCTACTAAAATTATTTAGATATAGAAATTTATAGTTTACATTTATATAGTGACATATAACAAAACAAACTCCTAAGCAAACAAGCATTCATATATATGGAATTTTAAATATTTAATTCATGTTTAAATAATAAAAAGAATCATTCTAATTTTCCAGACCCATTCCAGCCTATCTAATAATTGTTAAAACTCCCAGGTACCCTAGTAATAAACTAACAAATACAGTTAATCACACAAAACATCAGTTGGTTGGTAAACCTCCTTCCTCCCGTCACACTCCCCCAGGGTCCCCCAGACTCCCCTAACACAGAGAATAAATTGCCTGCCCACAAGAATCCCTAAACTACATTCAAATTTTGCTTTATTTGCTTATCCTAACTAGTTCAACATTGTGCTGCTTTCTTTACCTATTACAAATAGAGACTGACATATGGGAAAAGAAGGGAAGCAGGTCATGTGGTGGGGGATATTCAGGAACTAGGCAGGAAAAAAAATGAAAATTGGCAGTTTTTGCAAAAAAACATTTCACTCTTGACCTGAAGTACCATTTTTCACCTGTTTCAGTCTGAGGCATAAAATTTCGCCCCACCCTTGCTTGTAATAACCTTGTTTCACTCAGTGAGGGCAGCTATAGATCCTGCACCTGTTATATGACAATCACAAGCAAAGAGTAGAAGGTTAATCATACCATGCATGTGAGGAGGACAGATAAGGTAACATACAAACTCCAATATGTCTTCCAAATGAAGCACTTTCTTCCCAAACACTTTTCCCTCCATTTGCCTAATTTTCCTACTCTCCCCATCCCACCAGACTTAATATATGGTACACATTGAAAACTTCTGTCATGGTGTTTCCATCTGTTGACATTTACTGTCCAAGGTAAAAATACTTGTCCACTTCTTCTATGGCTAGTCCATCTACTGTGATTTTCCTTGGTAATATAGATAGAGAGATAGATAGAGAGATAGAATATGTAAAGCAATTTTATACCTGCAGTGTACCCCTAATCATCTGTTTTTATATACTGAGATCTTCCAAAATGTGTATTTTAAGCTTTTATTTGTTTATTTTACCGATTAGCCCTGCCTCTGCAATGAGACTTCAAGACATAGCAAAGCAATGTGATACAGGCCTTACTGGCTATAGGAGGGCTTTATCATAGCTAATAAATGTGTTTGGGAGGTAGAAAGGGGGTTCTACTAATATATTATGGCATAATAGTCACCAGTCTAAATTTTAACTTAGGTGATTTTCCTTCCTGCATTATGGAAGGTGCCACTCTTCCAATCTGTGGAAAAATTCTAGAGCACAACAGTGGCATCATATTTAGTAAGAAACAAATTCCCATGAATTTCAATTGGACTTTTTAATATAAATAACTATGGGACAGTTGGTTTGCACCAGAATTCCACCACTTTTACATTCATAAATATGACCTAGTACATTATTTCTTAAAATACTACACTGGGCCTAATCCAGTACACACTATTTTCCCTAGGAAGCCAGTTACCCTTAGATAAAATGTGAGCATCTGCACAATAATTCATTTGTGAAAAGTATTATTGCAACATATTGGTACATTTAAATGTTTTTTGCTCTGTTCTTCTTGTTTTGTTCTGCTTCATTCTTCTTTGCAGACCTGACAGAAGAGAGCAATAAAACCTGAGAACATTGCTCCGTACTTTGACAGCTCTGTCAATTGCACCAGAAACTGGGAACCAGGGACCTTAGTACATTGTCCTTAATGTGTGTAAGATATATACATCAGATCCAGGGGTGCAACTACAGGGGTTGCAGTTCTGCCAACATCCTAGAAGGCCTATCAGCTCCATGGCCCAACAGGTTTTAGTTACACTTCTGGGAGAATATTTTTGTGTGAGGGGCCCAAAATAATGTTTGTACCAGAGCCATTCAATGACTTCTTATACCTCTGATCACATCTTGTTCCAGCTTGTCATCACAATATCTAGGAACTTTGTAAATATCTCATATCTGCAGAAGAAGCAACAGACCATCATGAGTAGTACCTGACCACAAAAATGTTGCATATATAACCCAATATTATATTTAGGTGTTAGTTGTCCTTTAAAGGGATAGTAATACTTCATTTTATCTTTATTTTATTTTGTAGGCATTAAAAAACATGAAGAACGATCTAAGTCTTATCTCTCAAACCTTATGGTATGGATAAGTCTTATCTCTCAAACCCGCCCTTTTTACCTAGTGTAAGCCATCTCTTCTCAGATGTGGAATCTGGTTGTAAGACTAGACAGATAACAAAAGGGGACAATCTTCTTGCTATGAGAACAATGAAGGCCCTGCCCCCCTTGACAAGTTTTTCAGGCTTTTCCCTTATCTTAATTAGAGATTGTCCCTCTCTACAGTCTACCTGGGCACCTCCCTTCTGATCTGGCTGAACAGGAAAAGGGGCGGGAGGGGTATACTTTGTCATTGAATTACTCTTGAACTACAACTCTGACAGAACTGAAATAACACTCTCCAAAGTCCAAATACTATGATGATTAATTAGAGCTGCTTTTATTATGAAACATTACTATCCCTTTAAGGCATCTGTTCTAATAACTATCTTGGTCTGGATAAGTAGTAATAAAGTTTGACTTTTTATTATCTTGGTTCTATAGGCAATAACGTTCTTTTCATCAGTCTTCCAAGTGTAAAGTTATTTCCCTCTTTAGTAATTTGATTCACACACTCATATCACAACCTTGTTGCCAATAAATGCCTTATCTGGTTTCTTTTTACAATACTGCGCCACACAGTTTATTGATTTTTGCTGTACTCTTCTTTATTATCATCTACTAGTTAGATGAACTAGCAAAACAATTATAAATTAAATTGACATTTTAACCCCTTAAGGACCAGCGCGATCCCATGCGGCCGGCACTTGCGGACCATGGAGCATTTTTTTTTTTATTCTCTCTTCCGGTTCAGGGCCTCCGGAGCGTCATGCAGCCACGCCGGGAGCCCTGAACTCCATGCCGTGCCAGGACCGTCATTGGTCCTTAAGTGCTGGACCGCCTTGACGGTCCTGGCATGGCAATGGTCCTTAAGGGGTTAAGCAATACAATGGATAACATTCTGGGAATCGAATTAACTGTTTCAGACATTTAATAAGAACTGGACCAATTATATGGTAATCAAGCTGTAACAAAAGGATAAAAAAAACTCCCAATAAAAACTCAGCAAAGCATTGGAGACCTCTCTCTAATTCAATGGATTTAAAACCCTTTTAAATCTATTGAAACTTTTAGAATTTGAATTTGTCTTCAGGGTGTAGCTGGTTTGTTTTAGAAGTGTTACAGTACTTTTTTTTAAATCAGCTTCTGAGAGTGAGAATCCCAGTAGGAATCAGGAGTGAAACTACATGGGCTTCAGAGGGTTCATGTGTGACTGTGTCTGACATCCAGGGGGGGGGGGGGGGCATTAGCCCCAGGGCTCAAAAGATTCTAATTATGACACTGGTAGAATATTATTGTGGTAGGTAGCCCACAAAAATGTTTGCACCTGGGCCCTGAAATAACTAGTTACACCACTGGTCAGGTGGCATGGGCTACAGAAAAAAAAATATTAGCCTAAAATCATGAAATCTCATGCTGGGGAGTGGTGAGGTAGCTCAGTTGGTTATTGCACCAGCTGTAGAATTTGTTCAAACCGCAAGGTTGAATGTTCTAGTGCCCAGTCCTCTTTCACCCTTATGAGGTAGAAAAATGAGTCCAGGATATACTTGAAAATGAGAGACAATCTCAATATATTCTTTCTGGTAAAATGTTTTCACAAAAAAAAAAAAAAAATTAAAAAAAAAAAAAAAATGGTATTCATTTCACTTGTAAAATGTTTTCATAAAAATATAATGGTAATCATTTGTGGTAGTATAGATCAGAGGTTCTCTGCCCTCAGTGGCCACTAACAGTCCAGGAATTAGGAATTCCCTGCTAGAACACAAGTATGTTGATCAGAGGCTCAGTCATATTGATTAACTCACTTATGCTCTTAAAAGGAAATTCTCAAATCCTGGCCTGTTAGAAGCCACTGAGGGCACGGGTTGAGAACCACTGGTATAGATTATATAAGAAACGTAAAAGTTTTATTACTGTGTATGTAATTGCATTCACAGATTATGAAACTGAACTTCAAGGTCACGTCATTCAAAAAGTCATCCCAATCCAAAAAATGCTAGCTTTTGAGTTGGTGGTAAAAGGACAGTATTTTTTTATAATGTGTCATAAACAGTTAAAATTGCAGTAAAATGAGCTTGATGAATATTGCCATAAAAACAACTTTAATTTTAACTTTGAAATGGCAATTTTCAAAGAAAGAAATACTACTGCTTCTCACTGCTATCTAATAGTACTTTAATTTGTCTTCTCCAAGTTTACATAGTTTTTAGTTTGTCAGAAAAAAGTATGCAAATCAGGCAAAAAAGTGATAGCTCAAAGAACATTTTTTCTGAAAATACCTTGCAATATGCCGAATGATTGAACCATGGACCCTTTAAAACTGCTTTTTTCCTTGCTAGATGCTAGAATTGGATTTTAAAAATTATGGTAACGTGCATGAGAATTGACGGACCATAAAGTAAGAATGTTTTTAGACTCACTACAGACAATTTCAGTTACCATAACTTTTTGAACATCTCACCCCAAGAATCAAAAATCTCAGTTGTTCTGAGGATCCTGCTGGGGCAACTGCGGGAGCAGTTTTAGTATCCCAGAATCTAATTTTAATATTTTCTCAGTTAAAAAAACAGAAATCCTTCTTTTTATGAAAAAAGTGCTTTCCCTGCTTTGTAAAACAAGGGTATTTCCACAGCTGGAAGACTATGGGGTTATACACTATGGTGTGATAAAGTGGTGATGTCTTCTCCAGTGATAACACTTTTTCCAGTTCCTGTTTATTCTATGGAGCCAATGCACTACAATTTCTCCAATTTTGGAGATCATAGTGCATAGGCTTCATAGAATAATATAAAAACTGGAAAAGTGATATCACTGCATAACCCCATTATATTCAAATTATATTACAGCTAAAACAGAGATTCTCAATCAGGGTGCCATGCTACTTGATGCTACACAGACATCCACTTAGGGTGACCCTTTTTTCTATAAAGACTTTGACAAAAATGTGTGTTGAGTTTTAAATGTATATTTATGGAGGTTTTTAGGCACAAAATAATAACCATATATTACCTATTTATACCCTTCATAATGTCCTTGACAAATTACAAATATGTTGTTAGGGGTGCCCTGAAGAATCTAGATTACATGTTATAAGTTCTCTGCATAAAAAAGATTGTGAACCTCTGCTTTAAAAACTGTTTTGTCTATTAAATGAAAAAGGAAAAGTTTATTTTATGTTTTTACTTTTTCTAAAATGCATCTTTTCCTTTTTTAATGAGGACTTAACAGATTTCAAAATCCTCCCCCCAGTAGAAGCTGAAACTGGATTATACAACTACTAAATCAAAAGTCTCAAACTATTAACCAGTTTGTAAAACAAAAACAAGAGAGCGGGTGCCAGCGGTGCAGCAGTACAGTCAGTGGACACTGTCTGCAACAACTGGAGTTGCTGATGACCATAATATTTCCACACACTATAAAAATAAAGTTAACCCTTCACTAAATAAACAAAGTCCAACTTACAGATGTAATTGGCATATGACACAATATATCCCTCATTGAACACTACGGTGCACCACCATGGTGTGTAGCATGTGGTCCATCATAAACCATAAGGACCTCCACACCACATACAAACAGCCCGCACATCTCTGTGATCAATGTAATCAAAAATTATAATGATATTAAGAGTAGCAACACCCTAAAGTGAATAATATAAACAAAATATACTGAAACTAATAAGTCATAAATCCTAATGAAACAGTGATATTATAAGGATATTAGTGCACGAGAAATCCTAAACTAATATCCAATATAAATCCAATACATGGATATAATAAATCCCAAATGAAACTGTGATCTTTGATAAATGGTGGTACACAAAAGTCCAAAAAAAATATATCCAATGAATAAACATAATGAATGATTCTTGATAAATCCTTCAATTATACCATTCCGGTAGGTGATGAATGAGTTGTTGAATAAAATCTCATGCCAATAAAATATAAGAAAGTCAAATTAGATTAATAGGAGTATTTTCATATGTTAATATCTGAGTGATTTGTCACTCCATTGATAAGTGTAACAGAGAATTTTGAGCCCAACATTTCTCCTTCCGACAGGTCTTAATACCACAAACCCACCTCAGGTGTAAGTTTTTTTTGAACCCAGAGACTTAGGTTAAACAGTAAGGAGCTATCTGCAATCTTCTTTCCTTACTATCTTCACTACCGATGCTTTGTTCCATTTTTATTTTTTGTTTAAATGGTATCTTCACCTGTCCTCCTGTGGGCTTCACTGCAAACATCTGTGTTCCCTACGTGTTTCCAAAAATACTGCTTTCCTTCTTCAGGGACAATGTTTTCTTTCCTTAGCATTAAGCATTAGTCGCAGGCTTCCAAAAAAAAAGTTACACCTTAGGTGAGTTTGTGGTATTAAGACCTGTCGGAAGGAGAAATTGGGCTAAATATGATCTGTTACGCTTATCAATGGAGTGACGAATCACTCAGATATTATGAAAATGCTCCCATAAATCTCCAATTAGGGAAAGTGGATGTTGTAGGGGAATTTATCCATCAAGCGATTAGCCATTGCAAAAGCTACTTGAATAATTTTACATCTTTATCACTGTTTGATATTTTTATGTCAATTCATCTTCATGAATCCATTGCTCATCATGGAATTATTTTAACTTTTCATTCACCAGTTCATTCATCATTTTTTTTTATTGACTGATTACTATGATACCATTCATCCAGCATTTCATTCATCCAGTTTAATTACTTTCTTTTATTCCCAACATTAATTCATTATTTCATTCCATTTGGTTTATCATTTCTTTGACTTTCTTATATTTTATTGTCTGTAATATTGTTATATTTGAGTCATCCATATTTGATATATTTTTTATACATATAGATTTCATTAAGATCAGAGCGCTTATTCCATTCTTATATTTTTGGAAGTTTGTTTTTTATACTAGTGATTGCTTAGTCACAGTGGACATTAAGTGGCTAGATCTATAGATTGAGTGCATTTTTACATTATATCTACAGTTTTTTCTTCTTAGTGTATTTATTGACTGGTTCACATTTTTATCTTCTTTGGAAATGGTATGATCATCAGCAAGGCCAATTGTCTCTGACAGTGTCCTCTGACTATACATGTAGGCACCGAGTGGAGTCGGTGGATGTTGGTGGCGATATATATTCAGTGTATCCATATTTAACCATAGACTATAAAAGTGTTTTTTGTTATTTTAATAAAATATCCTTTTTTTATCAGAAGTACATATGGTATCTGTTGTCATTCAGCTACTAAAATTATTTAGATATAGAAATTTATAGTTTACATTTATATAGTGCCATATAACAAAACAAACTCCTAAGCAAACAAGCATTCATATATATGGAATTTTAAATATTTAATTCATGTTTAAATAATAAAAAGAATCATTCTAATTTTCCAGACCCATTCCAGCCTATCTAATAATTGTTAAAACTCCCAGGTACCCTAGTAATAAACTAACAAATACAGTTAATCACACAAAACATCAGTTGGTTGGTAAACCTCCTTCCTCCCGTCACACTCCCCCAGGGTCCCCCAGACTCCCCTAACACAGAGAATAAATTGCCTGCCCATAAGAATCCCTAAACTACATTCAAATTTTGCTTTATTTGCTTATCCTAACTAGTTCAACATTGTGCTGCTTTCTTTACCTATTACAAATAGAGACTGACATATGGGAAAAGAAGGGAAGCAGGTCATGTGGTGGGGGATATTCAGGAACTAGGCAGGAAAAAAAATGAAAATTGGCAGTTTTTGCAAAAAAACATTTCACTCTTGACCTGAAGTACCATTTTTCACCTGTTTCAGTCTGAGGCATAAAATTTCGCCCCACCCTTGCTTGTAATCACCTTGTTTCACTCAGTGAGGGCAGCTATAGATCCTGCACCTGTTATATGACAATCACAAGCAAAGAGTAGAAGGTTAATCATACCATGCATGTGAGGAGGACAGATAAGGTAACATACAAACTCCAATATGTCTTCCAAATGAAGCACTTTCTTCCCAAACACTTTTCCCTCCATTTGCCTAATTTTCCTACTCTCCCCATCCCACCAGACTTAATATATGGTACACATTGAAAACTTCTGTCATGGTGTTTCCATCTGTTGACATTTACTGTCCAAGGTAAAAATACTTGTCCACTTCTTCTATGGCTAGTCCATCTACTGTGATTTTCCTTGGTAATATAGATAGAGAGATAGATAGAGAGATAGAATATGTAAAGCAATTTTATACCTGCAGTGTACCCCTAATCATCTGTTTTTATATACTGAGATCTTCCAAAATGTGTATTTTAAGCTTTTATTTGTTTATTTTACCAATTAGCCCTGCCTCTGCAATGAGACTTCAAGACATAGCAAAGCAATGTGATACAGGCCTTACTGGCTATAGGAGGGCTTTATCATAGCTAATAAATGTGTTTGGGAGGTAGAAAGGGGGTTCTACTAATATATTATGGCATAATAGTCACCAGTCTAAATTTTAACTTAGGTGATTTTCCTTCCTGCATTATGGAAGGTGCCACTCTTCCAATCTGTGGAAAAATTCTAGAGCACAACAGTGGCATCATATTTAGTAAGAAACAAATTCCCATGAATTTCAATTGGACTTTTTAATATAAATAACTATGGGACAGTTGGTTTGCACCAGAATTCCACCACTTTTACATTCATAAATATGACCTAGTACATTATTTCTTAAAATACTACACTGGGCCTAATCCAGTACACACTATTTTCCCTAGGAAGCCAGTTACCCTTAGATAAAATGTGAGCATCTGCACAATAATTCATTTGTGAAAAGTATTATTGCAACATATTGGTACATTTAAATGTTTTTTGCTCTGTTCTTCTTGTTTTGTTCTGCTTCATTCTTCTTTGCAGACCTGACAGAAGAGAGCAATAAAACCTGAGAACATTGCTCCGTACTTTGACAGCTCTGTCAATTGCACCAGAAACTGGGAACCAGGGACCTTAGTACATTGTCCTTAATGTGTGTAAGATATATACATCAGATCCAGGGGTGCAACTACAGGGGTTGCAGTTCTGCCAACATCCTAGAAGGCCTATCAGCTCCATGGCCCAACAGGTTTTAGTTACACTTCTGGGAGAATATTTTTGTGTGAGGGGCCCAAAATAATGTTTGTACCAGAGCCATTCAATGACTTCTTATACCTCTGATCACATCTTGTTCCAGCTTGTCATCACAATATCTAGGAACTTTGTAAATATCTCATATCTGCAGAAGAAGCAACAGACCATCATGAGTAGTACCTGACCACAAAAATGTTGCATATATAACCCAATATTATATTTAGGTGTTAGTTGTCCTTTAAAGGGATAGTAATACTTCATTTTATCTTTATTTTATTTTGTAGGCATTAAAAAACATGAAGAACGATCTAAGTCTTATCTCTCAAACCCGCCCTTTTTACCTAGTGTAAGCCATGTCTTCTCAGATGTGGAATCTGGTTGTAAGACTAGACAGATAACAAAAGGGGACAATCTTCTTGCTATGAGAACAATGAAGGCCCTGCCCCCCTTGACAAGTTTTTCAGGCTTTTCCCTTAATTAGAGATTGTCCCTCTCTACAGTCTACCTGGGCACCTCCCTTCTGATCTGGCTGAACAGGAAAAGGGGCGGGAGGGGTATACTTTGTCATTGAATTACTCTTGAACTACAACTCTGACAGAACTGAAATAACACTCTCCAAAGTCCAAATACTATGATGATTAATTAGAGCTGCTTTTATTATGAAACATTACTATCCCTTTAAGGCATCTGTTCTAATAACTATCTTGGTCTGGATAAGTAGTAATAAAGTTTGACTTTTTATTATCTTGGTTCTATAGGCAATAACGTTCTTTTCATCAGTCTTCCAAGTGTAAAGTTATTTCCCTCTTTAGTAATTTGATTCACACACTCATATCACAACCTTGTTGCCAATAAATGCCTTATCTGGTTTCTTTTTACAATACTGCGCCACACAGTTTATTGATTTTTGCTGTACTCTTCTTTATTATCATCTACTAGTTAGATGAACTAGCAAAACAATTATAAATTAAATTGACATTTTAACCCCTTAAGGACCAGCGCGATCCCATGCGGCCGGCACTTGCGGACCATGGAGCATTTTTTTTTTTATTCTCTCTTCCGGTTCAGGGCCTCCTGAGCGTCATGCAGCCACGCCGGGAGCCCTGAACTCCATGCCGTGCCAGGACCGTCATTGGTCCTTAAGTGCTGGACCGCCTTGACGGTCCTGGCATGGCAATGGTCCTTAAGGGGTTAAGCAATACAATGGATAACATTCTGGGAATCGAATTAACTGTTTCAGACATTTAATAAGAACTGGACCAATTATATGGTAATCAAGCTGTAACAAAAGGATAAAAAAAACTCCCAATAAAAACTCAGCAAAGCATTGGAGACCTCTCTCTAATTCAATGGATTTAAAACCCTTTTAAATCTATTGAAACTTTTAGAATTTGAATTTGTCTTCAGGGTGTAGCTGGTTTGTTTTAGAAGTGTTACAGTACTTTTTTTTAAATCAGCTTCTGAGAGTGAGAATCCCAGTAGGAATCAGGAGTGAAACTACATGGGCTTCAGAGGGTTCATGTGTGACTGTGTCTGACATCCAGGGGGGGGGGCATTAGCCCCAGGGCTCAAAAGATTCTAATTATGACACTGGTAGAATATTATTGTGGTAGGTAGCCCACAAAAATGTTTGCACCTGGGCCCTGAAATAACTAGTTACACCACTGGTCAGGTGGCATGGGCTACAGAAAAAAAAATATTAGCCTAAAATCATGAAATCTCATGCTGGGGAGTGGTGAGGTAGCTCAGTTGGTTATTGCACCAGCTGTAGAATTTGTTCAAACCGCAAGGTTGAATGTTCTAGTGCCCAGTCCTCTTTCACCCTTATGAGGTAGAAAAATGAGTCCAGGATATACTTGAAAATGAGAGACAATCTCAATATATTCTTTCTGGTAAAATGTTTTCACAAAAAAAAAAAAAAAATTAAAAAAAAAAAAAAAATGGTATTCATTTCACTTGTAAAATGTTTTCATAAAAATATAATGGTAATCATTTGTGGTAGTATAGATCAGAGGTTCTCTGCCCTCAGTGGCCACTAACAGTCCAGGAATTAGGAATTCCCTGCTAGAACACAAGTATGTTGATCAGAGGCTCAGTCATATTGATTAACTCACTTATGCTCTTAAAAGGAAATTCTCAAATCCTGGCCTGTTAGAAGCCACTGAGGGCACGGGTTGAGAACCACTGGTATAGATTATACAAGAAACGTAAAAGTTTTATTACTGTGTATGTAATTGCATACAGATTATGAAACTGAACTTCAAGGTCACGTCATTCAAAAAGTCATCCCAATCCAAAAAATGCTAGCTTTTGAGTTGGTGGTAAAAGGACAGTATTTTTTTATAATGTGTCATAAACAGTTAAAATTGCAGTAAAATGAGCTTGATGAATATTGCCATAAAAACAACTTTAATTTTAACTTTGAAATGGCAATTTTCAAAGAAAGAAATACTACTGCTTCTCACTGCTATCTAATAGTACTTTAATTTGTCTTCTCCAAGTTTACATAGTTTTTAGTTTGTCAGAAAAAATTATGCAAATCAGGCAAAAAAGTGATAGCTCAAAGAACATTTTTTCTGAAAATACCTTGCAATATGCCGAATGGTTGAACCATGGACCCTTTAAAACTGCTTTTTCCCTTGCTAGATGCTAGAATTGGATTTTAAAAATTATGGTAACGTGCATTAGAATTGACGGACCATAAAGTAAGAATGTTTTTAGACTCATTACAGACAATTTCAGTTACCATAACTTTTTGAACATCTCACCCCAAGAATCAAAAATCTCAGTTGCTCTGAGTATCCTGCTGGGGCAACTGTGGGAGCAGTTTTAGTATCCCAGAATCTAATTTTAATATTTCCTCAGTTAAAAAAACAGAAATCCTTCTTTTTATGAAAAAAGTGCTTTCCCTGCTGTGTAAAACAAGGGTATTTCCCCAGCTGGGAGACTATGGGGTTATACACTATGGTGTGATAAAGTGGTGATGTCTTCTCCAGTGATAACACTTTTTCCAGTTCCTGTTAATTCTATGGAGCCAATGCACTACAATTTCTCCAATTTTGGAGATCATAGTGCATAAGCTTCATAGAATAATATAAAAACTGGAAAAGTGATATCACTGTAGAAGGTATCTCTAAGTTATCACCTCTTTATTACTCTTTAGTGCATAACCCCATTATATTCAAATTATATTACAGCTAAAACAGAGATTCTCAATCAGGGTGCCATGCTACTTGATGCTACACAGACATCCACTTAGGGTGACCCTTTTTTCTATAAAGACTTTGACAAAAATGTGTGTTGAGTTTTAAATGTATATTTACGGAGGTTTTTAGGCACAAAATAATAACCATATATTACCTATTTATACCCTTCATAATATCCTTGACAAATTACATATACGTTGTTAGGGGTGCCCTGAAGAATCTAGATTACGTTATAAGTTCTCTGCATAAAAAAAGATTGTGAATCTCTGCTTTAAAAACAGTTTTGTCTATTAAATTAAAAAGGAAAAGTTTATTTTATGTTTTTACTGTTTCTAAAATGCATCTTTTCCTTTTTTAATGAGGACTTAACAGATTTCAAAATCCTCCCCCCAGTAGAAGCTGAAACTGGATTATACAACTACTAAATCAAAAGTCTCAAACTATTAACCAGTTTGTAAAACAAAAACAAGAGAGCGGGTGCCAGCGGTGCAGCAGTACAGTCAGTGGACACTGTCTGCAACAACTGGAGTTGCTGATGACCATAATATTTCCACACACTATAAAAATAAAGTTAACCCTTCACTAAATAAACAAAGTCCAACTTACAGATGTAATTGGCATATGACACAATATACCCCTCATTGAACACTACGGTGCACCACCATGGTGTGTAGCATGTGGTCCATCATAAACCATAAGGACCTCCACGCCACATACAAACAGCCCGCACATCCCTGTGATCAATGTAATCATAAATTATAATGATATTAAGAGTAGCAACAACCTAAAGTGAATAATATAAACAAAATATTCTGAAACTAATGAGACATAAATCCTAATAAAACAGTGATATTATAATGATATCAGTGCACGAGAAATCCTAAACTAATATCCAATTTAAATCCAATACATGGATATAATAAATCCCAAATTAAACTGTGATCTTTGAAAAATGGTGGTACACAAAAGTCCCAAAAAAATATATCCAATGAATAAACATAATGAATGATACTTGATAAAACCATCAATTATACCATTCCGGTAGGTGATGAATGAGTTGTTGAATAAAATCTCACGACAATAAAATATAAGAAAGTCAAATTAGATTAATAGGAGTATTTTCATATGTTAATATCTGAGTGATTTGTCACTCCATTTATAAGTGTAACAGAGAATTTTGAGCCCAACATTTCTCCTTCCTACAGGTCTTAATACCACAAACCCACCTCAGGTGTAAGTTTTTGTGGAAGCCAGAGACTTAGGTTAAACAGTAAGGAGCTATCTGCAATCTTCTTTCCTTACTATCTTCACTACCGATGCTTTGTTCCATTTTTATTTTTTGTTTAAATGGTATCTTCACCTGTCCTCCTGTGGGCTTCACTGCAAACATCTGTGTTCCCTAATCCCTACGTGTTTCCAAAAATACTGCTTTCCTTCTTCAGGGACAAAGTTTTCTTTCCTTAGCATTTAGCATTAGTCGCAGGCTTCCAAAAAAAAAGTTACACCTTAGGTGAGTTTGTGGTATTAAGACCTGTCGGAAGGAGAAATTGGGCTAAATATGATCTGTTACGCTTATCAATGGAGTGACGAATCACTCAGATATTATGAAAATGCTCCCATAAATCTCCAATTAGGGAAAGTGGATGTTGTAGGGGAATTTATCCATCAAGCGATTAGCCATTGCAAAAGCTACTTGAATAATTTTACATCTTTATCACTGTTTGATATTTTTGTGTCAATTCATCTTCATGAATCCATTGGTCATCATGGAATTATTTTAACTTTTCATTCACCAGTTCATTCATCATTTTTTTTTATTGACTGATTGCTATGATACCATTCATCCAGCATTTCATTCATCCAGTTTAATTACTTTCTTTTATTCCCAACATTAATTCATTATTTCATTCCATTTGGTTTATCATTTCTTTGACTTTCTTATATTTTATTGTCTGTAATATTGTTATATTTGAGTCATCCATATTTGATATATTTTTTATACATATAGATTTCATTAAGATCAGAGAGCTTATTCCATTCTTATATTTTTGGAAGTTTGTTTTTTATACTAGTGATTGCTTAGTCACAGTGGACATTAAGTGGCTAGATCTATAGATTGAGTGCATTTTTACATTATATCTACAGTTTTTTCTTCTTAGTGTATTTATTGACTGGTTCACATTTTTATCTTCTTTGGAAATGTTATGATCATCAGCAAGGCCAATTGTCTCTGACAGTGTCCTCTGACTATACACGTAGGCACCGAGTGGAGTCGGTGGATGTTGGTGGCGATATATATTCAGTGTATCCATATTTAACCATAGACTATAAAAGTGTTTTTTGTTATTTTAATAAAATATCCTTTTTTTTATCAGAAGTACATATGGTATCTGTTGTCATTCAGCTACTAAAATTATTTAGATATAGAAATTTATAGTTTACATTTATATAGTGCCATATAACAAAACAAACTCCTAAGCAAACAAGCATTCATATATATGGAATTTTAAATATTTAATTCATGTTTAAATAATAAAAAGAATCATTCTAATTTTCCAGACCCATTCCAGCCTATCTAATAATTGTTAAAACTCCCAGGTACCCTAGTAATAAACTAACAAATACAGTTAATCACACAAAACATCAGTTGGTTGGTAAACCTCCTTCCTCCCGTCACACTCCCCCAGGGTCCCCCAGACTCCCCTAACACAGAGAATAAATTGCCTGCCCACAAGAATCCCTAAACTACATTCAAATTTTGCTTTATTTGCTTATCCTAACTAGTTCAACATTGTGCTGCTTTCTTTACCTATTACAAATAGAGACTGACATATGGGAAAAGAAGGGAAGCAGGTCATGTGGTGGGGGATATTCAGGAACTAGGCAGGAAAAAAAATGAAAATTGGCAGTTTTTGCAAAAAAACATTTCACTCTTGACCTGAAGTACCATTTTTCACCTGTTTCACTCTGAGGCATAAAATTTCGCCCCACCCTTGCTTGTAATCACCTTGTTTCACTCAGTGAGGGCAGCTATAGATCCTGCACCTGTTATATGACAATCACAAGCAAAGAGTAGAAGGTTAATCATACTATGCATGTGAGGAGGACAGATAAGGTAACATGCAAACTCCAATATGTCTTCCAAATGAAGCACTTTCTTCCCAAACACTTTTCCCTCCATTTGCCTAATTTTCCTACTCTCCCCATCCCACCAGACTTAATATATGGTACACATTGAAAACTTCTGTCATGGTGTTTCCATCTGTTGACATTTACTGTCCAAGGTAAAAATACTAGTGTTGAGCGAGCATGCTCGGCCGATGCTCGGATCGGCTCGAGCATCGCTCTGCTCGGCACATGGCGGTACTCGTACGAGTGCCGCATGTGCTCGCCCGCCATGTTCGGGTCTCCTCCCCGCACGTTTTGCGGCTGCTGCGCAGCCAATAAACGTGCAGGGAGGCTCTGACATCAGTGTAATGCCAGCAGCCATGTTGGCTGCTGGCATTACACTGATTGGCTGGCCAGAACCCGTAGTCTGGTGCTGTATAGCACCTGACCAGCGAGTTTGGCTCAGTCTTAGCCAGGGAGAGATGAGGATAGGAAGGGAAAGTCAGTGTAGGGAGAAGACAAGCAAATTTGTGAAAAAAAAGAACCAAAAGTCCTTTTTAGGACTACTGTGTGTGGGGGCAGCAGTTTATTTTGTGTGGGGGGAAAAAAACAAACAAAAAAAAAATTTCATATATTCTGTTTAGTGTGCAAAGTTGCAGATTAGAGCACATTCTGTTTAGTGTGCAAAGTTGCAGATTAGAGCACATTCTGTTTAGTGTGCAAAGTTGCAGATTAGAGCACATTCTGTTTAGTGTGCAAAGTTGCAGATTAGAGCACATTCTGTTAAGTCTTCAAACTAAAATATCAAAGTCACATATTCCATTCAGTGTGCTTCGCCGCAGTTTAGCAGCATATTCTGTGTACTGTGCAGAGTTGCAGAATAGGAAGAAATACTGTTAAGTCTTCAAACTAAAATATCAAAGTCACATATTCCATTCAGTGTGCTTCGCCGCAGTTTAGCAGCATATTCTGTGTACTGTGCAGAGTTGCAGAATAGGAAGAAATACTGTTAAGTCTTCAAACTAAAATATCAAAGTCACATATTCCATTCAGTGTGCTTCGCCGCAGTTTAGCAGCATATTCTGTGTACTGTGCAGGGTTGCAGAATAGGAAGAAATACTGTTAAGTCTTCAAACTCAAATATCAAAGTCACATATTCCATTCAGTGTGCTTCGCCGCAGTTTAGCAGCATATTCTGTGTACTGTGCAGAGCTGCAGAATAGGAAGAAATACTGTTAAGTCTTCAAACTCAAATATCAAAGTCACATATTCCATTCAGTGTGCGTCACCGCAGTTTAGCAGCATATTCTGTGTACTCTGCACAGTTGCAGAATAGGAAGAAATACTGTTAAGTTTTCAAACTCAAATATCAAAGTCACATATTCCATTCAGTGTGCTTCGCCGCAGTTTAGCAGCATATTCTGTGTACTCTGCACAGTTGCAGAATAGGAAGAAATACTGTTAAGTCTTCAAACTCAAATATCAAAGTCACATATTCCATTCAGTGTGCGTCACCGCAGTTTAGCAGCATATTCTGTGTACTCTGCACAGTTGCAGAATAGGAAGAAATACTGTTAAGTCTTCAAACTCAAATATCAAAGTCACATATTCCATTCAGTGTGCGTCACCGCAGTTTAGCAGCATATTCTGTGTACTCTGCACAGTTGCAGAATAGGAAGAAATACTGTTAAGTCTTTAAACTCAAATATCAAAGTCACATATTCCATTCAGTGTGCGTCACCGCAGTTTAGCAGCATATTCTGTGTACTCTGCACAGTTGCAGAATAGGAAGAAATACTGTTAAGTCTTCAAACTCAAATATCAAAGTCACATATTCCATTCAGTGTGCTTCGCCGCAGTTTAGCAGCATATTCTGTGTACTCTGCACAGTTGCAGAATAGGAAGAAATACTGTTAAGTCTTCAAACTCAAATATCAAAGTCACATATTCCATTCAGTGTGCGTCACCGCAGTTTAGCAGCATATTCTGTGTACTCTGCACAGTTGCAGAATAGGAAGAAATACTGTTAAGTCTTCAAACTCAAATATCAAAGTCACATATTCCATTCAGTGTGCGTCACCGCAGTTTAGCAGCATATTCTGTGTACTCTGCACAGTTGCAGAATAGGAAGAAATACTGTTAAGTCTTCAAACTCAAATATCAAAGTCACATATTCCGTGTAAGATGAAGAAGGCGGGTAAAAAGGGACGGGGAAGTGGACGTGATCCTGATAGTTCAGGGCGCGGGTCAGGACGCGGAGAAACTGTGCCTGGTGCCAGAGCACAAGAAAGAAAGACATCCACCATACCTAGCTTCATGTCTCATTTTACAGGGCGTCGCAGGACATCACTCTCGAGGTCCGACCACTGCGAACAGGTGGTCGGTTGGATGTCAGCTGATACTGCTTCCAGTCGGTTAAGCAACACCCTGTCTTCCACCAAGTCCACTCTCAGCAGCCAAGAGTCTGGTCAACATAATCCTCACTCTGATCATCCTTCCTCCCACCATAGACGGTCTGGTCAAAGAAGTGATCCCACACTGGGATATAGTGAGGAGCTCGTCTCATCACCAATCCTTCATTTGACCCTCTCTCCAAGCACACTTGCAGAGGAACATGACATCTTATGCCCTGATTCACAACCTCTAGAGGGTACCCAATCACAAGAAGATGACAGATGTGAACGGCATTTAAGGTCAAAGGAAGTAGTGGATGATGATGATGATGAGACACAGTTGCCATTAAATCAACCACTATTACTGTCTCAAGACCTTGTTGAGGAGGATGTTATACAGTTGTCAATGACTGAGTATGTGGTGGGATCAAGACATGAGGAGGATGATCAGAGTGAGGAAGTGGAGGAGGACTTGGTGGACGATGAGGTGACTGACCCCACCTGGGAAGGTGTAGAGCCGAGCGATAGCAGTCCTGAGGGTGAGCCATCTGCAGCACCGCAACAGGCTGGAAGAGGCAGTGGTGTGGCTACAGAAAGAAGGCGGACCGCACCAAACCGGCCCGCAAATGTTCCACGGAGCACCCCCTTGCGTAAATCTACCTTGCCAAGGGGTAGGTGTTCCGCGGTATGGCGTTTTTTTAAGGAAAGTGCGGACGACAAAAGAATTGTAGTTTGCAACCTGTGCCACACCAGAATGAGCCGAGGCATGAACACTAGAAACCTCACCACCACCAGCATGATCCGACACATGGCATCCAAGCACTGTAATAAGTGGGAGGAACGCCTGGATCGCCCATCTGTGTCTGCAGGCCACACCACTGCCTCCTCTTCCCCTGTTTTCGGTGCCGGCCAATCGCCTGTCGAAGGCGCAGGCCCGCATACCTCCCGCCCTGCACCTGTACCATCTGAAGCACCATCAGCGACCACATCCACTTCCCTGTCCCAGCACAGCGTCCAAATGTCGTTACCCCAGGCATTTGAGCGCAAGCGAAAATACCCAGCCACCCACCCACAGGCCATAGCACTAACCTCACACCTTTCCAAATTACTGGCCATCGAAATGCTGCCATTTAGGCTTGTGGAGACTGAGTCCTTCCGCAGCCTGATGGCAGCAGCTGTCCCTCGGTACGCGGTCCCCAGCCGCCACTACTTTTCCCGGTGTGCCATCCCCGCATTACACCACCATGTGTCCCGTAACATCACCCGTGCCCTGACCAACGCAGTTACTGGGAAGGTCCACTTAACGACTGACACATGGACAAGTGCTTGTGGCCAGGGACGCTACATTTCCCTGACGGCACACTGGGTGAATGTCGTGGAGGCTGGGAGCGACTCGGACCCTGGGATGGCACGGGTGCTACCCACGCCGAGGATTGCGGGCCCTACCTCCATCAGGGTTTCCGCCAGCACCTACGTTATTGGCTCCTCTTCCTCCGTTTCCACCTCCGAATTCTCTACACGCAGCGCCACTCCCCCATCAGCCGGTAGCTGGAAGCAGTGTAGCACTGCAGTGGGGAAGCGTCAACAGGCCATGCTGAAGCTGATCTGCCTTGGGGACAAACAGCACACGGTCTCAGAGCTGTTGCAGGGGATTAGTCACCAGACCGAGCAGTGGCTCTCGCCACTCAACCTGCAACCAGGCATGGTTGTGTGTGATAATGGGCGTAACTTGGTGGCGGCTTTGGAGCTCGGCAAGCTCACACACGTACCATGCCTAGCGCATGTATTTAATTTAGTGGTTCAGCGATTTCTAAAAACCTACCCCAATGTGCATGATCTCTTGACCAAGGTGCGCCGCGTGTGTGCACATTTCCGTAAGTCATCTACAGCTTCGGCCGGCCTGTTGAAGCTGCAGCAGCGCTTAGAATTGCCAGCTCACCGGCTGCTGTGTGACGTGAGCACGCGCTGGAACTCCACCTTCCACATGTTGGCCCGGCTTTGTGAGCAGCAGAGGGCAGTAGTGGAGTACCAGCTGTTACACGGTCGTCGCCTCTCCGTTCAACTTCCTGTAATCAGAAGTGAGGAGTGGGAATGGATGTCAGACCTCTGTGAGGTTTTACACAATTTTGAGGAATCGACACAGATGGTGAGGGGCGATAACGCTATTATCAGTGTAACCATCCCACTTCTGTGTCTACTGAAACGCTCGCTGCTCACAATTAAAACTGACGCTTTGCATGTGGAAGAGGTGGAAATGCGGGAGGAAGAGCTTACACAAGGTGATAGCCAGAGCACCCTCACTTCGTCTTCTCAGCGACAATTGGAGGAGGCGGAGGAGGAGGAGGAGGAGGAGGAGGAAGACACGGTTGCCTCCGCTACAGAGGGTAGCCATGGAACTTTAGTTCCATCTCTTCAGCGTGGGTGGGCAGAAGAGGAGGAAGAGGATGAGGAGATTGAGAGTCATCCTCCTGGTGAGGACAGCGAAATCTTGACTGTTGGTACTCTGGCACACATGGCTGACTTTATGTTAGGCTGCCTTTCCCGTGACCCACACGTTGTACGCATTTTAGACAACACGGATTACTGGGTGTTCACCCTTCTGGACCCCCGCTACAAAGAGAATTTCTCATCTCTCATTCCTCCGGTGGAGAGGACAAGCAAAATGGTGCAATACCAGAAGGTTCTTGTTGAAAAATTGCTCCAAAATTTTCCATCTGACAACGCTGGCGGCAGAGTACGTGCTACCTTGGCCAACCGAGATGGGGAGAAAAGGGGAGCACACAGCAGTTCCGACAAAGGCAGGGCAACACTCTCCAAGGCGTGGGACACCTTCATGACACCCCGCCAGCACCCTCACCCTGATGCGCAGCCTAGTGTCACAAGGAGGGAAAAGTTTTGGAAGATGGTGAAGGAGTACGTAGCAGACCGTGTCAGCGTCCTCAATGATCCCTCTGTGCCTTACAACTACTGGGTGTCCAAGCTGGACACGTGGTATGAACTGGCACTCTACGCCTTGGAGGTGCTGGCCTGCCCTGCCGCCAGCGTTCTGTCTGAGCGGGTATTTAGTGCTGCTGGTGGCATCATAACAGATAAGCGTATCCGCCTTTCCACCGAAAATGCTGATAGGTTGACACTTATAAAAATGAACAAGGCCTGGATTTCCCCTGACTTCTCCACTCCACTGGAGGAAAGCCCCGGGGGAACATAAAGTCACTTTATATATGTTATTTACAATGATGGGAATACTCTGTATTCCCATTCACCCCTTCCACCCAAAAAACAGGTATATGGTTGACTCTTAATCTTCTCATCCTCCTCTTCCATATGCCCTGTGATATAATTTTTATATAGGGCCAGCTCACCAGCGGGCCCTGTTTTACAATTTTTATATAGGTCAGCTCACCAGCGGGCCTTCTCATATAATGTTTTATTGGGTCAGCTCTCTAGCGGGCCCTCTCATATAATGTTTTATAGCGTCAGCTCACTAGCGGGCCTTCGCATATAATGTTTAGGATGGTCAGCTCCGCAGCAGACCCTCACCCATAATGTTTTAGATGGTCGGCTCAGCGCACGTTTCCCTCTTAATCATGGCCCCAGTTCAGAAAAATCAAGGAAATTTTTGGGAGAATTTGCCTCTGCGCACGTTTCCCTCTTAATCATGGCCCCAGTTCAGAAAAATCGAGGAAATTTTTTGCAGAATTTGCCTCTGCGCACGTTTCCCTCTTAATCATGGCCCCAGTTCAGAAAAATTGAGGAAATTTTTTGCAGAATTTGCCTCTGCGCACGTTTCCCTCTTAATCATGGCCCCAGTTCCGAAAAATCGATGACATTTTTGCAGAATTTGCCTCTGCGCACGTTTCCCTCTTAATCATGGCCCCAGTTCCGAAAAATCGATGACATTTTTTGCAGAATTTGCAGATGATATACAAGTAAATATACAGCAAATACTGTTTGGTAACAATTTTTCGCCTAAAGTCGTTTTTATTTTCCTTTTTGTGTGTTTTACGGTCAGTCTGTAAAAATGGCGTACTACGGGCGAAAGATCGTTCCCAGCAGCGATGTTGGAGTCCAAGATGCATCCAGACATCCTCCCTATGCTGTCCCTGAACCATTTCTGTGGTGTTTCCATCCTTTTCTGCCCTTTTCCTATGGACCAGGCACCCTCCCCTCATCAGAGCAGGGGGTGCCTGGTGTAATGCTCGAGTCCTCCCATTGACTTCAATGGGGTTCGGGTGCTCGGCCGAGCACTCGAGCCTCCGGGGGTGCTCGGTCAGAGCACCCGAACACCCGAGCATTGGGGTGCTCGCTCATCACTAAAAAATACTTGTCCACTTCTTCTATGGCTAGTCCATCTACTGTGATTTTCCTTGGTAATATAGATAGAGAGATAGATAGAGAGATAGAATATGTAAAGCAATTTTATACCTGCAGTGTACCCCTAATCATCTGTTTTTATATACTGAGATCTTCCAAAATGTGTATTTTAAGCTTTTATTTGTTTATTTTACCGATTAGCCCTGCCTCTGCAATGAGACTTCAAGACATAGCAAAGCAATGTGATACAGGCCTTACTGGCTATAGGAGGGCTTTATCATAGCTAATAAATGTGTTTGGGAGGTAGAAAGGGGGTTCTACTAATATATTATGGCATAATAGTGACCAGTCTAAATTTTAACTTAGGTGATTTTCCTTCCTGCATTATGGAAGGTGCCACTCTTCCAATCTGTGGAAAAATTCTAGAGCACAACAGTGGCATCATATTTAGTAAGAAACAAATTCCCATGAATTTCAATTGGACTTTTTAATATAAATAACTATGGGACAGTTGGTTAGCACCATAATTCCACCACTTTTACATTCATAAATATGACCTAGTACATTATTTCTTAAAATACTACACTGGGCCTAATCCAGTACACACTATTTTCCCTAGGAAGCCAGTTACCCTTAGATAAAATGTGAGCACCTGCACAATAATTCATTTGTGAAAAGTATTATTGCAACATATTGGTACATTTAAATGTTTTTTGCTCTGTTCTTCTTGTTTTGTTCTGCTTCATTCTTCTTTGCAGACCTGACAGAAGAGAGCAATAAAACCTGAGAACATTGCTCCGTACCTTGACAGCTCTGTCAATTGCACCAGAAACTGGGAACCAGGGACCTTAGTACATTGTCCTTAATGTGTGTAAGATATATACATCAGATCCAGGGGTGCAACTACAGGGGTTGCAGTTCTGCCAACATCCTAGAAGGCCTATCAGCTCCATGGCCCAACAGGTTTTAGTTACACTTCTGGGAGAATATTTTTGTGTGAGGGGCCCAAAATAATGTTTGTACCAGAGCCATTCAATGACTTCTTATACCTCTGATCACATCTTGTTCCAGCTTGTCATCACAATATCTAGGAACTTTGTAAATATCTCATATCTGCAGAAGAAGCAACAGACCATCATGAGTAGTACCTGACCACAAAAATGTTGCATATATAACCCAATATTATATTTAGGTGTTAGTTGTCCTTTAAAGGGATAGTAATACTTCATTTTATCTTTATTTTATTTTGTAGCCATTAAAAAACATGAAGAACGATCTAAGTCTTATCTCTCAAAGCTTATGGTATGGATAAGTCTTATCTCTCAAACCCGCCCTTTTTACCTAGTGTAAGCCATCTCTTCTCAGATGTGGAATCTGGTTGTAAGACTAGACAGATAACAAAAGGGGACAATCTTCTTGCTATGAGAACAATGAAGGCCCTGCCCCCCTTGACAAGTTTTTCAGGTTTTTCCCTTATCTTAATTAGAGATTGTCCCTCTCTGCAGTCTACCTGGGCACCTCCCTTCTGATCTGGCTGAACAGGAAAAGGGGCGGGAGGGGTATACTTTGTCATTGAATTACTCTTGAACTACAACTCTGACAGAACTGAAATAACACTCTCCAAAGTCCAAATACTATGATGATTAATTAGAGCTGCTTTTATTATGAAACGTTACTATCCCTTTAAGGCATCTGTTCTAATAACTATCTTGGTCTGGATAAGTAGTAATAAAGTTTGACTTTTTATTATCTTGGTTCTATAGGCAATAACGTTCTTTTCATCAGTCTTCCAAGTGTAAAGTTATTTCCCTCTTTAGTAATTTGATTCACACACTCATATCACAACCTTGTTGCCAATAAATGCCTTATCAAGTTTCTTTTTACAATACTGCGCCACACAGTTTATTGATTTTTGCTGTACTCTTCTTTATTATCATCTACTAGTTAGATGAACTAGCAAAACAATTATAAATTAAATTGACATTTTAACCCCTTAAGGACCAGCGCGATCCCATGCGGCCGGCACTTGCGGACCATGGAGCATTTTTTTTTTTATTCTCTCTTCCGGTTCAGGGCCTCCTGAGCGTCATGCAGCCACGCCGGGAGCCCTGAACTCCATGCCGTGCCAGGACCGTCATTGGTCCTTAAGTGCTGGACCGCCTTGACGGTCCTGGCATGGCAATGGTCCTTAAGGGGTTAAGCAATACAATGGATAACATTCTGGGAATCGAATTAACTGTTTCAGACATTTAATAAGAACTGGACCAATTATATGGTAATCAAGCTGTAACAAAAGGATAAAAAAAACTCCCAATAAAAGCTCAGCAAAGCATTGGAGACCTCTCTCTAATTCAATGGATTTAAAACCCTTTTAAATCTATTGAAACTTTTAGAATTTGAATTTGTCTTCAGGGTGTAGCTGGTTTGTTCTAGAAGTGTTACAGTACTTTTTTTTAAATCAGCTTCTGAGAGTGAGAATCCCAGTAGGAATCAGGAGTGAAACTACATTGGCTTCAGAGGGTTCATGTGTGACTGTGTCTGACATCCAAGGGGGGGGGGGGCATTAGCCCCAGGGCTCAAAAGATTCTAATTATGACACTGGTAGAATATTATTGTGGTAGGTAGCCCACAAAAATGTTTGCACCTGGGCCCTGAAATAACTAGTTACACCACTGGTCAGGTGGCATGGGCTACAGAAAAAAAAATATTAGCCTAAAATCATGAAATCTCATGCTGGGGAGTGGTGAGGTAGCTCAGTTGGTTATTGCACCAGCTGTAGAATTTGTTCAAACCGCAAGGTTGAATGTTCTAGTGCCCAGTCCTCTTTCACCCTTATGAGGCAGAAAAATGAGTCCAGGATATACTTGAAAATGAGAGACAATCTCAATATATTCTTTCTGGTAAAATGTTTTCACAAAAAAAAAAAAAAAAAAAAAAAAAAAAAAAAAAAAAAAAAAAATGGTATTCATTTCACTTGTAAAATGTTTTCATAAAAATATAATGGTAATCATTTGTGGTAGTATAGATCAGAGGTTCTCAACCTGTGCCCTCAGTGGCCACTAACAGTCCAGGAATTAGGAATTCCCTGCTAGAACACAAGTATGTTGATCAGAGGCTCAGTCATATTGATTAACTCACTTATGCTCTTAAAAGGAAATTCTCAAATCCTGGCCTGTTAGAAGCCACTGAGGGCACGGGTTGAGAACCACTGGTATAGATTATACAAGAAACGTAAAAGTTTTATTACTGTGTATGTAATTGCATTCACAGATTATGAAACTGAACTTCAAGGTCACGTCATTCAAAAAGTCATCCCAATCAAAAAAATGCTAGCTTTTGAGTTGGTGGTAAAAGGACAGTATTTTTTTATAATGTGTCATAAACAGTTAAAATTGCAGTAAAATGAGCTTGATGAATATTGCCATAAAAACAACTTTAATTTTAACTTTGAAATGACAATTTTGAAAGAAAGAAATACTACTGCTTCTCACTGCTATCTAATAGTACTTTAATTTGTCTTCTCCAAGTTTACATAGTTTTTAGTTTGTCAGAAAAAATTATGCAAATCAGGCAAAAAAGTGATAGCTCAAAGAACATTTTTTCTGAAAATACCTTGCAATATGCCGAATGATTGAACCATGGACCCTTTAAAACTGCTTTTTCCCTTGCTAGAATTGGATTTTAAAATTATGGTAACGTGCATGAGAATTGACGGACCATAAAGTAAGAATGTTTTTAGACTCATTACAGACAATTTCAGTTACCATAACTTTTTGAACATCTCACCCCAAGAATCAAAAATCTCAGTTGCTCTGAGGATCCTGCTGGGGCAACTGTGGGAGCAGTTTTAGTATCCCAGAATCTAATTTTAATATTTTCTCAGTTAAAAAAACAGAAATCCTTCTTTTTATGAAAAAAGTGCTTTCCCTGCTTTGTAAAACAAGGGTATTTCCACAGCTGGAAGACTATGGGGTTATACACTATGGTGTGATAAAGTGGTGATGTCTTCTCCAGTGATAACACTTTTTCCAGTTCCTGTTTATTCTATGGAGCCAATGCACTACAATTTCTCCAATTTTGGAGATCATAGTGCATAAGCTTCATAGAATAATATAAAAACTGGAAAAGTGATATCACTGTAGAAGGTATCTCTAAGTTATCACCTCTTTATTACTCTTTAGTGCATAACACCATTATATTCAAATTATATTACAGCTAAAACAGAGATTCTCAATCAGGGTGCCATGCTACTTGATGCTACACAGACATCCACTTAGGGTGACCCTTTTTTCTATAAAGACTTTGACAAAAATGTGTGTTGAGTTTTAAATGTATATTTATGGAGGTTTTTAGGCACAAAATAATAACCATATATTACCTATTTATACCCTTCATAATGTCCTTGACAAATTACAAATATGTTGTTAGGGGTGCCCTGAAGAATCTAGATTACATGTTATAAGTTCTCTGCATAAAAAAAGATTGTGAATCTCTGCTTTAAAACCAGTTTTGTCTATTAAATTAGAAAGGAAAAGTTTATTTTATGTTTTTATTGTTTCTAAAATGCATCTTTTCCTTTTTTAATGAGGATTTAACAGATTTCAAAATCCTCCCCCCAGTAGAAGCTGAAACTGGATTATACAACTACTAAATAAAACGTCTCAAACTATTAACCAGTTTGTAAAACAAAAACAAGAGAGTGGGTGCCAGCGGTGCAGCTTGGAGATTCATCCGCTTTCACCACTCACATCCACTTACCACACCAGACAGTGTATGTGTGTAAATATGGTGTAAAAAATGTTTCATAAAAAGTTGAGTCAACCTTTAGTGAACACTAAGATCCCTAGGCTCAAAGGAATTGTGGCTCAATACTTAATTTCCCCTGTGGTGCAGATAGTTGTCTTCAGAATTGTTCCATACTTGTTTTGTGCATTGTGCTATATATATCTCTTCCACCTCAGCTTCTCCAGCATCACCACCACCACTACTACTATCCCTACATGCTGTTGCTGCTCTATTACAGATATCTCACTGCTGGTTGGAGGAGGAGGAGACGAGAAATGTGACAGATGGTCCCCTAATGTCACACTTGCCAGTTCTTGATGACGTGAAGAAGGCAGTCTGACAGCAGTAGCAGCAGACACAGGTTGCTGATCTATGCTCCTGGTGGTGATGGTACTATTGCTGCTCCTACTATCCACCACCAGTTCTGGCTTCTTCAGGATCATGTTCCACATGGATAATGCCGTGGCGGTAAGGGGACTACCAGGGTCAGGGGAATGGTGTGGGCTCCCTTGACTTCTACTCTGGACGCTCTCAATTTCTTCCCCTAATGCTATTCCCACCAGCTGCTTCACCATTACTGTTACTACTACTTACCACATCAGGTTCAGCCCCTGAGTCTTCCTCCTCACAGTCACTAATAAGATGATGATTACCCCCTCCTTTACTCCTAACACTAACAATCTGCTGGACCTTCTTAGTATTAGTAGTAGCACTGGCTGGACTGCTTGGGGAAGGCAAGTGTGACTTAGGGTCCCCTGCTGTCACACTTGGCATCATCTTCTCCTTTCCACCCCCTCCTGAGTATTACAAAACACATTGGCAGCAGGTCCATCACTGGTGGCAGCAGGTTCAGCACTGGCAGCAGGCACAGCACTGGTTGAAGCAGGGGCAGCAATGGTTGTAGCAGTAGAAGGGGCAGCAGGTCTGACAGCAGACACAGCACGTCTGGCAGCAGGCACAGCAATGGGGCACAGCACAGCAGGTACGGCACTGGTAGCAGCACGTCTGGCAGCATGCACAGGCTGCTTACTTGTCCTGCTGTCACTACTACCCTTTCCTTCCTCCCTCGACATTAATTTCCGCAACATCCCTAGAGGTGATTTAGGGGGACTGGCCAGCATTGGTTCTGTAGTGCTCACTTCCTCCTCAGACTTAATGGACACATAAGAGTCCTTCCAGTTCCTCCTTTTATTATTTTAAATTTTTCTCATAGTGATAACAGTCACTTTGAGCCTCTCCTGCCTCAATTTTCCAAAAAGATCACAGCGGAACAGCACTGTACATCTACCTTGCTCTGTAGCTGCTTCAATTGTGTTTCACTTCCACGAATACGTCACGCTTTTATAGCAAAAAGCCAAAAAACACGTAAATCAATGGGTGGAAACTTTCTAGCCATTGAAAAAGAAGTTTGGCCAGTGGGCGAAAAATGGGAAGATTTTTATCACTTTTTAAAGAGGATTTTCCAGCAAAAACACAGACAACAAAGTGGTTTTTGCAGATTGTTTTGCAGGAATGCGGCTGGACCTTTGTCCACCCCATTCTTGGTTCTATAGGTAATAACTCCCTTTTCATCAGTCTATCATGTGAAAAGTTATTTCCCCCTTCAGATTTTTTTTTTTTTTTACACATTCACATTACAACTTAGCTTTTTATAATACTACTAGTATTGAAGGCCCGTGTATATGGGCCAAAGTGCCAGTCAGTGGCCTCGGCTGCTACCCTGGACTTGGGGGCGGTGGGACGCTGTTACATTCTATGGTCAAAAATGGATACACTGAATATATCGCCAACAAAATCCACCAACACCAAACCGCACCTATATGTACAGTCAGTGGACACTGTCTGCAACAACTGGAGTTGCTGATGACCATAATATTTCCACACACTATAAAAATAAAGTTAACCCTTCACTAAATAAACAAAGTCAAACTTACAGATGTAATTGGCATATGACACAATATATCCCTCATTGAACACTACGGTGCACCACCATGTTGTGTAGCATGTGGTCCATCATAAACCATAAGGACCTCCACACCACATACAAATAGCCCGCACATCCCTGTGATCAATGTAATCAAAAATTATAATGATATTTAGAGTAGCAACACCCTAAAGTGAATAATATAAACAAAATATACTGACACTAATAAGTCATAAATCCTAATGAAACAGTGATATTATAATGATATTAGTGCACAGGAAATCCTAAACTAATATCCAATATAAATCCAATACATGGATATAATAAATCCCAAATGAAACTGTGATCTTTGATAAATGGTGGTACACAAAAGTCCAAAAAAAAATATATCAAATGAATAAACATTATGAATGATTCTTGATGAATTCGTCAATTATACCATTCCGGTAGGTGATGAATGAGTTGTTGAATAAAATCTCATGACCATAACATATAAGAAAGTCAAATTAGATTAATAGGAGTATTTTCATATGTTAATATCTGAGTGATTTGTCACTCCATTGATAAGTGTAACAGAGAATTTTGAGCCCAACATTTCTCCTTCCGACAGGTCTTAATACCACAAACCCACATCAGGTGTAAGTTTTTGTGGAAGCCAGAGACTTAGGTTAAACAGTAAGGAGCTATCTGCAATCTTCTTTCCTTACTATCTTCACTACCGATGCTTTGTTCCATTTTTATTTTTTGTTTAAATGGTATCTTCACCTGTCCTCCTGTGGGCTTCACTGCAAACATCTGTGTTCCCTACGTGTTTCCAAAAATACTGCTTTCCTTCTTCAGGGACAAAGTTTTCTTTCCTTAGCATTTAGCATTAGTCGCAGGCTTCCAAAAAAAAAGTTACACCTTAGGTGAGTTTGTGGTATTAAGACCTGTCGGAAGGAGAAATTGGGCTAAATATGATCTGTTACGCTTATCAATGGAGTGACGAATCACTCAGATATTATGAAAATGCTCCCATAAATCTCCAAGGAGGGAAAGTGGATGTTGTAGGGGAATTTATCCATCAAGCGATTAGCCATTGCAAAAGCTACTTGAATAATTTTACATCTTTATCACTGTTTGATATTTTTATGTCAATTCATCTTCATGAATCCATCATGGAATTATTTTAACTTTTCATTCACCAGTTCATTCATCATTTTTTTATTGACTGATTACTATGATACCATTCATCCAGCATTTCATTCATCCAGTTTAATTACTTTCTTTTATTCCCAACATTAATTCATTATTTCATTCCATTTGGTTTATCATTTCTTTGACTTTCTTATATTTTATTGTCTGTAATATTGTTATATTTGAGTCATCCATATTTGATATATTTTTTATACATATAGATTTCATTAAGATCAGAGCGCTTATTCCATTCTTATATTTTTGGAAGTTTGTTTTTTATACTAGTGATTGCTTAGTCACAGTGGACATTAAGTGGCTAGATCTATAGATTGAGTGCATTTTTACATTATATCTACAGTTTTTTCTTCTTAGTGTATTTATTGACTGGTTCACATTTTTATCTTCTTTGGAAATGGTATGATCATCAGCAAGGCCAATTGTCTCTGACAGTGTCCTCTGACTATACATGTAGGCACCGAGTGGAGTCGGTGGATGTTGGTGGCGATATATATTCAGTGTATCCATATTTAACCATAGACTATAAAAGTGTTTTTTGTTATTTTAATAAAATATCCTTTTTTATCAGAAGTACATATGGTATCTGTTGTCATTCAGCTACTAAAATTATTTAGATATAGAAATTTATAGTTTACATTTATATAGTGCCATATAACAAAACTAAAACTCCTAAGCAAACAAGCATTCATATATATGGAATTTTAAATATTTAATTCATGTTTAAATAATAAAAAGAATAATTCTAATTTTCCAGACCCATTCCAGCCTATCTAATAATTGTTAAAACTCCCAGGTACCCTAGTAATAAACTAACAAATACAGTTAATCACACAAAACATCAGTTGGTTGACTTACCTGCGTCTCAGAACATGGATATGGATCTACTAAATGTCATAGATACAATGACCAGGAAGTATATCTCTTTAGCAAAGGAGGATACATAAAATAAAATGATTGAAGCAGCACTGAGTAAATTATTAACAAATATTTATCAAACAACATGATAATAATTAAGTATTTCATATTTTTCTGGTTGTTAAGGTACAAAAAGCACAAGTTTATTCCGTTCAACAAGCAAAAAAAGGTGCTGCCATTATCTCCCATAGACTTTTCCTGAGATTTCAGAGTGGCAGAGTTAATCAGGAGAGCAAGATCAGCAGGGTGCAATTATTGGGGACAAGGGCAGAATAAGTGGAGAGATGCCTCTGAGAACAATAGGAATTATTCAGTCAATGAATTATGGGATAAAGGAGTCCAGAGGAGACAGCTAGGAGTCAGGTTATCAATTGCCCACCTCAGAGTAATGCAAATTGGTTTCCATTTCTCCCTCTCTGAGCACATAATTAAAGCAAATACCAGGTAAAAGACATATAGAAGTATGTGCGTATGTATGATAAGATCTATAACATTGTTATTTTGAAGCAGGCACAGCACTGGTTGCAGCAGGGGCAGCATATCTGACAGTAGGCACAGTACTAGTGGCAACAGGCACAGCACTGGCAGCAGGCACAGTACTGGTGGCCGCAATGGTGGTAGCAGGGGCAGCAATGGTTGTAGCAGTAGAAGGGGCAGCAGGTCTGACAGCAGGCACAACACTAGTGGCAGCAGGGGCAGCATGCACAGGCTACTTACCTGTCCTGCTGTCACTACTACCCTTTCCTTCCTCCCTCGACATTAATTTCTGCAAAATCCCTAGAGGTGATTTAGGGGGACTGGTCAGCATTGGTTCTGTAGTGCTCACTTCCTCCTCAGACTTAGTGGGCACATAAGAGTCCTTCCATTTCCTCCTTTCATTATTTTTCATTTTTCTCATAGTGATAGCAGTCACTTTAAGCCTCTCCTGCCTCAGTTTTCCAAAAAGATCACAGTAGAACAGCACTGTACGTCTACCTCGCTCTGTAGCTGCTTCAATTGTGTTTCACTTCCACGAATACGTCACGCTTTTATAGCAAAAAGCCAAAAAACATGTAAATCAATGGGTGGAAATTTTCTAGCCAATGAAAAAGAATTTTGGCCAATGGGTGAAAAATGGGAAGATTTTTATCATTGTTTTTAAAGAGGATTTTCCAGCAAAAAAGCAGACAACAAAGTGGTTTTTGCAGATTTTTTTGCGGGAACGCGGCTGGACCTTCATCCATCCCATTCTTGGCTCTATAGGTAATAACTCCCTTTTCATCAGTCCATCATGTGAAAAGTTATTTCCCCCTTCAGACTTTTTTTTTTTTTTTAAAAAACACATTCACATTACAACTTTGCTTTTTATAATACTACTAATATTGAAGGCCCGTGTACATGGGCCAAAGTGTCAGTCAGCGGCCCCGGCTGCTACCCTGGAGCTGGGGGCGGTGGGCCGCCGTTACACTCTATGGTCAAAAATGGATACACTGAATATATCGCCAACAAAATCCACCAACACCAAACCGCACCTGCATGTACAGTCAGTGGACACTGTCTGCAACAGTTGGAGTTGCTGATGACTATAACATTTCTACACACTATAAAAATAAAGTTAACCAGTATCACGGTGCTCGTGATATCAGCAACATTTTGACATGATGTTTTTTTATTGGCTGCGCTGTCTAGCTCCTCCAAGTGACAGCCTTTAAATACCTTGAGCTGGCACTTATGGATTGCCCTTTCGTGGTGTATCTGTTGCCTAGCGCTTTTTCCGATTACTCTTATTGATACCAGTGTATGACCCGGACTGTTTGACTACTCTGCCTGCTTACCGTTCCTGCTCTGTGTACCGACCCAGATTGGCTGACGTTCCTGCTTCCTGTATTGACCTGGCCTGGCTGACGTTCCTGCTCCGTGTACCAACTCAGCTTGTCTGGTGATCCTGCTCCGTGTACCGATCCGGCATGATTGGTGATCCTGCTCAGTGTATCGTATAGGCTTGGCTGACGTTCCTGATCTGTGTACCGACCCGGCTGGGCTGAAATTCCTGTTCCTGTACTGTTCCTGCTTGCTGTCACTTTACTCTTGCTCACACTTCAGTGGTCTTGCCAGAGCTCCGGTGATCCGGTACTGAACCGTAACAGTACGAAAGGGCCATGACCTCAGACGGTACAGGTGACGGTAATGCACAAAGTATCCATTGGAGGATGGATCTACATGAGCAGCGTTTGGACCAGATGACGTTGGCTGTTCAAACAATTCTTAAGAGCACGGCACACTTGGATAAACCAGTACCAGCCCCGGTGGTCCCCCCTGTTTTGACACAGGGAGCTCAGTCCTTGTTGCAAACTAACTCTAACAGAAGGTTGACTGCTACTGCCCCACTACCTCTAAGGTACGATGGTGAACCCACCCTGTGCAGAGGGTTCATTAATCAGTTGGAAATCTTCCTAGAATTAACCCATCAAGCCTTTCCTAGTATCCGCAGTAAGGTAGGCTTCAAGATTTCATTGCTGACGGGCAGAGCCCTGGCGTGGGCAAATCCATTGTGGGAGGCCGCAAAACCATGTACAAGGTACTTCAGTGAGTTCTTATGGGCGTTTCGTAGAGTCTTTGAAGTTCCTGGGAGAGCCACCTCTGCTGCAAAAAAACTTATGGAGATCCAACAAGGGTCCTGCACAGTTGCTAACTATGCCATCGAATTCCGTACATTAGCAGCAGAGGTGGCCTGGAACAATGAGGCGCTGGTGGCAGCATTTGCACAGGGACTATGCAAACGAATTAAGGATGAAACGGCAGCCCGAGAACTGCCGACTGATCTTGACGAGTTTATTGATTTCTCGATTTTGATCCATTCCCGTATTAGGGAATGAATGGCAGCTAAGGACCGTAAGCAGAGGGCCAGAGAAATGGTACCAGCAAGACCAAGCTTCCCACTCATGCTTCCCTCACCTCCAAAGCCTCCCGAACACACTGGTGAGAATAGTGAACCTATGCAATTAGGGTTTACTAGATTATCTAAGGAGGAAAGGGTGCATCGCCGTAGACAAGGCCTCTGTTTATATTGTGGCCTAGCTGGCCATTTTCTTTGTTCATGCCCTACACGGCCGGGAAACGAATGCTCCTAGGGTACCTTGGGGGACAGGCCCTAGGTGGCGTTCAGCAGTCCCTAGATCCGACTAGTCAGAAGCCTACTATTCAGTCTGTACTTTCCTGGGCAGAACTCGCGGTGGAGGTTCTGGCGCTAGTTGATTCCAGTGCGGCCGGATATTTTATGGACGAGTTATTTATTGCCTCGCACAAAATTTCACTGGTGGAGAAAGAGTCTCCTTTGACGATAGAGGCCATTGACGGCAGGCCGCTGGTACCCACCCAAATAACTATGGAAACGATACCATTATCCTTGCACACTGGGGCACTACATTCCGAGGAACAACGTTTTCAGATTATCCGTTCCCCTCACCATGCCGTGATCCTGGGGTGTCCTTGGCTATATTTGCACAACCCCAGGTTCAACTGGCAGACTTGCAAAATTACGGCATGGTCTGAATTCTGTGACCAACATTGCATTTCCCACCCCACTAGGATTATGTGTACCTCTCCCTCAGTGCCAGCTGAATACTGCCAATTCAGCTAAGTTTTCAGTAATGGAGAGGCCAGTGCGTTGCCGCCGCATAGGGTGTGTGACTGTGTTATTGATCTGCCTCCTGGTGCCGTCCCCCCTCGGGGTCGTGCCTACCCGTTGTCTTGCAAGGAGAATCGGGCCATGGAGGAGTACATTTCGGATGCCCTAGAATGGGGTATTATAAGGAAGTCATCCTCGCCCGCGGGGGCTGGTTTCTTCTTTGTAAAAAAGAAAAGTGGCGAACTACGCCCATGTATAGATTATCATGGACTAAACAAACTGATGCCTAAAAACGCTTATCCTATACCACTCATTACCGAGCTGTTTGACAGATTGAAGGGCTCCTCCATCTTTACCAAGCTAGACTTGCGGGCTGCCTATAACTTGATAAGGATAAGGGCTGGTGATGAGTGGAAAATGGCATTCAATACCAAATCAGGTCATCATGAATATCTGGTAATGCCTTTCGGGCTATGTAATGTAACCGCAGTGTTCCAAGAATTTATTAATGATATCCTACGTGACATGCTACAGTCTTGTGTAGTTGTTTATCTTGATGATATTCTCATACATTCGTCCAGTTTGTAGCAACACACCATTGGAGGATGGATGTAAACAAGCAACGCCTGGATCAGCTAGCGGTAGCGATCCAAACCATTCTTGAACGTACAGTACTCACGGATAAGTCCGTTCCGAGTCCGGTGGTCTCCCCAGGTTCGACACCGGAGAAGGATTCCATGCCCCCAGGGGCTGCAGTTAAGGGGTTAACCTCTTCCACCCCTTTGCCACTCAGATATGATGGTGATCCCAGCCTGTGCAGTGGGTTTATCAACCAACTTGAAATATTTATGGAATTGACTTTGCATGCCTTTCCTAATGACCGCAGTAAAGTTGGGTTTATGATATCGCTGCTGACTGGCAGAGCCCTGGCATGGGCCAACCCCTTATGGGAAAGTGCGAAAACTTGCACAAAAAATTTCAGGGAATTTGTGCAGTCATTTCGGAGAGTGTTTGAGCTCCCTGGTAGAACCGCCTCTGCTGCTAAACGCCTCATGGAGATACAGCAGGGTAGGCGTACTGTGGGCGATTATGCCATTGAATTCCGCACCTTGGCAGGAGAGGTAGGTTGGAACAATGAGGCGTTGCTGGCAGCCTTTGCTCAGGGTTTGAGCAAGCAGATTAAAGATGAAATTGCAGCCAAATAATTACCTACTGATCTAGATGAATATATTGAGTATGTTATCCTAATTGACACTCGGATCCGTGAGAGATTGATGGCTAAAGACTGCAGGCTACGGTCAAAAATAACGGAGCTAGCAGTACATTTTGCCCACCCATCCCTCCCTTGGCATCTAAGCCTAATGAACAGTTACGGGAATCAGGTGAACCTATGCAATTGGGCTTCACCAGGCTAACCAAGGAGGAGAGAACATATCGCAGAAGGCAAGGGTTGTGCTTATACTGTGGCAAGAATGGGCACCTGCTAAGATCTTGTCCTGTAAGTCCGGGAAACGAACACACCTAGGGTACCTTGGGGGACAGGCCCTAGGTGGTGTTCCACCATCCCCAGGTTTGATCACACAGAAACCCACCATACAGTTGGTACTCTCATAACAGTCAGTGGAAGTTCTGGCCCTGGTTGATTCCGGCGTAGCTGGATATTTTATGGATAGTGCTTTTGCTGAACAGCATAAGATTCCGCTGGTCGAGAGAGAATCCCCTCTCGCTATTGAAGCTATTGACGGTAGACCTCTAGAACCTGCACAGGTTACCTTTGAAACAATGCCATTACCTATGACCATTGGGGCGCTTCATGAGGAGGAACAGCAGTTCCAGATTATCAGTTCTCCGCATTATGCAGTCATTCTGGGATTTCCATGGTTGCAACTTCACAATCTTCAGTTTGATTGGCAAAAGTGTGAAATCTCTGCTTGGTCTCAGTATTGTATGGAACACTGTGTGTCCCACCCGGTTAAGATCTTGTGTACCTCCCCTTCACTACCTAATGAGTATAAACAGTTCAGTGATGTATTCAATAAGGGAGAGGCTGGCACCTTACCCCAGCACAGACTTTATGACTGCGCTATTGATTTGCCTCCGGGGGTGGTGCCCCCTAGGGGATGCACATATCCATTTTCAAGCTATGGAAGAATACATTTCAGATGCCCTCAAGAGAGGGATCATAAGGAAATCCACCTCTCCAGCTGGGGCTGGATTCTTTTTTGTAAGAAAGAAAAATGGCAAACTGAGACCATGCATTGATTACCGTGGCCTGAACAAATTAATGTCTAAAAATGCTTATCCGATACCACTCATCACCGAATTATTTGACAGATTGAAAGGTTCCTCAATCTTTACTAAACTAGATCTACGAGCTGCTTATAACCTGATTTGGATCAGAGCTGGTGATGAGTGGAAAACGGCCTTTAAAGCTAGATCTGGGCACTATGAATATTTAGTTATGCCGTTTGGTCTCTGTAACGCACCCGCGGTATTTCAATTAATCAATGACATTCTTAGGGATATGTTGCAGTCCTGCGTGGTTGTCTATTTGGACGACATACTCATTCATTCTGAAAATATGTCACAACACATTAAAGATGTGTTAGAAGTGTTGCTCCGCCTACGTAAAAACAGATTGTTTTGCAAATTGGAAAAATGCGAGTTTCACAAAACCAGTGTGCCATTCTTGGGGTTTGTGATTGGCAAAGAAGGCATTGCCATGGATAAGGAGAAACTGGTGGCAGTTTTGCAATGGCCACGACCCAAGGGCCTAAAAGCTATTCAGCGATTTCTGGGTTTCGCTAATTATTATAGGAAGTTTATTAAGAATTTTTCCATAATTGATAAACCATTGTCTGACCTTACACACAAAGGGGCTAATCCATCCCAGTGGTCCGTGGCAGTGGAGGATGCCTTTGAGAAATTGAAATCCGCTTTTGTTAACGCCCCTGTGTTATCCCACCCCAACCCATCTCTCCCATTCACATTGGAGGTTGATGCCTCAGAAATTGGGGTTGGGGAAGTACTTTCTCAACGACCTGTTAAAGGAGGGATTCTCAGACCATGTGGGTTTTTCTCCAAAAAGTTGTCCGTGGCTCAAAGTCACTATGAGATAGGTGACAGAGAATTGCTGGCCATTATTCTGGCCCTGAAGGAATGGCGTCACCTACTAGAGGGTACAAAAAACCCAGTATTAATTCTGACTGACCACAAAAATTTGACCTCTCTCTCTGAGGCTAAAAGATTGTCCTCACGCCAGGCCAGGTGGGCACTGTTCCTTTCTCGATTCAATTTTATTGTATCATATCTGCCGGGGTCCAAGAATGTTAGGGCTGATGCCCTGTCAAGACAATTTGAGCCTGAAGCTGACAGAGCAAGGTTCCAGCACCCATTATACAGCCTGATCGCATATTGGCGACTCTACATACAAGTATCACTTCACCACTAGGGGAAGAGATATTGGCCTCCCAGACTACTGCTCCTCCAGAAACCCCAGTGGGCATGCCATTCGTAGACGGCTGCCAGCGGTTTCCTTCCAGGTTGGGGACAGAGTGTGGCTTTCCTCCAGAAACCTCAAACTACAAGTCCCGTCTAATAAATTGGCTCCTCGATTTATTGGTCCTTATAGGGTGATTCGTAAGATCAACCCTGTCTCGTATGCTTTGGACATACTTGCGTCAATGTGTATTCATAATGTGTTCCATGTGTCTCTCCTCAAACCTCTTGTATACAATCCTATACTACTAACTCTGTGGTGCCAGGGCCTATAGGGGTTGAAGGTCAGGAGGAGTATGAAGTTCAGAGTATCATGGATTCCCGCAGACTTAGAGGAAAAGTGCAGTATTTGGTACATTGGAAGGGTTATGGTCCTGAAGAACGATCCTGGGTAGATAGTAAGGACCTTCATGCTCCCAAATTACTGCGAATTTTCCACTCCAAGTACCCTCAGAAACCGGGACCCTCTTCTAGGAGAGGGGGTCTTTGAGAGGGGGGTACTATCACGGTGCCCGTGTTTGATGTCTTTTTCTGTCAGTTACCTGAAGGAGCTCTCCATTGGCTGCCTGTCTTCAGCCCGCCCTGTATTGCCTATTTAAACTGAGCTTGGGCACCCTTTGGTTGCCCTTTCGTGTTGTCTCTATGCTGCCTGCATCTGCATTGTGATCCTGTCCTTACTCTTCTGTGATCGCCTGAGTTCCTGTGTGCCAGCTTCATCGGTTCCAGCGTCCATTCCTGATCCGGTTGGGGTTGCTGTTCCTGCTGCAGTTCCTGCTCCGGTTGACTGCCTTTGAAGATCTGTTTCCTGTCTGTTCCCGGCTGGGTTTCCTGCTCCTGGATCACCTGCAGTGTGTCTCTCTCCCCCAGTCGCTTTGGCGACATTTTCATTCACTCAAGTTGTGCTCTCCAGTACGCAGGTACTGGTTCGCTCCATGTATAACCGGCTGCTTGCTGCACCGGTAGAGATTGGGTTACTCCAGTGCGCGGGTACTGTTCACTCCATGTATAACCGGCTGCTTGCTGCACCGGTAGAGATTGGGTTACTCCAGTGCGCGGGCACTGGTTCGCTCCATGCACACCGGTTGCTTGTTGCACCAGTAGAGGTTTCATCTCCCCAGTACGCGGGTACTGGTTCGCTTCATGTATAACCGGTTGCTCATCGTGATCTGACAGCACCGGTGGTGATTGGGTTACTCCAGTGCACGGTACTGGTTCACTCCATGCACACCGGCTGCTTGTTGCACCGGTAGAAGTTAGGTTACGCCAGTACGCGGGTACTGGTTCGCTCCACGTATAACCGACTGCTCATTGTGGTCCAGACCACATCGAAAGAGATTATGTTACTCCAGTACGTGGGTACTGGTTCGCTCCATGTATAACCGGCTGCTTGCTGCACCGGTAGAGATTGGGTTACTCCAGTATGCGGCTACTGGTTCGCTTCATGCATAAACGGTTGCTCGCTGCACCGGTAAAAGTTCTGTCACTCCAGTACGCGGGTACTGGTTCGCTCCATGTATAACCGTCTGCTTGCTGCATAGGTAAAGATTGTGTTACTCCAGTACACGGGTACTGGTTCGCTCCACATGTAACCGGCTGCTTGCTGCATTTCTCTCAGCACCGGTAAAGATTGTGTACTCCAGTACGCGGGTACTGGTTCGCTCCATCCTTGATTGGGTACCTAGTTATTCTATCTACCCAGTGGGCCTCAGTCTGTCCATTTTAGCCACTGGTCTATTACACCTCACGCCAGCCACTGAGGCTACCTTTGCCGTGTTCCAGTACTTGCAGTCATAGGCTGCCTTGCCCGGTATAATGGTAAGGCCGGTAGAACCTATTTCATCTTTTGCCAACCTAAGGTTGCCTTACCCGGTATTGGCAAGACTGGTAGAGCCTCACTACTATTGTACCAATCTCAAGGCTGCCTTGTCCGGTATATTGGCAAGGCCGGTAGAGCCTTATTAGTTCGTTACACCAGTCTCCAAGGCTGCCTTGCCCGGTATATTGGCAGGGCCAGTAGAACCTTATTCATTAGTTACACCAGTCTCCAGGGCTGCCTTGTCCGGTATATTGGCAGGGCCGGTAGAGCCTCTTTCTCCTTATTGTACCAGTCTCTAGGCTGCCTCGCCCGGTATATTGGCAAGGCTGGTAGAGCCTCCTGCTCCTAAGCTGCTAGTCTCCAGGGCTGCCTTGCCCGGTATATTGGTAAGGCCGGTAGAACCTTTTCCATCTTGTGCCAACCTAAGGTTGCCTTACCCGGTAATGGCAAGGCCGGTAAAGCCTGTCTTACATTCAGTGTTCCGCTACTCACTATACTATGTATTGTCATTATAAGTGTTATGTGTATGCTACCCGCAAGTGTTTTCTTAAAACGTTTCAATAAAGTTGTGTTTTTATCTTAACCCTGTGTCTGAGAGTCATAACAAACCGTGACAGTACCAGAACCGCGGTACTGATCTTGACTGATCATAAAAACTTAACGTACCTTTCTGAGACTAAGAGATTGTCCTCTCGTCAGGCTAGATGGGCATTGTTTTTGTGCCGCTTTAACTTTATTGTATCCTATTTGCCCAGTTCCAAGAATGTTAGGGCAGATACCCTGTCTAGGCAATTCAACCCAGACACAGAGAGAGAGATGAGACTCTGGTACCTATCATTCAGCCTCATCGCATTCTAGCCACCTTACGAACCAGCATTACTTCACCTCTGGGGAAGGAGATTCTCGCTAACCAAGCTACTGCACCACCTGAAACCCCAGTAGGCAAATGTTTCGTAGCCAAACCCTTCCGTACCCGTTTACTTGAAACCTATCACGCATCTAAGGCTGCTGGTCATGTTGGGAAGAATCAATTGATCTGGTTTCTCTCACAATTGTTCTGGTGGCCTTCCTTGCGTGCTGACTGCACCGCATTCACAGCAGCTTGTTCAACCTTTGCCCGTAGCAAGTCCCCTAGACATCTTCCGGTGGGCCTGCTCCATCCTGTACCCAATGGTGAACGTCCTTGGTCTCATGTCTCAATCGACTTTATGGGAGAATTTCCGGTGTCTAGGGGATATTCCTTTATTTTGATGACAGTCGATGGATTCTATAAGATGGCACAATCCTGGCCTTCCCTCTGCTCAGGAGTTGGCAATGGTATTTGACAGAGAGGTTTTCCGGTTGCATGGCGTACCCAGGGTGCTGGTGTCTGACCGTGGGAGCCAATTTGTGTCTAGGTTTTGGAGGGCATTCTGTGCGCAGATGGACATACATTTATTTTCTTCTGCATACCATCCCCAGACCAACGGAGCCGCCGAGCGTGCCAATCAAGGATTGGAACAATTTCTATGCTGTTTTGTGTCCGATCATCATGATAATTGGGTCGACCTGTTGTCATGGGCGGAGTTTGCCAGGAATTGTGTGGTTAATTCATCATCTGGGAGCTCCCCGTTTCTCATCAATTACGGGTTTCAACCATGCTTGCTCCCAGACTCATTTCAGAAGTAGCAAATTCCAGCTCTGGATGAGCATATGGAGCAACTCCGTTCCACTTGGGCACAGGTACAGAGGACCCTCAGTGCTACGTTCCAGCGTTATCAGCGTCAAGCTAATCGCAGACGGTTGCCGGCGGTCTCCTTCCAGGTTGGGGATAGAGTATGGCTCTCCTCCAAGAATCTGAATCTGCAGACTCCATATAATAAGTTGGCTCCCCGGTTTGTTGGTCCCTTCAAAGTTATCTGCAGAATTAACCCTGTGTCATATGCTCTGGACCTTCCAGCATCCATGCGGATTCATAATGTGTTCCACGTATCCTTGCTGAAGCCTCTGGTATGCAACCGGTACACTACTACTCCTGTGGCTCCTGGTCCTGTTCAGGTGCAAGGTCAGGAGGTGTATGAAGTTCAAAATATTATTGACTCACGTAGATTCAGAGGAAAACTACAATATTTGGTTCATTGGAAGGGTTATGGTCCAGAGGAGCGTTCTTTGGTTTATTCAGGGGACCTTCACGCTCCCAGATTGCAGCGCAGTTTCCATACCAAGTATCCCCAAAAGCCAGGCCCCTCTTCTCGGAGAGGGGTCTTTGAGAGGAAGGTACTATCACGGTGCCCGTGATATCAGCGACATTTTGACATGTTTACTTCCTGATGTTTTTTTATTGGCTGCGCTGTCTAGCTCCTCCAAGTGACAGCCTTTAAATACCTTGAGCTGGCACTTATGGGTTGCCCTTTCGTGGTGTATCTGTTGCCTAGCGCTTTTTCCGATTACTCTTATTGATTCCAGTGTATGACCCGGACTGTTTGACTACTCTGCCTGCTTACCGTTCCTGCTCTGTGTACCGACTCTGATTGGCTGACATTCCTGCTTCCTGTATTGACCTGGCCTGGCCTGGCTGACGTTCCTTCTCTGTGTACCGACTTGGCTCGTCTGGTGATCCTGCTCCGTATACCGACCCGGCGTGATTGACGATCCTGCTCCGTGCATCGTATAGGCTTGGCTAACGTTCCTGCTCCGTGTACCGACCCGGCTGGGCTGAATTTACTGTTCCTGTACTGTTCCTACTTGCTGTCACTTTACTCTTGCTGTTGCTCACGCTTCAGTGGTCTTGCCAGAGCTCCGGTGATCCGGTTCCGCAGAAGTAGTCAGTCCGTGATCCGCTCACTCATAGTGCCTGTGTTATCCTCCGGTATATTCTGATTTTGTACCACGTTCGCTTGGTCTGTTTCTGCCATTCCTGAGGTTGGGTTCAGATGGGCGCCTCAGGTTACTTCCCATCTGCAGACCGGAGCGTTCGTTAACCCCTTCAGGGGCGGTGCTGGGCATTAGTATTTGAGCTTGAAGTCTCAGTTGGGCGTACATTATCCTACGGCACTAAGCACTGACTCACGATTGTTTGTAGTCTCCAGTGGGCGTTCACTTTGGCAGCCTTCCTCCTATGTTGCCTTAGCCAGATCTATGCTGGCTTAACCTGTTGCATACTTGTCACTCGCTGTTGTTACTCTCTGCGTAGAGAGTTACATTGGGCCTCCCATCATCAGGGCCAACTCTGTCATTGGCCTAATCGTTTCTCTTTGTTATATTTACACTGTATCAATTTTGATTTACCTGACCTATGTCAGTACTGTATATTTGTACTACATACTGGACCCGTGTGGGTTAATCATACCATTGTAACCTGTCCTGTGTCAGTTTACCTTTTTTCTGTATGCTGGACCCGTGAGGGTTACTGTTATTCATTGTGTGCAAATAAAATTGTGTTTTACCAAAGCCTTCTGTTTCTGAGTGTACTGAACCATAACAACCAGTCACTAAATAAACAAAGTCAAACTTACAGATGTAATTGGCATATGACACAATATATCCCTCATTGTACACTACTGTGCACCACCATGGTGTGTAGCATGTGGTCCATCATAAACCATAAGGACCTCCATGCCACATACAAACAGCCCACACATCCCTGTGACTAATGTAATCATAAATTATAATGATATTAAGAGTAGCAACACCCTAAAGTGAATAATATAAACAAAATATACTAAAACTAATAAGACATAAATCCTAATGAAACAGTGATATTATAATGATATTAGTGCACGAGAAATCCTAAACTAGTATCCAATATAAATCCAATACATGGATTTAATAAATCCCAAATGAAACAGTGATCTTTGATAAATGGTGGTACACAAAAGTACAAAAGATATATATATCCAGTGAATAAAAGTAATGAATGATCCTTGATAAATCCGTCAATTATACCATTCCGGTAGTTGATGAATGAATTGTTGAATAAAATCTCACAGACAATAAAATATAAGAAAGTCAAATTAGATTAATAGGAGTATTTTCATATGAATGAATTAATATGTTTATTTATATAGCCCTATAAGTGTACGCAGCGTTTTACAATTTAAGGGTTTAGACAATACAGGGTTATAAGTGCTGTGCAAAGTGAAACACTGGAAGTGATGTCCCTACCCAAAACCTTACAATCTAAAGTGGTAATGGGAGACATGCAGAGTACAAGAGGGTCGAGTGCTGTATACAGTGCCAGAGTTCCAATTAGGATAGGGGACATAAATTAAGTAATATACAAAGTGTGTGTCATATAACATGTTTAAGTTTTTTAAGGAAGTGAAGTTTCAGTCGTGACTTGAAGACCATCAGAGAGGTGCAGTGGTGGAGAGTGGGAGGTAGAGCATTCCATAGATAAGGAGCAATGAGAGAAAAAGGTTTGATATGTGAGAGGGCTGTAGACACAAATAGAGCTGAGAGAAGATTGTTTTTGGCTGATCATAAGTGGCGGGATGGGGTATAGTGGGAGATCAGAGTGGAAATGTAGGAAGGGATAGAGGTGAGAAGAGTTTTGATTGAGAGAAGCAGAATTTTGTAAGAGATTTATAGGCAGCCACTGGAGAGATTTTTGGAGGAGTGGGGCAGGGACAAACCTAGGTGACAATAGGATAATTCGTGCTGCAGCATTCTGTATGGATTGAAGAGGATGGAGATGGGATACAGGAAGGCCAGAGAGAAGAAGGTTACAGTAGTCCATGCAGGAAATGATGAGTGCTTGTGTGAGAATTTTGGAAGGGACGGATTTTAGCATTGTTACGCAAGTGAAAGCGGCAAGATTTAGCAATGGCGTTAATATAAGGAGAGAATGAGAGAGATGCATCATTTATCACTCCTAGGCACCGTGCTTCTGATACCGGATTTATGGTAGTGCCATTCACATTCACCTGGAAGGGCACTAGTGGGCCAGACCTGGGTAGGATGAGTAATAGCTCATATGTTAATATCTGAGTGATTTGTCACTCCATTGCTAAGTGTAACAGAGAATTCTGAGCCCAACAATTCTCCTTCCAACAGGTCTTAAAAGGATAGTAATACTTCATTTTAACTTTATTTTATTTTGTAGGCATTAAAAAAACATGAAGAATGATATAAGTCTTATCTCTGAAACCTTTATGGTTTAAGAGATATTCATAAACAAAGTATCCCCCCCCTGTTCAACCAGATCAGAAGGGAGATGCCCAGGTAGACTGCAGAGAGGGACAATCTTCAATTAAGATAAGGGAAAAAGCTGAAAAACTTGTCAAGGGGGGAAGGGCTTTCATTGTTTTCATACAAAGAAAATTGTCCCCTTCTGTTATCTGTCCTGTCATACAACCAGACTCACATCTGAGAAGAGATGGCTTACACTAGGTAAAAGGGGCGGGGAGGGGAACTTTGCTTGCGAATGTCTCATAAACCATAAAGGTTTGAGAGATAAGACTTATATCATTCTTCATGTTTTTTTAATGCCTACAAAATAAAATAAAGTTAAAACGAAGTATTACTATCCCTTTAATACAACAAACCCACCTCAGGTATAAGTTTCTTTTGGAAGCATGAGACTAAGGTTAAACAGTAAGGAGCTATCTGCAATCTTCTTTCCTTACTATCTTCACTACCGATGCTTTGTTCCATTTTTATTTTTTGTTTAAATGGTATCTTCACCTGTCCTCCTGTGGGCTTCTCTGCAAATATCTGTGTTCCCTACGTGTTTCCAAAAATACTGCTTTCCTTCTTCAGGGACAAAGTTTTCTTTCCTTAGCATTTAACATTAGTCGCAGGCTTCCAAAAAAAGTTACACCTTAGGTGAGTTTGTGGTATTAAGACCTGTCGGAAGGAGAAATTGGGCTAAAAATGATCTGTTACGCTTATCAATGGAGTGACGAATCACTCAGATATTATGAAAATGCTCCCATAAATCTCCAAGGAGGGAAAGTGGATGTTGTAGGGGAATTTATCCATCAAGTAATTAGCCATTGCAAAAGCTACTTGTATAATTTTACATCTTTATCACTGTTTGATATTTTTATGTCAATTCATCTTCATGAATCCATTGGTCATCATGGAATTATTTTAACGTTTCATTCACCAGTTCATTCATCATTTTTTTATTGACTGATTACTATGATACCATTCATCCAGCATTTCATTCATCTAGTTTAATTACTTTCTTTTATTCCCAGCATTCATTCATTATTTCATTCCATTTGCTTTATCATTTCATTTGATTTTCTTATATTTTATTGTCTGTAAGATTATTTAATTCATCAACTCATTCATCACCTACTGGTATGGTTTAATTGATGGATTTATCACGATTCATTCATTATGTCTATTCACTGGATATATATATTGGACTTTTATTATAACCATGTATTGGATTTATATTGGGTATTGGTTTAGAATTTCTCGTGCACTAATATTATAATTATCACTGTTTCATAGGATTTTTCTTTATCATATTAGGATTTATGTCTTATTAATTTCAGTATATTTTGTTTATATTATTCACTTTAGGGTGTTTCTACACTTAATATCACTATATTTTATGATTACATTGGTTACTGGGGTGTGCGGGCTGGTGGTGTGTGGAGTTGAAGTCCTCATGGTTTATGATGAACCACAAGCTACACATCGGTGGTGAACCATAGTATCCAATGAGGGATGTATTGTGTCATATGCCAATTACATTATATGGTTCGCATGATTGTGTGATTTATGTTTCTGGCTGGACTGGATGCCGATCTGTAAGTTTGGCTTTAATGTAGACAGGCATCTAAGCAAGTGAAATATCATTAATTTAGTGTATTTAGTATGGACTAAGCTCTCTGATCTTAATGAAATCTATAGGTATCAAAATATATCAAATATAGATGGATCAAAGATAGTAAAAAAATTGTATTGTATTTATACAAATATCTATACATATAGAAACATTATATACTAGTATATGCTCTGCAAATAATAAGCATATGAAAGTCCCACTTTGACTAAAACATTAATATGAATCAGGAAATGTTGTTGGCAATGAAATGGTTAAGTTTCTAGTAGTTCCGTGTATTGAAATAGTTCTCCTATTTATTACAGGAGAACTATTTCACTACACTCTATATGAGACGGTAGGAAAAGAACCCTGTCCGATGATCTTGACTCACATATTATATTGGCTACACAGAACAACTAAAGACTTAACCATTGTATTGCCAAGAACATTTCCTGGTTCATATTAATGTTTTAGTCAAAGTGGGACTTTTATATGCTTATTATTTGCAGAGTATTTACTAGTATATAGTGTTTCTATATGTATAGATATTTGTATCAATAAAATCACATTTTTTATTATATTTGAGTCATCTATATTTGATATATTTTGATACATATAGATTTCATTAAGATCAGAGCACTTAGTCCATTCTTATATTTTTTGGAAGTTTGTTTTTTATACTAGTGATTACTCCTTAGTCACAGTGGACATTAAGTGGCTAGATCTATAGATTGAGTGCATTTTTACACTAGATCTATACTTTTTTCTTAGTGTATTTAGTGACTGGTTCACATTTTTATATTCTTTGGAAATGTTATGATCATCAGCAAGGCCAATTGTCTCTGACAGTGTCCTCTGACTATACATGTAGGCACCGAGTGGAGTCAGTAGATGTTGGTGGCGATATATATTCAGTGTATCCATATTTGACCATAGATTGTAAAAGTGTTTTTTGTTATTTTAATAAAATATCCTTTTTTATCAGAAGTACCTATGGCATCTCTTGTCATTCAGCTACTAAAATTATTTAGATATAGAAATTTATAGTTTACATTTATATAGTGCCATATAACAAAACTGAACCTCCTAAGCAAACAAGCATTCATGTATATGGAATTTTAAATATTTAATTCATGTTTAAATAATAAAAAGAATCATTCTAATTTTTCATGTCCCATCTAATTATTTTAGACACATGTCAAAATATAAAACAAAATATGAAAAACTGCAAATGCGTCATTTATGTCCAACCCTGATGAAGGTCCTTATGTGGACCGAAAATGTTTGGTGATTTGGAGACATATGGAATAAATTCACTTCCAATTTTTCTTCTTTCGTGTGCTGTCTCGCTGACTTCAGTTTTGGCTGAGTATTGCTATATTCATCATTTATGGGACGTGCACCAATCTATTTACTTTATATTATTATTTAAAACAAATATAATTTTTTGAGTGTCACTGCCTACTCTTGTTATATGTATATATATATATATATACACACACACACATATATATATATATATATATATATATATATATATATATACACACACACACACACACACACATACATATATTAAATATTTCCCTGCAAAATGTTGTTTTCTCTTTTTCTTACCACTGGTTCAATACTATAGCACTTTCACAATAGTTACTCTCCATGTGTGGTCTTCTTTTTACCTATTCCTGAAATCTATTTTAAAGCCCTGCCTCACCTCAAATACGTTTGACTTTTCCTCTCTGAATTTCAACTTCACAATCTTTCCAGATTCAGTGAAGCAGATAAAGTATAAACATTCATTACTTAGGATACTTATAAATTGCCATAGCAGAAAAGTATTAAAATCTTACACAAACAAGGATTCATGCATGTCATTCTGAAAATGTAATTAATAATTAAATAATAGAAAGAGTAATCATTCTACCCTTCTCACAGCTAATATTCCAGACCCATTCGAGCCTATCTAATAATTGTTAAAACTCCCAGGTACCCTAGTAATAAACCAACAAATACAATTAAGCACATAAAACAGCAGTTGGTTGAACTTACCTGCATCTCAGAACATGGATATGAATCTACTAAATGTCATAGATACAATGACAAGGAAGTATATCTCTTTAGAAAAGGAGGATACATAAAATATAATGAGTGAAGCAGCACTGAGTAAATTATTGACAAATTTTTATGGAAAGACATGACAATACAAGTATTTCATATTTTTCTGGTGGTTGAGGTACAAAAGGCACAAGTCTATTCAGTTCACAAAAGTAAAAAAAAGGTGCTGCCATTACCTTCCATAGACTTTTCCTGAGATTTCAGAGTGGCAGAGTTAATCAGGAGAGCAAGATCAGCAGGGTGCAATTATTGGGGACAAGGGCAGAATAAGTGGAGAGATGCCTCTGAGAACAATAGGAATTAATCAGCCAATAAATAATGGGATAAAGGAGTCCAGAGGAGACAGCTAGGAGTCAGGTTATCAATTGCCCACCACAGAGTAAAGCAAATTGGCTTCCATTTCTCCCTCTCATTGTTTAGTTTGCTGAGCGCATAGTTAAAGCAAATACCAGGAAAAAGACATATAGAGGTCTGTGCGTATGTATTCTAAGATCTATAACATTGTTATTTTGAAGTGTATAAAGTTACTTTTGTTGCAACTCTCACAGTTCACCTCTGTAAATCTGTAATATCTTCAACCCATCTGAAGGATATCCAAAAACCAAGGTGGTAGCATCTTTGCATTTGACAGTGTCCAATATATCCGGTAGAGTGCAATGACTCCAAAGTACACACAGGATTGCGATGTAGGAATAATATAATGGCTGGTTTCCACCCCTATCTCTGCAACTGAAGGCATGGAAAAAATTAAAGGGAGAGTAATGTTTCATAAAAACAGCAACTCCAATTAATCTTCATAGTATTTGGGAAATGGAAAGTGTCATTTCAATACTGTCAGAGTTGTAGTTCAAGAGTAAACATATCCCCCACCATTCCCATTTACGTAGAGTAAGCCTTCTCCCCTCAGATGTGGATTCCAGTCACTTGACCGGACAGCTCTCAGCCCCCCTTGACAGGTTTTTCCCTTATGCTCACTAAAGATTGTCCCTCTTTGCGATCCATCCAGACAGTCTTGCTGCTCTGAGGTCAGCAGTGTTATATCAGTAAAAGGGGAAGGAGGGGGACACTTTATAATTCAATTATTCTTGAACTACAACTCTGACAGTATTAAAATAGCACTCTCCATGGTCCAAATACTATGACGATTAATTGGAGCCATTTTTATGTTTAACATTACTATCCCTTTAAGGAGATTCTTCATTGGAAGGGATCCAGCAGTCCATTTGGAGGACTGGTTGAAGGACCTTCTGGCCTGGGAGACTGAGAAGGCATTAGATTATGGGGAATGTGGTTTCCAGGTCAAGGTTCACCTTTTCCCAATGGAACTCAGGACTGCTTGAGACCCTAAAACATCTTCTTTACCCCACACAGCTGTGGAAAACAAGGGCCATGATTACTCTGGGTTCCCATCCATTTCAAATAGGACTTTGCATCCCAATCAGAGCAACAATACCAGGATGTGCTCCAGTTGTGAGCAGGGATATTAAAACTCTTGGAAGAGTTACCCTTATGGCAGGACCTGGAAGAAATGGTTGCTCAAGAGTACTAGATGGAAACAGAGTATGTGAGACTCCACTTTGATGCACATCTTCAGCTGGTCATGCCAGATGATAAACAAAGGTTTCATGGGGCATGCAGCAGAAGGCTGAAGTCTTCAGTGGCATTGTCCAGAGGTGGATGAGATGGAACCCCTGGCAAGTGGCCCAGGTCCTCTGAAGCAGCAAATGGAAGGACTCCCAATGAAACCACTGGTGTGTTACCAGGATCCCCAAAGGTGGCAGAGTACTTTGAGACCTCCATTTTTGAAAGGAGGTTCCCAGCAGCAGTGCAATGGGTTGGGGATTATGGTAGATGACCTGAGCACCCTACGAAGAAGTTTGGCAAGCTGCAACCCAACCCCAAAGGCAGACCCCTGGGAAGAAGGGTCCCTTGATAGTCTGACAGGTGGGTCTCAGCAGCACTAGATGACACTGCAAGATGACTTACAGCTGGAACCAAGGTCCAAGGGACTTGTGGAAGCAGGCTGAAGTCCCCAGAGGCAGTGTCCAGAGGTTGGTTAGATAAGACCCTGTGGCAGAGGAAGAAAGGGCTCCAAATGGGACTGCTGGCATGTTACCAGGATCTCGAATGGTGGCACAGTACTTTGAGACCACCAACTTTGAAAGGAGGTTCTGAGCAGCAGTGCAATGGATTGGGGATTATGGTAGATGACCTGAGACCTCAAAGGAGATACAAGAGTCGGATGTTTGGGAAGCTGCAACCCAACCCCAAAGGCAGGCCCCTGGGAAGAAGGGTCCCCTGGTAGTCAGTCAGGTGGGTCTCAGTAGAACTAGATGACATTGCAAGATTATTTACATTTTTTTCAAAAGGGAACATACAGGGTTATACTGTATATTACTAGGCAAATCAGGAAGGTCTGATAAAGACAAACTTATTAGTAGCAAGAAAGATATCCAGTTCTCATATCACTAGGATATGAGGCAAAGGTTGAACTTGATGGATGAATTTACTATGTTACTATGTTACAGTTGCTTTAAAATGGAAGCCAGAGAGGAGAACCTGGGAACCAGATGAGATTCCCAGATTGAGTTGTAATATTTTACTGGTGATGGGAAAATGAACAGAGGGAAAACAGAATATCTGGCAAGAGATGCCAGAAAATCCCGGAAAGGCAGGGAAGGACATGAAACCAGCTGATACATGCTTTGAGGAAGATCTTCGCATAGTGTTGATTAAAAGCAATGAGAAATACATTCTTGCCATGTTGCTGGACCCCGGATTTAAAAACACAAAAATTCAGAATTTCTGCCAAAATGTGATTGGTTTGTCAAATCAAGGCATTATGATCAGCAGCAGCATCTCTCTGAGGAATCAGCTTCTGTCAAGGAAGATAAAGACATGCTTATAGGTCAAGTGGAGGGTTACATTGTGGAAGATGTGTGAAAAAATTAGGGCCTAAAAACCTACTAGAAATCATAGTGAAAAGAAAGGCAAAGCAATTACACCAGCAGTAGGAAGCAGCAGCAACATCAACAAGAACATCCCATTCCCAACATAATTCTAAACACACATCATCGTCATCACACGAAGTGACAACCAGACATTTGTGGTGGTGCATCACTATGGGAGTATGGGTTGATAACTGATATACAGGACACCGTGTAGCTCCTAGGACCGGTCCCACTGCATGTGGGATGGTTTCAGCACATTTGCAGGATAGCTACGTTCCTTGTAGAAACAATGACCCCATTGACTACTTGGCAGATCAAACAATGTGTGTGGCCAGTACTGACACTAATAGCAAATGTGGAGTCTGAACGTGCAGCAGGTTATATTGTAAATGATCTTCAGACAGGGCCATCAAGTAGCAGTGTTGGGAGACTAACATTCTTAAAAATTAACCAAAATCTAACAAGCACCTGAGTATCAGATAGCAGAACTAGACAAAGCCACACAACAGAGAAAGCCAGGCACATGCATTAACAGCAGCACAGAGGATGAGGAGGAGGGATGTGATGTGATGGCGTACATCAGACTCAAACACGATAATAGTAATAATATCTGTAGGAATATATATATATATTTATAAATATATATGTATATATATATATATATACACACACACACATTAAGCACACCACAGCTGTCCATCACCATACACATCTGCTACATTCATTGTAGGTTGGAGAAAGGGGGCTTGAGAGCAGAGACAGTCAATTGTACCGCTCTTTGTGCGGCCGAGGCTGTATAAAGGGTGCTGGTCATGAAAATAGATTGCTCCCTAGATCAATTGGAGAGGAGCAACCAGGATGGGAGGACCATTTACTATTGAGGACTGAGCAGGGGATAGGAAGTCTGACCAAGCTGAAGATCCAGAGACATACTGTTGAACTCCCTAGGAGGAAGACAGTAGTGGTGTACAACATAAGCAGAATAAGCATATGCTTAGAGACCACACAGCACTTTTGCAGTACCACCACCAAATGTATAGAAAATCAAATGGCAATGTCTTATTAGAAATAGATGGGGAAATAGAGGAGAGCACCATGTGAATTTTTCTGTTAGGGCCCTCAAAAACCTAGAGTTCCCCCTGGAGGAGGAAGGAGAGAGAAAGATTCATAGGCAGGATTAGGCAAAGGTGAGGTGGAGAATGAAGAGGTGAATGGCTCAAAACGAGCATGATACAAATCTAAAGTAAGATGAGGTGAATTGCATAAATGTAAGGAGGAAGTCTGATAAGTGCACTCTGATGCTCACAGGAACACACCAGACAAAGTCTTGTCAGATGAGATGTCTTGTTTCAGTGCTGCTGAATGATCCCAGACCCATGAAGCAGCCTAATCCTCCTGCTGCATAGATTACTTAGCTAACACAGTTGAGGTGTCAAGTCAGAAACCGGGAGACATAGTCAGGAAAGAAGCCCCCTCCAAAAAAAAAATGCCCTACTGGCCTAGTGACAGCTGTGCATTTTTGTATTCTTCGCAGATCCCACTCACATTCTGATATCTATGCAGCAGGAGGATTAAGCTTTGCATATTCAGTGGGATGGAATGTCTGCAGATGCTCTCTGATCCCCCGTATATGATTACTCTCCACCATATTGTCAACCCATGTGTGGTCAGTCCACCACTCAATGTGCAAAGGGTGAACACGAACTGCCAGATCCTCTCATCTACAGACTCACTATCACCTGGTGGGGAAGGAAACAGAGGCTGTATACCAGAGGTGGTGGTTCAGTACCCTCCAGCTGCTGGGGCGGGGATAGTTGGTACTTCAGAATTTGGCTCCAGTTGTCAAAGGACAATATTGAGGGATTCAGCATCATTGGGTCTGGAGAATGTGGGTTCCCAGTCCCTCTGTCACTGGTGGTGCCACTGCTAGTGTTAATTCTCCTCCTCAGTGACTAAGTCACTAGCGTCAGGATACCTCCAGCCCCCCCTTTCTTACATCAGTGATGGGGGTCATAGTGACAGCTAGCACTATGAACCACCAAGTAACCACTTTATTTTTAAATTTTTGATTTAAATGTATTATTTTTTTCTCCTTCCACTGCTTTTCTTCTAAAATACACCACACTACAGTGTAGGAAATAATGGGGTTAGATAGCATATAAGCGGGAAGTTTCACCTTATTTCACCTTTTAGCGAAAAGGTGGAAATGGGTTCTCTATGGGCAAAATTTCTGGTGGGAAAATATGAAAAAAAAACGTGCTTTTTTGGGAACTTTCCTGCAGGAACAACATGGAACTTTTTGTTCATCCCTAGTTGTAAAATATTGCATGTACTATAAGGCCTGTTAAAAACACATTTTGTTGGTGACATTTAACATTTCTTTCACTTAGAGATTTTGAGGAGAATGAAATATCAATTAAATTTAGGACATGGGTGAAGCAGGGCACATGCATCGTATATGCTATTCAAGACAGCTATTGGAACCAGTGTCAGTTGACACAAAGCCAGCTTTCTATGAGTAGGGTAGAAGCCATTCATCTATGACCTGATACACTTTGACTGTCTTTCAAAGATCTTTATGTATTAAGAGGCATGCTCATGGGCTACCCCGCTGCTAGTCTTTACTACTACTAATGCCAGAGGCAATCCTGGCCATGAGCTGCTGCTGTGATAGGAAAAGGTACCCAGTGATCGTGAAATAGTCTGTACTCAGGTCACCTGCCCACACATCTGTTGTTAGGTGAACTTTCTTTCAGTATGATGTTTCCAGCCCTTTGCCAATGACATTAACCACCTACTTGTAATACTCTTGCAAAAATGACTACAGTTTTGGAAATGCCATTAAGGTGCAACACATGAAAAAAAAAACCAAGCAACTCAAGCTTCCTCTTAGCCTGTATATCTACTCTAGCTGATAGGATCCAGCACCTGTGTTGTTAACGTGGGGGTGTCAACCTGGAGCTTACCTGCTTCATTTATCTGGTCATGTCTTCTACTTCCCAGCTAGATTTTTGTTGCTATGAGCCAGAGTTTGTCCAGTTTGATTTCTGTTATTTATCATAGCTTGTTCCAAGAATACCCCCACTCTAGTGCCCCTTACCCTTTTCTAAGGCTACCTGATCTCTGTTGCCTTGCCTTCCCTCTGACAGAACCTCCCGACTTGTTACCAGCACTAGCTTATTTTTCTATGTTCCTGCCACCAATTTCATAGCAAAGGTTAACCCATTTCCTGTTTCTAACCTCATAGCCTCTCAAGCCTATTGACCACTGAAGTGCTGCTCTGTGAAAAATTGTCTGCTTCATATCCTCTGCATCATAGAACAGAATTTGCGGGACTACTCTATAGTTAGCTCAAGGCTTCCTTCCTCTGCATCACTTCAGTCTACAACTAGAGGGAACCTGTTCATTTTTTTTGTTCACATTCTTCATTTTTCACAGTTAGTGTTATTTTTGCCTATATTTTTGACTGTTAAAAGCACTTGTTCCTTTGCTTAGTTTAGAAGTAACTAGGGCAAGACCTTCTGGCTACACAAGAGGCTTAAACTCTGGGGGCACTAGTTTGTTACATGCTGAAGAGGTAGCCATCATGAGAGATTATTATAGGTTTTCCAGCCACACCATACTTTCTTTCTTTCTTAAACCCCCTCTTTAGTCTGTCACTAGCCACTGAAGCCCCTTTGTACTCAGACCTATGGATCCCCACGATAGCTAGTGTGAAAATATCAACAGCTTTCTCTCTCTCCCAAGCAGACTGCCATCATGCAGAAAACGGACACCCCTTTTATATAGTATTGAAGTAGCGCTGGAGGTATAAGTGGGGGAAAATTATATCAGGTTTGATTTCATTGCAATGAAAGGGAAAAAAAAGCTATTTTTCAAAAGGAATTACCATGGAAGGTGCCAATGGGAGGCGATCCGCCCCTTTAAGTAGGCAGGAACATTCATCAAAATGTATGCAGGGGGTGGAGCCTCCCCTCCCTCTTAAGCTGCCTTCAGCCAGAACTCACCAGATTGATATGAGACACTAAAACTGACCAGAGGTAAGAAGGAAAAGGAAGACTCCTGTGAGCATGCCCCGAAGGTCTCCCACTGAATGCCACAGGAGAGCCAAGCATGGTCCCTTGACAGGGTGGGAGATCAGTAACCTGTATGGACTAAGTGAAAAGGATTTAAAAGTTAAGACTAAAATCCTATTTTCACTGTCGTCCAATACAGGTTACTGGTACAATGGGATGTACAAACATTGAGCTTTCCCAGAGGCGGGAAGTAAGGCAAGGACCAAGCGCAAGGCCCAAAAGTCACCAGAACTGCTATGAACCAATTAATCGTAGAGCCCAATAACAGAATTATCAACGGACACCAACCAGGGGTAAAAACGAACCCCCGAACTATCACAGCACACTGGACTAGAGCCAACAGGGCTCAACAGCAAAGAAGCACTAAGAACCACAGAAGTAGAAGATCCTAAACAGGCAAAACTGCCTCCAGGACCTTCCTCCCAAAGCTGGCATCAGCCGAGGCCAGTACATCTACACGATAGTGCTTCAAGAATGTGTGCACAGAGGACCAAGTGGCCGCCTGGCACAGTTGATCGGCAGACACCTGATTCTTATAGGCCCAAGAGGCCCCAATTGATCTGGTGGAATAAGCAGTAACCCTGAAGGGAACGTGCTTATTCCACAGCTTGTAGGCTTCACGAATGGTAGATTTTATCCAAGATGCAATAGTTACCTTGGATGCCGGTCTCCCTGCCCTAGGCCCCTCAGGAATGACGAACAGGGCGTCAGACTTCCTGATAGACTCAGTGCGATGAACATAAAATTTTAGACAACGCACAACATCCATCAAATGGAGATCTCTCTCCTTGTCAGAGGAAGGGTTAGGACAGAAAGAGGGCACCACAATCTCCTGATTGATGTGAAACTCTGAAAAACAACCTTGGGTAAAAACTCCTTGGAAGTGCGGAACACAGCCTTATCCTTGTGGAAAATCAAGTAAGGAGGTTTACAAGACAGAGCTTGTAACTCTACTACCCGGCGAACTGAGACAATAGCCAAGAGAAAGGCCATTTTCCAGGTCAAGAGACGTAAAGGAATAGAAGCCAAGGATTCAAACGGGGGTCTCTGGAGAACCCCCAGCACCAAATTGAGGTCCCACTGGGGAGCTGGACTCTTGAAGGCAGGCCGAACGTGAGCCACACCTTGGAAGAAAACTTTAACATCAGGAAGAATAGCAATTAGTTCCTGGAAAAATACAGAGCAGAAGTCTGAACTTTGAGAGAACTCAGGCTGAGTCCCTTTTCAACCCCATCCTGCAAAAAGGCCAGGACCGTGGGAAGATGGAAATCAAGTGATGGATCCTTATCAGCACACCATGCAACAAAAGTTGACCATATGCGATGATAAATCTTGGAAGACACAGGCTTGTGAGCTCTAAGCATCGTAGACACCACAGAAGAGGAAAACCCTTTGTAACGGAAGCTGAGAAGGGACCGCGTCACCTTCCGCCGTCGTTCCTGGGTCTCTCCTTCTCGACGCAGATAAGCGCCGTCAGATGCACCAGTTGAAGTATGGACAGTCACTGGAAAAAGCCGCAGGATCGCTGGAAGCAGGGAAGAGTCCACGTCGCCGCCTGACAGTCCACGAAGTTAGGTTGCAGGAAACTGGCAGCAGGCGGTCGGCGATTCAGGATACTTGGCGCAGATGGGTATCAGAGTGGATACTTTAGACCATAAGCAATACAAGACTCCAGGACTCCTTGTTCACTCCAAAACAGAACTCTCTTTATTGAACCAAAGCACACATATTTATACAGTTTCAAACCACACTAACTTGGAGCACAGTACAGGAGACTTAATTCAATCACAGTTCATCAATAGGACACAGCAAATGGTAGGGCAGAATACAATGGAGTAGTCACAGGGATAATTCAGTCACCACAAAGGGTCCAAGAACCAACAACAAATGATTCAGGGAAACATAATAGGGCAGACATGATTGGATTAATCACACAGCAGGGGGCCACAAGACAGTGCTCAATACAATGACTTGAGTAATTAAGCAAAAGGCTTGGGGGACTACAAAACATATTGAAAGTAAATATGCTCAAACTCAAATGATTAACCCTTTGCAGGTCAGAAGAGTTTGCAGCAGCCAAGCCTTGAATTGTTCTTTCCTCTGGTACAGCTGCCTATCCACATAAGGCTAGCCAAAGTCTCTTAGTCCAGGATAAGGGCTTGAGAGATCGTATGCCAGGGCACAAAGGAGTGTCCAATATCCATAATCCTTGGGCCCAGGGGTGAATAAATGCCATGCCCAGACAAGAGCTCCCAGTAACGGGTAGGATCCGTTACATTTCTCCCCCTTTTGGTTCCAAGCCAGCGGGTGCGGTGGTAAACGCTGGCTGGGAGCTGTAGGAGGGCATGGAGGTGGTGAGGCACTTGTCTGGACAGTGCACTAGTCCGAAGGCCTTGGTCCTAGGCCAGTTTCTACTGAGGTGCCCCTTGTCCTGGGCCAGTGGTTAAAGTAGTCTTTCTGTTCTGGGCCAGGGGAAAACATGAGCCCTTTGTCTGGGCCAGGTAGGGGGAAACAAGGCCCTGGTCCTGGGCCAGGGAAACAATTGCAAGTCCCTTTGTCCTTAATCCTGGGCCAGAGGGTGAAGCAGTCTTTTTGACCTGGGCCAGGGGAAAACATGAGCCCTTTGTCTGGGCCCGGTAGCGGTGTACAGGGCCCTTGTCCTGGGCCAGTGAAGAAAATGCCAGTTCCTGTGTCCTTAAACCTGGGCCAGGGGAACGGATGCCTGTTTGTCCTGACAAACATCAAAACAGGTGGCCTCTCCTGGGCCCTTCTCCAGGCAGTGCTGAAGTCAAATCCTTCTGGGTCTGGGGCCAGTGGCTCAGGGTCAAGAGCCAGTCTATAAGGGGGATCTCCCTGGGGCAATTGTGCCTCTGGCTTCTGGGCACCAGAGTTTGGGGATAGAGACCCATCTCCCCCTTTTAGTTGGGCCAGGGCCCCAGAGGGACAGGAGCGGATGCAGCTCCCACGTTCCTGGGTCAAATCAGGTATGGGCCTGATGGGGAATACATTCCCACCCACCAAGCTGGGGTCAACAGGGGACAGGGCAACACAAATGTCCTTGGTGAGGATCCTGGTCCCACTCACCAAGGTGGGAATCTCCAGTGCAGGGAGAATAGCAGGCTCTTTAATGATGACCGTGGCCCCACGCACTAGGCCAGGGGTCTCAGGGGAAGGCAGAACAGATGCTGGGCTGGTGATGAGGACGGCTGTCCCACTCATCCCAGCCAGGACTTCACATGACCTGGTGCTCTTGCTCTCCCGCACCAAGTCAGGGGTTACAGGGGGACTGATGGGGCACTCTTCCCCACCCATCAGGTCAAACAATATATCCAGGGGAGTTCCAGCAGCCCTACTTTCTCCCAGTCCACTGGTGTCCTCCTCTGGTAGGCCATCACGCACAGGCCTTTCTTTTGCCTTGAGGGAGACCGCAGTCCCATCCCTCAAGGCGGCATTCCTTGTACTCCTGGGGAGCACGCACGGCTCCGCTCCCAGGCCATGTTTCACCCCCACCAGGGGCAACATTTTGGGGCTGCTGCTGGGTTCTCTCATGCCCATTACAGCAGGGGTTTCAGGGGGGCTGATGGGCTGGCTCCCACCCAACAGTTCACAGTCCATACTTGTAGGAGGGCCAGCGGCACTATTTCCTCCCAGCCCACTGGGATCCTCCTCCTGTAGGCCATCGTACACAGGCCTTTCTTCTGCCAGGAGGGAGACCGCAGTCCCATCCCTCCAGGCGGCGTCACTCATAATCCTGGGGAGCACGCACGGCTCCGCTCCCAGGGCATCTTCCACCCCCACCAGGGGCAACATCTTGAGGCTGCTGCTGGGTTCTCTCCCACCCACTACAGCAGGGTCCTCAGGGGGACTGAGGGGCTTGCTCCCACCCAGCAGTTTACAGTCCATGTCTTTAGGAGGGCCAGCGGCACTGTTTTCTCCCAGCCCACTGGGGTCCTCCCCTTGCAGGCCATCACACACTGGCCTTTCTTCTGCCTGGAGGGAGACCGCAGTCCCATCCCTCCAGGCGGCATCACTCATACTCCTGGGGAGCACGCACGGCTCTGTTCCCAGGGCAACTTCTTCACTGAGGGGGAACGAATTCCCACCCCCCAGCTCAGGGAAAACATAGTCCATAGAAACAGGGGTAACAGGGGCACTGGTGAGGCACGCATCCCCCCTCACCAGTGTGGAGTGAACAGGGCCAGCTCCATCCAAGTCCTCAGCTTCACTGAGGTCCTCCTCAGATGAGTGGCCCCCCCAATATTCTTCCTCTCTTCCTGTACAAAGTTCCCGCATGTACCGGTCATGCACAATATCCATCAGTCTACTAATCCTGGCAACCGATGGCTTGTATCCAAGGAGTGGCATGAGATTCACCATCCTCCGGTACACTGGGTCCTCACTTGGTCCGATCCCAATAATGGTCCACTTTTCTTTCACTAAAAAGCCAATGTACTCCCAGTCGGGCTCTACAGCTCCGAGGTGCTTGTGGAAGTCACTGAGACCCCATGCGGGTCCAACCGATTCGATACGATCCAAAAAGTCCAGAAAACCCCATTCGGGCAATACTGCTCCGCCGGATCCGCGTGCCGCCATTCCTCATTCGATACACTCGATGAAAGAAGGAGAAATCCCACCGCTCTGCCACCAATGTAATGGAAGCTGAGAAGGGACCGCGTCACCTTCCGCCGTCGTTCCTGGGTCTCTCCTTCTCGACGCAGATAAGCGCCGTCAGATGCACCAGTTGAAGTATGGACAGTCACTGGAAAAAGCCGCAGGATCGCTGGAAACAGGGAAGAGTCCACGTCGCCGCCTGACAGTCCACGAAGTTAGGTTGCAGGAAACTGGCAGCAGGCGGTCGGCGATTCAGGATACTTGGCGCAGATGGGTATCAGAGTGGATACTTTAGACCATAAGCAATACAAGACTCCAGGACTCCTTGTTCACTCCAAAACAGAACTCTCTTTATTGAACCAAAGCACACATATTTATACAGTTTCAAACCACACTAACTTGGAGCACAGTACAGGAGACTTAATTCAATCACAGTTCATCAATAGGACACAGCAAATGGTAGGGCAGAATACAATGGAGTAGTCACAGGGATAATTCAGTCACCACAAAGGGTCCAAGAACCAACAACAAATGATTCAGGGAAACATAATAGGGCAGACATGATTGGATTAATCACACAGCAGGGGGCCACAAGACAGTGCTCAATACAATGACTTGAGTAATTAAGCAAAAGGCTTGGGGGACTACAAAACATATTGAAAGTAAATATGCTCAAACTCAAATGATTAACCCTTTGCAGGTCAGAAGAGTTTGCAGCACCCAAGCCTTGAATTGTTCTTTCCTCTGGTACAGCTGCCTATCCACATAAGGCTAGCCAAAGTCTCTTAGTCCAGGATAAGGGCTTGAGAGATCGTATGCCAGGGCACAAAGGAGTGTCCAATATCCATAATCCTTGGGCCCAGGGGTGAATAAATGCCATGCCCAGACAAGAGCTCCCAGTAACGGGTAGGATCCGTTACACCCTTACTTCTTCAAAATTGAGGATTCAACCTCCAAGCCGTCAAATGGAGATGCTGAATCCTCCTTCCACAGATATCCTTGAAGAAGTAGATCTGGACGGGCAGGAAGCGGGAAGGGATCCGCCACTGACATGGCTAGCAGTTCCGGATACCAGGACTGACGAGGTCAATTCGGGGAGATTAGGATGACAGGACAACGCTCCATCTTCAGCTTCTGGATGACTCTGATCAACAGAGGGAGAGGAGGGAAGATGTACGCTAGGGAGAACTCCCAAGGGATTGACAAAGCGTCCACTGCTAGAGCAAGAGGGTCCCTCCACCGAGAGCAAAACACTGGCACCTTCCTGTTGTGTCTGGTAGCCATCAGATCCACTACAGGTACCCCCCACATCTGGGTTAGAAGGTGAAACACCTCTGGATGAAGTGCCCACTCTACGCTGTCGACTGTATGACGACTGAGAAAGTCTGCCATGACGTTGTCTACGCCTGGAATGTGTACTGCTGAAATGATGGGAACATGAGCTTCTGCCCAAGATAAGATGGCCTTGACCTCTAACCAAGTGGTGAGACTTCTTGTGCCGCCTTGTCTGTTGATGTAGGCCACTGCGGTGGCGTTGTCGGACTCCACTCTGACTGGACAACCCTCCAGCTGAGATTCCCAGTGTCTCAGGGCAAGAAAGATGGCACAAAGTTCCAGAACATTGATGGAGAGAAGAGATTCTTCCAGTCCCCATTTCCCCTGAGCACTGAAACGACCCAACACTGCCCCCCATCCCTGGAGGCTGGCATCCGTCGTAACTGTGGTCCAATAGGGATGAGACAGGTCCAACCACCATTCCAAGCTCAGCTCGACATGAGGAGGCAGAGAGACTGACAGATGCTGATGATCTGGATGATTCCTGCACGTCTGAATCACAAACCTCTGAAGTTCCCTGGTGTGTGCCATAGCAAATGGCACTGCTTCTATCGTGGAAATGAATTTCCCCACCAGAGAAGTCAACTTCGGCACTGGAACCCTTTCGAGCTCCAGGATCTTGTACGGATCTTGCTCACGGAGAGCAATCTGATGAGCCACTTCCTCCGGTAAAAACACCATGCACTGCTGAGTGTCGAACAGGAGACCCAAGAAGAGGATCTGTTGAGATGGGAACAAGTCTGACTTGTCCAGATTCACAATCCAGCCGTGACGATTGAGTGTCTGGATGCACAACTGAACCTGCTGGTGAAGGATTTCCGCAGATGAAGCTTTCAGGAGCAGATCATCCATGTAGGGAGTCACCCTGACACCATCTCGATGAAGAACAGCTATCAAAGCTCCCAATACTCTCTGAAAAACCTGAGGAGCTTAAGTCAGTCCAAAGGGAAGAGCTGAAAACTGAAAGTGGCCTTTGTGACAGGCAAACCTGAAATACCGTCTGCTTTCTGGATGAATAGGGATGTGAAGATATGCATCTTGAAGGTCCAGGGAGGCAAGGAACTCCCCTGGAGACATTGCGGCTATCACAGAACGCAGAGATTCTTGACGATAGTGGGAACTCACAACAAAGGAATTGAGATCCTTGAGGTCCAAAATAGGACGAGCACCCCCGTCCTTTTTGACCACAACGAACAGGTTGGAATAAAATCATGAACCTGAGGGGACCAATTCCAGGACCTCTTTGTCCAAAAGATCCTGAATAGGGTCGTCGAACAGACGTCTTTTTGTAGGCTCCTGAGAAGGACGAGTAAAATGGAACCGAAAGGGGGGAAGGGAAGAGAAAGGTATCCTGTATCCCTCTGATACCACCTGAATAACCCAAGGGTCCGTCACTGACTCCTCCCAAATCCGGCGAAAGATGTGGAGACGTCCACCTACAGCTGGATGCGGACCCGGGTTCGGTGAGTCATGCCGAAGCAGTCTTGGAGGTCTTGGGGGCAATTTTGGGCTTCCAGGACTGTTTGGGCTTGGAGGAGGAGCGAGCAGAGGACGGACCCGCCTGGGACGCAGAGCGTGTCTCAGTTTGGAAGGAACGAAAGGACCGATTGCGTTTGGCTGGAAACTTCTTTTTGAAGACTGATGGTAGAAGAGTACTTTTATCACCAGTAGCCTCACTAATCATCTCCTTAAGTTCAGATCCAAACAGTGAGGTCCCTTGGAAGGGTAATGAAAGCAAGGCTTTCTTAGAAGCGGTGTCAACAGACCAAAATTTCAGCCAAAGAGCACGTCTAGCCACCACAGGGGAAGTGGAGGCCCTCGCCATCATGCGCACAGCATCAAAAGCAGCGTCAGAAACATAATTTTGAGCTTCTGATATATTAGCAAGAAGCTGTAGCTGCTCAGAAACTGGCGCATCCTGGAGAACCGCCTCAGTAAGCTGTTCAGTCCAGGCCGCAATAGCCCGGTTAACCCACGCCACTGCAAAGGTTGGATGCATGGCAGTGCCAATAGAGGCAAAAATAGATTTAAGACAAGTTTCTAACTTTTTGTCCGTCCAATCCTGCAGGGCAGAAGCATCAGATACAGCTAAGGCAGTAGATTTAGATAACCTAGAAACTGGAGCATCCACTTTAGGAGGATGAACCCATTTAGCCAGTTCAGCCTCAGGAAAAGGGTAAAGTTTAGCAAACTTTTTGGACACAGAAGAGGATTTATCAGGATTCCTCCACGCATCAGAGACTAAATGAGCAAGAGTAGGATTAATAGGAAAACATATAACAGCTTTAGACGGTTTTTGAAAAACGTCAGTTGGATCATGAGTAGATTCCTGAGTCAAAGGAAGGTTGAGCTTGGTTAGCACAGCTCTGATCAAACCCTCAGCAGAGAGTTCAGGGTCACATTCAAAAGGGTCACCAATAGACCTGGTAGATTCAATAACAGTGCCTTCCTCAGCATCAGAATCCTGTAAAAGTTCTTCCTCAGAAGAATCAGACATATCAGGAGCCCCCTGTGGCTTGGGCAGGGAGGTCCTGACTGTGGAGGGGGTCTGCCAAACCTGAAGAGCCCCCTGAACCTGAGAGGGAAAGAGTTAAAGAGTGGATCTGAGATCCCTAGTGGCAGCCTTGAACTCTTTCACCCAAGTTGGCTCAATGGCGTGACTGGAAAGCCCATGGTTGCTGTCATGGCTTTCTGCACATTTTGGGCATAAATGACCAGAAAATTCTCTAGGCAGCCCAGAGTGACAAGAGGAGCAAAACGCAATGGGGGAAACTGACACCCCAGCCTCCTTGGTCTTGGGTCTAGCCCCTGACTCCAGTGGATTAGACATGCTCACAGCGTCAGATATACTCCACTGACAAGAATCACCCAATTGAAGTGTGAAAGATTAAAAATTCACCCCAGAAATGTCTAAAATTAAACTTATCTGGCAAGCAAAGGGTTAATCTGCGGAGGAGAGAGAGAAGGCTCGGTCCCTGCGTAGTATACTCGCTGAGAATAACTCACAAAATGGCTGCCGCGACGGTAGCCAGTCAGAAAACGGGCGCGAAACCAGCACTCATGGGAAACGTAGTTTTTCCTCAGAAGTACCCCAAAACAGTGCCCGAAGCCCCCCCAGACCCCCAACACACCGAATCATGCAACCGGATGATAGTGCAAGGGAAGACCAACAAAATGAGCCCACTCTGAAGTCGCTGTGACAAGCGGTTCCAGAGATACGTCCCACACTGTGTAAACCCATAGAGAGTAAAGGAACAATGGCGACTATGCGGGAAAAGCGCGCTTAAAGGCGCGGAACATTAACTTTTAATAAATTTACCCTGACAGAAAAAAGTTACCAAACACACACAAAACACATGTAAAACATGATAAAACAAAATCCCAATGAGGAAAACAGCAGGGAAAAGGTTAAAACCCCCATAAACTGCTCCAAAACCCAGGGAATACACACAGACATTGCATAAATACAGGGAATATGAAGAAAAACACCCTATGAGTGCTGGAGTGCATAATCAGAACTCCCAAATACAAGCCCAAAGAAGGGACACTGTGGGACAAGTGGACCTTCAGCACTCAAAGGGTGGCTCACCTTTCTGCAGGACTTCTGTCTTCAGGTAACCATGTTAAAAGGGAATTAACCAGAGGAAAATTCCCCAGCAGGGAAGCTACTTGACTCAAGTTGTTCCCTCTTCAGGGCATAAGGTCCACCAGAAATCCCTGGAAACTGCACTAGCCACTTTGGGGAGGGCAATTGTCAGCCATGGTCACCCGCCTAATGGTGGTATTCCATATTTGAAGAAAACAATAAAAAAACTAAAGTTGATTGAGAGATGTTCTCCACCTGGTGTGCACAGCACGCAGGAACAAATCAATCTGGCTAGTTCTGGCTGAAGGCAGCTTAAGAGGGAGGGGAGGCTCCACCCCCTGCATACATTTTGATGAATGTTCCTGCCTACTTAAAGGGGCGGATCACCTCCCATTGTACCAGTAACCTGTATTGGACGACAGTGAAAATTACATTACCTTAAAGTTAAGGATCGAGTAGATATTAGCTGTATCAGATTTTCTAACTGCAGACAGGAAATATTGATGCAGCTATCACCGGAAATTATATTGTTTCCTCTACTGTAGAATATTTGATTTAGTCATATATCATCCTACAAATATTAGGCGTAGAAACTAAGTAAACCTGTTAAGGGTCCTGTTGTCCCCCCATAATCTCTGATAACAATAAAAAAAATTAAATCTGAGCGCCGCAGGGATCCACAGAACATTGATTTGCAATGCGCTGGAGACCCCTGCGGCACTCTCAGGGTCGGTTCTTTTGGGACATATTTTTTTTACTAAGACCTCATTGGGGGACATCAGCAGGGGTTCTGATGCTCCACAATGAGGTTTATAATAATAAAATAAAAAAAAAAAATGAAGATAAAAAAATAAACCCTGTTGGTGCCACATGTGTGAGGGGTTTTCTATGCAGACCACCCCTAGTGTGGCTCACAAAGGACTTTTTTCATTACTTTGTAAACAGGGTTTGTTGGGGGGCCATCAGGAGTGGTCCTGATCAGTGGTGCAATAATGAGGGTCGCAACTGTGACCGGGCCCCTCACTCCAAGGGCCCGACTGCCTCTTGTGACCCCCCACAGCCCGCAACTAGGTGAGGTCTGTGCCTTTTTTGGCAATGACCTCTAGAAGTTGAGTGGCCTCTTCCACACTCTAGTAATGCAGTGAGCTAGGAGATGACATCATCTCCCGGCACTGTGCACTACTGAAGAGATGACGCGCGGGAGCTCAAACTGTAGAGAGGTCTGTGCAGAAGGAGGCACAGACCTCTCCTGCCACACTGCTGAACCACCAAGGAGGTATGAGCTTGGAGGCAATGTGGAGATTGGAGGCAATGGGGGAAGCAATATGGAGATTGGGGCATTGGGGGCAATGTGGAGTTTGGTGGCAATGGGGGGGGTCAATGTGGAGATGGGTGGGCCCATGGCAATTTCTGAACCAGGGCCCGGTGGCTTCTAGTTACACCTCCGGCCCTGATGCCCCCCAACAAGCTTTGAATACAAAGTAATGATAAAATTATAAAAAAAAATGAACCCTCTGTGCGGCACAGGGATCCAATATATTGCTTTGCAATGCAGTGGACAGTCCTGTGGCAGACAAAGGATTTTTTTTCAATTATTATTTTATTTACACCTCACTGGGGTGGCACCAGGATGGGTCCTGATGCCCCCCAACAAGCTAAAAAAAAAAAAAATTGAAAACCCTGTGTGCACCACATGGGGACCAATGCATTGCTTTGCAATGTGTTGGACCCCCCTGTGGCACATAGTAACATAGTAATTTAGGTTGAAAAAAGACTTGCGTCCATCTAGTTCAACCCTTTTCCTATTCCTGTTTACCATCGTTGATCCAAAAGAAGAGATTTCTCCCTGGATCAACAAGCCCTAACTAAATGTTAATCCCAATACTAACGTACATAGCCCTCTATGTTATGCTCTTTTAAATAAGTATCCAGGCCCCTTTTAAAGGCATCTAATGTATTTGATAGCACCACCTCCTCAGGAAGTGAATTCCATACCTTTATTGTCCTTACTGTAAAGAAACCCTTCCGCTGTTGTAGATTAAATCTCCTTTCCTCAAGTCTAAGCGGGTGGCCCCTTGTCCTGTGTACTGTTCTGTTAATGAACAGGTCTTTGGAGAGCCCTTTATATGGGCCTTGAACATACTTATATAGTGTTATCATATGCCCTCTAAGACGCCGTTTCTCTAGTGTGTACAAGTTAAATTTTTCTAGCCTCTCTTCATAACTAAAACTTTCCATTCCCCTTACTAGTTTTGTAGCCCTCCTCTGCACTCTCTCTAGTTCCATATCCTTTTTCAGAAAGGGCGCCAGAATTGAACAGCATATTCTAGGTGGGGTCTTACCACGGACCTGTAAAGAGGCATAATTATATCTTCCTCCCTTGAGTCAATACCCCTTTTAATACATGCCAATATCTTATTGGCCTTTGCAGCTGCCAGCTGGCACTGCACGCTACAGCTAAGTCTATTGTCTACCATTACTCCCAAATCCTTTTCATTAGTAGATTTCCCCAGAGAAACACCATTTAAACTGTATGTTGCATTTTTATTATTATACCCAAAATGCATAACTTTACACTTGTCTATATTGAATCTCATTTGCCATTTGCCTGCCCAGTTACTCAATTTGTCCAAATCCTCTTGTAATGAAGACACATCAAGTTCAGACTTTATTACCTTGCTTAATTTTGTGTCATGAGCAAACACTGATACATGGCTCCCTATGCCCTCTGGGAGGTCATTAATAAACAAATTAAAAAGAAGAGGACCCAGGACAGATCCCTGAGGTACTCCACTTATCACTTTTATCCAACTGGAGAACCTGCCATTTACTACCACTCTTTGCATTCTATCTTTCAGCCAATTTCCTATCCACACACAGACATTTTCCCCTAGGCCTATTTCATTCAATTTGTACAGTAACCTCTTGTGCGTAACTGTATCAAATGCCTTGGCAAAGTCTAAATAGATTACATCAACTGCCGCTCCCTCATCTATATTATTACTCACTTTTTCATAAAATGCGATCAAGTTCGTTTGACAAGACCTGTCTTTCACAAAGCCATGTTGGCTATTGCTAATGATATTCCTGTTCCAGCAGAATTCTTGAATATATTCCCTTAGCAACCTTTCAAACAGCTTCCCTACCACATGCACATTTATTTTTTATTCAGCCCTTGTTGGAGGGCATCTGGAGTGTTCCTGATGCCCCCCCCAACAGGGTATGAATAAAAAATAATAAAAGAAAACAATTAACCCTCTGTGTGCCACATCGGACACCTCTGTGGCAGGCAAAGGATTATTATTTTATTTAGACCTCATTGGGGTGGCATCAGGAGGGATGCTGATGCCCCTCAACATGTTCTAAATAAAAAAATTAAAACAACCCCTGCGTGCACCACAGGGTTCCAGTGCAATGCTTTGCAATGCGCTGGACACCCCTATGGCACACACACATTTTTTTTTTTAATTCGGTCCTTGTGGGGGGGGGGGTATAAAGAGTGGTTCTGATACCCCTCAACAAGGTACGAATACAAAAAAATTAACCCTCTGTGTGCCGGAGAGAACCAATGCATTGCTTTGCAATGCACTGGATAACCCTGTGACACACAGAGGATTATTTTTTTTCTCCCCTTTTTTATTCAGGCCTCATTGCGGGGCATCAGAAGTGGTTATGATACCCTTCCCAATGGGTTCTACACAAAAATATTGGGGAAAAAACACACCAAAAAACCTGCATGTGCCACTGAGGGGTCCAACACAGTGCTTTACAATGTGCTGGACCCCTTGTGACGCACACTTACACACATTTGTTTTTTCATTATTTTTTTATTTAGACCTTGTTGGGGGGCATCAGGAGTTTTCCTGATACCCCTCAACGAGATATGGATAAAAAATAGCTAACAATTAACTCTGTGTGTGCAATAGGGGGTCCATTGCTTTGCATTGTATTGGACACCCCTGTGGTATGCACACAAAATGCCTCCAATCCCCCCCATGTACCCTAACCCCTTGCCAGCCCACTGGAAGTCCCATTCCCCCCAGCCTATTTCCACTGCCTCAAAGTACCAGCATGCACTGGATTCAGGCAGAAAATCAAACTGTATGAGGGTGACATCCAGTGCACACTGACCCATCCAACACAACCCTTGATCTTCTACCCACTAGTAGACATATCCACATACACTGCCTAACCCCTCATCATCACCCCCCAGCTTGGTTACAATGGCTGACTCCCTAGCTTGTTTCAACTGGTAGCCATAAACTCACACATATACTGTTTGTTTCCCCACCCTTGTTCCTGGTTCCCAATATGGTATGACAACCCACAGTAGTGGGGCAGTATTTTTCTTAGGCTGGCAGGAGGTCCTACTAGGAATCCCATGGCGTTGAACTATTTTATTATCTTTGAAGTGACAGATGTGTATAAAAAAAAACAAAAAACAAAACAGTTGTGCACACTAACCTAGGGATAGAAAGACAAGTGACATCGCATTCAATGGCAGGTTACCTTCTTTCCAAAATGGCATGGCTTGTCTACCCTTTCTTCACTTCTGTAGGTGTTATAACCATTTTTATACAGGCAAGTCACTTTTGAGAAAATGTTAGAAAAATCAGAGGTTGTTGTAGGTGTAGTTTTGCATTTCTACCACCCCTGCAGTATGTCAACTCATACCGATGGAGTGCCACTTTTGTCCTAAGACCACTAGCTCAGGAATACAGTTGGAAATTCCCTGGTTTTCACAGAGTTCAGTACATTTGAAGGGCAGAAATATAAGAAAATGCCTTTTTTTCATTAGCGCCAGCTTCTAGAAACATTTAAGCACACCAGGTTTTGGGTAAGAAAGCAAGTCACCCCTCATTAGATGTGGCAGGTTGCCTTCTTTCCAAAATGGTATGGTTTCTCTACCTTTCCTGTATATCTGTAACAGTTATGACCATTTTCGTGCAGGAAGATACTTTCTAAAACAAAAGTGTCAGATTTAGGCAAGTGTTCCTAGCACCCACATATTGTATGTTAACCCACACAACTGGGCTACCATTTTTCTCATGTTTGTAGCAGGTACTGAATACAGCAGGAAATGTTATGGTTTCAAAGATTTTAGTATCTTTGAAGTGGTGGAAATGTAAAAATAAGTACATTTTCACTTATTTGTCATTATGACATCATAGGTTTTTGTACAATGCAAAATTCTCTTCATGTAAGGTACCACGAAAAAGCTCAATTAGTTCTGAAAAAAACAATATATATTTTTCCATAAGTAACTAGAAATTCCCTGCGGAAATTAAGCCTAAACCGTTGGATAGCAAAAATGCTGAAAATGTGTCTGGCCTACAGGGTACAGGAAATGGCCCAAGGCTCTGGCACTGAAGGGATTAAAGGGGCGGAATTCAAAAAAATGAAAACGTTTGAAAAGTGAATAAAAAAAACCAAAACACAAATAGAACATACAATAATCAATAAAAACTCATGAATCCCAAAGGAAAATGAGATATGTTTCCCAGAACCCAGCAGCAGGAAAGGGGTTAATTACAAAAAATTCAACCCAAAATGCTCCAAAGACCTAGAGATCAGACAAAGAATTACCCAGCATGAGTGCAGGAGTTATAAAGAACTCTAATGAAACCTCTGTGCGGAGGGGACTGTGGGACAAGTGGACCATGGCACTCAAAGGGTTGCTCACCTATTCTGCAGGACTTCTTTCTTCAGATTACCATTTAGGAGAAAGGTGCCTCAGAGAGACCTCTTTGGAGAGAGAGACAAATGTTGCATGATTCTCTCCCATAACTGCTTGAGAGAAAGGAGTAAGCACATTGAATGTTGTTTAACTGCAGCTACGATTTAAGCAATACTTTTTATGGGACTATACTATCCCTTTAATGAAATATGAAGGTGCGTCTACAAGCAAGAAAGAAAATGTGCATACTAATTACATGTTAAGTGTGTCATCTAGCAATTACATTTGTTACATGTAGTCCTTTTGAAGGCCAGACCTTTTGATAAAATGTTAAGGTGTGACTAGTACAGAAATACCTAAGAAATTAACACAATATGCAAAGTAATTACATCTAGTAAGTACATTTGTTACATACATGTAGCAAGATAAAATGTAAAGGTGTGACTTGAAAGAAATGTATGCAAAATATTGACCTCTAGTAATTAAATTTGCAATTATCTGATTACACTGATGGTAGAGGCAGTATAGGCTTCACTTTAAAAATGTTGCACAATATTGTGCGCACCAGTGTCACATCAGTGATAAATATCAGCAAGGTATGTGTTTAGTTGCACGCACAGTAGTGTGCTTAATTTTTAAAGGATACCCGGTATATAAAAGCATACTTATGAGGAGGAGAAGGTGAAGCGGTTGCAGAGGGCCTTCTGTGACCTGGTGTACGTGCTATAAATTAAGTGGTACAAAAAGGTTACCATTACATAACACAAGGAGTTAATAATTTGTGAGAAACATTTTAAAAGCATACAATGGTACAAGGAAGAGGAGGTGGAACTGTCCTAGAGAGCCTTCTTTTTGATGATGTGTGGCCTATAAAGTGATAAAAAATGTCAATATGTGTAATTTAGGGCTCGATCCAAATGTTGGAGTAAAACAATGCTGGTAGGGCAAAATGGATACCGACCGACAAAATAAAATGTCTTGGTCCGTATTCAAGTGTTCTACCGGCATTAAGCACAATAGACGTTAGGACACAAAACTGGTGTTGTGTCCAAAAGTCCATTTTGTTAAGTTCCCAAAACGCCGCTAAATAATGGCAGTTTTGGGAACTTCAAAGCAAAAAAAAACTAATGATCGGTGCCTGACATACTGTCAAGCACCGATCGTTAAATAATCTGTGTTACACTTACCTGACATCCACTGTCTGTCTCCTATCTCCATTCTTTCTTCTCTTGTCTCTTCTTGCTATAAAAAGTTAAAGTTAAAAGCATACATATGGGCACACTAATACATAGTTTAACCCCTTAAGGGCCAGAGGGGTAAGCAATGCATTGTAAAGCAATGTGTTGCGTACCTCTCTGGGGCCCAAAAGGTTAAATTATGTAGTAATGTGCCAGTTAAAATATAAATGCCCCGATGCATATTAAATGCTTTTAATTTATTCTAAGCCAGTCGTATTGCCATAAGTAAAATATCCAAAATGATACTTAGCATATATTTTTCGCTGTCTCTGCCGCTGTGTGAGGCCACTTAGGCGGCGGCAGAGGCAGAATAATGCGCCACCCCCCCATTCCCTTCATGTCCATGGGCCGAAGCCTGCTCCGGTCTGAGGGAATTAGAATTGAGGCTGTCCTTATATATGGGCAGCCTTACTTCTAATTCTCTCACAGCCATTGGCTGGGATATGTTTATGCATCTCCCAGCCAATCAGTTTAAAGCACAGCCGCCCAAAGCTAACGCAGACATTTGAATTGCTATTTACAGTGTTTTCATCATTTTCAATGGATAAAAACACCTCTTAACTTTAATACACAACGACTTTTTTTTGCCAGTATTTTTTTCACAGCACAGAAATTTGAATAGCTTACTGTGCTGGAAAAAATGCAGTCAGCAGAAAAAACAGCCGTCTCCAACATTTGGATTGAGGCCTTAATTCCTAATTGGTGTCAACTCTGTACATGCCATAAAAATTCTTACGTTTAGGATGCAAGGTTGGTGGTGCGGTGGCCACCAGAGGATCAGGAGGGGCACTTCGGGGTGGGTTGAGTGCCAGGAGTGAAAAAGCAAAGTGTGTGAACATGGAAAAACATCTGAATTACAGTTATGTTACAACCAACCCCTCCCTACCTCACAGCAATAAAAATCAAAGCAAACATACCTGCTCAAATGTACTCCTGACTCTAGGCGCTTGAGGTCAGACCATCTCCTAAGAATTTGCCTCCTGGTCCTCATGATGCCACTGGACCTCTGCATTTTGCAGGCCATTTTGTCCAAAATGTGCCTGCAAAATGCAGAGTCCACTTTGTCCATGACCCTATCTGGGAGATACGTGTCCATATAGCGGACAAATATCCCCAGCTCTGCATTTGTAAAAGGCGGCACTCTTTGGGATACAAGTTGCTGGCAAGCAAAAGCTCTGTGTGTGTTGTGTCATGGCGCAATTTTGGTCTACTTCCTGTTTGGGGGAAAAATGACGCAGTTTTGACACAGTGGAATGTAAGGCTACAGTTTTGATGCAGTGTGCCCTCCTTTTGTAATGTGTGTAAATGTCATATTTGCGCCCTTAATGCCAAGATATGAATTTTAAATGAGCCCTTAAATGAGACTTAGTGAAGATGTGGTGTGACTTAGTGAAGATGTGATTGACATTTTAACGCAGCCAACATATAGAAGGAGACATGTTGTGGGCGACGTTGTGCAAGGCGATATATTGAATGTGTGATTGCTTGGCAAGCTGGTGACCAAAGAAATGCAACATATTGAGACACATAATGCAGCGTATGACATTTCAAAAGCATACCATGTCCCACGATACGCATCTTATGTATTAAAATGTTATTGTCCATTTTATATTTGGTTTTATCTGTGATTTAGTCTCTCACTTAACCCCTTCAGTGCCAGAGGCTCGGGCCATTTTCTGAACCCTGCAGGCCAGACACTTTTTCAACATTTTTGCTATCCTTCTGTTTAGGCTTGATTTCCTCTGGGGATTTTTAGTTAAATATGGAAAACTATATATTGTTTTTTTCAGAACGAATTGAGCTTTCTTGTGATACCTTACATGAAGAGAATTTTACATCGTGCAAAAAGCTATGATGTCATAATGACAAAAAAAAGTGAAAATTTACTCATTTTGCTAAAATCACATACTATGTATCAAAAACATTTACCTTGATTGAAAAAGTTTCAATTATTTGAAAAAGCCTCGAGTCCCCTGAGTAAAAAAATACCAAATTTGCATAGTTTTACCTATGTCCATGGCTAGCGTAGAGCCCTAATCACCAGCAGCGCAAAATGACATTTTCAACTTTATAAACTAATATGCGCATTCTAGGGTTTTTGTGGTAAAACTACCCTAAAACAGTGGAATAACTATATAAAACTATATATTTCGGAAAAGTAGACAACCTGCCACATCTAATGAGGGGTAACTTGCCTTCTTACCCCAAGCCTGGTGTGCACAAATGCCTCCAGAAGATGGCGCTAATGAAAAAAAAAGGCATTTTCTTACATTTCTGCCCCTTCAAATGTACTGAAATTTGTGAAAACCATGGCATTTCCAACTGTATTCATTAGCTAGTGCTCTTAGGAGAAAAATGACACCCCATTGGTATGAGTTTAACTACCACAGGGGGCGTTAGAAGTGCAAAATGACAACTACTACAACCTCAAATTTTTCTAACATTTTCTCAAACATTACTTGTCTGTACACAAATGGTTATAACAACTACAGAAGTGAAGAAAGGGTACACAAACCATACCATTTTGAAAAGAAGACACCCTGCCGCATCTAATGATGGGTGACTTGCCTTGTTACCTCAAGCCTGGAGTGCACAAATGCCTCCAGAAGGTGGCGCTAATGGAAAAAAAAAGTCATTTTCTTACATTTCTGCCCCTTCAAATGTACTGAAATTTGTGAAAACCATGGAATTTCCAACTGTATTCATTAGCTAGCGCTCTTAGGAGAAAAATGACACCCCATTGGTATGAGTTCAACTACCTCAGGGGGCGCTAGAAGTGCAAAATGACACCTACTACAACCTTAAATGTTTCTAACATTTTCTCAAACATTACTTGTCTGTTCCCAAATGGTTATAACAACTACAGAAGTGAAGAAAGGGTACGCAAACCATACCATTTTGAAAAGAAGACACCCTTCCGCATCTAAGGATGGGTGACTTGCCTTGTTACCCCAAGCCTGGAGTGCACAAATGCCTCCAGAAGGTGGCGGTAATGGAAAAAAAAGGCATTTTCTTACATTTCTGCCCCTTCAAATGTACTGAAATTTGTGAAAACCATGGCATTTCCAACTGTATTCATTAGCTAGCGCTCTTAGGAGAAAAATGACACCCCATTGGTATGAGTTTAACTACCTCAGGGGGCGCTAGAAGTGCAAAACGACACCTACTACAACCTCAAATTTTTCTAACATTTTCTCAAATATTACTTGTCTGTACACAAATGGTTATAATAACTACAGAAGTAAAGAAAGGGTACACAAACCATACCATTTTGAAAAGAAGACACCCTGACGCATCTATTGATGGGTGACTTGCTTTGTTACCCCAAGCCTGGAGTGCACAAATGCCTCCAGAAGGTGGCGCTAATGGAAAAAAAAAAATGCATTTTCTTACATTTCTGCCCCTTCAAATGTACTGAAATTTGTGCAAACAGTGGCATTTCCAACTGTATTCATTAGCTAGCGCTCTTAGGAGAAAAATGACACCCCATTGGTATGAGTTCAACTACCTCAGGGGGCGCTAGAAGTGCAAAACGACACCTACTACAACCTGAAATGTTTCTAACATTTTCTCAAACATTACTTGTCTGTACCCAAATGGTTATAACAACTACAGAAGTGAAGAAAGGGTACACAAACCATACCATTTTGAAAAGAAGACACTCTGCCGCATCTAATGATGGGTTATTTGCCTTGTTACCCCAAGCCTGGAGTGCACAAATGCCTCCAGAAGGTGGCACTAATGAAAAAAAGGCATTTTCTTACATTTCTGCCCCTTCAAATGTACTGAAATTTGTGAAAACCATGGCATTTCCAACTGTATTCATTAGCTAGTGCTCTTAGGAGAAAAATGACACCCCACTGGAATGAGTCGACCTACCTTAGGGGTGCCAGAAGCACATCACTACACCTACCTGTTTGCTTCTTCGAAAATGGCGGCTTGTACTAAAATGTCCATAACTGTTAGAGACATGAAGGAAAGGTATAAAAGGTATACCATTTTGGAAAGTAGACATTCTCCTGCATCAATTGAGGGGTCACTTGCCTTTCTACCCCCTGGGCTGAAGTGCACAAATATTTCCAAAAGGTGGCGCTATGGGAATAAATACATGTTTTTTTACATTTCCACCACTTCAAAGATACTAAAATCTTTGAAAACCATAACATTTCCTGCTGTATTCAGTACCTGCTACCAACATGAGAAAAATGGTAGCCTATTTGTGTGGGTTAACATACAATATGTGGGTGCTAGGAACACGTACGTAAACCTGACACTTTTGTTTTTGAAATTATCTGCTTGCACTAAAATGGTTATAACCATAATAGATATGCAGAAAAGGTAGAGAAACAATGCCATTTTGGAAAGAAAACATCCTTCCGCATCTAATGAGGGGTCACGTGCCTTCTTACCCAAAGGCTGGTATGCACAAATGCTTCCAGGAGGTGGCGCTAGTGAAAAAAAAGGCATTTTCTTACATTTCTGCCCCTTCAAATGTATGGAACTTTGTAAAAACCATGGAATTTTCAACTGCATTCATTAGCTAGTGCTCTTAGGAGTCAAACGACACCCCATTGATATGAGATGACCTACCTTAGGGGGTGCTAGAAGTAGAAAACTACCCCTACTACAACCTCTGATGTTTCTAACATTTTCTCAAATGTGACTTGCCTGTACAAAAATGGCTATAACACATTCAGAATTGAAGAAAAGGTAGATAAACCATACCATTTTGGAAAGAAAACAACCTGCCGCATCTAATGAGGGGCCACTTGCCTTCTTACCCCAATACTGGTGTGCATAAATGTTTCCAGAAGGAGGCGATATAGGAAAAAAATTGCATTTTTTTACATTTCTGCCCCTTCAAATGTATGGAGCGCTGTGAAAACCATGGAATTTTCAACTGCATTTGTTTGCTAGTGCTCTTAGGAGTCAAATGACACCCCATTGGTATGAGTTGAACTACCTTAGGGGGTGCTAGAAGTAGAAAACTACACCTACTACAACCTCTGATGTTTCTAACATTTTCTCAAACCTGACTTGCCTGTACGAAAATGACTATAACACCTTCAGAATTGAAGAAAAGGTAGATAAACCATACCATTTTGGAAAGAAGACAACCTGCCGCATCTAATGAGGGGTCACTTGCCTTTTTACCCCTAAGTTAGTTGGCACAACTATTTCCAGAATGTGGTGCTACAAGAAAAAATAAAATTTTGTTTTACACATCAGTCACTTCAAAGATACTAAAATGGTTCAATGGCGTGGGATTTCCTAGGAGGACTTCTTGCCAGCCTAAGAAAAATGGTACCCCACTGCTGTGGGTTGACATACCAATTTACGCTACAGGAGCGTAGCTACCAGTGAAACAGAAATGGTAAAGCAAACAGTGTATGTGTGATTTTGTGGCTAACAGATGAAAGAAGCTAGGGCGTCAGCCGGTGTACGTGCGGACCTGTGACTACAAGTGTAACAAAGTATGTGGGAGGGTGAGGGATTAGGCAGTGTGTGTGGGTATGAGCAGAGGAGCAAGGATGGTGGGGCAGTGTTTGATAGTGTGTATGGGAGATCTGTGACTACCAGTGTTGATAAAAAGTCCTGTGTGTGCCACAGGAAGGGGGTCGGCATTGAACTCCCCTCCTAGTGGCACACACAGGGTTAATTTGTGTTTTAATTTTTTTTTTTTTATTATATACCTCATTGAGGGGCATAAGGACCCCCTGATCCCTCCCCAATGAGGTCTTAGTAAAAAAAATATATATATGTCCACAAACAGGGGACCCGGAGAGTGCCACAGGGGTCTCCAGCGCATTGCAAAGCAATGCATTGGATCCTTGTGGCACTCAGAAGGTTAATTTTTTTTTTTTTATCATTACTTGGTAATCAGAGCTTGTTGGGGGGCCATCAGGACCAATCATGATGGCCCCCCAACAATCTCTGATAACGAAGTAATGATAAATGCCCTGTGTGTGCGCCACAGAAGGGGGGCTGCATTGGCCCCCCTTGTGGCACACACAGGGTTAATTTTTTTTTCTTTACTTTTTTTTTATTATGGACCTCATTGGTGGGTATCAGGACCCCTCTGATTCCCCCCAATGAGGTCTTAAAAAAAAAAAAAAAAAAAAAGGAATCAAAATAAATGTCCCTGTGAGTGCCAAAGGGGTTTCCAGCGCATTGCAAAGCAATGCATTGGACCCTTCTGGCACTCAGAGGGTTAATTTTTTTTTTTATTATTATTACTTTGTAATCAGAGCTTGTTGAGGGGCCATCAGGACCAATCCTGATGGCCCCCCAACAATCTCTAGTAACAAAGTAATGATAGAAGCCCTGTGTGTGCCACAGGAGGGGGGGGTGCATTGGACCCCCCCTGTGGCACACACAGGGTTAAATTTTTTTTTTTTTTAATAATAGACCTCATTGAGGGGCATCAGGATCCCCCCTGATCCCCCCAATGAGGTCTTTCAAAAAAAAACAAAAAAACCCCAAAGTAAAGACCCTGTGAGTGCTACAAGGGTCTCCAGCACATTGCAAAGCAATGTGCTGTGGACCACTGCGGCACTCACAGGGTTACTATTGGTTTTTTTTTGTTTTTTTTTTGTTTTTTTATGTATTCAGACCTCGTGGGGGACATCAGGACCCAGGACCCCTCCTGGTGTCCCCCAAGTAATTGATCTCCCAGCCGATAGGCTGGGAGACCAATTTGGCGACTGCAGGAGAGCAGAAGCTCTCCTGCCTTTCACTCCTACCACCGGTAGGAGTGAATCGCTTAAGGGAAACTTCCCTAACGTCATCGGTGATCATGTCACCGATGACGTTAGGAGGTTTCCCCCGGTCCCGCCCACTCCTACCCGGAAGTTCGGGTAGGAGAGACGGAAGAGGAGAAGCTGCGCTTCTGCTGCGCTTCTCCTCTTCTTTTATTGATCTCCCAGCGCGATCGTCTGGGAGATCAATAACAGGGGGGACATGAGGAGTGATCCTCATGTCCCCCCACGATTGCCCAGCTTTTTTTTTTTTAAAATGCGGCCACTGCATGCCGGTTATACCGGCTCATGCAGTGACCGCATTTTAGTGGGTACATTGTACGAGCTTGGCACAGCGGGTACAGCTGTCCAAACTCGTACAATGTACCCACTTGGCACTCAAAGGGTTAAGTGCCCTTTGGTATTAGCAATATTTGTCTTTAGGTTCTATATATTGTTTAAACAGACTGTCTCCACATTCATACTCACTATGCCAGCTCCAGTGATAGTTCATGGTAGACAATGGGGGGGGAGTGGGGGTCGGGTTGCGGGGCATTTATCTACTGTTCCTGATCAGGATTCATAGGAGTGTCCCTAGGAGTAGTGGATCAATTGGAGGAAGGCCAGACTTCTGGACAAAGAACTTGTTTCATGCATACTGCCCAAGAGGAGGGTAATGCCTGCATTCTTATTGTGAGCCATTCAAATCTACAGTTACTCTATTTTCTTCTATCATCTATTTTCATATGGCTGTGTGCTTTTGTGTTGCGGAGACAGAGTAAGCAATTGCCTAGGCCTCCAAATTTTGAGTTGCATCTCAGCTGAGCAGGCCACATCCAGAATTTGGATGTGGCCACAGCAATCTATTGTCCCTGCACTAGTTAAATAATAGTCTATAAAGGGGTATCTAACTCCTTCCATGCTAGATATTGGAGACGAATCAACATTCGTGACCCCCCTCCAGCTAGATGCTGATTGGCTGGGATTTGAGGTTACTACAGGGCACGTTCTGTGTCCTGCATAACCCCACATTACAGCCAATGGGAGCGTGGGAACCAATTTGAAAAGATTGGCCTTATAAAAGCAAATCTCTGTTCATATTTCTGTCAATAGCCTGAGCAGGAACAGCTTTGTTTTTATTTTTTTGGCTTCCTAATGGCAACGGTGGCAATGAGAATGGGAGAAAACCAGGGGATCTTGATTCATTTATTTTTCAATTCATTTTTTTAACAATGAAGAATTAAAGAAGAATTAAAGAGGAATAAATCGTAATTAAAGAATTACAGAAGACGACAAAGGAAGACCAGTGTTAAAAAGACCTCTTTATCAGCATGTTCCTGCACTGCTATTACTCCTTTCACCCTAACCCTGTCACTAGTATATTTGTTATAGTGAAGCCAAGGGAAAGAGTCAAACAAACAATATATGAAGAGTGCCAGGGAATGGAGACAAAATGATGGGATGCAGAATGACAGCAAGCTCAGTAGCATGGTAAACGGAGCTTGTTGTAATGATAGCCCACAAAAATGGCACCACAAAGGGAAGTGTGAACGAGATACCTGAGGCAGCTGGGAGGGAGGTGGGAAGTCCTGCTGCGTTGTGCCGCACATACAGGGTGCTGCAGAATGCGGAAGTGCCCATTTTCAGTCTTCGTATCTCCAATAGTAAGGACAATTAAAAAAACAAACAAACAAACAAAAAAAAAACAAGGCTAATCTACTTTTACTAATTAAAGCCCATGAACAAAAGTTTTTATAATGTGAATGTTCCACTTAAAGCTTGGAATCAACATTAAACATTCATCCCAGTGTATTTCAGACCACGCATTTGTGTGTGAAACCTAGTGTGTTTCTTTGTGTGACACTGAGGCTGATGTACAAAGGAAACTCAAACCATTCTGGTGAAAGCCAGCTACACCATAGGAGACAGATAACATTCCCATAGATTTAAATGAGGATTGAGGAATGAGGATTTCAACCCCTTGAATTCTAAAGAGAGAGGTCTATAATGCATTGCAATTCATTTAAAGGAATAGTAATACTTCGTTTTATCCTTATTTTATTTTGTAGGCATTAAAAAAACATGAAGAACAATATAAGTTTTATCTCTCAAACCTTTATGGTTTAAGAGATATTCACAAGCAAAGTTTCCCCTCCCGCCTCTTTTTCCTAGTGTAAGCCATCTCTTCTCAGATGTGAATCTGGTTGTAAGACCAGACAGATAACAGCAGGGGACAATCTTCTTCCTATGAGAACAATGAAAGCCCTTCCCCCCTTGACAAGTTTTCAGCTTTTTCCCTTATCTTAATTGAAGATTGTCCCTCTCTGCAGTCTACCTGGACACCTCCTTTCTGATCTGGTTGAACGGGGGGGGGGGGGATACTTTGCTTGTGAATCTCTCTTAAACCATAAAGGTTTCAGAGATAAGACTTATATCGTTCTTCATGTTTTTTTTAATGCCTACAAAATAAAATAAAGATAAGAATTAAGAATTAAAGTCAGAGGGTTCCATTTACATTTTTGGGAATTTGAAAAATGTATTTGTCCCCTATGAGGCAGTTATTTTGCTCCTGAATTACTACATTTTGTCTTAGTGAATCAGCCTCAGTCGGAGAGACAAAGTACGTTTGTCAGTCTGTGTGTTAGAGTGAGAGTGCTTATGTGAGACACTTTATTTGATAGACTGTGGGCTTTTAAAGGGATAGAAATACTTAAAAACTACTATCCTGCATCTTGTAGCCAGTAACAAACGGAGTTAAATGAGCCTAGCGGCATCTTTCAAACCTTTATGGTTTGAGAGATATCCGCTTTGAAAGGTTTGCTTTTTGTCTTTTCTCCTGACGTCAGTGTTCTAGCTGACAACAGGGGAATACGGTCCCTGGGCAAGGGGAGGCGGTTCAGCAGGGCCGAGGTCGCATTATGGAAGAAGAAATCCTTTACTGAAATGGTCTTCTACGTGTGCTTGGTTTGCAAGCGCACGTAGAAGACCATTTCAGTGAAGGATTTCTTCTTTCATAACGCAATCTCGGCTCTGCTGAAGAGCCTCTGCCAGTCCCAGGACTGGATTCCCCTGCTGTCAGCTAGAACACTGATGTCAGGGGAGAGGGAACTTTGAAAGCGGCTATCTTTCAAACCATAAAGGTTTGAGGGATTCCGTTGGGCTCATTTAACTCCGTTTTTTACTGGCTACAAAATGCAGGATAGTAATTTTTAAGTATCACTATCCCTTTACGCATACGTGTATGATTGTGTTGGTCTGTCAGTGGCATAGCTAGTTATTGGAGGGCCCTGGTGCACACAATTTTTAGGCCCTCGATACAAACATATTTTCACAGAGGCCTGACTAGAAGTGATGGGCACTCTGGGATGCTACCTATCCCAGCTGCATCTTCTGTATTAAGCATGTGTGTGTGTGTGTGTGTTGTAAGAGATAGTGCATATATAACATAGCATGCAACTGTGTGTGCATGTCTATGTTTGAGAATGTTGATATGAGAGACCACATGCCTGTGATAGAGTGAGTATAGTGTTGTCTGAATTAAATGAGTGTTATGGGTAAGTCTTATGTTACAGGAGTATTGAATTTCTTTAGCTGGCATATATTTTGTACAAATACCTTACACCTGGATACTAAAGATGCTGGATGCAATGCAGGAAGATGGGTCTAACATCCCACAAGTTACATTCGTTCTGAGAAAAGAAAGCACTAAGCAGGTCCAAGAAATTCAGCCACATGCACACACCGGAGCCCTATGGCCTTAATGCACAAAGCAAAGATGAGCAATTCTAGGACAAAACAAATGCACTATCGTGGGGAAGTAAACATTTTTCATGCATAGAAATGGAGCTTTTAGCTCTCTGAAGTTAGAGAGGTCCTAAAATACACTGATTGCTGCACCATAAAATCAGACAAAAACTAGTAAATAAAATCGTCAAACATTTATTCGAAAAAATTATCATCATGATTAAGCACAGTTTATGCAAAACGCGTTGATGAGAAGTTAGTCTGTACCCAGGCATATGAGGTTGTAAGTTATTTGGATACTATATGTTTTTATACTTATTTTGACTAAATGTTTGATGAATTTATTTACCGGATTTTGACCGATTGTACGGTGCAGCGATCAGGGCATTTTTGGATATATTGTTGATCTGGAAAAATCTTTTGTTTGCACATCTCAGACTTATCCAGACAATTAGGAACCTTATATATGAATTTTTAACCAGGATTCCTAGAGCCGTTTAACCTGCATTCTAGAAGTTTTTCAATGTTAGAGAGGTCTCCAATGCATCTACAAGCAAATAAATACAGGGAGTACAACAAAGATTGCAAAAAGGCAATTAGGGTAGCAAAAATAGATAATGAAACTCAAATTGCAAGGGAAAGCAAGACTGACCCAAAAAAGTTTTTCAAATATATAAATAGCAAAGAACTTAAGAGGGAGTGCTTTGGACCATTCAAAAAATGAGATGGGTGAGTCGATTAGTGAGAATAAGGAAAAGGGTGATGTTTTAAACATTTTCTTTGCATCAGTATATACAAGGGAGCAAGGAATTGTAGAAGAGCCTCCACAAATATCAAATAAAACAATACAATTATCAGATATTGGGTTAACTCAAGAAGATGTCATGGGAAGACTGAACAAAATTAATACCGACAAAGCACCGGGTCCTGATGGTATACATCCAAGGGTTCTTCAGGAACTTAGTGCAGTGTTAACCCCTATATTTACCCTTTAACGGTTCTATCACCACAGGCTCAGTGCCACAGGATTGGCGAAGAGCTAACAAAGTGCCTCTGTTTAAGAAGGGAACTAAAACAGAAACTAGGAATTATAGACCCATGAGTTTGACCTCTGTAGTGGGAAAACTGTTAGAAGGGATAATAAGGGACTATATTCAGGATTACAACACAAAAAATAAGATCATTAGCAGGAATCAACATGGTTTTATGAAGAACAGATCATGCCAAACTAATCTTTTCAGCTTCTATGAGGAAGTAAGCAGCAACCTTGACAATGGCAAGGCAGTAGATGTAGTATATCTAGACTTTGCAAAGGCATTTGATACAGTGCCACACAGAAGGCTGGTGTATAAAATAAGGAAATTGGGGCTAGGAGATAACCTTTGCAATTGGATACAAAACTAGTTGAAGGATAGGGAACAGTGTGTGGTTGTAAATGGAAAATTCTCCAATACAGTTAAAGTGGAGAGTGGAGTATCTCAGGGTTCAGTATTAGGTCCACTGCTTTTTAACATGTTTATTAACGACCTGGAAATTGATATAGAAAGCAAACTATCAATATTTGCAGATGATACTAAATTATGCAAGATCATTAATTCAGAACAGGATATTTTCTCTCTACAGACGGACTTACATAAAATGTCAGATTGGGCAAACAAATGGAATATGAAGTTTAATGTGGGGAAATCGTGCATTTGGGAAGAAACAATCCCAAGGCTACTTATGAACTTAATGGAATCATTTTAGGTGACTCATTGCTAGAGAAAGACCTGGATATCCTTGTCAACTACAAAGTTGGAAACAGTGACCAGTGTCAAACAGCAGTAGCAAAGGCAAACAAAAGCCTGTCTTGCATAAAAAGAGGTATCGAAGCAAGAATGGATAACATTATTTTGCCATTATACAAATCATTGGTAAGACTTCACCTTGAGTATGCAGTGCAATTTTGGGTACCGGTTCTGAAAAAGGATATGCTAGAACTAGAGAGGGTATTAAGGGAATGGAGGACTTGACATATGAGGAACGACTAGACAAACTTGGTTTATTTACTCTAGAGAAAAGACGACTACGAGGAGACCTTATCACGTTGTACAAGTATATGAGAGGTCAATACAAGGATCTCTGCGGTGAGCTATTTATTCCAAGGCCTGATCAAGTGATCAGAGGACACCCCATGAGATTAGAGGAAAGGAGGTTTAGACTTCAGCAGAGGAAGGGTTTTTTTACAGTAAGGTATGTTAAATTGTGGAATTCATTGCCCAAGGATGTGGTTTTGGCAGATACAATGGATACATTTAAGAGAAGATTAGATACATTTCTTTCAAAAGGGAACATACAAAGTTATACTGTTTATCGGTAGACAGATCAGGAAGGTCTGATAAAGACCAACTTAATTGGTAACAGGAAAGCTATAAAATTCTCAAGTTATTGGAGTATGAGGAGAAGGTTGAACTTGATGGACTTGTGCCTTTATTCAACCTAATGTACTAAAATATATATAGAACATTAATTTCTTTCACATAATAAATATTTTACTGCCCTTTCATTAGGGGTCTCTAAGACATTACATTGGCAAAACAAAGGCTTGTGTGAGTATAAAGGAACTAAGACATACAGTTACAGGAAAAAAAAGATACTTGCATGTGATTTACACATATGTAACATGTTTCTTCTATAATAAAACTATGAATTGCTTTTATTTACAGTCGTGTGAAAAAGAAAGTACACCCTCTTTGAATTCTATGGTTTTACATATCAGGACACAATACCAATCATCTGTTCCTTAGCAGGTCTAAAAACTAGGTAAATATAACCTCAGATGAACAACACCACATGACATATTACACAGTGTCATGATTTATTTAACAAAAATAAAGTCAAAATGGAGAAGTCATGTGTGAAATACTAAGTACACCATTACTGCTTCCATAGGAATTAAAGTGAAACTACCACCTTTAAGAAAGATATCCCCAAATAATTCCTCATCTGGCGAGTAGCTGACCAGTAGTGCTAGTCGCCACAATTATTACCTCCTTAAAGCGAATTATCCTCTGCTTCGGGACTGACAGGCAGGACGGAGCGCAGACATCTTACCATAGTGACGTTTCCATGCCTGCGCTGTCAGTCTATCACAGTGCCCGTGATTTGCTTGCATGCATTCTGATCCTGTGGTTTGGCAGTGGAGCCACATCCTGTGTCCTGCCGCTATCTGTGGGCGTGTGTCTCTGACGTTGCGCTTGCTATTTTATAGTTACCTGTCTGTGTGGCCAATTGAGCTCCGCTTCCTGCGGCGGCCTTATAATCTGCCCGTGAACTGGGCTTAATCTCCCTGTTGTGGTGTTTTTGTGTGTCATTTGACCCTTGGTTGGGTTCCGATTTCACCTGGTGCTCGATCCTTGGCTTGTCTGACTACCCGTTCCGGTGTTGACCAGTGGCTCTATCTGATCCCTGTATGACTCTGGCTTGTTTGATTACCCGCTCTGTGCTGACCTAGGCTGTGGATGACTACCCGATCCGGTTCCTGACTGTGGCTTGTCTGACTTACGCTCCGTGCTACTCCCTGTTCTTGTCTGACTACCACTTGTCTCCGGTTACAGCAGAGGGCTCGCTCTACCTATCCGGTGCAACTGCTACCTTATTGGTAGCGTTGCAAGTTGCCACCACACTGTGCGTTCCTATACCGCCGGATTGGTAGTGTTGCCTGTTATCTCTTGCTCCGTTGCCTCTTGGTGACACTACCATATACTATTCCTTGCTGTCTCTCTGGTAGTCTCCGGGTTGACTATAGCTGCCCAAACGACTGTCTGACATCCCTCTCTGGAGGTTGTCCAGGTACGCTCCTTTACTGATTCCTGGTGTTCCAGGTTCCTATCTGTTGGTTAGAACCAAGTCTGGTTCTATACACTTTATACAGGGCTCAAAATTTCCACTCGCCACTAGCCAATGGCGAGTGAAAATTCAGCCCTGGCAAGCAGAAATTCAGCCCTGGTGGGTATGTTATGGCTTGCAGTGGTGAGTAACTTTTCAGGTCTGGCTAGTAGCAAAGGACTTCACATTTTAAGCCCTGCTTTATATCAACTGTACTGATTTCAGTTCAGTGTCAGCCTCTGGGTAGTGGACTAGACACTGTCCTTACACCTGTCTCCCCCAAGGTTAAAAAAGTATTCACTCCTAGTATTATTATTTTTATCATTATTTGCTTCAATAAACTGGTTAAATTCACTTGTACCGTGTCTTGTGTTTATTTGCCTAAGTGACACAGTCCCAGTTGGCTCTAGGACCACCTCTATAAAAGCTGAAGTTTTAGCAGTTTGCTGGTCTGGAGAATTCAGGTGTGTGTTAACACAATGTCAAGGAGGAAAGACATCAGCAATGATCTTAGAAAAGCAATTGTTGTGCCCATCAATCTGGGAAGGGTTATAAGGCCATTTCCAAACACTTTAAAGTATTGTATTGTATATTTTTATTTATATAGCGCCAACCGGTGTACTTGGCACTTTACAGATTACATTTAATATAGCAGGGGTACAGTAAGTGAGGCGATTAAGTGCTTATATAGGCAATCATAAGGGGAATGACAGGTGAGTATACATTAGGATAAGAGGTCCCTGCCCCGTAGAGCTTACAATCTAAGTATAGGATGGGTGACATGCAGATACAAGCTGGTAGAGGAGGAAGTGCAGTGTTTGGCTTATGATAATAATGATAATGTTTCCATATTATGCTGTTGCTAGAGATAAAAGGTGCTCTTTTAGTTTAGATTTAAAATTGTTGAGTGTTGAGGCTTGACGAATACTGGGTGGAAGGGAGTTCCAGAGGTAGGGGGCAGCATGTGTGAAAGCTTTCAATCGTGAAACAGCAATAGTGGTTAAAGGGACAGTGAGTCGTCCAGCATGTGTGCTGCGTAGTGGACGTGCAGGAATATGGCGGGATATCAAAGATGAGATATAAGGCGGGGACAAGTGATGGAGAGCCTTGAAGGTAATGAGGAGGATTTTGAATGTGATAAGCCACTTTATGGGAAGCCATGACAGTGATTTTAGGAGTGGTGGGGTGAGTACTGTTCTGGAGGAGAGGAAGAGTATTCTGGTGGCTGAATTAAGAACTGATTAGAGAGGAGCGATATGGTTAGTAGGAAGACCAGTAAGTAAAGAGTTGCAGTAGTCCAGGTGAGAAAGGATAAGAGCATGCATGAGGGTTTCTGTTGTAGAGTGAGAGAGGAATGGCAGGATTTTTGCTATATTCCGAAGAAAGAAGCGACAGGTTTTGGTAACGATGTTTATGTGGGTGGAGAAGGAAAGAGAAGAGTCCAAAGTTACCCTGAGGGAGCGGGGCTTGTCTACAGGGTAAATTGTGGAGCCTTCGACAGTTATAGAGAATGGAGGTGTTGTGCAAGATTTAGGAGGGAAGATAAGGAGCTCAGTCTTGGATAATTTAAGTTTTAAGCGACGATGAGCCATCCAGGAAGAGACAGCGTTAAGGCAATCTGAGACCCGCTGCTGTATTTCAGGTGATATTGAGGGTGCTGAGAGATATATTTGTGTATTGCCTGTATAGAGATGGTAGTTAAAGCCAAAGGATTTTATCAGTTGCCCCAGGGAGAGTGTATACAGAGAAAAGAGAAGAGGTCCCAGAACAGAGCCTTGGGGTACGCCTACTGAGGGGGGATCGGAGGTGTTAGCATATGTCACAGAGAAAGACCGTTGAGAGAGATAGGATAGAAGCCAAGAATGTGCCAGGCTGCAGATACCAAGTGATTTGAGAATCTGGGATAGAAGGGTATGGCCGACTGTGTCGAATGCTGCCGAAAGGTCTAGGAGGATAAGAAGAGAGAAATGGCCTTTGGTTTTTGCAGTGTGGAGATCATTTGTTACTTTGAGAAGGGCGGTTTCTGTAGAGAAAGTGGGCCGAAAGCCAGACTGCAGGGGTTCCAGAGTGTTATGGGAGTTGAGGAAGGTAAGTAGACGAGAGTAGGCTAGGTGCTCGAGGAGCTTAGAGGCAAAGGGCAAGAGGGATATGGGGCGGTAGTTGGATGGGGAGGTTGGGTCTAATGAACTTTTCTTGAGGATTGGAGATACTATTGAATGTTTGAATGAGGAGGGGAAGATGCCAGAGGATAGGGAGGAGTTTAGTACCCATGCTAACTCGGGTATTCATGTGTGTTGCAGAGGAATGAGGAGGAGGGATGGTATGGGATCAAGGGAGCAGGTGGTGAGTGGTGATGTGGACAGCAGGAGGGAGACCTCTGCTTCTGTGACTGAAGTAAAGGAATCAAATAAGTAGAATGGAGGATCAGGAAAATACAGTTGTGAAGGCTGGGAAGGTGGGATTGTTTGATGTATTGTGTTAATCTTTTGTGCGAAAGATTCTGCAAAGACTAGCGGGGTTAGGGAGGGGAGGGGGAATGATGGAGGGGAGGGGCGAAGGAGGCAATTGAAGATACAGAAAAGGCGCCGTGGGTTCGATTTTTGAGTATTGATTAGTGAGGAGTAGTAGTGTTCTTTGGCAGAGGATAAAGCAGTGTTGAAGCAGGACAGGAGGAATTTGTAGTGGATAAAGTCTGCGTGAGAGCAGGACTTCCTCCACAGGCGTTCATAGGTGCGGGTACAGGAGCAGAGGAAGCGTGTTGGTGAGTTGAGCCACGGGCGTGGGTTTGAGGGGCGTTTGTGACGGGCCTGGACGGGGCATACAGATTAAGTGATGAGGAGGTTGTTGTAGTATTCTACAAGTCTATCCGATTCAGGAAGAGTGTTGAAGGTGGAGAGGTTTGAGTGCAATGCAGAAGATAAGGCAAAGATGTCTAGTGAGCGAAGGTTGCGGGTGTAATGCGGGGCCATTGTTAGTTGGGGGATGAGGGAAAGGGTTGTAGAGAAGGTTATGAGATGGTGGTCGGAGAGTGGGAAAGGAGATATGGAGAAATCTAGTAAGGAGCAGTTCTTTGAAAAAGCCAAGTCGATGGGGTGACCGTCTTTGTGTGTGCTAGAGTCAGTCCATTGTTGAAGAGTGAAAGATGAGGTTAGTTGAAGGAGGCGTGAGGCCCAAGAGAGGGAAGGATCGTCAATGTGACAGCTGAAGTCCCCAAGTATAAGAGCAGGAGCATAAAGTGCATCATTCTACAGTGAGAAAGATTATTCAAAAGTGGAAAACATTCAAGACAGTTGTCAATCCACCCCGGAGTGGAAGTCCCAGCAAATTCACCCCAAGTTCAGACCATGCAATGCTCAGAGAAATTGCAAAAAAACCAAGAGTTACATCTCAGAATCTACAGGCCTCAGTTAGCATGTTAAATGTTAAAGTTATGACAGTACAATTGGAAGAAGACCGAAAAAGTATGCAGGGCTGGATTTGCCATAAGGCAAAGTAGGCACCTGCCTACAGGCGCACGCCACTGAGGAGCACCTGCCAATGGGATACTTTTTTTTTTTATTCTTTGAAAAGATAAAAAAAAAAAAATGGCCACCGCGCTGGCTACACAGGCGCCCACTCCATGTCGCCCTCATATTGCACCTCCCTGGCAGGAGATCTGTTGTCTGTGCCTCCTTTGGTACAGTCAGTCCTGTAGTTGCTGAAGCTCCCTCGTTGGCTCTGTAGGAATGCAGAGCGCTGGGAGATTACATCATCTACCAGCGCTCTGCATTCCTGAATAGGAGACAGCGCAGGAGCTTCAGCAACTACAGGACTGACTGTACCAAAGGAGGCACAGACAACAGATCTCCTGCCAGGGAGGTAGGAAACGGACAATGGGAGGGAGGCAGGCATTGTGAGGGCAATTTGGAGCTGATGGGGGGCAATTTGGAGCTGATGGTGGGGGCAATTTGGAGCTGATGGGGGGCAATTTGGAGATGGTGGGGGCAATATGGAGCTGATGGAAGGCAATGTGAGGGTAGCATGGGGCTGATGGGGGGGCAATTTGGAGATGGTGGGGACAAGTTGGAGCTGATGGGGGTGCAATTTGGAGATGGTGGGGGCAATGTGGAGCTGATGGAGGACAATGTGAGGGTAGCATGGAGCTGATGGGGGGCAAGTTGGAGCTGATGGGGGACAATGTGAGGACAATATGGAGATGGTGGGGGAAATGTGGAGCTGATGGGGCAAGTTGGAGCTGATGGGGCAATGTGAGGGCAATAAAGAGATGATGGGGGCAATGTGGACATTAGGAGCATTGTGGAGATGGCCAATGGGGGGGCGCTTTAAATTTCTGTGCCTACAGGCTCCTGAGATGTAAATCCGGCCCTGCAAGTATGGTTTGTTTGGAAGGGATGCCAGATGAAAGCCTCTTCTCTCTAAAAAGAACATGGCAGCACGGCTTAGGTTTGCAAAGTTGCATCTGAACAAACCACAAGACTTCTGGAACAATGTCCTTTGGACAGACAAGACCAAAGTGGAGATGTTTGGCCATAATGCATAGCACCATGTTTGGAGAAAACCAAACACAGCATATCAGCACAAACACCTCATAACAACTGTCAAGCACGGTGGTGGAGGGGTGATGATTTGGGCCTGTTTTGCAGTCATTGAGTTGACCATGAACTCCTCTGTATACCAACGTATGAAATGTTAAGCCATCTGTCTGACAGCTAAAAATTGGGTCATGCAACAGGATAATTATCCCAAGCACACCAGCCAATCTACAACAGAGTGGCTGAAAACGAAAAGACTCAAGGTGTTGCAATAGCCCATTCAAAGTCCAGACCTCAACCTGATTGAAATGTTGTGATGGGACCTTAAGAGAGCTGTGCATAAACAAATGCCCACAAACCTCAATGAACTGAAGCAATGTTGTAATGAAGAGTGGGCCAAAATTCCTCCACAACAATGTGAGAGACTGAAAGAGTTATACAGAAAACGATTACTTCAAGTTATTGCTGCGAAAGTTGGTTCTACAAACTACTGAATCATAAGGTGTACTTAGTTTTTCACACATGGTGTCTCCATTTTGACTTTATTTATGTTAAATAAATCATGACACGGTGTTGTTCATCTGAGGTTGTGTTTACCTAATTTTTAGACCTGCTAAGGAACAGATGATTGTTATTAAGTCCTGATATGTAAAACCATAGAATTCAAAGAGCGTGTACTTTATTTTTCACACAACTGTAGATAGTGCAATACATATTTTACAGTATGGTTCAATAAGATTATATTTGGAAAGAAAATAATTCCCACATTTTGAGCAAGAATACTCTCTCTCTTTTAAATGGATTTTCTTGTGTTTACTTAGAGTTGATATGTGAGTGAAACTTCTACCACACTGAGAGCAAACATGGGGCTTTTCTCCAGTGTGAATTTGTTGATGTTGAACAATATAGGACTTAGTTCTAAAGTCTTTTCCACATTCATGGCACTTATAGGGCTTCTCCTTTTTGTGTGTTAGATGGTGTTTAGAAAGAGAAGAATGTTCTGGAAACTGCTTCCCACATTCATCACACTTAAAAGGCTCCACTACTGTGTGTGTAGCCCTATGTGTAATAAAGAGGGATTTGCAATCAAACTGTACTCCACATTCATTGCACTTATAAGGTTTTTCACCTGGGTGTATTTTTTGATGTGTAATAAGAAGATATTTATAATAAAACTGCTTCCCACAAACGTTACACTTGTGAAGTTTCTCTCCTTTATCTGTGCTCATTTGTTTGTCAAAAAAAGGTTTTCCAAGTTCATTACCCGGATGTCGCCATTTTGTTCTGTAATGTGTTTGACAGTCTGCATTAGATGACTCTCTGTTAACATCAGTACCCCACTGTATGCCCGTTTTCTTCTTGACATGAATACTTTTCCCAGGTATATCAGTTGTTTCATTAGAAATATCACAATTTACAGTGGACATCTTTTCTTCACATTGATAAAAAGATGTGAGGTTTTCTTTTTCACTTGGAGTTGATTCACAGTGTGATTTTCCTACAAATATTTCTTCTTGAAATCCATCATCTTTAATTAACACAGAATCATCTGTTGGGATAAAATTCATAGTGAGAAAAAAATAATTTCAAGTAAGTATAATGTATTGTCCTCAAATCCAGATTTCAGATTGGCAATCTATAACCTCACTAGGAAGCTAACAAAACTGCTAGGTTAGATTGCATTACCATGATTTCTTTAAAGGGATAGTAATGTTTCACAAAACAAGCAGCTCCAATTAATCTTAATAGTATTTGGACCTTGGAGAGCATTATTTCAATACTGTCCGAGTTGTACTTCAAGAGTAATTGAATGGTAAAGTATCTCTCTCCCACCCTTTTTACTGATGTAACACTGTTCAGCCAGAGCAGCAAGACTATTCGCAGCAAGGGAAATCTTCAGTGAGCATAAGGAAAAGTATAATTCCTAGGACTATAAAGCGCAACACGGGAAGGAGAAGAGAAAATAGGGAATAGCTCTAAGTGTAGTAGTTAAACATAACTGTAATTGAATATATAAGAAAAAAAAATAAAATAAAATTATATATATATATATATATATATATATATATATATATATATATGTATAGTATGGCGGATATATTTAAACTTTAATAAGATAAAAAGTATATGTAGTATACAAAGAAAACATAAACAATATAAAAATATAGGCTAAAAGCAAAATTCAGTTCATTCCTCCCCCCTTCTCTCATTCCACTTACTAGATGCCCATTTTGGGCTTTATGCGTCTCAGGGGTCCCAACCCCTTATCTGCCTCGTTACTGTGTTCCTGATGTCCGGATTAAAGATCTGCAAGTCTTTGTTGCATCCGATAGATACAATGTATCAAGCCACGTGGAGTGGTGAAACGCAACAATCGCGCTTCCACAAAGGTGTCCAAGTCTCTCAACCGGAAAGGAAACGTCTCACAGGGGGCGGGGAGGGACCCGGCACGGAAGGTCTAAGAGAAGTGGAGGTTAGGAAAGAACTCAATAGCCCAACGCATATCGTGGATTCACAGATCCACTTCCTCAGGGGCAAAAAGACGTTTCCTTTCCAGTTGAGAGTTATGTTTAACTACTACACTTAGAGCTATTCCCTATTTTCTCCTCTCCTTCCCGTGTTGCGCTTTATATTCCTAGGAATTATACTTGTTCTATTGGGTGCCCAAGGACACCTTACATAAGCTGCACCTGGATTGTGTTTGGAGACCTTGTGGAAGTTCTGTGTGTCTGACGAATCTAGTAGTGGACCTTCTAAGGATAAGGTGGACGCTTCCACTTACATGACATTCCATCTCATTTCATCCATATATTCATCATTAATTTATGTTGGGACATCTTATTTCTATTGACATTTTTTATTATTTTTACTGGCTATTTTTCTTTTTCTCTTTTGGCAGTGGACTTTATATTCATTGTATACGGATTACATTATTTTTTTTAATTATTATTTTTTCATTTTTCATCCATCCCATTTCATTCATCTACTCATTATTCCATCCTTGTTGTATTTGTGTGTATTTTATTTACAGCTTCATCAACCATTAGTGATTGGTGACTGCTAGTATTAGCTTACACACTTACAGAAAGACGTTTCCTTTCCAGTTGAGAGTTATGTTTAACTACTACACTTAGAGCTATTCCCTATTTTCTCCTCTCCTTCCCGTGTTGCGCTTTATATTCCTAGGAATTATACTTGTTCTATTGGGTGCCCAAGGACACCTTACATAAGCTGCACCTGGATTGTGTTTGGAGACCTTGTGGAAGTTCTGTGTGTCTGACGAATCTAGTAGTGGACCTTCTAAGGATAAGGTGGACGCTTCCACTTACATGACATTCCATCTCATTTCATCCATATATTCATCATTAATTTATGTTGGGACATCTTATTTCTATTGACATTTTTTATTATTTTTACTGGCTATTTTTCTTTTTCTCTTTTGGCAGTGGACTTTATATTCATTGTATACGGATTACATTATTTTTTTTTATTATTATTTTTTCATTTTTCATCCATCCCATTTCATTCATCTACTCATTATTCCATCCTTGTTGTATTTGTGTGTATTTTATTTACAGCTTCATCAACCATTAGTGATTGGTGACTGCTAGTATTATCTTACGCACTTGCATATATACATTGTCATTCATTGAATTTTATTCTCCTTTACGGAATTCAGTCCTAAGTATCTGTACTTCTTTACTGTATCCCATTGTTGTTCATTTTTAATTCAGTTATTTAGTGGTTATTGTCTGAATTCCCCCTATTTGGCTATTTGATTGCGCAGAATTTCTTCTTTGTTTTTTGCAGAGCATAAGGAAAAACCTGTCAAGTGGAGTAGGGTTTTCCTTATGCTCACAGTAAGAAGATTGTCCCTTGCTATGACCTGTCCAGTCAAAAGACCAGATTCTGCATCTGAGGGGAGGCGGCTTACACTAGGTAAAAGGGACAGGAGGGGGAACTTTATCATTCAATTACTCTTGAACTACAGCTCTGAAAGTATTGAAATAAGATTAATTGGAGCTGCTATGTTTGTGAAACATTACTATCCCTTTAACTTTCTGAGTGCCAGTGAGGTATCTAATGTATTTCAGAATAATGCATTGAATTTTCTGAAAATCAAAGAGTTAAAGTGCATTTTAAAATCAAAATGGTAGAAACCACCTTCATTTAATATTAGGGGAACAAAAATTTCAATTCCAAAAAATATCACTGTATTCTAGCATTATAAACAGAATTTGGGGAAGAAAAATGTGTGAAATTACATGAAACCTTTATCAACACAAGTCACAACAAAAAGCATGTGTTTCTCATACTTTTAGCTACTCCAGCTGGAAGTCTCAGAGAATTAACAGAAAACCACTGAAAAGTGCACATTTAATAAGAGACATCAGAGGTAAACAAAATCGCCTTAACTACACTTAGGGTGTATTAACACCCATTTTGAAATGAAATGTCATCTGATTTGCTTACAATGTAATTATGTTTTAGTTTGTCCCTGCACTGAAATACTTCACAATCCATACCCTCATAAGTGTCTTCAAGATTTAATCAAACCAAGGATGGAGACTCTACCGTATACTTAAATTCAAGCACAAGCTTAACAGAGCTTGATGGATTTTCACGAACTTTGTTACTTTTACTTTTATACACCAGTATTTAAATTACTTTGAGGTGCTTTAAAGCGGAAGTTTCATTAAAATTAAAGTGCCCCCAAAATCATTAGTCACATAGCGATATGCATATAAATGCTTTTATTATCCAGAGTAAAACATTATTGAGAAATCCACTTACTTGGATACTCACCGGCAGGCATCTCGCTGTAGAAGCATCTGTGCGCCTGTGCAGTCAGTCCCTTCCTGTACCTTAAGGTACAATGAAACTCCCCCTCAACAATCCTAGAGGAGACCGGGATGGACAGTGCAGACTCACAGATACCTCTTCGGTATCTCTGACTAGCTTCTCGGAATGTGACAACCTTGGTTATCCTATAGGAAGTCCCTGACCCCCCCCCCCTCCCAGGAGACCAAGTGATGTCTGGAAGCGTCATTAGCACTTTTCAGATAATATGAGCTGAAACTCCTGATGTTGAAAAGTGAGTTGTGGTTGTTTGATTGGTTGTCTGCTTCATTCTACTGAGTACACAGAGGACCGCTAGATCCCTGGCCCGAGACCCTCTACTCTTGCCCTCTTCCTTGCTTTTTCTTTTTTCGACCTTCATATCTCCCCTCATTTCTTTTTACTTATTGCCTTACCTTCATGCTTTCATTTACCGGCACTAGGTTGTCTTTTCAACGCTTTGTATGCTTGATTCATGCTGATCGTACCTGGTCATTTCTCTATGTATTATTGCCGTATTTGTAACTCATGACTACTAGTTGTGACTATTGTTTGTTATCTGTATTTTTTACATAACTTTTTAATAAAGCTCTTGAAAAGTTAAAAACAAAATAAAAAAAAATAATTAAGCAATTGGGCACAAATTATCACAGGAGAACCTATAAAAAGTGGATTTTTTTTTCTGTTTACTTTATTATTAATAAAAGAAAATGGTGGGTTATCCATATAAGTGTGGTATCACAAGAAAGCCCTTTAAAAAGGGTATATAAATGGTATATAATTTGTGTGGGTGTAAAAGGAATTAGAGGGAAAATATAGCTGAACCCCTTAAGGACCATTGACGTGGTAGGACGTCACACTGGTCCGGACCAATGACGGTCCTGGCACGTCACGTACTTTTACTCACCGCGCTCCTGTAGGAGCACGGTGAGTAATACCGGGGACTGAAGTTGATCTCTCCAAGACAGGAGCGATCTCTTTCAGTCCCTCCATTCGGCGTGCCGCCCCACGTGATCAGTCACGTGGGACGTCACGTCAAAGGTTTCTATTTGGTCCTTAAGGGTCAGCACACCCCTGGATTGCTGATCCTTAAGGGGTTAAAGTGATAGTATTGCTTATATTTAAGCAATTTTATTATTGTAGAGATTAAAAACATGAATAAAATGAGATATGTCCCATCCCTCAAACCTTTATATTTTGAGAGATCGAAGCATGCCGAGTCTGAGTTTCACAGAAGTCTGCCATCAAGCCGAGAGAAGCAGATTCTGGTCCTGAGACCATCCTGTTGTTCTTCAGCCAGGCCGAAATAGCACAATATAGAAATAAATACTTAATTGGAATTAGCTACAATGTGTGCCTGGTTTGCAAGCACACTTTGTAGCCCGTTCCAATGAAGTATTTATTTCTATATTGCACTATTTTGGCTCTGCTAAATAGCCACAGGATGGTCCTGAGACCAGAATCTGCTTTTCTCAGCTAGATGGCAGACTTCTGAGAAACCAGAATTTTAGATGCTTCGATCTCTCAAACTATAAAAGTTTGAGAGAAGGGACATACCTCACTTTATTCATATTTTTTTAATCTCTACAATATTAAACTTACTTAAATATAAGCAATACTATCCTTTTAAGCGCAAACTACCTGAGAAGGGGTTAAAGCCTTGAATGTTAGGTCTCTAACATATTTCAAAGCAATGTGCTGGAGACCTCTCCAACATTCAGTGTTAAAAGCAATCAAAGCAAATTGTATTTGTTCTCTACAGGGCAGGGGGTGCTCCCCAGAATTGTAGTACTATCCCAGTTAATATATTGCAACTCTGAACATTACAAGTGAATTTCAGCAATAAAGCTACATGACTTCAGTAAGTGCAAACATGGACATAAGCAGTAATCTTTACAAATCATATAGTTACCTGTACTGGCATTTTCATGGGTTTTCTGCCCCTGAGCTTGTGTGTGATTTGTTACACATGGGTCCTCTATTTGTTCAACACTTGGTGAAAGTCCATCATCAGTCTCATCTGTGTAAAACCATTCAATACAAGTAATAAGTTGTTGCTTTCATGGACAGCTGAAAGTTGTTGTTTTCATAGTAAAATATGTTCAAAAAGTCCATCAAGGTCAATGTTTGTCACAGTATAACCTAGAAAATTATAATTACATAATATTTCCTGACTCCAAGACTCCAGAACTTCCTGTTTGACTTAATAAATAGTCTAGTGTCTGCCTGCAAGAAATGGAATCTTATTAAATGTATCTATTGTATCTGCCATTACATCCCTGAGCAAAGAATTCCACAATTTAGCAGACCTTACTGTAAAGAACCCCTTCCTCTGATGAACTTGGAACTTTGTTTCCTCTAATTACCTGGAAATAGGTATAAGAAGCAACATTTCAATACTTGCAGATGTCACTAAATTATGTAGGGTAATACATTCAGAATGGGATGTTTGTTCTCTACAGAGGGATTTACATAAAATGGCAGATGGGGCAACCAAATGGAATATGAAATTAAATGTGGGAAAGTGTAAAGTTACACATTTGGGAAGAAAAAATCCCAGTGCTACTTATGAGCGTAATGGAATCATTTTATGAGACTAATTGAAAAGCAACAAAAATAAAGAAGAGAATAGGGGTACTTAAGGTATGAGGAACGTTAAGACAAACTTGGTTTGCATACCATAGATGAAAAACAACAAAGAGGAGATCTTGTTACATTGTATATGTATATGCAAGGTCAATATAAGGATCACTCTGGTGAGCTTTTCATACCAAGGTCTGTTCACATAGCTAGGGGCCACCCCTTAAGTTTAGGGGAAGGTTTTTTTTTTTACAGTAAGGTCTGTTAAATCATTAAATTTTTCAGGGTTATGAGGCAAAGGCTGAACTTGGTGAATTTGTGCCTATTTTAAACCGAATTTACTATGTTATTATGTAATCTTAAGGGATGGCCTGTAGTCAGTTTGATCAGACCTTTAAATGAAAAGCTCATATACAGAGAGATCCTTGATTTACCATGCATATAGTACACTATGTAACAAATTCCCTTCTTAGGCATCTTTTCTGAAAGAAAAAGATTGGTTACACATTCTTCATATCCTCCATTCCATTAATTAATCTTGTTGCTCTTCTCAGCACTCTGATCTTTCATCAATGAATCAGTCATCTGGTCCGACCTGGGTGATTGATTCACTGAAGAAAGTGTAGCGCTGCACTTTCTAAGAATAACCTGGTGACAGGGTTCATTCCTTCAACAAGCGCTTGTACTGCAGCGGCTTATACAGCCGCTCCAGTACTCAAGGCAGAAAATGCCTTCGGGGTCACCCCATGAATCATCTATCCTTTTGGATAGATGATCCGTGATAGGGGGGGATATCAGGAGGGCTCCTGGTGCCGCCCACAAGGCCTGAAAGTTATATTTATGCATAAAAAGTGCATATAACCTATGAATATCATAGGTTATATGTACTTTATTACAAAAGTCGCCACATAGATCCAGAAGGACAGATGATCCATGTTAGGGGGTTTCAGGAGGGGTCCTAGTGCCCCCCTTGAGGTCTGAAATGTTTATATATATTACAATAGCATATAACCTATGGTACACACAGGTTATATGTGCTTTATTTAAAAAAAAAAAAAAACGGCAGTGGTCGCCCGCATGGATAACCTATCCTAATGGATAGGTTATCCATGCTAGTGGGTGTCAGGAGGGGTCCTGATATCCCCTTTTTTTTTAAAAAAAAAACTTATAATAAAAACCTAAAAAACACACAACAACAAAAAAATAACATTTCACACACATATACAGGCAAGGTAGCAAACACATTGCAATGCATTGATACATCTCTGGTACTCACAGGGTTAATTATACAATAAAAATACAATGAGGGCATGTCATAAAAAATAGGAGAAGAACATTGTCAAATTTAAATGGAGAAAAAAAAATCACGGGAGAATTTTCAAGGGGAGGGTTAAAATGTTGAATGTGAACAATATTTGTTGAATTAAAGTGGTGAAAGAAAGCACTGTAAGTCGGATTTCCAAGGGAGGGGGGTTAATGTTTCGAAGGGGGGCACTCTGTCAGATTTTGATAATGTGGGGAAAACATCTAACACTAAACTTGATCTTTTTGTCATCAAATGTATGCCTATTTCCTTTTTTTTAGGCTGTAGTTAAATAGACGTAGACGGCGGCAGTTTTGTTCGTTCGTAGAAATGTGCTGTCAACGCCAGTTTTGTTTTACTGTGGTTCTGCAATAGAATATCAACGTAACACGTTTGCAAAATACATGTTGCTTGTTTTTAATGTAGTGCCGGTTATAGACCAGGTAATAGAATCGACCCCTAGATGTGCAAGCATCTCACTCACCTGTCCTGAGTACCGCATGGAATTCTGCCATGTCATTTTCTATTCCTTCCTCCTGTCTGTCCTCATTATCTGATACAGTGTCTACATATTTGTCACTGAGACCTGTTATTCCAACAGAAAAAGTAATGTTTACATGATATTTCCCATCACAGTCTCTCATTTTTTTTTTTAAACTTCATTTAGCAAAGCCTTTCAAAATTATTTTTCTCGCCTTCAAATCCCACTACTCATGCGCTTACAGCTGCATGACAGATTTGACCTTTTAACCATTTGTGAGCCAGAGGGGGTATGCAACACATTGTGAAGAAATGGAGATAGTAGGGGTAGAGGGAACAGGGCTGGAATGTATTGCAGATGTGTAGAAAGGGCTGAGAGTATTGAATTTTACTTTTTGTATGGTGTGTGTGAGTAGGCAATATGTCTATTTGGGTGTAGTGGGGAGTAGCAGCCGTGTTGGTCTGTCTAATCAGCTGGATTTTGGGGGTGGGCCAGCTCTTTGCAGACATTGTCACAGGAGTAGGCAGGGGCTGATGCCCCATTGTGTCTCCCTGGTAAGGCAGTATGGAGGAGACATGTATGTCTCCTCCTTACTGCCACACCTGGGTGTGTTTGTCCACCCAGGGGTGTATGTACCTGGCACCCTACTAGCCTGCCTATCTCCAGTGCAGAGACTTCAGATTTTTCTGCTAATGAAGAGGCTATTGCCCTTGTTAAATGGGCTTTAATACATAAAGGAGAATTCCTAAAATTCAGAGCACAGCATTTCTTAATACAGTCTTTAAACCACCTAGAAATGGGATGGACGGACCCTTTCTGAGTGTGTCTGGTTTACAGGAAGTCTCTGTCCTTTGAATTTAACATGAAACTCCGCCGCCAAGTATAAATTATGCTATTCTCTTTCCTTCTCCATAGAACTATTTGGGCTGAAAAACTGCAAACATACAGTAATGTGCAAAAGTTTTAGGCAGGTTTGAACAAAAAATGCTGCAAAGCAAGAATGCTTAAAAAAATAGACCTGTTATTAGTTTATATTCATCAATTAACAAAATGCACAGTAAGGGAACAGAAGAAAATCTAAATCAAATCAATAATTGGTGTGACCACCCTTTGTCTTCAAAACAGCATCAGTTCTTCTAGGTATACTTGCACACAGTTTTTTAAGGAACTTCTGTTCACTCACTATGCATTTTGTTAATTGATAAATATAAACTATTAACATGTCTATTTCTGAACGCATTCTTACGTTACATAATTTTTTCACATCTGCCTAAAACTTTTGCACATTACCTTATTTGTGGATTCAAGTTAAATTTAGAGATTTGTCTGTGCTTGTCAGAGAGAGCGAAAGCTGCTGAATGTTGATGCTAGCTAGTGTGTAGCGGCAGACAGGTAAATGGAGAGAGCTAGAGTTTTTTGGTAGTAGCCAGCTGTTGAAATACTGGGTCTGGGAATATTTTTCATAGTGGGCAGGGATTGTGCATTTACCAACAACTACAATATGCACACTGTGTGAAAAAGGTTATGAAGAAGGGGAAGGATGAAACACACTTGGAACATCTGCTCTATTTAAGCACATCCTTTATATTGACTGTTAAGCTGTCCCCAAAACATTCCAATGCCACTGTGCCCCTTAATCCCACAATGAAATGCCTATTCGGGAACCCCCACCACCACCAGCCCAGAGCAATAATGACAGCATCATCTGCCTTGCCTTCTATTAAGAGGGTATCCCTCTGAAAGGTCGCACATTATTGGGCGACAAAGAAAACAGAGCATTAAACATGTTGCCGCAATGAAAATCAGAATCTCGCCAGCATTAAAAGGGTGATATTCTGATATCATTGGCTTAAGCGTCACACATTTTAATAGTTCACTTTGAAAATGATACCCTACATGCTGCACATGCGATTCAGTACAATGTTTTTAATTAAATGATCCAATACCGCTCTTACACACAGCACATGTAGGAATCACAGATCCAACCACTGCTAGTGCTTACATCCATGTATGTTAACCCTTTGAGCACTTCTGATAGTTACTTTTTGATGTTTAGGTTACAAGATTAAACAATAATAGAATTCTATAATTATTCCAGAATTATGCTTTAGACTAAAAGATACTACTGGTAAACTTAAAGTAAGCTGCCATCCTAAGAATGTTTTACAGACAACTGAATGTAATTAAATTAAAATAGTTTAAGATATTTAACCCTATATTTTGATGGCATAATATGACATTTTATACAAAATCCCTCCATAGTTATGATTAGTTGTGTTTGAGGTAAGACATGCTGCTCGCTGTGCCATTAAAAATACCTCCAGTTTATGAGCTTTTTTTAGATTCATTTATGGCACAGTGTGTGGTAAGATAGGTCCTGCACGTAAAAGAAATTAACAAAGAGACACACTGTTCCACCAAGAAATTAAGGTTTATTTCTCAAGAAATACTAGAAGTAAATAGCCAGCACACTAGTAAACATACAGGCAGTTTTTAATGCCTTTTAAAATAAGCTAAACTTACCTTAAAGGGATAGTAATACTTAAAATGTAAAAAAAAAATATGTTGTAGGGTTTATCCCCCTGAGTAAAACAAGAGTACGCCCACTGATGAAAGGTGTTTCATTGAAAAATTATTAATTTTCAAAGTTGAATTTTTTAGGTGCAATATCACAGTGACCTGAAATTGTACAGTGGCGCTGTTGCTACACGATCCTATGGACAGCTCCGTTCCCGGGACCATAAATCTCCATAGAATGGTGTAGCAACAGCGCCAATGTACAATTTCAGGCCACTGCGATATTGCACCTAAAAAATTCAACTTTGAAAATTAATAACTTTTGAATGAAACACCTTTCAACAGTGGGAGTACTCTTGTTTTACTCATGAGGATAAACCCTACAACATATTTTTTTTACATTTTAAGAATTACTATCCTTTTAAAGTGCCAACCCACTGTAACTAAATCATGAGATTATATAGATTGTCTTTTGTAGCTATTTTCAGAGATAATATTTTGTTATTCTGACTTATGCAACGTCATTATGTACATCACTTACCTGTGCAGGGTTCTACATGGAAATCTGCCTGCTCAATGTCCCTTTCAAGTACATCCTCTCTTCTGTCTTCATAACCTGATACTGTGACTAGATCATGGAGGCCTGTTAATTTCAAAAGATAGAGTATCACTGTATAGTATTTACAAGCACTGTTTTCTTTTTTAGGGCTCAATTCAATATCAGTAAAAGTGTAGGTAGGGCAAAAATGGATATTGAACGGCACACAGACAGTGTTACTGTAGGAATCCAGTTATCCTACAATCAGAAACCACGATGACGGTTGGCCCTAAAGTTCATTGTGTGTTTTTTGTTCCCAAAACTCACACTAAATAGTGTGAAAAACAGGAACATCAAAGGAAAACAGCTAACGATCTGTGTTAAAGTAAATAAAGTGCACCCACGCTATTCCGAACATTATAGTATCAGCCAGTGTTACAACACTTACTTGTCATCCTGACGTCCAGTGGGGTCTCCTGCACTCTGGTCTTCTTCCTCCATTCTTCCTTTGTAAGCTTCTGTCTTCTTTTCTCTTCCTCTTCATCTATCACGCTTTCTTCATCTGTCATCTTCTTTCTTCATCTATAAACTTACTGAGGAACCTGTAAAACCTGTAAAAAAAAATAAAATAAATAAAGTTATCAAAATAAATCTGTCATTGAATGTACACTGCCCCCGCTATCGCCGGCCAGAGCAGGAAATAATGGCAAACATTCCCCCTACTCGTACCTTTCAGGATGTTTGCCAACTTAGGGAAATTGGAACAGGGACTGACTCTTATATGCCTGTCCCTTTTCAAACTGCCCCCCATGCTCCTACTGGCTGGGATGTGGGCTTACGCAGGACATATAACATGTTCAGCAGTAACTCCACCTCCCAGCCAATTAGCTTCTAGCTGGAGAGATGACTTAATGCACTAGAAGCTGATTGACTGAGAAGTGTGATTACTGCAGGGCATGTCCCATGCCCTGAGTAAACCCCATATGCCAATAAATGGGAGCATCTGAATTAGTTTGAACAGGGACTGGCCATATAAAAGGGTGTCCCTATTCAAATTTCCCTCATTGTGGATCGGGCAGTGGCCTAAAAGGTATGATGAGGGGGGTATTTTTGCAATTATTTCCTGCTGCTGCAGGTGACAGTGGTGGCAGTGTATGTTTAGGGATAGATTTTTTTTTAATAATTTTATTTTATTTACAGGTTCCGCAATAAGGTTATTGAAGAGGAGCACAAATGAAGAAAGAAGATGGAGATGACAGATGAAGATGATAGAAGATTACAGACGAACTGAAGAAGATGATGACCTGCCTGCAGAAGACCCCGCTGGACACCAGGAATACTGGCAAGAGTTAATTTATTTTTTTTTTTTTGAGTGTTATACTTCGTGACTGATTAACCCATTGAGTTGTGTGGTATGCAATGCTGTTCAATGCGTTGCATACAATACTGGCACTCAAAGGGTTAATTCTTTTTAGAACTCTTTCAGTCCCAGAGGGGTACACAACACATTGTGTAACAATGCTTTGTGTACCCACTCTGGCATTGAAAGGGTTACTTATTCATGCTTAACAAGCATTTTGAAAACCCTTTGAGTGCCAGACGAGTATGCAATCCATTGCTTTGCAATGCACTGAGCACCACTCCGGCCCTGAAAGGGCTACTTATTGTTACATTACACACATTTTTTCAGTACTTCAATACATCCACTGGTCACTTAGCTTTTTTTCTTAGATTTTGTCATCTTCAATTCCAGCATTATTGGTTTTAAACATGCGTCAGGGGCTCTGCGCCTGCTTTTTGTAGGCACAGATTTTTGGTGATAAAGTGGGGTTCCTTAATGCATGTTACCACCCAACTCTTGGAATTTAATCAGGAATTCAAAATATTTTTCCTTGCTTCTCTTTTCACAGTATACCCTTTCTCGGGGACAAATAATAAAGCACTTCGGCTTTAGCTTCACTCCCCATGCAGACATCACTCAAATCTCACCAATCCCTCACTTTCACCTAAAATACAACAGCGGGTCTCAGAATGCCTTACCTCCATTTCTACTGAGATGGCTCATAGTTGATGATCGAGCTCCTTATCTTTCCGACTAAATCCTGCATGATACCTTCATTTCTATAACTGTTGAGGGCTCAAAAATGTACCCTTTGGAAAAGTCACATTGTCTAGAGGGTAAACGTGGACTCTTCCTTTTCCTTCAGTTTCCACATTATTGACGTAATAAAAAACCTGTCCCTTCTTTCTTCAAAATATTGCAAAAATCCACCCATTTCTTTTTTGTGTGCAACAAAAACTATCATGCACACGCCTATGCTTATACATTCCATCCTGGAGTATTAACTCCATATTTATTGACAGTCACCCATGTTTTCCTCTTCAATGGATTACTCTTCCTTTTCTCCAGAATAGTATTTATCCTTACAGTACTAAAATCGCTGTCTTGGTTTCCCATAAAGTAAAGTATAACCTTCAAAAGCCTCCTTAAACACTCATCCCCATCCTATATTTCATCTTTGATATTCCTCAGTATACCTGCATGTTCTCTACACTTTGTGCATAGGGTACGGTTCTCTGCTCTATTAAGCTCTACTGCTGTATCTTGACTGAAGGCTTCTTCCCTTGCTGCTACCTACCTCTGGAACTCACTCCCTACCACTCAGCATTTACCAAGCCTCAACAACTTAAAATCCAAAGTAAAATAACACCTTTTAAATGCAGTGTTAACATAATATGTAAATCTTATCTCAGAACTGTCACTGCACTTCCTCTGCCACCTGATTGTATCTGTATGTTACCCATCTTATATTTATATCGTAAACCCTATGGGGCAGGGACCTCCTAACAAAGTATGCCTATCGGCTCATGTATCCATTATGATAACATCAGCTAGGCCGGCAGTTAAGGACCACAGAACCTTTTTTGACAATGGATTCTGAGGTCCCTGAATGGCTTGCAGCCAATCAGGAACCCCGGAATTCCATGACGTGCCAGGACCGCCACCTGTCTAAGTGCTGGGACCGTTCTGACGGTCCTGGCACTTCAAGCGTCATTAAGGGGGTTAACTACTGCACTTACTGTGTCCACTAAATGTAAACTGTAAAGCATTAAGTACACTTGTTGGTGCTATATAAATATACATGAATACATTATGTATGGGCTACTTCCATATAATTGGCACTTACCGATGCATGTCCTTCCGTTAAACAAATTCTGAGCTACTTAATCGTAGTACATCGTTAATTTTAAAACAAATAAATGGTAAATTTGTAGAAATAAATATTTAGAAATACCTAATTTTTGGATATCTGAAGAGATTTTCTGTAATCATGCATAATTCTTTTTTTCCTGCTCCTGACAAGCTTGTTAGGGAAATATCTTATAAGTCACCACTAATAGTTACCGGAGATGCTGTCTTTTGGGATTTCCAAAGAACAGAAAGAATTGTGATTTCCCCTCATCACTTCTTTGTAAAGCTCCTTGTGTCTTTTTATAAACTCCCACTCTTCCATGGAAAAATAAACTGCAACAGCATCACACTTTATAGGAACCTAAAAAATACAGAATCCAACTTAAACACAAAATATTTATTTTATAGTGAGGAGTCTACAGATGGTAGAATACTGCTGAGTGGACAATAAAATACAGAGCGTTCTAATATACATTAAATGAAAAATGAAGTCTAAAGCACAACCAATCTTACATGAGAAAAACATTTTAAGTGTATTAAAAGGAGTGTCAACGTTTTAGTGCACCCATTCACACCATCATCAGACTTGCCCTGATAAAGCAGTATAAGGACGTATCAAAACTTTGACCCACACGTTAATAACTTATAAAGTTTTCCACAAATATGACTGGTTATGTCTTACACATAAATTTATTTTTAATGAATACACATAGTGAAAGTTAACTATTCAGATGTCTAGACAATAAGAAGTCAGTGAATAAAGTTAATAGAAAGTAATATTCATTACATGTACTCACCTCTTCCGACTGCAACTGAATATTGGTGTAGGGTGAATTCTTCTTCACAATTATGTATTCCTAAAGAATGAGAGAAAAAGGTCAAATCTGAGGCCATGGGTTATCTTTTTGGTTGGTAGCGGGGCTCGGAATAATACCAAAGAATGCCGGGTCCACCACCACTTTAAATTACACTTACTTCATATATACACATTAGAGGATTAATAATATAGTGTTCAGACCTGTAGTGCACCACCTGCTGCAACTCACTTGTTCCATTGGGTCTCATGCATGCAGAATAAATAAAATTCAAGAATTAAAAAAAATGATATATATATATATATATATATATATATATATAATTTAAATTAGTGAAATCAGATTTTCTTTTTCTATTTAAATCAGATTTGATTGTGAGTAGTACAGGCAAGTCACAAAAAAAAAAAAAAAAAAAAAAAAAAGAAGAAGATGTAAGAAAAATTAGATCTTGTAGTTGGTGCAGATGTGTGCTTCTGGCACCCACTACAGTATGTCAACTCTTATTAATGGGGTGCCATTTTTCTCATAAGAACAGTAGCTAATGAATACAATTGGAAATGCCATCAATCATTTCTAATTAGTTCAGTACATACGAAGTTGTGGAAATGGTAAAAAAAAAAAAAATGATTCATTTATATTATATTAGCAATGTGGGACGGCGTTGCCCGTCATGTTGTTATGTAGGGAATGAAAGCACACACATACGAATGCAACACATGTACACACAGAGACAGCCAAACTTGCACATATGCACTACATAAAGAGACATATATGCATACATAAATACATGCAATGTATAACATACAGAAAGAAGACATACCATGTGGCGTCTTTAAATATCCCTGCACTGCTATCATATGATATTATGTGAGCGGTGCGCCAGAGTGGGGATGATGGGAGTCATAGTAGGTGCTCATTCTGGATGCAGAGAAGGGGAGAGATAGAGCCCGACGCAGTGGTCAGATATGGGGTCGGTCTGTGTCTCCCCTTTTCTGTGTGCAAAATGACAGCTGACTACAACTCCCATCATCCCCAGTGTGGAGCAGAGCTCAGATATAATAATATGTGAAGCTATTATATGGTGTAGGTTTTTTACAGTCGTAGCTTACACGGCGGAGTGCTCCAATATGTGAGATATAGTCCTAAATAAGTAAGGTTTAGGACCTTATAGTAAGACTCTCTCCACTGTTCCTTTGACAGTGAATATCAATACAGCTTCAGTGGAAGATCAGTTGAATCCTAGGTGTGAGTCCAGAGAACTGAACTGATGTCCCATTGAAGCTGTATTGATATTCACTGTGAAAGGAAGAGTGGAGAGAGGCATAGTATAAAGTAATGTGCATAAAAGTTACTCCGCAGTACCAGTGGCTCGCAATGTCCCCAGATCGCTGGTCGTTTGTGCCCTGGAGTTCTTGGAATGTGCTGGTTATGAGTGAAAAGAAACACACAATCTTCTAAGGGTAACACTGTATGTTATCCTTAGGGGATTGTGTGTTTCTTTTCAGTCCTAAGCAGCACATTGTAAGAGCAGCTGGAAGGCCGACGCTTGATCTTAGTCGACTGCATTGCAAATGGGGATCCCGTTGCGGCTGGAACCGAAAGGTCAGAAACAGCCGTGCGGGAGAGAGAGTCACTATCGGGGGAAGCATCCGCTACAGGCTATCAGCGTTCACACACACAACAAACAGCAGCAAGAGTGCACACCATAACCTTACATTTGATGAGACCGATTGTGTAAGTGTTCCCCCGGTGCTGCCCTTTGTTGTGTGGCCATGATATGGAAGTGTAGACCGCAGGGTATTTGAGCAGGAACTCCTTCAGCAGTAACAGCAGAGCATGCATGCTTGATTGATTGCACTACATCTCCCATAATCCTCACATGTTGAGTGCACGCAATGAAATTGGCGATTTTAGGACAGTTCATTATCTTCATTACTTCATGCTTGTCACGCCATGTGTGGGATGAGACTGTGTTTGGTGTGCAGTGTAATCCCACAGATGGCGTGACATGCATGAAGTAAAGAATATAATGAACTGTCCTACAATCGCCGTTTTCATTGCGCGCACTCAACATGTGTGAGGATTATGGGACATGTAGTGCAATCAAGCATGCGTGCTCTGGTGTTACTGCTTATGGAGTCCTATGGAGTCCCTTCTGAAATATGGAATTAAAGTACTCTGATGCACACACACCATCAGAGGCAGTGAATATAGAGGTGTGCTCCGTACTCTTGTACCTCATGAGTGCTGCGGCAGGAGCAGGGACTGGCAGGATGACATTTGGATGGGCAGCTACGATTAACCCAGTACTTACAAAGGTGTGGGGCCTGTGCAGACAATTTTTTTGTTTGTTTTTTGTGTGTGTGGGGCTTGTGTGGGTATGTGGGGCTAGTGTGTGTGTTTGGTTCTGAGTGTGTGTCTGTGGTGCAGGAGCGAATGGCAGCCATGTTGTTTTTTTCCTTACTTGGATAGTGGAGGCGGACCAAATCCCTGCATGATTTTCATAGGACTAGCAAGTCCTATGAAAATCACGCCCCCATTGAATCAGCCAATGGAAGCAGTAACTCCACCTTCTTGCCGCCCCTGGGTGTGTTTGCCAGACACACAGAAGTCTTCTTTTATATATATATATATATATATATATATATATATATATATATATATATATAATAATATAATGTGCATATATAAAGGCAGTCTCAGTTCCAATTCTTGGATGATGAACAGCGCATCAGACTATTTAATGGACTCGGTGCGGTGTACATAAAACTTGAGACAACGCACCACGATCCCTCTCCTTGTCAGAGGTAGGGTCAGGGCAGAAAGAAGGCACCACAATTTCCTGATTAATGTGGAACTCAAAAACCACCTTTGGAAGAAAACGCCTGTGAAGTACCGCCTTGTCCTTGTGAAACACCAAAAAGGGTGGTCTACAAGACAGGGCATGCAACTCTGTGACACGGCTAACTGACACAATCGTAGAGGAATAGAAGCCAAGGACTCAAAGGAAGGGCGCTGAAGGACGTACAAAACCAAGTTGAGATCCCACTGAGAGGCGGGAGACTTGAAAACAGGACGAGTATGAGCAATGCCCTGGAAGAAAACCTTGAAATCAGGAAGAATAGCATTGCGCCTTTGAAAGAAAACAGAGAGAGCAGAAGTCTGAACCTTAAGGGAACTCAAAGTGAGACCCTTATCCAAACCATCCTGTGGAAAGGCCAGGACTGTAGGAAGATCAAAATCCTGAGACAGGTCCCTGTCAGCACACTAAGAGAGAAAGGTCAACCAGACACAATGGTAGGCCTAAGAAGAAACAGGTTTGCGGGCACTAAGAATAGTAGCCACCACACCAGAAAAAACAAAAAAACAAAAAAAAAAACTTTCTTCCTCAGTATTGAGGATTCAATTTCCAAGCCGTCAAAGCCAGACCATGAACATCCTCCTTCCAAAGGTAACCCTGTAGAAGAAGATGCAAACGGCAAAGGAGCCGGAATGGTTCCGTCACTGACAGATCCAGAAGCTCTGGAAACCAAGTCTGCCGAGGCCAGTATGGAGCAATCAGAATGACTGAACAGAGCTTCAGTCTCAGTTTCCTTAACACCCTGTGCAACATGGGGATGAGAGGAAAGATGTAAGCCAGAGAAAATAACCAAGGAATGGACATGGCATCCACTGCTAGAGCTAGAGGATCCCTCCAGCGAGAGCAGAACATCGGAACCTTCCAGTTGTGTCTCTCTCGTATTGCCCCTTGTAGTAGACACCCAATCTGGTGCAGACCTGTGGCTCTGGCTGACTACCCACTCCATGTATGACCTAGGCGTGTTTGACCACCCATCCTGGTGCTGACCTGTGGCTCTGTCTGACTACTCTCTCATGTTGCCCTTGTAGTGGACACCCAATCTGGTGCAGACCCGTGGTTCTGGCAGATTCTGACATTACTGACTGCTGGCGCGAGTCAGTAGGTTCTTCGGTTGTCTCTCCTTCTAGCGACGGTCTTCTCCTGGCTGACTGCAGGTGTGAGTCAGTCATCTTCCTACTCCATCATTAGGAGAACTGTCGGGATTACGCTTCCTCTCTACTTAGAGGCTACCATTGACTTCAGCTTAGTTTCTGCAGTTCTGGGATCGGGAGGCATACATCTATGGCTGATAGAGTCTCTGCCTCTTGGTTACCCTCTGTGCAATCCTGATCATTGTTATTATTGGCTTACGTTAATAAAAGGTGAATTTTAGTTTACTGTCTGACGCCCGTCTTTGCTTGCAAACCGTCACAAGCAATCACTGTCCTTAGGGACTCCTGGTGATAATGGTCTTGATCACAAAGGCATTGAGATCCTTTAAATCTAAAATGGGACAACAGCCGCCGTCCTTCTTGGAGACCACAAAGAGGTTTGAGTAAAAACCCATCCCTCTGTCCTGAACTGGAACAGGTTCCAGAACATCCTTGTCCAGAAGAGCCTGGATAGCACCATCGAACAGACAGCTTTTCTCTACGCCCTGGATGTATGAGAGGAGAAAAAACGAAAGGGAGGAAGAGAGATGAAAGGGATCCTGTACCCTTCCACCACCAACTGCAAAACCCATGGGTCCGTCACTGAAACCTCCCAGACGCTGTGGTAGTGATGCAGACGGCCACCCACAGCCGAGTGGGTACCTGGGTTCGGCGAGTCATGCTGAAGAAGGCTTGGAAGCCTTGGACTTGGAGATCTTGGGCTTCCATTGTTATTTGGGCTTGGAGGAGTAATGCGGAGCTGATGGAACTGTCTGGTTTGTCGGGGGTGTCTAAGTCTGGAAGGGACGAAAAAGCAGATTACTAGTGTTGAGCGAGCATGCTCGGCCGATGCTCGGATCGGCTCGAGCATCGCTCTGCTCAGCACATGGCGGTACTCGTACGAGTACCGCCATGTGCTCGCCCGGCATGTTCGGGTGGCGGGGATCTGTGCCGAAGGAGGCACAGATCTGAAGACGCTCCGCTGGACCACCAGGGACTGGAGGTAGGGGGCATTGCGGAGATGAAGGGGGCATTGCGGAGATGAAGGGGGCATAGCGGAGATGAAGGGGGACATTGCGGAGATGAAGGGGGCATTGCGGAGATGAAGGGGGCATTGCGGAGATGAAGGGGGCATTGCGGAGATGAAGGGGGCATAGCGGAGATGAAGGGGGACATTGCGGAGATGAAGGGGGACATTGCGGAAGGGGGGCATTGCGGAGATGAAGGGGGCATTGCGGAGATGAAGGGGGTATAGCGGAGATGAAGGGGGACATTGCGGAGATGAAGGAGGCATTGCGGAGATGAAGGGGGTATAGCGGAGATGAAGGGGAACATTGCGGAGATGAAGGGGGCATTGCGGAGATGAAGGGGGCATAGCGGAGATGAAGGGGGACATTGCGGAGATGAAGGGGGACATTGCGGAAGGGGGGCATTGCGGAGATGAAGGGGGTATAGCGGAGATGAAGGGGGACATTGCGGAGATGAAGGGGGCATTGCGGAGATGAAGGGGGTATAGCGGAGATGAAGGGGGACATTGCGGAGATGAAGGGGGCATTGCGGAGATGAAGGGGGCATAGCGGAGATGAAGGGGGACATTGCGGAGATGAAGGGGGACATTGTGGAAGAGGGGCATTGTGGAGATGAAGGGGGGCATTGACCAGGCACCCTCCCCTCATCAGAGCAGGGGGTGCCTGGTGTAATGCTCGTGTCGCCCCATTCAATTCAATGGGGCTCGGGTGCTCGGCCGAGCACTCGAGCCTCCGGCGGTGCTCGGTCAGAGCACCCGAGCATCGGGGTGCTCGCTCAACACTACAGATTACGCTTGATAGGCGCCTTCTTCCTGAGGACCATAGGGAGAAGGGTACTCTTGCCCCCTGTGGCCTCACTAATCAGATCGTTAAGATCTGGCTCAAACAAAGAGGTGCCTTGAAAAGTCAACGAGAGCAAATCTTTAGCCAAAGAGCTCATCTAGCAACCATAGACATGGTGGAAACCCTTGCCACCAAACAGATGGCATCAAACAAGGCAGCAGAAACATAGTGCTGGGCCTCAGAAATGTTGGCAAGAAGCTGCAACATATCCGAAGTAGAAGCACCCTGACGGACAGCTAGGGTGAGCTGTTCAGTCCAGAGTGCAATGGCCCGGTTCACCCATGCCGCAGCAAATGCTGGACACATGGCAGAACCAGCAGTGGCAAAAATGGACTTGAGGGAGACCTCAAGTTTCTTGTCAGTCCAGTCTTTCAGAGCGGATGCATCAGCAACTGGCAAGGCAGTGGACTTAGATAGCCTGGAGATAGGTGCATCCACCTTAGGGTGATGAACCCACTAAGCAAGCGCCGCCTCAGAGAAGGGGTAAATCTTGGCAAATTTCTTGGAAACAGAAGGTTTCCTGCCTGGAGACTTCCACTCAGACACAAGGCAGTCAAGAGGGGTTAAGTGGAAAACAAGCATGGGGCCTCTTAGGCTCCTGAAATAATAGGATTTTAGTCTTACCTGTTAAATCCTTTTCACTTAGTCCATACAGGTAACTGGTACAATGGGAGGCGATCCGCCCCTTTAATAGGCAGGAACATTCATTCAAATGTATGCAGGGGGTGGAGCCTCCCCTCCTACTTAAGCTGCCTTCAGGCCAGAGCCAAGCCAGATTGATTTGAGACACTAAACTGACCAGAGGAAGAAGGAAAAGGAAGACTCCTGTGAGCATGCCCCAAAGGTCTCCCACTGAATGCCACAGGAGAGCCAAGCATGGTCCCTTGACAGGGTGGGAGACCAGTGACCTGTATGGACTAAGTGAAAAGGATTTAACAGGTAAGACTAAAATTCTATTTTCACTGTCGTCCAATACAGGTCACTGGTACAATGGGATGTACAAACATTGAGCTGTCCCTGAGGCGGGAAGTAAGGCAAGGACGAGGCGCAATGCCTAAAGTCACCAGAACTGCTATGAACCAATTAATCATAGAGCCCAAGAACAGAAGTGTCAACGGACACCAACCAGGAGGAAAAACAAACCCCCGAACTAACACAGCACACTGAACTAGAGCCAACAGGGCTCAACAGCAAAGGAGCACTATGAACCACAGAGTAGAAGGTCCTAAACAGGCAAGACTGCCTCCAGGATCTTCCTCCCAAAGCTGGCATCAGCCGAGGCCAGGACATCAACACGGTAGTGCTTCGAGAATGTGTGCACAGAGGACCAAGTGGCCGCTCTGCACAGTTGATCAGCAGATGCCTGATTCTTGTAGGCCCAAGAGGCCCCAATTGATCTGGTGGAATGAGCAGTAACCCTGAATGGAACATGCTTATTCTGCAGTTTGTAGGCTTCCCGAATGGTAGATTTTATCCAAGAGGCAATAGTTACCTTGGATGCCGGTCTCCCTGCCCTAGGACCCTCAGGAATGACGAGCAAGGCGTCAGACTTCCTGATAGACTCAGTGCGATGAACATAACATTTAAGACAAAGCACAACATCCAACAAATGGAGATCTCTTTCCTTGTCAGAGGAAGGGTTAGGGCAGAAAGAGGGAACCACAATCTCCTGATTGATGTGAAATCCGGAGACAACCTTGGGTAAAAACTCCTTGGAAGTGCGAAGCACTGCCTTATCCTTGTGAAACACCAAGTAAGGAGGTTTACAAGACAGAGCTTGTAACTCTGCTACCCGGCGAACAGAGACAATCGCCAAAAGAAAAGCCATTTTCCAGGTCAAGAGACACAAAGGAATTGAAGCCAAGGATTCAAACGGGGGTCTCTGAAGAACACCCAGCACCAAATTGAGGTCCCACTGGGGAGCAGGACTCTTGAAGGCAGGCCGAACATGAGCCACGCCTTGGAAGAAAACCTTAACATCAGGGAGAATAGCAATTCTTTCCTGGAAAAACACAGACAGAGCAGAAGTCTGAACCTTGAGAGAACTCAGGCTGAGTCCCTTCTCAACCCCATCCTGTAAAAAGGCTAGGACCGTGGGAAGATGGAAATCTAGAGACAGATCCTTAGCAGTACACCATGCTACAAAGGTGGACCATATGCGATGATAGATCTTGGAAGACACGGGCTTGCGAGCTCTAAGCATCGTGGACACCACTGAAGAGGAAAACCCTTTCTTCTTTAGAATTGAGGATTCAACCTCCAAGCCATCAAATGGAGATGCTGAACATCCTCCTTCCACAGATATCCCTGAAGAAGTAGATCTGGACGTGCAGGAAGCAGAACAGGATCCGTCACAGACATGGCTAACAGTTCCGGATACCAGGACTGACGAGGCCAATTTGGAGTGATCAGGATGACAGGATAACGCTACACCTTCAGCTTCTGGATGACTCGGATCAACAGAGGAAGAGGAGGGAAGATGTAAGCCAGAGGAAATGTCCAGGGGATTGACAAGGCATCCACTGCTAGGGCAAGAGGGTCCCTACATCGGGAGCAAAACACCGGCACCTTCCTGTTGTGTCTGGTTGCCATCAGATCCACTACTGGCACCCCCCACATCTGGGTGAGAAGGAGAAACACCTCTGGATGAAGCGCCCATTCTCCGCTGTCGACTGTATGACGACTAGAAAGTCTGCCATGACTTTGTCTACGCCTGGAATGTGAACCGCTGAGATGACAGTCACATGAGCTTCTGCCCAAGACAAAATGGCCTTGACCTCTAACCAGGCGGTGAGACTTTTCGTGCCGCCTTGTCTGTTGATGTAGGCCACTGCGGTGGCGTTGTCGGACTCCACTCTGACTGGACGCGACGGCGACAACTGGAACGCAGGTCACTGGAACAAGCTGGAAGTCGATCTTCGGAGCAGGAAGTCAGCCGGACCAGGTCATACACAGGCAGGAACGTCAAACTAGCCGGGTCAGGATCCAAGGGTGGTCCGCAGACGAGCCGGGTCATACACAGGCAGGAACGTCAAACTAGCCGGGTCAGGATCCAAGGGTGGTCCGCAGACGAGCCGGGTCATACACAGGCAGGAACACTGGAGAATGGTCAGGACAAGCCGAATCGGTACACAGGAACTCAGAATACAGGAACACAGCAAAAGCACTACTGGCTCAGGAACACCACGAAAGGGCAACTGACATAAGAGATAGCCAGGTATAAAAAGGTCATCAGGAGGCGGGTCAAACTCAGTCAGCAAATCAGTGACATCCACAACAGAGAGTGACAGGAATCACAGGTACTGTGATAGTACCCCCCTCTCAAAGACCCCCTCTCCTAGCCTGAGGTTTGGGTTTCAAAGGATATTTAGAGTGAAAGCTGCGTACTAATCTTGGAGCATGGAGATCCCCCTGATCAATCCAAGAGCGTTCCTCAGGGCCATAGCCCTTCCTATGAACCAAATATTGCAGTTTTCCTCTAAATCTCCTGGAGTCAATAATACTCTGGACTTCATATTCCTCTTGGCCCTGGACGTCCACCGGCCCAGGAATCACTGGCGTAGTAGTATAACGATTGCACACCAAGGGTTTCAGAAGAGACACATGGAACACATTATGAATGTGCATAGAGGGTGGAAGCTCCAGAGCATAAGAAACCGGATTAATCTTGCGGATAATCCTAAATGGACCAATGAACCGGGGAGCCAGTTTATTGGATGGGACTTGTAAGTTGAGGTTTCTGGATGACAGCCATACCCTGTCCCCCACTTGAAATGAGACCGCTGGAAGGCGTCTGCGATTAGCGTGCCGTTGCTGCCGTCTGAAAGACTGACTGAGGGACCTCTGAACCTGTGCCCAAGTGGAATGAAGTCGAGCCAAATGCTCGTCTAGAGCAGGGATCTGCTGTGCCTGAAAGGAGTCTGGGAGCAGACATGGCTGGAACCCATAATTCACGAAAAACGGGGAGCTCCCGGACGATGAGTTAACCGCACAGTTCCTGGCAAACTCTGCCCATGGCAACAGGTCAGCCCAATTATCATGATGATCGGAGACAAAACAGCGCAGGAACTGTTCCAGTCCCTGATTGGCACGCTCAGCGGCCCCATTCGTCTGGGGATGGTAGGCGGAGGAAAATGACAATTGAATGCCCATCTGACCACAAAATGCCCTCCAGAACCTAGAAACGAACTGGCTACCACAGTCAGAGACAATCACTCTGGGCACTCCGTGCAGATGGAACACCTCTCTGGCAAAAACTATCGCCAATTCCTGAGCCGATGGAAGCCCAGTCAGAGACACAAAATGTGCCATCTTAGAGAATCTGTCGACCACCATAAGAATGAACTTGTAACCTCTAGATGCCGGTAATTCTCCCAAAAAGTCAATGGATATATGTGACCATGGACGGTCTCCGTTAGGCACAGGTTGCAATAAGCCCACAGGGATATGCCTAGGGGTCTTGGCACGGGCACAAGTGGTACAAGCTGCCGTGAAGGCGGCGCAGTCAGCTCTCAACGTAGGCCACCAAAATAGTTGCGAAAGAGACCATACTAATTGGTCCCTACCAATATGCCCAGCTGCTTTAGAGGCGTGATAGGTCTCCAAGAGGCGGATACGGAATGGCTCTTCTACAAAACACTTCCCCACTGGGGTTCCTGGAGGTGCCCGTGATTGTGATGCCAGTATCTCCTCCCCCAGTGGCGAGGTTATAGTAGTGCGAATAGTAGCCAGAATCCGATCTGGCTGAATGATGGGTACCGGGACTTCCTCCCTCTCAGTGTCAGAAGCGAACTGACGTGACAACGCATCGGCCTTAATATTCTTAGAACCAGGAAGATAGGATACTAAGAAATTGAACCGGGACAGAAACAGCGCCCACCTGGCCTGTCGAGAAGACAGTCTTTTGGCCTCTGAGAGATAGGTTAGATTCTTATGGTCAGTAAGAATTAGTACTGGAGTCTTTCACCAATCTCGTAATGACTCTGGGCGCTGGACAATTTCTTAGAAAAGAACCCACACGGCATTAAAGCTCCACCTCCCATGGGACGTTGGGAGAGCACCGCCCCAACCCCAACATCTGAAGAAGCAACCTCCAAAGTAAACGGCAGGGAGGGATTGGGGTGGGACAGTACAGGAGCAGATGCAAAGGCAGATTTCAGGGTAACAAATGCGTTTTCAGCTGCCTCAGACCACTGAGAGGGAGAAGCGCCCTTGTGAGTCAAGTCTGACAATGGTCTTACAATCGTGGAAAAGTTCTTGATGAACTTCCTATAATAATTCGCAAAACCTAGGAATCGTTGAATGGCCTTTAATCCCTTAGGCCGAGGCCATTGCAGAACTGCAGCCAACTTCTCTTGATCCATGGCAATGCCATTTTTGGATATAATGAACCCCAGGAATGGTACTTGAGAAGTATGGAATTCGCACTTTTCTAATTTACAGAATAACTTGTGCTTGCGGAGTCGGAGCAAGACTTCTGAGACATCTTTAATGTGTTGGGCAAGGTTGGCAGAATGAATTAGTATATCATCTAGATACACAACCACACAGGACTGGAGCAAGTCACGTAAAATATCGTTAATCAATTCCTGAAATACTGCAGGCGCATTGCATAGGCCGAATGGCATCACCAGATATTCATAATGCCCTGTTCTGGTATTAAACGCCGTTTCCCACTCGTCACCCTCTTTAATTCTGACAAGATTATAGGCGGCTCGTAAGTCAAGTTTGGTAAAGATCGAAGAGCCCTTTAATCTGTCGAATAATTCTGTAATAAGTGGAATGGGATAGGCGTTCTTGGGCATCAGCTTATTTAACCCACGGTAGTCAATGCAAGGCCTGAGTTCCCCACTTTTCTTTTTTACAAAAAAAAATCCGGCACCAGCCGGAGATGAAGATTTTCGAATGATTCCCCTCTCCAGGGCATCTGTGATATACTCCTCCATTGCCCTATTTTCCTCACAGGACAGTGGGTAAGTACGTCCCCTAGGAGGCACGGCCCCTGGAGGTAAATCAATGGCGCAATCATATGGCCTATGGTCAGGCAATGCGCTGGCCTCTCCTTTGCTAAATATGTCACTGAATTGTCCATATTCTGTTGGCACAGCTGGAGAGGTACACATAATCTTAATAGGGAGAGAAAGACAATTCGTGTTACAATACTCCGACCATGAGTTAACTTCACACCTTTGCCAGTCAAATTGGGGATTGTGTGTCTGCAACCACGGGAACCCCAAAATAACTGAATGATGTGGGGAACGAATGATCTGGAATTGTATCTGCTCCCTGTGACAAGCCCCCACACTCATAGACATTGGGATAGTCTCGAAGGTAATGAAAGCAGGATCCAGGGGTCTGCCATCAATGGCCTCTATAGCCACAGGAGAGTCCTTCTTGCATAACGGAATGCCCTGAAACTCAGCAAAGGACTGATCCATGAAGTATCCGGCTGCCCCGGAGTCCACCAATGCTAAGACTTCTATGACCTTGTCATTCCAGGCAAAAGTCACCTGGATGGTGGGTTTAGTGGCGCAAGTCTCTAGGGACTGTTCAACACCACCTAGGGCCTGTCCCCCAAGGTACCCTAGGTGTGTTCGTTTCCCGGCCTTACAGGACAATTGCGTAATATATGACCTGGTTTGCCACAATATAGGCATAAGCCTTGCCTTCTACGATACAGCTTCTGCTCTTTCGTGAGCCTAGTAAAACCTAATTGCATAGGTTCCGTGCCGTCAGCTGTTCGCTCAGGCAGAACGGGTGGAGTGGGTGGGTTAAGGAACTGGTTCTGGCCATAACTTTTTGCTTTGGTTCTTTTAGCCAAGCGTCTTTCCCGGATGCGAGAATCTATTAGCATGACATAGTCAATGTACTCGTCCAGCACGCTGGGCACATCTCGAGCTGCTATCTCGTCCTTGATCTGTTCAGCGAGACCCTGAGTAAAAGCAGCAAGTAAGGCCTCATCGTTCCAGCCTACCTCTGCTGCCAAGGTCCGGAATTCAATAACGTACTTGCCCAGAGTGCGTTCGCCCTGCTGAATCTCCATCAGCCTTTTGGCAGCAAAGGCAGATCTACCAGTAACCTCAAACACACGTCTGAACTTCACCACAAATTCTCTAAAGTTCAGTGTGCAGGGTCTGGCACTCTCCCATATCGGATTTGCCCATGCCAAAGCTTTGCCCGTCAACAGAGATATCATAAAGCCGACCTTGCTACGGTCGTTAGGGAATGCCTGTGGTGCCAATTCCAAAAATATCTCCAACTGGTTAATAAAACCTCTGCATAAGGAGGGTTCGCCATCATATCTTAGGGGTTAGTACTGAGAGGTACAGAGGGATTCTCCGGTGTCGAGACTGGGGGGACCACCGGATTCGGACCAGACTTGTCCAAGTGTACTGTACGTTCAAGTAACGTTTGTAGAGCCAGTGCCAATTGGTCCAGGCGCTGCTCTTGGACATCCATTCTCCAGTGGATGTTCAGAGGATTACTTTCACCCTTACCGTCTGAGGTCATGGCCCTTTCGTACTGTTACGGTTTTTAGGACACTCAGACCAATAAGTGAAAATAAAACACACTTTATTAAAGTGAATAATGACAATTACGCCCTCTAGAGGCGGTAGGTAATACACTGATATTGTAAACTGAGATAATACAAGAAAAATAGTATTATGGACATAAATGCAAATCAGTATGCACTAGGATGATATTGGCCCCAAAGGGGTTAAAGTCCAAATTATAGTCAGTCTCAGATGTGGAAGTTTGACACGCCCTTGATGTTAAATAGGCTGTGCTGTACAGACGATGTTCATCAGGTGCTGAGGAACGAGCTGCCTTGCCAAGGTGGTAGATGATAAGCAGAATGGGTAACAACTTAGCCCCCACGGGCGTAGCTACAGGAACTGCTTTAGTATGTGCAAGTGCGAATAGCCCCTTAGGGCAATATGGAAACCGGCCTGCAATGCAAGAGCTAATAGCCTCCTCAGGTGTAATCGAATGCAGTAATACTAGAGCCAGAGCCTCTAGCCCCCTTGGGCGAAGACCGGATAAGCCAACACTGAAGCCTTTCTGCCAACACTCTGTGTATATGATCTCGTCGGTAACCAACACCGGAGAGCCTTAAGCACCCAAACGTCCCAAACTTTGTGAACACTCTGCAACGTTAGACTAGAGTTGCCGACGGAGAGCGGCCAACTCAGCAGCAGTATCACTTGTAGCGAGGCTCGTACTGGAGATAGAGAGAGTGAATATGAGGCAGCACTGCAAGAGTTAAAATGCACATTTACTCGAGGCTTCAGCGCTACTGCAAGGCTCTGTAGCGTTACTCGAGGCTTCAACGCTACGATCAGGCTCTGCAATGAGAGGAAGGCCCACAGACTACACACAGCTCTGCACTAGAACGAGGCACAGCACTATCGAAGGAATCACCAGGCAAGGCAATGGCACATTCGTGGGCAGCAGGGACTGGAAAATGTCGCGACGGCGACAACTGGAACGCAGGTCACTGGAACAAGCTGGAAGTCGATCTTCGGAGCAGGAAGTCGGCCGGATCGGGTCATACACAGGCAGGAACGTCAAACTAGCCGGGTCAGGATCCAAGGGTGGTCCGCAGACGAGCCGGGTCATACACAGGCAGGAACGTCAAACTAGCCGGGTCAGGATCCAAGGGTGGTCCGCAGACGAGCCGGGTCATACACAGGCAGGAACACTGGAGAATGGTCAGGACAAGCCGAATCGGTACACAGGAACTCAGAATACAGGAACACAGCAAAAGCACTACTGGCTCAGGAACACCACGAAAGGGCAACTGACATAAGAGATAGCCAGGTATAAAAAGGTCATCAGGAGGCGGGTCAATCTCAGTCAGCAAATCAGTGACATCCACAACAGAGAGTGACAGGAATCACAGGTACTGTGATACCCTGTCCATTTCCAGGATTCTGGCCACCCGGACAGCAATTTGATGAGCCACTTCCTCCAGCAAAAACACCATGCACTGCTGAGTGTCGAACAGGAGACCCAGGAAGAGGAGCTGTTGAGATGGAACCAAGTCTGACTTGTCCAGATTCACAATCCAGCCGTGGCGATTGAGTGTCTGTATGCACAATTGCAGCTGCTGGTGAAGGATCTCTGCAGATGAGGCTTTCAGGAGCAGATGGTCCATGTAAGGAGTCACCCTGACTCCATCTCGATGAAGCACAGCTATCAAAGCTCCCAATACCCTCTGAAAGACCTGAGGAGCTGAAGTCAGACCAAAGGGAAGAGCTGAAAACTGAAAGTGGCCTTTGTGACAGGCAATTCTGAGATACCGTCTGCTCTCTGGATGAATAGGGATGTGAAGGTAAGCATCCTGAAGATCCAGGGAGGCAAGAAACTCCCCTGGAGACATTGCTGCTATCACAGAACGCAGAGATTCCTGACGAAAGTGGGAACTCACAACAAAGGAATTGAGATCCTTGAGATCCAGAATAGGACGTGCACCTCCGTCCTTTTTGGCCACAACGAACAGGTTGGAATAGAAGCCTGAACCTGTGTCCTCTGGTGGAACCAATTCCAGGACCTCTTTGTCCAAAAGATCCTGAATAGCGTCGTCGAACAGACGTCTTTTTGTAGGTTCCTGAGAAGGACGAGTAAAATGGAACCGGAAAGGAGGAAGGGAAGAGAAAGGGATCCTGTACCCCTCTGATACCACCTGAACAACCCAAGGGTCCGCCACTGACTCCTCCCAAACCCGGCGAAAGATATGGAGACGTCCACCTACAGCCGGATGCGGACCCTGGTTCGGCGAGTCATGCCGAAGCAGTCTTGGAGGTCTTGGCCTTAGGGGCAACTTTGGGCTTCCAGGACTGTTTGGGCTTGGAGGAGGAGCGCGTGGAAGACGGACCTGTCTGGGGCGTGGAGCGTGTCTCAGTTTGGAAAGAACGAAAGGACCGATTGCGTTTGGCTGGAAACTTTTTCTTGAACACCGATGGCAGAAGAGTACTTTTGCCACCAGTGGCCTCACTAATCATCTCCTTAAGTTCAGATCCAAACAGTAAGGACTCCTGAAAGGGCAAAGAAAGCAAGGCTTTCTTAGATGCAGTGTCAGCAGACCAAATCTTCAACCAAAGAGCACGTCTAGCTACTATGGAGGAGGTAGAGGCCCTCGCCATCATGCGCACAGCATCAAAAGCAGCATCAGCAACATAATTTTGAGCTTCTAACATATTAGCAAGAAGCTGCAACTGCTCAGACACTGAAGCATCCTGGCGAACCGCCTCAGCCAATTGCTCAGTCCAGGCCGCAATGGCCCTATTAACCCACGCCACTGCAAAAGTTGGACGCATGGCAGTGCCAACAGAGGAAAAATGGATTTAAGGCAAATCTCTAACTTTTTGTCCGTCCAATCCTGCAGGGCCGAAGCAGACACAGCTAAGGCAGTAGATTTGGATAACCTAGAAATAGGAGCATCCACTTTAGGAGGATGAACCCATTTTGCCAGTTCAGTCTCAGGGAATGGATAAAGTTTAGCAAACTTTTTGGACACAGAAGAGGATTTTTCAGGGTTCCTCCATGCGTCTGAGACTAAACGGGCAAGGGCAGGGTTAGTAGGAAAACAAACCACAGCCTTTGATGGTTTTTGGAAAACATCAGTTGGATCATGAGTAGATTCCTGAGTCAGAGGAAGGTTGAGCGTAGTAAGTACAGCTCTGATCAAACCCTCAGCCGAAACTTCAGGGTCACATTCATAAGGGTCACCAATGGACCTATTAGATTCAATAACAGTGCCTTCCTCAGCATCAGAATCCTGCAAAAGTTCTTCTTCAGAAGAATCAGACACATCAGGAGCCCCCTGTGGCTTAGGCAGGGAGGTCCTGATTGAGGAGGGGGTCTGCCAGACTTGCAGAGCCCCCTGAACCTGAGAGGGAAAGAGTTGAAGAGTGGATCTGAGATCCCTAGTGGCAGCTTTAAACTCTTTTACCCAAGTTGGCTCAATAGCATGGCTGGGAAGCCCAGGGTTGCTATCCTGACTGTCTGCACATTTTGGGCATAAATGACCTGAAAATTCTCTAGGCAGCCCAGAGTGACAAGAGGAACAAAATGCAATGGGGGAAATGGTCACCCCAGCCTCTTTGGTCTTGGGTCTAGCCCCTGACTCCAGTGGAGTAGACATGCTCACAGCGTCAAATATACACCACTTAATAAAAACCACCCAGTAAAAGTGTTAAAGATTAAAGTTTAACCCCGGAAATGCCTAAAATCGGACTTATCTGGCCAGCGAAGGGTTAATCTGCTGAGAGGAGAGAAGGCTCGTTCCCTGCGTAGTATACTTGCTGAGAAAAACACCACAAAATGGCTGCCGCGACGGTAGCCAATCAGAAAACGAGCGCGAAACAGGCGCTCATGGGAAATGTAGTTTTCCTCAGAAGTACCCCTAAACAGTGCCCGAAGCCCCCCCAAACTCCCAACACACTGAATCTAGCTACCGGATGATAGAGCAGGGGAAGACCAACAAAATGAGCCCTCTCTGAAGTTGCTGTGACAAGCGGTTCCAGAGAAACGTCCCACACTGTGAAATCCCATAGAGAGTAAAGGAGCAATGGCGTCTATGCGGGAAAAAGCGCGCTTAAAGGCGCGGAACACTAAATATTAATAAAGTATACTAAAGGTAAAAGGTACACCAAACACACTTCTAACACATGGAAAACATGAGAGAATAAGGACCCAAAGCTCCAAAACCCAGGGAATACCACAGACATTGCATAAATACAAGCAATATGAATAAAAACACCCTATGAGTGCTGGAGTGCAGAAAGCAAACTCCCAAATACAAGCCCAGAGAAGGGACACTGTGGGGACAAGTGGACCTTCAGCACTCAAAGGGTGGCTCACCTTTCTGCAGGACTTCTGTCTTCAGGTAACCATGTTAAAAGGAGATTAACCAGAGGAAAATCCCCCAGCAGGGAAGCTACTTGACTCAAGCTGTTCCCTCTTCAGGGCATAAGGTCCACCAGAAAATCCTTGGAAGCTGCACTAGCCACTTTGGAGAGGGCAATTCACAGCCACGGTCACCCGCCTAATGGTGGTATTCCATATTTGAAAGAAAACAATAAAAAACTAAAGTTGAATGAGAGATGTTCTCCACCTGGTGTGCACAGCACGCAGGAACAAATCAATCTGGCTTGGCTCTGGCCTGAAGACAGCTTAAGTAGGAGGGGAGGCTCCACCCCCTGCATACATTTGAATGAATGTTCCTGCCTATTAAAGGGGCGGATTGCCTCCCACTGTACCAGTGACCTGTATTGGACGACAGTGAAAAATCAGAGAGATCCGAAGAAACCTCTTGAACTAAGGGAATGTTTAGGGTGGTTAAGGCAACCCTGATCAGGCCGAGGGATCAGGATCAGCCTCAAAGGGGTCCCCAAAAAACTGAGAGGAGCCCACAGCAGAACATTCCTCAACATCCGAATCCACCAAGAGTTCCTCCTCAAAGGAATCTGATATGTCAGGTACTCTCTGCGGTTTCGGCAAGGAAGATCTGACAGAAGTAGGGGTCTGCCAGGAGTGGAAGACCCCCGTAACTGGGATGGAAAGAGTTGCAATGTATACTGGAGGTCTCTAGTAGCAGCTTTGATCACTTGCACCCAAATTGGCTCTAATGCAGGGCTGGAGGTCCCTGGGGGAAACTCAAGGACAGTAGAACTTACTGGGCATAAATGACCTGAAAATTCTATAGGTAACCCTGATTGACATGAGGAGCAATGCGCAATAGGGGCACAGACACCCCAGCGCCCTTAGTCTTAGGCCTGGCCCCAAGCTCTAATGGATTAGACATTCTCACAGTGTCAAAGCGTTTAAAGTATAAGGAATCACCCAAATACAGTGTGCAAGATTAAAAGTTCACCCAAGAAATCACTAAAATGCACTTATCTGGCAGGCGAAGGGTTAATCTGCAGAGGAGAGAAGGTCCAAGGCCTGTGTAGAATACTTGTTCAGGAAAAGCACAAAATGTCTGCCGCAGCAGAAGCCAATCAGAAACTAACGCACGAAGCAAGCAATCATGGGAAAATAGGATTTTAGTCTTACCTGTTAAATCCTTTTCACTTAGTCCATACAGGTCACTGGTACTCTGGGAGGCGTAAGTCCCCTTTAATAGGCAGGAACAACTATGCAAATGATTTGCAAGGGGCGGAGCCTCCCCTCTTACTTAAGCCACCTTCTGGCCAGAGCCACTTAGATTGATTTGAGACCCTAAAACTGACCTCAGGTAAGCAAAAAGAAAGACTCCTGTGAGCATGCCCGAACGGTCTCCCACTGGATGCCACAGGAGAGCCAAGACTGGTCCCTTGACAGGGTGGGAGACCAGTGACCTGTATGGACTAAGTGAAAAGGATTTAACAGGTAAGACTAAAATCCTATTTTCACTGTCGTCCAATACAGGTCACTGGTACTCTGGGATGTACAAACATTGAGCTGATCCAGAGGCGGGAAGTAAGGCAAGGACCAGGCGCGAAGCCCAAGTCACTAGAACTGCTATGACCCAGTTAATAACATAGCCCAAACTGTAAGTGTCAACGGACACCAACCAAGGGAAAAATCCCTGAACTAACACAGCACACGAAACCAGAGCCAACCGGGCTCAACAGTAAGGAAGCACTAAGGATCACAGAGCGGAAGACCTACACAGGCAAGACTGCCTCCAGGACCTTCCTTCCAAAACTGGCATCAGCCGAAGCCAGTACATCAACTCGATAGTGCTTAGAAAAAGTGTGCACAGAGGACCAAGTGGCCGCTCTGCACAGTTGATCAGCAGAAGCTTGATTCTTGTAGGCCCAAGAGGCCCCAATAGATCTGATGGAATGGGCAGTCACCCGGAAGGGAACATGCTTATTCCTCAACTTGTAGGCTTCACGGATAGTAGCCTTAATCCAAGAGGCAATGGTAACTTTGGAAGCCGGTCTCCCTGCCCTAGGCCCCTCAGGAATGACGAATAGAGCGTCAGACTTCCTGATAGACTCGGTGCGATGAACATAAAACTTGAGGCAACGCACCACATCCAACAGATGGAGATCTCTTTCCTTGTCAGATGAAGGATTAGGGCAGAAAGAGGGAACCACAATCTCCTGATTGATGTGAAACTCGGACACAACCTTGGGTAAGAATTCCTTGGTAGTGCGAAGCACAGCCTTATCCTTGTGGAACACCAGGTAAGGAGGTTTACAAGACAAGGCCTGTAACTCTGCTACCCGGCGAACTGAAACAATAGCCAAAAGGAAGGCCATCTTCCAGGTCAAGAGACGTAATGGAATGGAAGCCAAGGATTCAAACGGTGGTCGCTGGAGAACTCCCAGCACCAAGTTGAGGTCCCACTTGGGAGCAGGACTCTTGAAGGCAGGTCGAACATGAGTCACACCTTGGAAGAAAACTTTCACATCAGGAAGGACAGCGATCCTTTCCTGGAAAAACACAGACAAGGCAGAAGTCTGAACTTTGAGGGAACTCAGACTGAGCCCCTTATCCACACCGTCCTGCAAGAAGGCCAGGACAGTGGGAAGATGGAATTCAAGGGATAACTTCTTATCAGAGCACCATGTCACAAAAGTTGACCATATGCGATGATAGATCTTGGAAGACACAGGCTTACGAGCACTGAGCATAGTCGACACCACAGAAGGAGAAAATCCTTTCTTTGCTAGAATCGAGGATTCAACCGCCATGCCATCAAATGGAGAGAGTGAACATCCTCCTTCCACAGATATCCCTGAAGAAGTAGGTCCGGACGGGCAGGAAGCGGGATCGGATCCGTCACTGACATGGCCATCAACTCTGGATACCAGGACTGGCGAGGCCAGTTTGGAGCAATCAGGATGACAGGACAACGCTCCCTCTTCAACTTCTGGATAACTCTGATCAATAGAGGAAGAGGAGGGAAGATGTAAGCCAGGGAGAAGTCCCAAGGGATCGACAAGGCATCCACTGCTAGAGCCAGGGAGTCCCTCAACCGGGAGCAAAACACCGGAACCTTCCTGTTGTGTCTGGTAGCCATCAGGTCCACCACAGGCATCCCCCACCGCTGTGTGAGCATGTGAAACACCTCTGGATGAAGAGCCCATTCTCCGCTGTCGACGGTGTGACGACTGAGGAAGTCTGCCATGACGTTGTCCACGCCTGGGATATGAACTGCAGAGATGACAGGCACGTGATCTTCTGCCCAAGACAAAATATCCTTGACCTCCCACCAGGCGGAACCGCTTCTTGTGCCGCCTTGCCTGTTGATGTAAGCCACCGCCGTGGCGTTGTCGGGCTCCACTCTGATCGGAAGACCGGTCAATTGAGACTCCCAGTGCTTCAGGGCAAGCCGGACAGCTCGAAGTTCCAGAACATTGATGGAGAGCATGGATTCCTCCAGACCCCATTTCCCCTGAGCACTGAAGCGACCCCAGACTGCACCCCAGCCCCGAAGGCTGGCATCCGTTGTGACTGTGGTCCAATGAGGAACTAGAAAGGATCTCCCTTTCAGGAGATGAGAGAGATCTAACCACCAGTGCAGACTCGACTCGACATGAGGAGGAAGAGAAACAGACAGATGTTGATGATCTGGATGATTCTTGCACGTCTGGATCACAAATCTCTGAAGTTCCCTGGAGTGGGCCATGGCAAATGGGACTGCTTCGATCGTGGAAATGAACTTCCCCACTAAAGACGACAACTTCGGTACTGGAATTTCGTCCATGTCCAGAATCCCAGCCACTCTGACGGCTATCTGGTGAGCCACGTCCTCTGGAAGAAACACCATGCAGTGGCGAGTGTCGAACAGGAGACCCAGGAACAGAAGCCTCTGAGATGGAATCAAGTCCGACTTGTCCAGATTCAGGATCCAGCCATGACGGTTCAGGGTGTGCATGCACTTCTGTAATTGCTGATGGAGAAGCTCCGCTGAGGAGGCCTTCAGTAGGAGATCGTCCATGTAGGGGGTCACTCTGATCCCATCCTGATGGAGCACCGCTATCAAGGAGCCTAACACCCTCTGGAAGACCTGAGGGGCTGAAGTCAGCCCAAAGGGGAGCGCTGCAAACTGAAAGTGTCCCCTGTGGCAGGCAATCCTGAGATACCGCCTGCTCTCTAGATGAATAGGGATGTGAAGATAAGCATCCTGAAGGTCCAGGGATGCGAGAAACTCCCCTGGAGACATTGCTGCAATCACAGAACGCAGAGATTCCTGGCGGAAGTGGGAAGTCACCACATAGGCATTGAGATCTTTGAGATCCAAAATGGGACGAGCTCCTCCGTCCTTTTTGGCTACTACAAACAGGTTGGAATAGAATCCTGAACCTGTGTCCCCTTGAGGAACCACCTCCAGGACCTCTTTGTCCAAGAGATCCTGAATAGCGTCGTCGAATAGACGCCTTTTTGTGGGTTCCTGAGAAGGACGAGTAAAATGGAACCGAAAAGGAGGAAGGGAAGAGAAAGGGATCCTGTATCCCTCTGACACCACCTGAAGAACCCATGGGTCCGCCACTGACTCCTCCCAAGTCCGGCGAAAGATGCGGAGACGACCGCCTACAGCCGGATGCGGACCCGGGTTCGGCGAGTCATGCCGAAGAAGTCTTGGAGGTCTTGGCCTTGGGGGCAACTTTGGGCTTCCAGGACTGTTTGGGCTTGGAGGAGGAGCGCGTAGCGGGAGGACCCGTCTGGGCCGAGGAGCGTGTCTCAGTCTGAAAGGAACGAAAGGACCGATTGCGTTTGGCTGGAAACTTTTTCTTAAAGACTGAGGGCAGAAGAGTACTTTTACCGCCAGTAGCCTCACTGATCATTTCTTTGAGTTCAGACCCAAAAAGCAAATTCCCCTGAAAGGGCAAGGAAAGCAAGGCTTTCTTGGAGGCTGTATCAGCAGACCAAATTTTCAGCCAAAGAGCGCGTCTAGCCACCACAGAAGAAGTGGAGGCCCTCGCCATCATGCGCACAGCATCAAAAGCAGCGTCAGCAACATAGTTCTGAGCTTCAGTGATATTAGCAAGGAGCTGCAACTGTTCAGATACTGGCGCATCCTGGCGAACTGCTTCAGTCAGTCGTTCAGTCCAGGCCGCAATGGCTCTATTAACCCAAGCCACAGCAAAGGTTGGGCGCATGGCAGTGCCAATGGAGGCAAAAATAGCTTTAAGAGAAAGCTCTAGCTTTTTATCTGTCCAATCCTGCAGGGCAGAGGCATCAGAGACAGCCAAGGCGGTAGACTTGGATAGTCTAGAAACAGGAGCATCCACCTTGGGAGGATGAACCCATTTTGCCAACTCAGCCTCAGGAAAGGGGTAAAGTTTAGCAAACTTTTTAGAGACAGAGGAAGATCTATCAGGATTCTTCCATGCCTCAGAGACCAGACGGGCAAGAGTAGGGTTAGTTGGAAAACAAACAACTGGTTTAGATGGCTTTTTCTGAAAAACATCAGTAGGATCATACGTGGATTCCTGAGTCAGAGGAAGGTTGAGCGTATTCAGAACCGCTCTGATAAGACCCTCAGCCGAGACTTCAGGGTCACACTCATAGGGGTCCCCAATGGACCTGTTAGATTCAATAACAGTACGTTCCTCAGCATCAGAATTCTGTAAGAGTTCTTCTTCAGAAGAATCAGTGACATCAGGAGCTCCCTGTGGCTTAGGCAGGGAGGTCCTGATGGTAGAGGGGGTCTGCCAGACCTGGAGAGCCCCCTGTATCTGAGAGGGAAAGAGTTGAAGCGTGGATCTGAGATCCCTAGTGGCAGCTTTAAACTCCCTCACCCAAGATGGCTCAATAGCGTGGCTGGAAAGCCCAGGGTTGCTATCTTGACCAGTACAATTAGGGCATAGATCCCCCACATTATCGGTAGACAGCCCAATGTGGCAAGAGGAGCAAAACGCCATGGGGGTAGCAGACCCCCCATCCTCCTTAGACTTGGGTCTAGCCCCTAGCTCCAGTGAAGTAGACATGCTCACAGCGTCAATATACCCCACTAATAACACTATCACCCAGAAGAAGTGTAAATGATTAAAGTTTCACCCCAGAAATGTCTAAATTCGGACTTATCTGGCCAGCGAAGGGTTAATCTGTTGAGGAGAGAGAAGGCTCGGTCCCTGCGTAGTGTACTCGCTTAGGAAAGGTACCACAAAATGGCGGCCGTCATGACAGCCAATCAGAAACGAGCGCGAACCAGGCGCTCATGGGAAATGTAGTTTTTCCCTTACAAGTACCCCAAACAGTGCCCGAAGCCCCCCTGAACACCCCACATACATAAAACACATTTCGGATGATAGAGCAGGAGCCTAGCATTAAAATGAGCCCTCTCTGAAGTTGCTGTGACAAGCGGTTCCAGAGATACGTCCCACACTGTGAATTCTCATAGAGAGTAAAGGAGCCCTTGCGTCTGAGCGGGAAAAAGCCGCGCTTAAAGGCGCGGAACACCATTTTTAACAAAGTTTGAGAAAACATTAAAAAGTGCCCAAACAAGTATGAAACACATAAGAAACATGAGTAAACGAATATCAAAGGCTCCAAAACCCAGAGAATACCACATAAATTGCATAATAACAGTAATAATGCAATAAAAACACCCTATGAGTGCTGGAGTGTATTGAAACTCCCAAATACAAGCCCATCAAAGGGACACTGTGGGGACAAGTGGACCTTCAGCACTCAATGGGTGACTCACCTTTCTTGCAGGACTTCTGTCTTCAGGTGACCATGATAAGGTGGGAAAGAACCAGAGGTAAATTCCCCAGTAGGGGAGCTGCTTAACACAAGCTGTCCCCTCTTCAGGGCATAAGGTCCACAGAAAATCCCTGGAAGCTGCACCAGCCACTTTAAAGAGGGCAATTCACAGCCATGGTCACCCTCCTAATGGTGGTATTCCATATTTGAATAAAAAAATAATAAAACACTAAGATGCATAGATGTTCTCTACCTGATGTGCAAGGCACTCCAGGAACAAATCAATCTAAGTGGCTCTGGCCAGAAGGTGGCTTAAGTAAGAGGGGAGGCTCTGCCCCTTGCAAATCATTTGCATAGTTGTTCCTGCCTATTAAAGGGGACTTACGCCTCCCAGAGTACCAGTGACCTGTATTGGACGACAGTGAAATGTAGTTTTCCTAGAAAAAGTACCCCAACAGTGACCGAAGCCCCCTGAGTGCCCCAACGCACACCAAACATTAACCGTATAATAGAGCAAGGGCAGAGAAACAAAATGAGTCATCTTTGAAGTCGCTACGATGAGCAGTTGCAGAGATATGTCCCAAACTGTACAGTCCCATAGAAGTGAATGGAGCAATAGCGTCTATGCGGTAAAACGTGCCTTAAAGACGAGAACACAAATTTTGAAAAGTTGTAACTGAGAAATAAATGTGCACTAGACATTACTAAAACATGTCACTAGCCCTCCAAAAGATGCTAAACCAGCAGCTAAAGGGTTAAGTTACCACAGAAACTTGCTCCAAAACACCCAACAGACATACAGATAAACCCAATGAGTGCAGGAGTGTGCAATAGGAACTCCAAAGGAAAAAAAACAAGGGGCACTGTGGGACATGTGGACCTGCAGCACTCAAAGGGTTTCTCACCTTTCCTGCAGATCTTCTGTCTTCAGACTACAATGTATTAAGAAGAAGCCACAGTAGGCAACTCCTGGGGAAAGAACTTTAACACAAGATTTTCCCCCCAGGCCTTAAGGTCCACAAAAAGCACCTGGATACTGAGCTAGCCACATATGTCAGCTCCTATCTAGTAGGGGGAATGTGCGCTGCGAGAAACCTACCTTGAAGTAGTAGAAATGACAATGAGATTACTTCGGCAGTCGGTACGCCTGGGAAAGCTCCCTCCACTGCTCTCTTCTATAGGAAGTTGAAGCATAGCCGCGGACCGCATACCAGACTGCCGCAGGAGTGAAGTGTTCCTACTGGCCCCATTCTGAACAATGGCGGCAGGATGCCAAGGCGATCGGAGGGTGGAAGTTGTGTGTGATACTGGCGGATACATTGCAGGCACATGAAGGAGGAGGGGGGTCATTCTGGGCACAGGAAAGCTCCAGCTAGGTGAGGCAGTCCATCATCAAGGTGTTGTGATTTCTGGACAATGGCAAGTCCACTATGAAATCTACAGTAATGTCCTTCCATGGGGCTGAGGGTACCGGTATTGGATGCAGTAAACCAGCTGTCTTAGTATGACGACCTTTGGTTCTAGAACAGGTATCACAGGCGACTACATACAGGTGAATATCGCCTGCCATGCCTGGCCACCAGAACTGGCGTCGGACCAATTCCTTAGTTTGCTGGACACCACCATGGCCTGCAGTGGGTACATCATGAAGCAAATCTATGACTCTGGTTCGCAAGTGAGGAGGCAAATACACCTGCTGGTTTCTGGACAACAAACCGTTTCGAAGACAGAGTGCTTGTTGGGCCATGAAGTCTGGGTCTGCAGTGGTGCTTTGTCTAATGTCCTCTTGCAGAGTTTCAGTCACTAGTAAGAAATGTTCAGTATGGAGGACAGTGTTGGTACTCAGAGAAGGGTGAGGAAGAGGGGTATACCTTTGAGAAAGGGCATCTGCGTTCTAGTTTTTTGACCCTGGCCGGTATGTGATGTGGAGGGAGAAGCGGGCAAAGAAAAATGCCCAGCGGGCTTGTTGGGACGCAGACGTTTAGCTGAATGGACATATTCTAGATTGTGATGGTCCGTTTAGACGGCACCCTCCAAGAGATGTCTCCACTCCTCTAGGGCATTCTTAATGGCCAGTAGTTTTGTCGCCTACATAGTAATTAGTTTCTGCAGAGGACAGCCATCGGGAGTAGTAGGCTATAGGGTGGAGATGTTCTCTTGGTCCAGTTCGTTGGGACAGAACAGCACCCAAAGCGATGTCAGAGGCATCCCCCTCCACAAAAAACGCCCTAAGGGTATCAGGTTGGGCGAGTATGGGAGCCTATGTAAAAGGTTCTTGAGAGAGTCAAAGGCAGTTTGAGCCTCAGGAGACCAGGAGAACCGGTGTTTGCTGCTTGTGAGAGTGATTAGTGGTGTGATGACCTTCGAGAAGCTGCGTATGAAGCGCCTGTAAAAGTTTGCAAACCCCACGAACCATTGCACCTCCTTGACAGTAGTGGGGGTTGGCCATTCAAGACCAGCCGTAATTTTCTGTGGATCCATTGCAATCTTCCCAGCAGAAAACCAAGGAACGCGGTTTCAGAGGCTTCAAATATACACTTCTCCAGTTTAGCAAATAAGGAGTTGACCTGTGGGTCCCAACCCCGTCGGGGGTCGAATGACGATTTGTCAGGGGTTGCCTAAAACCATCAGAAAATATATTTTTTTTGTCAGTTCTAATCTGTAAAACTTGTAATTGTGCAAATTTTTTCCATTATAAAGGAATCCTTACTTTTCCAAGACTGACGCCCAGGTTAGAGTAGTCTGCGCGCCTGCGTCGTCAGTCCCTCCTGGGAGATCGGGACGTTTTATAGTCCGTGTTATTGAAGTGATGAAGGAGCAATGAAAATAATTTTACTGTTAGGGGTCACCACAACTTGGGAAGTTTTATCAAAGGGTCACAGCACTAGAAAGGTTGAGAACCGCTGTCCTTGAGGGTGTCCGAAAACACTAACATCTCATCCAAATAGATGATAACAATGAAGTCAAGTAGGTCTTGGAAGATGTCATTAATAAAATACTGAAATGTAGCAGGCGCATTACAGAGCCAAAAGGGCATGACCAGATATTCGAAGTGTCCGTATCTGGTACGGAAAGTGGTCTTCTATTCATCCCCTTGCCTCATGCACACCAGGTTGTATGCACCGCGCAGATCAATCTTGGTGAAAATAGTCGCCGTCACCAGCTGTTCCATCATTTCTGGGATGAGTGGTTAAGGATACCTATTCTTCACCGTCACTTTATTTAATTCCCGGTAGTGGACACAAGGCCGCAAACCACCGTCTTTTTTTTCAACAAAGAAAATGCCAGCAACGGCTGTGGATGGATGAAGCCTTTCCGCAGACTGTCAGACAAGTACATTTGGAGATGCTGTATTTCAGGCCCAGACAACGGATAATAGGATTTTAGTCTTACCTGTTAAATCCTTTTCACTTAGCCCATACAGGTTACTGGTAACTCTGGGAGGTGTCAGTCCCCTTTAAGTAGGCAGGAACATTCTCTAAATGTATGCAGGGGGGTGGAGCCTCCCTTCCCTCTCAGGCTGCTTCATCCAGTCTGCTTCCAGAATTGTTTGAGAACTAATCAGACTAGATAGTAGAAGGAAAGAAGACTCCTGTGAGCATGCCTCGAAGGACTCCCACGTATTGCCACAGGAGAGCCAAGCATGGTCCCTTGACAGGGTGGGAGACCAGTAACCTGTATGGACTAAGTGAAAAGGATTTAACAGGTAAGACTAAAATCCTATTTTCACTGTCACCCAATACAGGTTACTGGTAACTCTGGGATGTCCAGCCATTGAGTTACCCTGAGGTGGGAAGAAGGCAAGGACGCAAGGCCCCCAAAGTCACCAGGACCTCCATGAACCAACCGGTCAGAGATACCAACTAACCAGATGTGTCAACGGACACCAAGTAGAGGTAAAAACAGACCCCAAGAACTGTTATGCAGCACACTGAACCAGAGCCAATAGGGCTCAACAGTAAGGAAGCACTGAGAACCTCAGAAAAGAAAGATCCTAGACAGGCAAAACTGCCTCCAGGACCTTCCTCCCAAAGCTGGCATCAGCCGAGGCCAGCACATCCACACGGTAGCGCTTCAAGAAGGGGTGCACAGAAGACCAAGTGGCCGCCCAGCACAATTGAGCGGCAGACGCTTGATTCTTGGAGGCCCAAGAGGCCCCAATTGACCTGGTAGAATGGGCTGTAACCCGAAAGGGAACATGCTTCTCCCTCAATTTGTAAGCTTCACGATTAGAAGACTTAATGCAAGATGCAAAAGGTACCCCGGATGCCGGTCTCCCTGCCCTAGGACCCTCAGGAATGACGAACAGGGCATCAGACTTCCTGATGGACTCAGTGCGATGAACATAAAACTTGAGACAACGCACAACATCCAACAAGTGGAGATCCCTCTCCTTGACAGAGGAAGGGTTAGGCAGAAAGAGGGCACCACAATCTCCTGATTGATGTGGAACTCGGAGACCACTTTAGGCAAGGATTCCTTAGAAGTGCGAAGCACAGTCTTATCCTTGAGAAACACCAGATAAGGTGGTTACAGGACAGAGCTTGCAAGTCCGCCACCCGGCGAACTGACACAATAGCCGGAAGAAAGGCCATCTTCCACGACAAAAGGCGCAAAGGAATAGAAGCCAAGGACTCAAAGGGGGAACGCTGGAGAACCCCCAAACCAGATTAAGGTCCCACTGAGGAGCCGGACTCCGAAAGGCAGGGCGCACAGTAGCAACACCCTGGAAGAAACCTCTGACGTCAGGAAGATAGCAATGCGTTTCTGGAAAACGACAGAAAGCGCCGAAGTAAGAACCGTAAGAGAACTCAGACTGAGTCCCTTGCCAACACCGTCCAACCAAAAGGACAAGGCAGTGGGACGATCAAGGTCATGAGACAGATCTCTGTCAGCACACCAAGACACAAATAACGACCGGACACGGTGATAGATCGTGGAAGAAACAGGCTTATGGCACTAAACATAGTAGGAACCACAGCAGAAGAAAACCCTTTCTTCCATAAAATCGAGGATTCAACATACAGGCCTTCAAATTGAGCCGAAGAACATAGTCTTCCACAGATAACCCTGTAGAAGAAGAGCTGGACGAGAGGGGAGCCGAAATGGCTCCACCACAGATAGGGTCATAAACGCCAGATACCAGGGTTGACGATGTCAATCCCGAACAATCAGAATTACCGGACAACGTACCAATTACAATGTCCGTAACACCAATATAAACATAGAGAGAGAGAGAGGGGGGGGAGAGAGAGAGAGAGAGAGAGAGAGAGAGAGAGAGAAGAAAAATGGCCAGAGAGAATGTCCAGGAATGGACATTGTATCAGCAGCAGAGATAGAGTGTCGCTCCACAGAGAGCAAAACGGCGGAACCTTCCTATTGTGTCCCATTGCCATCAGATCCACTGGGGCATTCCCCATCTCAGAACCAGGAGTTGAAACACCTCTGGGTGTAGTTCCCACTCTCCTCTGTCGACTGTGTGACGACGGAGGAAGTCTGCCATGACGTTGTCTACGCCTGGAATGAGCACTGCGGAAATGACCGGAACATGAACCTCTGCCCAGGACAGAATGGCCTTGACCTCTAACCAAGCGGCGAGACGTCTTGTCCCACCCTGTCTGTCGATGTAAGCCACTGCCGTGGCGAAGTCGGACTCCACTCAGACTGGCCCGTCCTCCAGTTGAGACTCCCAGTGATGGAAAGAAGGGACTCCTCCATGGACCACTTCCCCTGAGCACTAAAGCGACCCAGAACAGCTCCCCAGCCCAGGAGGCTGGCATCCGTTGTGACCTCGGTCCAGTAGGGAATCCGGAAGGATCTTCCTTGTAGGAAATTGGAAGGCCCAACCACCACTCCAAGCTCAACTTGACATGAGGGGGGGGGGAATCGATAGCTTTTAATGATCGGTCGGTCCCTGCATGTCCGTATCACAAATCCCTGAAGTTCCCTGGTGTGTACCATGGCAAATGGAACCTCCTCTATCGTGGAGATGAACTGCCCCACCAGAGAAGACAACTTCGGAACCAGTATCCAATAGCGGAATATTTTCATTGAGACCCTTTGAGCAAATTGATGGTTACCTCGTCTGGTAGAAAAATCATGCACCTCTGAGTATCGAACAGAAGACCCAGGTGCAGAGATGGAACAAGGTCAGACTTGACTAAGTTCGCAATCCAACTGTGATGTGAAAGGAATTGAATGCAGGTCTGGACCTGCTGATGAAGAAGGTCCGCAGATAATGGTTGCAAAAGGCAAGTCGTCCATGTACGAAGTCACTCTGATGCCGTCCCGATGGAGGACGGATATCAAGGCCCCCCCAACACCCGCTGGAAAATCTGAGGGCTGATGTCAGACCAATGGTAGAGTAGAAACTGAAAATGACCTCTGGCACAGGCAAACCTCAGATACTGCCTGCTCTCTAGATGGATTGGGATGTGCAGTACGCATCCTGAAGGTCCAGAGAAGCAAGAAACTCCCCCGGAGACATCGCAGCGAATACTGAGAGCAGAGACTCCTGATGATAGTGAGACTTCACTACAAAGGAATTAAGATCTTACAGATCCAAAATAGGGCGGCATCCGCCGTCCCTTTTTTTTTTTTTTTTTTTTGTCACCACAAAGAGGCTTGAATAGAATCCTGAACCCCTGTCCGCAGGGGGTACCTGTTCCAGGATAACCTTGTCCAGAAGAGCCTGAATAGCGTCTTTGAACAGACGGCTTCACTCGACTTCTTGAGGAGAACGAGAAAGATAAAGACGAAAAGGTGGGAGAGAAAAGAAAGGGATCTTATATCCCACAGACACCACCAGAAAAGCCCATGGGTCCGACACTGAATCACCACGGTGTTGGTGAGTCATGCCGAAGCAGTCACAAAGTCATGGGCCTGAATGCGGCCTTGGGCTGCAATTGGTGCATGGGCTTGAAGGAGCAACGCGGAGCAGATGGAACCGCCTGGTTCGTCGTACGTGTCTCAGAGTGAAAGGAACGAAAGGACCGGTTACGCGTAAACGGCAACTTTTTTTTTTTTTTTTTGAAAGACCAAGGGTAGAAGAGTACTCTAACCCCCGAGGCCTCGCTAATTAGTTCCTTAAATTCGGATTTTTTTTTTTTTTTGAAAGCAGTGACAGCAGACCAAATCTTAAGCCAAAGCGCACGCCCAACCACCACAGGAGTAGTGGAGGCCCTTGCCATCATGCGGATGGCATCAAAGGAAGCAGCAGAAACATATTGTTGATCCACAGAGATAATAGCAAGGAGACGTGATCTCTCCAAAGTAGGCGCACCCTGACGGACCGCCATAGTAAGTTGCTCAGTCCAGACTGCAACAGCCAGGATAACCCATGCAACAGCAAAGGCTGGATGCACAGCAGAGCCAATAGAAGTGAAAATGGACTTGAGGGGAACCTCAAGTTACTTATCAGTCCAATCTTGCAGCGCAGAAGCATCAGAAACATGTAAGACAGTAGATTTAGGCAGTCTAGATATGGGTGCGTCCACCTTAGGGGGATGAACCCAATCAGTCATTTCTGTTTCAGAAAAGGGGAAAAGTTTAGCAAACTTTCTAGACACTGAACAGGACTTGTCTGGAGTAGTCCATGCGTCAGAACCAAACAATCAAGAGTTGGGTTAAGAGGAAAATGAGCTAGGGGCTTTGCAGGCACCTGAAAAACATCAGAGGGATCAGAGGGAACCCCCTGAACCGATGGAATGTTGAGAGTGGACAATACAGCCCTGATCAGGCCCTCAGTAGAGGTTTCAGGATCAGCTTCAAATGGGTCACCTAAGAGACCTGGAAGATTCCAAAAGAGCACCAACCTCAACATTCGAATCTAGCAACAATTCTACACATCAGGTGCTCCCTGTGGTTGAGGCAGGGAGGATCTGATAATAGAGGGGGTCTGCCATAATTGAAGTACCCCCTGTATCTGGGATGTAAAGAGCTGTAAAGTGGACCTGAGGTCTCCAGTTGCAGCCTTAAACTCTTGCACCCAATCTGGCTCAATAGCATGGCTGGAAGGCCCTGGGTTGCTGCCAGGAACTTCAGAACCTGCTGGGCAGAAACGACCAGAGAACACTCTAGGTAGCCCTTTGTGACAGGAAGAGCAATGCGCAATGGGGGATACTGATACCCCATCCTCCTTAGTCTTAAGTCTAGCCCCTAGCACCAGCGGTATAGACATTCTCACATTGTCAAAATAACCAACTGTACAATGAATCACCCAATTGTAGTGTATAAGATTGATATTTCACCCCAGAAACGCTAAATATAGACTGTTCTGGCAGGTGAAGGGTCAATCTCCAGAGGAGAAAGGGATTGTCCAAGCGCTGTGTAGGATACTCATTGAGAAAAGTGCCCAAAATGGCTGCCTCGACGGGAGCCAATCAGAAATTAGGCACGAATTAAGCGCTCATGGGAAATGTAGTTTTTCCCAAAAAGTACCCCAAAACAGTGCCCGAAGCCCCCCAACACACTTGAACTATAAACCGGATGATAGAGCAAGGGTAGACAATTAAAATGAGCCCTCTCTGAATTCGCTGTGTGAAGCGGTTACAGAGATACGTCCCAAACAGTGTTAACCCATAGAAAGTAAATGGAGCAATGGCGTCTATGCGGTAAAGCACGCCTTAAAGGCGCAGTACACAATTTTAATAAAAGTTAAACTACAAGTTAAAAACATGAAACGCATGCAGTGAACATGTATGCATATAGAGAAAACACTGATCCAGTATGAAAAGTGCCAGAAAACCCCATTAATCCTGCCAAACCAGCAGAGGAAGGGTTAAGTTACCACAGAAACCTGCTCCAAATACCCACAGACATACATATATACACCCAATGAGTGCCGGAGTGCGCAAAGAGAACTCCCAAATACAAGCCCAATTAAGGGACACTGTGGGACAAGTGGACCTTCAGAACTCAAAGGGTGGCTCACCTTTCCTGCAGATCTTCTGTCTTCAGGTTACCATGTAGTAAGAATTACCTCAGAAGGTAATCCATAGGGAAGCACTTGTAACCAAGATATTCCCCCTTCAGGGCTTAAGGTCCACCAAAAGGCCCTGGACACTGAGCTAGCCACTTTGGAGAGGGCATTTGTCAGTAAAGGTAACCTGCCTAATGGTGGTATTCCATATTTGACAGAAAAATAAAAAAGAAACTAAAACTGACGAGATGTTCTCCACCTGGTGTTTTCACACACAGGAACAAAATTCTGGAAGCAGACAGGATGAAGCAGCCTGAGAGGGAAGGGAGGCTCCACCCCCCTGCATACATTTAGAGAATGTTCCTGCCTACTGAAAGGGGACTGACGCCTCCCAGAGTTACCAGTAACCTGTATTGGACGACAGTGAAATATCCGGCCGTATGGGATAGGAGCCCCAGGGAGGAGATCGATTGGGCAATCATACGGGTGGTGAGGTGGAAAGATATCAGCCCCCTTTTTGTCAAAAACATCTTGGTAACTACGATAGTGGGGTGGCAGAAGCGTACCAGATGCAGAGATGGGGGCACAGACGAGACGGTGAGGAGACCGGAGACAGATGGATTGACAGACATCAGATGTGAAGGACACAGTACCGGTAGTCCAGCTGATAGCCGGATTATGTCATTTTAACCATGGAAGCCCCAGAATCACAGGAAATAATAGTAATGGCAAAACGCTGAAGAGAAGGACTTCCTGATGGAGTGGACCGCAGCAGACCCGTAAAAAGGCTTCGTGTGTAATGGGGCCCAAGTGGTGTGTCCGTCCATCTGCCATCTGGACGTTCAGATTGTGCGACTTCGGTTGAACAAGAATACATAGACGTGAGATAAGGATGGAGTCGATGATAGCAGGCAGGAGGTGGGATTGTTCATTCCACTGCAGATAAATGGAGAGAGATAAATGAGGGGATACAGAACACCAAGAGGAACCAAAAACAAGAACGGATATAGGTGGCTTACCTCCCAAAAAGCGTGAGTTGTCCGGAGAGCGGGATTTGTGCAGGCAGGAACGCAACAGAGGACCATAACCGCCGCAAAACAGGCACAGGTTGAGCTGTCGGCGCTCAGCATCAGACAGAGGCCCAAGAACTAGGCCCAATTGTATAGGTTCGTCTGGTACTGTTTCCCGGGATGCAGCCGTTGCACGGGAAGATGGAGAAGAGGAACGACGTACCAAAACAGTTCTTTAACCACGACGTTCGTGCAAACGTCGGTCTATCTGAATGGTCAAGAGGATGAGGTCCTCCAGGTCAGAAGGGATCCCCACACGGGCAAGCTCATCCTTAAGACTATCGGATAAGCCCAACCGGTACTGGTCCAGGATAGCCGCCTTGTTCCAACCTGTTTCGGTAGACAGACATTGAAATTCGGAGATGTAGTCTTCTACAGGGAGACTGTCTTTACTCAGACTACGTAGAGCGGCTTGGCATGAGGATTGGAGAAGAGGACCTTCGTATAGGGCATCCATTGCCTGATGGAAGGCAAACCAAGATGTGAGGAGAGGACTGTTGGTATGCAGCATGATCACAGTCCATGTCTTCACCTAATCATCAGAATATATATGAGGTTGCAGGGAGAAAAGCAGATCACAGGCTGTGATGAATCCCTTGTAAGTGCTGCGTTCACCATGGAATTTATCAGGCATGGCTACCCTAGGTTCAGGAACAGCAGTGGCGACCAGGTTAGGATTGCCTGCTTGAGGTCCTGTCTGCATGTCTTGCAGGCGTTGCTGCAACGTGGCTTGATTGGTTTGCAGGTCATGTACTGAAGCCACTAAAGAGGATATTTGATTCCCCAGGGCAGTTATGGCCTCTACTAATCCTGTGGTATCCATAAGTGGCTCTGTTATACTGTCAGCTCCTATCTAGCAGGGGGAATGTGCGATGCGAGAAACCTACCTCGAAGTAGTAGAGACTACAACGAGAAACAGCAAGCAGCTCAGATTTGTTCTAAATATGAGGAACACAACCCCAGCAGGAGAGGGGAAGGCTGAAGACCAATATGCAAGAAGACAAGGCCCAACACAGTAGATATATATATAATATATAATAAAGGGGTACCTGGGATCCACAGGGAGCAAACAAGAGCAGAGTCCGGTATCCAGGCGAATGGTCAGGGCAGGCGAGAGAGCAGCAGAGTCTGGTATCCAGGCCAAGGGTCAGGGCAGGCAGAGAGCAGCAGTGTCCGTATATGGAAGCCAAGGGTCAGAACACTAAGGAAACACAACCGTACAGGAAGACTCAAAAGACAACAGCGCACCGGCATAACCGCGATGCCCCGTTATGTAGTGCCAGAAGCGGACGTCATCATAACCCGATGCGGTGGAACGTGAGGACGCCGACGCCTAGCAATGCCCCGTGGACGAGAACTGCCCAGACGCCTCTGAAGCCAACAACATATGAGGGCATTGTCAGTTATGGTAATCCGCCTAACAGAAAAATAAAGCATTTGCTAAAACTATAGCAGAACTGTTCTCTTGCCTGTATCTTCATCCAAGGAACAAATCTTACTGGAGCTGCTTGGCTAGCAGCAGCCCAGGAGGGAAGGTAGGCTCCACCCCCTGCATTCACTTCTAGAATTGTTCCTGCCTACTTATAGGGGCAGATTGCCTACCCAAAGTTACCAGTAACCTGTATTGGACAACAGAGAAAAGTAACTTTTTGGAGATTTGTGCATTCTCATATTTTTCTGTCCCTAGATAAAAAAATAAAAAATTACTTTTCAAAACTAATTAACATTCATAAATTCAACCCCCATCGTCTTTTCTCTACCTTTGACTCCCTCCTCTGCCCTCCATCTGCCTCCCTCTTAAACTCCATCCAGCCACAAGACTTTGCTGACGTCTTCAAAGCCAAGGTGGGCTCCATCCAGGATAATATCCCACCTTTTATATCCCCTCCTATCCTCCCTCATTCCCCTCCTGGCACTCTGGACTCTTTTTCACTAGCCAAGGACAAGGAATTGACTAACCTGCTATCCTCCTCTCCCGCCACTACATGCACACTTGATCCGCTCCCCTCTCAACTCATCCAGTCCTTCTCCCCCACATAAATCCCTATCCTATTAATCCCTCTAGCTATTGACCAGTTTCTCTCCTGCCTTTTACCTCTAAGTTCTTGGAACGCCTAGCCTACTCCCGCCTGCTTGACTTCCTTAACATGCACGGCCTGCTCGACCCTTTACAATCTGTATTTCACTCTGCTCACGCCACTGAAACTGCTCTCACAAGATTGGTCAATAATCTTCACATTGCCAAATCATAAGGTCACTATTCAATCCTTATCCTGCTTGATCTCTCAGCTGCTTTTGACACTGTTGATCATGCTCTCCTCCTCCAAATTCTTCACTCCTTAGGAATCCATAACTTAGCACTGGACTGGCTATCCTCTTATCTATCTATCTATCCGATCCTTCAGTGTCTCCTCTGCCACTTCTTCCTCCTCTCCCGTCCACCTCTCTTTTGGTATTCCTCAAGGTTTTGTTCTAGGACTGCTTCTGTTCTCTCTTTACTTGGTGATCTTATTAACTCATTTGGTCTCAATTATCACCTCTATGCAGATGACACCCATACTTATTTATCTACACCTCACCGGACTCCTGATATTCAATCTAAAGTCACAGATTACCTCTCGGTCTATCTCAGACTGGATGGTTCATTGACAACTCAAGCTCAAAATGTCTAAAATGGAGCTAATCCTCATCCCACCTAGGCCTGGTCCAGTAGCGCTCTTCCAGGTGACTGTAAATGGCACTACCTTAAATCCAGTATCAGAAGCATGGTGTCTTGGGGTGATAATTGCCACGTCTCTCTCATTCACGCCTCATATTAACGCCATCGCTATATCCTATTTCTCTTGCGTAACATTTCCAAAATCTGTCCGTCCTCTGTTCCTCCGCAGCTAAATTCTTATACAAAGCACTCACGTTTTCCCACATGGACTACTGCAACCTTTTTCTGTTGGGCATTCCTGCCTCCCAACTCCATCCACTTCAGTCCATACAGAATGCTGCAGCACAAATTACTCTCTTGTCATATAGGTTTGTCCCTGCCCCGCTCTTCCTTAAATCTCTCCAATGGTTGCCTATGAAGCTCCGGATAGCTTACAAAATCTTGCTTCTCTCATTCAAGACCCTTCTCTCCTCTACAGTTTCTTACATTTCCACTCTGTTTCCTGCTATACCCCATCCTGCCACTTACGATCAGTCAATAATGGTCTTCTCTTAGCTCCTTTTGTGTCTACAGCTCTCTCATGTATCAAACCATTTTACACTCATTACCCCTTATCTATGGAACACTCTACCTCCCACCCTACGCCACTGCACCTCTCATAGTTCTCAAGTCACGCTTGAAACGACACTGCCTGAATAAAACTTCAACTTGCTAGAAGGCACTGACATTGTACAACTAATGCTCTTATAAAGGATTTACTTTATATTTGTGTCCCCTATCATCCCCAGAACTCTATCACTGTATTCAGCACTTGACCCTTATGTACTCTGTGTGTCTCCCATTGCCATTTTATATTGTAAGCTTTCGGGCAGGGACTTCACATCCAATGTTTCACTTTAAAGCTTTAAAATGTAAAGTGATGCGTACACTTGTGGTGCTATATATAAATAAATATATTCATTCACTCAATCTAAATAAGCAGCCACCTTTAGAAATATAGAATGCAAGGAAAATGAGAGGGATTGATTGACTGCATAATAGGCAAGAACACCACATTCCAGTGGGTACCAGGCAATAAAAGGGACATAAAAGATAGGACTATACCACTCAGATGGTTAACTTACAAGTCTTCGGACTCCCATGTTTAACCCCTTAGCGACCCTTGACGTACCAGGACCGTCAAGGGTAAATGTGCTCCAAGGACCCTTGACGGTCCCGGTACGTCAAGGGTTAAACTCTTCCATCACGGCCGCACGGAGCGTTGGAAGAGCGCAGGCTGCTTCTTACTAAGTGTCCCGGTATCGGGACACTTAGTAACAAGCAGTAGAAACATTGTTGCAACATGCGATTCGCTTCAAAAGCGAATCACATGTTGCAAAACCTGAATGACAGGGACTGTATTTGTAAATACTGTCCCTGTCAGATCTCTCTGCCTCACTCCACCTTGCAACCTGCTGAGGTGGAGAGAGACAGAGAGACATGGTGTTCCAGTAAAAAAAAAAAATAAAAAAAAAAAAAAAATAAATATATATATATATATATATATATATATATATATATATATATATATATATATATATATCTAGTTGAAGAGCCCGTTACACGGGCCACAGTGCCACTGGCAGTCGGTCGCGGGGCAGTCACACACAGTAGAGACTGCCCATGCTGCGGCTGATACAGTGCCAGCCGGTCGTGGTGCAGTCATGCTCAGTAGAGACTGCCCGCGCTGCGGCTGATGCAGAGCGGGAAGCTCCTTCGGAGCTCCCCGCTCTGTATCAGCCTTGTTACTGGCAGTCTCTACTGCGTATGACTGCAGCACACGCAGCAGTCTCTACTGTTCATGATTGTGGCGTTACACATGTTTGGGGGGAAATCCTAAAGTGGAGCACTGGAACATAGCCCAAAATGAGTAATGGCACCAGTTAACCAAGATGTGAAAATTCAATATTTGTTCAATATTGGGCCCCGTAGCTCCCCCAAACCTTGAGAAACCTATGCATATGGGGTATTGCCATACTCAGAAGAAGGAACTGAACACTAAACAATGCATTTTTTAAAATCTTCACCTATTGTGTGCTTGAAATTCACATCAACATTGAAGTGCAAGTGTGAAAAACGCTGTTTTTTTAACTTACGTCAAGATTTACGAGCGATTGGTGGTAAAATGGCTGCGTAAAAAAATTGAAAACATACATAAAATGAAAGCCTGGGGTGTCTACTTTCCAAAAATATATACTTTTGGGGGGAAATCTTCGAGTGGAGCACTGTTACACAGCCCCAAATGAGACATGGCACCAGTGATGCAAGCTGTGAAAATTCAAAGTGTGAAACTGGAAACGTGCATGTTCCAATTTGGGCCCCGTAGCTCTCTCAAACCTTGAGAAACCTATGCATATGGGGTATTGCCGTACTCAGAAGAAGGAGCTGAACACTAAACAATGCATTTTTAAAAATCTTCACCTATCATGTGCTTGATATCAACAGTAGTATTGAAATGTAAGTGTGAAAACTGCAAAAAAAAAACCAAAAATATTACCACAATTTTTGAAAAATATTTCCGGGAAAAATAGCTGCGTGAAAAACTCCAAAATTCTCCTGATTATTTACCTTATGTCGTGTAGTTTTCCAGAAACATACACCTTTCTGGGATATTTTTGGTTCTGGCACCGTCAACTAAGCTACTGGGCTCACATGCAAATTGTTGAAAAATCACAAGTTGGAAATAATGGCATCCATCTTGTAACATTTACCTTGTAAATGTGAGGAAGGGATTGAAATACTAGGCATATGGGGTACTCTTATATTCAGGAGAAGCAAATTAATATATTTAGGGGTATTTTTTTATCATGAACTAATTGTATGCAAATCCTGACAGGAAAATATAAGCAAAATGTTTTTTTTAATTTTTTTGCTCTTTTTTTCTATTTTAATCAAATTAAATGATGAGGTATTCATATAAATTGTGGTATCATAAGAAAGCCCTACTTGTGCTTAAAAAAACAGTATTGTATTGTATTGGCTCAGTCTCTTTAATTGGTCTACATGTACCAGTAGTCATTCAGACATATCCTGTTGGTAGCTTTAGAGAACCACAGTTGGCTACCACTGTACTGGATCCTAATCAACCCTCCACTATTCTCTCTGTAATCCTGGAAATTGAACTGGTTAATTTATTAAATCCACAAATTCAACTATAATCTGAGGGACAGACATTCTATGGCACTTTGCTGATCAGACCCCAATAGAATTGCTGAGAGAACCTGGGTCTGAAGAAATGGGCCTGAGCTAACACATGCTTGCTCAGTTAACATCTGCACACTGAATAAAAAACTAGAGTCTACTAGTTATTGTAATCTGCTCAACCACTACAGAATAGGAGCATTTTATATATTATTCATACTGTTTACTGGCTATACAACCTCGTTGACATGCATGTGTGTGACAGAGAATATGTATGACAATTCTTGGTAAAAGAGGATATTAGTCTTACCTGTTAAATCCTTTTCTCTTCGTCCATACAGGTTACTGGTAACTCTGGGTAGGCGATCCACCCCTTTAAGTAGGCAGGAACAATTCTAGAAACGTATGCAGGGGGTGAAGCCTACCTTCCCTCCTTGACTGCAGATAGCCAACCAGCTCCAGAAAGATTTGTGACACTATTGACTAGATAGTAGAAGGGAAAGAAGACTCCTGTGAGCATGACCCCGAAGGACCCCCACAGGAGAGCCAAGCATGGTCCCTTGACACGGTGGGAGACAAGTAACCTGTATGGACTAAGAGAAAAGGATTTAACAGGTAAGACTAAAATCCTATTTTCTCGGTCGTCTATTACAGCTTACTGGTGACTCTGGGATGTCCAACCATTGAGTTTCCCAGAGGCGGGAAATAAGGAAAGGACCAGGCACAAGGCCCCAAAAGTCACCAAAGCAGGAATGAACCATCAGGTCAGAGATAGCCCAACAAAACAATGAAGTGTCAACGGACACTGAACAGGGGTAACAACACCCCAACTGTTACACAGCACACTGAACTAGAGCCAACGGGGCTCAAAAGTGAAGGAAGCACCAAGAACTGAATAAAATCCTAGACAGGCAAGACTGCCTCCAGGATTTTCATCCCAAAGCTGGCGTCAGCTGATGCCTGGCTGAGAACCCGCTTCTGTTACCGACTGTATCTGGCTGAGAACCCACTCCGTTGCTGACCTGGCCTGGCTGAGAACCTGCTTCCATTACCGAGTATATCTGGCTGAGAACCCGCTTCCGTTTACTCTGTGCTGGATTGAGTATCCGTTCCATGTCTGACTTTCCTGGCTACCAGTTACTCTGTGGGCTGCCTTGTCTCAGAGTGCCGTACGTTTCCAGCATACCACTTGTGGTCTCCGCTTTGCTCTCGCTTTACCTGGTGGTTGCTGTTACGTTAGTGGGTTGCGCCGCGTGGCTCTATATTTCTGTCGACCGTTAGCTAGGCGTTTGTGCTATAGCTTCTCTCCATACTGCCGTTGGCGGAGTGCACAATCGAAGTACCGGTATAGTGTTCTATCACTGACCGTGTTACTCTGATCTCTCAGTGTCTGCCTTTCATACCTCACTGGGCTCACTCCCTTTGGGAGTTGCAGTATATCTGGGCATTTCCTTGACCCTTTGCATACCTGGACGTTCCAGGTAGAATGTGGCATATTCCCTCTGCAGGAGCCTCGGGCTCAAGAGCCAGCATTGTGTTTACCATACTCATTAGAGGGGACACTGGTTGTCTATATTTCTATACTTTCTGTGCTGCGATCCACCCCTAGCGTTCTAGGGTCTTCCTGGGAGAGTTACCTTGGTCTGTTGCTATCCGATGCCAGGGTCAGTATTGCCTCAATCCTTGGGTTCTGTACCGCCCAGGCATCTGGGTTTTGCCAGTATTGTAGCCTCGCTCCTTGGGTTCTGTGCCTCCCAGGTGTCTGGGTTGTGCCAGCAGTATTGCCTCGCTCCTCTGGGTCGTGCCAGTCACCTTCATCTGGACCATCTGGACTGAGGAAGTCTGCCATGACGTTGTCTACTCCAGGAATGTGCACTGCGGATATGACAGGAACATGTTCTTCTGTCCAGGACAAAATAACCTTGATCTCTAATCAAGAAGCGAGACTTCTTGTTCTGCCCTGCTTGTTGATGTAAGCCACGGCCGTGGCATTGTCGGGCTGGATCTGGACTGGGCATTCTTCCAGCTGGGGTGTCCAATGGTGAAAGGCATGAAATATCGCCCGAAGCTCCAACACATTGATGGGAAGAAAGATTCCTCCGGTGACCATCCACCCTGAGCACTCAGGCAACCCAGGACTGCTCCCCAGCCGGAGAGGCTGGCATCCGTTGTCACCGTGGTCCAGAAGGATACCACGAAGGATTTGCCCTTCAGCAGACTGGAGAGGTCAGCTTCTTGGCTGGAACTGGATCGTGAGCCAGAACAGCAGAAACCCTGTGGGCGATCTGGTGAGCCACCTTGTCCGTGACAAACAACATGCTCTGCTGAATGTCGAAGAAAAGGCCCAGGAAGACCAGACGCTGGGATGGGACAAGATCTAACTTGTTCATATTGATGATCTACCCGTGATGGGTGAGAGCATGAATGCAGTCCTGAACCTGCTAATGAAGAAGTTCCGCAGAAGGGGCATTCAGAAAGCAGGTCGTCCATGTATGGAGTAACTCTGATGCCATCCCAATGGAGGACGGACACTAAGGCTCCCAGGACACGGTTGAAGACTTGAGGAGCTGTAGTCAGACCAAAGGGAAGAGCTGAAAACTGAAAGGGCCCTTGGTCACAGGCAAATCTGACATACTGCCGACTCTCTGGATGAATGGCTATGTGTAGATATGCGTCCTGAATATCCAGAGAGGCAAGGAATTCCCCTGGGGGCATAGCAGCAATCACCGTCCTTAGGGAGTCCTGGTGATAACGAGTCTTGATCACAAAGGAACTGAGATCCTTCAAATCCAAAATGGGATGTCAGTCGCCATCCTTCTTGGATACCACAAAGAGGTTTGAGTAAAAACCCATACCTCTGTCCCGAATTGGAACAGGTTCTAGAACATCCTTGTCCAGAAGGGCAATTGAACAGACGGCGTTTCTCTACGCCCTGGGGTGTATGAGAGGGGAAAAACCGAAAGGGAGAAAGAGAGGAGAAAGGGATCCTGTACTCTTCCGCCACCACCAGTAAAACCCACGGGTCCGCCACTGAATCCTCCCAGACGCTGTGGTGGTGATGCAGACGGCCACCCACAGCCGAGTGGGGACCTGGGTTCGGTGAGTCATGCCGAAGAAGGCTTGGAAGCCTTAGGCTTGGAGGAGACCTTGGGCTTCCATTGCTGTTTGGGCTTGGAGGAGGAACGCAGAGCTGAGGGAACCTCCTGGTTCGCTGGACGTGACTCAGTCTGGAAGGAACGAAAAAGCCGATTATGCTTTCGAGACATCCTCTTCCTGGGGACCATAGGCAGAAGGGTACTCTTGCCCCCTGTAGCCTCACTAATCAGATCCGAAAGATCTGGCCCAAACAAAGAGGTGCCTTGAAAAAGACAATGAGAGCAAAGCTTTCTTGGAAGCAGTGACAGCAGACCAGATCTTGAGCCAAAGAGCTCGTCTGGCAACCACAGACATGGTGGAAACCTTTACCACCAAACGGATGGCATCAAATAAGGCAGCAGTGCTGGGCCTCAGAAATGTTGGCAAGAAGCTGCAAAATATCCGAATTAGGAGCACCCTGACAAACAGCCAGGGTGAGCTGTTCAGTCCAGACCGCAATGGCCCGGTTCACCCATGCCGCAGCGAAAGCTGGACACATGGCAGTACCAGCAGTGGCAAAAGTGGACTTGAGGGAGACCTCAAGTTTCTTGTCAGTCCAGTCTTTCAGAGCGGAAGCATCAGCAACTGGCAAGGTAGTGGAGACAGGAGCATCCACTTTGGGGGGATGAACTCACAGAGCAAGTGCCGCCTCAGAGAAGGCGTAAAGCTTGGCAAATTTCTTGGAAACAGTAGGTTTCCTGTCCGGAGACTTACACTCATCAGACACAAGGCGGTTAAGAGTGGGGTTAGGTGGAAAACAAGTATAGGGCCTTTTAGGCTCCTGAAATACATCAGAGGGATCCGAAGAAACCTCCTGAACTAAGGGAATGTTTAGGGTAGTTAAGACAGCTCTGCTCAAGCCCGCAGCTGAGGGATCAGGATCAGTCTCAAAGGGGTCCCCAAAAAACTGAGAGAAGCCCACAGCAGAACATTCATCAACGTCCGAATCCACCAACAGTTCCTCCTCAGAGGAATCGGATATGTCAGGTACTCCCTGCGGTTTTGGCAGGGAAGATCTGATGGAAGAAGGGGTCTGCCAGGAGTGGAAGACCCCCTGTAACTGGGATGGAAAGAGTTGCAATGTAGACTGGAGGTCTCTAGTAGCAGCCTTGAACTCTTGCACCCAAACTGGCTCTAATGCATGGCTTGAGGACCCTGGGAGAGACTCAGGGACATCAGAACACGTTGGGCATAAATGACCTGAGAATTCTCTAGGTAACCCTGAATTACATGAGAAGCAATGCTCAATAGAGGACACAGAGACCCCAGCGTCCTTAGTCTTAGGCCTGGTCCAAAGCTCTAATGGATTAGACATTCTCACAGTGTCAAAACATTTAAAGTATAAGGAATCACCCAAATACAGTGTGTAAGATTAAAAGTTCACCCCAGAAATCGCTAAAATGCACTTATCAGGCAGGAGAAGGGTTAATCTGCAGAGGAGAGAAGTAGAGTCCAAGCCCTGCGTAGGATACTCATTCAGGAAAAGGCACAAAATGTCTGCCGCGGCGGGAGCCAATCAAACTAGCGCGTGTAGCAAGCGCTCATAGGAAATATAGTTTTCCCAGAAAAGGTACCCCAACAGTGCCCGAAGCCCCCTGAGCCTCCAACACACAAAGTGTTAACCGGATGACAGACAATTAAAATGAGCCATCTCGGAAGTCTCTACGATGAGCAGTTGCAGAGATATGTCCCAAACTGTACAGTCCCACAGAAATGAATGGAGCAATGGCGTCTATGCGGTAAATGACAAATTTTGCAAAGTTGAAACTGTGAATTAAAATTACATGAATCATCACTAGAACATATTTGCAAACCCAAAAAAGACACTGAGTCTAGTAGGGAAAGTGCCAATAAACTCCAAAAAGATGCAAAACCAGCAGCTAAAGGGTTAAGTTACCACAGAAACTTGCTCCAAAACACGACATACAGATAAACCCAATAAGTGCAGGAGTGTGCAATAGGAACTCCAAAGGAAACCCCCTGTGCGGAGGGGCACTGTGGGACATGTGGACCTGCAGCACTCAAAGGGTTGTTCACCTTTCCTGCAGATATTATGTATTCAGATTGCCATATATTAATAAGAAGCCTCAGTGGGCAACTCCTGAGGAAAGAACTTGAACCCAATATTTTTCCCCCAGGGCTTAAGGTCCACAAAAAGCACCTGGATACTGAGCTAGCCATATCTAAGGGCATTGTCAGTTATGGTAATTCACCTAATGGTGGTATTCCATATCTAACAGAAAAATAAAAAATTAGCTAAAACTATAACAGAACTGTTCTCTTTCCTGTGTCGTCACCAAGGAACAAATCTTACTGGAGCTGATTGGGTAGCCGCAGCCAAGGAGGGAAGGTAGGCTCCACCCCCTGCATTCACTTCTAGATTTGTTCCTGCCTACTTAAAGGGGCAGATCACCTACCCAATGTTACCAGTAACCTGTATTGGACGACAGAGAAATAAACCCTTTATTTAAAAAGAGTGACCTCACCATTGCTCAATTTTGTGTCTGATAAATTAATCAATTCTTTTCTTATGGTTCTTGGTTCAATGGATAGATCGCTTGAATTTTTGCTCTTTTTAACTTCTCTACAACCTCTAAATTTGCCTCTTCCTCTCTTTTTCTCCTCATTTGTCCTACATTCTTGGAGTTCTCCCACATTTATTGAATGGGATTTTTAATTTTAAAGGTGGACCTCTGATTTTTTTCCAAAAAAGGAGAGGAGGTAGGAGAGGAGGATAAATTAGCCAAATTAGGCATGAAACCTGCTTGATCAGGGCCTACCAGAGTGTGCAATAAAGGGTTAGTCTGTTAGCCAAGATCTTGGCGAAAAAAATTAACGTCTGTATTAAGAAGGGAAATAGGTCTATAGCTGCTGCAAAGGGACGGGTACTTGTCTTTGTTGAGAACAGTGGCATGCGATAATAGAGAGTTGGATGGCTATGGAGAGCCAGAGGTGGTGATGATTAAAGGTGATGGTAAGGTGGGGGGGGGGCTAGGTGATCCCAGAAGCGTTTATAGTAGATGGTGGTGAAACCGTCTGGGCCTGGGCATTTACTGAGGTGAGAGGGGTTGAGGGCTTAAAGGGCATTCAGGATCTGAGATGGAGAAGTCAGAAAGATGGGGAATGTTAGCTTGCCTCAGGAATAAGTTACTCAGAGAGCCTAGGTCACCTGGGAGAGAGTAGGGGAATGATGCTCAGATCATAAAGATCACAGTAATAAGTGCAAAAAGCATCAGCTATGTCAGAATAGGATTGTGCCAGTTTGCCATTCGAGGTTTTGACGTGAAATATGTGACTTGGATCTGTCACTTTGGACCAAATGAGCAAGGGTTTTGTCACACTTGTTGCCTTGGAGAAAGTTGCTGTAATTATACAACATGAAAGATTTAAAGATTTGACTCTGTAGCAGCGCTGAGAGGGAAGCCCTAGCGGAAGAAAGATCAGCCAAGGTGGCAGGGTTGGGGATTGATTCTAGACTATAAACCTGATCGTTAAGAGTGACTAGAGCATCGAGGCAAAGTTATTTTGCCATGCCCCCAAGAAGATGAAGAGGCCTCTGATTTAGCACTTGTGTACTTCCCAAATATGGGGAGGAGACACATCAGCGGTGATACTGGTGCAAAGTATAAGCCTCGAAATCTTGCAGAAGAGAAGAGATTAAGGATGGTGAATATGGCAAAAAAAAAAAAAAAACACAACTAAGGGAAGTGGGGATATGGTCCAAAGTAGTGGTAGAGCCAATATCTGCATGGACAGCCATATTGAGATGGAATTGGATGAGAAAAAGGTAGTAAAGTCTAGAGTAAGTGCCGTGAGGATAAGAGAAAAAGGTATAGTCCCCTATGAGTGGGGAAGAGAGTCCCCCAAACGTTCACAACAGTAAGCTTGCAAGACTTTTGGCAACAGAAAAGGAATGTTGAGGGCAGGGAGGGGAGCAATCAAGGTGGTCAGAGTGTAATGTTAAAATCTCCTCCCATTAGGAGACGGGTATGGAAGGAGTCTAAAGAGTGTGGGCATCAGTGAAGAAGGAGAGGGAGGTGGGGGTAGATAATGACGAGTGTGAACTGCTGACCAAAGAGCGTGACCTTACGAAAAAGGTATCAGCCATGAGGGTCTGTTAAAACATCAGTTGTGGACCAGGGTAAATCCCTATAAATTAAAACAGACACTCAGTTTTTCTTTAATCTGAGCAGAATCTAGCAAACTGAGGGAAATTGTTGTGATTTGAGGGAGATTCTAACTAGTGCAGCAAAGTGAGTTTCCTGAAGGAGGACTATCCATGAATCTAGGTGAATGAGCTCTCTCGTAAACATGGAGAGTTTGATATGGCTATTATCCCCTTTAACATTGTAGGATGTCACTTTAACTTGCATGGTGGAGATGTGTCATGAGGGTGGAGGTTAAAGTGAATAAGTTCGGACCCAGAGAATGCCCTCTCTTTCTTCCAGTCGGAGAAGAAAGAAAAAAAAAAAAAAAAAAAGAAGAAGAAGGGCATAGAGGGTCAAGGATAGGGGAGCAGGAAAGAAGAAAAAACTCATGTCGCACTTGTCGGTGTGTGTGCCAGCAGAGTGAAGTGTTGAGAAGTTTGGCAGGTTCCACCTCTGGGGACAAGTGGAAGAAAGGTGGGAGTCTCCCAAGAAATAGGGAAAGTCCAACTGCTTGACAGATCATGGGGAGTTGGTGGGGCAAGTGAAAAGTAGATGTAGTCCCAACCAGTTAGGTGGTAGGAGGAAACTGTAGAACTCAGAGATGGGGGCACTAGTATGAGGTGTGAGGGGGGGATGAGGGGGGGAAGGTGACAGAAGAAGGATTCATCTGGCAATGGGCGGGAGCAAGGGGTCAAGTGAGAGAGTAAGGTATAAGTCTTGAGGACCATCAACCATCATAGATGGTCTGAAGGACAGGAAAGGTGCATCATCAGACAGCACAGTAGAAGGGACCTGCTTTCGTGGAGGGCATTCTTGTGGGAAAGGAAGGGCGTGTTAGGAGAGGATTAAGGGAGGAATGTGGAGAAACCAGATTGGAGGAGAAGGAAGTTCACTAGTGGGGGGTAGAACAGGGAGAAAGGCGAGGAGGTGGGGATGAAGGGAAGGCATCACCATGGGCAAGGAAGATTGGGTAAATGTGAGTAAGGGAAGGCCAGAGCAACTGGTCAAGGGGTCAGCAGCATTGACCAGGGTACATATGATGAAAGTGTGTGGCGAAAAAACATTGTAACTGCACCATGAGAGCAAATCTAGCACAGTGAAAGCCTGAGCAGATAATAGCCACAGTTCACAGGGAGATCATATGGCAGGCCGTTGCATAAGACTAGGCTAGGAGGAACGTAGGGCGTAGGCAAAGGTCATGCGAATGATGTGGCTAACAGTATGGATACTGGTGTATGGGAGTGGAGCCAGTGGTAAGTGTAGAGGAAGGCTAAGGCTGCTGGCATGAACAATGTCAAAACAGAGGCATATATAGGAGATAAAACTGGTAATGATATGAACACTAATAACCCATATATGAGATAAGGATGTGAGGGTCATTCATGGAGAGGTAAGCCAAGACATCCGTTGGGGTACATACTACAGCAATGGAGGGTCAAGCCATGGGCACAAACATTCAATAGTGAAGGGACCGGGACTAAATTTAGGATAAGGTCTGTAGGACTGCGGGGGAAGGTCTCTGGGAGAGAAAGAGGGGTGGGAGTGAAGGTGAAGATCGGGAAGGGTAGTAAGCTGAGGGATTATGGAGACAGGCTTGACTCTGCAACCCCTGTGGTGTGTAAACAGAGCAATGCATCAAATTGCAAAGGAAAAATGAAAGTCATAGCATGCAAAGCATACTGGCAAGGGTAAGAAAGGGAACTGAAGGATAATAAGAAAAATAAAAAAATGACATATACATTTTCTGAAAGGGAAGTACCATAGGCACAAAGAAGGAATGTTGGAAGACACAGATAGTCCAATTCCTATCCTTTGGGTCATTGTGAGCAGCTCCCCGGGCTCCCTCACTGCAGCACCGACCCTGACACAGGGTATCGGTGCTGGCATCAGCCACATTTGCGCGAGTACAAGTACTCGCGCAAATGCTGGTATCGGCACCGATACCAGAATCGGTATCGGTGCAACCCTACTTTTTTTGGGGGACATTACTGTCCCTTTATGCTTGGTATCCTACAGCTCTTTTGAGGCAGCAGTAATGTCGATCAAATACAGATAAGGGTTAAACAGGAGACCCAATTAGGTTGCATATCTTCGCATAAATAGATAAATAATAATATTAAAGTTGAAAACTTTACACAATACTAGATAGACATGCTACTTCATAATAAAGAATGAATTTAAATAATCAATTAAGCATATCTATGCAAAAATATATATAATTTAAGAAAAATATACTGTATATAAAGTGTAATCAGCAATGATATAAAGGAGTGAACACCGATTAAAATAGATATACAGTAACTCAACAGCCAATAGAACAACACAGTATTATCAGCGCAGACAGGGGTAACCTTACATATGCGTGTCCAGAGGTTTTAAATAAGAATAACCAAACACAGCAGCACAGACAATTGTAATCCTTAGAATTAATTAAAATACAGTTGTCAGCTACATATACGAATACCTCTGCCCAGAAACTGTATAAACTATGCTAAATAAGGTTTAAGGGATGTTGTCATGTGAGTAGGCTTTAATATTAAACCAAGTCCTATGATAATCTCTTTGTACCATATATACAATATAAATACATTTAGAAAAAACTATTTAGATAAATATTTATTTAGCTACTGATTTCAATACAGCATATCTTCTGGATAAAACTTATAAATTGCATTTATTATTGTCAATAATAGATTATATCAAGAATACACTTAGAATTAAATCTAAAAATATATATGTCTAGAAAGTACCACAAAACTTCATGCAACATATACCATAAACATGACAATAGCAATCATATATAAACACCTACGCAGTACTCCTAGAGTTAATCCACAATTAAAAAGTATATCTGGTGGCTTCTTTTGTCTAGTGAGAGTTTAAAGTGTTAGTAATGTCTGAAAAAAACTTTCTTGCATTTAGAAGAGCTTAAAAAGCTGATCTAAATGCAAAAAAACGTATCTCTCAAACCGCTATGGTTTAAGAGATACGGGCGTTTAAGGTTTGATTTCTCCTACTGACAGATGTAAAGCTGTCAGCAGGAGATCCGTGTCGGTCGACACGCTGGCGCTTGAGAAGTGCCGGGATCTCGTTACTTACACGGAATCCCTTCATTGGAATGGTCTAAAATGTGTGCCTCAACACTAGGCACACGTTTTAGACAATTCCAATGAAGGGATTCCGTGTAAGTAACGAGATCCCGGCACTTCTCAAGCGCCAGCGTGTCGACCGACACGAATCTCCTGCTGACAGCTTTACAGCTGTCAGTAGGAGAAATCAAACCTTAAACACCTGTATCTCTTAAACCATAGCGGTTTGAGAGATACGTTTTTTTGCATTTAGATCAGCTTTTTAAGCTCTTCTAAATGCAAGAAAGTTTTTTTTAGACATTACTAACACTTTAAAAGAAACTTTCACTTTACAAAAGTTAGGCCCTAACACACGTCACAAATAAATCCTTTGAAACACACACCAAATAGACAAACAGCAGTTGGAGGGTTATTAAAAGAATTCAAAGAATTCCCCAGATCAATTATCTAAAATAACCTTTCCAGAAACACAATATATTATTCTGGAAGTATCAATTATTATATTAATATATAAACAAGGCTGTATAGATCTAACCGTGTTCAACTATTTCTACAATTTTCTGGATATAAATTGTAATCTAGTAATTAATTCTGATTAATTCCAGAATAAACTAAAGCCAAATATAGCTTATGATATGTTTTGCTGCATACAGCTGGCCAGGACAATATTTAGCAAAACTATATAAAATATTTTCCTCAAATATAAAGGAAATATATATATGATTCTGAAATTTTGCAGAATTAAAATAAAGCAAATTTAGTTACCAGACAATAAGTGTAATTTTCTTAGAGATTCTTTGGATATTGCTTCAAGGAAATTAGGAAACAAACAAAAAATCAGGAAGCCAAGAGCACCTCTCTACAAAAACTTTAAAGGGATAGTAATACTTCATTTTAACGTTTATTTTGTAGGCATTAAAAAACATGAAGAATAATATAAGTCTTATCTCTCAAAGCTTTATGGTTTAAGAGATATTTACAAGCAAAGTTTCCCCTCCTGCCCCTTTACCTAGTGTAAGCCATCTCTTCTCAGATGTGGAATCTGGTTGTAAGACCAGACAGATAACAGGGGACATTCTTCTTCCTATGAAAACAATGAAAACCCTGCCCCCCTTGACAAGTTTTTCAGGTTTTTCCCTTATCTTAATTGAAGATTGTCCCTCTCTGCAGTCTACCTGGGTACCTTCCTTCTGCTCTGGCTGAGCAGTGTTACATCAGTAAAAGGGGCAGGAGGGGGACACTTTTTCATTTAATTACTCTTGAACTACAACTCTGACAGAATTTAAATAACACTCTCCAAAGTCCAAATAGTATGATGATTAATTAGAGCTGCTTTAATTGTGAAACATTACTATCCCTTTAACTTTTAAAGTAAAAGTTTCTTTTCAGAAAAAACAGCCCAACCTCCTCTGATAGGATAAGAGCCATCTCATTATAATGTGATGTCAGAATATTTTATCTGATGTTTTTCTGACTGGCTACTCTAAATTTCTCATTTTACTAAGTCGTCATACAGTCTACTAGAAATAATCCATGAACCCAGAAGACTTTGAAAAATTCGCTGCATTTTTAGAGTGGGTTGTTAAATTCAGGAGTTGACATAATTCAATTATGCACTACTTGGATGATTTTCTTTTCGTGGGCCCAGGCGAGTCATTGGTCTGTGGTTCCTTGCTAGAAATGTTCCATAACGTTGCAGATGAGTTTGGGATCCCTTTGGCTCATGAAAAGACTGTTTGTCCAACAACAGAATTTATTTTTCTGGGTGTAAAAATTGATTCTGTGAAAATGGAATTTAGACTTCCCAGCGATAAAGTTTGCAAGCTAAGGCAACAAATTAGTTACTTGAGAAAATGTAAGAAAGTTACTTTAAAGGGATAGTAATGTTTCATAATAAAAGCAGCTCTAATTAATCATCATAGTATTTGGACTTTGGAGAGTGTTATTTCAGTTCTGTCAGAGTTGTAGTTCAGGAGTAATTCAATGACAAAGTTTCCCCCTCCTGCCCCTTTTACTTATGTAACACTGCTCAGCCAAAGCAGAAGGGAGGTGCCCAGGTAGATTGCATAGAGGGACAATCTTCAATTAAGATAAGGGAAAAACCTGAAAAGCTTGTCAAGGGGGCAGGGCTTTCATTGTTTTCATATAAAGAAGATTGTCCCCTTCTGTTATCTGTCTGGTCTATGGACTGCATTCCACATCTGTGAAGAGATGGCTTACACTAGTTAAAAGGGGCGGGGAGGGGAAACTTTGCTTGTGAATATCTCTTAAACCATAAAGGTTTGAGAGATAAGACTTATATCGTTCTTCATGTTTTTTTAATGCCTACAAAACAAAATAAAGTTAAAACAAAGTATTACTATCCCTTTAAGTTATACATTAGGTTTGTTAAATTTTACAACCAGGGTGTTCCCAACAGGGAGAGTTTGTTTTCAAGGAGAATGGCAGCAGCTACTTCGGGTCGGAAATCTCCCCATTGCCATGTGAGAATTACAAATAGTATGAATGAGGATATTGCAGTCTGGGAATTGTTTATGACTCTATATAATGGTAGGACTTTGTTTCAAGAGAAAATGGTTTTCAATTCAGACTTAAATTTGTTCACTGATGCAGCACGTTTAGGAGGATTTGGTGCCTACTGGGAAAAACAAATAGTCTGCACAGGAATTGCCTGAAAATCTTTAGGTTTCGTAGAGAATTTAACTTTGTTAGAGCTGTTTCTAATTATTGTCGCAGTTGACTTATGGGGTCAGCATTTCTCAAACAAAAGAATTATAATTTATTGTGATAATATGAGTGCGGTTCAAGTGTTTAACAATCTATCTCCTAAGTCAGGTGAGGTGGTTGCTTTGTTAAGGTATCTAGTATTAAAATGTTTGTCATTTAACATCTGACTAAGATTAAAGTATATTCCTATGAGAATGTTTTGGCTGACAGTCTCTCTCAACTCCAGTTTGAGAGCTTTTTTCAGCTGTTACCGACAGAAGAACAAGGACATCCTTGCCCTCAGCATTTGTGGGAATTAATTTAGGTGATATGAGTAATTTTATTTGTAATTCAGCAGCAAAAGCAGCTTGGGCAGGGTATGTTTCTGCCTGGAATGATTGGTTTGAGTGGACTACCAATGGTAACTTAGATCCATTGTATTATGTTGATAGGAATTATCTGTTATATGTGAAAGAACTGATTTGGTGCAGATTATCTGGCTCTTCATTAAAGGGATAGTAATACTTCGTTTGAACTTTATTTTATTTTGTAGGCATTAAAAAAACATAAAGAATGATATAAGTCTTATCTCTCAAACCTTTATGGTTTAAGAGATATTCACAAGCAAAGTATCCCCCTCACACCCCTTTTACTGATGTAACACTTTTCAGCCAGGGCAGAAGGGAGGTGCCCAGGTAGACTGCAGAGAGGGACAATCTTCAATTAAGATAAGGGAAAAACCTGAAAAGCTTGTCAAGGGGGGCAGGGATTTCATTGTTTTCATAGGAATAAGAGTGTCCCCTTCTGTTATCTGTCCAGTCTATGGACTGCATTCCACATCTGAGAAGAGATTGTTTACAGTAGGTAAAAGGGGCGGGAGGGGGAAACTTTACTTGTGAATATCTCATAAACCATAAAGGTTTGAGAGATAAGACTTATATCATTCTTCATGTTTTTTTAATGCCTACAAAATAAAATAAAGTTAAACGAAGTATTACTATCCCTTTAAAGAAGCGCTTAAGTGTTAAATTCTTTATCCGCTTGTTAGGTTTTAATGCTTGTTCACATTGTTTCCTGGTTAAATAATTAAAGGTTATTGCAGAAATAAGCCAAGCGTGATTAATAGGCATTAATAGGCACCCTATTTCAGCGCCGTTGTTACAGGATTTATTGAAGGTGTGTCATCTGGCTAGATGTGTGTATAAATAACTATGAAACAGTTTTCTTTGAGGCGTTTTTTATGCTGGCATGCTTTGAGGCTTTTCGTGCCAGTGAAATAATGGATAGGAACAAGTCAGTTAATAGTATACTATTGTTTCAACATGTTAAAGGGATAGTAATACTTATTACTAATCCCTATATCAAAGGCATATTAAAAATAAATGTATTGCCCCCAGTATCATCTCTCAAACCTTAATTGTTTGAGAGATACTCGCTCCTAAAGTTGCCCTCTCCCTCCCCCTTCCCCATAGTCAGCATTCTAGCTGACTGCAGGGAGGCCTGTTGTACGATTTTCAGGCATCTCTGCAGCACAGCCGCAATCGCGTTAATAAAAAAGAAATATTTCACTGAAACGATCTTCTACGTGTGCTTAGTTTGCAAGCAAACGTAGAAGACCGTTTTAGTGAAAGATTTTTTTTTTTTTTATTAAAGCGATTGCCGCTCTGCTGCAGAGCCTCCTGATGATCATAAGACCGGATTTCCCTTCAGTCAGCTACAACGCTGACTTCTGGGAAGGGGGAGGGAGAGGGCAACTTTAGGAGCGATTATCTCTCAAACAATAAAGATTTAAGAGATGATACTGGGGGCAATACATTTATTTTTAATATGACTTAAAGGGATAGTAATACTTAATTATTACTAATCCCTATATTAACCCCTTAAAGACCAGCCATGCATGCACACAGCCGTCACTTAAGGACCATGGACCTTTTTTTTTTTCTTGAATCCGATTCTGGACTCCCCGAACGGCGTGCAGCCACAGGGGGGCCCGGAATTCCATGATGGTCCAGGACTGTTATGGGTCCTTAACGGAAAACAAGCCATGATGGTCCAGGACCGTCATGGGTCCTCAAGGGGTTAAAGGTTTCAGATACTTTTGTTTCTGTTTTTATTCAGAGATCTAAGACAGATCAGCAAGGGAAGGGTGAATGGATACATATCAAGGCACTGTCAGGGTCTGTACTTTGTCCAGTTAATAATCTGATAGCGTTCATGAGGATGGCATTCCAGTATCTAAATATCAATTTAATAGAATGTTTTCATTTTGTATGGTGAGATTAGGTTTTGGGGGCTACAGGTCTTCTTTCCATTCTTTTCGAACAGAGGCAGCTACTGAGGCTTTTACGTTAGGAGCATCAGAAGAGGTAATTTAGATTTTATATCCATCCTCAGCTGTTGGATACTGCCATGGTGTGAATAACAATATAATATTTTACAGGTTCCAGGCCTTCTGAAATATGGATAACTAGTTGAACAGCCCGTTACACGGGCCACAGTGCCTCTTGCAGCCGGTCGCGGGGCATTCACACGCAGTGGAGACTGCCCGCGCCTCGGCTGATACAGAGCTGGATGCTCCTTCGGAGCGCCCAGCTCTGTATCAGCCGTGGCGCGGGCAGTCTCTACTGCGCATGACTGCCGCACACGCAGCAGTGTCTACTGAGCATGTCGGGCGTTACACACAACTTAGCGAATTATTATATAGGATTGGACACTTCTATGTCTATTGGGCTTGGAAAAGGGCTTTGGTGCATATGTATAAGGAGAATTTGGGTTTTGATACTAATATTTGTAGAATATGGTGGCATGGGAAAAGGGGTATGAAATGGAGTCAGATTGAAGGGGACTTAGTGTTACGGTTTTAGATGAACAAAGACAGATTGGTAAGGTTAAAATACTTTATTGAAAAGAGCATATACTGAAGAAGGCCCAGGGGACCATAAGGCAGAGCACACAGAAACAAATGATACACGGTAGCTGCAGGAATGCAATGTTAGAATACTTTAGACTGGCACAACTGAATGTAAAGTTCGTGGATTGGTGCTGGCAACCCATAGGGAAGCTGACCAGGTGAGCGTACACAGGAGGAGTACGGAAAACAGGACTGGCACTACCCAGACGCCTGGGTGCCAAAACCCTGAGGAACGAGGCAACTCTGACCCAGGCTGCAGGAACTGAAACTGGCTCTGTCCAGACATCTGGACACCAAGACCTTGGAACGAGGAAACTCAGACCCAGACTGTATGGAACGAAACTGGCACAGTGGAGGCTAGAACCAAGTACGGTCTCTAAATACCGGGCAGCCGTGGAGTAGCCATCTCCCCTCAGGAAGGGTAAAGACCAAGGTAGCTGCTAAATACAGACCCTAGAACGCTAGGGGTGGATCAAGACAACAGTAGGTAGCTGTCAAACAGCTAATGGCCCTTAGCCTGCAGTATGGATAGTATAACGCTGTCTCTAGCGATGGAAATGCCCAGAGCAGTGGTAAGCCCTACCTGGTCACTCCAGGTACACGCAGGGTTAAAGGTAACACCTAACCAAACAGAGTAACTCCCAGAGGGTGTGAGCACAGTGTAGCAGGTATTAAGGCCCAGAGGGAGATCAGAGTAACACAGTCAGAGTAGAACTCCGGTACTGGTACTTTGAATGTGCACACCGCTAGCAGCGGTTAAGGAGCAGCTTAAGCCCAAGCTTAGCCTTTGGTCGACAAGGAACAGAGCCACGTTGCGCAACACTGCCAGTAACGGATGCCCAGAATAATAATAGCCACCAGGGGTCGCTCTGACACAGCCGGGTCCGATAGGCACCGGAGCCCGTTAAGCGGAATAGGGATACCGCAACGGAATGGAACAGCGCCCCTACTGGTCGGCAATGGAACCGTTCTAAGCCAGAATACAGTTAGTACCAGAGCGGGTCTTCAGCCAGGATACAGCCAGCACAGGAATGGTTAACAGCCACAGTGCGGTCAGCAACGGAGCGGGTATCAGCCAGAATACAGTCAGCAACGGAGCGGGTATCAGCCAGGATACAGTCAGCAACGGAGTGGGGTCTCCTCCAGGAACGATCAGCGACAAAGCGGAATCTTCAGCCAGAATACAGTCAGCAACGGAGCGGGTTCTCATCTACGGATGGTCATCGACGGAGCAGGATCTTCAGCAAGAATACGAGTCAGCAACGGAGCGGGTTCTCAGCCAGATTACGAGTCAGCAACGGAGCGGGTTCTCAGCCAGAATAAGATCAGCAACTGAGCGTGAAACAGGAACTCAGGAACAAACTCTTAGTCAGGCAGGCCAGGTCACACACACAGAGTAGTAATCGCAGGAGGAACACATGAAATGTACACCACGAAAGGGCGCCTAAGAGAGGACATCCCAGGGTATATAAAGGCAAGCCAGGAGAGGCAATTAAGACCAGCCAATCAGGAAGCTGCAAAGGATAATAATGTTGCCGCTATGCAACAGGATCACAGGGCACCGTGATAGTACCCCCCTCTCAACGACCCCCTCCCCTCGGAGGCGGACCAGGCTTCGAGGGAAATTTGGCATGGAACTGACGTAACAAAACTGGAGCATGAATGTCAGTATGCTTGACCCATGAACGTTCCTCTGGGCCATACCCTTTCCAATGAACCAGGTACTGAAGTTGCCCCCGCACCCTGCGTGAGTCCACAATGCTTTGAACCTCATATTCGTCATGGTCCTGGATGCGCACCGGAGCCGGCACCACTGGAGCAGAGGTATAGCGGTTACAGACAAGAGGCTTAAGTAAGGATACATGAAAAACATTGTGGATTCGCATATTAGTGGGGAGGTCCAAAGCATAGGAAACGGGATTGACTCTCCTGAGGACTTTGAATGGACCAATAAACCGTGGGGCGAACTTGTGACAGGGAGTTTGTAAGTTCAAATTCTTAGATGAAAGCCACACACGGTCCCCAACCTGAAATACCGGAGCTGGCGACCTCCTGCTGTTGGCATGGAGCCTGTAGCGCTGAAAGGACTCACGTAATGAATTCTGCACCTGTGCCCAGGTGGAATGAAGCTGTCTGAGGTGTTCATCAAGGGCTGGCATCTGCTGTGCCTGAAATGCATCTGGAAGCAAGGATGGTTGGTACCCATAATTGATAAGAAATGTGGAGCTTCCGGAGGAATTATTGATCGCACAGTTTCTAGCAAACTCTGCCCAAGGCAGCAATTCAGCCCAATCATCGTAATGATTGGATACAAAGCATTGGATAAATTGTTCGAGCCCCTGGTTAGAGCGTTCAGCAGCTCCATTAGTCTGAGTATGGTAAGCAGACAAATACGACAACTGGATACCCATTTGGCCACAAAATGCCCTCCAAAATCTGGAAATGAATTGGCTGCCCCGGTCTGATACCAACACCTGAGGTACTCCATGGAGTCTGAATACCTCACGAGCGAACACAACAGCCAATTCCTGAGCAAAAGGCAACCCGGGAAAGGGCACAAAATGGGCCATTTTAGAGAATCTGTCTACCACCATCAATATGTACGTGTACCCCTTTGAGGCCGGTAATTCACCCAGAAAGTCAATAGACACATGTGACCATGGGTGATCACCATTAGGAACCGGTTGTAATAAGCCCACTGGCAGGTGCCTGGGAACTTTGAAATGGGTACAAACAGCACAAGCAGCCGTAAAGTCAGCACAATATGCCGTTAATGTGGGCCACCAGAAAATACGTGATAATGACCAAATTAATTGATCTCTGCCCACATAGCCAGCTTCCCCTGAAGCATGATACGTTTCGAGGAGTCTTGCCCGAAAGGGTTCAGCTACAAAACATTTGCCCATGGGTTTCTCCGGGGGAGATTCAGTCTGCGTAGCCAAGATCTCTTGACCCAAAGGAGAGGTGATGCTAGTCCCTAGAGTGGCCAGGATGTGATCTTGAGGAATAATGGGTAAGGGTAGTTCCTCCGACTCTAATTCAGGACCATGCTGACTGGACAGCGCATCAGCTCTTACATTCTTAGAACAGGGTAAATAGGAAACAATGAAATTGAACCGAGAAAGAAAGAGGGCCCATCTGGCCTGTCTAGGAGACAATCTTTTGGCTTCCGAGAGGTACAACAAATTGTTGTGATCGGTTAGGATTAAAGATGAGCGAGCACCCCGATGCTCGGGTGCTCGGGTGCTCTGACCGAGCACCCCCTGATGCTCGAGTGCTCGGCCGAGCACCCGAGCCCCATTCAAATGAATGGGAGCACTCGAGCATTAAACCAGGCACCCCCTGCTCTGATGAGCGGAGGGTGCCTGGTCAATGTCCCCCTTCATCTCCGCTATGCCCCTCTTCCACAATGTCCCCCTTCATCTCCTATGCCATAGCGGAGATGAAGGGGGACATTGTGGACTCTATGCCCCTCTTCCACAATGTCACCCTTCATCTCCGCTATGCCCCTCTTCCACAATGTCCCCCTTCATCTCCTCTATGGCATAGGAGATGAAGGGGGACATTGTGGAAGAGGGGCATAGCGGAGATGAAGGGGCACATTGTGGAAGACGGGCATAGCGGAGATGAAGGGGGACATTGTGGAAGAGGGGCATAGAGTCTATGCCCCTCTTCCATAATGTCCCCCTTCATCTCCGCAATGCCCCCTTCATCTCCGCAATGCCCCCGTACCTCCATTCCCTGGTGGTCCAGCGGAGCATCTTCGGATCTGTGCCTCTTCCGGCACAGATCCTCTTCACCCGAGCATGTCGGGCGAGCACATGGCGGTACTCGTACGAGTACCGCCATGTGCAGAGCAGAGCGATGCTCGAGCCGATCCGAGCATCGGCCGAGCACGCTCGCTCAACACTAGTTAGGATTAGAATCAGTACCCTGGTACCTTTTAACAAGTGACTCCATTCGCGAAAGGCCAAGATAATAGCCAATAATTCCCGGTCACCGATCTCATACACCGATTGCCCCTTAGTTAATTTCTTGGAAAAGAAACCACATGGCTTTTGTGGCTGACCCAGACCAGACCTCTGAGACAGGACTGCCCCTACACCAGTATCGGACGCATCTACTTCTAGTGTAAATGACAGGTCCACCTTGGGGTGCGACAGGAATGGTGCAGAGGCAAATGCTGCTTTGAGTGCCTCGAATGCCTCCTCAGCCTCTTTAGACCATTCAGATGCTTTAGCGCCCTTATGTGTCAGGTCTGTAAGGGGTTTAACAATTCTGGAAAAGTCACAAATAAATTTACGATAATAGTTGGCGAAGCCAATAAACCTTTGAATAGCTTTTAGGCCCTTAGGACGCGGCCAATGAAGTACTGCCAACAACTTCTCATTGTCCATGGAAATACCTTGACTTGAAATAACGTAATCCAGGAATGCTACCCTGGATCTATGAAACTCACATTTGTCGAGCTTACAAAATAATTTATTCTCCCTTAGTCTTTGAAGTACGGTAGCTACATGCAAACGATGGGTCTCTAAATTGGGAGAATAAATTAATACGTCACCTAGATAGACGACTAGACAGGACTGCAACAAGTCGCGGAGAACATTAATCAGTTCCTGGAATACTGCTGGGGCATTGCACAACCCAAATGGCATCACTAATTACTCGTAATGCCCATTGAGAGTATTAAAAGCGGTTTTCCACTCATCACCCTCCTTGATACAGATAAGGCTATAGGCAGCTCTTAAGTCCAATTTCGTGAAGATTGTCACCCCCTTGAGGCAATCAAACAGTTCGGTGATGAGTGGAATCGGGTAGGCACTCTTGACCATCAATTTATTAAGGCCCCTATAATCAATATATGGCCTTAATTCTCCAGACTTCTTTTTAACAAAAAAAAATCCAGCCCCTGCGGGCGAGGATGATCTGCGGATGATGCCCCTCTCTAATGCATCCGAGATATACTCCTCCATGGCCACATTCTCCTCACAGGAGAGAGGATACGTTCTGCCCCTGGGAGGGACAGCACCAGGTGCAATATTAATGGCACAGTCATACGCCCTGTGTGATGGCAAGGTGCCAGCCTCTCCTTTACTAAACACATCGCTGAAGGAATGGTATTCAGGCGGTAAGGGGGAAGAGGTACAGAATATTCTCTTAGGTTGTTGCAGGCAGTGATTATTACAATGCACGGACCACTCCATGATCTCGCAGGAATTCCAGTTAATTCTGGGATTATGTGTCCTTAACTAAGGGAACCCCAAAATAACCCCATAATGGGGTGACTGAATAATTTGAAAGGACAGAAACAAATGATACAAGGTAGCTGCAGGAATGCAATGTTAGAATACTTTAGACTGGCACAACTGAAAGTAAAGTTTGTGGATTGGTGCTGGCAACCTGTAGAGAAGCTGACCAGGTGAGCGTACACAGGAGGAGTATGGAAAACAGAACTGGCACTACCCAGACGCCTGGGTACCAAAACCCTGAGGAACAAGGCAACTCTGACCCAGGCTGCAGGAACTGAAACTGGCTCTGTCCAGACGCCTGGACACCAAGACCTTGGAATGAGGAAACTCAAACCCAGACTGTATGGAACGAAACTGGCACAGTGGAGGCTAGAACCGAGTACGGTCTCCAAATACCGGGCAGCCGTGGAGTAGCCGTCTCCCCTCAGGAAGGGTAAAGACCAAGGTAGCTGCTAGATATAGACCCTAGAACGCTAGGGGTGGATCAAGGCAACAGTAGGTAGCTGTCAAACAGCTAATGGCCCTTAACCTGCAGTATGGATAGTATAACGCTGTCTCTAGCGATGGAAATGCCCAGAGCAGTGGTAAGCCCTACCTGGTCACTCCAGGTACACGCAGGGTTAAAGGTAACACCCAACCAAACAGAGTAACTCCCAGAGGGAGTGAGCACAGCATAGCAGGTATTAAGGCCCAGAGGGAGATCAGAGTAACACAGTCAGAGTAGAACTCCGGTACTGGTACTCTGAATGTGCACACCGCTAGCAGAGGTTAAGGAGCAGCTTAAGCCCAAGCTTAGCCTTTGGTCGACAAGGAACAGAGCCACGTGGCGCAACACTGCCAGTAACGGATGCCCAGAATAATAATAGCCACCAGGGGTCGCTCTGACACAGGCGGGTCCGGTAGATACCCGTTTATGTTGGATATGGGAATTTAATCTAAAGCCATTAGACAGAACCAGCAGAAGCTGAACAGAATGCGCTCAGAATACTTTCAAAAGTTGGGAGGTTTGTCATATAGGTATACTGATTTGGAAGATGGTAGAAATGGCATGTATAGGACAGAGGGTGTACATCTTTCTGATGTAAGACTAGATATTTTTAATATTGGTTTACAGTCTCTGATTGAACTGGCGCTTTGTGTAGTGGGCAGGCTCAGCCCTTGTTATAGGTAACAAGGGCTGGCTGTGGAGGGTTTATAAGTGATTTTATTATAATATATTTAGGCTTCTGGTTGTTAGGGTGGAGTCACATATATATCATTTTGCTTTGGTTACATGTTGGCTTATCAGGCTGGTAAGATTTTGTGGTTTATTTAAATGGTTGATGTTTTAAAAATAAAATATTATTCTGTTTTTTATTTAATAAATTGCTGCTACCTTTCCACAGTTTTCAAGTTGTTGTGTCTGTTTATTATCATTACTAGTAAGTACTTTAAGGGTACGAGTGCAACCATTCAGACTCCATGAAAGGGGACCGGTATACAATTAAGAGGGACCCCATGGAGCTGGGGGTTGTTGCTAGTATTTTTGTGAAGCCATTAATTTGGGGAGATATTCTTTTAATTCCTAGTGTTAGGATTCTATTTATAGCATAAGAATCTTCTGGATTATTTCCTGCCTGACAGCGCTATTAGCTACACGGCTAATTGCCTCGCTCTGGGTAGCTCTGTTTGAGCGGGAAGGTGGGGTATATATACTCTGGTTCTGCTCTTTACCTCAGTTTGGCTATAATAATATACATTAATAAATTAAAAAATAATAAATAAGAGTGATAAGGTATTTGAGTTATAAGTTGTTTTATAGAAAAAAGATGGTACCGTGATAGACAGTGGAGTAGATAGGATTCAGTGTAGCAAAAAACTCACATGAGTGGTATAAAGGTGACACCTTTTAAAGGGTTAGTAATGTCTAAAAAAACTTTTTTTGCATTTAGAAGAGCTTAAAAAGCTCTTCTAAATGCAAAAAAACGTATCTCTTAAACCGCTATGGTTTAAGAGATACGGGCGTTTAAAGTTTGATTTCTCCTACTGACAGCTGTAAAGCTGTCAGCAGGAGATCCGTGTCGGTCGACACTGTGGCGCTTGAGAAGTGCCGAGATCTTGTTACTTACATGGAATCTCTTCATTGGAATGGTCTAAAACGTGTGTCTGGTGTTCAGACACACGTTTTAGACCATTCCAATGAAGGGATTCCATGTAAGTAAGGAGATCTCGGCACTTCTCAAGCGCCAGCGTGTCGACCGACACGGATCTCCTGCTGACAGCTTTACAGCTGTCAGTAGGAGAAATCAAACTTTAAACACCCGTATCTCTTAAACCATAGCGGTTTAAGAGATACGTTTTTTTGCATTTAGAAGAGCTTTTTAAGCTCTTCTAAATGCAAAAAAGTTTTTTTTATACATTACTAACCCTTTAAGGGCTAACTGAGGACATAACAAGTGCAAGCTTTCAGGACACTAAGGGCCCTTCTTCACCAATGCCTGAAGAAGGGACCTTAGTGTCCTGAAAGCTTGCACTTGTTATGTCCTCAGTTAGCCCTTAAAAGGTATAACCTTTATACCACTCTTGTGAATTTTTTGCTACACTGAATCCTAAATAGTTTTATAGTAGCAGCATGGAGGGTTTATAAGTGATCTTATTCTAATATTTTTAGTCTTCTGGCTGTTAGGGTGGAGTCACATATATATCATTTTGCTTTGGTTACATGTTGGCTTATCAGTTTGGTTTATTGAAACGGTTGAGGTTTTAAAAATAAAATATTACTCTATTATTTATTTATTTATTTAATAAAATGCTGCTGCCTCTCCACAGTCTTCAAGTTGTTGTGTCTATTGATTATCATTATTGGTAAGTACTTTAAGGGTAGGAGTGCAACCACCCAGACTCCATGTTGTTTATTCAGTAATTGCTATATTGTACATATTAAAAAAAAAGATTACTTGAGGTTAGTCTGATCTCTCAGTCCTTTATGGTTTGAAAGATATAGGATGTTAAACGTCCCCCTTCCTCCCCAATCAGCTGTATAGCTGACAGCATGAGATCCTGGTCCCGGGACAGCCTGGCAGCTCTTCAGTAAAGCCGAAATAGCAATATTTAAAAATAAATACTTCATTGGAATGGTCTACAAAGTGTGCTTGCAAACCAGGCACACTTTGTAGACCATTCAAATTAAGTATTTATTTTAGACATGGCTAGTTTGGTTCTGCTGAAGAGCCGCCGTTTGGTTGCGTGACCAGAATCTACTTCTGACAGCTTGACAGTTCATGTCAGTGAAAGGTGAGGGAGGGGAGAACTTTAGCTTCCTATATATCTCTCAAACCATAAAGGTTTGAGAGATTGGACTATCCTCAAGTAATCTCTTTTTTTTTTTTAATATCTACAATATAGCAATTGCTTAATACACAACTTTACTATCCCTTTAAATGTTTAAAATAAATGAAGCTTATTTTATGGTGATAGGTGCAGGGTGGGGTTGATTTAAATCAAGTCAATTTAAATCACTAGTCAGCAAGACTCGATTTAAATTGCATGAGTATACAGCCTCAGGTACATAACGAAGCTCTGTTTCATGCTGAATAACCTTTAAACTATAATGTATCTTAAATAGAACACTATATTTAGATAGATTTTACCTCCAAAAGCATTTCATTAAAATAAGTTTGATTTAAATCAAAAAATCCAATTTAAATTTAAAAAAAAAAAAACATTTTTTTTTTTTTAAATCATCGATTTTTATCCACCCTGGATAGATGTAGTTTTACCCTTTGGGGACCAGAGGTGTATGCAACTCACTGAAAACTAATGCATTGCACAACTCTTTGGTCCACACCTCCCAGCATTTCAAATGGCCAAAGAGGCCACCTTTGTTTTAGGTGGTGTATCTGGGGCAGGGGTGGGAGCATTACCAAGTTTACTTCATGACCTACTGACACCTTTGTATAACTGAATAAATTATTTAGAGCAAGACCTAAATATTTTATTCACAGAGGCTAATTAATAAACACATATAATAACACTCAGTTGTATTGCTGTTGAGCAATGAGCTACAAGTCTGTACTCATCACACAGTCTGATCTCCTAAAAACAAAACATAAAAACAGGACACTGGGGTGGGAAACAGGGATTTGGGCCTGTAAGAAGGACACTTGTGAAGTATACTGGTCAATAACATCCTGTTTGTGGATGACAGCAGTAATGATTAATTCCAGACACTTTTTAAAACAGGTATATTACTGGGTTTCAACACTTCTCTTTCACCACTAAATAATGCTCCTTCAGTGACATCTCTACATTAACACAATCTGCATATTCATCAACACATTATTCAGTGTACAAACTACACACCTCTATAAAATGCATATTTATTTATATGATTAGTGCATGAGCACCATGTTCGAGACCATAATGCTAATCGATATTTTATAACTAAACAGATAACCACATACCTTGCTGCAGCAGGTTGTGTGAAGGAAGACGCAAGGATCAACAATTTCAGCGTTAAACTCCGTGCAAATCTGGGACTTGTCCTGTTAATTCTAAAAGACTGCATCCCCCACAATTCATTGCACATAAAGCAAGAAAATCAGCATCCTAGAAAAGGTTGTTTTTATCTAAACCACTGACATTCGGCGTGTTAATCTCATTTAGAGAAGTTTTCAAGCTGAAATAAGAATGGCATTATATCTTTTGTTGACACGTCAACGAACTGTAAATCCTGTTAAGGATCAGATGAATGCGCAATACTTTGTGAGGAAATGGTTTTTAACCCTTTGAGACAGTGCTAGAGAGATAGCCATCACGTTGCGTTGCTTGCAATGCGTTAGATTCCTCTCTGGCAGTAACATTTTATTGCAAAGCCGAACTGGCATGGGAAATGGAAGAAACAAGGACTTACAATGAAAAAGGAGCACTAACACCTAAATCAAGTTTGGTTATACATATTTTTCATGAGTATGTACTTACCCTAGCATCTGTAAAATGTACTTACATACCCTTTATGTCTAGCAACTTAGTACCCCGGCTTTAGATAATTTCTTAGGTGTTAGTGTTCTCTTACACTGTTTAGTAAATATGAATGAAATTATATTTATACATTTGTATTGTGTGTGTGTATTCTGAACATAGAGTACATGCATGAGCGGTACACTTGCCCCTCCATAGAAACATAGGGAATGGGCAGTCATATTATGGCTTCCCCCACCCCCGGAAAAATATTTTTCATGTTAAAACCCCCCCACAGAGAAACAAACCAAAACGGCAATATTAGGAACAGGGCAGAATATGTAGAAATGTGTCAGGAAGCGCATGAAAGAATATATGCACAAGTTGAATGCTGAGCTCATCAAAATGATTCTGGAAGAAAAGAGCTAAAGAAAACAGAACAAAAAATGAAGACACATAGGAGCCAAGTGTTTGTATTAAAGCTTGAAGATGGTACAACAACAAAAAACAAATTGAAGCATACCATCCACCTGACCCTCTTGAAGAGGGACAGTCCCTCTTTGATACCCAAATCCCTCTGTCCCTCTTTACCACCCTGATGTCCCTTTTTTTTTAGAAGTTTAAGGGATAGTAATGTTTCATAATAAAAGCAGCTCTAATTAATCATCATAGTATTTTGACTTTGGGGAGTGTTATTTCAATTCTGGCAGAGCTGTAGTTCAAGAGTAATTCAATGACAAAGTGTCCCCCTCCCACCCCTTTTACTGATGTAACACTGCTCAGCCAGAGCAGAAGGGAGGTGCCCAGGTAGACTACAGAGAGGGACAATCTTCAATTAAGATAAGGGGAAAACCTGAAAAACTTGTCAAGGGGGGCAGGGCTTTAATTGTTCTTATAGGAAGAAGATTGTCCCCTGCTGTTATCTGTCTGGTCTATGGACTGGATTCCACATCTGAAAAGAGATGACTTACAATAGGTAAAAGGGGCGGGAAGGGAAACTTTGCTTGTGAATATCTCTCAAACCATAAAGGTTTGAGAGATAAGACTTATATCGTTCTTCATGTTTTTGTAATGCCTACAAAATAAAATAAAGATAAAACAAAGTATTTCTATCCCTTTAAGACTGTGTGGCATGTTATTGGTGCATCACATTAGTCCAAAGCAATGAAACTCACATTAATATTTGTGTAAACTTACCTATATGTGTTTATAAATTAGTCCGTGCAAGTAAAATGCTTTGTTCGTGCTCTACCTCATTTATTCGGTTACACTACGAGGTATCAGGTCATGAAATAACCTAAAAATTATTGGTAATGCCCTGCCCACCAGCCACACCCCCAACAACAGCACCTAAAACAAAGTGTCCCTCTTTGGCCATTTGAAATGGTGGGAGATATGTTGAAGCACTTTAATCAAATCTGTATAAGCATGAAGTACAACCGATTTCAGTGCCAAAGGCAGAAGTTTTGGGAAAAGAAGTAGAAGCTGCAATAAAATCAATGAAAAATGGCAAAGAGGCTGGACCTATAGTCACTACTGAATTGTCTCCAAATTAGTTGTATATACACCACCAGGAATAATTGATTCATAATAGACTAATAATTCCCATTTGCAATCTTCTGGGTTGTTGTTGTTTTTTTTTTTTTATTATTTGTCTGTGTCTGATTCATTTGCATTATAAATAGTTTCTTTTGAAGTATGGGTCATAGCTTCAGATGGTTTAACTGTTACCCCAAGTTGTTTACTTATCCAGTTTATAATTAAAATATCTATTTTCAGGGCCCCAGGCACAACAAACTCTGGCACCCGTAGCCTCACCTTTTCCCCACCCATAGACACACCCCTTCACATAGCCACATCCTCTTTTGGGTCCAAACCCAATTTTAGGTTTATTCTTCAAAGTAATGTGGCAATTTGCCAGAGATAGATGAAAATGTTATAGATATGCATGGGGTGTGTACAGCATATATACAGACAACATAAATTACCTTTACTACCTATGTAGCCTTCCGTTTCCCCTTGTTTAAAGGGATAGTAATGTTTCATAATAAAAGCAGCTCTAATTAATCATCATAGTATTTGGACTTTGGAGAGTGTTATTTCAGTTCTGTCAGAGTTGTAGTTCAAGAGTAATTCAATGACAAATTATCCCCCTCCTGCACCTTTTACTGATGTAACACTGCTCAGCCAGAGCAGAAGGGAGGTGCCCAGGTAGACTGCAGAGAGGGACAATCTTCAATTAAGATAAGGGAAAAACTTGTCAAGGGGGGCAGGGCTTTCATTGTTCTCATAGAAAGAAGATTGTCCCCTTCTGTTATCTGTCTGGTCTATGGACTGCATTCCACATCTGAGAAGAGATGGCTTACGCTAGGTAAAAGGGGCAGGAGAGGAAACTTTGCTTGTGAATATATCTCAGACCATAAAGGTTTGAGAGATAAGACATATATCATTCTTCATGTTTTTTTAATGCCTACAAAATAAAATAAAGATAAAACAAAGTATTACTATCCCTTTAAGAGTAAGACCCAAGTAATGGGAAGGTTCAGATACCAAAAGATCAACACATACTGAAGAATCAAGCAGCGAACACTAAATTATACAGTGCAGACAGATGTAACATCCAAAAAAAGGGACAAAGCTATTGGCAGATGAAGAAAATTGTGATATTTTGCCGACTATAAAAACAGACCCCAATTCTGTTTTTTGTGGTTGCTCCTCTGTGTTAGAAGAGTTACTAAATGTATTTAAATGATAATGGTTATCATTAAGGGAAATAGTTGGGATAGCATTGTCCATAATTTCATAGAATAGGACTGTCCAACCCATAGTCACAAGGACTATCGACAGGCCATGCTTTCTAGGCAAGACAGACACACACCTTGCTTGTTGACATACTCAGCAGGCAGCTTATTGTTCAAATGACAGTTAATTAATTAAAGAAAGCCAAGTCTGGTAGCCAAGTGGTCCTTGAGGGAAGTTAGAAAAACCCTACTGCAGTCACAAGTACAAAGATTTCACCATTCCCATAGACATTCAGTTCATGTTACCAGAAGCTATATGGAGAGGAGGTTTGGGAATGGCGAGGTTACATCAGGGGTGGTCAGCATGTTTTCTTATAGATGTTGTTGGACTGCATATCCCATCATTCTCAGCAGGCTAAAAGGTAGAACTTACAGTCCAACAACAGCTGGAGGGATGCAAGGTGATCTCCACTGGAGTAAATGCTACAGATGAGGAGAGTCAAAAGACATCCTGGAGACCTCCACCAGTAGGGTGGAGCAGTACACATGACTCCTTAATCAACATTTCAATAGAAAGTCACTCAATGCAGTGGTAAGTGGTTACAACTGACGTCTTCACTGGTATTGCAATGGAAACATAATGTTCATAATCGTTATCTGAGTGGTCTCACTGTAAACACGCCACATCTGAGGATGGTGAAATATCCAATTAAGACAGTGGTCAGGTGTTGTCCAGGCGCGGTCATCAGGTACGGATGGCCAATGGGAACATGGGTGTTGTCTAGGTACAGTATCTCACATAAGTGAATACACCCCTCACATTTTTGTAAATATTTTTATTTTATCTTTCATGTGACAACACTGAAGAAATGACACTCTGCTACAATGTAAAATAGTGAGTGTGCAGCCTGTATAACAGTGTAAATTTGCTGTCCCCCTCAAAATAACTCAACACACAGCCATTAATGTCTAAACCTTGGCAATAAAAGTGAGTACACCCCTAATTGGAGATGTCCAAATTGGGCCCAATTAGCCATTTTCCCTCCCCGGTGTTATGTGACTCATTAGTGTTACAAGGTCTCAGGTGTGAATGGGGAGCAGGTGTGTTAAATTTGGTGTTATTGCTCTCACATTCTCTCATACTGGTCACTGGAATTTTAACATGGTACCTCATGGCAAAGAACTCTCTGAGGATCTGAAAAAAAGAATTGTTGCTCTACATAAAGATGGCCTAGGCTATAAGAAGATTGCCAAGACCCTGAAACTGAGCTGCAGCACGGTGGGCAAGATGATACAGAGGTTTCACAAGACAGGTTCCACCCAGCATAGGGCTCGCCATGGTTGACCAAAGAAGTGCACGTGCTCAGCGTCAAATCCAGAGGTTGTCTTTGGGAAATAGACTTATGAGTGCTGCCAGCATTACTGCAGAGGTTGAAGAGGTGGGGGGGTCAGCCTGTCAGTACTCAGACCATACGCCACACACTGCATCAAATTGGTCTGCATGGCTGTCGTCCCAGAAGGAAGCCTCTTCTAAAGATGATGCACAAGAAAGCCCGCAAACAGTTTGCTGAAGACAGGCAGACTAAGGACATGGATTACTGGAACCATATCCTGTGGTCTGATGAGACCAAGATAAACTTATTTGGTTCAGATGGTGTCAAGCGTGTGTGTCAGCAACCAGGTGAGGAGTACAAAGACAAGTGTGTCTTGCCTACAGTCAAGCATGGTGGTGAGAGTGTCATGGTCTGGGCCTGCATGAGTGCTGCTGGCACAGGGGAGCTACAGTTCATTGAGAGAACCATGAATGCCAACATGTACTGTGATATACTGAAGCAGAGCAGGATCCCCTCCCTTCGGAGGAGTTTTCCAACATGATAACGACCCCAAACACACCTCCAAGACGACCACTGCCTTACTAAAGAAGCTGAGGGTAACGGTGATGGACTGGCCAAGCATGTCTCCAGACCTAAACCCTATTGAGCATCTGTAGGGCATCCTCAAATGGAAGGTGGGGGAGTGCAAGGTCTCTAACATCCACCAGCTCCGTGATGTCGTCATGGAGGAGTGGAAGAGGACTCCAGGGGCAACTGTGAAGCTCTGATGAACTCCATGCCCAAGATGGTTAAGGCAATGCTGGAAAATAATGGTGGGCACACAAAATATTGACACTTTGGGCCCAATCTGGACATTTCCAATTAGGGGTGTACTCACTTTTGTTGCCAATGTTTAGACATTAATAGCTGTGTGTTGAGTTATTTTGAGGGGGACAGCAAATTTACACTGTTACACAGGTTGTACACTCACTACTTTACATTGTAGCAGAGGGTCATTTCTTCAGTGTTGTCATATGAAAGATAAAATACAAATATTTACAAAAATGTGAGGGGTGTACTTATGTGAGATACTGTAAGTGTATGCCAGTGTGGCTCTTGTTGTTTGAATGTGTTTGCTGTTTACCTGTCAGGCGTGTGTGTGACATTTTCCAGTGTGGTTGCTGAGACTGCTGAGACTGGTGCAACTTGGCTCTCCATTGGCAAATGATCTTTCACAGCTCTGCAGGACATTCTCTGTTCTTCAAATCTCCACCCGCTCTCCCTTCCTCCTCAGCTCTTCAAGTACATCTTGCAGCAGGAATGCTTGGCAATCCTTAACCCTGGACACTGCTAGGGATGTGCAGAGATGCCCTGCCAAAAGGGGAAGAGGACTACAGGTGCAGTTCTGGTTCAGGCCGCTGGCTGCTCTCCAAGGTGCTTCCCTCTCATCTCATACTCTCTGTCAAACCCTGATCACTCCTCCTCTTCTCTGCTTGCTCCAGTTGCTCCTTTTGTCTATTAACCCTTTGAGTGCCCAAGAGGTATCCAATGCATTGCAAGTATTGGGGTGGACAATCAAAAAAACCACATTTCTGTTCAAACATATACACCAATATAGTGTATGCTGGAGTATATTATAGTACAACTGGGATTCTTATGATTGCCCAACCCTGGCCAATATTTTCTTAAACATATCACCTAGCATACACACTGACTCTCACTTTGAGATTTTTTTTTATTTTATGCTGATATTTTTTTTAATTAATTTTTTTTGCACTGGACTCTCTCTGGATGTACTTCCTGTCTGTTGATTCACATAGAAAAAGGCCTATTGCATGGATTCACGAGAACTGCTGTAGTGGGTATTCATCGCATGTTCAGATTTAACCCTTTGAGTGCCATAGGGGTATGGAACTCATTGCAAAGCAATGTGTTCTGTATCCCTCTGGCACTCAAAGGGTTAAAGGGATGATCTAGCATCTCTACATGCTGCAGTATATGGTAACCTGCTGAAATCATCTTAACAAAGGATCTGCTATGCACAAAATAAAACTCCCACAATTCTACTGCCAACCAGCTACTCCATACAGCAATAAATACTCTCCTCATCGATTTAAATGGTGCTGTTAATCCATTGAATGCTAGAGGGGTCTCCTGTGCATTGCTTTGTAATACACTGGAGAATTATCTAGTATTCAAGAGGTTAAAGTAACACTTAAATAAATGGCAGCTATGATTTGGTCCTTACTTTGTCGTTAGTTTGCTCTAGAACGGCTTCACTTTTGTCTTAATACATGGGGTGATATGCCCCCCAAAATGAGGAGCAATTCTAGGGCAAGCCATCTGAAACACACGGAAAAAATAAATGTTCCCTTTTATTTAATTTGCATTTTTAACCTCTGGATTGTTAGAGAGATCACGAATGCACCCCTTAAAGCATTGCAGCATTCCCCATTATTGCTTTTAATCCACGGAATGCTAGAGGGGTCTACTGTGCATTGCTTTGTAATGCACTGGAGAATTATCTAGAATTCAAGAGGTTAAAGTACCACTTAAAGCATTAGTAATGTCCTCAAAAAAGGTTTTTTGCATTTAGAAGAACTTAAAAAGCTGAGCTAAATGCAAAAAAACGTATCTCTCAAACTGCTATGGTTTAAGAGATACAGGCGTTTAAAGTATGATCTCTCCTACTGACAGCTGTAAAGCTGTCAGCAGGAGATCCATGTCGGTCGACATGGAGGCGCTTGAGAAGTGCCACGATCTCATTATTTACAACGAATCCCTTCATTGGAATGGTCTATACGAGTGCTTGAAAACCAAGCACACGTTTTAGACCATTCCAATGAAGGGATTCATGGTACATAACGAGATTGTAGCTCTGCTCAAGTGCCTCCGTGTCGGCCGACACGGATCTCCTGCTGACAGCTTTACAGCTGTCAGTAGGAGAGATCAAACTTTAAACGCCTGTATCTCTTAAACCATAGCGGTTTGAGAGACACAGTTTTTTGCATTTAGCTCAGCTTTTTAAGCTCTTCTAAATGCAAAAACTTTTTTGTGGTCATTACTAACACTTTAAATAAATGGCAGCTATGATCTGGTCCTTACTGTGTCAGTTAGTTTGCACTAAAACTGCTCCACTTGTGTCTTAATTGAAGCCCAAAAATGAGGTGCATTTCTAGGGCAAGCCAACTGAAACACATAGAGCAAATAAATGTTCCTTTTTATTTAATTTGCATTATTAATGCTTAAGCATTGCAGGAGTTGAGATTCCCATTTAATTTTATAACAATGGAATTTTAATATATTCCCTAAGGTGTGGTTAGTTTGTACATGACTCCCCTTATCACTGCCCTAGTTTTAATACCATCTTTGCTACACCCTCATTACGGCATGCACATAATCAATGTTCCCAGGAATTTAAATTGGCATTTTAACCTCTTCAAAGTGAACTTGTCAAATTTGAATATCTAAAAATATAATTAAAAACTGCCTGTGTTATGTTACCCAACAAAAAATCAGATGCATAGTTCGGGAGATATTCATACTTTTGAACTCTGAATTTAGTACCATATGTTAATGTAGGTTTTTAATGCAGCTTCAAATGCTAACGAAGCCTTTCAGTCATGTTTCATATGTTAATAAAGCTCTGTGCAGCACTGAGAGACTTTAATTTTTTCAAGAAATAACAGTATCAATATACCTACTAATGTACAGGTTGTTAACATATTTACTTATATGGGCTCTAAATTGCCAAAGAGAATTCAAATCATCAAGAGGGCTTTGCCAAAATTAAAATCTTGCATATCACTTTTAGACTAGTATTTCTTACAATTCGAATCTATTTATAGCATTCTAGTTACAGGGACAGCAACATCTAAAAATTAACATGCCGGCCGGCTCCGAAAGGCGCACGGACGTCACTGTGACGAGATGTCCATGCTTCCTGCTCCTGTGAATCTTGGAAAAACTGCAAAATCTTTGGAACCAGGTAATATTTCTGGCGACTAGCGCTACTAAGCAGCTAGTCTCCAGATGAAGACTGAATTCATGTAAAGTTATTGAGGGGTGGTAGTTCCCCTTTAAATATCATGGACATCAAGCTAGATTATTTTGTTGTCTGTGGCCTAGATTCTGTTCTTACATATGTGCTAGGGGGAGCAACCATTACCACCCTTTCCACTGCTCCAAATGGTTGTCAGTTGGTCTCAAGAAGTAAACGGTATACCAGACTTATTATACTTGTCTTGATTAAACCCTTTGAATTTTAGTGCTTTCTACAGGAGACGTCTCTAACATCTAAGCATAAATTCAGAAAAGTGTACAGGATCCTGTAGACTGACATATTAAAGATGAAGGCATTTGCAGCAATCAAGGGGGGGTTATGCACAAAGGAGTAATAAAGAGATGATAGAGTGGAGATGACTTCTCCAGTTGTATCACTTCTCCAGTTCCTATGTTAATCTAAAGAGCCTATGCACTAAGATCTCCAAATTGGAGAAATCTTAGGGCTCGGTCCAATAAGGCACTAGAAAACAGTCAGTAAGGTAAAAACCATTACCAAACATTAGCCATGTCTATATAGCACAGTTAACTAATAGCCGTCTGCCAGAAAGGTCAACGAGAGTACGTCACACTTTTTTTTACTTAACTGTATGTTTAATACAGTCACTAAATAACACATAATACGTCAACTTCAAATGAAACAAGCGAACAGTCAATGTTATCTAGCAACACGAAACATTGTCAAAACAAGTTCAAAATCACAGCCAATCACAAAACACCAAAATAACAAGGACATTAACATAAATTTAAATAAATCCCAAAATAACTGACACACACTGCCTGTGTTTGGAAGTTCTCAGAGCTACAGAACAGGGCCCAGGAATGGAGGATAGACTGAGTGACAGAGAGAGAAAAGAGCATACATTGGAGAGAGGTAGACTTGGAGTGTGGAGCAAAGAGCATTTAATTAAAATATACACATGATACACTTTGGCATATATTGTACACACTGCATACACACACATCTTGTTTTGGACACACAACACATCTTTATTTTTATTTCATATAGTGTGATTCAATGACCATCAGGCATTTCAAGAGAGTAATTGTGACTGAGTGCCTCTATGAGTTACTGGCTGTTAGTGTCTGTGTGAGGGACCTACTAGAGTTATAGGCAGATGGCTGGCGGAGGAGTGGTGGCTGGCGGGATGGGGAGAGGCACAGGAGAGGAGGAAAGGGATCAGGGGATCCCTGATCAGGGAAGGAGGGGGAAAGGGAGTCCAGGTGGGCAGAGGGGTACCCAGCAACTGTCAGATACAAGTGGCTAGGGACTGACACTGCAGTGGGAACTGGAGGGGATGTATGACAGGAACATACACTTCCAAAGATAACGCATGCGTGGCCTGACTACCAAACAACCTCATACATTTCAACAACGTTCCAGACTGGTTTGGAGGAGGACAGACTGCGGGACCCTATGCACTCCCACAAGGAGAACATGGCCCTGGTGCAGAGCATACTTGACAGGGAGCACATATTGTTCACCACTGAAAGAGCCAGAGGGATTGGTGCTAGGAAGAAGCTTGCCTGGCATCAGGTCCTGAACGCAGTTAACGCAGTGTCCATGTGTAAGTGCACCACTAACTCCATCAAGAAGCGCTGCACTGACTGCAAACGCAAAGTCAAGAACAAGATGGGAGACTTGGCCCTTAATAATAGAGGCACTGGAGGTGGTCCACCTATGAACATCACCTTCAATACCTGCAAATAGATGCTCCGAAACAAACTTTCCACGACTGCTGGTAAGGGGGCCCAAGTGGCTGTGAAATAGGAGTTGACTTCACCCTCCAAACTCCCTGTAAGTCCATCGCTCCATAACTGTCCACCAGACAAAGTCCCTTAGCTAGTATAGCACAATACAGTGTCAGCCTTGAGCTGCCCAACTGGATCAACCCAGTGCTTATAGGATTCAAACAATGAGAAAATGTTCTAGATCCCGAACCGAAGTGTGATGGGGTAAGCAGGCCAAACCATGTTCAAGTACAAGTTTAAACCCCTCAGTGCTGCGGTGATCAAACATACCTCACACAAACAATGATTGCCATCATTTTGTAATACAAACATCTGTTATGTTCTTCAACAATGTTACACATGTAGCCATAGGGGGGTCAGCACTTAATCCTTTGAGAGCTAGGGTACCATTCTGACACTCAAAGGGTTAACACAGGATAAACACACAACACCAGGGTCATGTTGCACAGCTCTAGGTCACACATGACAGTTCAACTAACACAAACCAATTGCATGTCCAACACATAGGCCATGTAAGCAATAACCCCATGGCCCCATATCACACATTTGCATCATTGACCCAACCTTGACAACTAAGTTGAAAAAATTACACTAACTCACACAGGTAAAACAATTCCACAAACATACATTGATGGGGGAACATAGCAAAATAAGCAGTTGGAGGACACGTTTTACCCACCAGGAGAACCATAACAAACAAACATCCAAAATGTGATGCTGGAACAACCATTCAAACTTGGGTTAGCAACACTTCCAAACCAGACCACACACACACTAGTCTTAACAAGCACATGATACATGATTGGGGATAATGGGAATGGTGCTCACAATATCCATGCAGCCAGAATTGACTACCCCTGAATTAAAAAATAAGTGCCTTCTATGTCACATAAAATGTACCCAACATGTATGCATACCTTCTTCTTATCCCCACTATTCAGGATGCATATGATAACCAAAACTCAATCACTCTAGGTCGCTTCCATCAAAGTAAAGTATCTTGTTAAGCTGTTCAGTCAGTGAGTGCCAGGATGGTATCCCATGCATTGCAACGCAATGTATTGGCTACCACTCTGTCAATCAAAGGCTCACATGTCAATGTCATCCTCTTGCATCCTGTTTGAATTGCTCAGGTTACTAATCACACAATATCATTTCCCCATACAGCATCCATGTCTGCAGCCAAGAGGAGGAAAGAGAGCAGGAGGAGGAACAAAGTATGACCTCCAGTGACACAGCCACTGATGAGCCAGCACAGGGCACCAGCTGGATACACCACCACAGTCACATTATGGGCTGCCACCAACAAAAGCCCAGGAGTGGATGCAATAGGATTCACAACACTGGATGCAACAACAGAAGTGGATGCTGCCAACAACATCAGGGTAGTACTGGATGCCCCCACCTCCACCAATAATGGGATGCCTCTGGATGCTCAGCATGGTCAGCACCCCACAATATAGGTCATATGGCCTACACCATGACCACAGTCACATAGCAAGAGACCAGCCTTCAACCACAACCAAAGTGGGAAGGAAACAGAACCCAGTGGCCACAGTATGACCCATGGCCACTCAACTACCAACATCTTGGCATCATAGGTGAGACACGGAGACATAAACCACTCACTGACTTCACACCACCAGCAGAAACTGAAACTGGGGAACAAGGATCAGCAGTCAGTGAGGAGGCCATAGATGAGGTGGGGCCAGATCACTCACCCTCTAATGCATCACATGCTGGCAACCTTACACCTGTTGATGCATTTGCCTCACCACCAGCTGCAGCATCAGAGGAGGCCAGTCAAGGGGCAGACACAAACCAAGGAGGAGAGGCATCAGCAGCACCTTCATGTATACCATCCACGCCCTCATCATGTGCCACAGCTACCTTAACCAACAGTGTGGATGAGGAATACATCCACATCCAGAGGAGGCTACGTAGGGAGACCAGGTACTTCTCCAGGAGGTGTCTGTGCAACTTGGAGATAACTGCAGCCACTGTCAGCAGTATTGAATCCCAGAAAAGCCCTCCTACACACAGAAATACTGGAACTGGACTTAGTGACTGTTTGGCCAGATGCTCATTGAAATACGCAAGCAAAATCAAATCCAGAGGCTGCTGTTGGAGAGATCTCAACAGTCAGCTGACGGGTCAACTGCAACAATCTCAGCCTCAATTTTGACACCCACAACAGCCCCAAGACCCACAACAGTAACCAGATATTTGGTGAGGGTATCCACATCTACAATTCCTTCCAAAGCAATGCATTGAACACAGCTCTTGCACATTTTACTTGGTGGGAAAGTGTTTGTGCATTGGTCACCAAACACAGCACATCCACTGTTGTCCAATTTCAACTCATAATATACCAAACAAAGCAAAAATCTGGAACGTGTTGTCTGGGCATGATGTGAGTTGAAGTTTAACAACAGCTGATGAGAAACATGTAACAATTAGTGTTGAGCGAGCATGCTCGGCCGATGCTCGGATCGGCTCGAGCATCGCTCTGCTCGGCACATGGCGGTACTCGTACGAGTACCGCATGTGCTCGCCCGCCATGTTCGGGTCTCCTCCCCGCACGTTTTGCGGCTGCTGCGCAGCCAATAAACGTGCAGGGAGGCTCTGACATCGGTGTAATGCCAGCAGCCATGTTGGCTGCTGGCATTACACTGATTGGCTGGCCAGAACCCGTGGTCAGGTGCTGTATAGCACCTGACCATCGAGTTCGGCTCAGTCTGAGCCAGGGAGAGCTGAGGATAGGAAGGGAAAGGCAGTGTAGGGAGGAAAAAAACAAAAATTGTGAAAAAAAAAGAACCAAAAGTCCTTTTTAGGACTACTGTGTGTGGGGGCAGCAGGTTATTTGGTGTGGGGGGAAAAAAACAACAAAAAAAAAAAATATATATATATATTCTGTTTAGTGTGCAAAGTTGCAGATTAGAGCACATTCTGTTTAGTGTGCACAGTTGCAGATTAGAGCACATTCTGTTTAGTGTGCAAAGTTGCAGATTAGAGCACATTCTGTTTAGTGTGCAAAGTTGCAGATTAGAGCACATTCTGTTTAGTGTGCAAAGTTGCAGATTAGAGCACATTCTGTTAAGTCTTCAAACTAAAATATCAAAGTCACGTATTCCATTCAGTGTGCGTCGCCGCAGTTTAGCAGCACATTCTGAGTACTGTGCAGAGTTGCAGAATAGGAAGAAATACTGTTAAGTCTTCAAACTAAAATATCAAAGTCACATATTCCATTCAGTGTGCTTCGCCGCAGTTTAGCAGCACATTCTGTGTACTGTGCAGAGTTGCAGAATAGGAAGAAATACTGTTAAGTCTTCAAACTCAAATATCAAAGTCACATATTCCATTCAGTGTGCTTCGCCGCAGTTTAGCAGCACATTCTGTGTACTGTGCAGAGTTGCAGAATAGGAAGAAATACTGTTAAGTCTTCAAACTAAAATATCAAAGTCACATATTCCATTCAGTGTGCTTCGCCGCAGTGTAGCAGCACATTCTGTGTACTGTGCAGAGTTGCAGAATAGGAAGAAATACTGTTAAGTCTTCAAACTAAAATATCAAAGTCACATATTCCATTCAGTGTCTTTCACCGCCGTTTAACAGCCTATTCTGTGTACTCTGCAGAGTTGCAGAATTATAAGAAATACTGTTAAGTTTTCAAACTCAAATATTAAAGTCACATATTCCATTCAGTGTCTTTCACCGCCGTTTAACAGCCTATTCTGTGTACTCTGTACAGTTGCAGAATTATAAGAAATACTGTTAAGTTTTCAAACTCAAATATTAAAGTCACATATTCCATTCAGTGTCTTTCACCGCCGTTTAACAGCCTATTCTGTGTACTCTGTACAGTTCCAGAATTATAAGAAATACTGTTAAGTTTTCAAACTCAAATATTAAAGTCACATATTCCATTCAGTGTCTTTCACCGCCGTTTAACAGCCTATTCTGTGTACTCTGTACAGTTCCAGAATTATAAGAAATACTGTTAAGTTTTCAAACTCAAATATTAAAGTCACATATTCCATTCAGTGTCTTTCACCGCCGTTTAACAGCCTATTCTGTGTACTCTGTACAGTTCCAGAATTATAAGAAATACTGTTAAGTTTTCAAACTCAAATATTAAAGTCACATATTCCATTCAGTGTCTTTCACCGCCGTTTAACAGCCTATTCTGTGTACTCTGTACAGTTCCAGAATTATAAGAAATACTGTTAATTTTTCAAACTCAAATATTAAAGTCACATATTCCATTCAGTGTCTTTCACCGCCGTTTAACAGCCTATTCTGTGTACTCTGTACAGTTCCAGAATTATAAGAAATACTGTTAAGTTTTCAAACTCAAATATTAAAGTCACATATTCCATTCAGTGTGTTTCAACGCCGTTTAACAGCCTATTCTGTGTACTCTGCAGAGTTGCAGAATAGTAAGAAATACTGTTAAGTTTTCAAACTCAAATATTAAAGTCACATATTCCATTCAGTGTGTTTCAACGCCGTTTAACAGCCTATTCTGTGTACTCTGCAGAGTTGCAGAATAGTAAGAAATACTGTTAAGTTTTCAAACTCAAATATTAAAGTCACATATTCCATTCAGTGTGTTTCAACGCCGTTTAACAGCCTATTCTGTGTACTCTGCAGAGTTGCAGAATAGTAAGAAATACTGTTAAGTTTTAAAACTCAAATATTAAAGTCACATATTCCATTCAGTGTGTGTCACCGCAGTTTAGCAGCCTATTCTGTGTACTCTGCAGAGTTGCAGAATAGTAAGAAATACTGTTAATTTTTCAAACTCAAATATTAAAGTCACATATTCCATTCAGTGTCTTTCACCGCCGTTTAACAGCCTATTCTGTGTACTCTGTACAGTTCCAGAATTATAAGAAATACTGTTAAGTTTTCAAACTCAAATATTAAAGTCACATATTCCATTCAGTGTGTTTCAACGCCGTTTAACAGCCTATTCTGTGTACTCTGCAGAGTTGCAGAATAGTAAGAAATACTGTTAAGTTTTCAAACTCAAATATTAAAGTCACATATTCCATTCAGTGTGTGTCACCGCAGTTTAGCAGCCTATTCTGTGTACTCTGCAGAGTTGCAGAATAGTAAGAAATACTGTTAATTTTTCAAACTCAAATATTAAAGTCACATATTCCATTCAGTGTCTTTCACCGCCGTTTAACAGCCTATTCTGTGTACTCTGTACAGTTCCAGAATTATAAGAAATACTGTTAAGTTTTCAAACTCAAATATTAAAGTCACATATTCCATTCAGTGTGTTTCAACGCCGTTTAACAGCCTATTCTGTGTACTCTGCAGAGTTGCAGAATAGTAAGAAATACTGTTAAGTTTTCAAACTCAAATATTAAAGTCACATATTCCATTCAGTGTGTGTCACCGCAGTTTAGCAGCCTATTCTGTGTACTCTGCAGAGTTGCAGAATAGTAAGAAATACTGTTAAGTTTTCAAACTCATATATATTAAAGTCATATATATCGTGTAAGATGAAGAAGGCGGGTAAAAAGGGACGGGGAAGTGGACGTGATCCTGAAAGTTCAGGGCGCGGGTCAGGACGCGGAGAAACTGTGCCTGGTGCCAGAGCACAAGAAAGAAAGACATCCACCATACCTAGCTTCATGTCTGATTTCACAGGGCGTCGCAGGACATCACTCTCGAGGTCCGACCAGTGCGAACAGGTGGTCGGTTGGATGACAGCTGATACTGCTTCCAGTCGGTTAAGCACCACCCTGTCTTCCACCAAGTCCACTCTCAGTAGCCAAGAGTCTGGTCAACATAATCCTCACTCTGATCATCCTTCCTCCCACCATACACGGTCTGGTCAAAGAAGTGATCCCACACTGGGATATAGTGATGAGCTCGTCTCATCACCAATCCTTCATTTGACCCTCTCTCCAAGCACGCTTGCAGAGGAACATGACATCTTGTGCCCTGATTCACAACCTCTAGAGGCTACCCAATCACAAGAAGATGACAGATGTGAACGGCATTTAAGGTCAAAGGAAGTAGTGGATGATGATGATGATGATGATGAGACACAGTTGCCATTAAATCAACCACTATTTCCGTCTCAAGACCTTGTTGAGGAGAATGTTATACAGTTGTCAATGACTGAGTATGTGGTGGGATCAAGACTTGAGGAGGATGATCAGAGTGAGGAAGTGGAGGAGGACTTGGTGGACGATGAGGTGACTGACCCCACCTGGGAAGGTGTAGAGCCGAGCGATGACAGCAGTCCTGAGGGTGAGCCATCTGCAGCACCGCAACAGGCTGGAAGAGGCAGTGGTGTGGCTACAGAAAGAAGGCGGACCGCACCAAACCGGCCCGCAAATGTTCCACGGAGCACCCCCTTGCGTAAATCTACCTTGCCAAGGGGTAGGTGTTCCGCGGTATGGCGTTTTTTTAAGGAAAGTGCGGACGACAAAAGAATTGTAGTTTGCAACCTGTGCCACACCAGAATGAGCCGAGGCATGAACACTAGAAACCTCACCACCACCAGCATGATCCGACACATGGCATCCAAGCACCGTAGTAAGTGGGAGGAACGCCTGGATCGCCCATCTGTGTCTGCAGGCCACACCACTGCCTCCTCTTCCCCTGTTTTCGGTGCCGGCCAATCGCCTGTCGAAGGCGCAGGCCCGCATACCTCCCGCCCTGCACCTGTACCATCTGAAGCACCATCAGCGACCACATCCACTTCCCTGTCCCAGCACAGCGTCCAAATGTCGTTACCCCAGGCATTTGAGCGCAAGAGAAAGTACCCAGCCACCCACCCACAGGCCATAGCACTAACCTCACACCTTTCAAAATTACTGGCCATCGAAATGCTGCCATTTAGGCTTGTGGACACTGAGTCCTTCCGCAGCCTGATGGCAGCAGCTGTCCCTCGGTACGCGGTCCCCAGCCGCCACTACTTTTCCCGGTGTGCCATCCCCGCATTACACCACCATGTGTCCCGTAACATCACCCGTGCCCTGACCAACGCAGTTACTGGGAAGGTCCACTTAACGACTGACACATGGACAAGTGCTTGTGGCCAGGGACGCTACATTTCCCTGACGGCACACTGGGTGAATGTCGTGGAGGCTGGGAGCGACTCGGACCCTGGGATGGCACGGGTGCTACCCACGCCGAGGATTGCGGGCCCTACCTCCATCAGGGTTTCCACCAGCACCTACGTTATTGGCTCCTCCTCCTCCGTTTCCACCTCCGAATTCTCTACACACACCGCCACTCCCCCATCAGCCAGTAGCTGGAAGCAGTGTAGCACTGCAGTGGGGAAGCGTCAACAGGCCGTGCTGAAGCTGATCTGCCTTGGGGACAAACAGCACACGGCCTCAGAGCTGTTGCAGGGGATTAGTCACCAGACCGAGCAGTGGCTCTCGCCACTCAACCTGCAAGCAGGCATGGTTGTGTGTGATAATGGGCGTAACTTGGTGGCGGCTTTGGAGCTCGGCAAGCTCACACACGTACCATGCCTAGCGCATGTATTTAATTTAGTGGTGCAGCGATTTCTAAAAACCTACCCCAATGTGCATGATCTCTTGACCAAGGTGCGCCGCGTGTGTGCACATTTCCGTAAGTCATCTACAGCTTCGGCCGGCCTGTTGAAGCTGCAGCAGCGCTTACAATTGCCAGCTCACCGGCTGCTGTGTGACGTGAGCACGCGCTGGAACTCCACCTTCCACATGTTGGCCCGGCTTTGTGAGCAGCAGAGGGCAGTAGTGGAGTACCAGCTGTTACACGGTCGTCGCCTCTCCGTTCAACTTCCTGTAATCAGAAGTGAGGAGTGGGAATGGATGTCAGACCTCTGCGAGGTTTTACGCAATTTTGAGGAATCGACACAGATGGTGAGCGGCGATAACGCTATTATCAGTGTAACCATCCCACTTCTGTGTCTACTGAAACGCTCGCTGCTCACAATTAAAACCGACGCTTTGCATGTGGAAGAGGTGGAAATGGGGGAGGAAGAGCTTACACAAGGTGATAGCCAGAGCACCCTCACTTCGTCTTCTCAGCGACAATTGGAGGAGGCGGAGGAGGAGGAGGAGGAGGAGGAGGAGGAGGAAGACACGGTTGCCTCCGCTACAGAGGGTAGCCATGGAACTTTAGTTCCATCTCTTCAGCGTGGGTGGGCAGAAGAGGAGGAAGAGGATGAGGATATTGAGAGTCAGCCTCCTGGTGAGGACAGCGAAATCTTGACTGTTGGTACTCTGGCACACATGGCTGACTTTATGTTAGGCTGCCTTTCCCGTGACCCACGCGTTGTACGCATTTTAGACAACACGGATTACTGGGTGTTCACCCTTCTGGACCCCCGCTACAAAGAGAATTTCTCATCTCTCATTCCTCCGGTGGAGAGGACAAGCAAAATGGTGCAATACCAGAAGGTTCTTGTTGAAAAATTGCTCCAAAATTTTCCATCTGACAACGCTGGCGGCAGAGTACGTGCTACCTTGGCCAACCGAGAAGGGGAGAAAAGGGGAGCACACAGCAGTTCCGAGAAAGGCAGGGCAACACTCTCCAAGGCGTGGGACACCTTCATGACACCCCGCCAGCACCCTCACCCTGATGCGCAGCCTAGTGTCACAAGGAGGGAAAAGTTTTGGAAGATGGTGAAGGAGTACGTAGCAGACCGTGTCAGCGTCCTCAATGATCCCTCTGTGCCTTACAACTACTGGGTGTCCAAGCTGGACACGTGGTATGAACTGGCACTCTACGCCTTGGAGGTGCTGGCCTGCCCTGCCGCCAGCGTTCTGTCTGAGCGGGTATTTAGTGCTGCTGGTGGCATCATAACAGATAAGCGTATCCGCCTTTCCACCGACAATGCTGATAGGTTGACACTTATAAAAATGAACAAGGCCTGGATTTCCCCTGACTTCTCCACTCCACTGGAGGAAAGCCCCGGGGGAACATAAACTCACTTTATATATGTTATTTACAATGATGGGAATACTCTGTATTCCCATTCACCCCTTCCACCCCAAAAACGGGTATATGGTTGACTCTTAATGTTCTCATCCTCCTCCTCCTCTTCCATATGCCCTGGGATATAATTTTTATATAGGGCCAGCTCACCAGCGTGCCCTGGGATATAATTTTTATATAGGGCCAGCTCACCAGCGGGCCCTGTGATATAATTTTTATATAGGGCCAGCTCACCAGCGGGCCCTGTTTGCCAATTTTTATATAGGTCAGCTCACCAGCGGGCCTTCTCATATAATGTTTTATTGGGTCAGCTCTCTAGCGGGCCCTCTCATATAATGTTTTATAGCGTCAGCTCACTAGCGGGCCTTCGCATATAATGTTTAGGATGGTCAGCTCTGCAGCAGACCCTCACCCATAATGTTTTAGATGGTCAGCTCAGCGCACGTTTCCCTCTTAATCATGGCCTCAGTTCTGAAAATCAAGGAAATTTTTGGGAGAATTTGCCTCTGCGCACGTTTCCCTCTTAATCATGGCCTCAGTTCTGAAAATCAAGGAAATTTTTGGGAGAATTTGCCTCTGCGCACGTTTCCCTCTTAATCATGGCCTCAGTTCTGAAAATCAAGGAAATTTTTGGGATAATTTGCCTCTGCGCACGTTTCCCTCTTAATCATGGCCTCAGTTCTGAAAATCAAGGAAATTTTTGGGAGAATTTGCCTCTGCGCACGTTTCCCTCTTAATCATGGCCTCAGTTCTGAAAATCAAGGAAATTTTTGGGATAATTTGCCTCTGCGCACGTTTCCCTCTTAATCATGGCCTCACTTCAGAAAATCGATGAAATTTTTGGGAGAATTTGCAGATGATATACAAGTAAATATACAGCAAATACTGTTTGGTAACAATTTTTCGCCTAAAGTCGTTTTTATTTTCCTTTTTGTGTGTTTTACGGTCAGTCTGTAAAAATGGCGTACTACGGGCGAAAGATCGTTCCCAGCAGCGATGTTGGAGTCCAAGATGCATCCAGACATCCTCCCTATGCTGTCCCTGAACCATTTCTGTAGTGTTTCCATCTTTTTCTGCCCTTTTCCTATGGACCAGGCACCCTCCCCTCATCAGAGCAGGGGGTGCCTGGTGTAATGCTCGAGTCCTCCCATTGACTTCAATGGGGCTCGGGTGCTCGGCCGAGCACTCGAGCCTCAGGGGGTGCTCGGTCAGAGCACCCGAACATCCGAGCATTGGGGTGCTCGCTCATCACTAGTAACAATCTAAGTCTGGTCACACATGGATCACTGTTAAAGGGATAGTAATGTTTCAAAATAAAAGCAGCTCCAATTATACTTCATAGTATTTGGGCCATGGAGAATGTTACTGCAATACTGAGAGAGCTGTAGTTCAGGAGTAATTGAATGATAAAATATCAACCTCCCGCCCCTTTTACTGATGTAACACTGCTCACCTCAGAACAGAAAGGTGGTGTCCAGATTGCTTGCAGAGAGGTACAATCTTTAATTAACATAAGGGAAAAACCTGTCAAGGGGGGCAGGGTTTTCATTGTTCTCACAGTAAGAAGATTGTCCCTTGGTGTGACCTGTCTGGTCTTAAGACCAGATTCCACATCTGAGGGGAGGTGACATACACTATGTAAAAGGGGTGGCAGGGGGATACTTTATCATTCAATTACTCTTGAACTACAACTCTAACAGTATTGAAATAAACTTTCCATGGCCCAAATACTTTGAAGATTAATTGGAGCTGCTTTTATTTTGAAACATTACTATTCCTTTAACACACAATTCAGAGGTACACCTCTTTCACATAAGATCATGTCAGGCATGTGGCACAGTGATCGCACTACACAAATGCAACTCTCACAATATACAATGTCTGGAACATAAACATATCCTTCACATCAACCAGTGTGTATCCCCTAGGGTGTGTTCATCAGGGGTTTGATTTTGGTTGGTGGAGGGGTCTTAAGGGACTTCAGAGATGCTAGTAGGGCACTCAATGCATCATACATATATGTGCTGTGTAACCCTCTTGCATTTCAAACTACAGGCTGATGGAACATATGCAAGATCCACATATTTTTCTGACAACAGAACTGGTCAAACTTCACTATTGAACTATCTTCATGATGGGTTCCTTCTCAGTTACTCTGTCATGAGGAGGTGCACATCATGACTGTCCAAACAAGGGACATGTGTGGATTTCAGATGATGTGCCTTAAGATGGAGCAACATATGGATGTTGTGCAGGTCCTTAACACCTTGTTCTTCATGGTGTGGATGACCTCTGATACAGCAACATTGTGTCAGGGCAAAAACATAGCAATGGATTTGTTCCATTGTATACGAACAGATGTGCCCTCATCAAGTTCCATCATATGACATATTAGTGACATGACATGATGACATACAGTATTAACATACATTAGCAATAGGAAGCAACAAGGGGAGCATTATATGGAAGTGGTCAGCTTTTCACTAGGGTAACTTGGACATCCCTTTGTTCCATGATGGGTCATGCTATGGATACCGGTAGGAAGGAATGACAGGAGCTGAAACTGCACTGCATAACTGTCTGATATGTCATCATTATCCTTTTAACCCTTTGAGTTCCAGAGGGTATTCAGCCCATTGTTTCACAATGGGTTGTATACCCCTCTGGAATTCATAGGGTTAAGAATGATGGGATGCTAACCAGCCAATGAATTTGTTAACAGGACATTACAGCAATATAACCTAGTGAATGAACAAACCATGAAGCAGAAGATGGTGTCTGGTGCATTGGATACCTTTCTAACACTCCAAGGGTAATGTGCTTGATATGAATATGTTAAACTCTAAACCTGATTATTTGCTGTATGTACTACTTCAGGAAAATAATGGACACAGGCAATCGGGTGTAGCAGTATTCTCAAGGGGATAGTTGAAATCTGTGAAGTGACAATGTTGTCATTACAGATATCAGTTGAATTCACAGCCTCTATTAGACTCAAACATGGCATGTCACTTGCATGTGTTCATTATGGTGCCTGCTATGTAATTGTGATGTTGAAGCAGGCAATTTCAAGTCTGGAAGCTCATGTGAATCTCAGGCATCCTGTGTAGTGAAACATATCCTTATGTATTGTGTGATTGTGTTTGCACACAATTCCCATGCCTGATCATGGTCATACATGCATTGTGTTTGTTTCATGTATTATACTCACAAGTAAAGAAGTCCCTGATGAGCCTGCCTCATGTCACCCCTCTCTGGGTCTTCTCATCCTTAAGCTGGGAAACAGGCACCTCCACAATGGGTTGTGGATCCAGATCCTCCACTACATGTGTGTTGACTGCGATATTGTGAAGTATGGCACATGCTAGTATGTTATCGCAGACTTTGTGTAGCGCATATTGTAGAGCTCCCCCTCAGTTATCCAGGCAGCGGAATCTTGTTTTAAGGAGGCCAAAGGTGCTTTCAACAGTATTCTTGGTCCTGATGTGAGCCTCACTGAAGCGCTCCTGTGCAGGTGTTTGTGGATTTGGGACAGGTGTGAGGAGCCACAGTTTGCACCCATATCCTGCATCCCCTGTGGAAGACACGTGACATTGTGACACATGGGATACATGATTATGTGTATGATGTTGTGTGATGGGGACATACTTCATATGTGTCATGACCATGCTACGCTGTGTTTGCATTAATCATGTGAGTTGCCCTGTGGATGTGGTGTTTAGATTGTTCACGCACCCAAAAACCATCCTCCTGTATAGGAGTTGTGACAACTGCCAGTATAGGAAGCTCATACATGGTTGATAATCATGTTGTCATAACTTACCATCTGTGAGTTGATGAAATGGAAATGCTTTTGATTGATTTAGAGATATCTCTCATGCTGTGGAGCTCTTATGTGCATGTGTGCAGACTATAACCCCCATGATTCTGGATATGCCTCCCTTTGTGTATCCTGGGTCTTGTGCATTTGTCTGTCCTCCATGTGCTGCTTCACAGGTCCCTGTGACAGCTGTGGGAGATCTGGTTGCGACAGCTGTGGTACTGCTGCCTGGTCTGGTCCTCCAGGGGAAGATGAGCTTCTGGCTGGCTCGCCAGACGGAGCATCCACAGTTGCAACAGACGGAAGATGTGTAGGTGTGCTTGGGGGTTCCTGGGGCTCTGTAGCCCTCACATGCCCCCTCTGATGTCTTCTCAGGTATTGCAATAGAAAAATATTGCGCTTAATCGTTCTCTGAGTGATCTCACTGTAAACACACCATGTCTGAGGACTGTGAGATGTCCCTTTAAGACAGTGGTGTGATGTTGTCTAGGCACGGTCATCAGGTACAGATGGGCCAATGGGAACATGTGTGTTGTTCAGGTAAATATATGCCGGTGTGGCTCTTGTTGTTTGAACGTGTTTGGTGTAATTGCTGTTTACTTGTCAGATGCATGTGTGACGTTGTCTGGTATGGTAACCTTGATAGTCATCTTGCACAGGCAGGCTTGGGTTGCTTAACAAATGACAGGTGTGCATATTGCGTTATGTGGACATATCTGTTGGTATGTGTTAACCCCAGTTGTGCCGGGATATGGTGCCGTGGATTTTTTGAAGGACTTTTGCAAAGTCCTTGTTCCTCTGGGGATTGATGGGTTTATGTTGGTTTTCCTTGGCATTACAGGGGGTAATTTTGTCTTTGCTGTCAATATACTATGTGCTAAGTGTTGTATGAGCTGTTCTCTGCTTGCAATAGCTCTATGTGGGTTTTGAATCTTCGCTTTATGCTATAAGCAAAAAAAAAAGTAGGAGCAGGATTACCTTGAGTTAATGTATCTGTTCTTTGTGCCTTTGCACCCACCACACAGAAATGAATCACTAATGGCTAGAGCTGTTCCATTGAGCTCAATGGGCAAAATATTACCAGCCGTTGTAATTTTTTATTCCACATTAGCAGGTCACAACATGGATTATTGGATGCTTACTGTGTTTGCAAAACCAGTGTCGGCTATTTTTTATTTTAACGGTGGGAATTGGATTGAGCTCTTAGTGCAGTAGCTCCACAGAATAACAAAGGCATTGGAGAAGTGATATCACTGGCAAAGTAATCTCTGCTTTATCACCCTCTTTACCACTCCTTAGAGCATCTCCCCCAAGGAGTTAAAGGAACAACAGGATTTAAACATGAACATGGGGTCATATATGATTACTCCCTTGAGTGGCAGAATGGCAAGCAGTGCACCGGACAACAGTGAGTTACTCTGCCCTCTAGCACTCAAGGACATTAATATCTCTGTGGTCCATGCCAAACTCAGAAAATGGCTCTGTTCTCTGATGCCTAAATTCCAGTCTTACACACATGGTCTAAGGGTGACAGCAGCCATACTCCCTTCCTGCCACACCTTTTCCATTTATACAAATGAATGGGCATCATAGCAGCCTAAGGGGTTAAAGGTTTAGTAATACTTCATTTTAACTTTATTTTATTTTGTAGGCATTAAAAAAATATGAAGAATGATATAAGTCTTATCTTTCAAACCTTTATGGTTTAAGAGATATTCACAAGCAAAGTTTCCCCTCCTGCCCCTTTTACCTAGTGTAAGCCATCTCTTCTCAGATGTGAATCTGGTTGTAAGACCAGACAGATAATAGTAGGGGACAATCTTCTTACAATGAAAACAATGAAAGCCCTTCCCCCCTTGAGTAGCTTTTCAGGTTTTTCCCTTATCTTAATTGAAGATTGTCCCTCTCTGCAGTCTACCTGGGCACCTCCCTTCTGCTCTGGCTGAGCAGTGTTACATCAGTAAAAGGGGCGGGAGGGGGACACATTGTCATTGAATTACTCTTGATCTACAACTCTGACAGAATTGAAATAACGCTCTCCAAAGTCCAAATACTATGAAACATTACTATCCCTTTAACGATACAAATACATATTGCAATTTCTATATTAATTATCGGGGGCTTGAGAAGTCTCTAACTTCCAAGGAGTTAATACAGGAAAGTGTAATTATACACCTTAATGCCTTCCTGACTGTAGATAGTCATATATCAAACAAGTTGAAGTCATTTGCAGCACTCAGGGCTTGGTACTGTTAGCACGGCTATTGTTAAAACAGGCAGTAATGGTTTTGACAGAGCATTTTATTATTCTATAAACTGTGCTGTCAACACCAAAAACTATGCAAAAATGTTCAATGGATGAGAAAATTTCACCCATTGAACAGTTACTAAAATAGTCTCCTTTGCTATCCTATTCAATGTGGTGGCTTCACAGCATGTTTAGGACACACTTTTCATGGAGCAGTTCCTGCACCATGAGATGGCAGGCTCAGAGCCCAAAACAGGCAGTCAAAACCACCAGTATGTGTTGAAAAACTGATTTCCAACACATACTTGTGGCTGAAACAAAGAAATAGATTAGCCCTATGAGTGCCAGTGGGGTATGCAATGCATTATACAGCGTTGCATACCCCACTGACACTCATAGGGTTAATCGCGACAAATAAAAACTTACCAGTAATCCTGATGTCCAACCAATCAGCTTCTAGAGGGTTTTGTCATCACCCACGCTAGAAGCTGATTGACTGGGAGGTGCATAAGCACTTCCCAGCCAATAGGAGACTGTCAATCTATTTTCAGCTGAGACTGGCATATAAAAGCCAATCTCGGTTCTAAATTTCGGCAGTCTTACTCAGACAACGGCCCGAGAGGTCAGAAGGGGAGTCTGTGCCATTCTGCATGCCTTCCGCCGCCAGCGGAGATGATGGCAGCGGAGGCAACGGGTAAAGAATTTGAAGCATTACAAAATATTGACACACAAGCAGGACATTTTATATTTTACAGTATCAAGATGCAGCATATTTCTTCAATATTAATAAAATGCTGCATAGTTCTTCAATATTAACAAGATGCCACAAATAGTAACCCTTTGAGCACTGGTGGGCTAACCCTGCAGTGCTCAAAGGGTTTACAGTAGCACCTTTGTGGGATCATTTTTTTTTTTTTTAAACAAACAAAACACTAATGGATTTTTTTTATATTTGCAGAGAAGAAAGAAGAATGAACATCAGAGGAAGATGAGAAGAACAAATTGGAAACTTCTAAAACATATTGACATCTTTACTACATACAAGATGCCACAAATAGTAAGCCTTTGAGCACTGGAGGGTTATCCCTCCAGTGCTCAAAGGGTTAACAGTAGCATCTCTGGGGGAATATTGTATCTCAAAATACAAAACAAGACTGAATTTTTTTCATTTTCAGAGTAGAAAGAAGATCAGAAGAAGAAAAGAATACAGAAGAGAAGAATACAGAAGAATACAGAAGAGAAGAAAGAAGGAAAATGAAGAAGCCCAACAGCAGATGACAGGTAAGTGTTACAATTTCTGACTAGTTTTAGCACACTCTCGTGAAACACTCTCTCAACAACAGTTTGTTTTTTTCCTTTGATGTTAAATAGCAAGAATTGTGGGAACAAAAAACCATAACGAGCATTTTGCCAAAACGTGAGTTTTGGACAACAGCGCTCTTTTTGCCATATACCTCTCCAGCAATAACATAGCTGGGATACATGGTTGATTTTTGTTGGCGCTACTGTTTTTGCTATTACCACCAGTTTTAATGGTGGTAATAGAATTGAGCCCCAAATCTTTAATCAGCCGACGCAGCAATTTAAAGTTAAAAAAAAAACCAAAAACTTAAAGGTATAGTAATGTTTCAAAATAAAAGCAGCTCCAATTAATATTCATAGTATTTGGGCCATAGAGAGTGTTATTTCAATATTCTCAGAGTTGTCGTTCAAAAGTAATTGAATGATAAAGTATCCCCCTCCCGCCCCTGCCAGAAGGGGACGAGGATGACGGGTGCAGTTCCTGTTCAAGCTGCTGGCAGCTGTTCAAGGTGCTCCCCTCTTATCTCACACTCTCTGTCAAACCCCGACTGTTCCTTTTCTTCTCTGCTTGCTTCGGTTGCTCCTCTTGCCTATTTGAGGCAAGAGAGGTATCCAATGCATTGCAACATATACACCAATATACTGTATGTTGGTTTATAGAAATGGGATTGTAATGATTGCCCAACCCTGGCCAATATTTTCTTAAAGGGATAGTAATGTTTCCTAATAAAAACAGCTCTAATTAATCATCATAGTATTTGGACTTTGGAGAGTGTTATTTCAATTCTGTCAGAGTTGTAGTTCCAGAGTAATTCAATGACAAAGTGTCCCCCTCCCTCCCCTTTTACTGATGTCACACAGATCAGCCAGATCAGAAGGGAGGTGCCCAGGTAGATTGCAGAGTGGGACAATCTTCAATTAAGATAAGGGAAAAACCTGAAAAACTTGTCAAGGGGGGCAGGGATTTCATTGTTTTCATAGGAATAAGAGTGTCCCCTTCTGTTATCTGTCCAGTCTATGGACTGCATTCCACATCTGAGAAGAGATTGTTTACAGTAGGTAAAAGGGCGGGAGGGGGAAACTTTGCTTGTGAATATCTCATAAACCATAAAGGTTTGAGAGATAAGACTTATATAATTCTTCGTGTTTTTTTAATGCCTACAAAATAAAATAAAGTTAAAACGAAGTATTACTATCCCTTTAAAGGAGCAGTAAACTTTTTTTTATGAAAACACATTTTTTATAGGTCATTTCCTGCTGAATACAACAAGGTCACTCCCACTGCTGTCAGATGTTTTATTCAAAATTTATAACAGTTAAAATAATCAGGAAGTGAATTTACTGTGTTTACTTCCTGATAGTTCTAACTGACAGGAAGTCACAGGCAGTTTCTATCACATTCTATGGAGAACTGTATATCACTGACTTTCCTCTCCATTAGAATCTAACAGGAAATCTAATTAGAATTTGGCCACTAGAGGGCACTGCTAATGTAAAAAACATGGGTTTAAACTGTAATAACTCTGGAAATATAAATCTCTCGGCAGTGGGAGTACCCTTATTTTACTCAATAGGAAAATCCCTACAAAATATATTTTTTCATAAAAAAAGTTTACTGCTCCTTTAAACATATAACCTAACACATACCCTGATTTAGAGATATTTTGTATTATTAGTTTCATGCACTGGACTCTCTCTGAATGTACTTCCCATGTGTTGATACACATGAAAAAAGGTCTGTTGCATGGATACATGGGAACTGCTGTAGTGGGCATTCGTCACATGTTCAGATTTAAAGGGATGATCTAGCAACTCTACATGCACAGACATCTTAGAGGAAAGTTGCCTCTGAGTCTGTCTGTCCCGTGCACTGCCCGGATTGGTGGTGACATCTGTTGGTTACCTTAAGGCAGTGGAAGTTGCGGCCTGCTCAGGCTCACATAATTTCTCTTGTAAGCTCTGTGCCCTGGATGTCTGCAGAAGAAGCTGGATTACTTCAGCAGTGTGGACTTATTAAACATAATACAAATATGCCTTAGCTTGTTGCTATATTAGTAATGTATTGGGGGGCACAAGGGATCCACTGATTGGTTTGCTTATCCATATGCTTAAAATAAAAGTTACACAATTCTACTGCCAAACAGCTCCACCATACAGCAATAAATACATTCCCCATTAGTGATTTTAATCCACTGAATGCTAGAGGGGTCTACTGTACATTGTTTTGCAATGCACTGGAGAATTATCTAGAATTCAAGAGGTTAAAGTACCACTTAAATAAATGGCAGCTATGATCTGGTCCTTACTGTGTCAGTTAGTTTGCTCTAAAACTGCTCCACTTTTGTCTTAATTGCAGCCCAAAAATGAGGTACAATTCTAGGGCAAGCCAACTGAAACACATGGAGCAAATAAATGTTCCTCTTTATTTAATTTACATTATAACCTCTGGAATGCTAGAGAGATCTCAAATGCTCTGCTCCACCCCTTTAAGTTGAGATTCCCATTTAATTTTATAACAATGGAACTTTAATATATTCCCTAAGGTGTGGTTAGTTTGTACACGACTCCACTTATCATTGCCCTAGTTTTTATACCATATTTGCTACACTCTCAGTACGGCATGCACTCTGTGTAAATAATCAATGTTCCCAGGAATTTAAATTGGCTGTAAGACATTTGTAGGCCAATCTGAGTAAATTTAACCCCTTCAAAGTGAACCTGTCAAGTTTGAATATCTAAAAATGTAATTAAAAACTGCCTGTGTGTTATGTTACCCATACAAACCACCAGATGCATAGTCCAGGAGATATTTATACTTTTCTTTCTGTGTGTGAACTCTGAGTTTGGTACCATCTGCTAATGTAGGTTTTTAAAGCAGTTTCATATTCTAATTGAAGCCATTCGTCCATGTTTCATATGCTAATAAAGCTCTGTGCAGCACTGAGAGACTTTCAATTTTTCAAGAAACAACAGTATCAATATCTCAGCGCTCCCCTGCAGTGTCTACACAACCTGGTAATGCAGAGAGCCAGAATATGACCTTTTATCCTGGCACCCTACACTCTTATGCTACACGAAGACTGCAAGGAAGCACTGATATGGATACGTTTTTACCGAGTGTAAAAACCGACATGTGGATAAGTAATGGAAAAGAGGGGACACAAAAAGACTAGAAGGGGTGAGAGCTGCGAGAGAGGCAGGGACTGAGGTAAAACGAATATTAAGAAAGAGGTGGGAAAGCACAGGGAGAGAAAGGAGGGGGCAACAGTGGAAAAGAGATGAGATGAAATAGAGTGGAGGACAAAGGGGGAGAGGAAGCAGCTAATGGTGCAGTTGGTGGAAAGAGAGGGAAGATAAGAGCCTGGGGCAATAGAAAGAGTGGGGAAAAGGGCTGGAGTGTGAGAGAGGAGGAAAAGGGATGGTATTTGCTAGGGTATATGGATAGTACCAATGCTGGAGATGTGGGGGCCCTTTATCTAATGCCATGTATTGATTTCACTGCAGCGTAGGATGTCTTACACTCAAAGTGGCTGGTGAGGATACCAGCTTATCTGCTGATCTGGATGGTTGAATTGGAGGAGTCTTGGAGCACACACATGTCCACTAGCCAGGGGTACTGAAGGTGCAGATCTAGCAAGTGGAACACCATCTGAGGCAACCATGAGGTACTAAGTAGGTAGTCACCACCATGTTCTGATCATTGTGAGATTTATATGTTTCTTAGGTACTTTGAAACTTCTCAGCTACTAGTGAGCCTAACGCTACATCATTTACTAAACGTTCACTTTATAGATTGGATTTCAGACTCTCATCATTTAATCCTACAGTGGTTACACATATTATTAGAGCAACTAAGATATTATTTAAATTGCTATATTAACCCAATTACCTACACCAACCATCGTAAAGGTGAATTTCTCTATATAATTACAAAATACCATTTGTCCTGAGACTCATTTAAGCTGTTACTGTTGGCAAGATTCAGCTGACGTCTGTACACTTATCCACATTAACATTGCTTGTTTTTGATACTACCATCATAGGTTAACCACACATTCTGGCAAACTAGGATCTGCTGGTATACATATGTAATCTTATTATTTGGAGCGAACGAGTGAATCTCATAACATTGATTCAGTATTTGCTAAACACTTTACATACCCAGTGACAGTGTGAAATCCTCTCTAGTCACAGAGTTATGAACTGCATATGGGCCATGGAGCCATAATTTCATTGACACTTTAGACATAACTATACTCACATTATTGTCTTTATATACTGACTCACTTGTGGATATCAGTTAGTGGATATTGATATGTAATGGATAGATCTAAAACACAGCAGGACTTATATTCTGTGTTTTATATAGTAACAGTTTTCTTAAGCAGTGTCTCAAGTCAGACGTACATATTGTCATAGACATATTCAATCTTATGTCTTAAGAGTCTAACTCTCTATTTTCTGATATTCCATATCATGATAATGTGGTAATTACTAAACTGATGTACACTACTGTAGGACATTTGTAGGCCCATCTGAGTAAATTTTACTATAGGCAGATAATTGATATTCAGATCCTATTAGCTCTGATTGTTCAAAGAGTACATATACTGAGTGAGAAAGGGCTTTGTTTTTAACTATACAGGTTCCCACCAATGTGGTATCTGTCAGGGCCTAAAATCTGAAGTCCTTTGCTACTAGCCAGACCTGAAAAGTTACTCGCCACTGCAAGCCGTAACATACCCACCAGGACTGAATTTCTATTCGCCAGGGCTAAATTTTCACTCTCCATTGGCTAGTGGTGAGTGGAATTTTTGAGCCTTGGTACCTGTAATATGTTTTCAATTAACTACGGATTAACACAAGAAAACTAATGAGTGATTTTTAGTTGCTTTAATAAAAGTTGTCTCAGGTCAGATGTACTTCTATATTGTCATAGACGTATTCAATCTTATGTCTTAAGATTCCAACTCGAAATTTCATATCATAATAATGTGGTAATTACTAAACTGATGTACAATACTGTAGGACATTTGTAGGCCCATCTGAGTAAATTTTACTATAGACAGATAGCTGATATTCAGATCCTATTAGCTCTGATTGTTCAATGAGTATATACACTGAGTGAGAAAGGGTTTGTTTTTAACTATGCAGGTATCCACAGATGTGGTACCTGTAATATCTTTTCAGTTCACTACGGATTAACACAAGGAAACTAATGAGTCATTTTTAGTTGCTTTAAAGGGATAGTAATGTTTCATAATAAAAGCAGCCCTAATTAATCTTCATAGTATTTGGGCCTTGGAGAATGTTATTTCAATTCTGTCACAGCTGTAGTTCAACAGTAATTGAATGATAAAGTATCCCCCTCTTGCCCCTTCTACTGATGTAACACTGTTCAGCTTAGAGCAACAGGGAGTGTCCAGGTATATTGCAGAGAGAGACAATCTTCAATTAAGATAAGCAAAAAAAGCTGAAAAACCTGTCAAGGGGGACAGGGTTTTCATTGTTCTCATAGTAAGAATATTGACCCTTGATGTGAGCTGTCTGGTCTATGGACTGGATTCAACATGTGAGGAGTGGGGGCTTACACTAGGTAAAAGGGGCGGGAGGGGGAAATTTTATCATTCAATTACTCTTGAACTAAAACGCTCACAGTAATGAAATAAAACTTGCTGTGGCTCAAATTCTAAGGTGTGCAGAGAGGACTACGGTCTGAATTTGGAGCGCCCCGCTTCGTATCAGCTGCAGTGCGAGCAGTCATTACTGTGCATGACTGCAGCACCGCCAGTGTTGGCCTGTGTACACGGGCTTTAAAACTAGTATTTAATAATGGATCGGAAGAAAATTTCTACGCAATAGAAAATGTAATAAAATGTCTGGAAAACAAAACATATACTTAAAAATATAACTAGGCATCTTAATAACCTACCAGTCAGATATTAGAGACAGATCACTAGATCTTAAAGGGGATGTTCATAATATTAAGGGGATGTTCATAATGTTAAGGAGATAAATCTACCTAAAGATATAATCCAATACAGGATTTACAAATGACATTATAAAAGAATATACTTATTATATAATATTCAAAAAATATATGTAAACTGTCAATAAGTATATTAACATTCTTTAGATATCTTCGATATTCATCCGCACATATAATCACCTCTCTTAAATTTAAATAAGTGTTTTTATATCTATAATGATGTCACACTATTTTACATATATACTATAATATACAGAGAAAGAAATACTCATTATTATCTCTATGTATATTGTCTCCTAACCCAATATAAAATATATAGAGAGTGAAATATACATATGCAGATCTTTATTGATGTATCCATTAACAACGGGATTGTTTAACACCCAAAGGGAAATTTATCTCTGATTCTCTATCCTACTTAAAACATTACAGCTTTCTATGCTATTAACTATCAAAATGGTACATATCTAACTAGATCTCTAATCTATTATAAGAAACCAAATATTTCAACTTCATCATTTAAAGGGACAGTAATGTCCCATAAAAACGTGTTCTAGTTTTGTAGAGCAGGAAAAAATAAGCTGAATGGCACAAACCCTATCTCTCAAACCGTTATGGTCTGAGAGATATAAACATTGAATGTTCCCCCTTCCCTCCCCTTTCCCTGATGTCAGCGCTGTGCTGACTGCAGGGGAATCCTGTCCGGGGACCAACCGGAGGCTCTGCAGGAAAGCCGAAATCGTCTTATTGCAAAATAATTACTTCATTGGAAAGGTCTACAAAGTGTGCCTGGTTTGCAAGCACACTTTGCATACCTTTCCAATGAAGTAATTCTTTTGCAATAATGTGATTTTTGCTCTGCTGAAGAGCCTTCTTTTGTCAGCTGACACGGATCTCCTGCTGTCAGCTTTACAGCTGACATCAGGAGAAGTGGAGGGAGGGGGGAACTTTCAATGCCTATATCTGTCAAACTATAGCGGTTTGAGAGACAGGGTCTGTGCCATTCAGCTTATTTTTTCCCACTCTACAAAACTGGAGCAAGTTTTTAATAGGACATTACTGTCCCTTTAAGCCCAGAGGTTGTAGAGATTGCATCTGGTATATCTATTCTGTCTCACGTTTTGAAATTTCATTTATATAATTTCCACCTCTCCAATTTCTAGATACTAATCTATTCCATGGAAATGTGCAGAGTTTAAATCGAATCTGTTACACTTAGACATATGTGCCGATAAGCTATGCTTCATATTTTTATTTTTAATATTATAAACATGTTCACTAATTCTGTCTTTTAAATGTCTCTTAGTTTGGTCAATATATTGTTTACCACAACTACACTGTACTAAATAGATGACTCCCTTTGTGTTATAAGTTATGATTTTACCTATTTCAAATTGTTGGCCTGTGACTGTAGACTGGAAGCTGTTAATGTTTCAATTAATTTTGCATGACTTACAGCCTATACAGCCGCCACATCTGAAGAATCCTTTATTATGTTATAACCAACCTCCTGTCTGTGTCTCTATTTTCTTAATGCTTGGTGCAATTTTAACTCCCAGGTTTGCTGTCTTTGAAAATATTATCTGAGGTTTTTCTGGAATAACATTATGCAGAATTTTATCATCCTTTAAAATATCCCAGTGTCTAGTAAATATTTTTTTTTAAGTCCTTATAACCAGTATTAAATGGAACAATAATTGGTATATTCTCTTGAACTGTTTGCTCCTTTGTGGCTTTTTTCTCATTTATTAAGGTTTTTCTATTCACCACCACTACTTTTTGTAGAGCATTATTTAAATTCTCTTCTTCATATTGCTTTTACAACATCTATTTTTTAATATCTCCGACTATTCTTTAAATATAATATCCTCAGTACAATTTCTTTTAATTTTCAAAAATCCCCCTCTGGGTATATTGTTTAGCCATAAAGGAAGATGGCAACTATTTAAAGCTATGTAGCTATTACAGTCTACCAGCTTAAAATACATTTTGATTTTTACAATGCCATCCTCCACATAAATTGTTAAGTCCAGGAAGTCTACCTTAGAAATAATAGAATTTACCATGAAAGCTAAATTAAAATCATTGTGATTAATATAACTAATAAATTGTATCAGTGATTCCTCGGTGCCCTCCCAAATAAAAATGATGTCATCTATGTATCTACACCATAGTATCAGATTTGCTCCAAATGCATTATCACGCTATATGTTATATTCCCAAAAATCCATATATAGGTTAGCATAACTTGGCACAAATTTGGTACCCATGGTGGATCCCCTCAATTGTAAAAAAATTTCTTACTCAAACCAAAAATAATTGTGAGTGAAAATAAAGTGCAATAATGTGCCAAAAATTCAATTTGTGAAAGTGACAAAATATTTTTCTTATTAAAAAAAATGTGTAATGAATTCCTTTTATGTGATCTATAATGAAGAGAAGTGACATCTGCTGTAACCGTAATGTAACTATTCTTCCATTGTATATTTTCTAAAATCTTAATGATATGTGTAATATTTTTAGGTAGGCCTCCAGTTCTATAACATAATCCTGTAATATTGTATAAACGTATTTGCTGAGATTTGCAGTGTTGTGGCTCATGGCTTTGTGTGCATTAATTGGCTCAGAGGGTGTCACAATAACAGCTGTGTTACAGTTAATGTGATTGTGAAGAACTGCAAACTCATATATCATGTGTTTTCTCCAAAATGGAGTCCTCAACCATGTGGCTTGAGAACAAAGATACAGGCTGGTTCCTAGCACAAACAGAGTGGGCTACCGTCAGACACTAGCACAGTCATTGGAAACAACATTCATTTGCCAACAACCCAAAAGCCAACCCATTAATTTCAGGATATACCCAGAGAAGTTTGTTCTAATGACCAATACCACAATTAACACAATAACACCCCAGTACTATCAATAAGCAATAATATTTAATAACAAACAGTACTATTATAATAAGAAAAATACACTGTATATTATCAAATATATTCTAGCTAAACATCTAATAATACTAACTGGACAATTACTTACTGCAGTGCAAGTAAAACACAGTATTCAACAATTATGGCAAAAGTCCCCATACGTTGGTTACTTAGGTTGTTTTTCCTAGAAATATTGTATAAAAATACAATAAAGCAAGAGAGAGATACTTAGCTAAAATCCTGGGACAAGAGGCAGGAAAAGGAGCAGGCCAGGAGAACTGGATACATTCGGGCAAAGTACTGGGCTAATTCCACTGGAGGCAGGCTGTAGTCTGCAGTCAGATAATTAATACCGAATATTATCGTTCTTCCCGGAGGTCTTAATGGATCTTTATGTATCTTTGGGAGAAAATAAAACACCGGTAATTTTGGATTATGGTTAAACAAAAAAATCTAATTCTTTTCTATATAATAGACCTGAGTTCCTCTTTATATTTGTTCGTAGAATCTCCAGTCAGTTTCTGGTATGTGACTTCATCAGACAATATTTTCATAGCTTCTTCCTTATATTGTTCTGTTGACTAGGGGTGGGCAAAATCGCAATCCATGTTCCCTCTGGAAATTCAGCGAAAACCACATTGCTGTGTGCTTTTTTGCGGAAATATCAGTTTTAAAACTAGAAGTTAAAATTTTCACATTTTTCGCCATCTGGCCAAAATATTTCACCATTTTTTTCAATGGCTAGAAAGTTTCCACCCATTAATTTATGTTGTTTTTGCTTTTTCGCTATAAAAACATGACGTATATGCGCAAATCAAACACAATAGAAGCAGCTGCAGAGAGAGGTAGATGTGCTGTGCTGTTCTGCTGTGATTTTGAGGCACAGTTGAGGCAGGAGAAGCTCATAGTGACTGCTATCGCTATGAGCAGGATTAAAAATAATAAAAGTAGGAACTGGAAGGACCATTATGTGTCCGCTGAGTCTGAGTAAGAGGAGGAAGTGAGCACAACAGAAGCAATGTTGGTCAGTCCCCCTAAATCACCCCTAGGTTTTTTGGGGAAACTACTGTCAAGGGAGGAACAAAAGGGTAGTACTAGTAGTGAGTGCAGGACAGGTCAACTGCCTGTGCCTGCTGCAAGATGTACTGCGTCTGCTGCCAGACATGCTGTGCCTGCTGTAACATGTGCTGTGCCTGCTGTCAGATGTTCTGCCCCTGCTTCCAGTGCCACCACCCATGCTGTGGCTGCTGCCAGTACTGCCCTTGCTTCCACCAGTGCTGTGCCTGCTGCCAGTGCTGAACCTGTTGCCACTAGTGCTGAAGCTGCTGTTAGTGTGTCTTGTAATACTCAGGAGGGCGGAAGGAGAAGATGATACCAAGAATGACAGCAGGGGACCGTAAGTCACACTTGCCATCCCTAAGTGCTAGTACTACTACTAAGGTCCAGCAGCTTGTTAGCATTAGTAGTGAAGGAGGGGGTAATCAATATCCTCCTGTAAGGAGGAAGACTCAGGAGCTGAAATTGATGTGGTTGGCGTTAATAGTAGTAGTAGTAACAGTGATAGTGAAGCAGCCAGTGGGACTAGTGTTAGGAGAGTGGTAGGGGAAGCAATTGAGAGAGTCCAGACTAGCGGTCAAGGGAGCCAACACCATTCCCCTCACCCTGGGAGCCCGTTTTCCCAAAGGCATTGTCCATGTGGAACACGATCCTGAAGAAGGCAGAATTGTCACCACTGCAATAATACCACCACCACCAGGAGCACATATCAGCTGCCTGTGCCTGCTGCTACTGCTGCCAGTCTGCCTTCCTCATGTCACCAAAAATGGCAAGTGTGACATTAGGGGACATTCTGTCACATTGCTCGTCATCTCCTCCAACCAGCAGTGAGCATTTGGAAATTTGCGGAATTTGCAACTGCTTTAATTCCTGCTGCTGCATAGTTGCAGGGGCAGTAAGACGCTGAGGAACAGGCTAGTGTGCCACAGACCACCGTGGGCACAGTGGGAATGGGGTCAACAAGTGATCAGGGACTAGGAAAGGTTCCACTTGCCAGCAGCAACACATATACCAGACATGGTGGGGGCTAGTTATGGTGCTGCTACTTCCTCAGGCACATCACTGGAGCTAGTTGTGGCAAGTGGAACCTTCATCATCTATCAACCATGTTACTGCAGTTGTTGATCCCATTCCCTTTCAGCTGCCTAATCATCCTGCTGCTTAAACAACTCAGCAGCAACAAGAACAGCAGTCTCAAATTCTGCTTCTACATCAGGGAAAGGACATTTGACAATGGCCAGTGGCCACTGGCGAACACGGACATCACCTGCTGGCACTAGGCCAGTAGGGAATTTACTTTTTTCTCAGGGCTTATGCTTCCAAAAAAAAAAAAAAATCATAGTCCTACAAAAAACAATTTTTGGGGGTTCGTTTCTAACAAGCCCAAGTCCCGAAAATCAATGTTTCCTCAGGGCTTGGGCCTCTAACAACAAATCTAACAAATCATCCTCTACAAAATACTCTGTCCACCCCAGTGGCAGCTTATGTCAGGGGGTTCCTGTCTATTACTTTACACAGAAATTTCTGATTTTATTTTATTGATTTATTTTTTTATTAATGGCCCCCCCAATACCAGTCAAGAAACCCCCCAAAAACAAATTCCCTGTTCAACTGATTCATTCCCCATACTCCGCCCACCAACACAGGTACCCTCATTAGACCCCTTTTATACATGTCTTATGGGGTATTTTTAATTGTATTTAGGATTTATTTTTTATTAACTGCTCCCCAATCCCAGTAAACAACCCCCCCCCCCCCACAAAACATTCCCTGTTCAACTGCTTCTTTCCCCCAACACAGGCAGCCTCATGTCCCTTTTATATTATGCCTTTTGGAAATAAAGTAATATTTATTATGTGTTGTGTATAAATTCAAAGTTCCCATTGATTTCAATGGAATGAGCTAGGCAAAAAAAACTAGAAAAAGCAGAAAATCAGCACTTTTCACAGGAAATTATTTGCCAACTGAAAAGTGCCATTTTTCGCCGATTTCCGTTTGAAGCAAAAATTTTCACCCATCCCTATTGCTGACATCTCCACAATGCCTCCTCCTTTATCAGCCAGACATTCTGAAGTTGAAATCTATGGTTTCTTATAATAGATTAGAGATCTAGTTAGTAGGATAGCGAATCAGAGACAATTTTTGCTTTGGGTGTTAAATAATCCTCTTGTTAATGGATACATCAATAAAGGTCTGTATATGTATCTTTCATTCTCTATATATTTTATATTGTGTTAGGAGACAATATATATAGAGATTATAATGAGTATTTCTTTCTCTGTATATTATAGTATAGATGTAAAATAGTGCAACATCATTATAGATATAAAAACACGTATTTAAATTTAAAGGGATAGTAATACTTTGTTTTATCTTTATATTATTTTGTAGGCATTAAAAAAACATGAAGAACGATGTAAGTCTTATCTCTCAAACCTTTATGGTTTGAGAGATATTCACAAGCAAATTTTCCCCTCCTGCCCCTTTTACCTAGTGTAAGTCATCTCTTCTCAGATGTGGAATGCAGTCCATAGACCAGACAGATAACAGCAGGGGACAATCTTCTTCCTATGAGAACAATGAAAGCCCTGCCTCCCTTGACAAGTTTTTCAGGTTTTTCCCTTATCTTAATTGAAGATTGTCCCTCTCTGCAATCTACCTGGGCACCTCCCTTCTGCTCTGGCTGAGCAGTGTTACATCAGTAAAAGGGGCAGGAGGGGGATATTTTGTCATTGAATTACTCTTGAACTACAACTCTGACAGAGTTGAAATAACACTCTCCAAAGTCCAAATACTATGATGATTAATTAGAGCTGCTTTTATTATGAAACATTACTATCCCTTTAAGAGCCGTGATTATCATATATGTGGATGAATATCTAAGATATCTAAAGAATATTAATAAAATTGACAGTTTAAATATATTTTTCTGAATATTATAGAAGTATATTATTTTATAATGTCATTTGTAAATCCTGTATTGGAATATATCTTTAGGTAGATTTATCTCCTTAACATTATGAACATCCCCTTCATATTATGAACATCCCCTTTAAGATATAGTGATCTGTCTCTAATATCTGATTGGTATGTTATTAAGATGCCTGGTTATATATTTAAGTATATGTTTTGTTTTCCAGGCATTTTATTACATTTTCTATTGTAGAGGAATTTTCTTCCGATCCATTATATCATTTTTAAGAACTAATTACTTTTTGATACCTTTACCGTCTGAAATGTATTCATTCCCTTTAATATTTATGCCAGACAGATAGATCTAATTACTTATCTGGAGTGATCATGTTTTTATATATAGTTGAGATATCACTTTAATAATGTTTTTGAGGCATGCACTTTGATAGTTATAGATTCATAGTATTAATTATATATATAGGGTATTTTATGTATGTAGTTTTGATACTTGTGTATATATGAGTATTGAATATACAGATTTCTAGGTTGTTGAGATTCTTATTACACCTGCAGGCAAGGAGGAGTCTTTTTCATTTTAAAAGCGAGACAGATAAAGCACTATCACTATAGAACTCCTTGAAGACTTTGAAACATGTTGGAGCATGACCACAAGTAATATGAAACTAAAGAGAACTTCATTTAACATTTATTTTGATGTATATACGTCCGTTGAGAAGAACTAACTAAAAATGGCATCACTTCAAAGAAACGTTCAGGTTTTGGTGTGGGGCCAAATACAAGTTCCGTACGCTGAATGATTCAATACACATCATAACAGCCTTAGGACGGGGTATAGAGAGTTCTCTTGTGGATTTCTGAATAACAGAAATAATATATATTTGATACCCTTTAAATACATTTTAAGTGTATCTGCGCTGCAGGCCAAGAATATATTACAACAAGCAAAGAGAAAGATGGTGTCAGAACTCACATAGTCTAGTTAATAAGTATCACCTGACAATATGGACTGCAACCCAATTGGCCAGTTCAGAGCTCCTGACGAATTCAGCTCTTATGACTGCAAACGAGGTCTAAAATTGTCACATGTATTAGTTTAATTTAAAAAAATTAAACAAAATCACTGAAGACGTTTAAAAATACACAGCTCATTTAGAAGTAGAGGAAAATCCATCCATTCCTACAATCAGTATATTTTTACCTTAGTTTGTTCATATAGGACTAATCAAGTTATTACAATATTCATTTCCCTTATGTTTATACTGATTTATCTAATTCGGACCTTTATATTTCAAATCCAACAATTGATTCAAGCTTATACCCCTTTGTTTGTATCAGTATCGCTTGAGAAGCATGTGATCCCCTTCTCTGATTAGTGAAAGTAGTTGATACTTCAATTACTACCTGGTAGGGTACTTTCCCATCTGGGACATGTCGGATCAACCACACGATTGAAACCTAATTATAAATCATAGGGATTTCCATTTACAGATTGAAACAATCACCATATAACATAAGTAGGTGGATATCAAATAGAGAAATAATCTACTACTAAGAGAGACAGTATGTACCAGGGAGGATAAAACCAAACCGGGAGGTAATTAGATCTATTTAGTGTATGAAGGCCATATAAGGGGCTATATAGACAAAATAATTATATACGTCTAATAAGCCAAAATGCGTTTTAACGCCCTCCTTGCCTATTGATAAAGGGTATGTACCGGGCAGTCATTAAAGGGATAGTAATACTTCGTTTTATCTTTATTTTATTTTGTAGGCATTAAAAAAACATGAAGAACGATATAAGTCTTATCTCTCAAACCTTTATGGTTTAAGAGATATTCACAAGCAAAGTATCCCCCTCCTGTTCAGCCAGATCAGAAGGGACGTGCCCAGATAGACTGCAGAGAAGGACAATCTTCAATTAAGATAAGGGAAAAAGCTGAAAAACTTGTCAAGGGGGGAAGGGCTTTCATTGTTTTCATACAAAGAAGAGTGTCCCCTGCTGTTATCTGTCTGGTCTTACAACCAGATTCACATCTGAGAAGAGATGGCTTACACTAGGAAAAAGGGACGGGAGGGGGAAACTTTGCTTGTGAATATCTCTTAAACCATAAAGGTTTGAGAGATAAGACTTATATCGTTCTTCATGTTTTTTTTAATGCCTACAAAATAAAATAAAGTTACAACGAAGTATTACTATCCCTTTAAACCTACCGGAAGATAATAACAAATAATAGACCTCTGTACAAAATAATATTAGGGATTGCCTAATATCCTAGGAACCTATCACTAAGCGAGACGGTATGCACCCGGGAGGACAAAACCAAACCGGGAGGTTAATAGGTCTATTTATTGTATGAATGGTATATAGCGGGGGTATTTAGAAGGAAAAATTATATATGTCTAATAAGTATAATGTTTGGTAACCTCCTCCTTGCTTATCAGTAAATGGTGTGTATTGGGCGGACGTTAACCCTACTGGGAGGTAATAATTAATAATAGATTTCTGTACAAAGCAATGCTAGGGATTATTTAACACCTTAGGGATGGTATATAGTGAAGGGTTGTAGATGGAACAATTATATTTGTCTAGGAGCAAAAATGCTCTTCAACCCCTTCCTAACTCATTTGTAAATGGCATGTTCCGGGCGAGTATAAACTGTATCGGGAGGGTATAATGGTGAATAAATCTCTCTATATAGTTATTAGGAGTCACCTAATAAACGGATCAGTAGGTGGTTAGTTTAGAAATAAACACTTGCGGTGTGTGTGTAAAACATACTAGAAGTAGTAATAATTGATAGTCAGGTTCCATTTACAATAATACCAGGAATGTAGTGAATACTCATTTTATGTCATTATTGAATTGGCAAACTTTTTGTTCCATTTGAACACACAGAATTGAGGAACAAAACGTATTGGTGTGAAGTTATTTACTTATATAAGGAATTAGCCTTCTATTGTGTGGTTGATCGGACATGTCCTGGATGGGAGAGTACCCTACCGGGAGGTCACTACTCACAGAAGGGGATCACGTGCTTCTCAAGCAATACCAATACAAACAAAGGGGGATAAGCTTGAACCAATTGTTGGATTTGAAACATAAAGGTCTGAATTAGATAAATCAGGATAAACATCTGGGAAATAAATATTGTAATAATCGGATTAGTGCTATATGAACAAACTGAGGTAATTTTATACTGATTGTAGGAATGGATGGATTTTTCACAACCCCTAAATGAGCTGTGCATTTTTAAGTGTCTTTCATGATTTTATTGAATTTTTTTAAATTAAACTAACAAAGGTTACAATTTTAGACCTCGTTTGCAGTCATAAGAACTGAAACTCCTCCAGATCTCTGAACTGGCCAATTGGGTTGTAGTCCATATTGTCTCGTGATACTTATTAACCAGATTATGTGAGTTCTGCCACCATTTTTCTCTTAGTTTGTTGGATTTCGAATAAGCCTGGCACAAGAGGGACCGGTGAAAAGGATGCAACTAAGAGACATCAACAAGAACGTTCCCTTTTATATATATATATATATATATATATATATATATATATATATATATATATATATGAGACAGGGAAAAGTACATAGAGATTCTATATGGATTTCTGAATACGCTGACAAAAGAGCAAAAGAGAGACAGGTGAAAAGGACGCAACTAATAAGACACCGGTGAGAACGTTTCCTTCTATGTATATTTGAGCCAGTGGAAAGTAATATTCATTCATCTCATTACACCTCCCCATAGACATTGTTTATGTTGACTTTTATCAACATAGGTTGTACACAGGATATATTGATGTTCTACGTACTGAAGTTCTAGTCACTACAGATAGTCTCCATAACGAGATATGATCGATAGTTGGATATATATTTCAAGTTACCTGGGCTCCTTTTAATTTATTTTTAATTGGTGACACCAATTGGTTATTGAATACTCTGTATTTAGACTTATATTTAGTTGTATATTAGGATTGTTAGCGATAGAGTTATTGTGGTATCCCTGTGACGCTCGGACAGTGGGGAGAGGGAAGATATTTTTCCCTTTTCTCTTCACTGGTCCTGTGCCTCAGAGGGATCAATATATATTTGTTTACATTATTATTATTTTTGTGTATTGTGGTCTTTAACTAGCATATAATTTGTGTATATGCATAGAGACCATCTGTATATTATTGTTTGGGAATACATTGGGACATTTTTTCCTGATTGGTGGATTTAAGGTCACATTGTCCATTTTTTCCAGCATTTTATATTATTTTATTTTTCTTTTATTACCATTTTTTATATATTTATATTTATTTATATTTTGATCCGTCATGTCTTAGTGGCCCAGTTCGATATTGGTTTTTAATATCAATTGTTCGTGTGTGTGGACGGGCAGTTATAATAAACTCATTTTAAAGGGATATTCCTGTCTGTTGTATTAGTGATTATATTTGGTTTGCATGATCAGTGATTGTTTATTCTTCATATATATATCTGTTACTTCCCAGCACCGAATATATAAACAAATATTCTACCTCTGCAACTCTCCTATATGTAATAATATTAATTCTAAAGGATGATTTTCAGTGGTTGACAACTCCTCCATATTTGCTCAGTATGCTGAAAGACTCACTCAAGAGTGATTTGTCCTCATAATGCACCAACTAATGAAAGACTAAGGGACATCTATCTTCCAGTATTATAGTCTTTACTCAGCGCTCATCCTGACCAACAGTTAACCCTTTGAGTGCCAGAGGGGTTATCAATGCATCAAAGGGTTACCACAGTTTATAATTTCAGGTTTTGAAGAAGGTTTTCTTACTGGTATACTTGCCTCCCTAGAATGCCCTAACTTAGCTTCTGTTCTAGCAGAACCTAATACAGTCTCCCGTCTTCTTAACCAAGAATATGAGAAGGGCTTTCTCCTAGGTCCTTTTCTGTCCCCTCCCTTTTTCTATCTGACGGATCAACCCCTTAGGGATAGCCACTTGCAAATTTACCCCCCATAAAAGGCACATAATCAACCTCTCTGCACCCCATTCAACCTTAGTTCCTAGTATCAACTATCTCATTCCTTCTGAATCATACTCACTCAAATATGCCAGTATCGATAATGCCATCATCCTCATCTCCCAGGCTAGTCCGGGCTGTTGGTTATCAAAGTCCGACATATCTGATTCTTTCAAACCTCTGTCAGTACATCCCTCTTTATGGAACCTCCAAGGCAAAAGCAGGAACCATACTATTTTTCTACCAGACTTACCTTTGTTTCAAAGAGCAGCCCAGAGATTTTTTTACCTATTTGTGGAAGTTCTCTGTTGGCTGCTCCTTAACCACTGTCATTGCCCAACAGTTGTTCACTATATTGATTATTTCTTACTCATAAAACCTGCATCATCCCACCTCCTGAGCCTCAAGAAACCTTTCTCCCTTTGTCAATCACTCAACATCCTGGTTGCCATGGACAAGACAATTGGTCCCTCCACTTTTGTTGAATTTTTACGCATTACCATTGAGTTCACTCGCCTTGAAATCAAGCTTCCCCTTGACAAATTAGAACGTATCAAGTCTCTGTCCCACTGTCACACCAACAAATCCTCTCTGTCAAAAGTAGAACTCCAATCACTCATCGGCTACCTAAATTTCACTATGAAAGTAATTTCCCAGGGTAAATCCTTTATCTACCACCACCTCAATCTTCTATCCCGAGTGCCCCATGCATTATCCACTATTTTTTGGACAGTGCAGAAAAATCAGATCTAAATATGTGGTCCAAATTCCTCCAGTACTGAAACAGTCACATGATGCCCCCCCCCAGCTCTTCTTCCCCTTCAGTCTATTCCGAAGCCGCAGCCAAAGGTGGTTTCTCCACCTTTTGTTCACTGAGCCTTGGCCGGAGGAGGCTCTTGCCCTTCCTCAGTTTTCTTCCACCTCTCCCCTCTTCGAGATTTACCTCATAGTGTGTGCAGCAGCCCTATGGGGTCATCTTTGGTCCACAGAGACAAAAGAAAAAGAACAACAATACAGCACCAAACCCTCACCCTAACTAGGGAGATTGAATTGCACAAAAATAAAAAAGAAAAAAGGAAGGGAAAAACTAATAAAACTTAACCTTTATTAAGAAGTCATAAAAAGTAGCGAATTAAACAGAAAAGAAAATATTCCTGGCCATCATTCTCATTATAAGTATAATGAAAATTGATTAATCAACAAACGATTTCTCCATAGCAAATGTAAGTATTTTACTAAATTCCCTGTGTTCACAATAATCAGATGTATGTCTTATAGATCAACGAAACTCGTACACATATGCTAAAACAATGTAACTTCAAACAAACTGCACCAGTATCTCATCCAATCAGGATAAGATCTCATCTGCATCTTGTAATAACGAGCTCCATCGTCTAAACAGAGAAGAAAGAACAACTGAGCTTATATTACTTTGTTTGAGATAAATATAAGTTGCAATAATAAGTATAACTAATGCTCGGCTATCCCAAACAATTATAAATTGGTTAATTTGTGTGATTAGCCAACACCCACAGCTCAACTGTAGAGTGTTTCTCCCCATACATCCAAAATGTAGCTGATTGCAATAGAGTGAAATCAACCTCAATATCCGTACGGGAGAAACCAAAAGTCACTAGTCTCTCAAGAACGATAGAGTGAAGTCAACCTCTATATTCGTACGGGAGAAACTAAATATCAATAGTCTCTCAAGAACGACAGAGTGAAGTCAACCTCTATATCCGTACGGGAGAAACTAAATAGCAATAGTCTCTCAAGGTGTTTCCATTTCCCACTGCTACAGGTGTATTCTAACTTAGTAGTTTGCTACAATACTAAGGGTCTGGTGTTACATAGTATATGCTCTAAAATTTTTAAAGCATCTATGTACCTATTATCCGTACTGCAGCTAACTAATAAAGAAACATTGTTGCAAAGCTCAGGACATCTATCTAACTGACCCTAACGTACGTTTCGCTTAAAAAATGCTTTTTCATTTCCACAGCTACTTACCTACCTAGGTAAGTCCTGTTACACACAGTAATTATACAGATATACCTAACTGCTGTATGAAGGACATCTACCTTGGGCATATCTATCTAATACTTAAGTGACATTTATGGGTTAGTCTTTCCTGGGACCAACCAGTTCTATTGATACTGACATGTATATGGGTCAGTCCTTCCAAGAAAAAAGTATATTTACCGTTGGTTGTTTGAACATCCTCTAAGCACAATGTACAGTTTCTGTATCTGGATTAACCCTCAGTCTACTATGATGCCCATTCATTTATAGCAATGAAAAGGGCTGGTGAAAGGAACTATGGCTGCTGCTCCCTCAGTGCATGTGTGTAAGACTATATTTTAGGCCTCAGAAAAAAAAGTTTAGAATGGAGCTCAGTAATATTAAAGCCTTTGAATGCCAGAGGGCTGAGCAACTCATTGCTTGCCCCTCCGGCTCTAAAGGGATTAAGAGTATAGATCCCATGTTCATATTCTAATGCTATTGTTTTTTATCTCAAGTGCTGCAAATGCTTTCAACTGTCTTGTCTAATACTCTGGTCTATTTATTTTTTGTTATGAGTGGGGAATTTGAGTGGGGGTGTGGCTTAATTGACATAGGGCATGGGGGCCCCTTATTATTGTTTGTAGGGGGGGCCTAAATTTTGTGCTACACTTCTGTATATGTAAACAGTGATAAAAAAATTAAATGCTCAGTGTAACAAAAAAGCAATCAATATATCAGAGAAGAATATGTAAATTACACAGGTATATAATGGTAGAAAAATAGTATAAAATGCAGGAAAGGCAATTAACCCATAAAAAATTAAGAAATGCCTGAATGGTGTACCACTGATCAAGTTAATGTCTAATGGATATAAATGGCCAACAATACAATAGTAATGTACCTGATATAAAAGTCAGGAAATACTCAGGAAATGCCCGAGTGGTCTATCAGTGATCAAGATAATGCAAACTGAATATAGATCAGAGGTTCTCAACCCGTGCCCTCAATGGCCACTAACAGGCCAGAACTTAGGAATTTCCCTGCTAGAATACAAGTTAGTTGATCAGAGGCTCAGTCATATTGATTAACTCACCCGTGCTCTCAAATCCTGGCCTGTTAGTAGCCAATGAGGGCACGGGTTGAGAACCACTGATATAGATGATCAACAATATAATAGTAGTGTATTTCATAAACTATTTGTGATTTCATCTGTCAAAAACAAGTCAATGAAGGCAATTAACCCTTAATACTGAGGAAATGCCTGAGCTGTCTGATGATTATAGAGTTAAAGGGATAGTAATACTTCGTTTTAACTTTATTTTTATTTTATAGGCATTAAAAAAATATGAAGAATGATAGAAGTCTTATCTCTCAAACCTTTATGGTTTAAGAGATATTCACAAGCAAAGTTTCCCCCTCCCGCCCCTTTTTCCTAGTGTAAGCCATCTCTTCTCAGATGGGGAATCTAATTGTAAGACCAGACAGATAACAGTAGGGGACAATCTTCTTACAATGAAAACAATGAAAGCCCTGCCCCCCTTGACAAGCTTTTCAGGTTTTTCCCTTATCTTAATTGAAGATTGTCCCTCTTTGCAGTCTACCTGGGCACCTCCCTTCTGCTCTCGCTGAACAGTGTTACATCAGTAAAAGGGACGGGAGGGGGACATTTTGTCATTGAATTACTCTTGAACTACAACTCTGACAGAACTGAAATAACACTCTCCAAAGTCCAAATACTATGATGATTAATTAGAGCTGCTTTTATTATGAAACATTACTATCCCTTTAATGCAGAGTGTGAATATAACAGGCCAATAATATATCTGTATTCCTCATATAGGTATATGATGGAAGGTAACCAAAATATGAAGACTGATCATACAGGTAAAATAACACACATACTGAATTGACAACTCAGTCTACTTTGTCACCCTTAAAGGAGCAGTAAACTTATTTTTATGAAAACATGTATTTTGTAGAGCTTTTCCTGCTGAATAAAACAAGGTCACTCCCACTGCTGTCAGATGTTTTATTCAAAATGTATAACAGTTTAAATAATCAGGAAGTGAATTTACTGTGTTTACTTTCTGATAGTTCTAACTGACAGGAAGTGACAGGCAGTTTCTATCACATTCTATGGAGAACTGTATGTCTCTGACTTTTCTGACTTTCCTCTCCATTAGAATCTAACAAGAAATCTAATTAGAATTTGACCACTAGAGGGCACTGCTAATGTAAAAAAAACATGGGTTTAAACTGTAATAACTCTGGAAATATAAATCTCTCGGCAATGGGAGTACCCTTATTTTACTCAGTAGGAAAATCCCTACAATATATATTTTTTTCATAAAAAAAAGTTTACTGCTTCTTTAAGGTGTGCTGGAATAAGAACACTGGTGTAGACAATGGATGTTTACTAGAAAGTGACCTAAACATGCTTATAGGCAATGCAATGGCAACATCCAGATCTTTGGTAAAGATATGCTCTAACTTGATCACAGATTTCAGTCTGCAGCTTTACTTGATGCACTCTTACTTGATCACAGCTTTTCAGTCCACAATGCACACCAGTCTTTTTTAAAGATGGATCTATCGTCCCTAAAGGCAATCATTTTTCAGGATCTTCCATGTTTTAATAAGTTGCTGTAGCTGTAATTGAAATCTTTTTTTTTCAAAGCATTTCAGCACTCAATATTGTGTCTTCTCTTCATCTGGGTTTAAACAGGAGTCATCTAAGCTTTCCATATTTATCTGTAATGCGGCCAAGCACTGTCGAATAGGCATGTCTTTATAGAAGTGGCTTCAAAGAGATTACATAATTTGTCCTCCTCCCTACTCTATATAATTAATTAAGTTGCGACACACAATATAATGATCAATTTTAGAAGTTACAAGGGAGCCTTTGTCAGGCTAACATTAGGGTGGCATCTTTTAATGTATAGCAAACAAGTTGATTTTAAATTATGAAATTTAAAGGAAAGAATATAGGTATTATCAAAACTGATATTGTAAAAAAAGGTATGATGTATATATGGAATAATAAATACAGTGTAGCTTTATAAAGAATATGAGGATACTAGGAAAAAAACAATATGTTATTATTATTATTATTATTCTTTATTTGTGGTAGGGGCTTACGGCTGTGAACTGTAGAAGGGATGCGTGGTGTGTGGCTATGACATATGGTGTAAGGTTGCCGGCCCCCCGGAGCCTAACGGGGCCCCCGGGAGTAACGTTGATAGGTTACCTGTAAGAGGGCCAACCTAGGCAGAAACCCCTGAAGAAAAGGGGGGGTATAAGGGGGGGGCTCAACATGAATTGAGCTCCAGTGGAAGGGGCTGCTACCTGTATTTAAGGCCTGCAGCCCCTCCCACAAATACAGGTGGAGCACCTTCCACTTGTGGTAGGGGCTTACGGCTGTGAACTGTAGAAGGGATGCGTGGTGTGTGGCTATGACATATGGTGTAAGGTTGCCGGCCCCCCGGAGCCTAACGGGGCCCCCGGGAGTAACGTTGATAGGTTACCTGTAAGAGGCCAAAAAGGAGGCAAAATTTGGTTAAACTATTTATTAGAAGCAACGTTATGACACAAAGATACCAAGGCATTTTTAATTTCTGAACGGGGATCAGGAATGTAACGTGTGTAGCAGGAAGAGCGCCAACGACCCAGCCTTTGAATGATGTGTGCTGGAACGCCATTGCTTGAAGCTGCTGAAGCAGCGCCTATTCTGAATGAATGGCCGGTGTATTGTTCTGGGTTGAGGCCCAGACCTGTGATAATGATGCGAAGGTAACTTGAGAACTGAATAGCTGAGAGGGGACCTTCCGGGAGCGGGAGGAGAGGGCTGTTGCCCGGAAGGTGCGAGATGGCCTGGACTAAGGCCTGTAGTGCCAAGACGGGGCACCATCTATCATTGGTGGAATAGAATGGTAAGTTGGTGCCTTTCTTTAGCTGGTCAGTTTTGGAGGAGGGAAGAAATAGCGTGAAATGATCGTGGTGGAAGGATAGGTGCTTTTTCAGCAAACAGTTAGAGGAATTGGGCCTAACTGTGAATTCCCCTGGTCTGAGGAACCCAAAGAAGGCCAGGTTGATGGCTGCCAATAGGGTGGTGTTAGTGAGAGGGTCGAAGGGTTGAGCCTGGAGGAAATCATACATTCTCTTGAAGATAACGCCAGCAATGGGAAGACGAGTGCGTGCTGGGAGATGATGATTTTTTGAAATACCCTTAAGGAAGGTCTTGACCTTGTAATTAGAGGATAATGAGGGCGAGGTGGGGTAAAGCGTGGCTAGGTGATGTTGAATGCCTGAGATATACAGTTTGATGGTAGATGGGCTCAACCGAAGATTTTCATGGCAGTGAGTGGCGAAAGCTAAAATGTGATCTATGGTATGTGGTGCTGAAATGGACAGATCGTTGGTGAATCTGGTAAACTGAATCCAGGCATGAAGGTAGTTCTGCCTAGTGCTGTCGGCGAGACCCTGTTGAATATAGTAAGAAGCTCTGGACAGCAAATGATTTAGGTCATGATGAGGTCTTGAAATGCTGGGACTTTGGCGGGCAATGGGCTGGCCGAAGGATGAAGCTGGAAAAAGGCCTGTGAATTAAAACGAGAGAGAACATCAGCCTTTTGGTTGAGGTGACCTGGAATAAATTTGCTATGGATTACAAATTTATATGACAAAGCTAGCCAAGTAAGTTTTCTAAGGAAGTTCATGATAAGTCGGGATTTTGATCTACCTTTGGTGAGTATCTGAGAGACAGCCATGTTATCAGTATGAAACATGACTGCCTGACCTGACCAGTTGCTGCCCCACAATGCTGCTGCCGCCACCACTGGGTACATTTCCAGTAGTGGAGAACTAGCCAGCAATCGTGATGAGGAGCAGATCTCGGTGGGCCAAGGCTCTGCGAACCAATTATCACCCCAGATTCCCGCGAAACCCCGGCCCGCCGCGGCGTCTGTGTAAATTGATGGCGAGGTGGAGGATGGTGAAGGAGGGAACATGGAACGGCCGTTCCATGAGGTAAGGAAAACCTCCCACATGACTAAGTCACGGCGGGCCGGAAAATCAAGGGAGATCGTTTGAACTGTGTCTGGAAAACTTGAAAGGAGCCCAATGAGGTGCGCCATGAAGGGCCGGCCCTGTGGAAAGATGCGGGAAGCGAAGGAAAAATGACCCAGGACTGACTGTAACTGAGTTCGAGAAAGCGATGGAGATGCAAGTGTTGCTCTGATGATGGCTAGAATACGGGATACTTTTTCTGGAGATAAGCTAGTCATGAAGGAATGTGAGTTGAGCGTGATACCTAGGAACTCAATTGTGGTGGAGGGGCCAAAAGTCTTTTGGGAAGCCACTGGAATGCCTAATTCCTGAAAAAGGAGTAAGAGCTTTTCGAGACTGGAGGGTGGGTCTGTGTGGGGCTCAATGAGCAAGAAATCATCCAGATAGTGGATGACGCCCGGGCATTTGCAGTGGTTTTTTAGAAGCCACACCAAGACCTGCGCGAAGGTATCAAAAATCTTAGGGCTACTCTTAGCCCCAAAGGATAGGCGAGTGGAGAAAAAATATTGATTCTTCCAACAAAAACCCTGCAAATGCCACAGTGACGGGTGGACCGGGAGCAGTTTGAATGCATCGGATATGTCGGTTTTAGACATCCAGCAGTCCCTGCCGAGAGCTGATATAAGATTAATGGCGTCATCTATGTTGTTGTAGCTAAGTGAGAATTCGGAAGAGGGGATTAGGGAATTATAACTGGCCTGACTTGAAGAGTGGGGTGCAGAAAAATCGATGATAAGTCTTTTTTTGGAAGAGAATTTTTTAGTGGCAATGCCTAGAGGATTAATTCGCCATGTAGGGAATGGGGGGAAAGGAAAAGGTCCCAGAAGGAAACCTTTCTCTAATTCTGCTGCAATAAGTGTGGATACAGAGGCAGGGTCATTAATGGCTGATTGTAAGTTAGGACAAATAACTGATTCTGCGGGGCAGGTGATGATGCCCGTGTGAAACCCTTCTGATAGGCCATTGATAATGTAAGAAACAATATGCTGATCTGGGTGATTTGAAATAAGAGACCGGAGAGCTGAGATGTTTACAGGACCTAGTCATTTATTCTTGCTTAAGCGAGGACAAATGTTGCGAGGGTGGGAAAGTCTGCAGGTGATGCAAATGTGTAACATACGACATCCACTGAAAAAACATCCTTTGAAATTATAGTTATTGCATATAGGGGAACTACCGTGGTAATAGATGGGACGGCCCATCTTGTCCCTGGCGGGGGGGGTGGTAGGTGTAGGTTGAGGAGTGGAAGCCGGAGTGAGGATGGGGGGCTGAGGTTGTGAAGGTGGAGTGTCTGAGGTGTTAGGACAAAGGTTACTGGTATGATTAGCCGATTGGCAGATAGAGCAGGTTATGCTTTTAAGCCCGGCGAAGTGTCTGCAAAATAACTCGTGGTCTAGGATACTCCAATCGACCGTGTAGCTGAATTGAGCCCTAGCAGCGGCTGCCTTAGCGGCGAAGGACTTGTGGTAGTCAAAGAACGAATGACCACCGTATTTGGATTCTAGATCAACAATAGTGTATAGGTATTGGTCTAGCTCCTGACGCCTTAGCGGAAAAGCGGAACACAAAATGTCACGGTAGATACTAAAAGCGAGCACGAACTCGGACACAGAGAGTCGTCTGGACAGGCGAGAGTCCTTAGACTTAAGAGTGACCGAGACGTCACCGCAGTTGACAGTCTTATTTTCCGCTAAATCCTGCGAGGCTATCAGGAGAGAAACCAAGTTTACGTCCTTGCCTTCAATGATATCGCGGCGCAGGTGTTGCGGAATCATATGCGCCGGAGTGACCCTGGGTGAAGGGCCTACCGTATTGGAGGTAGCAGTGTTACCTTCAGCTGCTGGAGGAGACACTCTGGCGTTGATGACTGACTCTACCGCTGCCAACCTGCCCTGTACATCGGTTACAGAGGAATTGAGGTCTGTAAGTAGGTGTGTGATGTGTTCCAATTGAGGATGCATACTAGAGGAATGAGTAGAAATTGGGGATGATGTAGAAGTGCGTCTGGCCCGCGGAGTACATGGCGTGGAGGTATTAGGGAAAAGTAGCCTGAACAACTCGGCTTTCCTAGCAGTTGAGGAGTGGGGGATATTCTTCCTGGCCAATTCTTCTATTAGGGTGGGTATGGTCCAGTCCCTGAGGTTGGGTCCGCGTGTCCGTGGCGAGGCAGGTATGTCCTGAACTTGGATTTGAGGACTTGCTTGGCTCTGTTGTTCGTTGTCTGCCATGCTAAAGTGAAAATAACAATGTTAGGGTAATAAGGAGGAGCCCGTGAGGCGAAAGGAGGGAAGTAGGTGAAGGAGAGGAATGTGGAGGAATGGACTTACCGGAGGGAGGGATGATAAGTGAAAAAGTGATGCCTTCGGCCTCTGTGAGGAGGTAAAGCCGTATGAACCTTAGCTGCAGCACTGGCCTTCGTCCTCCCAGGAGGAGGGGAACCACCTACGGCCTCTATGATGAGGTGAGGAGGTGCCACGCCCCTGCATTGAGAGGTGAGGTGTCCTGGCTTCGGGTGTGAGAGAATTCTCCTTCGGCCTCCGATGAGGTAAGGAGGCTTGATCCCCCCCCCGAGGTGACGGAGGACCGGAACCTTCGGCCTCCCGGAGGTAAGGGCAGGGAACCTCCGCCCCCCCCAAGGAGGCATGTGGTGAATCGTGAGGAGGTGAACCAGGAGCCTATGCAGATAGTGAAGGTGATGATTGGTAACTGATGAAACGCCCACCTACCTTCGGCCTCAATGAAGAGGTAAGGTATGTGGAGGGGAGAAATTTGTGACGTATAGAAGGAGTGGATAGTAAAACTGTGAGTGCTGTTGTAGGAGAAGATGATGAGAAATGAGAGAAAAATGATACCTACCTGGCGATCACTAAATATGGATCTGAAAAATAAAACAGCGCAAAGAACTTTTTTTTTTTTTTTTTTTTTTTTTTTTTTTTTTTTTTATATAATTTAATAAAATATTGATTAATAAAATGTGTGTAAACGGACCTACCGGTGTAAGAGTAATACTGGAGGGAACTGGATGGACGCGGACGACGAGCGACGGAGGGACCTAAAATAATAATAACATGAGTATAACGAAAAACCACCCCCCAAAGTTGAATAATTGTTTGAAAAAGAAACAGAAGGTTACCTGGAATAAATGCCTTGTGTCTTGAATAAGCAAAATACTGGTGGTAACAGGGTTTTTTTTTTTTTTTTTTTTTTTTGCGGGAAGAAATGACTGTAATTTAGAATTCAGTACCTGTGCTTGAAGAAAATATTTAAATTTTATTTTTTTTTTTTTTTTTTTTTTTTTTTTTTTTTTTTTTTTTTTAAATAAACTTTATTGAACACCTGGGAGCAGAACAACCTAGATATACTACATGTTGCCCACGATTGTCATGCAGCCGGACGCCATCTACTGGACGCCTGGCATAATGCAGCCAGAGTGATTTGGCAGCCTAAGAGAGCGGGAGGGGGAGTGAAGCAGCCACCGCCGAGGTAACCGGCCGTGAGACGGGACCGGAGGTGAGAGGGCGAATGGAAAGAGGAAGGGGGGGGGGAAGAAAATTGGAACGCTGGTTGCAGGGCGGGCAGGGAGCGACAGCAATGAAATAGACAGGAGCGGGTATATGAACGGGTTTGATTAGGGGAATGACAGGGAGTAGATGAAAGGGGAAAAAGGGGGGGGGCAGACCGAAACGGAACGGACAACGAGTGGAGGAAGGGATAACTTGGAGCGATGTGAAGCTCAGCCGATGCGAGTGAAAGGAGGGGGAACCTGACGAGCGAGCGGCACAATTAGAAGGGAGCGAACCGGCGGGGGAGAGCGTAGTGGGAAGTAGAAGGGGGTGAAAGGACGGGAAAAATAGAGCACCGTTATGACAGCTGGAGAGATGGTGGATGAGCAGTGCAGGACGGGAGTGATTGCACTAGGAGGGGGGACAAGCTGTGTAAGAAACAGTGGCAACCGTAGAAATGAAAAGTTTAATGACAACTTGAAAAAGTTAATAACTTACAGAAGACGCTGGAGACGGGCCGAATGAGCAGAGGAACGGTGGAACGAAGGTGCGTCGGACGTGCAGCGTGGTGAGCTCAACATGAATTGAGCTCCAGTGGAAGGGGCTGCTACCTGTATTTAAGGCCTGCAGCCCCTCCCACAAATACAGGTGGAGCACCTTCCACTTATATAGCGCCAACTAATTCCACAGCGCTGTACAATTGGGGAATAGACATACAGAGGTATTAAATAGTACAATCAGATGTGTAGAACAGGAGGATCAGAGGGCCCTGCTCGTGAGAGCTTACAGTCTAGAGGAAGGTAGGTTTGATACAGAAGGAGTAAGTGCTATTGTGTTTAAGTGCCTCCTGCCACATGAACTGCCAGTCAGTGGGTGGGAGTGAGAAGTGCCATTGAGTGCAGTAGTCCGTGCAAGGGGTGAATCTTGGTGATGATGTTTATGGAGGCAGTTGATAGGCCTCCCTGAAGAGGTGAGTCTTCAGGGAGCGTCTGAAGATTTGAAGGCTGGGGGAGAGTCTAATGGGGCGGGGGAGGGAATTCCACAGCTCAGGTGCAGCACGGGAGAAGTCCTGTAGGCGGGAGTGGGAGGATGTGATAAGAGCTGTGGAGAGCAGAAGGTCATGTGCAGAGCGAAGATGGCGGGCGGGAGTATATTTGGAAATGAGAGATGAAATATAGGGGGGTGCAGTGTTAGTGAGGGCTCTATAAGTTAGTACCAGAGTTTTGAATTTTACTCTGTATGCTAACGGGAGCCAGTGTAGGGACTGACAGAGGGGTGTGGTGTTAGAGAAGCGATGAGTGAGGTAGATTAGTCTTGCAGCAGAGTTCATTGAGGACTTTGAGTTGACAGTATTTGTTTATGTATTAATGTATAAAATTATTTCTTACGTAATAACCACATAAGTATGAACAGAGAAGTGTTGTGGGAACTCGTGAAACCTTGATTTGTTTTGTTTTTTATGTTCAAGATGAAAAAGTAGGGAATACAGCTCAATAAGGAAGAGAATGGTGATTATAGACACCATTGGTCTATGTCCTCATTGTGTCCTTATGGGGACATACATACAGTGTAACTTAGAAATCCATTATGTTTGGTATTTGTCAACACCGCTTATCTAGGGCATGACTTCATGTTTAATAATAAGTTTCAGTCTGTTTTGGTTTCCTTTGTGGTTGATTATGAAATGCTTTGGTACAGAAAGATCTAATCACTTTTTGATTATGTTGGCAGATGGTTTTTTCTCACATCCTGCTTGTCACAGGGGCATTCAAGCAAATACATGCTGTGCTATTAGAGCAATGATTCTCAACCAGGGTGCCGTGGCACTTTGGTGTGTCACAGACATCAACTTAGGGTGCCCCATGTTTTCTATGAAGACTAACAAAAATGACTTTGAAATAAAGATTTATAGAAATTGTTATTCACATTATGTTTCCTTTTGTTATTATGATTGTAAGACCTAATAATAACTGTATATTTATGCATTGTACCTTCATTATGCTCTTGATAAAGTACATTAAATATGTTAGGGGTGCCCCAGATGTTCTATATTACATGTTAGGTGTACCCCGAACAAAAAAAGATTGAGAACCACTGTATTAGAGAAACCACTTACTGCAAACATTCCTTGGTGGTAGTGGATTTAAAAATGTTTATTTTCTGTTGAATCTGTCCACAGTTGATGCAGTTAGTGTGTCCATATTTGGAAATTTACATGATAAATTTGCCATCTATTGTACTTCTAAATCCTGTGGGGTTAGCTGGTGTTTCCGTGCAGGGGTGACTTGCCTGTCATTTTGGAACTGGACCACCCTTTTGGGCAGATTTAGTCTAGTATGTACATATTTTGTATGCTGTTTTTGAATACTCTTAGGGGGTCTCCCTAAGAGTGAAGGGTAATCCAGATGTGGACCCCTTGCTCTCAGTGCCTAGGGAATCCAGCTGCGCCCTCCCGGCAAGGCCCAACAAGGCCGAAACATACGTTGGTGTGGGGCAGCTGGTGTTCCCATGCAGGGGGGACTTGTCTGTCATTTTGGAACTGGACAGCCCTTTTGGGCGGGATTAGTCTAATATGTACATGGAAATTTCTCCCCTGTAATGGCACTGAGAGAGCTAAAAAGTGATGCTTCTGAGCGGTGACTAGCCATACGACAGGCCATTGTGCTATTGTTTGTCCACAGAAGCCCCTCACATTTTGTATGCTGTTTTTGAATACTCTTAGGGGGTCTTCCTAAGAGTGAAGGGTAATACAGACATGGATCCCTTGCTCTCAGTGCCTAGTGACTCCAGCTGCACCCTCCTGACTAGGCCCAGCAAGGCTGAAACGTACTTCGGGGTTTGCTGGTGTTCCTGTGCAGGGGGACTTGCCTGTTGTTTTGGAACTGGACTGCCCTTTTGGGTGGGCTTAGTCTAATATGTACATGGAACTTTCTCCTCTGTAATGGCACTAGAGAGCTATAACATGATGCTTCTGAGCTGTGACTAGCTGTAGGACAGGCAATTGTGCTGTTTGTCCTCAGAAGCCTCTCACATTTTGTATGCTGCAAATCCTGTTTATGTCCATTTTGAGAACATAATATGTTAGGAGCTAGCTTGCGCTTTAGATTTCTAGATTTTTTTTTAATTATTATTGTACTGAACATTCTTTTTTTGAAGAACAAGCGCACTCCCTAACCTCCAAGTTCACAGAAAAAGGTTACCCAAACATAAACTGAGAAGGCTATCGAAAACTAAGAAAGAGCCCAAGACAAACCCTTCCTGAAAAGTTAAGAAATGATATAAAGGTAACGCAGAAACCACTGATGCCTTTCATCACTAGATATCATTTGCTCATATGTCTTCTCCACAGCTTAAAAATGAGATGTTATTTCTGCTTCCCAGCTGGCAGGAACAATCAATTTTTGACCCAGGATATGAAGCTCCTTCTTCCCATCATTCTACCAGTTGATTTTTGTCCTGCAGACCTGGGGGACAGAGGTGTGGAAACATCTCCTTTTTAAAAGTTAATTTTGGCAGTAATGTTTGTTGTTTTTCGATATCAATACTCTGCACCAACAGAGGTGGGAGTATAGGAAGGATAGGTTTTTCAAATCCTCTCTTCATGCCCCTCATAAAGGAAGGGTCACATGTGGGGAGCAATTTTTTAACTTACAGAAAGCTTTCCTGGTGGATCTGCCCTGAGTGCATTGCAAAAGAATGGAAATCATAGAGCCACCGAAAATGCAGTTCAGACTATCTATTCAAAAACCAGAAGGGACTGACAGTGCAGGCGCACGGACATCACTATGGCAAGATGTCCGTGCTTCCTGCTACTGTCCGCCTCAGAGTAAGTTGAAAATCTTTTAAACCAGGTAATATTTTTGGCGACTAGTAGTGTTGAGCGAGCATGCTCGGCCGATGCTCGGATCGGCTCGAGCATCGCTCTGCTCGGCACATGGCGGTACTCGTACGAGTACCGCATGTGCTCGCCCGCCATGTTCGGGTCTCCTCCCCGCACGTTTTGCGGCTGCTGCGCAGCCAATAAACGTGCAGGGAGGCTCTGACATCGGTGTAATGCCAGCAGCCATGTTGGCTGCTGGCATTACACTGATTGGCTGGCCAGAACCCGTGGTCAGGTGCTGTATAGCACCTGACCATCGAGTTCGGCTCAGTCTGAGCCAGGGAGAGCTGAGGATAGGAAGGGAAAGGCAGTGTAGGGAGGAAAAAACAAAAATTGTGACAAAAAAGAACCAAAAGTCCTTTTTAGGACTACTGTGTGTGGGGGCAGCAGGTTATATTGTGTGTGGGGGGAAAAAAACAAAAAAAAAAAAAAAAAAAATATTCTGTTTAGTGTGAAAAGTTGCAGATTAGAGCACATTCTGTTTAGTGTGCACAGTTGCAGATTAGAGCACATTCTGTTTAGTGTGCAAAGTTGCAGATTAGAGCACATTCTGTTTAGTGTGCAAAGTTGCAGATTAGAGCACATTCTGTTTAGTGTGCAAAGTTGCAGATTAGAGCACATTCTGTTAAGTCTTCAAACTAAAATATCAAAGTCACGTATTCCATTCAGTGTGCGTCGCCGCAGTTTAGCAGCACATTCTGAGTACTGTGCAGAGTTGCAGAATAGGAAGAAATACTGTTAAGTCTTCAAACTAAAATATCAAAGTCACATATTCCATTCAGTGTGCTTCGCCGCAGTTTAGCAGCACATTCTGTGTACTGTGCAGAGTTGCAGAATAGGAAGAAATACTGTTAAGTCTTCAAACTAAAATATCAAAGTCACATATTCCATTCAGTGTGCTTCGCCGCAGTTTAGCAGCCTATTCTGTGTACTGTGCAGAGTTGCAGAATAGGAAGAAATACTGTTAAGTCTTCAAACTAAAATATCAAAGTCACATATTCCATTCAGTGTGCTTCGCCGCAGTTTAGCAGCCTATTCTGTGTACTGTGCAGAGTTGCAGAATAGGAAGAAATACTGTTAAGTCTTCAAACTAAAATATCAAAGTCACATATTCCATTCAGTGTGTTTCACCGCCGTTTAGCAGCCTATTCTGTGTACTGTGCAGAGTTGCAGAATAATAAGAAATACTGTTAAGTTTTCAAACTCAAATATTAAAGTCACATATTCCGTTCAATGTGTTTCACCGCAGTTTAGCAGCCTTTTCTGTGTACTCTGCAGAGTTGCAGAATAATAAGAAATACTGTTAAGTTTTCAAACTCAAATATTAAAGTCACATATTCCATTCAGTGTGTTTCACCGCCGTTTAACAGCCTATTCTGTGTACTCTGTACAGTTGCAGAATAATAAGAAATACTGTTAAGTTTTCAAACTCAAATATTAAAGTCACATATTCCATTCAGTGTGCTTCGCCGCAGTTTAGCAGCCTATTCTGTGTACTGTGCAGAGTTGCAGAATAGGAAGAAATACTGTTAAGTCTTCAAACTAAAATATCAAAGTCACATATTCCATTCAGTGTGCTTCGCCGCAGTTTAGCAGCCTATTCTGTGTACTGTGCAGAGTTGCAGAATAGGAAGAAATACTGTTAAGTCTTCAAACTAAAATATCAAAGTCACATATTCCATTCAGTGTGTTTCACCGCCGTTTAGCAGCCTATTCTGTGTACTGTGCAGAGTTGCAGAATAATAAGAAATACTGTTAAGTTTTCAAACTCAAATATTAAAGTCACATATTCCATTCAGTGTGTTTCACCGCAGTTTAGCAGCCTTTTCTGTGTACTCTGCAGAGTTGCAGAATAATAAGAAATACTGTTAAGTTTTCAAACTCAAATATTAAAGTCACATATTCCATTCAGTGTGTTTCACCGCAGTTTAGCAGCCTATTCTGTGTACTCTGTACAGTTGCAGAATAATAAGAAATACTGTTAAGTTTTCAAACTCAAATATTAAACTCACATATTCCATTCAGTGTGTTTCACCGCAGTTTAGCAGCCTATTCTGTGTACTCTGCAGAGTTGCAGAATAATAAGAAATACTGTTAAGTTTTCAAACTCAAATATTAAACTCACATATTCCATTCAGTGTGTTTCACCGCCGTTTAACAGCCTATTCTGTGTACTCTGTACAGTTGCAGAATAATAAGAAATACTGTTAAGTTTTCAAACTCAAATATTAAAGTCACATATTCCATTCAGTGTGTTTCACCGCCGTTTAACAGCCTATTCTGTGTACTCTGTACAGTTGCAGAATAATAAGAAATACTGTTAAGTTTTCAAACTCAAATATTAAACTCACATATTCCATTCAGTGTGTTTCACCGCAGTTTAGCAGCCTATTCTGTGTACTCTGCAGAGTTGCAGAATAATAAGAAATACTGTTAAGTTTTCAAACTCAAATATTAAAGTCACATATTCTGTGTAAGATGAAGAAGGCGGGTAAAAAGGGACGGGGAAGTGGACGTGATCCTGAAAGTTCAGGGCGCGGGTCAGGACGCGGAGAAACTGTGCCTGGTGCCAGAGCACAAGAAAGAAAGACATCCACCATACCTAGCTTCATGTGTAATTTTACAGGGCGTCGCAGGACATCACTCTCGAGGTCCGACCACTGCGAACAGGTGGTCGGTTGGATGACAGCTGATACTGCTTCCAGTCGGTTAAGCACCACCCTGTCTTCCACCAAGTCCACTCTCAGTAGCCAAGAGTCTGGTCAACATAATCCTCACTCTGATCATCCTTCCTCCCACCATACACGGTCTGGTCAAAGAAGTGATCCCACACTGGGATATAGTGAGGAGCTCGTCTCATCACCAATCCTTCATTTGACCCTCTCTCCAAGCACGCTTGCAGAGGAACATGACATCTTGTGCCCTGATTCACAACCTCTAGAGGCTACCCAATCTCAAGAAGATGACAGATGTGAACGGCATTTAAGGTCAAAGGAAGTAGTGGATGATGATGATGATGATGAGACACAGTTGCCATTAAATCAACCACTATTTCCGTCTCAAGACCTTGTTGAGGAGAATGTTATACAGTTGTCAATGACTGAGTATGTGGTGGGATCAAGACTTGAGGAGGATGATCAGAGTGAGGAAGTGGAGGAGGACTTGGTGGACGATGAGGTGACTGACCCCACCTGGGAAGGTGTAGAGCCGAGCGATGACAGCAGTCCTGAGGGTGAGCCATCTGCAGCACCGCAACAGGCTGGAAGAGGCAGTGGTGTGGCTACAGAAAGAAGGCGGACCGCACCAAACCGGCCCGCAAATGTTCCACGGAGCACCCCCTTGCGTAAATCTACCTTGCCAAGGGGTAGGTGTTCCGCGGTATGGCGTTTTTTTAAGGAAAGTGCGGACGACAAAAGAATTGTAGTTTGCAACCTGTGCCACACCAGAATGAGCCGAGGCATGAACACTAGAAACCTCACCACCACCAGCATGATCCGACACATGGCATCCAAGCACCGTAGTAAGTGGGAGGAACGCCTGGATCGCCCATCTGTGTCTGCAGGCCACACCACTGCCTCCTCTTCCCCTGTTTTCGGTGCCGGCCAATCGCCTGTCGAAGGCGCAGGCCCGCATACCTCCCGCCCTGCACCTGTAGCATCTGAAGCACCATCAGCGACCACATCCACTTCCCTGTCCCAGCACAGCGTCCAAATGTCGTTACCCCAGGCATTTGAGCGCAAGAGAAAGTACCCAGCCACCCACCCACAGGCCATAGCACTAACCTCACACCTTTCCAAATTACTGGCCATCGAAATGCTGCCATTTAGGCTTGTGGACACTGAGTCCTTCCGCAGCCTGATGGCAGCAGCTGTCCCTCGGTACGCGGTCCCCAGCCGCCACTACTTTTCCCGGTGTGCCATCCCCGCATTACACCACCATGTGTCCCGTAACATCACCCGTGCCCTGACCAACGCAGTTACTGGGAAGGTCCACTTAACGACTGACACATGGACAAGTGCTTGTGGCCAGGGACGCTACATTTCCCTGACGGCACACTGGGTGAATGTCGTGGAGGCTGGGAGCGACTCGGACCCTGGGATGGCACGGGTGCTACCCACGCCGAGGATTGCGGGCCCTACCTCCATCAGGGTTTCCACCAGCACCTACGTTATTGGCTCCTCCTCCTCCGTTTCCACCTCCGAATTCTCTACACACACCGCCACTCCCCCATCAGCCAGTAGCTGGAAGCAGTGTAGCACTGCAGTGGGGAAGCGTCAACAGGCCGTGCTGAAGCTGATCTGCCTTGGGGACAAACAGCACACGGCCTCAGAGCTGTTGCAGGGGATTAGTCACCAGACCGAGCAGTGGCTCTCGCCACTCAACCTGCAACCAGGCATGGTTGTGTGTGATAATGGGCGTAACTTGGTGGCGGCTTTGGAGCTCGGCAAGCTCACACACTTACCATGCCTAGCACATGTATTTAATTTAGTGGTGCAGCGATTTCTAAAAACCTACCCCAATGTGCATGATCTCTTGACCAAGGTGCGCCGCGTGTGTGCACATTTCCGTAAGTCATCAACAGCTTCAGCCGGCCTGTTGAAGCTGCAGCAGCGCTTACAATTGCCAGCTCACCGGCTGCTGTGTGACGTGAGCACGCGCTGGAACTCCACCTTCCACATGTTGGCCCGGCTTTGTGAGCAGCAGAGGGCAGTAGTGGAGTACCAGCTGTTACACGGTCGTCGCCTCTCCGTTCAACTTCCTGTAATCAGAAGTGAGGAGTGGGAATGGATGTCAGACCTCTGTGAGGTTTTACGCAATTTTGAGGAATCGACACAGATGGTGAGCGGCGATAACGCTATTATCAGTGTAACCATCCCACTTCTGTGTCTACTGAAACGCTCGCTGCTCACAATTAAAACCGACGCTTTGCATGTGGAAGAGGTGGAAATGGGGGAGGAAGAGCTTACACAAGGTGATAGCCAGAGCACCCTCACTTCGTCTTCTCAGCGACAATTGGAGGAGGCGGAGGAGGAGGAGGAGGAGGAGGAGGAAGACACGGTTGTCTCCGCTACAGAGGGTAGCCATGGAACTTTAGTTCCATCTCTTCAGCGTGGGTGGGCAGAAGAGGAGGAAGAGGATGAGGAGATTGAGAGTCATCCTCCTGGTGAGGACAGCGAAATCTTGCCTGTTGGTACTCTGGCACACATGGCTGACTTTATGTTAGGCTGCCTTTCCCGTGACCCACGCGTTACACGCATTTTAGACAACACGGATTACTGGGTGTTCACCCTTCTGGACCCCCGCTACAAAGAGAATTTCTCATCTCTCATTCCTCCGGTGGAGAGGACAAGCAAAATGGTGCAATACCAGAAGGTTCTTGTTGAAAAATTGCTCCAAAATTTTCCATCTGACAACGCTGGCGGCAGAGTACGTGCTACCTTGGCCAACCGAGAAGGGGAGAAAAGGGGAGCACACAGCAGTTCCGAGAAAGGCAGGGCAACACTCTCCAAGGCGTGGGACACCTTCATGACACCCCGCCAGCACCCTCACCCTGATGCGCAGCCTAGTGTCACAAGGAGGGAAAAGTTTTGGAAGATGGTGAAGGAGTACGTAGCAGACCGTGTCAGCGTCCTCAATGATCCCTCTGTGCCTTACAACTACTGGGTGTCCAAGCTGGACACGTGGTATGAACTGGCACTCTATGCCTTGGAGGTGCTGGCCTGCCCTGCCGCCAGCGTTCTGTCTGAGCGGGTATTTAGTGCTGCTGGTGGCATCATAACAGATAAGCGTATCCGCCTTTCCACCGACAATGCTGATAGGTTGACACTTATAAAAATGAACAAGGCCTGGATTTCCCCTGACTTCTCCACTCCACTGGAGGAAAGCCCCGGGGGAACATAAACTCACTTTATATATGTTATTTACAATGATGGGAATACTCTGTATTCCCATTCACCCCTTCCACCCAAAAAACGGGTATATGGTTGACTCTTAATCTTCTCATCCTCCTCCTCCTCTTCCATATGCCCTGGGATATAATTTTTATATAGGGCCAGCTCACCAGCGGGCCCTGTGATATAATTTTTATATAGGGCCAGCTCACCAGCGGGCCCTGTTTGACAATTTTTATATAGGTCAGCTCACCAGCGGGCCTTCTCATATAATGTTTTATTGGGTCAGCTCTCTAGCGGGCCCTCTCATATAATGTTTTATAGCGTCAGCTCACTAGCGGGCCTTCGCATATAATGTTTAGGATGGTCAGCTCTGCAGCAGACCCTCACCCATAATGTTTTAGATGGTCGGCTCAGCGCACGTTTCCCTCTTAATCATGGCCTCAGTTCAATAAAATCAAGGAAATTTTTGGGAGAATTTGCCTCTGTGCACGTTTCCCTCTTAATCATGGCCTCAGTTCTGAAAATCAAGGAAATTTTTGGGAGAATTTGCCTCTGCGCACGTTTCCCTCTTAATCATGGCCTCACTTCCGAAAACCAAGGAAATTTTTGGGAGAATTTGCAGATGATATACAAGTAAATATACAGCAAATATTGTTTGGTAACAATTTTTCGCCTAAAGTCGTTTTTATTTTCCTTTTTGTGTGTTTTATGGTCAGTCTGTAAAAATGGCGTACTACGGGCGAAAGATCGTTCCCAGCAGCGATGTTGGAGTCCAAGATGCATCCAGACATCCTCCCTATGCTGTCCCTGAACCATTTCTGTGGTGTTTCCATCCTTTTCTGCCCTTTTCCTATGGACCAGGCACCCTCCCCTCATCAGAGCAGGGGGTGCCTGGTGTAATGCTCGAGTCCTCCCATTGACTTCAATGGGGCTCGGGTGCTCGGCCGAGCACTCGAGCCTCAGGGGGTGCTCGGTTAGAGCACCCGAACACCCGAGCATTGGGGTGCTCGCTCATCACTAGCGACTAGCTCTACTAAGCAGCTAGTCGCCAGATGAAGACTTAAATAAGATGAAGTTTTTGTGGGGTGGTAGTTCCCCTTTAATGGGCATGAAAGAGGCTATCAATTTTGCTTGTGATTCATTGGACAATATAAAATTATTGGTAAAATTTTCAGCCTTGTCCATTACTGCATTATGGATTAAAGTATGGGATGATGATATCTCTTCAAATAACAAAATGGTTTCTCTTCCATATTCAGGGGGCAGATTGTTTGGAAATCAGCTGGAAGAAATAATCAAACACTCCTCAGGAGCAAAGAGTTCACTTCTTCCACTCGAGAGATGTGACAGAGGACAGTCTCCATCTAGGTACATCCTCATTTTTTGGTTGATGTCAGACCTTCCAAGAAGCCACGAGAAGCATGTCATCTACTAACAGAGGAACTTCTAGGAAAGATTTTTATAGACAGACCTTTAAAAAACAAACAAACAAACAAACAAAAAAAACACTTAATGAAGAGGGGATAGCCCCACCTACAGTCCCAGTGGGGGGCAGGCTACAACTTTTTTCTGTCTCCATGGAAGGAATCCAATGCAGACAATTGGGTTCTCCAGACTGTACAAAGGGTATACTTTCAATACTGTCCCACACCAGACAGAAACCAAAAAAACTTAAAATAAAGGAAAGAATTACACCTAATGTTAATCAACAAAGTCAACAAACCAGTTCCAACAGAACACCGGAACAGGAGAATTTATTCAATTCTCTTCCCAGTGCCAAAACCATCACGGAAAATAAAATTCATAATAGACCTCAAATGGCTGAATACTTATATTTAAAAGGCCTTTCAAGATTGAATCGGTTTTGCCTGTGATAAGAGCTGTTTATTAAGGTGCATATCTGACAAGCATTGATTTAAAAGATGCATATCACCATATTTTGGTCAGACACAGTCATTGTTGGTTCCTGAGATTCAACATTGACAACAACCAATTCCAGTTTTGGGTGCTTCCATTTGGTCCAGCTTCTGCCCCTCAAGTTTTCACAAAGGTTTTTGCTGTATCCATGGCAGTCTTACGAAGACAAGGAGATATCATAGTGCAAAATTCAAAGGAAAAATTCAACTCAAGTCTTTTTCTATAGCGGGCTAGCTGATAAACCCTCTAAAGAACAAATTATTTCCCACACAAAACAAACTGTTTCTAGGAATGTAGTTCAACAGGTTGCAAGGTATAATGCACCTATCCAAAGACAGGAGATAACCTTGTGGTCCAGAATACTAAAATTTAGAAATAAAGCAGTAGAAAAAGTGCTAAAGGCATTGTAGTCAAAACTAAGGAACAAGGCTGTACAGATTCCATCAGACAACACGTCAATGGTAATGTACATAAAAAAATCAGGGAGGCACGTGAAGCAGGCTTCTTAGTAGATATGTAGAATGGATCCTGAATTGGGAGAAAAAATATTTATTGGACCTGACGGTCTCCCACATTTCAGGATCCTTAAACAAACAGGTGGAATTTCTAAGCAGAAAAATACTGGATCCAGGAGAATGGTCCCTGAATCACAGCATATTCAACCTCATTATCCAAAAATGGGGACCTCCGGTGGTGGATCTGATATCTACAGAAGACAATGCAAAGTACAAAACCTTTGTGTCCAGATAGAAGTAGAAAAAGGCCATTGCAAAGATGCACTAAGATCCCTTGGGACACTTGACTGATGTATATGTTTCCTCCTCTTCTAGTCATCTCCGATGTAGTCAGAAAGGTTCAGAAAGAACAAGCAGAGGTAATTCTAATTGCACCTTACTGAGCGGAACTCCCTTTTAGACCTAGGTATTTCATTAGAAGTGGCCAACACCATTATTTTGGGATACAAAGCCTCTTCTTCAAAAATGTATCACATGGTCTGGTCCATTTTTTCAATGTGGTGCAGAGATAACAGTTTATCTACAGAAAAAACTTAAGTTGGGAACATCTTGGACTTCTAACAAAATGGATTCAAAAAAGACCTCACACCATCTTCAATAAATGTACACATTTTTGCTTTATCAGCTGTTTTGGCCAGACCACTGGCAAATAACTTTATCACAAAGCAATTTGTTCAAGCAATTTCAAAAATTAACCCCTAGAGTGCCAAGTGGGTACAACGTACAAGTGAGGACAGCTGTACCTGCTGTGCCACGCTCGTACGTTGTACAGCTTAAATGCGGTCACTGCATAGGCCGGTAAAACCGGCATGCAGTGGCCGCATTTAAAAAAAAAAAATTCCTGGCACTCGTGGGGGGACATGAGGATTACTCCTCATGTCCCCCCAGGTATTGATCTCCCAGCCGATCGCGCTGGGAGATCAATATTTACTAAGGAGAAGCAGAGCTTCTCCTATCCCTCCTCTCCTACCCGAACTTCCGGGTAGGAGTGGGCGGGACCGGGGGAAGCCTCCCAACGTCATCGGTGACATAGTCACCGATGACGTTACAAGGCTTTCCCCGATGGAGATCACTCCTACCGGAGGTAGGAGTGAACAGAAGGAGAGCTTTAGCTCTCCTTCTGTCGCCATATTGAGCTCCCAGCCCAATCGGCTGGGAGATCAATAACTGGGTGCACATCAGGAGGGGTCCTGATGTGCCCCAACGAGGTCCGAAAATAAAAATCAAAATCAAAAAGAAAAGAAAAATAGATAAAAAAATGAACCCTGTGAGTGCTGCAGGGTTCCCTGGTGCATTGCTTTGCAATGCACTGGGAATCCCTGTGGCACTCACAGGGTCAATTTTTGCACCCCATATTTTTATTAAAGAGACCTCATTGGGGGGCTTCAGGAAGGGTCCTGAAGCCCCCCAATGAGGTCTATAAAAAATAGACCAAAAAAAAAAAATTAACCCTGTGTGTGCCACAGGGGAGGGGGTTCATTGCAGAGCCCCCCTCCTGTGGCAGACATAGGGATATTTTTTAGTATTTTATAATCAGAGATTGTTGGGGGGACATCAGGAGAATTCCTGATGTCCCCCCACAAGGTCTGATAATAATAATAATAAAAAAAAAAAAATTAACTCTGTGAGTGCCCCAGTGGTCCCCAGCACATTGCTTTGCAATGTGCTGGAGAACCCTGTGACACTCACAGGGTCAATTCTTTTAGCCCATATTTTTTTTTTACTAAGACCTCATTGGGGGACATAAGGAAGGGTCCTGAAGCCCCCCAATGAGGTCTATAAAAAATAGAAAAAAAAAAAAAAAATTAACCCTGTGTGTGCCACAGGGGAGGGGGTTCATTGCAGAGCCCCCCTCCTGTGGAAGACATAGGAATATTTTTTAGTATTTTATAATCAGAGATTGTTGGGGGGACATCAGGAGAATTCCTGATGTCCCCCCACAAGGTCTGATAATAATAAAAAAAAAAATTAAAAAAAATTAACTCTGTGAGTACCGCAGTGGTCCCCAGCACATTGCTTTGCAATGTGCTGGAGAACCCTGTGACACTCACAGGGTCAATTCTTTTAGCCCATATTTTTTTTTACTAAGACCTCATTGGTGGACATAAGGAAGGGTCCTGAAGCCCCCCAATGAGGTCTATAAAAAACAGACAAAAAAAAAATTAACCCTCTGTGTGCCACAGGGGAGGGGGTTCATTTTAGACCCCCTCCTGTGGCACACACAGGACTTTTTTTTTACTATTGCTTTACATTCAAAGCTTGTTGGGGGGCCCTAAGGCCACCCAACAAGCTATGAATAAAGAAGAATTTTTTTTTTAAAAAAAAAGAACCCTCTGTGTGCGACAGGGGGTCAATTGCATTGCTTTGCAATGCATTGGACATCCCTGTGGCATGCACACAAAATGACTCAATCCCCCCCATACCCTTATCACCAGCCCAGTTCCACAGCCTACTGGCAGTCCCATTCCCACAGTTTGACCCCCCCAGCCTGGTTCCACTGCCTACTGGTAAACCCAAGTGCCAATACGCACTGGATTCAGGCTGGAAATCAAACAGTGTATGTGGGGGACTTACAGTGCACAGTGGTAGTCACAGATCCCCCATATGTACTACCTTACCTCCCCCACCACCACTGCCATACTTGCGCTCTGCCCAGTGGTAGATATACCCACATACACTGCCTGACCCCTCGTCCCTCCCCCCACCTGGTTTCACTGGCAGTCACAGGTCCTCACGTACACTGACTGACCACTGATAGCCATAGAATCATACGTACACTGTTTGCTTCCCCATCCTTGTTCAACTGGTAGCTACACTCCTGGCACCCAATATGGTATGTCATCCCACAGCAGTGGGGTACCATTTATCGTAGGCTGGCAGGAGGTCCTCCTAGGAAATCCCATGGTGTTGAACCATTTTCGTATCTTTGAAGTGACTGATTTGTAAAAAAAAAAAAAAAAATTTTTTTTTTCTGTAGCACCACATTCTGTAAATAGTTGTGCACACTAACTTAGGGATACAAAGGCAAGTGACCCCTCATTAGATGCGGCAGGTTATCTTCTTTCCAAAATGGTATGGTTTTGCTACATTTTCTTCACTTCTATAACTGTTATAACCATTTTCATACACGCAAGAATGTTTGAGAAAATGTTAGAGAAATCAGGAGGTTGTAGCAGTAGTAGTTTTGTACTTGTAGCGCCCCCTAAGGTAGGTCAGTTCATACCAATGGGGTGTCATTTTTCTCCTAAGAGCAATAGCTAATGGATACACTTGGAAATTCCATGGTTTTTACAGATTTCAATACATTTGAAGGGGCAGAAATGTAAGAAAATGCCTTTTTTTTCATTAGCACCACCTTCTGGAGGCATTTGTGCACTCCAGGCTTGGGGTAAGAAGGCAAGTCACCCCTCACTAGATGCGGCAGGTTGTCTTCTTTCCAAAATGGTATCGTCTGTGTACCCTTTCTTCACTTCTCTAGTTCTTATAACCATTTTTGTATAGAGAAGTAATGTTTGAGAAAATGTTAGAAAAATTAGAGGTTGGTGTAGTTTTGTACTTGTAGCGCCCCCTAAGGTATGTGAACTCATACGAATGAGGTGTCACTTTTCTCCTAAGAGCCATAGCTAAAGAATACATTTGAAAAATCAATGGTTTTCACAGATTTCAGTACATTTGAAGGGGCAAAAATGTAAGAAAATGCCTTTTTTTTTCATTAGCGCCACCTTCTGGAGGCATTTGTGAACACCAGACTTGGGGTAAGAAGGCAAGTCACCCCTCATTAGATGCGGTAGGTTGTCTTCTTTCCAAAATGGTATGGTTTGTGTACCCTTTCTTCACTTCTGTAGTTGTTATAACCATTTTTGTATAGACAAGTAATGTTTGAGAAAATGTTAGAAAAATTAGAAGTTGTAGTAGGTGTCGTTTTGCACTTATAGCGCCCCCTGAGGTAGGTCAACTCATGCCAATGGGGTGTCATTTTTCTCCTAAGAGCACTAGCTAATGGATACTGCTGGAAATTCCATGGTTTTTACAGATTTCAGTACATTTGAAGGGGCAGAAATGTAAGAAAATGCCTTTTTTTTTCCATTAGCGCCACCTTCTGGAGGCATTTGTGCACACCAGACTTGGGGTAAGAAGGCAAGTCACCCCTCATTAGATGCGGTAGGTTGTTTTCTTTCCAAAATGGTATAGTTTGTGTACCCTTTCTTCACTTCTGTAGTTGTTATAACCATTTTTGTATAGACAAGTAATGTTTGAGAAAATGTTAGAAAACTTAGAAGTTGTAGTAGATGTCGTTTTGCACTTCTAGCGCCCCCTGAGGTAGGTCAACTCATGCCAATGGGGTGTCATTTTTTTCCTAAGAGCACTAGCTAATGGATACTGCTGGAAATTCCATGGTTTTTACAGATTTCAGTACATTTGAAGGGGCAGAAATGTAAGAAAATGCCTTTTTTTTTCATTAGCGCCACCTTCTGGAGGCATTTGTGAACACCAGACTTGGGGTAAGAAGGCAAGTCACCCCTCATTAGATGCGTTAGGTTGTCTTCTTTCCAAAATGGTATGGTTTGTGTACCCTTTCTTCACTTCTGTAGTTGTTATAACCATTTTTGTATAGACAAGTAATGTTTGAGAAAATGTTAGAAAAATTAGAAGTTGTAGTAGATGTCGTTTTGCACTTCTAGCGCCCCCTGAGGTAGGTCAACTCATGCCAATGGGGTGTCATTTTTTTCCTAAGAGCACTAGCTAATGGATACTGCTGGAAATTCCATGGTTTTTACAGATTTCTGTACATTTGAAGGGGCAGAAATGTAAGAAAATGCCATTTTTTTTCCTATAGTGCCAACTTCTGGAAGCATTTGGGCACAACAGGCTTGGGATAAGAAGGCAATTCACCCCTCATTAGATGCGGCAGGTTGTCTTCTTTCCAAAATGGTATGGTTTGTGTAACCTTTCTTCACTTCTCTAGTTGTTATAACCATTTTTGTACAGACAAGTAATGTTTGAGAAAATGTTAGAAAAATTAGTGGTTGCAATAGGTGTAGTTTCGTACTTGTAGCGCCCACTAAGGTAGGGGAACTCATACCAATGAGGTGTCATTTTTCTCCTAAGAGCACTAGCTAATGAATACAGTTGGAAATTCCATGGTTTTCACAGATTTCCATACAGATGAAGGGGCAGAAATGTAAGAAAATGCCATTTTTTTCCTATAGTGCCACCTTCTGGAAGCATTTGTGCACAACAGGCTTGGGGCAAGAAGGTAAGTTACCCCTCATTAGATGCGGCAAAAACCCTAGAATGCGCATTTTAGTTTATAAAGTTGAAAATGTCATTTTGCGCTGCTGGTGATTAGGGCTCTACGCTAGCCATGGACGTAGGTAAAACTATACAAATTTGGTATTTTTTTACTCGGGGGACTCAGGGCTTTTTCAAATAATTTAAACTTTTTCAATCAAGGTAAATGTTTTTGATACATAGTATGTGATTTTAGCAAAATTAGTAAATTTTCACTTTTTTTTGTCATTATGACATCATAGATTTTTGCACGATATAAAATTCTGTTCATGTAAGGTACCATGAGAAAGCTCAATTCGTTCTGAAAAAAACAATATATAGTTTTCCATATTTAACTAAAAATCCCAAGAGGAAATCAAGTCTAAACGGAAGGATAGCAAAAATGCTGAAAAAGTGTCTGGCCTGCAGGGTACAGGAAATGGCCCGAGCATCCGGCACTGAAAGGGTTAATAGAACACAAAGTGGTTTCTCTATGGGACCTTAATCTAGTACTACAGCAACTATCTACTAATCCAGCTTTTGAACCAGTTGAACCTATCTCCATTAAGAATGTGACACTAAAAACTGCCTTCTTAACAGCAATAATTTCATCTAGGAGAATAGGGAATTCAGATCAAAAGTTACATCCGAGTTTCACCTTAATCAAGGTATTGTCTTACCCTCTTTCTATCCCAAATCAACGAATGACAAAGAGAAGCAGGTTCACAATCTGGATCTTGTGAGATGCCTTACTACATACTTTAGACTATATGAACCCTTCAGGAAGTCTGAAACCCCGTTTGAGATGTTTAAGGGAAAATCTGCATCAAAGCCATCTATTGCCCGTTGAATCAGAACGTGTATAATTTATCAGTGTCAGTAGAAAGCATTATTGTTGGCTGAATCTTATTCTAAATGAAGCAGTGAAATGACTGAGACAGTATTGTGCCTGGTATCACATCCAGGGATGAAACTGCATTGGTCTGAGTGGATTATGTATTGCAAGTGTGGGTTTGAGCAGTTAGCAATGATTTTAGCATAAATCTTTATATCTATAGTCAACAATAAAACTGGTCTGTAGTTGCCACACATAGAGAGGTCTTTATTGGGTTTTGGAATCACTACAATGTGTGCTTCAAGGGCTTGGGGCAGGAGAGGGAGGCCAATCAACCTGGACAGGATGAAGGGAGATGGACTCATAGAAAGTGTGGTAATATTGTGAGATAAAGCCATCAGGGCCCTGACTTTTGCCAAGGCAAAGAGCTAGAATGGCACTTTCTAGTTTGTGGGGTGTAATTGCAGCATTGATTTCTAATCTCACTGATGATGAAAGAGTCGGCCAGGAATCATTTTAGCTCTAGGTGCCAGGCTTCTGATGTGGAGAGATTAGCATTGTCAATATTGTATAGACCTTTGTAAAAGTCTTTGAAGGCAGAGGCAATTTGAGGCAAAAAGTGGACAAAACAGTTAGAAGAGGACTGAAACTGATGAACATGTGAAGTGAAGCACCTACTTTTAATCACACGTGCAAAAATCTTACCACAGAGATTGCCAGATATGTAGTGGTTGTACTTGTGACACAAGATTTAGTAATGTTTTGCCGCTGTATAGCATTCAAATCTTCTATGTTAGTCTTCTAAGGATCTCATCCGAAGATGACCTCCTATGTGCTAATTGTAAATAATGTCTTCAAGTAGATAATTAATGCGCTGATGTCTAACTTTATTTCTTTGTTGAGCATGTCACCACACTGCCCTGTGTTGATTCCCCCCACATGTCTTAAATCACTCCGGATCACCCCCCCTAAGTCTTGGACAGACCAGGTGTGATCCCACATCAGCACTGTCCACAACGTCTTTCAGTCATCGTCTCGTCAGGATAGTCTATCAGCATTCTGTTGGCCCAGAACTGAATGGTAAAGGTGCAGGGAGAAGCTCCAGCTGTGTAACAACTGTCCATTTTTTCCCACAACCCTATTCAGAAATGCAGCCATCTTTGGGGTTGAACAGCCATGTAGCTTGCGATGGCACTGGTAAGATACTCCAAATCATTTACCAACAGTACCTCAGCTGGGATGCCAGACATCACTCCGACTTCACAGTCTCCTTTACCAGCACCCGAATCCAGTGTGATCTGGACCAAGGGAATCTGGTGTATGTAACGCCACTGTCCGGTCAGTGTTAGTGGCCTGGTGTCTCTCAACCACTTGGCTGGCTGCCCGTTCACCAGCACTGTCTGAACATGTTGTCCTCGGTTATCTGTGCTGGCAGTATGGACCAGGCTCACCTTGTGGATTGGTCCCCACACTACATTCCTGCCATAAGGGGGCAATATTGTAATCCACTACCATGGTTATGGATAAATTGTACTCCATTGGTTCTGTGCCAGGGTCTTCTCCCACACAGTAGACTTGTCTTGGTGCACTGGGCCGCTGGCACAGGAGCCCAGACAGCGAGTGTCTCTGAGGGCATTTGCTCCAAACTTGTCCAGGCTGCAAACAATCATCGCACTGCTATCCATAGTGATGCCTCCATTGGACTGGTTCTGAATGATGGGAATGCGGCTGGGATGTGGTATCTGACCCACTTGAGTGCCAGCAGTAAATCCTTTGGATGGTACAGGAGAGGGACAAGGCTTATTATCTGGTTTCCATATATCCTTCCATACATAGGCTTGCCTTGGAGCACAATGGGGGGATGGTACCATTGGAGATATTTGCTTCTCACAGGGGTCTACTCCTGGACCGTCTTTGAGGGCAATTGCTCCAAACATGTCCCAGCTGCAAACAATTATAGCACTGCAGGCAGGAACTTGGCCATCCACTGTGCTGGCTGAGAGTGACCGGACCTGGTACCTGGACCCCTTGAGGGGTGGCATTAGACCTTGTTGGGAGAACCAGAGAGGGGCAGAACCCGCTCTGTTCAGTTTCCACATATTTGTCAACCAACTTAGCTGCTTTCTCCATTGAAGCTGGATCATGGTCCCATTCCCGTACCCAATCATGAACTTCAGGAAGCGTATCTTGGAAGAATTGCTCCAGTAGAAAGAGCTGTCGACAATCCTCCATAGTCTTTTGCATTGTATCCCTTTAAGCAGTTAGCACAAACATGGTCCATATGGTATGCCCATTCAGCATGAGTCCTGTTCCCACCGTTGGGTATCCCAGAACTTCCGTCGGTAGGCATCTGGGGTAATTGCATAACATGCAAGCAGGTAATGTTTCACCTCAGCATAATGGCGGTTGAGTTCATCAGGTAGGACTCGATATGCCTTGGCTGTATGTCCAGTCAACTTGCCCACCAGAATTGTTACCCAGTCTCTCTGATCAACCTCATGAAGGGTACACTGCCTCTCAAAATCTTGCAGGTACCCGTCTATGTAACCTGTACTCTCCTAAAACACCTTGAAGGCTTGATGAGGCAGTTTGCTGTCCCTGGACCCACAGCTCAGTGGAGATCCTGAATCTCTTAGGCTTCTCTCCAGTCCTGCCATCCTTAGACATTCCTCCCTTTCTGCGGCCTTCTGTTGGTCTTGATTCAGCATGGCAATGACTCTATCCACCACCTCAGCAGATCATTTGGGGCCATAAAAGTCAAGCCGGATTTTCACAGCTCGTGTGAAGGCATCTTCATGCTCTATATAGCTCTCCATAGATCACATGCTGATCTGCAGCCTTTCAGGGCTAGCAGCTCCAGCTGACAGACGGTCCATCTGCATCAAAGCCTCAACCAAATCCATCTTTCTTGGGCCACTTGCTTATATGCCTCTGGCAGCTAGGATCTCTTTTGTATGGTCCATCGCTTCAGCTGCCACTGGCTCCAGCCGAATCTCCTGATGGGGATTGTCCTGGTGGTGTTTGGATGCTTTTAGAAAGAGATCATCCCACCGCTGCCACCAAATGTGACAGTACCAGGATTTACCAGACCCTTTTGGGGTCATTGGTTCCTGAACTGCCACTGTTGCTGTCCCTCTTCCACACCGGCTGGAGCCCTGCTACTTCCTGGCCTTCTGGAGGTCCAGGATACTCAGACAGGAATGACTGGTTGCTTCTCACTGGTAGGCTGGCAGAGCTAGTGAATTTAGCTGCAGAATCCTGGGGGGGTTCCAGGAGCCCTACAAGTGTACACCAGCGAGGAAAGTGAATTTGCACTTGGAGTGGCTGAGGTAAGAATCCCAAGCCCAAGCCCCCTCCAGAAATACAGCCAAGACTTGTATTGGGGGGGGGGGGTTAGAACAGAACAGGCTTTACTGATGAAACACAATGCTTATATATACTTCCAGACACTGTTGATAAGCTTGACTGATCAGAAAATGGCCTATATTCTTATCAAGATAAGAATACAAATTAGGGCTTGAAAAAGGGGCATTCTAACTGGACCACAAATAGTGTGAAAGAGGTAAATTGCATAAAGTAATCTTTTGGCCTCTGTAAAAGAGGTAAGAAGCATGAGATTGTCCTTCGCTTCTGTGAAAGAGGTGAGGAGTGTGTGCTAGTCCTTCAGACACTGTGAAATAGGTAAGGAGCATGTGCTAGTCCATCACTCTCTGTGAAAGAGGTAAGGAATGTGTGCTAGTGCTTCAGAGAAAAGAGGTAAGGAGTGTGATAGAAAATCAAAGTATGATAATGACATTAATGGTTGGGCTACCATACATGAATGATAAAAAGACTAGGATTTTGTATTGAACAGATGGGGAAATAATAATAAGATAAGTGGGTGTAGAGTAGATTATATCCCTAGGAGTGCTGGAGGTAGTGGCTGAGTTGTAAGGAAAATAAAAGCTACATCGAAGGGAAACTGTAAGAAAAACAAACAGTCCTGTACCTGAGATGCAGGAGTGAGTGAGATAAGATGGGCAGGAATCTTGTAGAATAAGTGGGGAGAAGGGGTGGAGAATAAAACAAATATGTATTGGGCTTAGATGGTGTCACAGTGCCTTACCTTTGCCTGCGCCGTTCAGCCAAGAGTAGGGTTCTGGACGGACGCTCCTGCATCACTAGCAGCATTCCCCTGCCTGCGGCCTAATCTGGTTCCTGGTTACTGGCAGCATTGAATCAGGCACTTGCCTGGATGCCTGTTATAGGCCCAGACTTGGGGACCTAATTGGTCCTGCCTTCTCCTTCACCTTTATAAACCTCTATGGGCTTGTGTTTCAGTTACCCTTTAAGTTGGTGTTCTGAGCAGTTCATTATCTAGTATTCCTGATTCCTGTGTATGATCCGGCTTGTCTGTCCATCCATTCTGGTGTTGACCTGGGGCTCTGTCCACTGCACATCCAGCATTCCATTGCTTCAGTGGATATCCTATCTGGTGCAAACCCATGGCTCTGGCTGACTACCTGCTCTGTGTATGACCTAGGCTTGTCTGACTACCCACTCTGGTGTTGACCTGAGGCTCTGTCCACTGTACATCCAGCATTCCATCACTTCAGTGGATATCCTATCTGGTGCAAACCCGTGGATCTGGCTGACTACCCGCTTCGTTTATGACTTTGGCTCGTCTGACTATCCTATCTGGTGCTTACTAGAAGGCCCTGTCTGTTTGCTCCTAGGGTTGGTTCCGTTATTCAGACATCCTTCCTAGTATTGACCTGGGGCTATCAGACTCCCAGCTACTGACTGCAGGCTGAGTCAGTATCACTCTTGGGCGTTACCGTACCGCGAGACTCCAGCAGGCTGAGGCCTAGTCTCGGACAGTGTGGTGGTGGTATTGGGAGACTGCTATTCCTGATACAGTACTCGCCTTTTCGATCACCCACTGTGTGTATATATTATATTGCATTACTGTTATTATTCTCATAATAAAGGTTATATTAACTATACAGTCTGACTCCTGGTTCTGCTTGACAACCGTAACAGATGGTCCCACATTTAAAAAGGTGGGAGTGGCTAGGATGAAGAAAATAAAAAAGAGGGGGTAGAAGAATAGAAGGGTAGATATAACCCTACAAAATAAATGTAAAAATAATTAGGAAGACTGACTAAGAGAAATTATATATATAGTTCTATATAAATACATAAATAAAATACATATAAACATACGCATACACACAAGAAAAGGTAATAAGGAGTGCTAAAGGAATAGTTTTCTAGTCAGGGTTGGGCAAACTTTTTCATGTCAAAAGAGAAAGAGGAGAAAAATGGTACTTCCCGTCTAGAGGAAAATTCCAGTGAAAAGTGCTGTTTCCCCAATCCACTGTAATAGACTGTGGGTATTGACTCGGTCTCCCAGCTGGTAGTGCCAATTAAAAAACTATATAAACTCTGCTCCTCCTCCCCACCTCAGTTATTTTGGTCCTGCCAAGCTGGAGGGCAGAGGCAAGTTGCCTCTCTCTATCTTTATTATTTTTACTTCTATGAAATCTGCCATAAATGCGGTTTGCATCATTCAAATAATAATGGCTTGGATCAGATGCCCCTTGTTTTCCTATGGGGTCACATGGATCCTTACATTCAGAGGTTCAGTATGCTGTTTCTGCACTTATCGATCTCCTTCCCTCCCGTTTCACATTTATCAGATCAAACAGACACGGCAGGACGTTGCACACGTATACCTAGTCCAGGACCGGACTTTTTGCCTTATGTGTTCCACCAGTAGAATGCATAAGCTGAGAAGCAGCATGGAGGGCTCTTGTATATATAGGAGCAAGGGGACGAGGAGAAAAGGACTATCTAATTATTCTTTCTCTCAATATCTGCCTATTTGCTATATATATTTATACATAGTTCTAATTATTTGTCTGGTTGACGATTAGGATGTCTTCTTCCAAGGAAAGCAAGGGGAATAAGCCTAAAAGGGATACTGAGGTGCCTATGGAAGGCAAGTACCTCAAAAACCCAAAGTTTGTGCTGGGTGTGAAAACAAATTATTCCCAGCAGATATTGCAAAGGTGTGTTGAATGCATGAGAAAGTTTGCTGGGAGTGACATTCTTTCGCAGTTCAATTACTTATTGGAAAGACTTCAATGCAAGACACTTTCACCTCTATGCATGAGTCAGTTAGAAAAAAGCTATTGAATTCTGACCCTGAAGAAGACCCATCACTTTTGCCAGAAAGCAGTGAAGTCTGATTGAAATGAAGTCAGCTATTGCCTCTCCTAGGAGAGGGAGGTAACTGACAAATTGGGTAATTATTGTGTAGACAAACTAGACGGATTAATAAAGCTATGAGAAAAACCCTAGGTTTATCTGAAATCCAGAAAGGTTTAAATATTATTGACACAGCCTTTAGTGGATACAAAAAGGTGGCTCCATTATTTCCAGTACACCGCTTAATCCAGGAGATCATTAATATGGAAAGGAACCTGGGAGATAAACAGCCAGCCATGTCAAGATGATTCCAATGAATGTGCCCATTCTTGGAAGAGGTCACAGCAAGATGGGGGGCACCTCTGAAGTTGGATGTAGCTGTTGCTAAATTTTCCTGCAAGACAACTATATTATTAGATGATGGAACTACACTCAAAGATCCTATGGACAAACGAGCAGACAGCGTCTTAAACAGTTTGCAATTATCGAACAAAACATTAAATCAGTTACAGCCATGGCCTGTAAGTTGCACACCTTGAAAATCTGGTTGTCTGAATTTGAAGATAGAATAAAATATTCAGTGTCAAGATTAGGGGTGGGCGAAAGCTCTTGCCATGTTCCCACGAGAAATCCTGCGAAAACCACATTGTTTGCTTATTAGTGGGAAAATCCGCTTTAAAACAAGCGATTAAAATCTTTGCATCTAGCAGGTTTCTGCCTTTTGATTTACTTGTATTTCGCCTTTTCACTATAAAAACACGGTATATTCCAGGAAGCGAAACACAATAGCAGTAGCTATAGAGCGAGGTATACGTGCTGTGCTGTTCTGCTGTGTATTTATAGAAAAATTGAGGCAGGAGAGGCTCATTGTGACTGCTATCACTATGAGCATGATTAAAGATAAAAGGAGGAACTGGAAGGACCCTTATGTGTCCACAGAGTCTGAGGAGGAGGAGGAAGTGAGCACTACAGAACCAATGCTGTCCAGTCCCCCTAAATCACCCCTAGTGATAATGGAGAATTTAAAGGTAAGAGAGGAAGAAAAAGGGTTGTAGTGAGAGCAAGACAGGTCAGCTGCCTGTGCCTGGTGCCAGACGTGTTTCCCCTGCTGCCACCATTGCTGTACCTGCTGCCAGACGTGCTGCCCCTGTTTCCACTAATGCTATGCCTGCTGTCAGACATTGTGTCCCTGCTACTGATACCACCATTGCTTTGCCTGCTCTCAGATGTGCTGCCCCTGCTGCCACCACTGCTGCTGTCATTGCTAGCCCTGCTGCCACCAGTGCTGTGCCTGTTGCCAGTGCTGAACCTGCTGCCACTAATACTGTGCCTGCTGTCAGACGTGCTGCCTCTGCTTCCACCAGTGCTGTGCCTGCTGCCAGTGCTGAACCTGCTTCCACCAGTGCTGTGCCTGCTGCCAGTGCTGAACCTGCTGCCACCAATATCGTCCCTGCTGTCAGTTGTGCTGCCCCTACTATGCTGTGCCTGCTGCCAGTGCTGAACCTGCTACTACCTATTACAAGAAACAGGCACCAGTCAATTATATGTATAGCAACAACACTAAAATAGTGTGGTGCACTCTAAGACCCAAAAACACATATCAACAAACAAAGAGGAAGCAAAATAGTAAAGAAGAAAGCCATTCAGATTCCTCCTCAAAAAGCGGGATTAATAAGTGAGGCACTCAAATGCTAATATTATCACAAAAAATTCTAGTATTATCACATGCTAAACCTGCTGCCACCAATACTGTGCCTGCTATCAGACGTGCTGCTTCTTCTTCAGCCATTGCTATGCCCGCTGCCAGTGCTGAACCTGCTGCCACCAGTGCTGAACCTGCTGTCAGTGTGTCTTGTAATACTCAGGAGTGGGGGGAGAAGATGATACCAAGTGTGACAGCAGGGGACCCCAAGTCACACTTGCAATCCCCAAGCAGTCCCACCAGAGCTAGTACTACTACTAAGAAGGTCCAGTAGCTTGTTAGTGTTAGGAGTGAAGGAGAGGGTAATCATCATATTATTAGTGACTGTGAGGAGGAAGACTCAGGGATTGAACTTGGTGTGGTTGGTTTTAGTAGTAGTAGTAACCGTAATGGTGAAACAGCTGGTGGGAATAGCATTAGGGTAGTGGCAGGGGAAGCATTTGAGAGCATCCAGACTACAGGTCTAGGGAGCCCACACCATTCCTCTGACCCTGGGAATCCCTTTCCCTTCATGGCATCGACCAGGTGGAACATGATCCTGAAGAAGCCAGGACTGGTTGTGGATAGCAGACGCAGTAATAATACCACCACCACCACCAGGATCACAGGTCAGCTGACTATGCCTGCTGCTACTCTGCCAGTCTACCTTCTTCACATATTTGAATAAATGTGTTAGCAGCACTCCAGATAGATCTTGAGCCAGTGTAATAAAATCAGAAAACGTTATTCTTATTATTTTAAAAGATTCCAAACAGCTCTTTAGTCAACAGAGAAGGAGACAATTTTCACATGTCAATTGCGCAGATATTCCAACATATCTAACGCATTTCGCGCTTCAAGTGCTCTTACTCATAGATAACTTGTTTGTATCTACATATCTCTATTTAAAAACTAACCATTAAAAAACAATTAGAAATATTTGTTACTGTTGCAAACATGTTCAAACCACCCTACCGGATTGAACTAATTGTCAGACCGAGGCTGAAAAATTTAACCCATTGAGTGATAAAAATTAAATGTAGTTCCTTCTTCATTGGTGATCATGAATATTATTGCTATATAGGAGTTCTAGATTTAAAACAAGTATACTATCTATACTAAGAAAATGTATCCTCATATAACTCATAGACATTACCCTGACGAAAGAACACCATGCAGAAATATAAAGGCAAAAACTAAATATATAACACCACAGTATATATCAATGTTTATCTAAATTTAACCTCTGGGTGACCATAAGTTCCTCTATCGATACTAATTACTTTATACTTCATATCCAAATGAAGCTAGTCAACCACAGGAAGGCACTTGACTATGAAATACTAGATGATGTTACTGATATCCCATTCTGAGTTGAGACCCAAGGGTATAAGGGTTTTCAACTGGAAAATCCAATATGCCTCCCTGTGATTGACCAGCTTCAAAATGTCACCCCCTCGAGGCGGCAGATGTACCCTTTCAATAGCCTGAAAACTATAGGCATCCTGATCGCCCCCATGTTCCTGATATATGTGTCTAGCAACCAACGAGTCCTGTTCTTTTCTCTGAACTTGATACAAATGTTTCCTTATGCGATTCTTAAGAGGGTGAATGGTACGGCCTAAGTACTGAATTGAACATCTTGTACAGGTAAATAGATAAATCACATATCATGTGTTACAATAAATAAATGTCAGGATGGAATATTTAGTCCCATCTACTGAACATACAAGTTCTTTGGACTCCTTGGATGCCCCACAGCACTTACAGGAATGTGCCCCACATTTATAAAACCCTGTGGTTTCCAACCACGTAAATGAAAACTTCTTTGAGGAATGTAAACTGGGAGACAACATATTTCCGATTGTCATACCTCGTTTGGCTACAAAGTCACATCCTTTACTTAATATGTCTGCCAATGCCACATCCGTGGTCAACATCGGTAATAATGAATTAACCAAAGACCTAATTTGCTTGGACTGCTGACTAAAGGTTGTAATAAAATGTACCTTACTGTCATTACATCTACCAGTAGTTGTCCCTCTATTTGAAGTATCATTAAATAGACTTTCTCTACAAATATTGTTTACTGATTGGAAAATTTCCTTAAGGATTCGGTCATCATACCCCCTAGCCTTAAATCTCCCATAAAGATCTCTGGACGCTGTCCTGAAATCCTTATCCAAGGAACAGTTCTTCTGACATCGGAGAAACTGTCCCTTGGGGATATTAACTATCTGGGAGCGAGGGTGCGAGGAATGTGCATGCAACAAGGTGTTACCTGAAGATGGCTTGCTATAGATATTACTAATGACCCTCTGGGTTCGAATATCACCGGTCAGTGTGACATCTAAAAAGGCAACAGAAGCAGCATCATGATTCTATGTAAAATTCAAATTATTATTGTTTTCATTTAGATAAGAAACAAAAGAAACTTCCTCATCTTTTGAACCTAACCAGATGAAAAGCAGATCGTGGATATATCTCCTGTCCCATAAGATCAAATCTCCAAAGGGGTTCATACCCCCAAAGATGTGGCTGGCCTGCCACCAACCCGTAAATATGTTGGCTAGTGAAGGGGCAAAAGTTGCCCCCATTGCCACGTCACGCCTCTGGAGGTAAAACACCCCATCAATAGAAAAGAAATTATGGCAATAGAAAATCTATTAACATCCCAGAATAATTTGAAAAATTCTTAAAGTGGTATTCCAAAGCTGCTATGGCTAATGGATGAGGAATCGAAAAATATAGCACAGAAACATCTGCCGACAACCAAGACATACCTTGCCTCCATTCTATATCCATCATCTGTCTCAATACTTATTTTGTGTCCCAGAGAAAACCCGGTAACCTATTCACCAAAGGTCTTAAGTACTGGTCGACCCACACAGACAAGGGCTCATGCAAAGACCCAATGCCCGATACAATGGGCCTGCCCGGTGGGTCCATCAGACTTTTGTGCACCTTCTGAAGGTGATGAAAGATAGGAACCAACAAATTCTCAGGGACCAAAAAGGAAGCTTCTTCTCTATTAATAATACCTATGCCTACTCCAGCCTGTACCAGATGATTCAATTTTGATCTATATAACAGCGTAGGATTACACGTAAGCCTCATGTATGTAGAGGCATCGCCAAGTTGTCTCAATGTCTCTCTTTTGTAATCTTCAGCATTCAAGACCACAACCAAGCCCCCTTTATCAGCCGTTTTTATGACCAAATTAGTATTAGATTTCAACGGAGCAAGTTCTTCTTTTTGTGAGACTGTCAGATTGTGGTCTAGAGTACTTGAAGAACTACCATGGAGAAAAATCAATTCCTGTTCCAGGGTCCTCTGAAATACACCAACTGACTGCCTTTCATATATATTGGAAAAAATTAGATTTAGATCTGAGACCTATGAATAGTGAATTAATTTTAGTGTCAACAATATTCAATGACTCAGATTCTCTTTGTAATCTTTGTAAATTGTTAATAGCTTTTTATATCTTTAAACAAAAAGATGATTAACCACTGGATTAGAGGCATTATAATCCACCGGATACTGTTTCCCTGATTCTCCCAGTTTCTTCCATAAAAATTTCTTGACAGCGAGGCTCCGTACAAATCGATTTACATCAAGAATAGTATTAAAGAGGTTAAATTTCTTCTGAGGCACAAAGCTAAGTTCCAATTCCAAAACTTTGATTTGAGAAGAGGTTAAAACTTCACAAGATAGATTCAACACTTAACGGTTGTGTGCAGCTGTGGTTTGACGTGTGTGGTAACCTATGCTTCCTTGACCTATAGCCCCCCTTCTTGTTGCTCTGTAGTACATCTAGATGACTTCTTTCTCCTGTATTTTTTCCGGCCCCTCTGATTTTTTGGGGGTTCTATTGGAAAATCCTGCTCCCATGAACTAAGGTCCACTGATTCGGATCTTGTTGTTGTGTCACTTGCCTTACATGTACTTTGATTCATATCATCATTATCATTGCCAGGAGGCTCTGATTGTGAAAAACGAACCCGGCGATCTGTATGCTTCAAAATAGACTTCACTGGTGTTGATCTATACATTCGGCATCTCCACACATATACTTCATCACGTTCATAGTCCTGTTTATCGCGGATAAATTTGCTTTGTTTAAATAAACTAATTTCCTTGTCAAGCTTATCCAAAAGCCTGTTTTAAACTTCCATCGAAATTAGTAAATGATGTTGATGTAATCTGTTGTTTCAGGACTGTTTGGGTTTTCAGAATATCTTCTTTTAAATGAGTAAGCTCTTCTTTCTTGTATTGCACAATTAGATCCATCAATTTAAAGAAACAGTCACTCAAAATTAAAGGGATATTAATATATAAAATGTAAAAAAAATATATGTTGTAAGGTTTATTCTTCTGAGTAAAACAAGGGTACTCCCACTGCTGAGAGATATTTTATTAAAAAATTATAACAGCTCAAACTTGAATTGTTTTAGGTGCAAAATCACAGTGGCCTGAACATTTACAGTGGCGCTGTTGCTACAATAACCTATGGAGATTTATGGTCTATGGACCAGAGCAATCCATAGGTGTCACTGTTGTGTCCGCTTCCTCCCCGCCGGCCGCTCTCTTTCCCGTTCGCGGCGGGGTCTGGTCTTCCGGGTTGCGGGGATCGCGAGACTGCGCATGCGCAGGACGCCGCGTTCCTCTCCTGGCATCTGCGCATGCGCCCGGGGCCTGAGTTCATTTGTCCAGCCTCGCTATCATCATAGGCATTCCGGGCGAGCCCCTCTCCTCTCCCTTCCCTATTGGCTCCCATCAGTATTTGAACAGGCTACCCCAGACGTGGAGTGCCCGTTCCACGAGCTCTGCTTGATATTAGTGTAGTCCTTTTCTGTCTCCTGGTATCTGACTCGGCTTACTCCTGACTATCCAGCGTTCTCCAGCCCCTGGCATCTGACTCGGCTTACTCCTGACTATCCAGCGTTCTCCAGCCCCTGGCATCTGACTCGGCTTACTCCTGACTATCCAGCGTTCTCCATCCCCTGGCATCTGACTCGGCTTACTCCTGACTATCCAGCGTTCTCCAGCCCCTGGCATCTGACTCAGCTTACTCCTGACTATCCAGCGCTCTCCAGTCCCTGGCATCTGACTCGGCTTACTCCTGACTATCCAGCGTTCTCCAGCCCCTGGTATCTGACTCGGCTTACTCCTGACTATCCAGCGTTCTCCAGCCCCTGGTATCTGACTCGGCTTACTCCTGACTATCCAGCGTTCTCCAGCCCCTGGCATCTGACTCGGCTTACTCCTGACTATCCAGCGTTCTCCAGCCCCTGGTATCTGACTCGGCTTACTCCTGACTATCCAGCGTTCTCCAGCCCCTGGCATCTGACTCGGCTTACTCCTGACTATCCAGCGTTCGCCAGCCCCTGGTATCTGTCTCGGCTCGCTCCTAAATTCTCCAACTCCTAGTTTCGAAGAACCACCTGCCTCCTGACCTGCTGACCTGGTTCTTAACGGTAGCCAGTGTACCCCTATCCTGGTTGCACCCCGGCTCAACTGGGGTGGAACAATCTGGTTTCGCGACCAGCACCTTTACCCAGCCTCGGCTGCAGCACAGTGGTACCTGGCACGCCGTCACCGAACTCTAGCATCACTCTCTAGCCTCGCACCCTAGCTTCTGTACCAGTGTCGGCATCAATCAGGTTATTACCCCCCGGGTGGTGACAATAGGATGGTGTAGCAACAGCGCCACTGTACATTTTCAGGCCACTGTGATATTGCACTTAAAAAATTAAAGTTTGAGCTGTTATAAATTTTTAATAAAAAATCTCTCAGCATTGGGAGTACCCTTGTTTTACTCTAGGACATAAACCCTACAACATATATTTTTTTACATCTTAAGTATTACTATCCCTTTAAATTCCATTTGGCTATAAAATTGGCATCTTTAATTTCAAAAGAGGGAAACTTCTTAAGTTGGAGACCTCTGGGGATACATTTTACTTGCAAATACTTCTCAAATGTAATGATATCCCACCAGGTCTTAAATTCCCGACTTATCTCTTTTTCCAAATTATTTAAAGGGATAGTAACACTTCGTTTTAACTTTATTTTATTTTGTAGGCATTAAAAAAACATGAAGAATGATATAAGTCTTATCGCTCAAACATTTATGGTTTATGAGATATTCACAAGCAAAGTTCCCCTCCCCGCCCCTTTTACCTAGTGTAAACAATCTCTTCTCAGATGTGAGTCTGGTTGTATGACAGTACAGATAACAGAAGGGGACAATTTTCTTTGTATGAAAACAATGAAAGCCCTTCCCCCCTTGATAAGTTTTTCAGCTTTTTCCATTATCTTAATTGAAGATTGTCCCTCTCTGCAGTCTACCTGGGCATCTCCCTTCTGATTTGGTTGAACAGGGGGGGGATACTTTGTTTGTGAATATCTCTTAAACCATAAAGGTTTCAGAGATAAGACTTATATCATTCTTCATGTTTTTTTAATGCCTACAAAATAAAATAAAGTTAAAATGAAGTATTACTATCCCTTTAATGTCTAGCAATTCAACAGAATCCTTGGATTCTAAGACATCCGTCACAAATATTGATTCTGCTTTTTGTTGCCATTCTGCATCATTCAGGAAGTCACTTAGGTCAAATGTCACCAACTCTGTCTGTTCTGTCATATTTACAGTAAAAGTGGTTAAAAGGAACAAAGAAAGAGTACCCTTAGTTATCTTCTGTATGACCGCTACTGTCATAATGCGTTGCATCTCTTGAAAAACTTCTTGACGGAGCTTCATAAAGAGAGAGGATAAACTTTGAAGAAATTGAAATGAAGCTACCACATCATTACATGTATCGATAGCAGTTCATAATAATAAACTTAAGGAACTCACCACTATATGACAGTCCGGGTGCTCCGCTGCTAAAACAGGCTCTCCACTCTTGTTGAGAGATACTTGAATAAATGTGTTAGCAACACTCCAGATAGATCTTGAGCCAATGTAATAAAATCAGAAAACGTTATTCTTATTATTTTAAAAGATTCCAAACAGCTCTTTAGTCAACAGAGAAGGAGACAATTTTCACATGTCAGTTGCGCAGATATTCCAACATATCTAACGCATTTCGCGCTTCAAGTGCTCTTACTCATAGATAACTTGTTTGTATCTACATATCTCTATTTAAAAACTAACCATTAAAAAACAATTTGAAACATCTGTTAGTGTTGCAAACTAATTGTCAGACCGAGGCTGGAAAATTTAACCCATAGAGTGATAAAAAGTAAATGTGGTTCCTTCGTCATGGGTAATCATGAATATTATTGCTATATAGGAGTTCTAGATTTAAAACAAATATACTGTAACAAAATATATCCTCATATAGCTCATAGACATTACCATGATGAAAGAACAGCATGCAGAAAAATAAAGGCAAAAAATACAAATTCCAAAACACCACAGTATATATCAAAGCTAAATTTAACCTCTGGGTGACCATAAGTTCCTCTATCGATACTAATTACTTTATACTACATATCCAAATGAAGATAGTCAACCACAGGAAGGCACTTGACTATGAAATACTAGATGATGTTACTGATATCCCATTCCAAGTTGAGACCCAAAGGTATACGGGTTTTCATCTGAGGGTGGTTTTCTTAACTTTCCTGGCGTCCAAGTTATTCATAGACCAACTAGAGGACATTATTAAAAAGTCATCTGGTGGTAAGAGTCCATTCCTCCCTCAGGGAAGAAGATTCAAGAATTCACTAGCTAGATCCTCTAACTACAGAAGGCAGTCCTTTCATGAAGCAAGACGTTACAGACCAGGCAGACATTTCAACCAAAAGAAAAGAAGTGCAACTCAGAGCATCAGAGCAGGAAATTGGAAGGATTTCCAGAGTAAGGAACAGTTTCAGAGAAACTTCCAATGAAACATCAGAATCAGAACATCACTGGTAAGGAACAAGAACCTGAGGTCAAGAATACAGACTGCTATGCAAGTTGTACTCCAGAACAAACTCATAGAACAGGTACCACTGCAACAGAAGTGTCATGGAGTTTATTAAATTCTTTTCTCTGTCAAAAGGGTCTACCCTCAGACATACCTGACAAGGATGGAATTATAAGATACATATTATCATATTCCAATAAAACCATGACACAGAAAGTAACTTTGTAAATATCCTCAGAAAACATTATCAATGATTGAAGCCCAACAATTCATCAGGCCAGGTGCTTCTAGCTTATCTCTTTCCCCCCAGCCCATTACTAATGAAAGCGGTTCACAATATCAGGCATCCTATATAATAATTCTAAAACGTGTGTAATGCTGCGTCATGCACAGTAGACACTTCTGCGTGTGTTGAAGTCATGTGCAGTAGAGACTGCCCGCACCGCGGCTGATACAGAGCTGGACGCTCAGAAGGAGCGTCCAGCTCTGTATCAGCTGCGGCGCGGGCAGTCTCTACTGCGCATGACTGCCCCGCGACTGGGTGGCAGTGGCACTGTGGCCCATGTAACGGGCTCTTCAAATAGTATATATATGTGTCTCAGGAATGTGTTTTGCGCAGATATGTTTTGCGGGAGTGTGTGTTGCGGGTGTGTGTTTTGCGAACACGCGTGTTGCAGCGTGTGTTGCAGGCATGTGTGTGTGTATTGTCTGTATGGGCATGTTAATCCTTTGAGTACCACAGTGTTGAACATGGCATTACTTTGGCACCTCTTTGACAGTCAAAGGATTAAGGCACTCAATGTGTATTAATGGTATACATTAGTGTAACAATGCTGGAGTGTGCTGAATGCAATCCATGTGATTTTTGGTGAGTGCTGCAGAGAAAACAGCACTGTTTGTAACATAAACATAAAGTGATGGTGTGTGAAATTTTTGTCCCTTATAGGAAAGTGTCAGCCATTTTTTTTGTTTCACTGAATGGATAGTGAAGGGTGTGGGCATCTAAATGAGTGTCTGTATGTTGTACTGACACAGTGTGTGTATGAGATATGCTAATCTCCTCCCTAGCTGCGCCCTGGGGTGTGTATGTTGGGCTATGGCAGTCTATAGGAGATCTGCATATGTGCTCTTTTGTGCCAACCCTGGGGTGTGTGTGTTATAATTGAGTGTGTAATACTGGGCTCTGGCAATAGAGGACAATGCAAATCTCCTCCTAGATGCCTCCCTGGGGGGGCACGGACTTAGAATTTCTTGTTCTTTTATAGTATAGATTTATTTCTGGACACAATGAAAGTAGTACTTTTCTTACTGTAAAGCTGTAAGACAGAACTATGCATTGGAGTCATGTTTTTACATCTCAAACTAACGTTTGATGTATCTCAGCCTCTAATATATATCACTGTCAGTCTCAGTCACAGCCTGTCTCTGTTACATATCAATTTTTTTTCTTTTCATGAACTGTCCCTGTCATGGACACTGTCTTCAAATTAACTCCAGCTCCTCTGTCTTTCTCCCTTCAAACCCCACCCTCCACACACACACAGAACAGCTTGGCTATCACACAGAGTTCTATGCAGAAAGTACAGCTTCCCTCTCTTTGCCTGTCTTCTCTAGCATCAAAACACTGCTGTTCTCTGTCTCTATTTCCCAAACTTAGACTGACAACATGTGGTACCTGACACCCCTTTTATATTAGCACCACTGGAAAACATGGGAATGCTTTCCAATTTAGGGGAAATGCATTATTATCCTTAATTTCAATGCAATGACAAAGTTGGAAAAATGGCCGAAACCACACTTTTCATGAGATATTTAATGTAGGCAGTGCTGTTTTTCCCATCCCTAAAACATGCATCAAAGTTTAATTACTAGCTGCTCAGGTAATTTACTCGTTGTACTAGTTTGATGACTATTATTTCATATCATTTCCTTCTGAGTGAGAATAGGAGGTAAGGTCCTCTCTCTTTTTTCATTATCTATTTCAGTGGTTCTCAAACGTTTTTGTTCGGGGCACCCCAAACACATAATCTAGAACATTTGGGGCACTCCTAACATATTTACTGTAATTTATCAAGGGCATAATGAAGGGTACAATACATAAATATACAGCTATTGTTAGGTCTTCCAATCATAATAAGAAAACTAAACATATTGTACATAACAATTTCTATAAATCTTTATTTAAAAGTCCATTTTTTGTTAGTCTTTATAGAAAACACGAGGCATCCCAGGCCGATGTCCGTGGCACACCAAAGTGTCACGGCACCCTGGTTGAGAATCACTGATCTATTTCTATACCAAAAGCAATATTTTATGTTACATATTCATTTTTGTGTTTGTCCATAAATTCTCTTTGTAGAAAAGTGCTTTTTCAGTTTATGTGATAGTGGACCACCAGTTTTTTTTTTATATTTATGAAAGCATTGAATTTGCTTGTGGGTGGAAAAAATACTTTAACCCCTTTTAATATTTGTGAAAAAAAATCATTGAATCTCAATCAATATTTCATATGTTACTATAAGAAAATATGGAAATCAGTTCTATACCTACTAAGGTATTTATCTCTTAAAACCTGCTTTAAAAACTAACTTATTATTTGGACTAATTTATTTTTCATGTTTTTGGCTATTTCACACATTATGCCACTTACTTTATTATACTACATGATTTTTGCTTGGAACCAGTCTTTCAGAAACGTAAGGGTTTCTCTGATGCCCAGTGAGTCAGCCACCCTTCAGTTTAAAGTGATAGTAATGTCTAAAAAAAACTTTTTTGCATTTAGAAGAGCTCAAAAAGCTGATCTGAATGCAAAATCCGTATCTCTCAAACCGCTATGGTTTAAGAGATACGGGCGTTTGAAGTTTGATTTCTCCTACTGACAGCTGTAAAGCTGTCAGCAGGAGATTCGTGTCGGTCAACACTGTGGCGCTTGAGAAGTGCCGAGTTCTCTTTACTTACACAGAATCCCTTTATTGGAATGGTCTAAAACATGTGCCTGAACACTAGGCACACGTTTTAGACCATTCCATTGAAGGAATTCCGTGTAAGTAACGAGATCCCGACACTTTTCAAGCGCCACAGTGTCGAACGACACGGATCTCCTGCTGACAGCTTTACAGCTGTCAGTAGGAGAAATCAAACTTCAAACGCCCGTATCTCTTAAACTATAGCGGTTTGAGAGATACTTTTTTTGCATTTAGATCAGCTTTTTGAGCTCTTCTAAATGCAAAAAAGTTTTTTTAGACATTACTAACACTTTAAGATCATGGACAAGTACGTTTCCAGTTGTGCCATTTACCTATTTCTTTTTCTGTAATTCAATTAGGTAATGAAGCAGCATTTGCAATCTAGAAAGACCAGAACACTTCATTGCTTTGTCAAAAATGAACTTAACAGCTATATTATAAATCTTTTGATAGTGGATAGTGAAAGATGTACAATACTAGATTTATTTTTCTAATTTTTCCAAAAATAACAAAAGCAATATATTAAAGGGATAGTAACACTTAATATTTAGTAACATTTATATTATAAGATGTATCCTCCTCACTGAATACAACAAGGGTACTCCCACTGCTAAGAGGTGTTTTGTTAAAAGTTATAGCAGCTGAAATGTGAATTTTTAGATGCAGTATCATTATGGCCTGAAATTGTACAGTGGCGCTGTTGCTACATCATCCTATGGAAGGTTCTGGTCAATTGAACATAATCTTCCATAGGATGGTGTAGCAACAGCGTCACTGTAAAATTTCAGGCTGCTGTGATACTGCACGTAAAAAAATTCACTTTTTTTAAAGGGGGAAACTATCACCCCACACAATGTTTTACCTTTACTAAGTCCCCCCATCTGGCAACTAGCTGCTTAGTAGTGCTAGTCCGCAGAATAATTACCTTATTTAGTAGATTTCTCCCCTCTTCCATGGGCGACAGGCAGGAAAGAGCGCGGACATCTTCCCATTGTGACGTCCCGCGCATCTGTGCTGTCAGTACCAGCCGTAGCCAAAATGGCTCCTAGCAACGCCTCCTGGACCCCAGGTGGGGACTGACAGCGCAGGCCACGTGGGAACGTCGCAAATGGGAAGATGTCCCGCACTCCGTCCTGCCTGTCCACCCATGGAAGAGAGCAGAAAATCTATTACATAAGGTAATTATTCCGGTGGACTAGCGCTACTAAGCAGCTAGTCGCCAGATGGGGGGACTTAGTAAAGGTAATCATTGTGCGGTGTGGTAGTTTCCCCTTTAAGCTGCTTTTTAATAAAAACACCTCTTAGAAGTGGGAGTACCCTTGAGGTACTCAGGAAGATAAAACCTTACAATATAAATTTTACTATACACCAATTGTTACTATCCCTTTAATGCTGAAAAATGGACGTACTAAAAAGAAGTGGAGTAATTCTGGTAAAAGTCAATACACCATAGGGGGAAAAAATTCCAGTTTATTTAAATGGGGCTTTTTAATGCATTGCTAAAACAATGCTCTGGAGGACAACTCTTGCAATCAAGGGGTTAAAAGGACAATTTAAATAAATGGGCTTTGGGGGAATTTTTTATTGGTCTCCTATGCTATAGATGGGTTGTTCAAGAATTATTCCAGTTGTATAAGACTCCCTCCATGTTACTCTCTTTGAACGCGCAGAAGGCTTTTTGACCACCTGTACTGGAAGTTTATGTTTCGCCATGCTGTGGCAATTTAAACTTTTACTCAATCTTTTCTGCTTGCTGTTTTGTACGTTGTATTCCTTTTCCTTTTCCGCTCCAATAATGGTACGTGGGGGGCACACGTCAGGGATGCCCACTTTTCCCCACTTCTATTTGCACTTAGTCTTGAACCCTTCACAGCTCATGTCTGCCAGAACCCAGATGTTACTGGGATACCAGTGGGAAAACATTCTGTACAAGCATTCTCTTTTTTGCAGACAATATTCTATTAACACTGCCCAAAACCACTCACCTCTGTCCCCCAACATCATGTGTGAGTTTAAAAATCAAACCTGCATATATTGTATACGCTATCAGCTGATCTGAAGTGATGGTGCCTGTAATAACTTCTCATGGATAGGGCAAGTTTGTCTTGTTTAAAGTGAACCTCCTTCCTCGCCTGCTGCAATATTTAAGGTCTTACCGATTACATTCCCTGACTGCCACTAAACACACTGCAGTCCAAAAATCTTGCAATTCCTATGGAACAGAAAAATGCCCTTGGGTCCTCTTCCAAAAATCCTCGCTCTCCCAAAAGTGCAGGGAGGGCCTGGGCTTGCCCCCAGATTTTTCCCCTACTACCTTGCTGCACAATTGGCCCCAACTGGTGCAGTAGCACCTCCTACCCGCCAATTGTCTTCCATGAGTGCAGATAGAAGATTTACTTCCTCTCCACTGTTTCCGGTGCACAATGCCCTGTGGATTGAGAAAACAGGGCAGGACCTCCATCCTCTCCTACCATGCCTATGGTGGCCCCATTTCCCTCCGTTTATGGAACTTGATGCCTGTGTCAGACATGACTCCAGTGCTTGGGAATCCCTCCTTCCACCCTGGCCTGGCCCTTAAGGACTTTTCATAATAGATCCGCACTCCAAAAATTTTCCGCCTATACCACTTCTGTGACCATGACAACTTGCTCCTCTTTGAAGCTTTACACGATCAGCATGACCTGCCCCCTAGAGAAACGATACCACTACCTGCAAATATCACACTTCCTTTGCAGTACGCTGAAATCTTTCCGGCCTCCCAGCTTGACCTGATTCGAGGGGACTGTGCTCTAAGTCTGCAACCTCTCTGGGCCTTTTGTCTTCAGTATATGGCCATGTCACCGACCCCTCTATTGAATTCAAAAACTAAGCACATGCTGGCATGGGAGGCAGGACCTGAAAATCGGAGCTCCCTTTAAGCTCTTGGGTCAAGATCTGGGCTGCTGCTGCTAGGAGCTCCATCTGCACTACTCATAAGGAAACGGGTGTACAAAATTGTTGCATAGGTGGTATATGACTCCACACAGACTGCACAAGATTAATAGTGCCTTTTCCTCCGGTATGTGTCAGAGGATGTTTCAGTGGTTGGGTATTTGGACCCCATGTTTTGGTGGGGTCAATGGTGATCCAATTTGTGTGTAATGTCATGCATATCACTATTCTCACAGATCCCTGGGTGCTGATCCTGGGGTTGTGCCTCGGGGGCCTCCCCGGACATGTTGCCAAGTTGACAGACCACATCCTATTGTCCCTATCTCAATCTTATTGCTTTCACATTGGAGAAAAACTGCTTTTTTTCCGGACTGTAACGGCACTGGTAGCAGCTGTGTGGCATATTTACACTATGGAAAAAATTGACAGCCCAATTAGCTGATAGATACAATGTCTTTCTGTCCCATATGTGAAACCATGGGTAAACATTCACCACCCCGGAGGGCCGACATCCAGGCCCCTGTAGAGTGGTAGGTGGCAGTGTTGATGTTGATGAGGGTTTCTCCCTGACTCAGGGCCAACCCCTGCCTTTTTATTTTTTCTTACTCCTCTATGCCCTGCCCCCCCCCAAATGTAACTATCCCCTTATGTCCTCCCATTTTTTCTGTTTGCCATGGAAACAGTGAGCTGTGGTATTTCCCCTTTCTTCTTGGGCAGGTCCCCCTATACTCTATGGTACTGGTATATTCTATACTGCTCCCTGCCGGACTGCAACAGGCCTTCTTCTACCATGTTTATACTACATTTGGGGCCTCCCTATCCCTTTTTTCTTTTTCTCGTTACTCTCTGTTTCCCTTTCTCCACTTCCCAACCTGGTGGTCCTGGCGACAGGTGACGGGCCCTCTCTTTCGTGCTTTTCATTTCCCCTCTCTAGTATTTTTGTACAATGCGTATGCTATGGTTGTTCACTGGGTGGCGGAGGCATGGCCCCTTGATGGCCCCTGGTGTTTTCCTCTCTGGGGTCCCCCTTATATCTCTGGGGTGGAGGGTCTGTTATATGTTTAGATTTTGTCCCTTCCTCCCCTCAATCCAGACTTATCCTTTTTGACCCTTACTGCCTCCAGTCAGCCTCACTGGTTGCTTTTTTCAACCCCCTGGGGGTCCCTGTCTAGGGCGTTGAAACCTCTGTAACAATTCCTTTCCAGTTTCTGTGCCATTGCTTCTCGCCCCATGTATTATTCCTAATGCCCTCCTGTTTTCATGTCATCTCAGGTCATGTGTACTTTTTTCGATGACTTTTACGTACATTTTGCTGTACCAGTTTTTCCCCTTCTGTTTATATCCCCTTTATTACTGCAAAAAATTCAATAAAAATGTTTCAAGTTAAAAAAAAAAAAAAAAAAAAAAAAAATTCCAGTTATTTAAATATATGTCCTCGTGATTAATAATGAGGTAATGATCATGGAAAGAAAAATGTATTGACTGCTGAAATATTTTAATCCTGTTAAGGAAACATTAAAGTTTTTTTGATAATTATTTGCCATGTTTCCTGTATTGTGGTGTCCTACTGTACTGCCTCAGAAGAGAAAACTAGGGGCTCAGTCCAGAGGTGTTTAGGAGAATTATACTGTAGGAATTAGTGGCTCTTCATATATGGGTAATTTAAAAACGTATTACAGAAATACATTCATAGATAGAGAGTAAATAAAACAAACTGTTTTTTTATTAAGGACATTAACACATTTATTTAAATCAAGGATCATAAATCAGAGGTCAAAAAAATGTCAGAACCCCTTTCTATACAGTATCCTTTTTAAAGGTCACACACAAAAAGAGCGTGCCCACCTTCCAACACAGTAAACTATGTTTGCCATGGTTTAAAATGGCGACATGAGAATCTTGAGCTGAAACGACAGCGCGAGACTCTCGTCTAACCTCATCGCCGTGTAAAAAAACACACTATAAGTAATGTACTGTTAAGTCCATATTAAAGCAAAAAATCGAACGTCAATGTTATCTAGTGCCACAGCCAATCACAGCACCCCAAAAGTATCAAATGCATTCATATAACCTACATAGAGGCCCCATAATAACCGACCCCACCTTTGTCCTGTGTTTTCGAGTTTTTTGCAAGCTAGATCACATGACCCAGGAGCAGAGGATAGCATTAGAGTGAGGGAGAGAGGAAGCTTATTTATCAGGGCAGGGTAGGAGTGGGAGAGGGAGATTCCTGGGGTGGAGGGGTACCCCGCTCAGGAGCAGGCGCACAAAGTGAGTGTAGGGGGCAGAGCTGGGCAGTGGGATGAGGGGTAATCTATGGGGGAGCAATTTCCATACATCCAGGGCCCATCGCAGGCAAGGCCCTGAGAGCAAAAAGCCAAGGCTCTGGGCACATCCTAGGATGCTGCTGAGGAAGAGAGGCTGATGGACCCCAAAACATACCACAGAGGAGAACAGGGGTCCTTGGTTCACACCATACTGGAGTGGGAGAAAGAGCCTGTTTCCCCAGGCAGAGGGGTCACTGGTATTACATGAACAGAAAAGGTTAAAAATAAGTCAGGATAGGGTTTTCCCCAATTAGGGTTTGCAGTCCTGGTCCACTGACCTGTTTTTATACCTTGTAAAAATTTTTCCCGATGCTTTACATGCCTGAAGTTATATGGGCAATGACGTATATGTCCTCTACAGTATAACTTGAATCCCCAAGTAAAGATGGCACCTATTGAGTGGAGATGGTTCTCTAATGTCCAATGTGTCATAGCGGTGGGACTAAAATGTCAGAGGATTTATCCCCATCAGTTAGCCTGTCCTTTTTATTTCCACCCCATTGTATCTGCTACTTGGCATCCATATGTCGTACAAAAACTACGTGTTTTCTAATCAGATAAACTGTAAACAATGAGGTAGCTTGGAGGAAACTAGATCCTCTGTATGACATTAAATTGTAATCGCTCTGCTGTCTAGTAAAGCTAACAGCGATATGGGGTCTCCTGTGCATCGCACAGCGATTGGAAAAATCTCTGTAGTTTTGGATACAGCTGTGCGTACTCAGTTTGTCTATAGAGTTTATAAACTGCAGACTGAGTCTCATATGCCATCACACAGCACTATCAGGATCAATAGCATATGGCATAGACATGAAGTTAACTTTTCAACTAATTAAATTATATCTGTATTAAAGTCCATAAGTTTACAAGTAGCAAAACACCATTCAGTGATTACAAAAGGGCTAGATTTAAAGGCAGCCGTTAGTAAAAAAAAAAGGCACTAATGGGTGTGTTTAAGTTCCATGTAGCAATTCAAAAGATCCATCTAAAGAAACAGCTAACGGCAGTTTTGAGAATCCTTACGGGCCGATACACTTACGTGCATTGAGATGCATGGAACAAGATTCTCCAAGCCATTCAAAGGCTTGCGGTACTGTTTAACGGCTGAAAAAAAAAGAGACACCTAACGGGAAAAAAGTTAAGACCCACTTTTTCTTAGCCGTTAGACCACTTAATGGTCAAAAACAAAAACACCCGTTACATAGGAAAAATACACAAAATGCTTACCGTACAAGCATGTAAAATGGAAAAAATTAAACCTGTGCAATGCCAAAAACAACACAAAAAAACATGGACAGACAAACACAAATCACTCAACACACAAACAAAAAAGCAACACCACAGGAACAAGGACCCCCCCAAAAAAAAACCAAACAACAACATGGCACAGAACAATGGGGGGTTATCGCACGACACGGACCACCTGCAAAATACAAGCTCACCTGTGCAACATCAACACGCGGACCTGCCACCCCACAAACTACACACACGGCAAATGGGCAGGACACATACCCAAGCACAACACACCACAATCTTATAACACACACACACACACACACACACACACCTGAAAAAACACTTACCTGGACAAAAAAACAACCTCCCATTGGTCAGCACTCACCTCATCACCCACACCTACAAAACGCCCTATCAATAACATAAAGGGGACAACTCACCACACTCACCTGTGGCTTGTTTTTTCCACTCAGGGAGGGAGAGAGAGAGATAGAGATTAGAGAGAGATAGAGAGAGAGATGGAGAGAGAGAGAGAGATAGAGAGAGAGAGATAGAGAGAGATAGAGAGCGCAATCAGTATGTTTGGGTTACATATTATTGCGAAGACTGCGGAGAAAGCGTGCCAAGGGAGAGAGCTAGGGAACACCAGCAAACCCCCAGGCACACCTGATCAAACAGCCTTCACCTGTTTGCAAGTGAGGAGGCCTCTGGGCTCAGCAGGCCACACAGGAGTCCCATCCCCACCTGGAGGACAGAAACCTGCCTGCAAATGCACAGCTGCAGCAAACAGGATGCTCCACGGCAGCAGAGGATGTATAGACGACCACCAAAAATGGCCCAGGGTATATCGCACAAGGGTCCACCCTCTTTGGAACGACCGATGATGAGGTCATTGATCGCTACAGGTTGAGGCCTGACAGCATCATTGCCTTGTATGAGGTCATCAAGGATCAGGTGGATCCCATCTACATCCACAACCATGCCTTATCTGGCCTGCAAAAAAACTACTGTGTGCCATACACTTCATGGCAAGTGGGGCCTTCCAGTCCACTGAGGATTACGCATCAGGCATGTCACAGACCACATTCTCCAGGGTGCTGGCCCAGGTCTTGCCAGCCCTCAAAAAGCAAGGCCAGTAAGCTATATACATTTTCCCCCACCACCGACATGGACTGGATTACACCCCAAGCAGGCCTTTTACACAAGGGGAGGCATGCCCAGGGTCATGGGTGCTATAGATTTGCACCCATGTCCGTATTAAAGCCCCCAGCACGTGACCACACAGCTTATTCATCGACAGGAAGAACTTCCACTCCATCAAACGTGCAGATGGTGTGTTTACAGCCATATGAGAATTATGAATGTATGTGCAAAGTATCCTGGCAGCTCACATGATTCATGCATTCTCCAAAACTCCTCAGTCCACAGAGATTTCGAGAATTGAACTTTTTAAAGGGGGATGGCTTTTTGGGTGAGTTCACAATACAAAAATCACACCACATCCACAGGCGTACACACAACTCTGCTCAGCATGCTCCTGACCCCATACTAGTACGTCCCACCACACAAAAACATCATTCACACAAACATGTACTCCCCTGTCTCACCATGGTCACTCACATTACACAGGTGATGCTGGCTATGGCTGCAAGTCCTGGCTACTGACCCCCTGTGGGCCCATTCCTCAAAACACATGCCCAGGAAAGGTACAACCAGGCTCATGGCAGAATGAGGAATGCCATTGAGCGGACCTTTTGGCCTCCTCAAGTCACGATTTTCAATGTCCTGGAACCACTCGGGGGGAGCACTGCAGTATGCACTTGGAAAAGGTGTGGCGACATAATTGTGGCATGCGCAATACTGCACAAACATCGCAGTGGACACCAGGCTGCTGGATCACAGCCAGGACCCCCCCCCATACCTGAAGTGCCCATGGACATCGGCCATGTTGAGGAGACCTTGAGAGGGGCGCAGATCAGAGGACAACGCTCATCACGGAAACACTTTACCTGTGGAGTATAACACAGGCATGCAAAACAATCCATGCAAGTCCCCCATCAGTCCCTGTGAATTGGTGCCAACACACTAAACCACACTGCACATGATGTTTCTGTCTCACCCCACAGGAAACATTGACACAGCACTGCACTGGCAGCAGCATGGCCCCAAAACATCAAACCATACCATGGATGTGGCATATTGTGTGTGGGGGATTCCAAAAAACCATCCTCCATTCCCCTCTCCACGTTGGACATACCGACCCCAAGGATATCACGGCACACCCCCAGGAGAAAACAAGATACAAACACATAAACCCATGTTTCATCACCTTACAGGGGCTTGATTGACAGCAAACTAACTTGATTTGCCATGATCATAGCCTGAGCAACCATGCTAGCCTTGTAGCGAAAGAGTATTATCTAATGCTATGCATTGGATAATACTCCTTCACATCAGGGGTTTAAAGGGCCATTGGACTCAATATGGGACCTGTACTGAA